>OZ014519.1:633372287-634734318 GCA_963966055.1 Lathyrus aphaca
GTCTTGGAATTTGCATAAAAAAACGCAAAAGTCATGGT
The DNA here is from genome assembly GCA_963966055.1 of Lathyrus aphaca. Taxonomy (NCBI): domain Eukaryota; kingdom Viridiplantae; phylum Streptophyta; class Magnoliopsida; order Fabales; family Fabaceae; genus Lathyrus; species Lathyrus aphaca. The sequence continues at coordinate 633,372,326 of OZ014519.1, forward strand.
AATTATTGCCTAGGGCTAGCCCCAGACATCTTAAATGCGTTACGGCGTTTTACAACGTGTGTCCTTAGAATCCCAAATGTTCCATATTCTCAAAGGATCTTTTAATTTTACGATTACCGCGGGCAAATGCCCGAAAAGCAAGAGAATGTAGCGTTTAGAACGCATCGAATAAACTCTCTCTCCCCCTCTCTCCCTCCCTCCCTCCCTCTCTCTCTCTCTCACACATCATGATATGCCTACTAATAAATAAATATATTCAATTATTCAATATCTAAAATGATAGATTAATAATAAAAATTCAAGTAATAAATAATTGAAATGATAATTTAAAAATAATAAAAAACAATTCAATGTAATGAATCAAAATATTCTATTAATAACAAAATAGAAGATGAATTGCATTATGAATTTGTTATGTAGAAATAATAAGTAACCTTTCTTAATTTCTCAATTAAAACACAATTATTTTAATTTAAATTATAATAAAATATAAAGGATAAAAATGAGTTTTTGATAAAATGAGAGTACATATGGAAGAAAAAGTCATAAGTTAAAAGCTACTTCAAATAGCTTTTGAAAATAAAGCTAAAAATTAGTAAAAAAAAGTTATAAACTAAAAGCTACAAAACAGTTAACAAACATAGTTTTTTCATTAATGTGAGCAGAAAAACCAAAAGCTCTTTTTAGGATCTAGGATCTTACCAATCAGACACTAAAACAAACACACTCTACATTTGCAGCAACCAAACATATATTTAAATATTTTTCTTATATTAAAACTAGAGGGTTTACATGTTGGATTTGAGAGGAAACCTTTGGCAGTGTTTGGTCCTGCCATGCCAGCCATACACCCTTTCCCACCCTATAAGTCCCCACTCACAATAATAAACATGGAAGCATGTCAAATACATACAATCATTCTTAAAGTATTTACTTCACAATTTGTCCCTTGACAACAAAATAATGATTTCAGACATCAAAACAACAATCGACTTGACAAATGAGACTAGATAGATAAAGTACTCCTTTGAATCTCTGTCCCTACAATTTTCAGGGTACAATATGACAATAAAAAACAAAGAAAGCCTACCCTGCATATAAATTGTCAAAAAACTATAGCTTGGGAAAAATGCCAGATGGTTCCTTAACCAATTCTGAATGTAAGTGTGAACTCTATTCTTTTACAAATTTGAAGGGTAATACCACACAGCATAGTGCTCAAACCTTAAACAAACCCCAAAACATGCATCTTTTGTTGCCACGAAAGGGAGCATGGTCCTTCATGTGTTCCCCTTGCAAACATCCACATTCATGGAAATCGCTGAAGCTTCATCCAAGTATAATTAGATGCAGTTAAAGGAGCACTGTTCAATAAATTGGCAAATAAAAAAGATGTCAAGTGCTGTTACTGTTACATATTAATCCATAAAACAGAAACTCTGAGAATATACAGGGAATCATTCCATACATGCACTCATATTCACACTTAAATAATTGCCACTTGGACAATAAATTGTTTCAATTATAGTAAAGCTATGTTGAAAGTTTTATTCATGTAGACAGGAAAGCATAAGGCTCCATATCCTAAGGACTTGTTTGGTTTGAGACATTATTCATAAAAGAAACAGTGAAAATGAAAACTAATTATTTTTGTCATCACAATTTCTCTTGGAAAACAAGAAATTAAATAATCAGAAGTTGACATTTTTGCAATTAAAGATGAAAATACAAAATATTTTTTAAATCCAAGTCCTTGAATTTTTTCATGTAGCTGAATCTCAGTTAGCCTAAATTGTAAGAGATACGGTTTCTATGCCAAGCAAGATCTGTACAATCCAAGATGTGGCTAGATTAGTAGATTATCACACTATAAAACAAGGTCTAGCAAAATTGAGGTATCCATTGATATGTTGTTATTGTTTGGATGAGCTTGAGTTAGTAGACTATCACTTAATTAAGGGATAAAGCAACACCCTATAAGGGTTCGTACTTTCTAAGTCTTCTTACGGTAAGGCTACAATACCAATGGAATCAAAAACTAGCGGCAGGTCATAAACTCTATTCCTCTTGTTATTATAAACCGACAACAATTTCTCTGTTTACTGATTTCTGATGACAAAAAATCTTTAACAAATAATAATAATAGTGTTTTTGCCTCCTCAATTTCTGAGACCAGAGCATTCAAACTTTTCAACATCCACATTCATGAGCATACAATCTAATAACTGCAACTCTAAAAGTTAAGCAGAAAATAATATGAACATTTCCATTTTCTATACTATAGTTTATAATGTCCATTTCCGAGGCTGGAAAAAGTGTTCTGAACAAAGAGAAAAAAACAGATGTGAGCACAGTAATAACAAATTTGTACCTTCTTTAAAATATCTTCAATTATCTAGCAGTCCAAAGCTACTGGGAGGCCAAACCTGATAGAAAACAGTATTTGCCATATCTTTACACTAGATTCAGATAAATAGAACAATTTTGCACTTGAAATAGAAGTATGCAACAAGTATATAGTTTTTTTGGGAACAAGAAAAACTATATTTGCAAAGCATAATAACATGAAAGTAATTAATCAGAAGGACCTAGTTCCAATTGGCAAACAATGTCCTCACTACAATGATCGATGACGTTTTTCCAGTATATCACATCTAGATCAGTATATCACATCTAGATCAGCAACGGACATCTAGAATTTCTCTAGCCATTAAATTTACAATTTGTAAAGATAGAATAGTAGATGTTTCCAAGTATATGCATGAGTCCGAAAAAGAAGATATAAGCATTCATGTGATAATAGATCAGTATCATTAGAACCCTAGCTCCCTCTAACTTATTCAGGAAAAATAATATTGATCCACATGAAAGTAAGCTATAAATAAATTTCACTATAAACCTCTAAATAATCAAAATAATGTAGAGAAACCTATTGAACCAAAACGGAACTATAAAAAATTGAAGAATATGAGGCACAACAGTTACCCGCAAAAACACTTTTCCTTTTATAAGGCCATATGGAACAGGACCAAAGTGACGTGAATCACGGGAAGCATAGATGTTATCTCCTTGAATCCAAACATGCCCCTTTGGCACCTACGGCAAAAACATGTTGATAAATTAAGCAATAAACCAAACTTATAAACAGAAATTAAATAAGATTATTATTATAATTTATAACAGGAAAAATAAACTTAACGTGCAAGACATGTATTCCAAGCAGATGGAAAAGAAATAAGATAGTTGTTTAATAAGTTATTGATTATAGAGTTTTAAGACTCAACAAGGGGAATTGGATCAGAAAGATGCTCTGATACGTGTAATCAAGGATATCGGTAAGCTTGAATAAATAAGTATTGCAATCTAAAAAAAATTACCAATTGCCTCAGTCAAGAGCATAGGGATATTTCAAGTAACATAACCAGACACCATAAACAAGTAACTGCTACACCATAAACAAATAACTGATCTTTTACCATAATGATTTACGGTAAAATAATGACGACGACAAAATGAGCAAATCAGATAAATACATTCCTTCAAGGCTCATTGAAAATTATCAGCATATATGCTATACATGGAACCTTATGAATTACATAATTTGAAGAAACCTTGTAATGAAACTATACTTTCTATTCCATTTATATGAAAGTAGGAAATCGCATCCAACCATTCCCTTTATTAAATCCATTCACTAAAATTATCACCTAAACATCTAATGATCTAACTCAGTTGAATAGACAACCACAAAGATTCATCTAAATGGGACATACCACACGAGTAATGTATTAATCCTCTTATTGAAGACATGTTAATCAATGGCTTGCAATCTCACACCTTAACAGTTCTTACTTCTTAAACCTTCTTCCACTCACTACAATCCCGCATGATAAAACATTCATGTGATACTTTCCAGAATAATATGGTAGTATTTGCATACTTCTCCGCAACTACGATTAAATTTAAGGCTGTATCATCCACATTTGATTGTGAATCTCCACAATATCATGAATTGCTTGTGACCACAGCCATTACCACAACTGATATTTAAAAATTGTTTCTGTACACCAAAAAGTTTCATATTGTTTAAGAACCAAGGCTAAGAGTAGTTTATAAACATCACTCTCCTCAACCTAATGGGGGGATTTTAACTAAGAACCTGAGTGTAACGACTCACATTCACATAAGACCCAAAACAAACAACACCTAAGAAAAGCAGGGTTGCAGGTCCAAACATTGACATTGGAAAGAAGATTTAAGTCACGCGTGAGGGGCTAATAGACCATGAAATACGGACACTAGAAACACAACACTAACACGTGGACACCAGTAATAATTAGAAAAACAAATAAATTGAATGTAAGTGTCAATGTCAGTTTATGAATCAACACACATGCGCCTTTTTTCAGAGGTTCTCGGTGCTACAGAGCTAATAGATCCTTTAGCCCCTTAACCTTGATTGGGTACTACTGTTCCAGGACACCAAAAGAGTGTCACATTGGGGGAATCGAGTCAATCCAGGCTAAGGATAATTTTTAAAATAAGGACAAAACTGCTAGGGCTTAGAAAAGACCCTAAGCAAACAATAGAAAAACATTGCTCATAATTGTTGCCCTAAAAGTAGGCACATTTTCACAACAATGAACTTGAAATACTAACTACAAAAATCAAAACAAAAACAGACAAAAGAAAAAATGAAGAACAAACCATTAATCACACACACCACAGCAGTTCGAGAGGAATCAGAACCCGAAGCATCAAAGAAAGTAACAGTATCCCCTTCCATAGCAACAACGCGCTTTGTCAAGTTCCGATTAGGGTTCAAAGGTGACCGAACAAGAACCAAGTCACCATGACTAATTTTCCCAATCCGCGGAGAGAGGTGCTCGACAAGAACAACATCGCCGGCGATATTTAGGGTAGGGAGCATACTAGGTCCATACGCCTGCAAACAGAGGATTCCAGCAATTAAGTCGATAATGAATACAAAAAAAAGAAGAAGAAGAATGCGAATGGAATGGGATGAATACGTGAGTTGGGGAACAGAGGTAGTTGGCGGTGAAGTGAAGGCAACATAAGAACTTTGCGATTATCGCTGTGCGATCCAACGCTTCTTTCGTAGCGCTTCTAATGTTATTCATAAACGTCATAGCTCTCTATGACTCACTGTTTCAGAATCCTAATATCAAGATGAAATTAATTCGATATTTTCAAAAGAAAATGCAGAATGAAACCAAACAAAATAAATTTATTGTATTTCTGGAACTATTTTAAATATTTATAACATGTTACCCAGAAATAAGTTATATTTGAATTGTTTCAGATATATATTTATTGAAAAATTTCGGAGATATATTTTCAAAGTGAATTAAAACATGTTTTTTTATACGAATTGTGTATTTGTTTTCAGATGAAATATGAAACTCAGATAAAAATATAGAAATACAAAATAAAGAGACTAATAATATAACAATATAATAAGAAAATATCGTATAACACGAGATCCAAAATGTAGTAATAATGTCAAAAATAAAGTACAAACTATAGTATTACAACAAAATAATAACGAACAACTACTTGATGTGCTTGTCAACCTCTCATCTACCTCTTATGCCTCATATGCATGCTTTGTCTCCTTGACCATCAATCCCCGCGTCCTTCAGTTATGTCTTCGGTACAATAGTGCCCCATATGCCTCTGCCACCATGGCATCTAGGACTCTCCTGACAGCAGACCCCTCAGGAAAGATATCATCGTTAATTTTTTCCCACGCAATATCCACTATGCGACGACACCTATGCAAGACATCATCAATATGATTTAGTTGGGCTTACTCGATGTACTCGTCAACACTCGATCGCCTGCTTCCCTCTCCGCGGGATAAAAGTACGACACACGACATGTCCTCAGTGTACTCGTCCACACTCGCTCAGCCTGAGATGTGCGGGAAATGTTGGAGGATCCAACCCTGAAATGAAAATAAATAAATAAACATTTAGGGATTAAGAATTATCGGCAATTGTTTCACAAATATGAAATGAAAAAAATAAAAAAATAAAAACATTCAAGGATCAAGAATTATTACCACCAGTAGTGTTACGCTGTATGTGACCTGCTTCATCTTCCACGGACATCCCTCCCTTAACTTCGAATATAGATAGGTCAGGCAAGTCGCGCTCCAGCTGTACTCATGGATCTGCTGTAGATCCAAGAAGTACTAGAGGTAGACGACATCATTGTAGGTGGCACTGGTGTCCATAAAAATACAAGTCCCAACCAAAAATATAAAGTATGCTTTTAAAGCATGTGTCATTTGTATCGCTTGCTGCTCAACATCACCATGTACCTGTTGTGCCTGACTGGTCTCATCCACATATAACTTCCTCAGGAACTCAAATCTAGCATCAACATTTATGGTCTTATCTACATGCATCAGCACCTTATTTGGATCTGCCCCTAGATGATCTACCATCATCTCAATTGCCTCGTCTTTGGTAATCCTCTCATGATCGAGGAATTTCCCCCTGATTGGAAAATGCAACAAACACGAGACATCGTTCAGTGTGATAGACATATCACCATGCGAAAGATGAAACGAAGATGTCTCAGAGTGTCATCTCTCTACAAATGCATTAAGCATCACGTGGTTTAGACCAGATGCAAATGTCTTGCAGTGTGGTTGGTTATACATTAGTCTCTAGTGAAAGGGTCTTAGATTGATAATTGGGCCCTTTTATTGGGCCTATATGGCCAGAATAAATGGCATGACTCAAATGAGGGGATTTCTTATCTCATCCTATAGGGTGGAAAAATACTACAAAAAATTCAAAATGCCTTTCGATTTCATAGATGTATCTTTGGACGTGTTGAAATATTATATATAATACAAGTTGAACTGTGTGGCCCAAGCCCAAAGCTAATTAAGATTTAGGGTTTGTTACTTAGTTTGTTATATTTGTTTCTTTGTAGTCAAGTCACTTAGGTGTATATAAATATACATTTTGTAATTCAATTTTATTATTATTATTATTCAATTCAATAATAGCAATCCATATATCCTTATTCTTTCTTCTTTCTTCACTAAAAGTGTCTTGCACACTAACAAATTGGTATCTAGAGCTCTGATTAGGTTTTTGATTGTGTTTTCAAGAATCACACGTCAGAGATCGTGTTTCCGGATCATGGATAATTATTGATCAATTACTACAAAGATGAATGGTAACAAAAATTTACCAAACTCCCTTCCAACTCTTGACGGCAAGAATTGGCTTCGATGGAGAAAACAGATGCAATCTCTATTTGGCTTTCATGAAACCCTAGAAGTGGTTACTAACGATGTTCCTGCGCTTGGTGAAGAAGCAACCGACGCACAAAGAACTGCTCACAAGGATGCCAAGAAGAAGGATTACAAGGCGACGTTTTACATCTAATTGGCGGTTGATGCTTCTAATTTCGACATAATCGCTCATGTTGAATCAGCGAAGGAGGCATGTGATATTCTTGTCAAGAACTATGAAGGAGGCGAGAAAGTCAAGGTTGTCAAGTTGAAAACTTTGTGATGACAATATGAATTATTGTCGATGGGAGAAGACGAAAAGATTACAGGCTATGTGTCGAAGGTGTAGAAACTCGTCCATCTCATGAAGGGTTCTAGTGAAACCATAACTGGTAAGATGATAGTTAAGAAGGTAATGCATACGTTGAACTCTCACTTTGATTATATTGTCATATCTATTCAAGAATCCAACAATATTGAAACCCTAAAACTGAAAGATTTGGTTTGTTTGCTAGAGGCGCATGAGATTAGGATTGTCAAAAGGAAATGAGTTCAAGACTCGATACAAGCATTATAGGCTCAGTCATGGAAGAAGAATGGTGGTTCCTACAAGTTCAAAGACAAAATCGACAAGACTCAGATGTCTCTGATGATATGGTGGTTATGGCTGCAGTTGTAGATGACCATGTTGAATCCAAGATCTGGCTCCTCGACTCAGGCCGCTCAAATCACCTGATTGGTCGAAAAGTATGGTTAGTAGATTTCGACGAGTCGAAGAAGAGCAAGGTTAAACTTGCTGATAATAGCTCGTTTCAAGCAGAAGGTACTAATAACATAGTTATTCAAAGGAGTAATGGAGCAAAAGCCTTGATCAAATATGTATTATATGTCCCTAGAATGAAGTGCAATCTGCTAAGTATTGGACAACTGATCAAAAAGGGGTTCTCAGTGGTTATGAAAGATGGAGCCTTAGAACTTCTCGAAATCCATAATAACTTAGTCTTGAAATCTCCTCTATCGAAGCGTAGAACATTTAAAACAATGATCAGTTCATTTGAGATACAATGTCTGAAAACAGTTGTCAGCCACAAGAATAGTTTGTTATGGCATCTGATGATTGGTCATCTAAACTTTAGGTCGCTCAATCAACTAATCACTCAGGATATGGAAACTGGTATACCAAGTCTTGAGATGTCTGACAAACTTAATGAAGGTTTTCTAGTCAGAAATCAGTCCAGGAAGTCTTTCGTTTCGACTATGCTAATGAGATCATCCTGCATAGTTGAAGTTGTACATTTAGATGTATGTGATCCTTTTGAAGAGCATATCATTGGTGCAAACGTGTATTTTGTCTCATTTGTTGACGAGTACAGTCGAAAGTTATGGAACTATGTGATCAAACGAAAGGATAAATTATTTAAAATCTTTAAGAGATTCAAGATACTTATCAAAAATCAGGATGAAAAGAAGACCAAAGTTTCGTGAACAGATGGAGGTGGCGAATACCCATCCAATATATTTGAAGCATTTTGTGCATAACATGGTATTGATTATGAGATAACTGCTCCTTATACTTCTCAACATAATGGAATATCAGGAAGAAGAAAAAGACCATATTAGACATGGCGAGATGCATGCTAAAGTAGAAGAATTTGCCAAAGTCCTTATGGGGTGAAGTTGTTTCTTCTGTTGTTTATATTCTAAATAAGTTCCCTATCAAGAAGGGGAAGAACAAGGTTCCTGAAGAAGTGTGGAGTGGCAAACTCTCATCAGTGAGTTATCTGAAGGTGTTTGGCTCTATTTGCTACAAGCATATTCCTAATGTTATGAGAAGGAAGCTTGATGATAATCTTGCACCAATGATTTTGGTAAGATATCATAAGACTGGAGTATACAGGTTGTTCAATCCAAGTAATCATAAGATTGTGATGAGTTGAGATATTGTGATTGATGAAAATTCTGCTTGGGATTAGAATTCAAGTAATGCAATTAATAAGCCATTGATGAGCTATGATTTCGACGAAGCAAGTAATGATGTCGAAGTCGAAGACATTGTTAATACTCCAGTCGCAGTTGAAGTTGAAGTAGTTGTTGACATTCTCAACACAGTCGAAGTCGAAGAGGATATGGCTGACACAAGCCAGAGACCTTAAATAAATAGAGCTCGTCCAACAAGAATTCAAGACTATGAATTTGTTGGTGATGATGAAGTCACAACAAATGGAGAACTAGTTCATTTTTCTTTATTAGCTTTGAACCAAGCAACTATAGCGAAGCCTTCAAAGATAAACAATGGAAGTCTTCTTGAAGAATTACAAGCAATTGAAAGAAATAACACATGGGGGTTGGTCAAATTGTCAGCTCATACAAAGATATCGAAGTGAAGTGGGTATTTAAGTTGAAACGCAATGTTGATAGGTAGATAGCAAGACATAAGATTAGATTGGTAGTTCGAGGATTTCTTCAAAGATCAGGTCTTGACTACTCTGAAGTATTTTCACTTATCGCAAGATTGAAAACTATTTGACTAATTGTAGCCTTTGCATGCAAGCAAGATTGATAGACATTTCACTTGATGTGAAATCGGAATTTTTTGAATGGACCTTTAGATGAAGAGGTGTATGTCACACAACCTCTTGGGTTTTTGATTTAGGAGGAAGAAAGGAAAGTATACAAGTTGTACAAAGTGCTTTATGGCCCCAAGCAGGAACCTAGGGCATGGAACAAGAAGATTGACTCATACTTGGTCGAATTTGGATTCGTCAAATGCAAAACTGAGTGTGGTTTCTATGTTCAGGTTGTAGCACATGATATAACAATCATCTGTTTATATGTTGATGACTTGCTAGTAACTGGAAATCTCTTGAAGAACTTGTTGAAATTCGAAGAGCTGATCACTACTACGAAAAAACCCATTTAACAACGGTTGGGAATAACATATAATAACGCAGGAGAGGGCGTTGTTATGTAGAGTGTTGTCGTAAGTATGTTACTTATAATCACGGTCCTGAGACCATTGTTGTATTTTGGAAAGCGTGCATTATATTACAACGATCATGTTAATCAATCGTTGTGATATATATAGAATATCACAACGGTTATGAGGTTCAACCGTCGTGGAATGTTCTTTTTAGTTTATTATAACAAATATATATTGCTTGTTTAACCATACACTAATTAAAGAAATGCAACCATTTAAATTGGTAAACAATATAATCTAAAAATTAAACTATTCTTGAAAACCAGCATAAACAGACCACTGTTTTCCGAATTACATCAAACTCATTCAACACATTTTATGTTCTTTAACACAAAAATGTATCGATGATTTGTTTCCTTCAATACATCTATATCTTTCATTATAGTACTTCATCATCGCTGCTTATCATGGAGATTGTTATTATGACTTATTGTGATAAGTGACAAGGATGAAGTAAAGTAGAAATGTAGATATAGATGAATTGAAGCAAACAAACAATTGAACCATATATTATGAGTTAAAGGAACATAAAATATGCTGAAATAAGATGGAAGCAATTCAGAAAATATTGATCGATTTAGGTTGGTTTTCAAATACATCTTAATTTTTAGATTATAGGGTTTTATGTCAAATTAAATGATTGCATTTTCAATAAAAGGATAGTGAAACAAACAATATACATAGTATATTATAAACTAAATTTTAAATACAATATCAAACAGATAGTGAAACAAACAATAGTGTGTGCATGTGTGTCTTATAAACTCATATTATACGCTTGTTACCACCATCTTCATCAGCATGTATCATCTTTACTATACATCTTTAGCTATTTCAAATAAAGGAAAATTAGTTAGTATTCAAAACAAAACCAGCAAAAGTTGAAACAAAACCCTAAGTGAGACTGTAACAAAACAAGATACATTGTTAGCATATGTAACAAACAATATGGTTCATAGCCAAAGTATGGTTCATCGAAGACGGATCTGAAAAAATGAGAACAATCAACACAGTTAACACAACCAACATGAAGCAAACAAGATAATGGGAACTATATAACAAGAAGATTGAAGAATAAGAATACCTTATTTTTCATAGCATCATCACCATGTTCATCTAGTTTGTGAAATAATGGAGAATAAATACAAGGTTATTCATACTTCTTATATTTCTTTTTGCAGATTCTAAAACCATATGAAGTATATGTCGCCAAAAATATAGAGAAAAAATGGGTGTTAGGGTTTCGCTGTGAAGGAAACGTCGCTACATGTAAATAAGGGAAACAATGAAGAAAATTAGTTAGTATTCAAAACAAAACAAGCAAAAGTCGAAACAAAACCCTTGAAGAATACTTTATTTTCTATAAACAATATGTACATTACACTTGCTACCGCCAACATCATCACAGTGTTCATTTAGTTTTAGACACTACAAGAAGGAATATGGGGATGAAGAAGCCTAAATAAAAAACTTCATACTTCTTCTATTCCTTTTTGCAGATTTTAAAAAAAGATGAAGCCTTGCAGCCAAAAATGTAGAGAAAAAATGGGTGTTAGGGTTTCGCTGTGAAGGAAACAACGCTACATGTAAATAAGGGAAACTTAATTCGCTTATATGGTAAATATTTCACAATGTTTAACGAATATAACCGTCATGATAGATATATATTTATTATAATTATATCACAACGGTTATCCATATTAACCGTAGTGTTACCCCTTTAATTGGTACAGGGTTCGAATCCTTGCTACAACATTTTTTCCATTTTATATAATTATTTAATTACGGTTATAAAACACGACTTTTGTAATACTACAACCTTTGCTCTTCTCGGAAGAGGGAAAATACTCATCCCAAGCAGTGATTTAAAATTTTCTTTGTTTTTCAAAATTATCGTTCGGGAATATCAAACATTACACATTATCATCATTGCAAGCATTAAAGTATCAAATTCTTCATCTTCATCCTCATCTATAAATGCACAGTTTTACATTTTTTCATAATATTCGGTAACAACGAGTTCTACAAATGATCAGAATGCCAGCAGAAACATCACAGAGATCACTATTGAGCAATGTCATCAACCAAATGAGGAGGTCCAATAATCTGCCAACGCCAGGCCGAATGCATTAATGGTGAGGAGGAAGAAGAAGAAGAAGAAGAAGAAGGCGAATAAGCCAAAGAAAAAGAAAAAGTAGATGAGGACATATTATTATAACTCTCATTAAGGGAGTGAGAACAATCCCCTAGATTATTAAGATGCCTTTATAGCTATGGGTTATAATCCTTGAAAAATATATGTACTCCCCTTTTTTAAATATTAATGAACATATCTATCATATATACTCCTATCTTTTATTTTTTAATTTGATCAAATTCTTCTCATTAACATAAAAAATGCTAAAAAAAAGAAATAAAATACATGTTTAAAATGGAAAGTAAATTTTAAAAAATGTAGTTGTTGGGAACCGAATTTAATTACACATCAGTTTGATACTACGAATTTGAAAATATATGTTTAAAATGGAAAAAAAATGTAGTTTCTAGGAATCGAAAGTTTGATACATATCACAATGGTGGATATACCACAACTGACATGATATATTACTTTTGTAATTAAATTTCATAATGAAGCGCCAGAGTTTAATTTAGAATTAAAAAAAAATGTCACAATGGTTGAAATAAACAATCGTTGTTATATACAAATAGTAAATAAAAATAATAGAATAACGCCTTAGTTTAAAGATTTCACAACGGTGTAGGCATGATTTGTGGTGACCACGACGTCGTTGTTAACACGTTTTATAGTAGTGGATGAAAAAGGAATTTGAAATGTCGGATATGGGAATGTTGTCATACTTCCTAGGCATGGAATTTCAAAGGTCGAAGCAAGGTATAATGCTACATCAAAAAAAGTATGTCAAAGATATACTCAAGAGATTCATAATGGATGAGTCGACTCCTGCATCTTCGCCTATCGAACCAAATGTGAAGTTGGAAAAGCATGGAGAGACAAAGTCAATGAAACTTTGTTCAAACAAATTATCGGATCTCTGAGATATGTGCGCAACGACTGTCCTGATATATGTTTCTTAGTTGTATTAGTGAGCAGATACGTGGATGATCCAAAGGTGTCGCACATGAAGGCTGCAAGAAGAATCCTAAGATACTTAAAAGGATCAAAACACTATGGAATTCTATTTCAACGAGACTCTGATAGCAAATAAGTTATGGTTACTTTATATTTAGATGTTGATTGGTGTGGAGATAAGGAAGATCGAAGAAGCACTACTAGATGCTTTTTTCAAGTATTTGGTACCCCAATCTCATGGTGCTCGAGAAAGAAACTTGTGGCGGTATTGTCATTGTGTGAGGCTGAATATATAACACGGTCCTATGTTGCATGTCAAGCAATTTGATCAGATATGTGCTAGAAGAAATGGAGGTCGAAGTGAATATACCTCGGGTACTGCTAATAGACAGCAAGTCATCCATAAATCTGGCGAAGAATCCAGTTTTGCATGGAAGAAGTAAAAACTTTGAAGCTATATTTCACTTCTTAAAGGAGAAGGTGAATTGAGGTGAACTTTAAATAAGGCATTGCTCAAGTGAAACACTATTGACCTACATTTTCATCAAAGAGTTGAAGATCGAAAGGTTCCTAACTCTAAGACATAAATTATGAATAGTTCAGATCGAGAATGATTAATGTGTTTCAACAACTTAGATTATAGGGGGTATGTTGAGATATTAGATATAATCTAAGTTTAATTGTGTGGCACAAGCCTAAAGCTAGTTAGGATTCTGTTCGCACATGTTTTTCGCGTGAACAATCGTTGGCCTCCTATCCAAAGGCTTACTTACGGGACCAGCCAAACGAGTCCCAGGACAAAATTTTCGTTGTTTGTTTAAGTGTATGCGATCTGTGGTAGTTGCGATGGTTATTTTGGAAATGGATAAGTAAAAGGCTTGGTAAGGATAATGCTTGGTAAATTAAATGGAATTTGAAAATAAGTAAAAGAGGCAATGAAATGAAAGGAAGATAAATGATAAAAGAAAGACAAAGAGATTAAAATGACTTGTAATTTAAATGCCTGAAATTGATAAAGCATTGGACGCGATCATACATTTTGCTCAGGGGGTTAAATAGTTTCTCTTAACGCTTGGTACTTTGAGTGTTTCACTTGTACAATGTAAAGAAATACGACCTTTATTTCTGACAATAAAATCTGCTTATATAGACGCTAAAAAGTAAATGTCAGACCCTTCTAGCGAATCTGGTGTTTACATGTGTCACCCCACTACTCTTGGTAAATGTAACACCCTTTACCCCACATCAAAATAATACATGATTATTCAATAAAATCAGAGTATTCAACAAAAGGGTATCACATTTCTGAAGGAAAATTGCGATCTAAACGCAGCGGAAAACAAAAATTTTCCTTTAGTGATCCTTACGAATGAGCATGGTCAGTGATAGAATCGTTACCTCTTTATGGCGATTCAGATCTTTGATGCAGCGATCACAAGCGTTGATGAAGTGCAACGCCTCTACTCAGTCCACACGAACAGCTTCCGGTCACAGTGCTAGCTGCTTACGAACGGAATTATTTGAGTGAGAATCAAAAACGAAATTGCATCAAGTAAAAGCTTCATCACAAGGGTTCCTTTTATAGACTCTCTTGTGGGCTGCGGGCTAAAAGCCCAATTCACATGATCCATAATAATATTATATATTATTATAATAACTATTATTATAATAAATATATTTATTTTATTATTATTTTATAACCATTATAAAATAACAATAATTATTATTATATTATCCGAATTTCTATTTTTCACTTAAGTGCACCGTACCTTACGGTGTTCCTTTGATTTCTCTATCTCTCATCAAACTGTCCTTATGTGTGTGACCCTGTAGGATTTCGTAACGTTGGTAATTATATTAAATTATATATTTAACATAATAAATAGTGAGCGGTATCTAGAAACACATCACTGCTACCCAAGTCACGAAAATGTCATGTGATCTGACAAAACCTTTTTCGTGATAATATATGTTTGTACAATTACCCTTTTGCCCCTATGTCTATATTGAACACAAGGCATACACTGTGTCATCCTTGTCCAGTTCAATATTGGGCCCTTAGACATTTCTCCTGTTATGCAGGATTGGCAAATTCCATCTAGGACACTCATGTCCCTCAGCATGCTTCGTGGAGTGCCCATCAACTGTCTTTATGATCATCCAGTTACGGATAATGTTTGATCAGCAATAAAGCACCCGACTCTACATCTAGGGTCCATAGTGGTTTCAGGTCGAAGGGTGGTAATACACCATTATCACCATGAGAATAACTTATGACACTTTGCATAACATACTATGTAGTATTCTCATAGCGGGTCAATCCGGTATAAATATTACTCCTAATATTTATACCTATGTCAAGACTTGATAACCCTTTATCCATGATCCATGAGATGTGATCATCAGTTTATCTTCATAATAGTCTCAATGCTTTAATGTTATCCCACTTTGCAATAAAGCTTGACTACGGATATTTTAAGAATAATGTCTTTATGTTTAATGGGATCTCATGATTAAGTCACACTTAACATTTCATTAAACAGACTAACTATTCTAGGGACTTTATTATTCTGAAAGACAAACATAATAAAGAAATGCCTTTTATTATTAAACGAATAATCCGATACAAGTACCAAAAAGTATTGGCCTCTAGGGCTTACACCAACAATCTCCCACTAGCACTAGAGCCAATTAGGCATACCCTTAATACCCATAGATCTAGTATGACCATCATGCTTCTGTTGCGCAAGAGGCTTTGTTAATGGGTCAGCGATATTGTCAAGTGTAGGTACTCTGCATATCTTCACATCTCCCCGATCGATTATCTCTCGAATGAGGTGATAACGCCTAAGTATGTGTTTGGATCGTTGGTGAGATCTAGGCTCCTTAGCTTGTGCGATAGCACCATTGTTATCACAATATAAACCAATGGGATCCACAATGCTAGGGACTATGCCAAGTTCACTAATGAACTTCTTGATCCAAACAGCTTCCTTTGCTGCATTTGAGGCAGCAATATACTCGGCCTCAGTTGTAGAATAACTGTTTCCTGCTTTGAACTTTTCCAGCTCACAGCGCCACCATTGAGACAGAACACATAACCAGATTGTGATCTAAAATCATCCTTATCTGTTTGGAAGCTAGCATCAGTGTAACCAATTACATCAAGCTCTTCCTGACCTCCATATATCAAGAATGAATCCTTAGTCCTTCTCAAGTACTTAAGGATATTCTTGACAGCTACCCAGTGAGCATCACCGGGATCAGATTGGTACCTACTCGTTGCACTTAATGCATACGAGACATCTGGTCGAGTACATAACATGGCATACATGATAGATCCTATTGCAGATGCATATGGAATCTTATTCATGCGATCCCTTTCTTCCTTAGTTGAAGGGGATTGTGTTTTTGATAAACACAGACCATGTTGCATAGGTATGAATCCTTTCTTGGAATCATGCATATTAAAGCGTCTCAACACTTTATCTATGTATGTACTCTGACTTAGGCCAAGCAGTTTTTGTGATCTATCTCTATAGATCCTAATTCCTAATATATAGGCTGCTTCACCTAGGTCTTTCATAGAAAAACAATTCCCTAACCAAGTCTTCACTTGTTGCAAGGTAGGGACATCGTTTCCAATGAGTAATATGTCATCTACATATAATACCAGAAACAAGATCATGCTCCCACTAACCTTCTTGTAGACACAAGGTTCATCTTCATTTTTGATGAATCCATATTGTTTTACGGTTTCATCAAAACGAAGATTCCAGCTTCTGGAAGCTTGCTTTAATCCATAGATTGATCGCTGTAACTTGCATATCTTTTGGGCATCTTGTGGTATGTCAAATCCTTCAGGTTGTGTCATGTACACATCCTCAAGAAGATTCCCATTAAGGAAAGCAGTTTTGACATCCATCTGCCATATTTCATAATCATGATATGCAGCGATGGCAAGTAAAATCCGAACAGATTTAAGCATTGCAACTGGTGAAAAGGTTTCATCATAGTCAACCCCATGAATTTGTTTATAGCCTTTTGCAACCAGTCTTGCTTTATAGGTATGTACCTTACCATCCATGTCAGTCTTCTTCTTGAAGACCCACTTGCATCCTATAGGGTTAACTCCTATAGGAGGTTCTACCAAGGTCCAAACCTGGTTTGTGTACATGGAATCCATTTCAGATTTCATGGCTTCTAGCCATTTCTCAGACTCAGGACCAGTTATGGCCTCTTTGTAGGTCACAGGCTCATCTTGATCCATGAGTAATACATCACCCTGATCACTTATGAGATATCCATATCTCTCAGGTTGGTGACGTGTCCTGCTTGACCTACGCTGGTCTTGTTCTACTTGAGCAGGTTGCTCTTCCACAACTACTTGTGTTTCCTGCTCTAGTTCCTCCATAGGTGTTTCAATGTTTTGTGATTCTTGAATTTCTTCAAGCTCTATTTTCCTCCCACTGTTTCCTTTGGAAATAAAATCCCTTTCCAGAAAGACTCCAGTTCGAGCGACAAACACTTTGCCCTCAGAAGGATTGTAGAAGTAATATCCTCTTGTTTCTTTAGGATACCCCACAAATAAGCATTTGTCAGATTTGGGCTCAAGCTTGGTTGAAATTTGTCGTTTGACGTAAACTTCGCAACCCCAAATCTTCATGTAAGACATATGTGGTTTCTTACCACTCCATATCTCATATGGTGTCTTATCAACCTTTTTGGATGGAACACGGTTAAGTGTGTAAGCTGCTGTTAATAATGCATGTCCCCAAAAGGAGTTTGGAAGATCGGCGTGACTCATCATGGATCGGACCATGTCTAACAAGGTTCGATTTCTTCTCTCAGATACACCATTCCATTGTGGTGTTCCAGGAGGAGTAAGTTGGGATAGAATCCCATACTCTTTTAGATGGTCATCAAATTCTAGGCTTAAATATTCACCGCCTCGATCTGATCGAAGAACTTTAATATTCTTCCCTAGTTGGTTTTGTACTTCATTCTTGAATTCCTTGAACTTTTCAAAGGACTCAGATTTGTGTTTCATTAAATACACATATCCGTATCTACTGAAGTCATCAGTGAAAGTGATGAAGTACTGAAAACCTCCTCTGGCTGGTATGTTCAGTGGTCCACATACATCAGTATGTATGAGTGCCAAAAGATCATTAGCCCTTTCACCTTTTCCTGTGAATGGGGACTTTGTCATCTTTCCAATTAAACAAGATCTGCATGTGTCATATGATTCATAATCAAAAGAGTCCAAGAGTCCATCTTTATGGAGTTTGGAAATGCGTTTCTCATTTATGTGGCCTAATCGACAGTGCCAAAGGTAAGTTGGATTCAACTCATTAGGTTTCAACCTTTTAGTATTAATGTTATAAATTGGCATTTCAAGATCAAGGACATATAGTCCATTATTCATTTTTGCAGTAGCATAGAATATATCATTCAAATAAATGGAGCAACAATTGTTCTTTATTATGAATGAAAAACCAAACTTGTCCAAACAAGAAACGGAAATAATATTCCTGCTAATTGCAGGTACATAATAACAGTTCTCTAACTGAATTATTAAACCACTAGGTAAAGTTAAAACATAAGTTCCTACAGCTAAAGCAGCAACCTTTGCTCCATTGCCAACTCGTAGGTCAACTTCACCTTTTGCCAAATCTCTACTCCTTTTTAGCCCCTGCACATTAGTACAAATGTGAGAACCGCATCCAGTATCTAATACCCATGATGCAGAAGTAGATAAATTAATTTCAATAACAAAAATACCTGAATTTGAAGTCTCTACTCCATTTTTCTTATCTTCCAGGTACTTTGGGCAATTTCTCTTCCAATGTCCGGTCTTACCGCAATGGAAGCAAGTGCCCTCCTTTGCTATTCCTCCACTAGGCTTCAAAACAGGAGGAGTGGGTTTGGGTTTGGCAACTTCCTTGCCTTTCCCTCTACCACCCTGTTTGATGGGCCTCTTGTTCTGTTTCTTTCCATTACTGACCATCAGAATGGATTTCCCTTTTGTCTTCATATTCTGCTCAGCAGTTCTCAACATGCCTAGCAGTTCTGGAAGACTTTTGTCCAAGTCATTCATATTGAAATTCAGGACAAACTGACTGAAGCTCTCTGGCAACGATTGCAAGATCAGATCAATCGCAAGTTCTTTTCCAAGGGGAAACCCTAATCTGTCAAGGTTCTCCACATACCCAATCATCTTGAGTACATGGGGACTTACAGGGGCTCCCTCAGCTAACTTGCTGTTAAAAAGGGACTTTGAAACCTGAAACCTCTCATTTCTTGCTTGCTCTTGATAAAGCATTTTCAGATGTCCGATCATATCGAACGCAGACATGTTCTCGTGTTGCTTTTGCAACTCAGAGTTCATGGTAGCAAGCATGAGGCAAGCGGTTTCATTGGCATCATCGAAATGCTTCTTATAAGCATCTCTTTCTGCCTTTGATGCAGAACTAGGAGGTTCCTCCTCAGGAACTGGTGTCTCCAAGACATACAGCTTCTTATCGTGCTTGAGGACAATCCTCAGATTACGGTGCCAATCCAGGAAATTTGTCCCAGACAATTTTTCCTTATCTAGGATGGATCGCAAAATATTGTTCGATGTGTTTGTTGTCATGGTAATCTACAAGAGAAATATGAAAATATAAGTATCATTAAAACAACATATTTAATTAGGCCTTTAATCAAATATGCTCCCACTATTTTATTCAAAACAAATGACCCTCATCATTTGATTCGGAAAATCCCGTTGGAAGACTTTCTAGTGGGTCGAGATCCATGTTTCACTTTGTTTTAAGTCAGCGTTAGGCTGATTACACAAAACTAAGTTATTTAGGTAGGAACTCCTTCCAATTGTATCTCATACAACTCTCGAATATTTTCAATTGGGTGAATAACTCCTTATTCTGATCCATCACATGAATCATTCCCAATTCTTGCTTCTAAACATGTATAATCTTATTATAATTTGTTTAGTTAAGTTTGACCCATTGTTTTAGCAATTGGATATTACAATTATCCCATCACACCTTACTAATATAGAACATGCACCTCGCGTAGGCGAAACCTACAATGCTCGATACTAGTCTTGATGAGTGCTAAAAATTGGAAAGCATAAACTTAATATTTAATTTTGAGGGAATTTGTTATTAGTTTGATCTCACCGGCTTAACATGCAAAACGTCTCTCACATGCATCAACATACAATTACATGCATCAACATACATATAAAAAAGATACAATTATGGCCCCTAACGCAATTGTTCTCTCAAGCCAATGAGAGAACCTAAGCTAACCTAATAACGATCTAAGCTTCTCCAAGCATGATCTCCAAGGTTATCCTCCTTTAATATTGAATACTTCCTTTTTCTTCATAACATAATATTACATTACATATAAGAATACTCGTTTTACATACGAGGGAGTGAGATGAGAAAAGAAGTTACATAAAGAGATTGAGAGAGAGGCACGACTCGCAGGCCGTATTTAAAAATCCCAAAACAATAATAAAGGATAAACTAAGGCCATAACTGATCACCACAAATAAATAATAATAAACACACTTTTATTATTAGTTTAAAATTCCGATAATTAAATAAACTAAATTAAATTTCGGCTGATTGATCACACTTTGCAGACTTAGCCGGGGGTTCCGCTGCCCGTTCAGCGGACGGGGGTCAAGGGGGCAGCGCCTCCTTGCGGGGTTGTCAGGGGCAGCGCCCCGGCGAAAATTTTTATGAACACTTCATTGTATTTCACGTCGTTTCCTGCACAACTTTTGTGCATTTACAACCCCAACCGGAAAAGTCTGCGGCAATACAACACTTGTACTGCCATTAATCCTAATGCAACAATTTCATGCCGTCAAACACAACTCGATTGATAACTCAATATGATAGATCAACATGTCATTGCTTCACCATACTAACGTCGGATTCCGAAGCGAATGAAAATGATGATCTTTCAAAAGAATTACAATCCTTATGTGATTGAATGGATGAAATCAAAACAGTATATCCCATATACCATCTTTGCATCAGAATTTCTTATATCTTATATAAAAGTGATCGATCTAATTGTGTAACCTATGGATGATCAATGTATCGCACAACTTCACCATACTAATGTCGGATTCCGAAGCATAATCAACATCAATCATCCAAATCGTACACAACAGATGCCAAATTTAATTAATCGTTTATTGTTAAATTCGTTCTGTGTTTTAATCGAATCAAATACAGAAAAAAAACGGAAATTTAACAGCTATCAGATCCATGGTTTCGTAAGTGGCTCTGATACCACTGAAGGAAAATTGCGATCTAAACGCAGCGGAAAACAAAAATTTTCCTTTAGTGATCCTTACGAATGAGCATGGTCAGTGATAGAATCGTTACCTCTTTGTGGCGATTCAGATCTTTGATGCAGCGATCACAAGCGTTGATGAAGTGCAACGCCTCTACTCAGTCCACACGAACAGCTTCCGGTCACAGTGCTAGCTGCTTACGAACGGAATTATTTGAGTGAGAATCAAAAACGAAATTGCATCAAGTAAAAGCTTCATCACAAGGGTTCCTTTTATAGACTCTCTTGTGGGCTGCGGGCTAAAAGCCCAATTCACATGATCCATAATAATATTATATATTATTATAATAACTATTATTATAATAAATATATTTATTTTATTATTATTTTATAACCATTATAAAATAACAATAATTATTATTATATTATCCGAATTTCTATTTTTCACTTAAGTGCACCGTACCTTACGGTGTTCCTTTGATTTCTCTATCTCTCATCAAACTGTCCTTATGTGTGTGACCCTGTAGGATTTCGTAACGTTGGTAATTATATTAAATTATATATTTAACATAATAAACAGTGAGCGGTATCTAGCAACACATCACTGCTACCCAAGTCACGAAAATGTCATGTGATCTGACAAAACCTTTTTCGTGATAATATATGTTTGTACAATTACCCTTTTGCCCCTATGTCTATATTGAACACAAGGCATACACTGTGTCATCCTTGTCCAGTTCAATATTGGGCCCTTAGACATTTCTCCTGTTATGCAGGATTGGCAAATTCCATCTAGGACACTCATGTCCCTCAGCATGCTTCGTGGAGTGCCCATCAACTGTCTTTATGATCATCCAGTTACGGATAATGTTTGATCAGCAATAAAGCACCCGGCTCTACATCTAGGGTCCATAGTGGTTTCAGGTCGAAGGGTGGTAATACACCATTATCACCATGAGAATAACTTATGACACTTTGCATAACATACTATGTAGTATTCTCATAGCGGGTCAATCCGGTATAAATATTACTCCTAATATTTATACCTATGTCAAGACTTGATAACCCTTTATCCATGATCCATGAGATGTGATCATCAGTCTATCTTCATAATAGTCTCAATGCTTTAATGTTATCCCACTTTGCAATAAAGCTTGACTACGGATATTTTAAGAATAATGTCTTTATGTTTAATGGGATCTCATGATTAAGTCACACTTAACATTTCATTAAACAGACTAACTATTCTAGGGACTTTATTATTCTGAAAGACAAACATAATAAAGAAATGCCTTTTATTATTAAACGAATAATCCGATACAAGTACCAAAAAGTATTGGCCTCTAGGGCTTACACCAACAATTTCTACTTCAACAAACATCAAAAACATCATCACTTTGTCATATCCCGTAACACAGATTACAACATGCATTCATCATTACTACACAGCAGATAACAAGTCATCAACTTAATTAACTCAAATATGAAAATTCAAATTTAATTCAAAATATCCTTAAGTCAAAGTAAAACAAACGAACACAACAAATTCTCAAGCGTTCCCATCCCGATATTACATGACACAGAGTATGACACCACCCTAAACTCTAATAAACGACCAAAAGACATAACATGCAAGTTACGTCCACACACCAAGCTTATTCTTGAGTATCTGTAAGATGGTATAATAGACCATCACCAAAGGCATGCAGGGTGAGTAATCATAAATCAATATAATTGACATAAAGTAAAGATAATCATGCAATAGTTCGTCATATAGCTACACATCAAAATTCTCACTCATCACATCATCAAACTCATCAAACATCTAATCAACATATATGCATCATGTTATGCCACCAAGAATGAAATGCAACTTCGTAAATGCACGTGGTACCAATTTCAACTTGTGGTGGACATTGGGCCATCTACCCCCCACAATGGAGCATAACATATTCAACATAACCTCGATCCACACTATGGGATTGAAGCTTCCAACAACATAGGTATGTCATGAATGCAATGATACAACAATTCAACATTTTCAAAATGATTAAACATTTGCATCGACATTCATGTTAATAAGCATCAAATACTATCATACATCTTATCTTCGTTTCTATCATAAAATACTCGCTAAAACATCAACATAAATCATGGCAACAAGTATAATACATCACAACATCAATACGTCCTATCTACACCTCATTCGATAATTTTCTGAAATTAAATCACTAATTTCCCACTTCCAGGGCTCGCTAAGCGACTTCATCGCTCGCTAAGTGGCCTCCTCTCGGGTTGGGGGAAAATCCTAGTTTTTGTTGCTCGCTAAGCGAGCTAGGCGAAACTCATAATTTTTAATCTACGATGACAACAAATTCTGCTACGATTTTTCACCCTAAAAACACAGTTTTCATCATTTTAATCACCAATTCAGTAACAGAACCTATAACTACACACAAACATCATTTACAACATACAATGCACAACAAATCATCAATGATTCCTCAATTTTACTCATCAATTCCTAGATTTTCCCTAAAAATCCCAATTATTCCCAATACTTAGACTCTACATCAAGAACATTGAAAAACAATACTCCTCATACATTAGAGTGAAGCTTTTCTACGGTCTTCACAAAAACTCTCTGGGAACTTCTTCAAATCTTAGTTTCTCTCCTTCGTTCTTCAGACCTCTTCTCTCCCAAAAGCGACCGTGAAACTGATCGTATTCCCAACCTCAACTTCCTTTTTGTCAATCTTATTCCTAGGACCCCAAATATGTTTTTTCCCTTCTACCTTTACTAACTCTCCACAAAAGACCATTATACATAATTTTAATTTCTTTATTTTAATTAACTAATAATATTTAAATAACATAGCTTACATTATTCAATATTACCATTAAATAAAATAATTTCATCACCAAAACACCACAACAAATACACCAAAAATTGCCAAAATTTCATAATAATTAATTAAATAATTAAATAACGAAATCAGGGCGTTACAGTAACTTCCCACTTCGTCTTCCCACTTCCTTGGGCGGTTTATTCATGAAGCTTTGTGTAGCATGTGTCGAAGGCCTTTGACAGATGTAGTTAAAAGGCAACGTCGAACTACTTCGACAAATTCCTTCGTTCATCCTGACTTTGCCAATTGTCTTCTCTGGGTCGATCGGTCGACACATTTCCGTTTCCCTGCATAGTCGAACTCCTTTCTGGTGTCAAAATCCCTTCAGGCTAACATGTTTGTTATTTAGTTTGTTATATGTGTTGCTTAGTAGTCAAGGCACGTATGTGTATATAATGAATATACATTTTGTAATTCAATTTTATTATTATTATTATTATTATTCAGTAAATATCAATCATTATTTCCTTATTCTTTCTTTCTCTCTTCACTAAAAGTGTCTCACGCACTAATAAGATGTACCATTGACTTTGAGTCAAAGGTTATAATTTATCTGGAGATGTATCTCCGAAATATTTCAAAACACACCACATGCATCTCATTGAGTCACACCAACATATTTTGTAAAGACGAATCTAAAGATACATCTCTAAAATATTTTCAAAACATACCTTCATCATTTTTCACATTAAATCAAACTTCTACTAAATTAAGATGCGTCCGGAATAACATCTTCAAATTCTAAAAATATTTTTGTATTTTCACGTAATATTCTATTAATACATAAATTGCATTAAGAAATCCCCTTCAAATAACTCAACTAATTTCAATCATTTTTTAACTCATGAGCTGCAAAATATTATCATTTCTTAATAAAGACTACTCGAGTGTCTGGTCTGAAAAAAAACACATCAGAGACTACTCTAGGTCTCAAAGAAAACACACATAAGTACAATCTATGATAATTTGGTCAATAGCTACAAGTATTAATTTACCCAATAAGCATTTAACAGATTCAGAGTCACTATCCAGTATCCATTGTTGTATACTTGTATTACTATTACCTAAAGTAACAGAACAAAATTAAACAAGAAAATTAATAATATTAGTATTATTTTTCATTTTTCATTTTTTATTCCCTTACAACCAGTTCCAAGAAAATAAAAATGGGGTAAAGAATATAGTGATACATGTATAAAATCATAAATACAATAATGGATTATATTATGTTGGATGAACTTGATCCTTCAATGTCTATATTAGCACCCCAAAAGTAGCACAAGGGGAACTTGTTTGCTTCATTTTCTGGAAAAATTTCTTGGAATGACATAACTTCAAACTCAAGGTTCTCTTCCATATATTAAGATTAAAGAATAATGAGTTATTCTTGATTTTCTTAATGTATTTTCATCATGAACAAGCTTATGCAATCCTTTGAAGATTATATGTCACCATATCCTCAAGCGCTAACCGATACGCGCTTTGCGGTAGACATTGAAGACTTTGGATAGCAAGATCAGCTTTCTCTTTTGCCAACTCTTGTGCTTTTTCGATTCCGCCGCAACTCTTAACCAACTCAATTGCCTCATCAAGTGAACCGATCTCGCTAAATTCAGACTCGATGATATTTCTTAATTTTGGTTCTTTCTCCAACGCGAAAATTACGGGAGCGGTCAGGTTACCTTTGGCAAGGTCACTGCCGGCAGGCTTTCCGAGCTGCTCAGCCGATTGTGTGAAATCCAATATGTCATCGACAACTTGGAAGGACAGACCAAGATTCTTTCCGTATTCGTACATTTTCTCAGTGATGCTGGTGTCTGAACCACTGAAAACCGCAGCTCCTTTTGTACTAGCAGCAATCAACGAGGCTGTCTTTAAAAAACTCTTGGTTAGATACTCGTCGAGTTGAACGTCGCAATCAAACAAGCTAGAAGCCTGTTTTATTTCTCCACTAGCAAAGTCTTTAATCACCTGCCGCCACAGCACCGAAAGTTATGCAATGATGTTTTGTGATTTTAATACATTAAGGGACCGAGTGACATCGCCTCACGCGAACCAATATGAAGATTTAGTCGATTTTAAAAGGTAGTATGATGGAACTCACCTGGCTGATAAGTTTAATGACTTCAATGTTTTCAAGGTTGGCGAGATACCATGATGCCTGTGCAAACATGAAGTCACCGGCCAGCACTGCCACTCTTGTTCCAAACATTTGATGTACAGTGTCCTTCCCTATTAATCCATAGCAAGTTAGCAACCGCATCGAGTTCGAATAGACGGAATCGGAAACCAGCAGAGTAGTTTGAAAAGAAAGAAACTAGGAAACCAGATGCTACATGATGCAAGAACAAAGCATAGATGCTTAAGCATATACGTGTGAGGCATAAAGAAAATTCTTGATCAAATAGATTATAACATGATTGTCTGAGATTAAAATCGAAACAATATTAGAGTATGAGAAAGTTTCTTCGGGGAATGTACATTGCCAAACAAGATCATAAAGCAGAAAATAAAAGTGATAACAAGAATAATAACCATATATTTCTAAATACGGATTACGAGCGTACCTCTTCTTAGGTCACTCTCATCTAACACATCATCATGTATCAAACTTGCGGTATGAATCATTTCAATTATCTCGGCTAAACGTCGATGCTTTATAGTAAGATCCCTGGAATCATTCATTTTAACATGAAGCTTTCAGGACAAGCAAATAACTTTAGTATAAGTGTGCGCACGAGCGAGCGAGAGAGAAAGAGAGACAGAGAGAATTTTTACTTACTCCAAGGCAAGTAGCTCTGCCGTCGCCCTTGAGACCAAGAACACGAGAGCTGGTCTCATCCTCTTCCCACCAGCACTAAAGATCTGCTCAGCTGCAGATACCAAAACTGGATTTTCTGCGCCTACAATCTATCAAGAGCATCATCATCAGATACACTAAGATCTAGGCAACAAACATTTAATCATTCGTGTTTGCAATGTAAAAGAAGCTAAAAGGAAAGTATGTTCAGCATGCAATAAGAATGACCAATGTTGTCAAATAGCAACTATAGCGCCATAGTATAGTGGAATTGGAAGAAATCACTTTTGCTTTGAGATACAATATTTAGTACAAAGTGCTGTCAAATAGTTGTTATTAATGTAGCAAAAATTGAACAAACCGTTATTTCTTGCAATATGTGATTGACAAGAAGAAATTGAAAGTAGAAATAAGCAACTAAAGAATAATCATATTTAATTCTAAAGCATTGTACTTTCTAAGCCTGTATCATGAGACTCAAGAATCAATATGTTATCAAACAGAATTGAAACAAGAAATTCAAAAACAGTTAACAACAACAACAATAAGCAAAGAAGGCCATGTGACGAATCACCGAACTACTTACAGACAACAGATTTTTATTGAGTGTTTGAAGATCATCAGAAACTACTTCAAACAACCTATTAGGCGAAATAGGAGTTTCAGAATAAGTCTTCAAATTCAATCCTTTAGCAAGGTCTTTAATTGCTTGAGTTCCACCTATGCAAAAAAAACAAACAAACAAAAGCTTCTAATTCCAAACTTCCACTGCTAAATTCAATACCAACACATACTCATTCATTCACTATGAAGCACTGACACAGACACCGACCATTCATTCAAACTAGAAACATGAACACAATTATAGTTATAATACAAAAAACATGTTATACCATTCAAAGTAGACTCTGCAGTATCCATAGAAGAAACACGATATTGAGGAGTGTTCTTCTTCTTAGAACAAACCAATTTCCGAGCTCCATTTCCACACCCTTTAGAATTCACTTTTGCATGAAAATTCCTCACCTTATTATACCTATGAAACGAAGCATTGGAAGAACAGCCACAAGAAACCAAGTTTTTCCCAACAAAATCAATACTTTTGCTAGTAACAGACATCATTCAGTCTATAAAAATTTACAAGTCACAATACCCAGATGGAAAATGAAGTAAGACAAGCCTTTAAATAGAGACCCGAGAACAAGTTACAAGCATTGGAGGAAGAAGTATGAAGTTGGGGTTGGGAAAATGGAAGAAAACAAGAAAAAGAGAAGAATACACAGAAAAAAAGGGAGTTATTTTTGGGTTAAATGGGTCACAAGTTTTGGTGAAGTGGAAAAGGCAAGAACAAGTAGAGAGTTAAGCGAGTGGATCCTAAGAAACCACATAGGTTTGGTCTCGTTGGTTTCTTATCGGTCGGAGAGAGAAAATTGTGGTTAGAATGAAATATGTGATTCATACTTTTGCTTTAAATATTTTATTTTAGTGGATAATATGAATCAACCTCAAAATATTAAGGTATATACTCTTTAAGGAAAAATTAGCATTATTATAAAATAAAAGGAAAGATAGTAGTATTTCCTTTTATAAATAAAGTATTTTATTTTTTATTTTTTAAGACAATTTTATTATTTTTATGATTAAAAAATGGTGTCTTTTTGTGAATATATGAAAATAGGTAAAAATTAAACAATGATGAACACCATCATTATCATTTTGTAGTGTTTAGTTTATTTTGTATTTATCATTTAATTATTTAATGTCGTGTTATTTTTTTGTTAAGTTTATTTCAAATTAAATTTATATTTCAAATGTTTAGGTCTTTCGGATAACGATATCTAATTAAATTTTAAAATAAATACGGACACGTGGAATCGACGCAAAAGTTGTATTTATATTATGGAAAATAAGTCTGGATATTGGTGAAATAAATATAGATACGTGGAATCGACGCAAAAGTTGTATTTATATTATGTAAAATAAGAAGTTGCAATTATTTTTTGGGATAAAACTCATAAAATACAATTGATGAGTTACTTCTTACTCAGAGCGCATTTGAGCATATCTTTATATGATAGAATGAATGAAAACGTCATGCTTACGTATTTGGTCTTTAGGATAACGATATCTAATTATGTTTTAAAATAAAAAATAAAAAGTAATAAAAATAATTAAAATATATGGTAAGGATGTCAAGTAAAAAAAAGTGAATGATACATATATATATATATATATATATATATATATATATATATATATATATATATATATATATATGTTAATTGAAGATTAATGAAATCATTCGTTTTCTATAAAAGATAAGAGAAAGTAAAATGATGGATGAAAAGCGAAAGCAAAAAGTAATTTTCACATCTCTGATGTGTCGCGAGATATTGGTGAAATAAATACGGACACGTGGAATCGACGCAAAAATTGTATTTATGTCATGGAAAATAAGACCGGATATTGGTGAAATAAATATAGACATGTGGAATCGACGCAAAAGTTGTATTTATGTTATGGAAAATAAGACTGGATATTGGTGAAATAAATATAGACATGTGGAATCGACGCAAAAGTTGTATTTATGTTATGGAAAATAAGATTGGATATTAGTGAAATAAATATAGACACGTGGAATCGACGCAAAAGTTGTATTTATGTTTATGGAAAATAAGAAGTTGCAATTATTTTTCGGGATAAAACTCATAAAATACAATTGATGAGTTACTTCTTAATTAGAGCATTTGGGTATATCTTTATATGATAAAATGAATGAAAACGTCATGCCCACGTCTTTAGTCCGTCTTTGAAAAATGTATACAGTCAAATGAGACTCAATTTAAATTTGTTTCTACTCTATAGAAAATAAAGATAATATGATTAATTTTTGCGAAAGTCGATTAAAATTGAAAAAGACTGATTGTTAGCTTTAATTGTTTGATTTAAGATAACAATATGAACTCAATGGGAGGAATGCTAAGAACACTCTCTTAATACTCACTCTTTTATGGGTGAACACATGTGGATCTTACTATTTTATGTATGACTTATTTTTAAAGTGAGAGACCTGCGTGTGTTTCACCCAATAAAAGAATGAGTGTTTGAGAGTGTTCCCAACTTATCTCACGAATATAATAACTTAGAAATCACGCTAAATTCATTATGTCAGTACAATATAGAATACAAACACAAAAATTAATAAATCTTTAGATAAAATGAGGAATGAGGCACAATCTTCTCCCATTTAATACATCATTAGAAATTAGAACAAATAAATATCAACACATAATCTTTGCGATAAATTTATTTGTTCATTATAGAAAATTAAGATGGTAAATTTTTTTTTACTGAAATGGATTAAAGATAAAAATTAAGTTTTTTTTAGACATTTGATTAAAATGTAAAGATGAAAACAATAACAGAGCGTTATTGATGTAATAGTCATATACTTATTTTTCTTTTAAGATTTGAACAAATTTTAGGGTAAATATTTTTTAATTGTCTTTTTTGTTTTAAAAATCATGATAAAATACACATGTTGAGAGATTTATTTTTTACTCAACACATGTAGAGAAAATGTGAAATTAAAAATTAATTTTTTAACATACATATAAAGTACCCATGGGTTGATCCAAAGATGATATGGATCGTCTCTATGTATGGTCAAAAGTGTGTAATGATCACATAAAGGAGGGTATGTCTTTGATTGGCCAGTTTCTCATATTGGTGAGGGTAAATGGATTTGCAATTGTTATGAAGTGTGTGATATTTCCACTCTACGAGTGTCTTTTCATCTGGTTGAAACTTCAGCTACCCTTTAATGCTCTCAAGAAGGACTTGTTGAACCATTTAGCCATATCTACTTCCCAATTTCATATATATGTCTGGCCTTTTGCAAATATATTTTAGTATTGGTGTGAGTATCAAAAGCTTGAGCCATATATTTGTCTATATTTAAATTTGTTCCTCGTATCTCAGACTTCGAAAGACTCTATTTGTGGTTAGGGGGTCGTTTATTCTCGTCAGTAAAACAAGATGTCCAACGTATATATGGACAATTGGAAAAACTTCAAAGATCATTATGTTAGAACCAGATATGTTCATGACATATTCCACTTAGGTTTTGATGATAACAAAGTAGAAAGAACAGTGTTTTATTTGATTTGTGTTTTATATATGCAAGTTCTACATGTATATAAATAATTAGAATCTGATATACCTGAACACACTTGGGAGTTGTTGCATTGCTAGCTTCTAGTGGTAGAATCTGAAGAGCATTTACTAGTGTGGCTTGACGTAGACTTTGGTGTTGAAGGTCTCAACATTTAGACGAGTCACTACACTTAGTAATTGTATATTAGCTTTTGGTACCATACAAAGTTGGTGATAAAGCTAAAGTTGTCTGTACTGTAGAAAGTAAGTTGCATTGTCTAATCAGCTTATCAGCCAGAGTATACAGTTTGCAAGGATCAAGAAAAATTGGCATGCTTTACGGATGTTTACTCCTAATGGCTTTATTAGTATATAATCTCCTTAAGACTCAAAGGTTAAATATGTTACACAGTGGGTTCAGAATCTTCTGTATATCTGTCTTCAACGTCTCTTGTACTTGGAGCAAAGACAAAGACATTTGATCAAGTTACCTCTTCAACGACTAGTTTTCTGCAAAGGCTATAAATATGGTTGAAGGTTCAAGTTGAATCTTTAACAAGGATTCTCCAGAATAAGGAGTAGCAAGATCAAGCAATTATCAACTCTATTGTATATGCAGATTTTTTGTTTGTAGGTTGTAATTATAAAAGCATTAAAATTTCTTACCATTAAATATATTAGACATCTTGTTATGGTGATTTCTCGTACCTCTGATACTTGTATCTTATACACCTTGTTCTCTATTATGTTGAACCTGTTTAGCAATTTAGATTTAAGTCACTTTCTATATGCTTGAGCAGAAGTCTTGTCTCATTGGGATTCAAGCAATAAACACACGAGCCAAGATGCTTGAGTTACATAAGTCTCGGTACTTAACCACTTAAGCTGTAAAAGTCTTATTTAGCTAGGTTGATTGAGCAAAGAAAAGTCTCTGTCTAAGGGGCGTGATCAGATAGTCTTGTGAGCTAGGAAGTCTCAGTCTAGATGACCTTTGGAGTAGGCGGGCTTGGTTAGAGGATATTAGCAAGGAATTCTCAACTAGAGTGACCTTTAGAGCAGTGGAGTCGGTCAGAGGGTGTGAGAAAAAGTCTTGAGCTAAGGGCCTAAGCAAGGAAGTCTCAAGCTAAGATACTTGAGCCACGTAAGTCTCTTGCTTAAGTGCATGAGTTGTGAAAGTCTTAATCAATGAGGTTGATTGAGAAATAGAATCGGGTAGAAGGTTTGGGAAGGAAAAGACTTATGCATAATGCCTAAGCGATTGTAATCATGTTTTGATTATAGTGAAAAGCTCTTGTGTTTCAAGGGGAATGTAGTACTCTTAGTTAGGGGAGGAACCAGGATAATTTTTTTTTTTGTATTTTGCTGTTATTTATTTATTTATGTTAACATTTGCTGCTAAGAACTAAAATAGAATTTGAACACCTGTTCAAATTCTTAACTTTGATCAGAAGCTAAAATAAAAAAATGTGAAACACAATTCAATCCCCATTCTTGTGTACTTTTCACACCTTCAATTGGTATTAGAGTTTGGTATGTGCTTAACACTTAACAGTGGCACAAATAATGATCCAATAAGAAAAGTATATCTCTTCTCCAAGAAGGAATCAAGTGCCACATGAAAAATATTATACAGTTTTTCTTATCATATTCAAAAGGCAATTCCACTGAATTTAAATGATGGAAAAACTAAACATATTTTTAACTCATTGGTCTTGATAAAGGGTTGTTGAAGGTCTATAGAATATCCTTGAGAAATGTATTACTATAGAAGTTGACGATGTAGAGATTATCAGTTTGAAAATATCTTTCACCAGCTTAGAATAAGCATATTAAATATCTTCAAAGGTAGTTGCATTCTGGTAGGTGCTCTATCTTACTCCTGAGTATGTCAACGTCATTGGTATGTATGATGCTCAGACTATCTTTGAGTCCATGTGCTCAAATTTATGGGAATCAGTTTTGAAGTTTGTTACTTCATCTAACCTTTTCAAGCAAATTCTGAGAAGATTGATTTTTGAGTTGAATATAAGGTCACTGTTATTCAGGAAGTTCTACGACTTAAATATACTATGTTCTGATGGTTTGTCTTGCAATCTTCAAAGAAAATAGATGGAGTTAGATGATGAAAAACTATCCAACATATTATTTTCTCATAAAGCTTAGTTCCTTGGAATGACAGATGATGAGAAACTTATATTTCTTATCAAAAGAACCTCCTAACTTGTTGAATGGATTGTGATATATGTTGATATAAGAGTAACTTCAGAAGCTTCTTAAATACTTGTATTTCAATTGATTTCCCATGTCTGAAAGCACAGAGAAACACTACCAGAACCTAATGTCAGATGTGTTTCACTGCTTAGTCTTTTGAAGTTATAAAATAAAAACCAATTATTGAAGAGTAAGAGATGATGTCAAATCTATCTTTCTTCAATATCTGACTATAAGGAGTCTGTTCTTTAAGGTGATATCTTAAAAGACTCAGTTGCTCTTGATTGAGGGTCATCATGGAACTTGTATTAAAAGAAATTTCTATGAGAAGTCTTCAATTTCTCTTTGAGTTCTCTTAGTAGTAATGTGAGAGTAATTTGATATGCTTTATGTTAACCTATGATAGCTAACACCATATGGTTCTAGGTTTGTCAATAATTTCAAAGTCAAAAGATTTATTTCTAGACAATGAGATTAGTGACTCCACTTAGAACAAGATTATGTTCTTATCATAGTTCATCCTAGACTAACACTCTAGAGTGATTTATGGTTTTGCTATCAGATTAAGACACAAGACAAATAAGATTTTGTATGTACCTACATGTATGGTCTTATAGAAATATGATAATCATAATGTACTTGTTACAAATATCAAGGAAATTAGCAAAGACATCTTCCATAAGGTTGTTTACAACATTTAAGGGAGGAAGAGCCCACGACCTAGATTCAAGTACTAGTGGTACTGAGTTTGGTGAGAGTAGTGAAGTCAATGGTTTGACAACCAATAAATCAGAATCCACTCAAACCGTTGTTCAGTCTTTATTGGTCGAATCGAGTTTGACCGGAAAAAACAAAAAAAAGGGCATGTTTGTTCTTTTCTGTCTTATATTTTGATTCAATAAAACATTTATGTAGATGTAAATATAAAGTTTATGTTAGACTTCTATAGAAGTTCCTTTGGAAAAGTGAACTTCATAAATCTTTAAGAAGAAACTCTA
Organism: Lathyrus aphaca; assembly: GCA_963966055.1. NCBI lineage: Eukaryota > Viridiplantae > Streptophyta > Magnoliopsida > Fabales > Fabaceae > Lathyrus > Lathyrus aphaca. Next base: position 633,407,068 of record OZ014519.1, read on the forward strand.
TTGTATTTATCTATATCGAATGCCTTATTAAGTAGGATGATCATCATATTTATGGAAACAGTTTCCTTGCTTTCTGTGATGTTACTGCTGCTTGTTAGTTGTCTAAGAAAACAATTCAATATTCATCTATCACTCATAACTCTTGTTTCAAGAGGAATTTCTAGTTCTGAATATAATCTTAGAAACTAATAATCGACAAATGATATCTCTTTCTAAGTCCAGTTCTACTAGACTCTGATGGATGATAACTTCTAAAAGTTGTCAGATTTTGAGATTCAGACGAAGATTCTTTACTTATAATATAGCAATTTAAGTAAAGGGTTTTCAAAAAAAATTATAATACTAAATTTTTTATAAAGGTGAAATTCATCTAGTTGGATTGAAAAATATGTTGGATAAGAAACTTTGGGTAATGATGTTTTCTCTTTTGGTACTTGCTGTTAATATTCCCTGTCGTGTGAAACATCATCGTGTCCTTTTTCTGACAAGATTTTTATTCTTGTAGGATTCTTGTTTAGTTCTTATTTTTCTTTTCTACTTGGTTGTGTGTTAATCAAGCCAAATTTGAGATGAGTTCCTCAGCCGATTCTCTTTTGAATCAGCTGGTTGTCATCAATGAAAAGTTTGTGGATTTTGATGAGTTTTTTAAGATTGGTTTTAAATTCTGGAAGATTGTCTGAACAAGGTTGGAATGGCTACTTTGAGATGCTTTGTTGTTTCATTTATCCAATTCTTTTCAAATATTTTTGGATTAATGCCTCAATTGTTGAGCTGAATTCTGAGTGTGCTATTTCTCTAGAGTAATTGGTTTTTCTATAAAAATAACCTCTAAAGCAATTGTTGATTTGATTAATTGTGAGGAAATTGGAGAAATCCCGGGAACTTTTGTTTGGGAACACTATCTTCCTACTTGGCGTATCTTTGTCGAACCATCTATTACATCAGTGGTCTCAAATATTCGTCCTGATGCAATTGTTTGGAATCATATTCTGAATTCAAATTTTCTTCCTAAGGATAATGATTTGGACCTCGTGGACCCTATTGAAAGAATATGCTTCTATTTCTCAATTTAGACTTGAATATTGATCTACCTCAAGTTATGTTTGATCATTTGAAGAGGACTATTTATTCCTTTCACAAGGGAAATACTTTCTCCAATCCTTATGGACGAGTTATTTCATAATTACTTGTTTAACATGGGGTTATAATAATTTCAGAGGCCGGTTCTTCTAAAATATGATTAAAGGTTATCAATCTATCTAAATAATTATATTTTCTCTCACATTTTATACATGGTGCTTTGAGAGTATTTTTGAGTTTAGTGAAGAAATTATTTTGGTGAGGGATATATCGTAAATTTACCAAGAGGTATTTTTCCTTAGGAAATGTTTGTTTAGGTTTAGAGTTAAACATGTATAGAAGCTATTTGGGGGGATTAATATAAGTCTGTAATACCCCATATTTCCTTAAATGCTCAATTGTGTATCCGTTGAGATCAAATGAACTCTTACATACTCTATATTGTGTCAGTTAGAACATTAGAGCTCCCAAGTGCTCTGAATATTGTCAATAGGGATCAATAGAGTAACTAGGGAACTCTGAAGAGATTAATTATTGATGAAAGGGACAAACCAATATTAATAAGTACAAGAGAGGATATTTTGTTAACTCTAATATTTGGTCAATCGGTGTTAGTTGCAAAAATAGTATATGGAGATATTTTATCATTATATAATATTATATGTATTATATACATGTTATGTGAAAGAAAATGAAATAAGAAGAAAGTTAGTAATAAAGGAAGAAAGAAAGAAAGAAGATAAGAGAAAGGGGAAGAATAAGAGGAAGTTCATAATCATCATCAAAGCCATGGTTTCATCATCAATTCATCTTTTTTTATTAATCAAGGTGAGTTCCATTAGATAGTATATCTCTAGGAGGGAAGAAAATATAGGATTTGAGAGTTAGGTTTTGGTGTGAAATATGTTAAATGAGTTGAATTTGTATCTATATGATGATCTTGATGAAATACATGCCTATATGATGTTATACCATGTTAATTGAGTGTTTGGATGTTGCTTGATCACATGGGTATGATTTTTGGCCATGGTTGCTTCCATTTTCATGTTGTTGGGATTCTGAGTTTCGTATGAGTCGTCATGTAAGCTCTAGGCGACCAACTTTTTTGCTCGCTCTGTGAGCTTCAGCGAACAGAAAGTGATCTGCTCTCTAAATGCTCGTTGTGTGACCATAAGACAATATCAATTCTACCTGTCCCACGATTTGGGGTCGTTGTGCGACCATGATAGGGTGCAATTTTCCCGTTTTCATTTTCTTCATAACTTTTGAACCATAACTCGAATAAAGGTAGTATAATATGTGAACGGGTGAAGATGAATACCTTATGTTGTGATGAATACTCTGAGGATTGGTCGATAATTGGTGAAGGTTTTTGCTCAGAAAGAGATAACTATTATGTGATCATAAATTAACCAAGAGTGTCGGTAAAGGAATGTTTATTATATGCCTTATTTGAGAAATTTATGCTTGATGTATTGTGCTATGCTACTATACTTGTTATGTTATATATGTGTATTGATTGAATGTTTGATTTTGTGATAATATGCTTAAAAGAATATAAGGAATAGTGAGGAAACCCATGATATTAATTAATGAAATGAATTAGCAAAGTGATTAGGATATGACGAATAACATAGAAGGCGATGCTTGTGCAATGATGTTTAGATGTGTATCACTGGCAAGTAGTTGTCTAGTTGTAAGGAGAGATTTGTATGGAACATGTATGGTTTTGTGTTGCTTTTTGTTTAAGGAAAATATGATCGCCTTATGATTGTCTAATACAATCACATTGTGTTGTGTTTTATCATATAGTCGGGAATAACCTTTGTGGATGTCGTCCCAATATTATATGTTTATGTAAAGCTCTTTGGGTGTACACATTAGTACTCTGATAAGAGTTCCCTTAAATGAATGGAGCCCGCGGGTAAGAGACTTGAGATGGGGAGCATTCCCATGGGAAGTGACGATTCATGTTGGAAGTACCTTGAATCTGAATCCATTCATTTGTCCCGTGTGTACAAATGGAGCCTACATGTAAAAGACTTGAGATGGGGAGCGATCCCATGGGAAGTGAGGATTCATGTGGGAAGTACCTTGAATCCAAATCCATTTCATATGTCAAAGTAGATACAAGGATTCTTAGACCACTCTAAAAGTCCTAGACATAGGAGAGGCGACATGGAAGTTTACCTTGGTATGGTTTCCGATTAGTGATTGTTTGAGTTGGTGAACTCAAGAGACATGTCTACATACATTGTGAATTTTGCAAACCCAAGTCTTATCCCTTTCCCTTTTTACTTGAGTTAGGAATTGGTTAGAACCTGATATAACCAAGTAGACCCATAAGATAGAGGAACTCACTGAGATTATTATCTCACCCCATTATTGTTGTTATTTTTCAGTTATTGTTGCAGGTTTAGTTTACAAATGGAGCTATGCATGGACGTTTCAACATAAGCTTAGATTATGTTTTCTGTTGTATATTTTGTATCTTATACAATGATAGATATTGCACATTGATCTTAGATTTTATTTTTACTTTGACACCTTCCATATCTTGTATCATAAGTTTTCTTTTATGTTTTGTAAATGGTCAAGTATGTAAGTGATGTCAATAGTGTAACACCCCAAAATTTGACCTCTAATTTTTCATAGCATATAGAATATCATTTGCATACATAAATTTGCATTCTTAGAATATAAAATTGAAGCATAACATTCATAATTTAAACCATAAGGCATGTGGTTAGTGACTTGCAAGTCTGTGATCATCCAAAGCCAAGGACCAGAGTCAAGTGTCTCTAAAAAAGGCTCAAATGTATCCTTGCATCCCACACAAGTTAAAATGATGTCCCAAGTCCATGGAAGATTAGAATTCCTCAAAAAGCTAGCCCAGAGTTTCACCTCCTATACAAATGGCCCAAACTAGGGTTTTGGTTGCAAGGGGTCTCTTGAAGGATTTTTTGGTTCTATCTTGTTCTCATGGTCTTCTATATGAGGAAAGAAAATTCAACTGTGACTTTTTGAGGTTTGAATCATGATTTTCAAGGTCGTATACCTTCATATGGTCCTAAAATGTCAATAATTACACCACTCATCAAGAATCAAGGTTCATGGCAAAAGTTACTAAATTTGGAAATGACTTGTAATTTGAACTTTCCATTTTTGGAAGTTTTTTAAGTCACATTCAACTTGACTTTCCATCATAAAAAATGCTTCAAATGAAATTTTTCCAAACATGAAAGTTGAAGATCATTCTCTCCCCTTTCCAAAAAGTACTATTCCACTTCCATATAATTTGTGAATCTTAAGTTATGATTAAAAGACTCAAGGTTGTATTTTAGGGTTTTTCACATGAACCACATATTCTACTTTTGCAAAAAGGATTCAAATGTGACTTATATTGATTGCAACTTGCCAATTCAGTTCATAAACTTCAAGTACACTTCATTTAATGTAGAATTGGCCTTGGAATCATGTCATTACATGAAGAATTTCTCACTTTTACCATAAAATGAAAATTTGAAAATTGATTCAAAGCACCAAAATCAAGTTACCATAAGCTATAAAATCAATCCAATGATGATCAGGTATCCAAGGGAAGGTAATGCATGCACATGATAGCTCTCATGCACATGTGAACCATGACATACACCATAACATGCAAATTTGCAAATTCATTCAAATCCTCTTAACCACACTTCCATTGGGTAATTAACCACGGTCAGACCCAAAATCCATCACATATAAGCTCCAAATGCCTATAGTTAAGGCTAGGTTCCCTCTCATTTGCTCAGATTTCAAACTTTGCACAAAAACTTCCTCTCTTTGAAACTCCCTCTCCCTAGGGTTTCATTGAAATCTCTTTGCATATTCTTGATCCATAAGGTCCATAGAACACAAATCCACCATTAGTTGAAGCTCATAGCCAGGTTTTCATGAGATTCAAATTTGGAAGCCTCTTCTTCAAATCTCAATATCTGGACCAGATTCAAGCTCTAATTGAATTTATTTTGCAATTAGAGGTTCAAAGGACTTGATCAGCAACTTCCAGATGGATTTCTAGGAGTAATTTCACTTCTGCAAAACTCAGGTTAGTGCAATTTTTGATCTCTTAGATCTTGTTTTTTTATGTGCATTAGGTTCTTTGAGTGCTGGTAATTTTCTTAATGTAGTTAGATTTGAATTTGGACGTATTACATAAGAGTATTGTGGATCTGAAGCTTTTAGATCCAAATTGTTTTCCTTCAATTTGAGCAAACTAGGCCTTGTATGATGATTTTGATAGCATATTTAAACTCAGGAAGTGATTTAGAGTGGAATTATTTACCTTCAATTTGTGGCATTTTTATTTTCTAAAATCATTTTAATCATCTAAAAATCCTACAAAAAATCATGGAGCATGTTCAAACATTAAAATAGTTTTGTGAATTTTTTATTTATGATTTTATGCAATTTTCATTTTATTTTCATTATTTTCTTTTATTTCTTTTTTTAAACTGTTTTCATTTTGATACCTAAACTTCAAAAATTTATTTCATATAGCATATCAAACATTTTTTTACCATTCTTTTTGAATTCATTCATTAACATTCAAAAATTCATAAAAAAAATTGTTTCATTTTTAAGACTCTTTTTAATTGCACTTTAGTCCTTGTACTTTGCATATTGGCTCATGGTTTTTCTTTGGCCTTTGCCTAATTGTTTAAGGTAGTTAAACTTTCAGTTTTTAGTTGATCTTTTAGCAAGTAACAAGCCTCTGACCTAGGTCAATTGAGGTAAATTTTGGTAATTTTTGAATGTTGATTGATGTCTGTTTGATTGCTTGTGTTTTAAGGAACTTTGCATGATCATTACTTGTCATCCCTTAACCCTAATTGCTTGAAGGTATTTATGCCACCATTTGAGGTCTCTTGTATGAGTTTTCTTGATTTTTTAGACTCTTATAAGTCTTTTTGGACCATTGTTGAGTCCATTTGGTTTGAGTTGATCCTTTGGTTTGCGTGATGCATCTTATGTGAACTTTTGAGCTAATTATTCCCATGTATTCATCATATGCTTCTTATGCTTGCTTGTATGCCTCTAACATGTCCATATCATCATCCCACTTGAATTAAATTCTTGATATGATACTTAATTCATACCCAAGAACCTATATTTGTATGACATTTTGCATCTTTTGCCTTCCATTTCATGTAAGAAGCATTTTTTTGCCTAATGTGACAGTCTTTAGCATCTTTGCTAAGTTGTTTGAACTTGTTTGCTATGAGTACTTGGTGTGTTCATATGTGCATATTTATCATGTCATACTGTGCATTTGATTCTTACTTTAATCATCTCAAGTTATCCTTGCTTCTTTGACTTTCATCTTAACTTGTTTATGTCTCCTTCTTAAGTGAACATGTAATTGTCATTTCATCTTCATCTCATTCCATCATGTACTAACTCATGAACTTTCATATGATAATTTAGGATAAAATTAGGCATTGTAATTTGACATATCAATTCTGACTTTGAAGTTTCCCATGTGTCTTTATCCACGTTATGCGCCATTTGCTTTCTTACTTCTTCTTTTGCAACTTCTTTGAACTTTTTTACCCCCTAAGGGTTTCTTTGAACTTGTTTGGTTTGGTTTGAGTTCTTGGGGCTTCTTTAAGCTTTGTTGTGTTTTGATTCTTACTAGTGAGGTTTGTGAACTTTGAGATGCACTTCATGTGTTTACTTTGTTTACTTGACTTCCGTTTTTCTTCTTATGAACTTTTATGCTTCATTTGCTAACCTTTTAGGGGCTTTGGTAAGTTGAAGGAGTGTGGATGTGATTCCACATTCCAACCTATACTTTCTATTTCAATTTTCAATCTTGTGTTTGTTTAAACATTTAAGATTCTTTATTTTGTACATTTCTCATTCATACCCCTTTAGAAGCAACTTAACTTCCATCTTGGAAGTAAGTTGTCTTATAATCCTTTTCTCATATTCTTTTCTTTTCATCTTCTTATTTCTTCTTACTTCTTCCTCCCTTAGGATAAGGATATTTAACCTCACTAACTTAGGATATCCAAGCTTGACAACTTACTTAGGTTTGTTTAGTATCCCTTAGATATTTTACCTTTGGAGTCTCTTGAGTCTTTCTTTCTCATCTCATAACAAAAAACTAAAAAAACACCTAATAAAGGTTGAAATGACTTGTCGTGTCAAAGACTTATTCCATGGAGAATTTGAATCTATCCCGTCTTGGGGTAATGCAAGATTGTCTAACATGATGTACAAGTCTAAACTTGAGGTCATTTTCACAAAGAAAATCTAAAAACACTTATTCACACAAAACCTAAAAAACACTTAATAAGCACATGTAGGCTAGTGCATTTGAGCCTCAATTCTTGGAACTAAGCTGGGGGATCTTCTACATCCTTAGGTTTGCTTCTTCTTCATTTCATCTTGGAGTGATGTAATAAGTACAGACTCCATTTAAGGAGACTTGAATACACCCTCCTATTGAAACTTTTCAATAAAAGTTTTTAAAAAACATTCAACAAACAATAATCGTCTTTCCTTCGAGAATTCTCTTCTCATCTCCTTCACTCTAAATGAAAGAACTTGCTCCTACTTGTGTTTTGAAAGACGGTAAATGAAATCGTTCTAGACGAGCCTGTAACACCTAAGCATATGCATAAGCAGTTCAATCCAAAAAACACAAGCAAGTTATGTCAGTCTTATTGAGTCAAACTACGATGTTCTGGCTTTCCTATTGTACAAAGGGAATACGTAGGAACAAGCGACCACGCTTGTCGAACATACTCCTTCAGTATCTTTCGTCGTTCTTCGTTCCATTTCATCTCCTTATCCTTTCATCTCATTCCCCCTTATTTCTTATTAGTCCTTTTTAGTAGCAGTTGCAGCAGTAGCCAACACCCTCACCCTTTGAAACAATTCTAGCAAGCATAGATCTCGTCGGGTACGACGGACGATCTGGGGTGCTAATACCTTCCCAATTCGTAACCGGCTCCCTTACCCTTTCACTTTGGTTCGCGATACCCCACTTTCTCATTCTTCTGGGTTTGTGCAGCATTACCTTTCCTTCGGGATAAAAATGACTGGCTGGCGATTATTCCATTTTCGCGCCACTTTCGCGTTTGTACCAGGATGAAAATCCCGGGAGCGACAGCTGGAGATTCTGTTGGGGATCTCCCAACCAAAGTTTCTCTGGTACCCCATTGTTGCACCCCAAAATTTGCCCTCACAATACAAGACTTTGTGTGCTAAGAAGGTTCACAAGGTTCACAAGTTTCCCAATGCTTTCAAGACCTTTCATGAGGCTCATGAAGTCTACAAGTCACTTTATGAAGTTCACAAGGTTCACAAGGTTCACAATACCTCCCATGAGGTTCACAAGACATTTTATGATGGTTCACAAGGTTCACAAAGTTCACAATTGGTCAGAAGAGTTGACAATTCCCTCAGACAATGCACCTCCTAAGCAGTGCATCCAAAACTAGGGTTTTGACTTTAATCAGGCTAAATGAACTTCCAAGACTTCAAGTGAGCTTCATAACATCTTATATGTGCTTAAGAACCCCCATGACAAGTTTCAAGACTTTTCTCAAAAGTTTGCTCAGTCAGATGATCAGATAAGTCAAAATCAGTCAAAGCAGTTAAAAAGTCAAACTAAGGTCAATTATGGTCAAACCAAAGTCAAACTTCATGATTTTTTGCCAACATAAAGTATATGAAGTAAAATTCATCATTTTATCAAGGGTTGATCATGATTCATCAAGGAGATTTCAGATCATCAAGAATCAGGAGTTTCTAAATTAGGGTTTTCTTAGTAAAAGTCAACTGAACTTTGACCAGCCATAACTTTCACATGCTTCATCACCAAGTCTCCATCCAAAGCTCATTTTGAAGGAAATTGAATTCTCTACAACTTTGTGTCTCACAAGCCAAGCCCAAAAATGCTTCATTTGGTAGATATGAGCTAAGACATTATAGGTCCTTTTGAAAGTCAACAAAAAGTCAACAACTTCAAAAGGGCATAACTTGAGATTGGTAAATGATATGGACATGAAACCAGTGGGGTTGTTTAAAGGACTCTTCAAGCTTTCCAAAATGTCCAAGAACACCCTCATAGCATTAAAATTGAAGGATATGTGCCCTTGCAAAGTTGGGAAATTTTGGGTTGGTTTATGATGAAAATGGAGGTCTAAAACCAATTTCTTCCAAATGGGCTTGCCAAATGATGATCCAATCCATACAATAACTTCATGCACGACCCAAACCATTAAAAATCAGATTTTTTATTATTTTATTTTTATTTATTTTGATTTAATTCATTAAAAATCATTTTAAATAAAAATAAAATATGAAAATGTAAGATTTGATTTGGATCAAGCTTCTAGAAAATCATAAATTTGATTTGAATTGAAGAGGAAAGAAATCATGAGGTTTAGCCAAAAATAGCAAGCATTCACACATGAATATTTGATTTTTAAGGCATGATCATTTTGAATCTTTTCATATCAAATTTTCCACACAACCATTCAATCTTTTTGACCTAATTCACTCTCCTATAAGTGCTTAACTCATTGCAATCACAAGGACACGGATTCCACAGCCCCAAGAGTAAGTTCACATTGTTCAAAAACCTTCACAAACTCTCATTCGGATTCATTGATATAAGGTGTTTGAAGGTAAAATAAGAACATAGCAATGTTCCTTGGACCTCACTGATCATAAACCAATACTCATATGCATCAAAACCATGCCATAATGCATAACCCGAAGCTTGGTTGTTCTTGAAAATATTTTTTTCGATTTCCATTATTTAACTACTATTAATTGATTTTGTTGTGTGATTCGTGTTAGTTAGGACCTATGGATGCTTTCTGGACCAATTGATTGAAGCTTCACTGCCTAGAATGGATTCGGCCATTGTTAGGGTTAGAACTCCAAAATTGGGGATTCATGGAATACCTAATATAAATGGATAATGAATTCATATTTGGACTGTAATTGTGTTATAGATCATGTTTGCAGGTTCAATTAGATGAAATATTACCCGTATGATGCTGTACATGATTCGCAGGTTAAAAGTGCAGAAAAATTCGTAGGAATTTTCCCAAGAAAATTCGCAGGAAATCCTACGAATTTGAGGTTGAAGATGAAGACGTTCTGGCGCGAATTTCATATTTGAAATTCTGATTTAAAATATTATGTTATCATCCTGGTTGTTTATCACACAGTAGCATGTGCCCCAGTGGAAAGAGGCGTTTGTGTGTAACTATAAGACCTGTGTTCGAATCCTGGTTGTGTACATATTTTTTCTTATTTTTCAGGTTAAAAAGGAGGCTTAATATATTATGCTTTCCTGCCAACACAATATCAGATTTGCTCACCTAGCTGGAATGGTCATGCGTGCGTTTGTGTGTTTAAGAGGTCCTGGGTTCGATTCCTCACCCAGGCCTTTTGTTTCTTTTATTTTTCTGGACTTTTTGTGACAAAGGAACAAAACCAATTTCACTCTCTCTTCTATTGCCTGTGCGCATGGTAGCCTGGTGGTTGTTGTTATTGCTGGCAGGCAGGATGTCATGGGTTCAACCCCAGCCAGGTAAGTTTTCATTCTTTTTTCTTGTATTTTGTATGTTTCAAATATTTTATTGTTAAATTATATTTTTGTATATATGTTATATATTTAAATAATTCTAAAATAAAATATATGTTTATACTATGTATTCTTTTCAAAATTCTAAAAATTTATTTTCTAAATTCAAAAATTAATTTTTTATATGTTTATAAAATGTATATATGTATTATTTAATTAAATAAATTATAATTATAAAATAAACCCTAATATATTATTTTCTAAACAATTGAAAAGAAACCTAATTTTCTCTTATGATTTAAATTTCTAATTTTTTGTAAATATAATTATTATGTACATATTTATTTAATATAATTAATTTTTGTAAATATAATTATAATCAAATTTTTTATAATATGTAATTGTTTCTATAATTTGTTTATAATCTAAATTATATGTTTAAAAAATAATTAAATTTATACTAACTTAATATTGTAAATTATAATTTTTTATATGTTTATAATTAATTTAGTTTTTATAAGTTGCATATAATTTTAAATTTTATAATTAAATTGTTCATATTCCCTTAATAATTTCTAATTTTTATCTATTATCTTATTTTGTTTATTATTATTACTAATCCATTTATTTTTTAATTATGCTTATTATTATTATTTCACTAACCTTATTTATTTTTTTATTATTACTAACCCCTATTATAATTATTCTTGCTTATTTATTTTATTATTTATATTTTTGCTTATTTATTTTGCTATTTATTATTAATTGCTTATTATTATTATGTAAATGCTCCTGGATGTAATTTTGGTAGATATTTAAATTATTTGATTTTCATACTATGGTTAGTAAAATAGGGAGTGTAAACATGTATGATATTTAAAATTGAATTTAGGTCATTTAAATTATAAGATAAATGTAAATTAAACACTCACACACGTAAGTCGATCTTTGATCGCCATCTCACTTTCTAGGGTTACCTCTCATTGTTGCCTAATTACAAGGTCAAGTGGGGTGTATAAAGCAATAGTCCCTTAAAAAGAAAAGTCATCTAGTCCCTTCATAATCAAAGATCAAGTCCCTTAAGTGGTTGCCTTCATAAAAGATCTTGTCCCTTTTCGAATAATGATGACAGTCCCTCCTAAATGCTTAATACACCCCACAGTTGCCTTCATTAAAACAGATGTCCCTCACTTGTCCCTTACATCCAAGGTAATGACTGCCTATTCCTTAATAATAGGGATAGTCTTACCATTTAAAGGATAAAGAACAGAAAGACTTAAAACTTTAGGGTAGGTTCCTCATAGTTGCTTGCTCACTTCATTTAAAAACTTTTCAAACACTTCACAAATTTCAAACAATTTTCAAACACAAGTTTTTTACGCATCCGTACATGGATCATTATTAAACTCTAATGAAAACTTTTATTCACACACTTCACCTTTTAAAAAAAAACAATTCAAAGTGAGCTAAGTAACTAAGAGCCCATGGATAACCATGGATGTAAAGGGTGCTAACACCTTCTCTTTATATAACCTACCCCCCGGACCCAAAAATCCTTTAAAGGGTCTTTCCTGTTCTTTTATGCCTTTCCTTTGGATAAAATAAAATTCGGTGGCTGTCGCTCCTGATAAATGGGAAATGACCCAGATAAAGGTACAGGCGCGAACGGTCGGCGAGAGAGGGATGAGAACACACAGGAGTGAACTCAAGAGAAAGAAAGAGTCGCCAGCTAGGCATTTTTTATCCCGGAGGAAAGGCAATGCTGCATAGACCTAGAAAGATATGGATAAGACGGTCGCGAACCAGAGAGACTGAGAAAGGGGGTTGGTTACAACCTGGGAAGGTATTAGCACCCAGATTGTCCTTCGTACTCGACGGGATCCACGCTTAAAAGATTTGTGTTTTAAAGGGGTAGTGTCAGTGCAATTTGTGTATAAAAGAGCTGGAAAAGGATGTACAGGTGTCAGTGTAAGAGAAGTGAAGTGTATAAATGATGTGTCAGTGTAAGGACAGAGTGAAATGCTCATGATAATGAGGCTAAAAGAGTAAGGCTAGAAGAGGGGGAATATACAGAGACTTTTGTTCGATAACTGTTAAGTTATGCCTACGTATCCTCTCGTGCAATGAGGAAGTCAGAACACCGTAGTTCGACCCAAAGAGACTGAAAGGTGAATTGACTTGTGAACTGCTTGCTTGTCTATGCTCAAGTGTATGACCTGTCTGGCTCAGGTGCAAACTGTCTTGCATTAGACGGAAGAAGCAAGTTCTCGTGTATGAGTGAATGAGGTGAGAAAAGAATCCCGGATGAGACGATTATTGTTTGTTTTTGGGTTTTCAGTCTTTTATTGCTTTTGAAAGTTTGTCATAAGTTAATGAGCTTAAGCCTAAACCAATGGGTGAGTAAACTCATCACATCTTCCCTCTGATTAGGGGTAATGAGAATACCTTAAGTGGGAAGTCAAATTCTCACACTTAATCACCTTTGATGCAGGATTAAGATCATTAACCTACTTGTGATTATTTAGATGTTTTTGGTGTTTTTGTTTAGTGTTAAGTAATGGGATTAAGCCATAATCAAGGATTAAACAGACTCATTACACCATCCTAATAGAAGGATAATAGATGAGAATGTTTAAGCTGAGGAAAGCTCCTCAACTTAATCCATGATTAGGGATTAAACTCATGACAAAACAAGCCTTTGATTAAGTGGATTTTAATTAATGATATGATGATGAAGTGAATTTTATGGTTTGTAAGACAACTTGAGGGGGACTTGTCCATTAACACTAGGGTTAGTCCTTCTTAACCAATTAAGGAAGAATTAGAACCCTAATGCAAGGCCCAAGTTACAAGGGTGATGTCTTGATGATTATTAAGTGAATTGATTAAAGGAGTTAAACACATTAAGGGTTTAACACTTAGGATTAAAGTTATACACTCCATCCTAATAGAAGGATGCAGGCATAAACTTAATCACAAAGCCTTAAAGCCTTTAGGGTTTAGTCCCTGATTATGAGGTGAGAAGAGAAGACTCAATGATACACAAAGGTAAAAACTAAGTGGGGGACTAATCAAACCCTAATCATTGTCATGCTTGGTTGTTCCTAGGGTTTGTGAGGTTTACAAGAGAAGTCTTCAATGGAACCACCAGGAAGCAGATGAAAGGATCAGGAGAAGTAAAGTAACTTGCTTCATTGAAGAAGACAAGTCACTTGAGGAAAGAAAGAATGGAGAAAAAGAATGAGCAAGCTCAATCTCAAACATAATCAAAAATGCAGCAAGGATGCATAAAAAAAAAGATGAAAAGAAGTTGTGAGAAGTGAAGGCAACTTCACTTCTCAAGATAACTTACCACCTGAAAAGTTAGTGAAAGAAATGCAATGCAATGCAAAATGAGATGAAATGGCATGAGTCAAACCAAAACCAGAAGCATATATGAGATGATAATGATGCCATGAGATGATGCAAACATGAAACAAGGCATGGTGATGATCATACAAATTTATGGATGCAAATGAAGCAAGTTAAGACACATGAACATACATGAAAAGTTATGAGATGCATATGGCATATAACATGGTAAATGCAAGATGCAATGATCAAACATGATTTCAATATGTCTTAAGATGTTAAATGAATCAAATGGATACACAAAATGCTATGGCAAGTCATGTTATGCAAGCAAATGCAAGATGGATGCATATGGAAGCCCAAATTAGGGTTTATGATCAAAGCATCAAACAAAAACCAAAATCAGAAGCAAACATCAATATAAAAAATTGAAAATGAATTCAAAGGATCCCTAAACCTATACTAACTCACTGCCCAAAGGAGAAGTTCCAACTCTTAACCTAATTCAAGTTATGATTTTCCTAAGCTTTCTAGGGTTTTAGGGTTCCTTAACAAGAAAAATGCCAAACAAATGAAAAATGAAAGATCAAACCATGCCAATTTAATCTTACAAACTACATGATATGCTAAACACAATGCAAAAAGAATCAAAGTCCAACTCTTTATGGTTAGGCAGAAGTGATTTTTGGAAGTTTGGATCAAAATAATGCATTAAAATGATTTTAATTCCATGAAAAATTCTCAAAATGCATCAAGATCAAAAAAGAAATTTGGTTTGAGGGTTGGACAATGTTTCTAAATGTTTTTAAATGTTTCATGAATTTTTTTGGTGATTTTTAAATACCTAAAAGTATTTTTAATTAATTAATTCTCATTAATTAAATAAAAATAAACTTTTAAGTATTTAAAAATATTTTTTGAATGCAAAAAATAAAAATAAAAATGTTTTCTGATTAAGAAAAATATTTAAAACAAAAATGCAAAGGGAAATATTTTTAGGATTTTTCTAACTATTTTAAATAGAATGTGTAAAACAAATAAGAAAAATATGAATTAAAAATTGAATTATGAGAAAGTATGCAGAATGAAAGGATGAGATGCAATCTGGGCAGGGAAGGTTTGACTGCGCGCCAGATCCTGTGGCTGGAATTCAAACTTGCTAAAACGAATTAATTAACTTAAATAATTAAGATTAGGGCTAAGTGGATGATCTGAACCATTGAATGCACGCGGGAATGGACTTGGTCAACTCATCCAACGCTCACAATTCAAACTTCATTAATGACTGGGATTAAACCCTAATCATTTTCAGGTGGCCGGAGAAGACCTCCGGTCGTCTTCTCCGGTGGGAACCCCACCTGAAAATTCCTAAAATCTTCAAAACGTAACTAAAATGAAATCTAAAAGAACAGAAATCCTTCCCACACCTCACTGAATCAAAACCCTAAACTAAAACTCATTTATATTTCATCAATCACACGAATCGAAAGAAAACATTTCTTAGGGCAAGACTTTCAGAACACGATTAAACTCTCATCTCTTCACCATTTTCAAAACCAACAACATCAGAATGATCAGTGAATCATGGAGAACAACTTAGGAACTTTAAAAATCATTTCTGGAAAAATGTTCATGAAGCTACCTGAGTTTGAAGCTTTTCAGTTTGCCACTTTCTGACCCCTTCTCCTTGTGCAATCCACTCCTTTTGGGCCACTGATGAACTCTTGATGCTTAGAAAGAGTTTGTGATGGCTGGTTTGGAAGTTTGAAGCAGTTCTGTTCAAGCTCAGGTGAGGATCGTGTTTATGATTCAGGCAGTTTAGGGCCAGGGTGAGGGGTGCTTTCTGACCAGGATGATGAGTTGAGTTGATCTATGAAGTTTGTTTGTGAGTTTGTGGCTTGTATGCTGAGTTTCGAAAGCTTTTGCTCTAAGGGTGGAAAATGAGAATGAGATGCTATGGCTGGTTTCAGGCTGGCTTGTTATGTGCTTTGGCTTGCATTTTCTTTGTATAAACAAATGCTATTGGTCAGATGAAGTGACATGTCCTTTTGTGATAGGTATGGTTACTTTTGCAAATTGTCAACTTTTGTGTAAGAGAAGCATGGGTCTTGTTCTAGCCAAGTACAAGGGGTGTGGGCTGCGCAGCATGGTGAGGGAAAAGGCTAGGGCTGATCAGCAAAGTAGCTAGCAAGTGGATGCAATGCCATCATGAGTTTTTGCAACTTGGTTTGTCTTTGGTTTTCTATGAAAAAATCTTGCTCCATAGGCCATAATCATGTGATCTCTTGGCCCATTCTGATTTTTAAGACTTGTGTGATGTTTGTATAAAGATTAGAGGCCATTTTGAAGTCACAAATTGCCTTGGTACAAGAATTTGCAAGTTTTTTCCATTTGGTGCATAACTTGAAATTTAGTGATTTTTGCCAACTTTGATGAGCCATAACTTTTGATCCAAAATGAATTAGGTCATGTTCTTGTACTTTTTGAAAAGGGAAAGATATATTCTACAACTTTCATGACCAAAGTTTTTTCCATTTGAAGCTTTCTTGAATCAAAAAGTAAGGGTTGAAAAAGTTGCATAAAATGACACTTTCATTAAAAGTCAAACTTGCCCAAAAAGTCAACTTTACAAAAGACTTGAAATTCTTGAATTTTGTGAACTTCCAACTTCTTCTATGACCAAATAAAGATCATATACACTCAAAATGATGAAGATCACCCCTTGGTTGGGTCATTGGGGGCCTCAGATGCCCTGATTTTGCACTGACTTGCTTGAAAAGTCAACCCTTGATCAGATGACTTCCCCATGGAATTTCTTCATGAAAATTGATATGCATACTCCCTATACCACATAGAGACCAATAGAAACAAGAATGACCAAAAAATTTGGAGTTATGGCCTCTGAAACAAAAACCCTAATTTTAGGTCATCTGTGCAGTCAGACCTGGCTCTACTTCCATACCATTCTCAGTTCTTGTGATTATTTGGCATTATTGACTTTGAGAGGATGTAATATGATATAAGAACACACATGAACCCCTTTGAAGTGATTGATGGCCTTTGGAGTGGCTCAAGAAGCTCTTGGATTGCTCAGATCACAAACCCTAGATGCAAATGACTTAGAAGCAATGCAGTGGATCAACAATGTGATATGAGATGGTATGATTGTGTTTATGCATATGAAATGATCACAAGCCATGGTGTGAATGGGTGAGGGCAAATTTGGGGTGTTTACAGCTGCCCCTATTCAAACATGAGTTAGCTGTGCAGGATGTAAGCGACGACTTATCAGGCAAACAAGATAACTTGTGGTTGAATACCAAAGACAGTCCAAAATTTGCACTCACAGAATGAAGAAGAAAAGGGATATAGATTGTAAAAGGAAAATAAAGTATATTGTAAAGTATGGGCAACGGAGGACGACCGTCGAGCAGAGGACGACTGCTGGGTAAAGAGCAATGACGGGGACGGCCGACATGCTGGGGATAAAGGGCTTATGATGGGGACGACCATCAAGCAAAGCTGTAAAATTCTCTGGGGATTAAATGAAAAATGACGGGGACGGCCATCAAGTTCATAAAGTAAAGTAACCAACGATGGGGACGGCCATCGGGCTAAAAAGAAAAGGGACCACGACGGGGACGACCATCGGGTTAAAGAATAAATGAAAAAACAGATGATGAGGTACGGTTATCAAAGGTGAAGGACGATCACCTAGCAGGGGACGGCTGCTCTGTAAGGGTTAAGATGAGGGACGATCATCTAAGGTGGAGGACGACCACCAGGCAGGGTACGGCTGCCGAAAATATCACGACATAGGACGAATGCCGGATAAAAGGTCAACGATGGGGACGACCATCGGATGAGCATGATGGAGGACGACCATCAAGAGGTGGAGGACGACCACCTAGCAGGGGACGGCTGCTCTCAAGGTTTATCATGACGTAGGACGAACGCCAGATAACCAAAAATCAACAATGGGGACGGCCATTGGATAAAATGATGAAGGAAAATCATCAAAAGGTGGAGGACGACCACCTAGCAGGGGACGACTGCTAAATATCACGACATAGGACGAATGTCGGATAGAGAAAGTCAACGATGGGGACGGCCATCGGACGAGCATGATGAAGGACGATCATCAAGAGGTGGAGGACGACCACCTAGCAAGGTACGGCTGCTCTCAGGGTTTATCATGACATAGGACGAATGTCAGATAAGAAGAAATCTGCTCTATTGGGAAATAGTAAACACGGACGAGTGTTTACATCCAAGAAATAAAAGGTATAAGTGTTTGGTATTGTGTATAGATTAAAGATGCGGACGAGCATCCTTAAGACTATGATACGGATGAGTATCAGGTAGAAACAAGTACTGACACATGTTCAGAGATGATGATACGGACGAGTATCAACTGGTTAACAAAGAACACGGACGAGTGTTGTATCTGAAAGAACTCTTCTGGGGATAGTAGACACAGACGAGTATCTATATTCAAGAAGACACAGTGTTTGACACGGTGTATGGATTAAAGATGCAGACGAGCATCCTTAAGACTATGATACGGACGAGTATCATGTAGAAACAAACGCTAGACGCGTGTTCTGAGATGATGGTACGGACGAGTACCAACTGGTTAACAAAGAACACGGACGAGTGTCGACTCTGCGGGGATATAAATGGTGTATACAAGATACGGACGAGTATCTGTATAAGGTAAGTAGAAAGTATGAGTGATATATAGATGAGTGTTCAATCTGCTGGGGAGAGTGTGACACGAACGAGTGTCAAAAGGAGAAGAGTATAGTATAAACAAATATGTGGTATACAAAGTGTTTACATTATTGTACTGGGAAAAGTGACATGGACGGATGTCAAGAATGTTATATATACATCTGTTATTTGTGAGTGCAAAGAGGATGTCTTTGGCTTCCTGCTGGGGATATGACACGGACGGGTGCCACAAGGAGTATATACTGATGTTTGTGAATGTGAGGCAACTGCTTTTGCTGGGGAATCTGGGGAGTAATCTGCATATTGTTGATGAGTTGATAATATTCACAAGTGTTTGATTCTGATCATGACTTATGATTATGCTATATGTTTGATTTTTGCCGTAATGCTCCGTATTAGACGGAATGCTACGCTTTGTAGGCGAATATGATGCGAATGCCATGATTATGCAAAAAGATACCAATCCGGGATTCGGATCCCAATGTTGTGCAGATCTCTGGTCGATCTCGCTTGAAGTGAACATCCCAGCTGGGGATGAGATCTGATCACACTAAAATTCACCGTATTTCTGACTCCGATTTCACATGCATTCTTAGCTTTTATTGTTGTTTTGCTTTGTTATTGCTTTGTTTTCTTATGTTTTCAGGTTTTTATAATAATCGGAGCTGGAATCGGGAAAAGGAGCGAAAAAGGAGTGAAAACGGACGAAAACCTAGAAATTCAGCGTTTTGCACTTACGACACCCACCGTGGCGGGCGCCATGGGGTTAGCCATGACGTGGCCATGTCTCAAGACCACTCCTCAACCTCCTAGACCCACGATCCCCACTCTCCAATCCCCTGTAGGGACCATGGCGGGCGCCATAGGCCTGTGGCGGGCGCCACAAGGCCAAATCCAATAACCTCCACTTTTTAGTGGAGGGGCATCCCAGTCATTTCATGCTTTCATTTTTCCTATAAATAGGACCTTAGATTTTCGTTTTTCTTCATCCAGAATTAGATTTCTCTAGGCATATATCAGTTATAAAGCAGTTGCCATTCCACATCGGGGTGCCTCTGCAATCGAGTGATCGAGTCTGTAATCTGTCTGTGGATCGAGTTTTGGAGCACTCTGGAGGAAGTTAATCCTGCCGCCATTTTAATTCAAGTTCGTACTTTACTTTTATTTATTTCTTGCACTGCTTTACTTTATTTATTATCCGCACTCGCACTTTACTTTGTTTATTTCCCGCACTCGCACATTTACTTTGTTTATTTCCCGCACTCGCACATTTACTTTGTTTATTTCCCGCACTCGCACATTTACTTTGTTTATTATCCGCACTCGCTTTAAATTCATTTACTTTCCGCACTCGCTTTAAATTACTTTTATGAAAAACTATAAAAAGAATCTTTACTTTATCATGTCTAACTAATTCCATAAAGGTTAGAATGTAAGGATCGTAATTAAACCAGTAATCAGTATAATTGTTCGTGGAAACACCTAAGGGCTATTTTATCTTTCAATTCAAGTAATTGTTTTTAACTATTTCAAAAACAGCCAAAAGCGCTTTGTCTAGTTCATTAGGAGTTTTTAGATTAAAAAGAAAAGAGATTTTAAAACGATTTTCGGACGCGTTAGGAAGTTTAAACTCTGGTTCGTGAGAACCTCTTTTTGCTAAGAAGTCCAAGTTAAAATACTTTTCAACTTAGTTAAGATACTACATTTCTTAAAAATAGGTTTACTACTCTAACGCAGTACGCACCTTTTTATCCGTGACAATAGGAGGGGTTGATTAGAGAGTACAACTCGGTTCTGAATACGCGAAAGCGACAGTTCCTGTTAAATTAGTTCTTTTCAAAGGAAAAAAGCATTGCCCATAAGTAGTTCCATTAACAAGTACTGGATTATCATTGATTACGTGAATTACATTCGAGCCTGTCTTTATTTATTATTTAAAATTATTATTTTATTTACCATTGCACCCTTATTAAAACCCTTAAAAAATAGTTGCCTTAGATTCACACCATAACAACAGGTACGATATATTGACACTTGGTCTCTGTGGATTCGACAATCTTTTATATTACTCTGACGTGATTCGTACACTTGCGAAAAACACGCATCAAGTTTTTGGCGCCGTTGCCAGGGACCAATATCGTCAAATTTCATTACCCTGTAGTTATACCGTTTAGACTAAGGTTGTTACCCACCGGTCAATGCGAAAGACTCGCAGTGCCGGAAGTTTAGTAGACCCTCTAGCTGAACCTGAACGTTACGCTCGCGCACGTTTGTTTTTCCATAGGAATAGGAAAGCTATGGCCGAAGATCAAAACCGAAGACCTCTTAAGGACTTCACCCAACCATCAAACGAGGAACCTAGTTCCAGTATAGTAAACCCCGTTATCCCAGCCAATAATTTTGAACTTAAACCATCCCTGCTGCAATTAGTGCAACAGAGACAATTCGCAGGTCTCGCTACTGATAACCCAAACCAACATTTAAAAAACTTTCTTCAGTTAGCAGACACCTTTAAAACCAATGGAGCTTCTCCTGAGGCGATACGCTTAAGATTATTTCCCTTTTCCCTCAGAGATAAAGCTCTATCATGGTTAGATTCCCTTCCACCCAATTCAATAACAACTTGGGATGACCTTAGGAAAGTTTTCCTTGCTAGATATTTCCCCCCAAGTAAGACCGCTCTTCTTCGAAACCTAATAACTAGATTTACCCAACATCAAGGAGAGTCGTTGTTCGAAGCCTGGGAGAGATATAAAGAACTATTAAGAGCATGCCCACACCATGGCTTAGAGAATTGGCTAATCATCCAAACCTTCTATAATGGACTTCATTATAACACTAAAATGACCATCGACGCTGCCGCTGGTGGCGCACTGATGAACAAACCTTACCCTGAAGCTAGTGCCCTTATCGAGGACATGGCCCAAAACCATCAATCATGGGGAGTAGAACGAGCGATAGTGGAAAAGAAGGAAGCCCAAGGAGGAATACATGAGCTAAGCTCTATAGACATGATGCAGGCTAAAATGGACGCGTTGGCCCTTAGAGTCGAACATATGTGTACAACTCCGAATACTGTTGCCGCAGTTTCGCCGAATTGTGAGATATGTGGAACGCAAGGACACCAATCCGCCGAATGCAATCTGTTAAATGAAACCAACACTGAGCAAGTGAACTATACCCAAGGGAACCCATTTTCAAACACATATAACCCTGGATGGAGGAATCACCCAAACTTCTCCTACAAAAATAATAACCCTATTCAAAATACCGCACCTCCGAGACAACAAGGTTACCAAGCCCCTAGAACAAATCAACCTATGCAACCTGTACCACCAAACCCGAGCTTTGAGGAAATTGTAAAAGATTTCATCGTTGCTCAAAAACAGAAAAACAAAGAGTTCATGAACCAAAACGTCCATGTTAACGAACTAATTACCCAGTTAGGAACCAAGGTTGATCAAATCATTACTCATAATAAGATGCTTGAAACCCAGATCTCTCAGGTAGCGTTAAACCAAGCCCCACAGACTACACCTGGAGGACAGTTCCCTGGACAACCTCAACAAAACCCGAAAGGGCAAGCTAATGCCATTACTCTACGAAGTGGAACCGCTTATAAGGAACCCTTAAACCCTAGATTAAGTGAGCCCGAAACTTCTGAGAGGAGTGAGGAAAAGGAACCAGAGAAGCCTGAAACCCCGGAAAGTCAAGAAAAAGGAGAAGAACCTAAAAATAAAACCTATGTACCACCACCGCCATACAAACCACCAATACCATACCCTCAAAGATTAAAGAAAACCCAAATCGATAATCAATATCAAAAATTCGTTAAGGTTATAGAAAAACTTCACGTAGAAATCCCCTTTACAGAAGCCATCACCCAAATACCTTCTTACGCTAAGTTTCTTAAAGACATACTTACGAATAAACGTAGACTTGAAGATCCGAAACCCGTGGAATGTAATTCTATTTCCGAAAATAGGTTAGCAAAGAAAGATAAAGATCCCGGAAATTTTTCCATTCCTTGTATTTTGGGGAATCATGTCATCGAAAAAGCTTTTCTAGACTTAGGAGCTAGTGTGAGCTTAATGCCTTTAGCAGTTTGTGAGAGATTAAACTTAGGAGAATTACAACCTACTAAGATGTCACTTCAATTAGCCGATAGATCCGTTAAATACCCTATAGGCATACTTGAAGACGTCCCTGTTAGGATAGGTCAGCTGTTTATACCTACTGATTTTGTTGTCATGGACATTAAAGAAGATGACGACATACCAATACTCCTAGGTAGACCATTCTTATCGACTGCTGGAGCCGTAATAGATGTTAAAAAAGGGAAACTAACTTTTGAGGTAGGTGAAGAGAAGATAGAATTTATATTGTCAAAATTTTTTATGGCACCTGTGATAGGAGATTCTTGTTATGCCTTAGATATCATCGAAGAATGCATTAGGGAATTAGAACAAGAAGAAGAAAATGAATCTATAAAATTGCCATCAACCCTTATTTTGGAAGATGACAATTATAAAACACCCTACATTGATGATAACCTTCACGAATGTTTATCTCTTACTCCAGATCCTATGCCTTGCCCTATAAAACCGACCGTAAAACTTAAGGAACTGCCTAAAAACCTGAGATATGAATTTCTTGATGAAGATATGAACCGTCCAGTTATAGTCAGTGCTACCTTAAACCAAAAAGAAACCGATCAATTATTAGAAGTTTTACGTAGGTACCCCTCAGATTTAGGATATAAGATCTCTGATCTAAAAGGAATAAGCCCATCCGTATGCATGCATCGGATTTTGCTTGAAGAAGATTCAAAACCTTCCAGAGAACACCAACGTAGAATAAATCCTATAATGAGTACGGTAGTTAAGACTGAAGTTCTTAAGTTATTAGAGGCAGGTATAATATATCAGATCTCGGACAGTAAATGGGTGAGTCCTGTGCATGTAGTACCTAAAAAGGGAGGCATCACAGTCGTGCAAAACGAGAAGGGCGAACCTGTAGCAAAAAGAACCGATGGAGGTTGGCGTATGTGCATAGATTATAGAAAATTAAATAAAGCAACTAGGAAGGACCATTTCCCATTACCATTCATAGACCAAATGTTGGAGCGCCTAGCCAGACACTCTTACTTTTGTTACTTAGATGGATATTCAGGATTCTTCCAGATACCTATTCACCCCGAAGATCAAGAAAAAACCACCTTTACATGCCCAGTTGGAACCTTTGCCTATAGAAGAATGCCTTTTGGACTTTGTAATGCTCCTGCAACTTTCCAACGCTGCATGATGTCTATCTTTGCTGATTATTTAGATGGAATTATGGAAGTATTTATGGACGATTTCTCAGTTTGTGGATCAGATTTCAAAAATTGTCTTGTCAACCTTGAGAAAATCCTGGAGAGATGTGTGGAGGTAAACCTTGTGCTAAATTGGGAGAAATGTCATTTCATGGTCACCGAAGGGATTGTTTTAGGACATATAGTTTCCGAAAAAGGTATAGAGGTAGATAAAGCAAAAATAGAAGTCATAGAGAATCTAAAACCGCCGAAGACTATCAGGGAGATAAGAAGTTTTCTTGGACATGCCGGATTTTACCGACGTTTCATCAAGGATTTCTCCAAAATAACAAAGCCCTTAACTGGTCTTTTGATGAAAGATGCTGAATTTATCTTCGATGAAAAATGTACTGAAGCATTTAATCTTCTGAAGCAAGCTCTGATTTCAGCACCTATAATGAAACCCCCTGATTGGTCAGAACCGTTTGAGATAATGTGTGACGCCAGTGATTATGCTGTTGGAGCCGTTCTAGGTCAAAGAAAAGATAAGAAGTTACATGCGATTTATTATGCCAGTAGAACCCTAGACGCTGCACAGCTCAACTACGCAACAACCGAAAAAGAGCTCCTAGCTGTAGTTTTTGCAATAGACAAATTTAGATCTTATCTAGTAGGAGCCAAGATTATAGTTTATACCGACCATGCTGCCATTCGTTACTTACTAAGCAAAAAGGATGCCAAGCCTAGGTTACTTCGATGGATTCTATTACTGCAAGAGTTTGATTTGGATATCCGTGATAAGAAAGGCACTGATAATGTGGTAGCTGATCACCTATCTAGGCTAGAATACCTGAAACCTGATCCAGTTCCCATAAATGACGATTTTGCCTATGATAGACTGATAGCCCAACTAGAAACTATTGAAGAAGATAACCCAGACCCTCATGAGTATTTTCACAAATCCTTAGCTATAAGCAATGTACCTTGGTATGCAGACTTTGTTAATTATCTAGCCGCTGACATCATACCCCCTGATCTAAACTACCACCGGAAGAAGAAGTTCTATAGTGATGTGAGAAACTTCTATTGGGACGAACCGTTTCTTTTCAAGAGAGGTAAAGATGGCATTTTCCGCCGTTGTGTTCCAGAAGAAGAGGTAAATAATATAATTGAGCATTGTCACTCTGCACCCTATGGTGGACATGCAAGCACATCTAGGACCTACGCCAAGATTCTTCAAGCTGGCCTATTCTGGCCTACTATGTGGCGTGATGTCCATGCTTTCATTGTCAAGTGTGATAGATGCCAACGCACAGGAAATATTTCAAGACGTAATGAAATGCCGTTAAGAAATATCCAAGAAGTAGAACTCTTCGACGTATGGGGTATCACTACAAGAAAATTGGCAATTTACGACGGTTCAATTTGGCATATTACGACGGTTAGAACCGTCGCAATTTCTAAGTTACGACGGTTTTAGTTCTGCCACGGAAACGTGTGTCGCGAGGGCATATTGCGACGGTTGTGAAAACCGTCATGCAAACCGTCGTTATTATCACGACAGGTATTTAACTGACGTAAAATATATATTGTGACGGTTTCCGACCGTCGTAACTCACTTACTGATTTTTGTTTATTTGTTGATTGCGACGGTTAGAACTGTCATAATTTTCAATTTGACACATGTTTATATCGATTATTACGACGGTTATAACTGTCATAACTTTTCCAATATATTTTTTGTATTGTTGATTACGACGGTTACAAATGTCGTAACATTTTGTTTGATTCATGTTTATATCGTTTATTGCGACGGTTATAACTGTTGTAACTCTATTTATAGTATTCTTTTATTTTAGTTATTATCTATTATAATATTTTTAAATAAATATTATTTTTTCAATATTATTTATTTTATTTAAATTATTTCCACAAAATATTTTTATTTATGGTATTATTTTTTTAATACTCTTTATTTTTTATATGATTTTCTATATTACTTTTTAACGTAGTAAAATTGAACCCAGTCATAGACATGTAATATCCATAATCATGTAATATCCATAAAACATGTAATATCCATAATCATAATATCCTAATGTTATAATAATAAGCATCATAATGCCAAAAATACATTAAAAAAAGATCATAAGAATGTCTACCATCAACATGTAGCTAAAAAAGTATATAGAAAAACATCAAAGTCTAATTTGTCCTTCTTGATGGTCCATTTTCTGAAATTCGGTAGCTAGACTCAGAAGTCTAATTTGTCCTTATCCCAATCAAGTATTATCCATGTTCCATCAGAATCTGATTTCGCGACCAAGTCTTTCACACATAAACGTGTCTTTGAAATATAACCCTCCTCGTCTATCACATAAAAAGTAAACATCTTTAGATTCAAAAGTAAACATATTTAGATTCAAATGTCTATCTACAACATGATCATGAATTGTAAGATGGCAGAACATTAATGAACATGTATATCACACACAGTAATGAACACTAAAGAGCCAATTTAGAATTTTACATGTATGATCCTAAATAGAATTTTACATGTATGATCCGAAATACAAAAATCAATGAAACTCAAACTTATTGTATGTAATATACAACTACTGGAAAACTATTTCCCATTGAAAGTCTGTCTAGGATCAATCACATTAACAAGCATTGTATGTAATATACAACTACTGGAAAACTATTTCCCATTGAAAGTCTGTCTAGGATCAATCACATTAACAAGCATAACCTTTATTTTACAATAAATTCAAACCAATATGATTTCCACAAAGGCACACACATTATGATGTTAATAACTTACCAAACTATAAAGCGGAAAGTACACTAAAAGACTTCAAAGTTTAACTTTTTCTTACATTTTTATACTCCCATTTTTAGGTAGTTAATGATGGTATCATCTTTGGGTGATTTGATTATATATTGACACTTCAACAATAAAAAAATAATTCCTAAGACATAAATATCATTGCTAAGTGCTCAATCTAACAATTTAAATAATTGAACATCTTACATAACTAACTTAAACTTCCATACTGACATAACCCTACAAATCACTAACCTTAAAATTGCTAAAACAAAAATTGTCACAATGATATATCCGAAGAATAAAAACCAAAAGACTACTAAAAAATAAAACATCATGGAGGACAAAATGTAATGGCGTACCGATTTGCCAAACAATATATAAGCCCAGTTAAATCATCATAAGAATATGTATAAGCTCTAGGACAAACACTCTTAAAACACACGAGCAAACATAGTTGGTTTGCAACTTTTTTGGATCATTAACACACGAGCAGACACAGTAATGAACACAATTATCACCTACCCTAATGAACACTAAATATATGAAACACCAAATGCAGCCAAATACATGAAACACCAAATGCAGCCAAAATGATTCTTAGAATTGAACTCAAACTAGAAATGCAGACTTTCACCGCCAAAAGTAGCAACTAAAAAACACAAATCGAAGGATCATACCGTTGCTGGATTCCAAAAGATTTCTAATTCCCTTGCACTAAGCTCTTTTGGTGCAGAACATGAAGATCTGAAAAAACAATGTCCATAAAAAATTAGAAAATATTAACTAATGGATGACAATTAACAACCAACATAAAACTTATAGGAATCTTTATGACATGAAACAATACAGACTTGAGTTTAATTGTTAGATAATATCAAATATTCAAATTAAAATTAACCAAACATTTGTTTAAAATTAAGATTGTCAACTAGTACGATACTTCCAATTCTATATAGTTTTGCTTTCATTCTTTAACCATGCATTTATTTCTATGTAATTTTCATTTACATATTGAAACCATATGGAATTTCAACATTATCCTAATGGTTTTACTTGGATTTATAAAATTATCATGTTGTGAATTTAAAGAATTATTTGGTCTTGAACTAGTGCTTAGAAAATTCATTATGATAGACTCTGGAGAATAAAAGATAAACTCAAACACTTCAATTATTCTTTGTCCAAACGTGTCGCCTACCCACCCATCGTACTCCAATTAATTTCTGATAACACATTCATACATTAAAGTGTCCCTACCTAGTAGTATTTTAAAATCTCTCAATTAATTCTATTATAATTATTATTATTATTATTATTATTATTATTATTATTATTATACATAACAATTTTACAGTATAGATGTCTACGAAAGTGGTGATTCTCCTTACATTGATTAATGAGGAAAAGATTATATATACAAGAGTGTTGAATCCTCATCATAAATAGTGAGAGTGCATCATAACTAACTTGCTTCAATACTACTTAGAATGCAAGTAATAAACTTCTAACAAGCTAAATTGAAAGTTAACAATGTACTAACTTTATTCATTTGTTAATATCAACATTTGAGATCCATAACCAGAAATTTGGTTTACCAAATAAAATAACCCAATCCACTTTTGTTTACAACTGATCCAATCCATTTTAAAAATACCAATAACATTTGATTACATATACTAATATCTGGTTATAATCAAGTTCATGTAAAAATCACAAAATTTAGAACCCTTAACTTCCAAGACAAATTCATTACAAATTGAATAACTTTAATACTGTGAGCTCACAATATTCATTAAATTAGAATTTAAGCTAGTATAAACTAAAATAATATAGAAAAGTATCATATTATTAAGATCCCATAATATTATTAATTCAATATCCCATAATATTATTCCCTCAGTTGTAAACATAAATGCTTTAGTATATTTTATTTTAAGGGAATAAAAATATATATAGTTGATACTTTGAAGGACTGGAAACTTAGTTTTGGACTCTTTTCATTTCATTTCGTTTTAATAAACAATAAAGAGAGAGAACAATGTTAAAAAATAGTTAAAATAATACTTATAAACCTATAAGATGATAAAATAAAACTACTAGAAGGAACCATGCAACTTAGAAGGAACACAATAGGCAGGTATGAAGCTATGTACATATCTTTCTAACCAACCACATAAATTTACACGCTTACCGACTGAATTTTCAGTGACTTCTTTATAAGGACACTGGCATAAATGATATTGAACCTACACCTATTGACACCAAGGGCTTTCAGGCACTTGTTAAGTTGGTAAACACTTTTTAACATAATCTTCTAAAGCTCATTCTTTTCTGTTTAAACCTCAAAAAGATGAATTATATAACATATGTTGTCATGTAACATAATTTCAGAAAGCCCATTCTTTTTGTTTTAACTAAAGACAGACTCAAAATCCACATGTTGCACTGATCAAAACATATAGGAGAGCATAAAAGAAATAAATATTTTATTTTGATCTGAAATTTTAAAACATTAGATTTATAAATCATGTTTATTCAATAATGGCAAGACATGGGATGTATTATAGAGATCTAAAAGAACAAAACCTAATTTATTTTAAGTTTAAATTAATTAAATCTTAGATTGGAATAAGTACCTTGTCTGGACTCCAAGTATTTCAATCTAATCTTAATATTCTAAATTTAAGTGGCAAGTAACCCAAATTATTAACCTTATTTTGAAGATAGGTACATTATTATTCTAAATCTGATATTAGAATAAATATATTGTCTTGACTTTTTGAGTTCATCGCCTACAGTATGAAACCTACAGCTATTTGTTCTTTCAAGCCTCACTCTCTTGAAAATCCTGGTGTTGTCAGACACTAAAGTTGGGAGTGGCCTTTTCTCATTAAGGCCTTTGGTTTATGTGATACTTCCTGCCATTAGATTGAAGTCATTCTTGGCTCTGTTACCCTACATAGTTCCATAGTTCTTTTCATGTCTATTTTCCTTGCTCTAGGAGAGTGAGGCAGGGGGCTCTTATCTCCCCTATTATTCTGCCTGATAGAGGATGTCTTGAGCAGACACATAACAAAGATAGTGGATGAGGGAAGGCTCAATGATATTAATGGTGGAAGGTGTTTTGAGGCTAACAACCTAAATACTACCTAATGCTACATTTTCGGTGTATTTAGAAAGATGATAGGTTCAAAGAAACTAACCACAGATTGATAACTTGACACATCTTTATCTCCAGTAAGCAACTCACTCATGTCTCTATTCTCTATTGTAGGTCCCTCTATTGTTCTAGTGCTCTCGCTTTTTAGAATACAACCCTTCTTAGCAGCTTCCTATAATGCTTTCATTGCAACATGATATGTTTGGACTGGTTTAACACCTTCTTCCACATACTTGATTGCTTCTTGACATAAATTGTTGTAACGTACTATCGTAGACTCACGAGAACTACTGGGCAATTCAAATTCATTTTTGCCATTCCTTCCTTCTGTATCAGTTCCTATAATTTTGACAACAAATTTAGATTATTAATCTCACGGAGCGCAAGAGTATCCTATCTCTAAAGGTAAAACATAAGTACATAACAACAGTTAAAATCATTAACTAAGTGGTGCCAAAATAGCTCATGGAATGGAAGAATGGATTACCTAAAGAGAAATTAACAAGCTTTGCACCAACTGCAACAACAGAGTCAGGATTCGAAATAACAAAGTTAGGACTTGAAACCCTAAGTAAACCCAAACAAAACAAAATGAAAAACTGAATTAAAAAGGTTACCTTGCAACAAATTGTGTTAATTTTGTGTTGATTCAGTTATAAAATGACAAAATCTTCAAGTGTTCGTGAAGCTCGATGAGAAAAGAAATAGTCTTAGTTGGTGAGAAAGACGGTGGTTGGTGAAAAAGACGGTGATTGATGGTAGCATTGAGGTGAGTCACGGTGGTTGCTGAGAGAGACGATGGTTGGTGAGAGAGACCTAGTTCTCCTAGGGTTTCATATGGTGATAGACGAAACTGAGAGGCGAAAGTGACAAAGTTGAACATGTTTTGTGAAACCAAAATGGAAGAATGAAAAAGTTTCCTGAGTGTAAACATAATTTTCTTTTTTTAATGTATTTTATATTTTATATTTTAATTTTTTACATAATATTGTAGTATGAATATAGCTATTATATTACAAATAAATAAATACTATTTATATTGGTATAATCAATTATTATTATTATTATTAAAATTAATTAATAAAATTGAAAAGGTGGAAAAATAAAAATGAAAGAAAAAAAAGTGGGAAAGTAAAGGAATAAAAAAAGTAGTGATTATGATCGGTTAAAGTAGTTGCGACAGTTTGTCTTAACTGTCGCGAGTGTGGAAAGAGGGCGGTTCTTTGGTAACTGTCGCAATTATTTTACACAACATGCCTAAAAAATATGTGACAGTTGGTCCAAACCGTCGTGACAACTGTCGTAGTCCAGGAATAAGGACGGTTTTGTGATAACTGTCACAAAAAATCTGCGACGGTTAACCATAACTGTCGTGACAACCGTCGCAATCCATGAATAAGGACGGTTTTGTGATAACTGTCGCAACTCAAGTGTCGTAAATTCCTTTTTTTCTTGTAGTGTATAGACTTTATGGGACCGTTCCCACCATCTTTTGGAAATCAGTACATCTTAGTAGCAGTTGACTACGTGTCTAAATGGATTGAAGCTATCGCCGCACCCACGAACGACACCAGAGTAGTCATCAAATTATTCAAAAATTATATATTTCCCAGGTTTGGAACACCCCGTTTAGTCATAAGTGATGGAGGATCACACTTCATATCGAGAATATTTGATAAACTTTTAAGCAAGTATGGAGTTAAGCATAGAGTAGCAACACCATACCACCCACAGACCAATGGACAAGTGGAAGTATCTAATAGGGAGATAAAACAAATCCTCGAGAAGACTGTCTCTATATCTAGAAAGGATTGGTCACAGAAACTTCAAGAAGCATTATGGGCCTATAGAACCGCTTTCAAAACTCCTATAGGAACAACCCCTTATCAACTGGTCTATGGAAAATCATGTCACTTACCTTTTGAATTGGAGCATAAGGCCTATTGGGCCATCAAAACTTTGAATTTGGATTACTTGACTGCTGGTGAGAAACGTATCCTTGATATCCACAAATTAGAAGAGCTCAGACAATCTGCCTACGAAAATGCCATCATATACAAAGAAAGAACAAAAGCTTGGCATGACAAAAGAATCATAAGAAGAGACTTCAAAATAGGCGATCCTGTTCTCCTGTTCGATTCTAGGTTACGACTTTTTCCAGGTAAGCTTCGTTCGAGATGGACTGGCCCTTTCGAAGTATCTAAGATCCTAAGACCCGGTGCTATTGAAATCAAGAACCAGACATGTAAACCATTCATCGTCAATGGACAGAGGTTGAAGCCCTACGAAGGAGGTGACATCCCAACAACATACACCTGTCATGCTCTGAGTGATCCACCATATCCTTCCAATGATGTTTAAATATCGGTCGTCGAGCTAATGACGTTAAACAAGCGCTGCATGGGAGGCAACCCATGGTTTTCTTATTTTTGTACTTTTTATTTTTATTTATTTTTACTTTATTTTAATTTGTTTATTTTATTATTATGTCAGGACTAACGATTGAATGTTTTATGTGCTTTCAGGACTTGTTTGCTAACCTTGTACAGAATGCAGAACCCTGATGACATGCACGTGGCCTTTAGAGACGATGCACAGAGAGAGCGTTACCATGTCCACATGAGACGCCCTATGGCTCCTACCAGGTACCCCGACCATGACTGCATGGATGCCTTGGGGATAGAGCCAAGCGTCAGATTTTTATGCCATCAACTCCACTGGGGCCAGTTTGACTACATGAACAACACTTATAGGAACTTGACTCTTGAGTTCCTCAGCTCGTTTCATCATGACCCTTGGGCTGGACCCGATGGACTCGCTGTTTTCAGGTTGTTCGGGATTGACTACTCATTCTCTCACAAAGAGTTTGGTGATTTACTAGGTTTCCAGACTACTCCTGATGCTATTCCAGAGACACCGATGGGGTATTTTATGAGCAGAGAAGTGGAAAAGTTTTGGACTAAAATATCAGGTGGAGGGAGCCAAGATCCTTCTACCCAGTTTTCTCAGGTAATCCACAACCCTGCATTGAGATACTTCCAGATGATTCTAGCACATTCTTTCCTAGGTTTTCCAGATACAGAGACACTGCTAAGTGAAGAGGAGATTTTCCTACTGTTTTGTGCGACTCAGTCTCGCCCTGTTGCTTGTGGCAACTTTCTGTTGAAGGGCTTGGCTAGTGTTGCCAGATCATCCGTAGGAATCATCCATGTCGGTGGGATTGTTACACAGATAGCTACTGCATTGGGTTTGGCTCGCAAGTTATTGCACCTCAGGACCTTCTGCTGCTACACCACCCTGGATATTGATTTTTGTCTTGATAGAGGACTGATGAGGAGGGCTTCTTTTGAGCCAACATGTTTAGATTGCTGATCGACGGCAAAGCGATACACTACTTTACATTACCAGATCAGCTGATGACCAGTGTCCATGATCCTGAAAATTGGAGTTATGCTCTAGAGGGTTACGGAGAGACTGTCGAAGAGCCGAAATCGCCTCCCGCCGCTGAGTACACTCCTACACCTCTTACTCCCCGAATCACTGTTATGTCTAACAATATGTCTCTGCAGCCACCTGACCTACAAACACAGATTTATGAGCTCCGTAAGGAGACTGCCCTGCTCAAGCAGGAAGTGGCAGACTTAGAGTTACAGATGCAGGTTTCTGATCTCACTCATGCCTCAGAGGCCGATGCTCTACATCAGGCGATTGAAGAGCTTCGGAGGGAGATAGCTGAGATTCGTGGATCAAGCCAGGAAAAGACGCCTACCACATGACTCATTCTACACTGACAGCACTACCCTAGTATTTAATATTTATCGCATTTCCAGACATATTTTACTTTATTGCAGCTTTTATATTTTCATGCACTTTGAATTTCTTATATATATACATATTATGCACTAATTTTTCTTTTTCTTTTTCTTTTGTTTCTTTAATTATTTTATTTTTTGTCGTGCAAAGAAAAAAATATAAGACAAAAATATTTTCATTTTTGTCTTTACAAAAAAAATATGCAAGCCTCAAGCCTTGAAAAGAAGAAGAAAACGCTATCCAGACCCCCCGAAGACCAAGGTGCAAGGAAGGCCCAAAGGAGGATCCAAAAACCACAAGGCCCAGGAATTGGCCTTGTGGCGGGCGCCATAGGCCCTGTGGCGGGCGCCACACCGTACCAACAACAAGTACGGGGCTGAATCCCCATTTCCACCATTTTCATCCCTTTCTTCACCAAAAACCCATTTTTACAACCTTCCAAAACCTCCTTGAACCCCATTAAAGCTCCCCCATTTCCAAAATACCCTCCATCCATAAAACTTATCCAACATCCATTTCCATTTTCATCCATCAAAAACCAAAAAAATCAAAACTTTATCATTCCCCTCATAAACCACTTTTCTACCATTTTCACTACCTAAGGAGCATTCAACAATGGAGTTCAACGGATTTCTTCTTCGTGATGGAAGATCGGGCGAAAGGCAACGGAAAATTATTCAGAGGCTTCAAAGTCGAGAAATTCTCTCGACTAGGTACGTCGACGATAACTGTCTGTATGCTTTGGGTATTTATCATAGTGTTTTTAATTTATTAGAATTTCTAGGCTTGCATAATATTTTCATTAATCAGGAACCTACCTATGAGAAACTGACAACTGAGTTTTTGAGTTCTTTGCTATACACTGTCAGTCCTAACACTGCTAGCACTGTTGGTACTGTTATTTTTAGATTGTTCGGAATTGAGTATGAATTCAGTACCGACGATCTAGCAGGTTTGTTAGGAATCCCTCATAGGGAAGGTGCAATTTGTGAGGCACCTTTGGATGCGGAGTGGTCGGCCGAGGTATTTACCTTCTGGCAAAGGCTTTCAAGTACTTCAATTAATTCTTTTGAAGGGATACTTGCGTCGACCATTCACAACCCGGCCATAAGAGTTTTTAGACTTCTTTTGGCATGTACTATTTTTGGTCGGGAAAGTCCAAACAAGGTAAATGCTCTTGAACTCCTATTTTTGCAAGGATGCCTCACTAGAACCCACATCAATCCGGTCCCGTTTATGCTTGCTCATATGACTTTATTTACTAACAAAACAGGACCGATTGTTTTTGGAGGGCTTGTTACGTCTATTGCTCGGGCTCTTGGCCTGAACAATGAGATAGCTACACTTGAACCACTACCTCCTCGCACAATTAATTTAAAATTTCTGAAAGACATGAAATTGTGCCGAACGAGGAGAGAAGGTGGTTATGAGTTGATGGTTCATGGGGTAGCTATCCCATCTGTTGCCTTACCATGCAGTAGACGTACTGATGTACGTGATGAAAGGAACTGGACCTATGATCTTAATGCTCCACGTGTTTTGGGTCCACTTCCTCCTAATATTCCTGATGGGGAGGCACATGACACTGATGAGGAGTATGATCGGAGAGAGCAGTCTCACATCCCTCACATGTCCCCCCATCGTCCTTCACAGTCACACACTGCACCATCTTCCTCTAACCCTGTTGCAGGTACTGCTCCTGGATTCTTTGTCACCGAGGAGATGTGGCGTGATATGACAGCTAGAGAAGAAAGGCGTGATGGCCTTCTCTCTACTATTTCACAGCAGCTGACGGACAACATGAGCTTCATGCAACAATCGCGATTGGTTTCGGATCGTGCTTATAGCAACGTTTGCCGTACCTTGAACGATATTTCATTAGAGCAGAACCGTCAGAGAGAGTTCAACAGCCGACACTACCAGCTTGTAGAGGCCACTCAAGGTTCCATCTTAGGTAACCTTCGAGAGGTCCGGAGTGCTCAGGCTGCTTTATCAGCACGACTCGACCGGAGGGACCAGCATCGTAGTAGATCCCGTCGTTCCAGACCATCACATCAGGACGGCGAAGGCACCAGTGCCCCTCCTCAGTAGTCTTTTTCAGGTTACCCCCCTTATCTTATTTCGAAACATTGGGGACAATGTTCGATTTAAGTGTGGGAGGGGATTTTATTGCTTTCTGTCATTTCCCTTTTTAGTTAATTATTTCCTTTCAGTTATTTCCCTTTTCAGTAATTTATTTTTCTTAGATAATGCATGAGTCTGACGAGTCACCAGTATAGTGTCTTTTTAGTTCATCTTCATTTTTTCCCATTTCCTTAGCCTTACCAGAAAAATTTTAAAAAGAAAATAATGTTGTTTCACATGTTTTTTGGGCTTTGAGACAGGTTTAGATTAGGATGTGGTAACTTAGGTCAACTTTTTGAAACATCAGAACCATTTTAGCACCATAGACCTCTTGAATATAGGAATCACTCCTAAACCCCACCACCTTGGCCTTTACTATCATTTTAAAAATTGTCCTAAGTAGTTTATTTTAGCAGTCAGCTCCGGCCTAAGCATGCTCTACGTAGGGGGCCGATGAACATAAGTGAATGATCCAGTGCTAATAAAAAAGAAAAAAAAAAAAAAGGAAAAAAGGCAAACTCTGGTATAGGTGACCCTCACAAAGTCATTTAAACCGAAAAAAAGAGAAGAAAAAATTTTTGCCACAAAAAGAAAAAAAATTGCAAGTCACCTATTGTTAGTTGGTTCAGAGGTATCTGGCACTGAACTTGGTAGGGCGGATTACGATCCGATCCCCCGCAGCTACATTTAGGCGAAATAAAAACAGGTTTACACATGCTTATGTGCCAGAAACCTTATGTTATGGATCAGAATCACTAACCGGTCACTCTACTATGAAGCATGTACGGATAACGGGCTTAATGTGATTGCGCCTGAATGAAAAGGACACAAAAAGATGAGAAGATAGGCCTAGGTATCGTGGGATGATATGGAGTGGTTAATATAGGATTGAAGTTTGTGTTTGTGTTACTATGGTACCCTTGGTTCACTTAGTTAGTATCTGTCACTGCATCCTGACTTGAACTTAGAAGCCCTTTAGCCTAAAGACACGTGTTGACACCATATTTTCTTAAGCTTTAATGTTTGCTTGAGGACAAGCAAAGGTTTAAGTGTGGGAGAATTTGATCACACTAAAATTCACCGTATTTCTGACTCCGATTTCACATGCATTCTTAGCTTTTATTGTTGTTTTGCTTTGTTATTGCTTTGTTTTCTTATGTTTTCAGGTTTTTATAATAATCGGAGCTGGAATCGGGAAAAGGAGCGAAAAAGGAGTGAAAACGGACGAAAACCTAGAAATTCAGCGTTTTGCACTTACGGCACCCACCGTGGCGGGCGCCATGGGGTTAGCCATGACGTGGCCACGTCTCAAGACCACTCCTCAACCTCCTAGACCCACGATCCCCACTCTCCAATCCCCTGTAGGGACCATGGCGGGCGCCATAGGCCTGTGGCGGGCGCCACAAGGCCAAATCCAGTAACCTCCACTTTTTAGTGGAGGGGCATCCCAGTCATTTCATGCTTTCAGTTTTCCTATAAATAGGACCTTAGATTTTTCGTTTTTCTTCATCCAGAATTAGATTTCTCTAGGCATATATCAGTTATAAAGCAGTTGCCATTCCACATCGGGGTGCCTCTGCAATCGAGTGATCGAGTCTGTAATCTGTCTGTGGATCGAGTTTTGGAGCACTCTGGAGGAAGTTAATCCTGCCGCCATTTTAATTCAAGTTCGTACTTTACTTTTATTTATTTCTTGCACTGCTTTACTTTATTTATTATCCGCACTCGCACTTTACTTTGTTTATTTCCCGCACTCGCACATTTACTTTGTTTATTTCCCGCACTCGCACATTTACTTTGTTTATTTCCCGCACTCGCTTTAAATTCATTTACTTTCCGCACTCGCTTTAAATTACTTTTATGAAAAACTATAAAAAGAATCTTTACTTTATCATGTCTAACTAATTCCATAAAGGTTAGAATGTAAGGATCGTAATTAAACCAATAATCAGTATAATTGTTCGTGGAAACACCTAAGGGCTATTTTATCTTTCAATTCAAGTAATTGTTTTTAACTATTTCAAAAACAGCCAAAAGCGCTTTGTCTAGTTCATTAGGAGTTTTTAGATTAAAAAGAAAAGAGATTTTAAAACGATTTTCGGACGCGTTAGGAAGTTTAAACTCTGGTTCGTGAGAACCTCTTTTTGCTAAGAAGTCCAAGTTAAAATACTTTTCAACTTAGTTAAGATACTACATTTCTTAAAAATAGGTTTACTACTCTAACGCAGTACGCACCTTTTTATCCGTGACAATAGGAGGGGTTGATTAGAGAGTACAACTCGGTTCTGAATACGCGAAAGCGACAGTTCCTGTTAAATTAGTTCTTTTCAAAGGAAAAAAGCATTGCCCATAAGTAGTTCCATTAACAAGTACTGGATTATCATTGATTACGTGAATTACATTCGAGCCTGTCTTTATTTATTATTTAAAATTATTATTTTATTTACCATTGCACCCTTATTAAAACCCTTAAAAAATAGTTGCCTTAGATTCACACCATAACAACAGGTACGATATATTGACACTTGGTCTCTGTGGATTCGACAATCTTTTATATTACTCTGACGTGATTCGTACACTTGCGAAA
The DNA here is from genome assembly GCA_963966055.1 of Lathyrus aphaca. NCBI lineage: Eukaryota > Viridiplantae > Streptophyta > Magnoliopsida > Fabales > Fabaceae > Lathyrus > Lathyrus aphaca. The sequence continues at coordinate 633,445,638 of OZ014519.1, forward strand.
AACACGCATCAAGATCATTGGTATATCTGATGAAATGATTCTGCTTGGGGAAATGGGCCAATGATAGACCTTTTCCAGTAATGAGGGACCCAACTGGGGGTTTGTAGAAGCTTTCTTCATTCTGTTGTGATCCCTTCGTACATTGCTCTTCTGAATAGAGGCTGAAACTCTGTGGGGAGATGATTCCCAGGCTTTTGTAACGGATGGCAACTCAGCTGGGGAGAAACAAAAAGTGGCAACTCAGCTGGGGAGAATGCACCTTGAGTGCTAAGACTGAGTGAGTGTTGACTTGCCGGCTTGCTGGGGTGAAGCTTTCATGCCCCATGTTTCGCTTTTGAATACCTGCAATCCTGCAAAGACAGAGAAACGTACAAGTAATCCCGAGGCATCCCTTACGGGGTTCCGTCATAGGAGTGAGACACTTCTGAGAGTAAGTATATTCCCTGTAAGCACGTGTTTTATTTTCTGAGGATAAACATCTGTATTCATGCAATCAGTATTTTAAAGATATCAGACATTCTTTGCAAATAAAAATATACGAGACATTGTGTGACTGAAAAATCTGTTTCTATTAATTCATGTGCCCTGAATTGGCAAGATACAGTCAAGGAAACATATCTCCTGAAATGAGGAGATTGTTACAAATTGAGAAACAAAATGCTGGCAATGTCGATGACGCTTTGAAGGAGCTTCCTCTTGCTATGACTCGTATGACTTTTGACGTTCTTCTCGTCTTGCTTTCTGAAGAAGACTGATTCTGACAAAAGCTTGGTCCCTTCGAAGCTTACCAAGTTGTAGGTGATACAAACGAATTCAGAATGCAGTTGTTCGCTTATTCCCTTATTTTGCATGGATCGCCCTTTCGGGTTTTCAATCCATCGGGATACCCATTTTTGCCTGAGTTGTCCAATGCGGCTTTTCAACCCAGCGGGTGTACATTTTTTTGTTTATTTTGCCTTATTTTTCCCGAGTCTTTTATTCTGTTTCTGACTCGCCGGGATGCCCTATTTTTGCCTGGACTTACATTCTGTTTTTATGTCCAGCGGGTCATTTTTTATGCGAAGTATTTTTTAACTGCATCCGAATTCACAGGGGACGGGAAGTCTTCACCATCCATGGTGCTGAGCATCAGTGCTCCACCAGAGAAAACTTTCTTTACCACGAATGGTCCTTCATAATTCGGAGTCCACTTGCCCCTGTGGTCTGTATGAGGAGGGAGGATTCTTTTCAACACAAGATCTCCCACTTGGTACTCTCGGTGCCTGACTTTCTGATCGAAGGCTCTCTTCATTCTTTTCTGATACAACTACCCATGACAAATTGCAGCCAATCTCTTCTCTTCAATCAGACTCAGTTGTTCGAATCGGGATCGGACCCACTCTGCTTCGTTCAGCTTAACATCCATCAGTACTCGTAAGGAGGGTAATTCAACTTCAACAGGTAGGACTGCCTCCATACCATACACAAGTTGATACGGTGTTGCCCCAGTGGATGTTCTGATTGACGTGCGGTACCCATGCAAGGCAAATGGCAGCATCTCATGCCAGTCTTTGTACGTAACTACCATCTTCTGCACAATCTTCTTGATATTCTTATTAGCTGCCTCAACAACGTCGTTCATCTTTGGCCTGTAAGGAGAAGAATTATGGTGTTGGATCTTGAAGTCCCGGCATAGCTCAGCCATCATTTTGTTGTTTAAGTTGGAACCATTATCAGTAATGATTCGCTCGGGAACTCCGTATCGACAGATGATATCTCTCTTCAGAAATCTGGCTACCACTTGCCTTGTAACATTTGCATATGAGGCTGCTTCGACCCAGTTGGTGAAGTAGTCAATGGCGACCAGGATGAATCTGTGGCCATTTGAAGCAGTCGGCTCAATCTTGCCGATCATATCAATGCCCCACATGGCAAAGGGCCAGGGTGAAGACATTATATTCAAAGGATTGGGAGGCACATGCACCTTATCCGCATAAATCTGGCATTTATGGCATTTTCTGGCATAGGCGCAACAGTCGGCATCCATTGTGATCCAGTAATAACCTGATCTTAGCAGTTTCTTAGCCATGGCATGCCCTCCTGCATGGGTACCAAAGGATCCTTCGTGCACCTCGTGCATCAACAAATCTGCTTCTGTTCTATCAACGCATCTGAGAAGTACCATATCAAAGTTTCTCTTGTACAGGGAACCATCAGTGTTCAGAAAGAAACTACCAGCAAGCCTTCTCAAAGTCTTCTTATCATTGGAAGATGCCCCAGATGGGTATGTTTGATCCTCCAAGAAGCACTTAATGTCATGGAACCAAGGCTTATCATCTTTAACAACATCTGCTGTGAACACATATGCTGGTATGTCGAGTCTGGACACTGAAATCTGTGGTACAAAGTTGGCTGCTTGAACTTTGATCATAGATGAAATGGTATCCAGAGCATCTGCAAACTGATTCTCGTCCCGAGGGATATACTCGAGCTTGACTGTTGTGAAGAAAGTCAATAACCTTCTTGTATAATCCCTGTAAGGTATCAGATGATCCTGGTGTGTGTACCATTTGCCGTTGGTTTGATTGACTACCAAAGCTGAATCTCCGAGTACAGTCAACGTCTTGATCCTGAGATCAATAGCTTCCTCAAGACCCATAATGCAAGCTTCGTATTCAGCTTCGTTGTTAGTGCAGTTAAAGGTGAGCTTTGCCGAGAAAGGCATGTGAACTCCTTTAGGTGTAATGAGTACTGCACCAACACCACGACCATTCATATTAACAGCCCCATCAAACATCATAGTCCATTCTTCTTCCGGGTCAGGCCCTTCAGTGTGAATAGGCTCCTCATGATCCTTTGCTTTTATGAACATGATGTCTTCATCAGGGAAGTCAAATCTCATAGGCTGGTAGTCATCAATAGGTTGCTCAGCAAGATATTCAGATAGTACACTGCCCTTGATGGCTTTCTGAGAGGTGTACTGGATGTCATATTCTGTGAGAATCATTTGCCATCTTGCAACCCGTCCGGTAAGAGCTGGCTTCTCGAAAATGTACTTGACTGGGTCCATTTTGGATATCAATAAAGTAGTGTGGGTCAGCATATACTGTCTCAGTCGGCGAGCAGCCCACGCTAAAGCACAGCAAGTTTTCTCGAGCAGTGAATAACGTTGTTCACAGTCGGTAAACTTTTTGCTCAGGTAGTATATTGCATACTCTTTTCGACCAGACTCGTCATGCTGGCCCAGCACACACCCCATTGACTCTTCTAATACTGTCAAGTACATTATCAGAGGTCTTCCTTCAACTGGAGGCATAAGGATTGGTGGTTCTTGCAGATATTCTTTGATCTTGTCAAAAGCCTTCTGGCAGTCTTCATTCCACCTGACCGTCTGTTCCTTTCTTAACAGCTTGAACAAAGGTTCACAGGTTGCAGTAAGGTGAGATATGAACCTTGAGATGTAGTTCAATCTACCTAAGAACCCTCGAACTTCTTTTTCAGACTTCGGTGCAGGCATTTCTTGAATGGCCTTGACTTTATCAGGGTCAACCTCAATCCCTTTCTCGCTTACAATAAAGCCCAGCAGCTTACCAGATCGTACCCCGAATGTGCACTTGTTGGGGTTCAACTTCAGTTGGTACTTCCTCAGACGCTTGAATAGCTTCAGCAGATTCACCAAGTGGTCTTCTTCTGTAAGGGACTTGGCAATCATGTCATCCACATAGCACTCAATTTCCTTATGGATCATATCGTGGAATAATGTTACCATAGCCCGTTGATATGTTGCACCAGCATTCTTCAATCCGAATGGCATCACCTTGTAACAGAACGTGCCCCAGGGTGTGATGAATGTTGTCTTCTCCATGTCTTCAGGTGACATCTTAATCTGATTGTATCCTGAAAATCCGTCCATGAAGGAGAATACCGAGAACTGAGCCGTATTATCAACCAATACGTCAATGTGAGGTAATGGGAAATCATCTTTCGGGCTGGCTCTGTTCAGGTCCCGGTAGTCAACACACATCCTTACTTTGCCGTCTTTCTTAGGCACAGGTACTATGTTAGCAACCCACGGTGGATAGCTAGTCACAGCAAGGAACCCGGCGTCCCATTGCTTTTGTACCTCTTCTTTGATCTTCATTGCCATGTCCGGGCGAGTACGGCGCAACTTCTGTTTAACCGGTGGGCATTCTTCCCTCAAAGGCAGCTTATGCATAACAATGTCGGTGTCCAACCCTGGCATATCCTGATAAGACCAGGCAAACACATCCACATATTCCTGAAGCAGGTCAATCAGTTGTTTCTTCACCGAGTCTTGTAAGCAGGCCCCGATTTTAACCTCTTTCACGTCTTCGTCTGTACTAAGATTGATCGTTTCCACCTCCTCCTGATGAGGAGTGATAACCTTCTCCTCTTGTCTCAACAATCTGGCTAGCTCTTCAGGAAGCTCGTAATCTTCTTCAACCCCTTCATCAGCTTGATTGATCGGATTGTCAGAGTCATACGAAGTCATAGCCGTGTTGTTGTCGGTGCTGTCTGGAAGGCACTCTCTGCAAGGGTTCAGTTTGTTCATTTTAGTGATTGATTTTAATCTTGTTTAGAAAAGTGAAATGAAATTGTCATTTTGAAAACATTGCCATTCATTTTTTGTACAAAAAGAAAAATGGAAAAACAGTGAGCGAAGAAGAAAAAGACTCGTTTGCAAAAGATGTCTGATATTTCATTGATTAATCTTGTTGCACAAAAATTACAGATGGCCCGATTACAAAATGAGTCTTGTCATCTTGGGCAAGATGCAAGACTTGATGCATGCTTAAAATATACAGGAAATAATAATTACTCTGCAGGAGTAACTCTTATAATTTCCTGGGAAGACCAGTTTGAGATACTGCTCCCCGGGATCTTTGGACGAATCCAGCTTTCCAGGTTGCGTTCATCTTCCGACTCATCTTCCAAGTTGTTGACAGCATCGGGGGTGAGCATCCCCCCACTAACAAAGTTGGGCTTCTTAGCAGCCTCTGCTTGATCTTCTTGAGTTGGTTTGTAACCCAACCCAAATCTATCTTCTTTCTTCTCCACAGGCAACAATTTGCCCCAGCCTTGAGCGTTTCCTTCTTCCACAACCTTCTGGGCTTGTTGGTAAGATGTCATGGAAGTCCCAAGCACAGCAGATGTTTCATTAACATTCAGGGCCTCGAACCCTTGACTCATCGTCTCGTGGATCTCCCCATCCATCTCAATGTATTTATAAGTAGCCAGATGGCTAACAAAAATATCCTCCTCTCCACAAATAGTAACGACTTGGCCTTCCCACTCAAATTTTAACTTCTGGTGAAGGGTAGACGTTACTGCGCCAGCGGCATGAATCCACGGTCTACCCAACAAACAGCTGTAGGCAGGCTGAATGTCCATCACGTAGAAGGTCGTTTTGAAAGTTTGTGGGCCAATCGTTATAGGCAACTCAATTTCCCCCAGAACTGACCTCTTAGAGCCGTCAAAGGCTCTCACCACTAAGTTGCTGGGACGTAATGCAAATCCTTCATATTCCAGCTTCACAAGGGCTTTTTTGGGTAAGACATTAAGGGATGACCCTGTGTCTACCAGTACATGTGAAAGAACTGCACCCTTACACTCCATGGTAATGTGCAAAGCCTTGTTATGATTGCGGCCTTCCGTAGTCAAATCAGTGTTGGTAAATCCTAGTCCATTACTAGCATTAACATTTCCAACCACGGCTTCCAACTGATTGACGGTGATCTCTTCTGGCACATAAGCTGCGTGCAAGACTTTGAGTAGTGCGTTCCGATGAGCCTCGGAGCACATAAGCAATGATAGAATGGAGATCTTGGAAGGCGTCTGGTGAAGCTGGTCCACTATTTTGTAATCACTTTTCTTGATGATTCTCATGAATTCATCAACTTCTTGATCAAAAGGTGTTTTCAAAGCTTCTTTAACAATTTGCTCTTCTTGCACCATGCTCTTCCCTTTTGCTTTGGCAGCAACTTCTGCTTCGGCAGTGGGTCTTTGAATTTGTGGGGCAAAAAGACGTCCGCTTCGAGTGAAGCCTCCGCCTCCCCCCACATTGTCTATTTGTGGTGAAGAAGTCGATGATTCGAAAGTGATTTTCTGTCCTTCGCAGTATAGATCAGAGCCGTAATGCCAAGGGATGGCATTACTGCTTTCATAAGGTACTGGCCCAGGCACTGTGACAGTGACTGGACTGATGGCAGCTGCAGAAGGGACTGTGATAGTCTGTGGATCGTAGTATATTGTGACTGGTGCTCTGGTAGGAGTGGCATTTTGTGAGTTGTAGGCAGAATCATTGGCAGGATCATAATAAATTGTAACTGTTGAAACACTTGCATTGTTTGTTGCTGGTGTTGTAGGAGACATTGTTGGAAGGATGGGTGTTGTTGTTGTAGGAGACTCTGAATGAAGGGGTGCTGAAGCTGTAGAAGGGATGCTTGTTGATATTTGGTCCGTTGAAGTAACAGATGAAGCATTTGTTGATGAAACCGAAGAGTTGTTTGGAACAATGGTTGTTGCGTTCGTAGGAGATTCTGGAACCGTTGTTAAGGAGATTGCTGGATTGGTAGGTATTGATGTTGTAATTTGAAGCAGGCCACTCTGGATGAGACCATCTATGCCATCCCTCAAGTTATCACAACCATTCACTGAAATGTTGCAATAAGCACACCCTAGCTCGCATCCCGGGAACATTTGACATTCAAGGAGTTGAGCTTTAATCTCCACCAAGGGTGTCCGAATCTGACCCACACTGGTTATCAAGTAAGACGGCTTGTCTTCTTCAATAGCATTGATTCTGGGACCACCATGGTGTGGCATAGGGTTCTTGTTAACATTTGGTGGTGGTGCAAAGTTCAGAGCTTTGGAATCCACTAGATCCTGCACTTTCATGTGCAAAGCTCTGCACTTTTCCGTACTATGACCAGGTGCATTTGAGTGAAAAGCACATCTGGCGCTGGCGTCATAATTTCTGGGCAGACTGTTAGGATCCGGAGGTGCCAATGTCCTTAGCTCAACCAGGTTGAGTTTCAAGAGTTGTGGCAGTAATGTGGCATAAGGCATAGGGATCGGATCGATCACCCTATTGGCCTGAGAAGGTCTCTGTTGAAATGGTCTCTGCTGATTGTTGTTGTTGGTGTTGCTGTTGTTGTAATTTCTTTGAGGAGGATACTGAGTTTGTTGCTGATAATTTTGTTGCTGAGGTTGATAAGCTGGTTGAGGATGAATTGGAGCGGGAATGGTGACTGCTGCCACAAACCTATGAACATATTGGGGTCTGCCCCTGCTGGTATGGATAGCATTGGTCTCACCAGTTCTTCTTGGGCCTACAAAAGGCTTTCTTGGGTTGCTGGATGAGCTAGCACCGTTGTCAGAAATCTTACCCATCTTTAATAGGCTTTCAATCCTTTCCCCGGCTATGACTACATCAGCAAAACTAGTGGAAGAAAAGGCAGCCAACCTGTCAATGTATGTTCCTTGGAGGGTGTTCATAAACATATCTGCCATCTCCCTCTCTGACATAGGTGGCTGGACAACAGCCGCAAGCTGTCTCCACCTTTGAGCGTACTCTCGGAAGCTTTCCCTGGATGATTGAGACATCCCCATCAGGAGGGTCCTGTTGGGAGCCATATCCAAGTTGTTCTAATACTGTCTGATAAAGGCCTCTGCCAGGTCCTTCCAGCATCTAATGGTTGCTCTGGTCAGATGAGAGTACCATTCCCTCGAAGCTCCAGTTAAGCTATCCTCAAAATAAAACATCCATAGCTTTTCGTCCATGGTATAGGCCTTCAGCCTCCCCAGAAAAGATTGTAAATGGGTCCGCGGGCAGGAAGTCCCGTTATACTTCTCAAAGCATGGTGGTTTAAATTTGTGGGGAATCCTGACCCCGTCTACTAGACCCATGTCCATAACATCAAATCCCAAAGAATTCTGGGACTCCAAAGATCTCAGTTTCTCAGCAATCTCCTCTAGCCTTCTGTCATAGGCTTCCTCCCCAGCTCCCATCACTGTGAACTGATCTTCCTGGGGGTCTTCTTGCAGTACTCTACCTGCTGTGGCAGTCCTTTGCAGTCCCCGGATGATGGTCTTCCTGATTCCTCCCCTCTACCAGTGCTCTTAACCTCTCTTGGCTTTGAGCCATATTATTCATTACCTCCATAAATTGTGTCATCTGATTCCTCATTTCCAACCTCTCGTTGGCCATTTGATTCCTGACCTCTGTAAGGTCCTGCTGTACTTGGTCCATCTGTATGCCCGGAAGATTGTTGCGGGTGGGATATCTGTGTGGACGGTTGAGTGGAAACCCTCGACATCGAGCAATAGTTCCTGAGGTCACAACAGAGTTAGTAACAATAAAACAAAAACCTACAAAACAAAACAAAAGGTTAGTATGCAATGCAGCATGCTTATTTGTATCCAAGGTATCCGGCTTGGTACTTGGCTTTGACCTTTCCAGACCCCTGAGAAAAATGCTTGTGATGTTGCTTTGGAAGAAATCAGATGAACAAACCCACACATATATTACAAAAAGTAAATGATACATAGTTTGTTTTTCCTTACAATACATGCCCTCTGAGGGGTCAAAAAATACAACATAAAGAAAAAGTACATAAAATGAAAGCAACAACAAGCAAAAGTCAAACACCAAGGCCAAATTCATCCTCCTGGACTTCCTTGAGAAGTGCTTCAGTCACAGGATCAGCTGGACGCTCTGTAAGATTCCTGATGAGAAGATTCATGGTAGTAACAGCTGCAGTTAGCCTCTTGTGTTGACTCTGGTCTTTTGACCTCTTTACACCAGCTCTAATCTTCAACTCTGAGATCTCTCTCTGGGCTGCTGCCAGGGCTTCCTGTTGCTCTTTTGCACTAGCTTCCAGCTGCTCAATCTTATTCTGAGTCCTTTTGTCCTCTTGAGTACGGGCTTAGGTGATCCTGACCCACCTTGCCTGACTCTCCTTCAGATACAAATCAGTCCTGGCCTTCTGGAACTGAGCTTCCTTGCAGGCATTCTTCAAGATTTGTTCTCCAGCCCTAGACTTCTTAATGTAATCCTCAGACTTCTCAATTCTAGCCAAATGTTCCACCTTCAGCTTTTCTAACCTCTCAATATCCAACCTACCATCACTCCTCTCCCAGAGGGTCTTCTGTAGAGCTTGAGTCAGTTTCTCATTTCTCTCTTTTAATTTCTCAAACTCCTCTAAGCTGACAGTTGCTAGAGGTGGTGTTGTGGAAGGTCCAGGCACATCTTCAATAGTGAAGGGCATTCCAGTAATTTGAGCCATGACATGAGACCACTCATAGTACTGGGCTGAGGCTACATTATTGCATTTCCCAAGAATAGTTACCCCCTTAGTCTGCACATTGTCCCAGGCCCAGGATGCTTGCCTGACAATAGCCAGATTAGGCTTGATTTCACAATAAAGGGTCTCAGTCAGATCCTGTGCCCTAGGAGGGTGGACTAATGCATAGCCCAGTTGTCTTTTGAACAGAAGAGGGTTGTAATTGATGCAACCCTTCATCCCAATCAGAGGTACATTGGGAAATTGTCCACAACTAGTGATGATGTCTCTGCCCTTGGTACTCTGAGTGCACCACCTGATGTCATCTGAGGTTAGAGCAACAAGCCTCTTAGCCCAATTTTTTTGCTGGTGAGGGTTCAAGAATGCATCAGTTTTTGGCAAATGCTTGAGCAGCCAAGTATGAAACAAAGGAGCACAACATCTTACTAATATTCCCCTTTGCTTTTCATTCCTTTGATGAACAGAGTAGTAAAGATCTCCCAGTAAGGTGGGTACTGGGTTTCTCAGGATGAAAAGATGGATTGCACTCTTGCTAACAAACCTAGGCTCGTCTGCAAAAAGTATGACCCCATATATGCTAAGGGCCAACAGAGCACAGACTGCCTTCCACTCCCCCAAGGAGGCTTTCAGAATAGCCTGAGAAGTCAAGAAATCCAGATGAAAACCAGAGACTCCAGCCTTAGCTGTCAAATTCTGCCCAATCAGAACTGGTTCCAGATATAATGCTTTTGCTATCTCCTCATTACTTGGGAAAGCCATCTCAGGGTTGAAGGGGATTCCACCCCTGATAGGTACACCAACCAATGATGAATATTCCTCCAACAAGGGTCCCAACTAAAAATTCTGAAAGGTGAAGCACCTCAGAGGTGGATCATAGAACTGCAGGCAAGTATGTATCAAGCTCCTCTGTGAAGGGTCCAAATCCATAACCACATCAAGGATTCCTCCGTAATGTTCTCTAAAAAGTGGTATATGGTCTGGAGTAATCAGGGTCTGAATCTTCCTGATGCTAGCCAACTCAGGCTCAAAGAAATGATAGGAGATGTTACTCTTCTTAGGTGCCATGCTGCTGAAAGAGAACTGGGACAGGTGCTGAGAATAATACTGAAGATAGGCCTCTGACAGGCTGAGACTGGTGATGCAGGTGACTGAAGCAGGTAACTTATAGCTGAAGTAAGCACTGATGAAGACAGGTCTAAGCTGAAGAAGGGGTCAAAACCAAGCCAAAATGATAGGATGGATACCCTGAAAAACAAATAAACACATGTTAAAATGATGCAATGAGGATGTATGCAAATGATATGCAGGGGTTTGTGACCGAGCTGGATCTGATTAAGTGCTCTGATATAAGTCCATGTATGTTCAAGAAATCCAGATGGAGGTTCATAAGTCCCGTAACCAAGGTGGGGGACTCAAATAAAGAGTCACATGTCCTGGGTTAAAAATCACAAGAACTGTTCCAAAGTGGAGTACTCTTAATCAAACAAAGTAACAGGGTATGCTGAGGTCAAGGGTTCCTGCAAACCTGTAAACAGCCCAACCCCCTCACAGGTGATGTTCTAAAACAAGGATCCTCAGACTTGGATCAGTTATGAGAAGTGTAAACACTTCTAACCCGGAGGTACAGTGTTTACAATAACCATAAAAGATCCTCCTCTAATTCACCTCAGTTTCTGAAGGTCAATACTAAAGGTCATCCAGACTTAGCAGGCTTCCCAGATAGCCCTAGTACTACAGGAAATCTACAGCACAGAGTTCTCAAGAAGAAACCCATATCTGAACCGTGTTTCATATTCCCGCACCAGACCGAAATGGAATGGGAAAGAACATGAACCACTCTAGCCTAGGTGTCACTCAGGTCCCAGGTATAGGACCTCAACTCTCAGTAGAACCCCACCCACCAAAGCAACAAACAGATCCAGCCAGCACAGTATGACAGTATGATATATGTAAAGCTATAAAGAAAGCAATAAAACAACTGTACATAAAGCAAAAATAAATACAAATACAAGCACAAACAGCACATAACACCCCAGTAAACACAAATCAATCAAGCGCTAGGAGGAACCCACAAAAAGAACCAGAAGCCCTGGTTACAGTATAAGGGTCCCCAGCAGAGTCGCCAAGTTGTCGCTCCCGATAAATGGGAAATGGCCCAGATAAAGGTACAGGCGCGAACGGTCGGCGAGAGAGGGATGAGAACACACAGGAGTGAACTCAAGAGAAAGAAAGAGTCGCCAGCTAGGCATTTTTTATCCCGGAGGAAAGGCAATGCTGCATAGACCTAGAAAGATATAGATAAGACGGTCGCGAACCAGAGAGACTGAGAAAGGGGGTTGGTTACAACCTGGGAAGGTATTAGCACCCAGATTGTCCGTCGTACTCGACGGGATCCACGCTTAAAAGATTTGTGTTTTAAAGGGGTAGTGTCAGTGCAATTTGTGTATAAAAGAGCTGGAAAAGGATGTACAGGTGTCAGTGTAAGAGAAGTGAAGTGTATAAATGATGTGTCAGTGTAAGGACAGAGTGAAATGCTCATGATAATGAGGCTAAAAGAGTAAGGCTAGAAGAGGGGGAATATACAGAGACTTTTGTTCGATAACCGTTAAGTTATGCCTACGTATCCTCTCGTGCAATGAGGAAGTCAGAACACCGTAGTTCGACCCAAAGAGACTGAAAGGTGAATTGACTTGTGAACTGCTTGCTTGTCTATGCTCAAGTGTATGACCTGTCTGGCTCAGGTGCAAACTGTCTTGCATTAGACGGAAGAAGCAAGTTCTCGTGTATGAGTGAATGAGGTGAGAAAAGAATCCCGGATGAGACGATTATTGTTTGTTTTTGGGTATTCAGTCTTTTATTGCTTTTGAAAGTTTGTCATAAGTTAATGAGCTTAAGCCTAAACCAATGGGTGAGTAAACTCATCACATCTTCCCTCTGATTAGGGGTAATGAGAATACCTTAAGTGGGAAGTCAAATTCTCACACTTAATCACCTTTGATGCAGGATTAAGATCATTAACCTACTTGTGATTATTTAGATGTTTTTGGTGTTTTTGTTTAGTGTTAAGTAATGGGATTAAGCCATAATCAAGGATTAAACAGACTCATTACACCATCCTAATAGAAGGATAATAGATGAGAATGTTTAAGCTGAGGAAAGCTCCTCAACTTAATCCATGATTAGGGATTAAACTCATGACAAAACAAGCCTTTGATTAAGTGGATTTTAATTAATGATATGATGATGAAGTGAATTTTATGGTTTGTAAGACAACTTGAGGGGGACTTGTCCATTAACACTAGGGTTAGTCCTTCTTAACCAATTAAGGAAGAATTAGAACCCTAATGCAAGGCCCAAGTTACAAGGGTGATGTCTTGATGATTATTAAGTGAATTGATTAAAGGAGTTAAACACATTAAGGGTTTAACACTTAGGATTAAAGTTATACACTCCATCCTAATAGAAGGATGCAGGCATAAACTTAATCACAAAGCCTTAAAGCCTTTAGGGTTTAGTCCCTGATTATGAGGTGAGAAGAGAAGACTCAATGAGACACAAAGGTAAAAACTAAGTGGGGGACTAATCAAACCCTAATCATTGTCATGCTTGGTTGTTCCTAGGGTTTGTGAGGTTTACAAGAGAAGTCTTCAATGGAACCACCAGGAAGCAGATGAAAGGATCAGGAGAAGTAAAGTAACTTGCTTCATTGAAGAAGACAAGTCACTTGAGGAAAGAAAGAATGGAGAAAAAGAATGAGCAAGCTCAATCTCAAACATAATCAAAAATGCAGCAAGGATGCATAAAAAAAAAGATGAAAAGAAGTTGTGAGAAGTGAAGGCAACTTCACTTCTCAAGATAACTTACCACCTGAAAAGTTAGTGAAAGAAATGCAATGCAATGAAAAATGAGATGAAATGGCATGAGTCAAACCAAAACCAGAAGCATATATGAGATGATAATGATGCCATGAGATGATGCAAACATGAAACAAGGCATGGTGATGATCATACAAATTTATGGATGCAAATGAATCAAGTTAAGACACATGAACATACATGAAAAGTTATGAGATGCATATGGCATATAACATGGTAAATGCAAGATGCAATGATCAAACATGATTTCAATATGTCTTAAGATGTTAAATGAATCAAATGGATACACAAAATGCTATGGCAAGTCATGTTATGCAAGCAAATGCAAGATGGATGCATATGGAAGCCCAAATTAGGGTTTATGATCAAAGCATCAAACAAAAACCAAAATCAGAAGCAAACATCAATATAAAAAATTGAAAATGCATTCAAAGGATCCCTAAACCTATACTAACTCACTGCCCAAAGGAGAAGTTCCAACTCTTAACCTAATTCAAGTTATGATTTTCCTAAGCTTTCTAGGGTTTTAGGGTTCCTTAACAAGAAAAATGCCAAACAAATGAAAAATGAAAGATCAAACCATGCCAATTTAATCTTACAAACTACATGATATGCTAAACACAATGCAAAAAGAATCAAAGTCCAACTCTTTATGGTTAGGCAGAAGTGATTTTTGGAAGTTTGGATCAAAATAATGCATTAAAATGATTTTAATTCCATGAAAAATTCTCAAAATGCATCAAGATCAAAAAAGAAATTTGGTTTGAGGGTTGGACAATGTTTCTAAATGTTTTTAAATGTTTCATGAATTTTTTTGGTGATTTTTAAATACCTAAAAGTATTTTTAATTAATTAATTCTCATTAATTAAATAAAAATAAACTTTTAAGTATTTAAAAATATTTTTTGAATGCAAAAAATAAAAATAAAAATGTTTTCTGATTAAGAAAAATATTTAAAACAAAAATGCAAAGGGAAATATTTTTAGGATTTTTCTAACTATTTTAAATAGAATGTGTAAAACAAATAAGAAAAATATGAATTAAAAATTGAATTATGAGAAAGTATGCAGAATGAAAGGATGAGATGCAATCTGGGCAGGGAAGGTTTGACTGCGCGCCAGATCCTGTGGCTGGAATTCAAACTTGCTAAAACGAATTAATTAACTTAAATAATTAAGATTAGGGCTAAGTGGATGATCTGAACCATTGAATGCACGCGGGAATGGACTTGGTCAACTCATCCAACGCTCACAATTCAAACTTCATTAATGACTGGGATTAAACCCTAATCATTTTCAGGTGGCCGGAGAAGACCTCCGGTCGTCTTCTCCGGTGGGAACCCCACCTGAAAATTCCTAAAATCTTCAAAACGTAACTAAAATGAAATCTAAAAGAACAGAAATCCTTCCCACACCTCACTGAATCAAAACCCTAAACTAAAACTCATTTATATTTCATCAATCACACGAATCGAAAGAAAACATTTCTTAGGGCAAGACTTTCAGAACACGATTAAACTCTCATCTCTTCACCATTTTCAAAACCAACAACATCAGAATGATCAGTGAATCATGGAGAACAACTTAGGAACTTTAAAAATCATTTCTGGAAAAATGTTCATGAAGCTACCTGAGTTTGAAGCTTTTCAGTTTGCCACTTTCTGACCCCTTCTCCTTGTGCAATCCACTCCTTTTGGGCCACTGATGAACTCTTGCTGCTTAGAAAGAGTTTGTGATGGCTGGTTTGGAAGTTTGAAGCAGTTCTGTTCAAGCTCAGGTGAGGATCGTGTTTATGATTCAGGCAGTTTAGGGCCAGGGTGAGGGGTGCTTTCTGACCAGGATGATGAGTTGAGTTGATCTATGAAGTTTGTTTGTGAGTTTGTGGCTTGTATGCTGAGTTTCGAAAGCTTTTGCTCTAAGGGTGGAAAATGAGAATGAGATGCTATGGCTGGTTTCAGGCTGGCTTGTTATGTGCTTTGGCTTGCATTTTCTTTGTATAAACAAATGCTATTGGTCAGATGAAGTGACATGTCCTTTTGTGATAGGTATGGTTACTTTTGCAAATTGTCAACTTTTGTGTAAGAGAAGCATGGGTCTTGTTCTAGCCAAGTACAAGGGGTGTGGGCTGCGCAGCATGGTGAGGGAAAAGGCTAGGGCTGATCAGCAAAGTAGCTAGCAAGTGGATGCAATGCCATCATGAGTTTTTGCAACTTGGTTTGTCTTTGGTTTTCTATGAAAAAGTCTTGCTCCATAGGCCATAATCATGTGATCTCTTGGCCCATTCTGATTTTTAAGACTTGTGTGATGTTTGTATAAAGATTAGAGGCCATTTTGAAGTCACAAATTGCCTTGGTACAAGAATTTGCAAGTTTTTTCCATTTGGTGCATAACTTGAAATTTAGTGATTTTTGCCAACTTTGATGAGCCATAACTTTTGATCCAAAATGAATTAGGTCATGTTCTTGTACTTTTTGAAAAGGGAAAGATATATTCTACAACTTTCATGACCAAAGTTTTTTCCATTTGAAGCTTTCTTGAATCAAAAAGTAAGGGTTGAAAAAGTTGCATAAAATGACACTTTCATTAAAAGTCAAACTTGCCCAAAAAGTCAACTTTACAAAAGACTTGAAATTCTTGAATTTTGTGAACTTCCAACTTCTTCTATGACCAAATAAAGATCATATACACTCAAAATGATGAAGATCACCCCTTGGTTGGGTCATTGGGGGCCTCAGATGCCCTGATTTTGCACTGACTTGCTTGAAAAGTCAACCCTTGATCAGATGACTTCCCCATGGAATTTCTTCATGAAAATTGATATGCATACTCCCTATACCACATAGAGACCAATAGAAACAAGAATGACCAAAAAATTTGGATTTATGGCCTCTGAAACAAAAACCCTAATTTTAGGTCATCTGTGCAGTCAGACCTGGCTCTGCTTCCATACCATTCTCAGTTCTTGTGATTCTTTGGAATTATTGACTTTGAGAGGATGTAATATGATATAAGAACACACATGAACCCCTTTGAAGTGATTGATGGCCTTTGGAGTGGCTCAAGAAGCTCTTGGATTGCTCAGATCACAAACCCTAGATGCAGATGACTTAGAAGCAATGCAGTGGATCAACAATGTGATATGAGATGGTATGATTGTGTTTATGCATATGAAATGATCACAAGACATGGTGTGAATGGGTGAGGGCAAATTTGGGGTGTTTACAGTGGCGACTCTTGCTATCCGCAACATAACTAAAGTCAGTTCTCCCACCGTGTTACAGAACTGGCGACTCTGCTGGGGATTTAAATTAAAGAGGGGTACCCTTAGGAATTAGATCACTTTAAAATTGTTTGCCTTGTTTGCTTTATACTTATCTGTTGGGTGCTCTTATGTGTGAAAGATCCTAACCCGGATCTAGTGTACCTTAGGTAAATGGCAATAGACCAAGGAAACTGTACGACGTATATCGATATGGTTGATCTGGTGGCCATAGTTAGTGTGACTTCTTGGTTGGTGCTTATGTTCCTTAAGTCAAGTTGAGGATAATATGAGGCTGCCATATGTTGTCAATGCACTAACTAACTTTTAGAACCCTAATTATCCCATCTTGGCCTTTAGAAAGTAGTGAGGTAACCGGCTTTGGTGCAGACTGAGGTTGGTTGACACTCGATACTACGCTCATTGAGATCTTAAACTTGGAGGGTTTTGGTTGGCAAGTAAGTTGCCTTCTGATCAACCACCCTTGTGAAGGATCAATGATATTGAGATCCCTTAGAACCTGGTTACTTTTGTAGGACAGGATGAACCAACTAACTTCAGGGGAGGGTACTTACCTCTGAACCTCATGCAAGCCTTTAAACCTAGGGCTATTGTGTGATTTGCTTGTGTGTGCCACATGTTTGTGATTGAGCATAACATCATGACATCATCATGCATCATAAGCATAGCATTTTCCCTAACCATTTCAAGGACCAAAGGATTTATCTTTGTTCTTTGTTGCAGGTCATGGCTTCTGCTCGTAGAAACACCATCAGGATCAACTTTGTGGGCATACCTGCCAAGCTTAAAGAGTTGGTTTCTCAAGTGTCTAATCATTCCCGGTTCATCAAGAGACATGGTCACCTATTGGATCTAGTCACTTCAGGGTTCAATGAAGACATGATGAGTGTTCTGTTTCAGTTCTTTGACCCTAAGCACCATTGCTTTACATTCCCCGACTACCAGCTGGTTCCAACCATGGAAGAGTTCTCTAAACTTCTGGGTATACCTGTTCTTGATCAAAGACCCTTCACAGGCTTGGAGAAAGAACCTAAACCAGAAGTTATTGCTGCAGCTCTACATCTGAAGAAGTCTGATATTGTTCTAGAAACGAGAAGTGGAGTCAAGGGTGTTCTAGCTAAGGTGTTGATAGAGAAGGCTCAAATGTTCTTGAAGGCCATGAGTCATGATGCTTTTGAGGAGATCTTAGCCTTGCTGATATATGGCTTAGTATTGTTCCCCAATCCAGATCAGTTCATAGACATTCATGCCATCAACATTTTCCTGAGTCACAATCCAGTGCCTACATTGCTTGGAGACATTCTACATTCTCTTCACACCCGTACTACAAGGGCAAGGGGAAATTTGATGTGCTGCATACCTTTGCTTTCTAGGTGGTTTATTTCTCACCTTCCTCGCTCAGTAATGAAGAATGAGCAAGGGTTCAGATGGTCCAAGAGGATCATGTCACTTTCTCACTCAGATATCCATTGGTGCTCCAGATCTATGGAGAATGTCACCATCATTGACCGTTGTGGGGAGTTTCCTAATGTGCCACTTCTAGGCATAAGAGGAGGCATCACCTACAACCCCTCTCTAGCTTTACGACAGTTTGGTTACGCTCGGAGTGATGGTCCACATGACATGTTGATTCAAGGCATTGTGTTTGACTACGACAACGATCTTCAAGGTTACCGTCAGAGATTCATACGAGCATGGGGAAAAGTAAACAGGGTTGACAGCAAGACTCTGGAGCCTAAGTACACTATTCCTATGGAGGCTTATCTCAGATGGGTGCGATCTCGTGCTCAGACTCTCATGATGCCATATCCTGCTATCCTGCCAGTTACCATGGAACCTGTTGCTGAAGGAGACACTGCTTATACCATCCTTCACCCGGACATGCCTACTGACATGGAAGACTTACAGAGATCCTGGATCCAGTTGAAGGAGCAAAGGGATACCTTCGAGGCTCATTACAAAGCAAGCCAAGAAAGAATCCTGGAATTAACAAAGCAACTTCATGAGGAACGGAATCTCAACTCATACCTCAATACAAAGAGGAAACGTCCATGGGAGACTTAAAATCCCATCTCTTGTACTTATTGCATTTCATTTTCTGTAAGCCCAAGAGGCAAAACAAGTTTATTACTAATAAAAGTTTACTTTTTTTGTTTGTTTAAGCAAATTTAAATCCTGCGGTCCTTGAAAACATTGCATACGCATTAAAACATCATATCATTGCATCACAGGTTTATTTGTGCACAGGTTTCTCATCTTCTCGCTGTTTATTTCAGCAATGGCTCTTGAACAAACAGTTAAGGATCTCCAGGCACAGAATGCACAGTTCCAAGAGCTGATCCTGAACCTATCCAAGGGGCAGGATAAATTGAAGACACTGTTGGCCAAGAAGACTAAGAAGACTAGAAGGTCAGGTGGCCTGCTCAACATGGGAAGAAGGTTCAGAGGTCCTGTCAAGACCAAAGAACAGGTTGAAGACTATGAATCTGAGGAATCTGAGAAAGAGGGAGGCAGTCTCCACAACACTATGGGGGACTCTGATTCTGAGGCTAATTATTACCATGATCCTAATGAGGACAAATTCAAGATGCTGGTGGATAGGATGGATGCTATGGAGTTGCAGAAATCTTCTGGGCTGGATTTTGAGGATATGAGTCTGATATCTGGGGTTGTTATACCCATTGGTTTCAAGGTTCCTACCTTTGTTGTTTATGATGGGGTCTCCTGTCCCAAGCTGCATCTAAGGTCTTATGTCAGAAGAATTCAACCTCACACTGCTGACAAGAAGTTGTGGATCCACTTTTTCCAAGAGAGCTTATCTGGAGCTCAGTTGGAGTGGTATTATCAATTGGAGAGTGTCAACATCAGAGACTAGAATGATCTTGCTGAAGCTTTCTATAAACAGTATCAATACAATGCTGACTTAGCTCCCACTCGCATGCAGCTGCAAAGCATGTCTATGGGTGCCAAGGAAAGTTTTAAGGAGTATGCTCAGAAATGGAGAGACTTAGCTGGAAGAGTTCAACCCCCTTTGACTGACAGGGAATTGGTTGATATGTTCATGTGTACACTGAATGGTCCGTTTTACAGTCATCTCATTGGAAGCTCATCATCTGGCTTCACTGAGTTGATTATGACAGGAGAGCGAGTGGAAAATGGTATAAAGAATGGTAAGATCCAGGTGGGTACTTCGTCATCAGGTGCTGCAAAAAAGCCTCCCACTGGGAAGAAAGAATCCAATGCTGTTTATGGTCAGCCTGACCGTAACAGAAGGCATCAGTCTGTTAGTGCAGTTCATATTTCAAACCCAACTCCTGCAACAACAGAGCAGCCACAGGGCAACCAACAGAGGGCTAGAAGACAGTTCACAAAGATCAACATGTCACTGGCTCAGGCATTGCAACATTTGTTGAAGGCTGAACTCATTACTTTGAAGGAGGCTCCTCAGAATCCTAATGTTACCTCTCCAAGGTACAATCCCAATGCACGATGTGCATATCATTCAAACTGTCAGGGTCATGATACTAATAACTGCTGGGTCTTGAAGAACAAAATTCAAGATATGATTGAGGCTGGAGAGATTGAGTTTGACCCTCCGGGTACTCCAAATGTGATTACTGCTCCCATGCCGAATCACGAGAAGACTGTCAATGCCATTGATGAAGATTTACATGTCTATTCAGTTGCAGAGTTGACCACACCATTGTCTGTTATCAAGAAGTTAGTGCAAGCTGGGCTCTTTCCAGGTTGTCGTGATGATTGTTTGTATTGTACCTATAAGCCAGATAGTTGCTGGAGATTGAGAGATGGAATTCAGCGTCTCATGGATAAGTATACTATAGTGTTTGAGAGGACTCCATCGTCTGTAGAAAGTATGGTGGATCATATTACTAGAGGTAAGAAGGTTGAAGAGGTTGATATGGTTGACAAAATACCGGTAAGAATCACTTCAAAAAGACCTATTAAAATCACCCATCAGGGTCCAATCAAGATTACTGCTGAAGGCCCTGTGAAAGTTGTTGCTGAAGCCAGAGTGGCTCCTCTGATCATTACTACTCCTGGTCCTATTCCATATACATCTGATAAAGCTGTGCCTTGGCACTATGGGTCTGATGTTTACATCCATGGTGTTAAGCAGGAGCCCTTAGCTGATGTGCCTGTTGATATTGATAATATTGCTGGATCTAGTAAGATCACACGAAGCGGAAGGGTGTTTTCTCCACCAGTCACTTCCAAGAATGCAGTTACTCCTGCTGCTACCTCTACCACTGATGCTCGGGGCAAGGGTCCTGTTATTGAACCAATATCTACTGATGTGCCAGCTGCTGATGATCTCTCTAAGCAGATGGAAGAAGTATTGAAAATCATTCGCAAGAGTGATTATGACATTGTTGATCAGTTGGGGCATACTCCCTCAAAGATTTCTATGCTGTCCTTGTTGTTATGTTCTGAAGCTCATGCAAAAGCTTTGATCAAGTTTCTGAAGACTGCTCATGTGCCCAATGCCATTTCTGTTGACCAGTTTGAGAATTGTGTTGCCCACCTGACTTATGATAATGGGTTGGGATTTTCTGATGCTGATTTGACCCCTGCCAAGAGGGATCATAACAGGGCCCTGCATATTTCAATTGAATGCAGGGGCACTACCCTGTCACATGTATTGATAGACAATGGTTCCTCTCTAAATGTGTTGCCTAAGGAAGTCCTGAACAAGCTGAGTCCTGAAGATGCTGTGCTGAAGCCCAGCAATATCGTGGTAAAGGCTTTTGATGGTTCTAGAAGAGTAGTGCATGGGGAAATTGATCTTCCAATTAAAGTTGGATCTCAGGTTTTTACTGCTACATTTTATGTGATGGATATTCGTCCTTCATACTCTTGTCTGCTTGGTCGTCCCTGGATCCATGGGGCAGGTGCTGTAACCTCTACATTACATCAGAAGCTAAGATATCCGGTGGAAGGAAAGGTTGTTACCGTCTATGGAGAATAAGAATACTTTGTCAGCCATGTAAACACTTTTAAGTATCTGGAAATGGAAGGTGAATACATTGAAACTCCGTGTCAGACATTTGAAGTGGTTCCCTGGATTGTTAATGATTATGTAGCTCATCCTGTTGCGAAGAAAGTTCCTGTGGTCACCAGAAAACCTCCAACAATGGCAATGGCCTCCCTCAATGATGCTAGGGCTGTGGTAGATAAAGGTGGTTGTACTATTTGGGGTCAGCTTCCTGATATCCCATACAAGTCTGACAAATTTGGTTTGGGTTTCACTGCAGAGTCCCAGAAGGCTGTTCGTCGTGCTCGTGCTGTTCGTATCACCAATCAAGGGGTTATGAAAGATCAGATCAATGCTGTGGGAGACTATGATGAAGACTACAATTTGGATGCTTGAATTTTTCCTACTGTGGGTGCTGGACTCAATAATTGGAAAGCTGAAGATGTTATCCCTATCTCCTTTAGTCAGGAGTAAATACTATTACTGTGTTGTTACTTTTTAAGTTTGTAATTTCTTGAACAATTGAACTCTTAAGCCTTGTGCCTTACCCGGGGCACAAAGGTGTGCTTGTTACGGGCTATCATTTCATTTGCATACTTCATTCAATAAAATCAGTGGACGTTTCGTTTTAGTAAATATTGTGTTCCTTGTCTTTCTTTTCTTTTATTTTTGCTTTATCAGCTATGTGTTCTTACACACACCCACATCACTAAAATGCAGATCCTCATCCACTCTGGATCCTGTTGATAACAGTTCTACTATTGCTAATTATAATTTCGAGAATCCGATCTATCAAACTGAAGACGGAAACGAGGACGATTGTGAAGTACCTGTAGAGCTTGCTAGGTTGTTACAACAAGAAGAGAAAGCCATACAACCACATGAAGAGCCAGTCGAAGTTGTGAATCTGGGAACTGAAGAAAACAGGAAAGAAGTCAAGATAGGGGCTGATTTAGAGGATAGTGTCAAGAGCAGACTGGTTCAAATGTTACGTGACTATGTGGAGATCTTTGCTTGGTCTTATGAAGATATGCCAGGATTGGATACAGACATTGTGGTTCACCGTTTACCAGTGAAAGAAGATTGTCGTCCAAAGAAGCAGAAGGTTCGTCGTATGCGTCCTGAAATGTCAGAGAAGATCAAAGCAGAGGTAATGAAACAGTTCAATGCAGGGTTCTTGGCAGTGACTTCTTATCCTCAGTGGGTTGCAAATGTGGTACCAGTTCCTAAGAAAGATGGTAAGGTACGTATGTGTGTGGACTACAGAGATTTGAACAAGGCTAGCCCCAAAGATGACTTCCCACTTCCTCATATTGATGTTCTGGTAGATAACACTACTCAGCATAAGGTATTCTCTTTTATGGATGGTTTCTCTGGTTACAATCAAATCAAGATGGCACCTGAAGATATGGAGAAGACAACATTTGTTACACAGTGGGGCACTTTCTGTTATAAAGTGATGCCATTTGGTTTGAAGAATGCAGGGGCAACATATCAGCGTGCTATGGTGGCTTTGTTTCATGATATGATTCATCATGAGATAGAGGTATATGTGGATGATATGATAGCCAGGTCCCAGAATGAAGAGCAACATCTTGATCATTTGCATAAGTTGTTTGAGAGGTTGAAGAAATACAAGTTGAGACTGAACCCAAACAAGTGTACTTTTGGAGTTAGATCTGGTAAACTCCTGGGTTTTATTGTCAGTGGAAAAGGTATTGAAGTAGATCCTGCAAAAGTAAAAGCTATACGAGAGATGCCGGCTCCCCGTACTAAGAAGGAGGTTAGAGGTTTCTTGGGACGATTGAATTACATTGCAAGATTTATTTCCCAATTAACTTCCATCTGTGAGCCAATCTTCAAGTTGTTGAAGAAAGATCAGGTGATGGAATGGAATGATGAGTGCCAGACTGCCTTTGATGAAATCAAGAGATATCTGTTGGAACCTCCAATTTTGATGCCACCAGTTGATGGAAGACCCTTGATTATGTACTTAACAGTATTAGACAACTCAATGGGGTGTGTATTAGGGCAACATGACGAGTCTGGTCGAAAAGAGCAGGCAATATACTACCTTAGCAAAAAGTTTACCGACTGTGAAACAAGATACTCACTGCTCGAGAAAACTTGCTGCGCTTTGGCATGGGCTGCTCGCCGACTAAGACAGTATATGTTGACTCATACTACCTTATTGATTTCGAAGATGGATCCAATCAAGTATATATTTGAGAAACCTGCTCTCTCCGGAAGAATTGCAAGATGGCAAATGATCTTGACAGAATATGATATACAATATACTACTCAGAAGGCCATCAAAGGAAGTGTTGTTGCTGATCATTTGGCTCATCAAGCAGTGGATGATTATCAGTCAATGAGTTTTGAGTTCCTTGATGAAGACATTATGATTATTACCAAAGAACCTGGACAATATGACGGACCTGAACAAGGATCCCGATGGATTATGGTTTTTGATGGTGCCTCTAATGCACTTGGTAATGGTGTTGGTGTCGCAATTAGTTCCCCTGAAGGTTGCCATACCCCGATTACTGCCAGACTTTGTTTCTATTGCACCAATAACATGGCTGAGTATGAGGCATGTATCCTGGGTATTAAAGTTGCTATTGATATGAAGATTCAGTTCCTTGATGTGTATGGAGATTCAGCCCTGGTAGTTAGTCAGATTAAAGGAGAGTGGGATACCAAACATGATAATCTCATTCCTTATAGAGAGCATGTGTTGTCTTTGATCCCACATTTTAAAGAAATTACC
Organism: Lathyrus aphaca; assembly: GCA_963966055.1. NCBI lineage: Eukaryota > Viridiplantae > Streptophyta > Magnoliopsida > Fabales > Fabaceae > Lathyrus > Lathyrus aphaca. The sequence goes on from OZ014519.1 coordinate 633,469,861, forward strand.
TTTGGACATATTCCACGAAGAGAGAATCAGTTGGCAGATGCATTGGCCACCATGGCATCCATGTTTGAGATCAGTTGGGATGATGAAGCTCCTAAGATTACTATTGATAGATTTGAAAAGCCTGCATATTGCAATGAGATTGACATAGAAGGGGCAGAGGAGAAGCCTTGGTTCTATGAAGTGAAAAGATATCTTGAAGCTCAGGAGTTCCCTGAAGGGGCATCTGTCAAAGATAGGAAGTTCCTGAGAAGGTTCTCTGCTAAGTTCTTTTTGAGTAATGGGATTCTGTACAAGCGCAATCATGATTCAACTATGCTTTGTTGTGTGGATAAGAAGGAAGCTACAGAAATTATGGAAGAGATGCATGATGGGACCTTTGGAACTCATTCTAGTGGTTATACTATGGCAAAGAAGATATTGAGAGCAGGTTATTATTGGTCTACCATGGAAGCTGATTGCTATCAACACTCCAGAACATGTCACAAGTGTCAAATCTATGCTGATAAAGTACATATACCTCCATCACCATTGAATGTGTTGACTGCTCCTTGGCCCTTTGCCATGTGGGGCATTGATATGATTGGTGAGATCAAGCCTACTGCTTCTAATGGGCATCGTTTCATACTGGTTGCTATTGATTACTTCACAAAGTGGGTAGAGGCAGCTTCATTTGCATCTGTTACCAAGAACGTTGTGGCTCGATTCATTAAGAATAATCTCATATGTAGGTATGGCATCCCTGAAAGGATTATTACTGACAATGGCTCCAATCTGAACAACACTATGATTACTGACCTCTGCACGCAGTTCAAGATTAAGCATCACAACTCTTCTCCGTATCGTCCAAAGATGAATGGGGCAGTTGAAGCTGCTAATAAGAACATTAAGAAGATTGTACAGAAGATGACTGTGACTTATAAAGATTGGCATGAGATGTTACCATTCGCTCTTCATGGTTATCGTACTACAATACGCACTTCAACAGGGGCAACCCCATTCTCCTTAGTCTATGGTATGGAAGCAGTTCTGCCCATTGAAGTTCAGATTCCCTCCTTAAGAATTATGAAGGATGCAGGCTTGGATGAAGATGAGTGGATTCAGACTCGACTTGACCAGATAAACTTGATTGATGAGAAGAGGTTAGCAGCAGTTTGTCATGGCCAGATGTACCAGAAACGGATGATCAAAGCTTTTAACAAGAAGGTTAAGCCAAAGGTATATCAGGCTGGTGACTTGGTAATCAAGCGTATCATATTACCACAGGGTGATCCTAGGGGCAAATGGACTCCGACATATGAAGGACCATTTGTAGTCAAGACAATATTCTCAGGAGGTGCCATGATACTTACTACTATGGATGGTGAAGACTTCCCACAGCCTGTAAACGCAGACATAGTTAAAAAATACTACGCATGAAAAGAGACCCGCTAGGTTGACTGGCCTAGGCAAAAATAAGGGCATCCCGGCAAACCAAAAGGGTTTGGGCAAAAATTAGAGATATATATAAAAAGATGTACACCCGGCAAGTCGAAAACCTGAAAAGGCGGCTTGGGCAAAAAAGGGTATCCCGGTGGATTGAAAACCTGAAAGGGCAATCCAGGCAAAAGTTAGGGATTAAAGCGTATGACTATGTCTCGTTTGGATCACTCATGAAACTGCAACCAGTTGTGTTACTTACTCAAGCTCGAACAGATAAAGCTCAATCCAATCGTTTCCGTCTCAACAGCAGAAGATGAGATACTTGAAGATAATGGCAATAGTAGAATTGAAACTCAATAGGATTATTTCCCACATAGCTGATTCTCTTTGTTTTGTAAAGTTTTATGACAAAATCCTCTTACTAGGATTTATGTCTCCTTGTACAAATTTACCCGTGTATGGGTCACTTCTTGATATAAATAAATTCCATCTTTTGAATCCAGATTTACTTTTACCCTATTTACATAAGCGAAACGTCCATGGGTTGTGTTTGAATGTATGTATGCTTTTTAATATGATTGATGTTTACCAGAAATGCATGAAAATGCAGTAATAGTATTTACTAAGGACGAACAACGGAAGGATTTCAACGAAGCTTCGCCGGTTCATCTCTACAAAACAGCTACAAACCCTCAGTAGGACGAAGCCATCTTCATAAAGTCTCATCTCCCCTGGAATTTATATCCATCTCTTTTATCCTCATACGGATATTCGGGAATTTACTTTCCAATAAGGGTACGACGAACGAAGACGGGATGTTATATCTATCCTACTATCAAACGAAGACGGAAGGTTATGTATACCCTACTATCCCCAGCAGACGGGAGGTTATATATACCTTATTATCCCCAGCAGACGGGAGGTTATGTATACCTCATTATCAAACAAGACGGGAACAAGTTCCTTATATTCTTCAGCAACGAATCGGGATTTATTTTCCCTGGCCAGCAGTTGTCATACGAAGATATCCAGACGCTTCAGGCAGTATCATATCAGACATACATCATTTACATCATACCATAACATACATAGATACGTAGTACATTACCTAAGTGCATCATATCATACATGCATACATAATGCATAAACTAATATTATCATACAGAATGCTACCTTGTTTCCAGGTTAATTCTCCAGCAAACAGACTTATGATTATCAGGACTGCTTTATCCTCCTGAAAGCATATCATACCTCAGGATTGCTTCATCCTCCTGAAAGCATATTATTACCTCAGGATTGCTTTATCCTCCTGAAAGCATACTATCACCTCAGGATTGCTTCATCCTCCTGACAGCTTCTTCTACCTCAGGATTGCTTTATCCTCCTGAAAGCATACCATTACCCCAGGATTGCTTCATCCTCCTGGAAGATTATTACTACCTCAGGATTGCTTTATCCTCCTGACAACTTATTGTACCTCAGGATTGCTTTACCCCCCTGAAAGCATATTATCAAATCTCTCAAGACTGCTTCATCCTCTTGAAAGCATATTACTACATCAGGATTGCTTTATCCTCCTGAAAGCTTATTATTACCTCAGGACTGCTTTATCCTCCTGACAGTTTCTCATACACCAGGACTGCTTCATCCTCCTGACAGCTATCATCATTACTTCAGGATTGTTTTATCCTCCTGAAAACACATCAATACCTCAGGACTGCTCCATCCTCCTGACAGCTATCATCATTACTTCAGGACTGCTTTATCCTCCTAAAAGCTATCATTATACCTTCATACTTTGGACTGCTTTATCCTCCAAAGAAATGTATCTGAAGAACTTTTCTCCAAGTGGCATCTTTAAGCCCACCCAAGCATATACAACCAACCATCAATATCACTCTAGGCACTGGTGAGTGCAAATTTTTGGGCTTTTATGTTCAATCCCCTTCAACCTTCCAGGTCACGACTGGCAAACATACCAATCTAACCCCTCAGGTTTCAGAAAATTGAACAGGGGCAGCTGTTGCACCCCAAAATTTGCCCTCACAATACAAGACTTTGTGTGCTAAGAAGGTTCATAAGGTTCACAAGTTTCCCAATGCTTTCAAGACCTTTCATGAGGCTCATGAAGTCTACAAGTCACTTTATGAAGTTCACAAGGTTCACAATACCTCCCATGAGGTTCACAAGACATTTTATGATGGTTCACAAGGTTCACAAAGTTCACAATTGGTCAGAAGAGTTGACAATTCCCTCAGACAATGCACCTCCTAAGCAGTGCATCCAAAACTAGGGTTTTGACTTTAATCAGGCTAAATGAACTTCCAAGACTTCAAGTGAGCTTCATAACATCTTATATGTGCTTAAGAACCCCCATGACAAGTTTCAAGACTTTTCTCAAAAGTTTGCTCAGTCAGATGATCAGATAAGTCAAAATCAGTCAAAGCAGTTAAAAAGTCAAACTAAGGTCAATTATGGTCAAACCAAAGTCAAACTTCATGATTTTTTGCCAACATCAAGTATATGAAGTAAAATTCATCATTTGATCAAGGGTTGATCATGATTCATCAAGGAGATTTCAGATCATCAAGAATCAGGAGTTTCTAAATTAGGGTTTTCTTAGTAAAAGTCAACTGAACTTTGACCAGCCATAACTTTCACATGCTTCATCACCAAGTCTCCATCCAAATCTCATTTTTAAGGAAATTGAATTCTCTACAACTTTGTGTCTCACAAGCCAAGCCCAAAAATTCTTCATTTGGGAGATATGAGCTAAGACATTATAGGTCCTTTTGAAAGTCAACAAAAAGTCAACAACTTCAAAAGGGCATAACTTGAGATTGGTAAATGATATGGACATGAAACCAGTGGGGTTGTTTAAAGGACTCTTCAAGCTTTCCAAAATGTCCAAGAACACCCTCATAGCATTAAAAGTGAAGGATATGTTCCCTTGCAAAGTTGGGAAATTTTGGGTTGGTTTATGATGAAAATGGAGGTCTAAAACCAATTTCTTCCAAATGGGCTTGCCAAATGATGATCCAATCCATACAATAACTTCATGCACGACCCAAACCATTAAAAATCAGATTTTTTATTATTTTATTTTTATTTATTTTGATTTAATTCATTAAAAATCATTTTAAATAAAAATAAAATATGAAAATGTAAGATTTGATTTGGATCAAGCTTCTAGAAAATCATAAATTTGATTTGAATTGAAGAGGAAAGAAATCATGAGGTTTAGCCAAAAATAGCAAGCATTCACACATGAATATTTGATTTTTAAGGCATGATCATTTTGAATCTTTTCATATCAAATTTTCCACACAACCATTCAATCTTTTTGACCTAATTCACTCTCCTATAAGTGCTTAACTCATTGCAATCACAAGGACACGGATTCCACAGCCCCAAGAGTAAGTTCACATTGTTCAAAAACCTTCACAAACTCTCATTCGGATTCATTGATATAAGGTGTTTGAAGGTAAAATAAGAACATAGCAATGTTCCTTGGACCTCACTGATCATAAACCAATACTCATATGCATCAAAACCATGCCATAATGCATAACCCGAAGCTTGGTTGTTCTTGAAAATATTTTTTTCGATTTCCATTATTTAACTACTATTAATTGATTTTGTTGTGTGATTCGTGTTAGTTAGGACCTAGGGATGCTTTCTGGACCAATTGATTGAAGCTTCACTGCCTAGAATGGATTCGGCCATTGTTAGGGTTAGAACTCCAAAATTGGGGATTCATGGAATACCTAATATAAATGGATAATGAATTCATATTTGGACTGTAATTGTGTTATAGATCATGTTTGCAGGTTCAATTAGATGAAATATTACCCGTATGATGTTGTACATGATTCGCAGGTTAAAAGTGCAGAAAAATTCGTAGGAATTTTCCCAAGAAAATTCGCAGGAAATCCTACGAATTTGAGGTTGAAGATGAAGACGTTCTGGCGCGAATTTCATATTTGAAATTCTGATTTAAAATATTATGTTATCATCCTGGTTGTTTATCACACAGTAGCATGTGTCCCAGTGGAAAGAGGCGTTTGTGTGTAACTATAAGACCTGTGTTCGAATCCTGGTTGTGTACATATTTTTTCTTATTTTTCAGGTTAAAAAGGAGGCTTAATATATTATGCTTTCCTGCCAACACAATCTCAGATTTGCTCACCTAGCTGGAATGGTCATGCGTGCGTTTGTGTGTTTAAGAGGTCCTGGGTTCGATTCCTCACCCAGGCCTTTTGTTTCTTTTATTTTTCTGGACTTTTTGTGACAAAGGAACAAAACCAATTTCACTCTCTCTTCTATTGCCTGTGCGCATGGTAGCCTGGTGGTTGTTGTTATTGCTGGCAGGCAGGATGTCATGGGTTCAACCCCAGCCAGGTAAGTTTTCATTCTTTTTTCTTGTATTTTGTATGTTTCAAATATTTTATTGTTAAATTATATTTTTGTATATATGTTATATATTTAAATAATTCTAAAATAAAATATATGTTTATACTATGTATTCTTTTCAAAATTCTAAAAATTTATTTTCTAAATTCAAAAATTAATTTTTTATATGTTTATAAAATGTATATATGTATTATTTAATTAAATAAATTATAATTATAAAATAAACCCTAATATATTATTTTCTAAACAATTGAAAAGAAACCTAATTTTCTCTTATGATTTAAATTTCTAATTTTTTGTAAATATAATTATTATGTACATATTTATTTAATATAATTAATTTTTGTAAATATAATTATAATCAAATTTTTTATAATATGTAATTGTTTCTATAATTTGTTTATAATCTAAATTATATGTTTAAAAAATAATTAAATTTATACTAACTTAATATTGTAAATTATAATTTTTTATATGTTTATAATTAATTTAGTTTTTATAAGTTGCATATAATTTTAAATTTTATAATTAAATTGTTCATATTCCCTTAATAATTTCTAATTTTTATCTATTATCTTATTTTGTTTATTATTATTACTAATCCATTTATTTTTTAATTATGCTTATTATTATTATTTCACTAACCTTATTTATTTTTTTATTATTACTAACCCCTATTATAATTATTCTTGCTTATTTATTTTATTATTTATATTTTTGCTTATTTATTTTGCTATTAATTATTAATTGCTTATTATTATTATGTAAATGCTCCTGGATGTAATTTTGGTAAATATTTAAATTATTTGATTTTCATACTATGGTTAGTAAAATAGGGAGTGTAAACATGTATGATATTTAAAATTGAATTTAGGTCATTTAAATTATAAGATAAATGTAAATTAAACACTCACACACGTAAGTCGATCTTTGATCGCCATCTCACTTTCTAGGGTTACCTCTCATTGTTGCCTAATTACAAGGTCAAGTGGGGTGTATAAAGCAATAGTCCCTTAAAAAGAAAAGTCATCTAGTCCCTTCATAATCAAAGATCAAGTCCCTTAAGTGGTTGCCTTCATAAAAGATCTTGTCCCTTTTCGAATAATGATGACAGTCCCTCCTAAATGCTTAATACACCCCACAGTTGCCTTCATTAAAACAGATGTCCCTCACTTGTCCCTTACATCCAAGGTAATGACTGCCTATTCCTTAATAATAGGGATAGTCTTACCATTTAAAGGATAAAGAACAGAAAGACTTAAAACTTTAGGGTAGGTTCCTCATAGTTGCTTGCTCACTTCATTTAAAAACTTTTCAAACACTTCACAAATTTCAAACAATTTTCAAACACAAGTTTTTTATGCATCCGTACATGGATCATTATTAAACTCTTATGAAAACTTTTATTCACACACTTCACCTTTTCAAAAAAAAACAATTCAAAGTGAGCTAAGTAACTAAGAGCCCATGGATAACCATGGATGTAAAGGGTGCTAACACCTTCCCTTTATATAACCTACCCCCGGACCCAAAAATCCTTTAAAAGGTCTTTCCTGTTCTTTTATGCCTTTCCTTTGGATAAAATAAAAGTCGGTGGCGACTCTTGCTATCCGCAACATAACTAAAGTCAGTTCTCCCACCGTGTTACACCCATACGAGTCAATCCTAGCGCTTTTCTATTTCTGTTTCTCTGGGTGTGTATCTGTTTGTTGTTGTGTGTTTAGTTTTACTTTACTGTTTATTTACAACTTTAGTTTACAGTTTTCGCTTTCCGCATTTACCTTATCATGCATCATTATGCTGGAATATTTGTTTTTATTGGTGGGATGGGAGTTACTGTGAGATGATCCCAATACCAAGGCTCAAGTTCACCCTAGAATTTAGCGTGGGCAGTCACTTTGCTTTCATGATATCTTGTCATGCAAGTAGTAGTGAGTTCCACACCCAGATTGCAACCGTCTTGGAAATGTTTTGATATATGGTTCTTCCCTATTTTAGGATACGACCTTGATAGTTATATGTATCTGGAGACCAATCATTGAGGACCTTTGTGGAAAAATCCCTCTCCACTGGTGACAGTGGCAAACCACATTTGTTGGAAAACCCACTCGCACCCGAAGGCCCACTGGGAACTCGCATATGATAGCCTTGTTCTTTCGTAAGAACTCAGTTAAAGCACTTTTCGTATGACAATAGTATTGTACCCTTCGGGATGAATGTACTATTGTTTCTCGATCTTAGTGCTTGAAGCTAGGAACTTATGGGGGATGCTTGTTTTTCAGGACTCAACTAAGACCTCTTATTTTAGAGTATAATTCCAAACTGGAAACAATGAATGTATTATCGCTTCTCGACCTCAGATTCCATGATGTTGACCCTTAGTAACACACCTGTGAGATAAGGGGATTGTTTACAGAATTGCAGGAACCCTGGCCTTCTACATACCCACTTCTTTAGTGATGTTTATTTAATTGGATTCAGTTTGATGTGGTTCTTTGGTTCTCAGTTCTGGGGGTTCCATACAAATATCCTGGTTATTGTGGCTATTCATACACTTGGTTTTCGGTTCAATACCAACACTAGAAATAGTCCATTGATCACATGCCATCTGCATACATGACATCATAGCATTTTAGCCCACATGTTCATTTATTTCTGAGGATCTCATATATGAATCATGCCGCTGGTTTTTTCTATATCAAAACTTGAATCCAAGCAGATATATTCCTTGGGAAAAAACCGAACATGTCATTTGTATACATCCTTGCATTCATGACAGGTGTTCAGAGACATATTTTTATCCTGACTTGGTTTCTCTTCAGAATGGCCAACTTGAATCACAACTATCAGGGTATGGATTTCGCACAACTCTGGGCAGAGATAACTGAAATAAAGACCCATTTGGGATAGTTCAGGGCAGAGGTGCAAGCCTTATCTCAGGGTCAAAAATTTTTGAAAGAGGAATTCAACCTGATGAAGACTTATATGAAGTTACTTACGGTGATCATGAATGTTGTGTTGAAGAAAGAAAGTAGTCATGTGTATGATTCCCCAACAGAAGGTCCTATTTCTCCCATATCTCTGGTATTACCCTCTGAATTAAGAGTTGGTTTGTGGATTTCATCCACAGTGTGAGCCTCCTCACCGACAATCACTGCTTGTCACCCAAGAAGAGCCTAAGACAGAAATCAGTTTCTTCCCGCTTGATACAAATGAACTGAGTAATCCCATACCAATCGAAATGAGTACTCTATTTCCTTATCAAGGATCCTCCTCAACTCAGATATCTTGGTTTCTAGAAGAGAGACTACATCAGGCTTCAGTTGTGACTCATCCAGTGGAGGCATCTTGTTACCTACAGGAGCAAGAAAGGGTTACTGATCCATTATCGGTGTTTCATGGTCCATCAGTGGGTTTTGTTGATATTGGGATCGTCGGTGAGCGAATTAAGAGTTTGTTAAAGCTTGGGAAGATTCAAGATTATGGTGCATCATCTTCAAGTACTAAGAAACCCTTTTCCAATGGCTAGAGAAAGAACGAAGGGGAAGCTGGGGAAACATCTCACCAACATAGAAGAGCTAGAGGATATCAACTACGCCATCACCAAGCAGCCTCTGTGACCACAGTCGTGAATGATCAGTCTAAGTATCAACCACGTCAAAGGAATACTTAACAGGTCCATATGCAACATCGAAAGAGAGAAATGGTTTTTGACCCTTTACCAATGTCTCATGTCGATCTACTTCAGCATCTGCTTCAGTTGAGATTGTTTGAGCTTCGCAAGGTGTCTCATCTCTGGCTACACTTCCCGATGGATGAGATGCCAACACCCACTGTAACTTCCATTCTGCGGCGCAAGGACACTATTGATAGGTGTAAAGCTTTTCACCATTATGTACATGATTTGATCGATTCGAAAGCTATCAACTTTGCTCCAAAGAAATAGGGAAGGGCATTATTTATATTTGAAGTTTTCTTATCAAAGTCCATAAGGAAAAGAACTAAAGTAATAAAGCTAGAAGTATTCCACTACTCTCAGCAATGGCAATCATTTGTTTTCTTCACTGCATTTTCATCCCTAGTGAGAGGAACTATGTTGCTCTGATTCTTAATTAGACATGGGTCAATGAAGATACGTAGGCAGAAGATCGTCAGGTCTTTGCGAGCAACCTTATGTGTCAACTTTATCTCTCAACTTTACTTTTTTGTTCGGACGTCTCGTGTCAGTGTTCAACTCCAGAGTCTTAAGGTCAGAATAATTAGAGATGAAGTACGACTACCACTCAAGGGCATGTAGGCATACAATTAAGAATTGCAATGTGTTCAATCACAAGGTGAAAAATTTGATCGACTCAAAGGTCATCACACCAGACGGTTTTCCTACAAATTGAAGTCTCCTCACCAGATTGAGCACCCAGTTTGCAAAGACATCTTCATAAGCAATAAGTCCAGACGTAGTCAGGTCTCCTCGATGATGGCAATGTTCAGCTTCTTTACTGCATTTGTCTAAGCATTTGTCTGCATGCATGAAATTTGTTTGTTTTTTTAATGTTAATCATAATAAAACGCACATATTTTTCTTGAAGTAATCCATCCGTATTCACTCGTAATTTCGTGTATGTGCATTGCAATACCAGTTGTCGTGCTTAAACTCTTGAGGAAGGATGATGAAGTGAAAACGCAAAAATCTCTTATTGTGTGCTTTTGAATAAGACCCTGTTGACGATGTACATGCATTGTTTCAAATTCCAATAAATGCAGATATAAGGGAGATAGACCCTTATTAACCCATTTGAGCCTTGAAGTATGAGTTTCTTTTCGCATGAAAAAACCTTACAGTTAATCCAGAGGCAGGGTAGGTGTCAGCTAGTTGGACCGAGCGTTCAAAGTTTCATAAAGGATTGTATTTGAGGATCCATTACATTTTATTGTATAAAATCAAGAGGTTGAAAGACCAGAAACCACAATGGTTATCCAAATCAAGAGGTCCAAAGACCAGAAACCACAATGGTTATCCCAATCAAGAGGTCTAAAGACCAGAAACCATAATGGTTATCCCAATCAAGTGGTCCCAAGACTGGAAGCCGCAATTCTTATCTTTCATCGACCAAAGAACGGGGCAGGCACAACCCTCGCAAAGCCATCAAGACAAATAGTATGGCACAATTTGTTAAAAAAAAAAAGAAGAAAAAGAATTGAAAAAAAAGAAATGAAAAAGCTCGCTAGGTTGAACTCGAAATCGAGCGACTTAGGTAAAAGTTAGGGCATCCCGCTAGACCCCAATTGCAAAGGATTCAAAAGAATCGGTCCAGGAAAAATTTGGGATAAACAGAAAAAGAATGAAAGATGGAAAATGGAAAAGGATTACGATGCAAAAAAATCCTTGCAAGAACAAAGTCGTGTGGCACAGACACAAAGACAAAGAAGGGGCGACTGACTCCAAACGACAATTTGATTGGTGCTTAAACCGTTAGCGTAATTAATTCCTCAACCATCACAAACCCTTTTGAAAAGAGAGCGTTCGCTTAGAATTAGCTGAACGTAGGACTGAAGAACATCACGAATAGTGGGTGGGTAAAAATAAATATTGAGCCATAAATCTTTTTTTTCTAAAACCGTGAACCAGGCCAAGTTACAACCCTCAAAAGTCCTAACTAAAATAGGGTTATTTCGAGAGCGTACTACCATGAGATAGCATTCCTGACTCCTATGAGTTGTTCTAAAATATCTTTGATGGTATTGCATGTGCATGCTTTATTCAAAAAAATCAATGTCGTATCTTAACCAGTGATTCGCTCACAAAGGTTTGCGACATATTTTCAATAAAAACTTCAAGATTAACATGTGTTTTGCATTAGAATTTTGTTCTTAGAATGAAGCATTTTCTGCTTGCATACATTTTTTTGACACCAAAGAGGCTTACAGTCCAGAAGCTTAATCTTGCTAATTTGAGAATTCTGAAAGTATCGAAGGACAAGAACACAAAGGTGCACTTTTCCAAGAAAATCCTTTGAGTAAGGACCTTCCTAATCAGTTGCCAATCTGGGGAAATCACGTCAAATCATCTCTTTAAGGTGTAGCCAACCTGGGTTAATCACGTTGAGCAATCTCTAAAGTTCAACTGACCGATGCAATCACTTCGAGATCAAATCTCTCAAAAGACCATAGTCTGGGAATTCCCTCAAAGATCATAAGTCAATGTGTAATCACTTTAAGGCTCGTATTGGGGAAGGCCACCCTAAGAGCATGAAAAGTCGCTTTCTCCCGAAGACGAACAATCAAAAGCTACCTATCTAGGGTTTAGAATACTTGGGCATAATATCTCATAGTGATACGAGGTTTTTTCCTGAATCCTTTTAAGGTGAATTCTTTCATAGACCCTTCAAACTGGGGAAATTATGTCGAGATTCGACGAGTCTCTCTAAGAGTTTGAAGATACTAGGGAATTTTGGATGCCTAGTATTCTATAAAATCCTCTTGAGATGTTTCCCTTGTAAACGATACAGTTAGAGGCTTGAAAAGCAGAACCATTTTTAGCATGAAACATTGTGGATATTTGTTTCCCTATCAGAGTCTATACATATTTCAAAGGCTTCTCAGATCAAGATGTTAAAGGGTGGTGTTCCCAAAGCAGAAAGTATTCCTACCAGGAGGTGTTTTCTATCTCTTCTCTCCGGCGAGAGACGCCTTACCACTCTTATCCCCAGCAGAATGGTGGTTCATACATATCATCCCATGTAAGATCTAAGATTGAAACCTTCCCCAACTAAGTCAAAGCAAGATGGTTTTTCCGGCAGAATTCCAAAGATGATTGAACAAATGATAGTCCCCAAGCAGAGTTATCTTTGCACAATGAAGCATTCCAGTAGGCAGCTGGATGTCTTTATTCCCTACAGAGGTTCAGATTATCAGATCTTCTCCCCATCAGTGTCTTGACAAAGCATCTCCACAGCCGAGTCAGAAGATTGTTATTTCCCTCAGAGTTTCATGATTGGGATTCATTCCCATTATTGAAATATTCCCCAGTGAAGTCCAATTTATTTTTGGCAGGTGTGGCAAGTCGAATCAGACATATTTGTTCACATTCTTCTACAACAGAGATGGTATCCTCACAAGGGTTTTCGAGATCGATTCAGCGATCATTTAGTTTCAGCAAGAGTCAGATATTTGTCAGAGTATCTTTGTTTCATTCCTCAACAGAATGTCAGTCAGGATGTTCTTTTTCTCAGCGGAGTTCTACAATAGAATCTTCCCCTGCAGAGTCACTCCCTATGTGACATCACTTTCTCAACATTTTTAAGGCACACCGTCGTTGTGGTAGGCCAGTAGTCGGCTGGATTCGTACAAAATACGAGATCCAGTCTCAGTGGATTTGACCTTGAAATGCATATCTATTTGGTAAATTGAATGCATACTTCAAGAAGAGGATCTCAGATGTAGAATCCTAATCAGTACCCGTATATATTACATACATGGTACATTTTGAAGGCCCACCAGCGTTGTGGTAGGTCAGTAGTCATCTAGCTTCACTCAAAAGACATTTTTAAGGCCCACCATCATTATGACAGGTTATTAGTCATCTAGATTCACTCAAAAGACATTTTTAAGGCCCACCAGCATTGTGGCAGGTCATAGTCGCTTGACTTCACTCAAAAGACATTTTTAAGGCCCATCATCATTGTGGAAGGTCAATAGTTATTCGGCTTCACTCAAAAGATATTTTTAAGGCCCACCATCATTGTGGCAGGTCAGTAGTCATCTGGCTTCACTTAAAAGACATTCTTAAGGCCCACCAGCGTTATGGCAGGTCAGTAATCTTTTGGCTTCACTCAAAAGAAATTTTTAAGGCCTATTAGTGTTGTGGCTTGTCAGTAGTCATCCGACTTCACTCAAAATACATTTTTAAGGCCCACCGTCATTGTGGCAGGTCAATAGTTATTTTGCTTTAATCAAAAGACATTTTACGGCCCACCGTCGTTGTGGCAGGTCAGTAGTCATCTGACTTCACTCAAAAGACATTTTTAAGGCCCACCAGCATTGTGGCAGGACAGTAGTCGTCTGGCTTCACTCAAAAGAAATTTGTAAGGCCCACCGGCATTATGGCTGGTTAGTAGTCATCTGGCTTCACTCAAAACACATTTTTAAGGCCCACCATCATTGTGGCAGGTCAGTAGTCGTTTGGCTTCAATCAAAAGACATTTTAAGGCCCACCGTCATTGTGGTAGGTCAGTAGTCGTCTGGCTTCACTCAAAAGACATTCTTAAGTCCCACCATTGTTGTGGCAGGTCAATAGTCGTCTGGCTTCACTCAAAAGACATTTTCAAGGACCATCGTTGTTGTGGCGGGCTAGTAGTCGTCTAGCTTCGTATAAAAGACAGGGTTTCAAGTCATCGTCGTTGTGGCAGGCCAGTAGTCGTCTGGTATCGTTCAAAAGACAGTTCCCAGTTGTTGTTCATATCTTTGGTTACTTTTCTCTGCATCAGATTTCTCTAAGCATAAGTTTCTTTGGTTGGGTTTATATCCCTTTTCTTCTTCTCCATACGAGTGAAAATTTTCTGGTTTGTTTTGGTATTCAATCATAATTTATCTCGAATCTCTGATAGTCAATGCTCTCATCCTTTTTAGATTAACAAATGATTAAATAAGGGCAGCTGTAACACCCAAAAATTTACCCTCTCATTTTCTTGGCATATAGCATATAATTTGCATACATAACATTGCATTCTTAACATAGAAAATTAAAGCGTAACATTCATAGTTTAAAGCATAAGGCATGTGGTCAGTGACTTGCAAGTTTGTGATCATCCAAAGCCAAGGACAAGAGTCATGTGTCTCTCAACAAGGCTCAAAGGTCTCCTTTCATCCCACACAAGTTCATATGATGTCCTAAGTCCATGGAAGATTGGTATTCCTCAAGAAGCTGGCCCAGGGTTTCACCTCCTATACATATGGCCCAGACTAGGGTTTTGGTTGCAATGGGTCTCTTGGAGGATTTTTTGGTTCTAGCTTGTTCTCATGGTATTCTATATGGTGCCAAGTACTAATGGATTAAATTTGGGTCATTGGTTCCTTGAGGAAGGTTTTCAATCAGGCAGTTACTTGTGATCTAAGCATAAGTCAACTGTGAGGAAAGAAAAGTCAATTGTGACTTTTTGAGGTTTGAATCATGATTTTCAAGGTACCATACCTTCATATGATCCTAAAATGTCAATATTTACACCATTCATCAAGAATCAAGGTTTATGGCAAAAGTTACTAAATTTAGAAATTACTTGTACTTTGAACTTTCAGTATTTGAAAGTTTTTTAAGTCACATTCAACTTGACTTTTCATCATAAAAAATGCTTCAAATGAAATTTTTCCAAACATGAAAGTTGAATATCATTCTCTTAAATTTCCAAAAAGTACTAAACCACTTCCATATCATTCGTGAATCTCAAGTTATGATCAAAAGACTCAAGGTTGTGTTTTAGGGTTTTTCACATGAACCACATATTCCACTTTTGCAAAATGGCTTCAAATGTGACTTGTATTGTTTGAAACTTGCCAATTCAGTTCATAAACTTCAAGTACACTTCATTTAGTGTAGAATTGGCCTTGGAATCATGTCATTACATGGATAATTTCTCACTTTCACCATAATATGCAAAATTGCAAATTGATTCAAAGCACCAAAATCAAGTTATCACAAGCTATAAAATTAATCCAATGTTGATCAGGGATCCAAGGGAAGGCAATGCATGCACATGATAACTCCCATGTACGTGTGAACCATGACATACACCATAACATGCAAATTTTGCAAATTCATTCAAATCCTCTTAACCACACTTCCATTGGGTAATAAACCATGGTCAGGCCCAAAATCTGTCACATATAAACTCCAAATGCATCTGGTTATGGCTAGCTCCCCTCTCATTTGCTCATATTTGAAATTTTGCACAAAAAAATCGTCTCTTCAAAAAAAATCTCTCCCCCTAAGGTTTCATTGAAATCTCTTTGCACATTCTTGATCTAAAAGGTCCATAGAACATAAATCCACCATTAGTTGAAGCTCATAGCAAGGTTTTCATGTGATTTGAATTTGGAAGCCTCTTCTTCAAATCTCAAGATCTAAACCAGATTCAAGCTCTAATTGCATTTATTTTGCAATTAGAGGTTCAAAGGACTTGATCTGCAACTTCCAGATGGATTTCTAGGAGTAATTTCACTTCTGCAAAATCTCAGGTTAGTGCAATTTTTGATCTCTTAAATCTTGTTTTTTTTATGTGTATTAGGTTCTTTGAGTGCTGGTGATTATCCTAATGTAGTTAGATTTGAATTTGGATGTATTGCATGCGAGTATTATGGATCTGAAGCTTTTAGATCCAAACTTTTTGCCTTCGATTTGAGAAAACTAGGCCTTGTATGATGATTTTGATAGCAAATTTGAACTCAGGAAGTGATTTAGAGTGGAACAGTGTGCTTGTTTTGGATTTCTGGAAATATTTGGATGAATGTTCATCGGAAGTGACGAATGGAGCTAGGGCTTCGGCGTCTGAGAGATTTGCAGGTGGCCGGAGGTTTCAAGGTTGAAGAGATAATCTTGAGCGTTGTTTTGTTTAATCCAATGGTTGTAAATATTCCAACGCATTAAAATTCATGTGCTCCTCATGTGGTTTTATGTTTTTATAATAATATATTTTATGTACATTCCCATACTTGTTGTGATGCGCGTGTGATATAAGCCACAAATTTGGTTTACTTTTGACTTGCCTTGACTTCATCTCATGCATTTGATTGATCTAGAGGTCCTGATTGAATCTTGTTGTTGACTGATGACTACTAAATTTGTTTGACTTACACTTTGGTTTGGACTTGGACATTGTTAGATATCCCCACCCCCTTGCTGAGCCCATGGTGGTTTTTAAACGTGAGATTTACTTTTGTGGTACCCCTTGGTTATTTTCTTGCATTTTTATTTTCTATTTTCACATTGTTTGGCATTTTTATTTTCTAAAATTATTTTAATCATAAAAAATTCCTACAAAAAATATGGAGCATTATCAAACATTAAAATAATTTTGTGCATTTTTTATTTCTGATTTTATGCATTTTTCATTTTATTTTCATTATTTTATTTTATTTATTTATTAAATTATTTTCATTTTGATACCTAAACTTCAAAAATTTCTTTCATATAGCATATCAAACATTTTTCAACCATTCTTTTTGCACCCGTTCATTAACATTCCAAACTCCATAAAAACATTTTTGTTTCATTTTTAAATTTCATTTTAATTGCACTTTAGTCTGGTGCTTTGCATATTGGTTCATGGTTCTTCTTTGGCGTTTTCCTAATTGTTTGAGGTAGTTAAACTTTGAGTTTTTGGTTGATCTTTTAGCAAGTAACAATCCTCTGACTAAGGTAACTTGAGGTACATTTTGTTAATTTTTAAATGTTGTTTGATGTGTGTTTGATTGCTTGTGTTTGAAGGAACTTTGCATGATCATTACTTGTCATCCCTTAACCCTAATAGCTTGAAGGCATTTATGCCACCATTTGAGGTCTCTTGTATGAGTTTGCTTGCTTTTTTAGACTCTCATAAGTCTTGTTGGATCATTGTTGAGTCCATTTGGTTTGTGTGATGCATCTTATGTGAACTTTTGACCTAATTCTTCCCATATCTTCATCATATGATTCTTATGCTTGCTTGTATGCCTCTAACATGTCCATATTATCATTCCACTTATATTAAATCCTTAATATGCTACTAACTTCATACCCAAGTATCCATATTTATATGAAATTTTTCATCTTTTGCCTTCCATTTCATGTATGAAGCATTCTTTGCCTAATGTGACAATCTTTTGCATCTTTGCTAAGTTGTTTGAACTTGTTTTCTATGAGTACTTGGTGTGTTTATATGTGCATATTAAAATTTCATCTTGTGCATTTTCTTCTGACTTTAATCATCTCAAGTCATCCTTGCTTTTTTGACTTTCATCTTAACTTGTTTATGTTTCCTTCTTAAGTGAACATGTAATTGTCATCTCATCTTCATTTCATTCCATCATGTACTAACTCATGAACTTTGGTATGACCATTTAGGATAACATTAGGCATTGTAATTTGACATATCAATTCTGGATTTTAAGTTTCCCATGTGTCTTTATCCATTTTATGCACCATTTGCTTTCTTACTTCTTCTTTTGTAACTTCTTTGAACATCTTTACCTCCTAAGGGTTTCTTTGAACTTGTTTGGTTTGGTTTGAGTTCTTGGAGATTATTTAAGCTTTTTTGTGTTTTTATTCTGGCTTGTGAGGTTTTTGCACCTTGAGATGCACTTCATGTGTTTACTTTGTTTACTTGGCTTCCATTTTGCTTCTTATGAACTTTTATGCTTCATTTGCTAACCTTGTAGGGGATTTTAGTAAGTTGAAGGAGTATGGATGTGCTTCCACATTCCAAACTCTCCTTTCTCTTTCAATTTTCAATATTGTGTTTGTTTAAGCATTTAAGATGCTTTGTTTTGTACAGTTCTCATTCACCCCCCTTTAGAAGCAACTTAACTTCCATCTTGGAAGTAAGTTGTCTTCTAATCCTTTTCTCCTCTTCTTTTATTTTCTTCTTCTTCTTTCTTATTACTTCTTCCTCCATTAGGTTAGGGATCTTGAACCTCACTAACTTAGGATATCCAAACATGACAACTTACTTAGGTTTGTTTAGTCTCCCAAGATCTTTTACCTTTGGAGTCTTTTGAGTCTTTCTTTCTCATCTCATAACAAAAACTAAAAAAAACACCTAATAAAGGTTGAAAGGACTTCTAGTGTCAAAGACTTATTCCATGGAGAATTTTCATCTATCCCATATTGGGGTAATGCAAGCTTGTCTATCATGATGTACAAGTCTAAAATTGAGGTCATTTTCACGAAGAAAATCTAAAAAACACTTCTTCACACAAAACCTAAAAAACACTTAATAAGCACAAATAGGCTAGTGCATTTAAGCCTCAATTCTTGGAACTAAGCTTGGGGATCTTCTCCGTCCTTAGGTGTGCTTATTCTTCATTCCATCTTGGAGTGATATAATAAGTACACACTTCATTAAAGGAGACTTGAATACACCCTCCTATGCAAAGTTTTCAATAAAAGCTTCTAAAACAAATTCAACAAACAATAAGCGTCTTTCCTTCGGGAATTCGCTTCTCATTTCCTTCACTCTAAATGTAAGAACTTGCTCCTACTTGTATTTTGCAAGACGGTAAATGCACTCGTTCCAGACGAGTCTGTAACACCTGAGCATAGGTGTAACGCCCGTATTTAATTAAGTAATTTAATTAAATATTATTACGTATTTTCCCTATTTTTTTGTGGTTGAGTGTTGTTTCTGTCCTATGTGTCGTTAAGTTGTTTAAGTTGTTAAGTTAATTTAAGTTAAGTTGAGGGTTAATTTGCGTTTAGGTTGTTTAAATTAATTAAGTCGGATAAATAAAATAAGTATTATTAGTATAATATTAAGTTGGGCTTAGTTGTGTGGTAAGAGTAGTAAATTTGGAGGTCTTGTTTTAGGCCCATTAGTAATTAGGTCGATTAGTGATAATTAGTGTAATTAGACAAAAAACCTAATTTAGAGTTAATCAGAATTTTGTAAGAGAATGAAGAACAAGTCTTAGAGTAAGATCAAGAAGAGGCTAGGTTGAAGATTTTCGCGGGGATTTCTACGGTGAATTTGAGCTGCCTTCAATCCAGGGTAAGGGTGGGGTTCGAATTCCATAACCTGGACTAGATAATTCATATGTAGGAGGTATTTTCGTATGATTTTTGTTGTTGTGTTCTTATGGATTGTTTTTTTCGATTTCGTGTTGATATCTGATGAAGAAGCATGTTGTTCTTGTTGTATTGCTGATGTAATTGTTGTTGTGTTCTGTTGTCTATGTTGTTGGACTGTTAGTTGCAAAAATTTGTGTGGAATGAAGTTAGGGTTCGTAAAATCAATCATAGAACTTGATAGATGAAAAGATACTAAAGTTTATGAGAGTAAAATCGATGTTGAAACCCAAATAGGCTTGAATAGAACGATGAAGTTGTGAGAATTCGTAGCTGAGTTGGAATTGTAGGCTTTCTGGTGGTTTGCGTAACAGATCTGGAATTATGCATAACAAGCAAGGTATTACGCGTAATATGTCCCCTTACGTAGGCATTATGCGTAACACATTTGGGCATTACGCGTATGGATATATGCATTACGCGTATGGGCAAAGTGAGTGCAGAAAAATGCAGTTTTTAGCGATTTGTCCTGTTCTCGCATCCGTTTCGAGTTGGTTTGATCTGAGACTTTAAGTAGAGATAAAATAAGTTGATTATAGTACATTTGAGGGTTTAAAATAATTAATTTAGTAATATAATCGATTAATCCATAAATTTTCGTTTTCACGTTGAAGTTGTGTTAATGTTGTTATAAGTTGTATTGTCCCGATCTTGGGGAAGATTATTAATTTCGGGTCTTATGACCAATGTTGATACATGTTGCGGAGTTGTTAAGTTGTTATGTTTCTATGTTGTTGTCTATGTTGTTGTTGTATGACATTCATAGTTGCATACATGTGCATATTTTCAAGTTGGAGTGAATGCTCTATTCAAGTTGGCCTGGATTGGCAAATAAGTTGTTAATGTCTCGATAAACTGGCAAGATTTCAAGTTGGGAGTTTACTCCAAATGGTACCACATGCATATAAGTTGATTCGCATTGAGTTGCATATTATTTATGTTGATTATTGGATGTAAGTTGTATGTTGATGTTGCTTGTTGCGTGAAGTGGTGTGATTATATGATTATCTTGCTTACATATTGATTATCATAACCCTGTTTATGTTATTCGAGATCTCACCCCTTTGTTAGAATGTTGCCTTTTGTTGGTAACGTGTAGGTAACTAAGAGTCCAATACTTAGTAGCTCCGAGTTGGTGTTTGTTGCTCTGATACGTAGCAGTTTGGGGGGATGAACACATGTTTTGTCTCTGTGGCTTTTGTTTAAGTTTATGAACTAATTTCAGTTGTTTATGTTGGAAAAACATGTTGAAGTATTTGAAGTTGATTTTATTGAAGTTGTTTTAAAGTTGTAACTTTGTTAAATCCGTTGCGTTATTTTTAAAGTAATTTATTAATGAAGTTTTGGTTATTGATTTAAAGTTGAAAAATGTGATATCCCATGTTTGTTGATGAATTTTATAACTCTGATTTAATAATTAAAGTCGGGTAGAAATGGGGTGTTACATTAGTGGTATCAGAGCAGGTCAGTCTGTCTGACCAAGTTGTTGAGTCGTAGTTGTCTAACAATCAAGTATTGTGATGTGGTTCTAACTTTTGTTGTGTTGTAGTGTTAAGTTGAGATGGCTGGAAGAAACGATGTTGCGATGGCTTCTGCAATGCAAGCAATGGCTCAGGCTGTGCAAAACTTGCCGAATGCTGGCGGGAATGATGAGTATCGTACTTTTGCGACTTTTAAGAGGGAAACGCCGCCTACTTTCAAGGGCAAGTATGACCCTGATGCTGTGCTAATTTGGTTGAAGGAAATTGAGAGGATTTTCCATGTGATGGATTGCACTCCATCACAGAAGGTTCGTTATAGAACTCACATGTTAGCGGTTGAGGCTGATGACTGGTGGTTGGAAACAAAAGAAAGGTTGGAAGTTGCAGGTGAAGAGATCACTTGGGCTGTTTTTCGTAGGGAGTTTATGCGGAAGTATTACCCTGAAGATGTGCGTGGTAAGAAAGAGATAGAATTTCTTGCGCTGAAGCAAGGAAATACGTCAGTGACAGATTATGCTACAAATTTTATGGAGTTGTCAAAGATTTATACGCACCATGATGCAGTGACTGCTGAATTTTCGAAGTGCATCAAGTTTGAGAATGGGTTGTGCTCCGAGATTAAGAAAGTTGTAGGGTATCAGAAGATTCATGTTTTTGCTGATCTGGTTGATAGTTGCAGGATCTTCGAAGAAGATAATAATGCTCACTACAAGATTGTTACTGATCGGAGGGGCAAGAATCAGCAGAACTGTGGCAAGCCTTATGATACTCCAACTAACAAGGGTAAGTAGAAATTTTCTTCGGGTCAGAGAACTAGTGGGGGAGATGCTCCTGCTGGTATTGTTTGTTTCAAGTGTGGACAAGTTGGACACAAGAGCAATGTGTGTACTGCTGAGGTGAAACGTTGTGGAAAAGTTGGGCATGTGATATCTGAGTGCATGCATAAAGAGATGATATGTTTTAATTATGGTGAAGAAAGGCATATTGGTATCCAGTTCCATAAGCCAAATAAAGGAAATTTTGGAGGGAAAGTGTTCACTTTAGCTGGGACTCAGACAGCTAATGAGGACAAGCTCGTGAAAGGTACGTGTTTCATTAATAGTATTCCTTTAGTTACCATTATTGACACGGGTGCTACCCATTATTTTATTGCTGCTGATTATGTTAAGAGGTTGGGTCTTAAGTTGTCTTAGATGAAAGGAGAAATGGTCGTAGAGATTTCGACTAAGGGATCAGTGACTACCTCTCTAGTGTGTTTGAGTTGTCCGTTGTCTATCATTGATAGAGACTTTTATGTTGATTTAGTGTGTTTTCCATTAACTGGGATGGATGTAATCCTAGGTATGATCTGGTTAGAGTATAACTATGTTCATATTAATTGTTTTCGTAAGTCGGTGAGGTTTTCTACTCCAGAAGAGGAAGGAGTTGGGTTATTGTCGTTTAGAGACTTGCAGAAGTTGATGAAAGAGGAAGCCCAGATGTTTTTGTTGATGGCGTCGTTATCTTTAGAGAGTAAAGATAAGATTGAAGAGTTGCAAGTAGTGAAGGAATTTCCTGAAGTTTTCCTTGATGAAATTCCAGATGTGCCGCCTGAAAGAGAAGTTGAGTTTGCAATTGATCTTGTACCTGGTACTAGACCTGTTTCTATGGCACCGTACATGATGTATGCATTTGAGTTGGCTAAATTAAAGAAGCATTTATAAGAGTTGTTTTAGAATAATTTTATAAGACCTAGTGTATCGTCGCGGGGAGCTCCAGTGTTGCTAGTTAAGAATAAAGATGGAAGTATGAGGCTTTGTGTGGATTATAGACAGTTGAATAAAGTGACGACTAAGAACAAATATCATTACCAAGAATAGAGGATTTGATGGATCGGTTGGTGGGTGCTCATGTGTTTAGCAAGATCGATTTGAGATCAGACTATCATTAGATTAAGGTGAAAGAAGAGGATATTCAGAAGACGGTGTTTAGAACACGGTATGGACATTACGAGTATTCGGCGATGCCTTTGGGTGTGACTAATGCGTTGGGAGTATTCATGGTGTACATGAATCATATTTTTCATACTTATATGGATCGTTTTGTAGTTGTGTTTATCGATGATATTTTGGTCTATTCTAAGTTAGGAGAAGAGCATGCAGAACATTTGAGAACAGTGTTGGAAGTTTTGAAGGATAAAAAGTTGTATTCAAAGTTGTCCAAGTGCGAATTTTGGTTGAAGGAAGTCAGTTTTCCTTGTCATGTGATTTCAGGTAGTGGTATTGTTGTGGATCCTTCTAAGATAAAGGTTTTGTTGCAATGGGAAACTCCAAAGTCGGCTACTGAGATTAGAAGTTTCTCGGGATTAGCCGGTTATTACTGAAGGTTTATTGAAGGATTTTCTAAGTTGGCACTTCCGTTGACTCGGTTGACTTGTAAGAGTAAAGTGTTTGTGTGGGATGTCCAATACGAAGAGAGTTTTATAGAGTTGAAGAGGAGATTGACGCCGGCTCCGGTGTTGACTTTACCGAATTCCGAAGAACCTTTTGTTGTGTATTCTGATGCTTCGTTGATGGGTTTAGGAGGTGTTCTTATGCAAAATGGTAAAACACTTGCTTAATCGTCGAGACGGTTGAAGGTTCATGAGAAGAACTATCATGCGCATGATTTTGAACTTATTGCAGTTGTTTTTGTATTGAAGACCTGAAGGCATTATCTTTATGGTTCTAGATTTGAAGTGTTTAGCGACCATAAGAGTTTAAAGTATCTGTTTGATCAGAAAAAGTTGAATATGAGGCAACGAAGATGGTTGGAACTGTTGAAGGACTATGATTTTGGTTTGAATTACCATTCGGGTAAAGCTAATGTAGTAGTTGATGCTTTGAGTCAGTAGACGTTGCATATATCGAAAATGATGGTTAAAGAGTTAGAGTTGATTGAGCAGTTTCGAGATATGAGTTTGGTTTGCAAAGTCACGCCGAAGAATGTTATGTTGGGTATGCTGAAGATTAAAAATGATTTTCTGGACAATATTAGAGAAGCTCAAAAATTAGATGTGAAGTTAGTAGATATCATAGTTGATTGTGGTGAGTCGGAGAAGAATGGTTTTAAGTTGGATGTGCATGGTGTTTTGAGATTTCATGATCGAATTTGTATTCCTGATGATGAGATATGAAAAAGATGATTCTTGTGGAATGTCACAGAAGCAATTTGAGTATTCATCCAAGAGCGACTAAGATGTATCAGGATTTGAAGAAGTTGTTTTGGTGGCCTGGGATGAAGAACGATGTTGATATTTTGTGTATGCATGTTTGTTCTCTCAGAAGTCGAAAGTTGAACATCAGAAGCCTGTTGGTCTGATATAACTATTGGAAATTCCAGAATGGAAATAGGATAGCATTTCTATGGACTTTATAACGGGATTTCCTAATACTTCAAGAGGACATGATTCGATTTAGGTGATTGTTAATAGACTTACTAAGTCGTCTCATTTTATTCCTATTAACATCAGTTTTCTAGTATCGAAGTTAGCTAAAATTTACATCAGAATGATTGTGAAGTTGCATGGTGTTCCTTTGTGTATTGTGTTGGATAAAGATCTGAGGTTTACATTGGAGTTTTGGAAGAGTTTCCAAGAATCTTTGGGTTCTAAGTTGAGGTTGAGTTCAGCGTATCATCCTCAGATAGATGGTCAAACGGAGAGGACGATTCAGTCGTTGGAAGATTTGTTGAGAGCTTGTGTACTTGAGCAGGGAGGTTCGTGGGATACTTATCTTCCATTGATCGAGTTCACATATAACAACAATTACCATTCTAGTATTAGAATGACACCTTTTGAAGCGTTGTATGGTCGGAGATGTAGGACTCCGATGTATTGGTATGAATCTGGTGAGAGTGTGGTGCTTGGACCAGAGATACTTCGTGAGACTACCGAGAAGGTGAAGTTGATTTGAGAGAAGATGAAGGCTTCTCAAAGTCGGCAGCAGAGTTATCATGATAAGTGAAGGAAAGATTTAGAATTCCAAGCTGGTGATCATGTATTCTTAAG
Organism: Lathyrus aphaca; assembly: GCA_963966055.1. Classification (NCBI taxonomy): domain Eukaryota; kingdom Viridiplantae; phylum Streptophyta; class Magnoliopsida; order Fabales; family Fabaceae; genus Lathyrus; species Lathyrus aphaca. The sequence goes on from OZ014519.1 coordinate 633,495,011, forward strand.
AGTTACGCCTGTGATAGGTGTTGGGCGAGCGTTGAAATATAAAAATCTTACTCCTTATTTTATTGGTCCGTATCAGATTTCAGAAAGAATTGGGAATGTTGCTTATAGAGTGGCTTTATCGACAAACTTGTCAAATTTGCATGATGTGTTCCACGCGTCGCAACTCCGGAAGTATATTTTAGATCCTTCTCATGTGATTAGTATGGATGATGTTTAAGTACGGGATAATATCACTGTGGAGACAATGTCGATACAAATTGAGGGTTGTGAAATGAAAACCTTAAGAGGTAAAGAGATTGCTTTGGTGAAAGTTTTTTGGATGGGAGCTGCCGGAGAAAGTATGACTTGGGAGTTGGAAAGCAAGATGCAGGGATCATATCCTGAGTTGTTTGAGCGAGGTAAGATTTCGAGGATGAAAATGTTCTAAGTGGGGAGAGTTTTAACTCCCATATTTAATTAAGTAATTTAATTAAATATTATTGTGTATTTTCCCAATTTTTTGGTGGTTGAGTGTTGTTTTTGTCGTATGTGTCGTTAAGTTGTTTAAGCTGTTAAGTTGATTTAAGTTAAGTTGTGGGTTAAGTTGCATTAGGGTTGTTTAAATTAATTAAGTAGAATAAATAAAATAAGTATTATTTGTATAATATTTTGTTAGACTCAGTTGTATGGTGAGAGTAGTAAAGTTGGGGGTGTTGTTTTAGGCCCATTAGTAATTAGGTCGATTAGTGATAATTAGTGGAATTAGACAAAAGACCTAATTTAGAGTTAATCAGAATTTTGTAAGAGAAGTAAGAACAAGTCTTAGAGGAAGATCAAGAAGAGTCTAGGATGAAGATTTTCGCGGGGATTTTTATGGTGAATTCGAGCCGACTTCAATCCAAGGCAAGGGTGGGGTTCGAATTCCATAACCTGGACTAGATAATTCGTATGTATGAGGGATTTTAGTATGATTTTCGTTGTTGTGTTCTTATGGATTGTTGTTGCCGATTTCGTGTTGATATCTGATGAAGAAGCATGTTGTTCTTGTTGTATTGCTGATGTAATTGTTGTTGTGTTCTGTTGTCTATGTTGTTGGACTGTTAGTTGTAACAATTTGTGTAGAAAGAAGTTAGGGTTCGTAAATTCAATCATATAACTTGATAGATGAAAAGATAGTAAGTTTCTGAGAGTAAAAACAATGTAGAAACCCAAATAGGCTTGGATAGAATGATGAAGTTTTGAGAGTCCGTAGCTGATTTGGAATTGTAGGCTTTCTGGTGGTTTGCGTAACAGATCTGGAATTACGCATAAAAGGCAAGGAATTACGCATAATACGCCCCTTACGCAGGAATTATGCGTAACACATTTGGGCATTACGCGTATGGAGATAGGCATTACGCGTATGGGCAGAGTGAGTGCAAAAAAAAGGCAATTTTTGGCGATTCGTCCTGTTTTTGCATCCGTTTCGAGTTGGTTTGGTCTGAGACTTTAAGTAGATATAAAATAAGTTGATTATAGTACATTTGAGGGTTTAAAATAATTAATTTAGTAATCTAATCGATTAATCCGTAAATTTTTGTTTTCACGTTGAAGTTGTGTTAATGTTGTTATAAGTCGTATTGTCTCGATCTTGGGGAAGATTATTAAGTTACAATTCTTATGACCAATGTTGATTTATGTTGAGGAGTTATTAAGTTGTTATGTTGTTTACTATGTCGTTGTTGTTGTATACTATTCATTATACATGTGCATATTTTCAAGTTGGAGCGAATGCTCGATTCAAGTTGGCCTGGATTTGCAAATAAGTTGTTAGTGCCTTGATAAACTGGCAAGATTTCAAGTTGGGAGTTTACTCCAAATGGTACCACATGCATATAAGTTGAGTCACATTGAGTTGCATATTATTTATGTTGATTATTAGATGTAAGTTGTACATTGATGTTGCTTGGTATGTGAAGTGGTGTGATTATATGATTATCTTGCTTACATATTGATTATCATAACCTTGTTTATGTTAATCGATATCTCACTCCTTCTATTTGAATGTTGCCCTTTGTTGGTAACGTGCAGGTAAAAAAGAGTCTAGTACTTAGTAGCTTCGAGTTGGTGTTTGTCGCTCTGATACGTAGCACTTCGGGGGGATGAACACATGTTTTGTCTTCGTGGCTTTTGTTTAAGTTAATGAACTAGTTTCAGTTATTTATGTTGGAAAACCATGTTGAAGTATTTGACGTTGATTTTATTGAAGTTGTTTTAAAGTTGTAACTTTGTTGAATCCACTGCATTGTTTTTAAAGTAATTTATTAATGAAGTTTTGGTTATTGATTTAAAGTTGAAAAATGTGATATCCCATGTTTGTTGATGAATTTTTATAACTCTGATTTAATAATTAAAGTCGGTTAGAAATGGGGTGTTACAATAGGCATAAGCAGTGCAATCCCAAAAACACAAGGAAGTAGTGTCAGTCTTATTGAGTCAAACTACGATGTTCTGACTTTCCAATTGCACAAAGGGAATACGTAGGCACAAGAGACGACTATTGGCAAACACAATCCTTCAGTCTCTTTCGTCGTTCTTTGTGCCATTTCATCTCCTTACCCTTTCATCGTATTCTTCCTTATTTCTTTTCAGTCCTTTTCAATAGCAGTTGCAACACTAGCTGATACCCTCATCCTTGGAAATAGTGCTAGCAAGTGTGGATCCCGTCGGCTACGACAGACGATCTGGGGTGCTAATACATTCCCATTTCATAACCGACTCCCTTACCTTTTCTCTTTAGTTTGCGAGACCCAACTTTCTCCTTCTTCCGGGTTTGTGCAACATTACCCTTCCTTTTGGATAAAAATGTCTGGCTGGCTACTCTTCCTTTTCCGCGCCACTTTCGCGGTTATACCATGATGAAAATCCCGGGAGCGACAAATAGGAACTTATGATGGTGTCAGTATCAGATAATAACACTTGTATAATATTATTATAGATATATATTATTTAGTAAGTTACAAAGTCTATGTCTGGTTCGTGAGCTCTTCCATTGAAGATAAACGCTTATTGATTACCTAAAACTCTACTCGTTGTTTGGTTGGAAGTTAACTTGAGACTGCATTTTTTCTTGTATAAGGGGGATTGTGGGTTTAACATTCTAAAATATCTCATGAATTGTTGGATACTTTAAAGATTAGTTCTTGGGGAGAGGAGTAAGTCACTTCCATAAGACCAAACCTCTCTAAATCTCTGGTGCTATCTCTCTTCCCTTAACTCTTTTATTCTATTGAATATTCAAATCTTTTTATTAAAATGTTTTCAAACTCTGTTTTATAAGACAATTTTGTTTCAAACCGTCATTTTTAAAACCTTTAAAATTCAACCCTCTATTGTGTATGGATTCACATGTTCAACATCATTCATCTTCAGATGGATGGGGGAGGCCACAATGTCAAAAGTTTCATAAAAATTCCTCCCTAAAACGCATTTGTAGACAATTTTATATGGGACTACCAAGAACTATATATCTATTTTTATGGAAACCTTTACCTCTCTGAAGGCGACCATGAGTTCTATGAAACCCCAAAGGTTAGCCAGGGTTCCATTGAAGGCTTGTATATCAGAGCCCGTATAGGGTGACAACCTCTCTTTTTTCAAGCCCAACTTCTTGAAAATTTTAGTGTACATGATATCATATTAACTCCCTCTATCAATGAGGATTATTGAGCCATCAAAATTAGCCATGGTTTTTGTTATCATCAAAGGGAAAATTTCATAATGTTGCATACCTTCTCATTGTCACCAAACCCCATGATGGTTCTTTCCGATTTCTCCTTAACAAATGTTTCTCTTTTTTCATCTCATTGTCCCTTTCGACGATGTATTTTTTCATTTAAATCCTCTAGTGATGGATGAAGTGAAGTTGTATCCCCTGGTAAGGGAAACTATGAATGGTTGTTTCCTCTTTGAACTTCATCTTCATTGTTGTTGTTATCCTTGTTTTCCCGACCTTTTCTACGGCTTAAATTGTTTTCTTATATGGTGGGTCACTTTAACTTCTAGATCCCTTGGAGGGACCTCCATGCCTTTAATGATCATTTTTACTTACATCCTTTTAGGCATACCAACCTAATATACACTTTGTAATCACCATTTCAATTTCATCTTTCATATGGATGTATTCGTCTGTGTTGTGCCATTTTCTTTTGTTGAAGCAGAAAAACTTTAATATGTCTTTCCTTGCATATTTTTTAACGGGGTAAGGTACCTCTTTAAATTCAGTGTTGGCACTTTTGTAAAATCTTTTCTCTTAAGGTGTTAATTGGGGTGTAAGATGAGAATTTGGTTTGTAGCCTCCAATGTGCATCTTTTTTCCCATCGTCTCAATGCTTGTTATCTTCGAGCACTTGATCGGTTTCTGGATTCTCTATTTCTTTCTATTTTCAACAAACATCCACTCATGATAATTGATATAAAGCTAGGATCGAGTGAGAAGGTCACTCATTCTCCACACGCCCTCTAACACTAGTTTTTCATGTCCGTTCTCAATTCTTTCTCGAAGATCCAACATTTCAATCCATCATTAGATCTGCCAACTTCCACTGCCACTTTCATGAACCAGTCAATATATTCCCAAAAGGCTTCTATCTTCTTTTGGTTAATTCCATTGAAGACAATTATTCTTATTGGTTGTCGTTTCCATATTGTGAATTCCACTGAAACTCAACACACAACTTTCTCCAAGAATTAATAGAGTCGTCCTCTAAGGTTTTGAATCACGTATGATGAATCTTTTAAGAGATAGCACAAACAATTTACATTTTACTGAACTCCTGGCATGGTGGTAGTCGAACATGGTGTCAAAGTTATCTATATGATCATCATGACCTTTGATTTTGTCGTAATTGTCTAGCTTTGGTGGTTTTTGGAGGGATTTTTGTGTTTAGCAAATGAGTTCTTTTGACAGAGAGAAGGGTTTGGTGCCTGGTATCTCACTTATACTTCTTTTGAGATTGATGCATCAAGGATCTATTAAGGTGATGATCTTTACGAGGGGTGTGGCTACCATGTCTGTAATGCCTCGTTTTCCTTTTAATTATTATTTGTAAAATAATTAGAAATTGTTGTGACCAATTTTATGTTTTGGTGTGGTTCGATGTGTTTTGAGTACTCTTAGTAAAGGTGTATGACTTATGTGTAGAGAGGATTGGTGGAATTAGTAGAGATGATAATTACTATTATCATTATTATTACTATTATTATTATTATTTAATTAATATTGATAGGGATTAATGAAATAATTAATAATATAATAAAATATTTGGTTATGTAGAGAATTGAAGGATAAATTGGTAATTATCGAGGAAATGAGTGAGGGTAAAAAAGGCATAACACAATTGGATTTTTATAGAGATAATTAGAGAATAAGGGAGTTTTGTTTGATCGTACGTGAAAAGGGAGAACAAAAGTGGAATATTCTAGGGCAAGAAGGGAGAATACTCCATTAGAGAGAAAGAAGGCTCATTAATCTAAGGTAAGAGTGTGATTCTTTCATCTCTAAAGGGATTGATGATATATGTGTTTGGGTAGTTAATCATTAGGTTGAATCCATGAATATGTGATTATTGAGTGGTTAGGGTTTATGAAGAGTTCATGATTTAAAGGATTGAAATTAATGGAAGTGTTGTGTTTGATTGTTGTATTGAAAGGAATATGTTAGGTATAGGTTATTATTGTAACGCCCCGATTCGATTATTCCATTTTGTTGAGTCTTTTATTTGAATTGGGTGATAATTGTTTTAATTATGAAATTGGTGTGTTTATGTGATATGTTGATGTGTTATATTATTTTACCGTTTTGAGAATTTTTGGGTAAAATTAGATTGGAGGGTATTTTAGACATTTGTTAATTAATGATAAGTTAGAAATTTTAGTGAAATTAGAAATTGTGAGAAAATGATATTTGGTGGAAAAGAAAAGAAATAAAACTAGATAGAAAGTTATAAACGTGAAAAGAGAAAGAAAATAGAAGAGAAAGAAAAGGAGGAGAAGAGAAAAGAAGAGAAAAGAGGAAAAAGCTTGGAATTCTTCAAGATTGCTCCTAAGAATCGAAACAATCGGGTAAGGGTGTGAAATATTGTTATCTTAACCTTGTGTGTGATTATGTATGTGTTAGATTGATTGGGTTTTTGTTTTGGAGAAGTTTAGAGAATGTTAGGTTTTAGTGTTTTTGATGAAAATCTTAAAAATTGATAGATTAATCGGTTAGAACTTGATATAATCGAAGTATGATAATGAATACATGTTAATGATCATGTTTATGGAAGTTTAGTTGAGTTTTGGAGGTGTTTAGTAGGACTGTTGCGTAGCTGAGATGTTGTTGAAATCGCAGCTCTCGCTCAGCGAGCAATCCCCCGCTCAACGAGTTTTCCAGAGTTTTTCTCGCTCAACGAGCCTGGGAGTTTTTGGTTTGGTGTTTGTGATTCGTAACTTGAGTTTCGGTTATCCGTTTTTAGTGTTCTTAATATAGATTCGAAGCTAGAAATATGTAGAAATTAATGAAGCTAAAATATGTAATTTTTAGACGACTTTTACCCGACTTTTCCGATAAAACGTAATTATGTTAGTTGAGGAATTGTGCGATTGATTGTGATATGGTGGCCGTTTGGAAAATAAGTGCATTTCGTGAAGTAAATATGAATGCATGTTGATAGTGAAAGAGTTCGTTGTCGTTTGGCGTAATTGATACGAATGTGAATAATTGTTTGTGATTGTATAAGATGAATGCATAATTATATTGTGAATATGTATGCATTTTCAAGAATGTTGTGTGTCATTTTTCATGTGAAGTATAATGTATGCATTCTTGTGTTGTGGGATTCTATATGAATCCGTTGTAACATCGTGTGCCCATGTAGGGTTTGAGTAATGATTACAACACAATTATGTGCCCATGTGGGGTGTGAGTAATCGGATTGTGTGCCCGTATGGGGTGTGAGCAATCCATAAACATTGAGTGCCCGTGTGGGGTGTGAGTAATGAGTGATTTATTCACAAATGATTGTGTGCCCGTGTGGGGTATGAGCAATCAGATTGTGTGCTCGTGCAGGGTGTGAGCAATCCATAAACATTGTGTGCCCATGTGGGGTGTGAGCAATGGGTGAACATCATATGCCCAATGGGGAGTTACTTTAGGTCATGAGCGATGGTTCCAATAGTTCCTGAGTGAACTTGAGATGATTGAGTCGGTACCGCATTGCATTTGTATAGAATCGTGAGTCGGTCTCTATGATTTGTATTTATCATCTATAATTGAGAATTGGTGGATAAACATGAATAATGCATGTTTATGCGGAGTGATAGAAATTGTGAATAAACATGGATGTATATGTTTATGTGAAATGGTAAAATTGTGCATGATGAATATGCTTGTTTTGTTTATATACATTGTGATGTATATGTGTGATGAGTAATGAATTGTGGTGAGAATATGTATATTTATATTTTTATGTTAAGATATATAATTATATGCATTGTTATTATGATAATATTTCTCACCCTTCTGCTGTTTTATGATGCTCTATGAGGCATTGCATAGTAGGTTTGCTGTAGGTCTTTTGTGAAGCGTGTCTTCATTCTTTTGGTCGGTCGGCTCTGATATGTAGCACCAGGTAGCTAGGGTCGGCTTGATGTCTTTTTGTGATGCATTTGTATATGTATTTGGGTGATGAATGTTTATGTAAACATGAATATTTGGTGAATTAAACTTGATTATATATATATATATATATATATATATATATATATATATATATATATATATATATATATATATATATATATATATATATGTGTGTGTGTGTGTGTGTGTGTGTGTGTGTGTGTGTGTGTATGTTTGATGTTGATTAATATTTTAGTTCCCGCTGTTATTTTAATTTTGAGACATGGGTGTAAGGATTTATTTCCTCTGTTGCAAGTTACCCCATTGTTACATATCATTATATGAGAAGGTGTTGTATGTTTTGATTTTCAAGTATAATGTGACATGCCTATTTTATACCATGTTTTAATTACACTCTGATGGAAATTTTATGTGTGCTTAATTGATTAATTAGGGGTATAGAAAGGGAGTGTTACATTAAGTGGTATCAGAGCCAGTGTCGAGTCAGTTGTGTCTGTCTTGTTGTTGTGATGATTGAACTTTTGTTTAATCTTGTTGTTGTCTTTGAGAATAATCAGAATATGGCTGGTAGAAATGACAATGTGATGGCTACTTCTTTGGAAGAAATGGCTAGGGCGGTGCAGGGTGCGCCGAATGTGATTGCTAATGATGAGTTCAGGAAGAATCAACCACCGGTCTTCAAAGGAAGATTTGATCCCGATGGTGCTCAGAATTGGTTGAAAGAGATTGAAAGAATCTTCAGAGTCATGGACTGTGCTAAAGAGAGTAAGGTGAGGCTTGGATCTCACATGCTGAAGGAAGAAGCCGATGATTTTTGGGTCGGTAGAAGTCAAGCTCTTGAGGAAGAGGATGAAGAGATAACTTGGGATATTTTTCGTGTTGAGTTCTTGGGGAAGTATTACCCTGGGAGTGTGAAAGGGAAGAAAGAGATGGAATTCCTTGAACTGAAACAAGGTAGTATGTCCATGATGGACTATACTACTAAGTTTGTGGAGTTAGTTCAATTTCATCCTCATTATGCTGCTGCTACTACTGAGCTCTCGAAGTGTATTAAGTATGAGAATGGTTTGCATCCTGAGATTAAGCAAGCTGTGGGATATCAAAGAATAAGAAGGTTTTCGGATTTGACGGAATGTTGTAGAATTTTCGAGGAGGATAGCAAGGCTTGTTCTACACATTACAAGAGTTTGAATGAGAGGAAAGGAAATCAACAAGCTAGAAGTGGACCTTATGTGACACCCGCTGATAAGGGAAAGCATAGGGGAAACTTTGATAAGAGATCTGGTGGAGGGAGTTCTGGTCCGGTTAAGTGTTACAAGTGTGGTGATTTGGGTCATAAGTCCTTTGAGTGTGGGAAGAACATAGTGAAATGTTCAAACTGTGGAGGTCTTGGACATGCTACTACCGAGTGTAGAAGGAATGTTGTGAAGTGTTTCAATTATGGAGAAGTGGGTCACATTAGTACGAAGTGTACTAAGCCGAAGCAAGCTCAAGCGGGCGGAAAGTTGTTTGAATTAGCAGGGAAGGACACTACTAGTGCAGACCGTTTGATTAAAGGTACATGTTTTATTAATAGTACGTCTTTAGTTACTATTATTGATACGGGAGCGACTCATTCGTTCATTTCTCTTGAGTGCGCTAAGCGTTTGAATTTGTTTATGTCTTCTTGGGGCGGTGAGATGGTTATTGAGACTCCTGCTTCAGGGCCGATAACTACTTCTTTGGTGTGTGTAAGTTGTTCTTTGACCATGTATGGTAAAGATTTTGTTATGGATTTAGTTTGTTTGTCGTTGGAGGGTTTGGACGTAATATTGGGTATGAACTGGTTGCAATTTAATCGAGTTCATATAGATTGCTATCATAAGTTAGTAAGGTTTCCTTCTTTGGATGATGTTGAAGATGAGAGTTTCCTATCCACGAAAGAGTTGAAGAAATTTTTAGTGGATGAAGCTCAATTGTTTGGTTTGTTTGCATCGTTGTCGGTGGAGAGCGAAGTGGAACTCAGTGGGTTCCCAGTGGTGTGTGATTTTCCAGAAGTGTTTCTGGAGGATATTAAGGATGTACCGCCGGAAAGAGAATTTGAGTTTTCTATTGATCTAGTTTCGGGTACTAGACCGATTTCGATGACACCGTATCGTATGTCAGCATCAAAATCGGTAGAACTGAAGAAACAATTGAATGACTTAGTGGACAAGAGATTTATTAGGCCGAGTGTTTCTCCTTGGGGTGCTTCGGTATTGTTGGTAAAGAAGAAGGATGAAAGTACGCAGTTATGCATTGATTATCGACAGTTGAACAAGGTGACAATTAAGAACAAGTATCTGCTTCCAAGGATCGATGATTTGATGGACCAATTGGTTGGTGCGCGTATATTTAGTAAGATTGATTTGAGATCAGGATATCACCAGATTCGTGTGAAAGAAGAGGATATTCAAAAGATGACTTTTAGGACACGGTATGGTCATTACGAGTATTCTGTGATGCCATTCGTAGTTTCTAATGTGTCGGGTGTGTTTATGGAATACATGAATCGTATTTTTCATGAACAATTGGATCGTTTTGTGGTTGTGTTCATCGATGATATTTTGATTTATTCTAAGTCTCAAGAGGAGCATGAAGAACATTTAAGGATTGTGCTACAGATTTTGAAAGAGAAACAATTGTATGCTAAGTTGTCGAAGTGTGAGTTTTGGTTGTCAAAAGTAAGTTTTCTTGGACATGTTATTTTCGATGGTGGTATTAGTGTTGATCCATCACAGATTGATGTGGTAATCCAATGGGAAGTTCCTAGATTAGTTACGGAGATTCGAAGCTTTTTAGGCTTGGCTGGTTATTATCAGAGGTTTATTGAGGGATTTTCAAAGTTGACACTTCCGTTAACGCAATTGACTTGCAAGGGAAAGGCTTTCATTTGGGATATTCATTGTGAAGAGAGTTTCATTGAACTTAAGAGAAGGTTGACAACGACTCTGATCTTGATTTTTCCAAATCCGACAGAACCATTTGTGGTGTTTTGTGATGCTTCATTGTTTCGGTTAGGCGGTGATTTGATGCAAGATGGAAAGGTTGTGGCTTATGCTTCAAAACAATTGAGAGTGCATGAAAAGAATTATCCTACGCATGATTTGGAATTAGCGGCCGTGGTGTTTGTTTTGAAAATTTGGAGGCATTATCTTTATGGTGCAAGATTTGATGTTTTTAGTGATCACAAGAGTTTGAAGTATTTATTTGATCAAAAGGAATTGAACATGAGACAAAGAAGGTGATTAGAGCTTTTGAAGGATTATGATTTTGGTTTGAATTACCATCCGGGTAAGGCAAATGTGGTGGTCGATGCTTTGAGTCAGAAGTTGTTACATATGCCTGCATTGATGATAAGAGAATTGGAACTTTTGGAGGATTTTAGAGACTTGAGTTTGGTTTGTGAAATGACGCCGAGGAGTGTGAGACTTGGTATGCTACATGTTACAATTTATTTTCTTACAACCGTTTGTGAAAGGCAAAAGTTGGATTTGAAGTTTATTATTTGATGATGAAAGAGAATGAGGATTTCAAGGTTGATAGTTTTGGATTTTTGAGATTCCGTGGTCGTATTTGTATTCCCGATGATGTGGAGTTGAAAAAGATGATATTGGAAGAGGGACACTGAAGTAACTTAAGTATTCATCCGGAGGTTAATAAGATGTATCAAGATTTGAAGAAGATCTTTTGGTGGTCCGGTTTGAAGAAAGATGTAGCTCATTTTGTGTATGCGTGTTTGACTTGTCAGAAGTATAAGGTAGAACATCAGAAGCCTAGTTGATTGATGCAACTGTTGTATATTCCGGAATGGAAATGGGATAGTATATCGATGGATTTTGTTACGGGATTCCCGAATATGCTAAGAGGTTATAATGCTATTTGGTTGATTGTTGATAGGCTCACTAAATCTGCTCACTTTATTCTGATTGATATTAGTTATCCTTTGGAGAAGTTAGCCGAGATTTATGTTTATGTGGTTGTGAAGTTACATGGAGTTCCTAAGAGTATTGTATCGGATAGAGATCCTAGATTTACATCAAGGTTTTGGGAGAGTTTACAAAAGGTTTTGGGTTTTAAGTTAAGATTGAGTTCGGCTTACCATCCGCAAACGGACGGTCAAACTGAGAGGACAATTCAATCGTTGGAGGATTTGTTGCGTGCTTGTGTGCTAGAGCAAGGCGATGTTTGGGATAGTTATTTAGCGTTGATTGAGTTCACCTAAAATAACCGTTTTCATTAAAGTATAGGTATGACACCATTTGAGGCTTTGTATGGTCGAAGATGTCGAACACCTTTGTGTTGGCATGAAACCGGTGAGAGGACGGTAGTTGGGCCGGAGATGGTACAATAAACGACAGAAAAGGTGAAGTTTATTCGGGAGAGGATGAGAGTTTCTCAAAGTAGACAAAAGAGTTATCATGACAAGAAAAGGAAAGATCTTGAGTTTCAGGAAGGCGACCATGTGTTTTTTAGAGTTACACCTGTTACGGGTGTGGGTCGTGCTTTGAAGTCGAAGAAGTTGACTTCTCGTTTTATTGGACCGTATCAAATTACTGCACGAGTTGGTGTTGTGGCTTACCGTGTGGAGTTGCCTCCGAATCTTTCGAATTTGTATGATGTGTTCCATACTTTGCTACTTCGGAAGTATGTTCCGGATCCGTCACATGTTATTCCTATGGACGAGGTTGAAGTGAGAGATAACCTTACGGTGGAAGCTTTACCGATTAAGATTTTGGATCGTGAAGTCAAGAAGCTAAGAGACAAGGATATTGTGCTTGTTAAAGTAGCATGGGGAGGCGATGCATAAGGAAATATGACTTGGGAATTAGAGAGTGGAATGCAAGAGTCGTATCCGGAGTTGTTTGAATCAGGTAATATTTTCGAGGACGAAAATTTCTAAAGTGGAGGAGAGTTGTAATGCCCCGATTCGATTATTCCATTTTGTTGAGTCTTTTATTTGAATTGGGTGATAATTGTTTTAATTATGAAATTGGTGTGTTTATGTGATATGTTGATGTGTTATATTATTTTACCGTTTTGAGAATTTTTGGGTAAAATTAGATTGGAGGGTATTTTAGACATTTGTTAATTAATGATAAGTTAGAAATTTTAGTGGAATTAGAAATTGTGAGAAAATGATATTTGGTGGAAAATAAAAAGAAATAGAAATAGATAGAAAGTTATAAGAGTGAAAAGAGAAAGAAAAGAGAGAATAGAAAGAAATAGAAGAGAAAGAAAAGGAGGAGAAGAGAAAAGAGGGAAAAGCTTGGAATTCTTCAAGATTGCTCCTAGGAATCGAAACAATCGGGTAAGGGTGGGAAATATTGTTATCTTAACCTTGTGTATTATTATGTATGTGTTAGATTGATTGGGTTTTTGTTTTGGAGAAGTTTAGAGAATGTTAGGTTTTAGGGGTTTTGATGAAAATCTAAGAAATTGATAGATTAATCGGTTAGAACTTGATATAATCGAAGTATGATAATGAATACATGTTAATGATCATGTTTATGGAATTTTAGTTGAGTTTTTGAGGTGTTTAGTAGGACTGTTGCGTAGCTGAGATGCTGCTGAAATCGCAGCTCTCGCTCAACAAGCAATCCCCCGCTCAACGAGATTTCCAGAGTTTTTCTCGCTCAGCGAGCCTGGGAGTTTTTGGTTTGGTGTTTGTGATTCGTAACTTGAGTTTCAGTTATCCTTTTTTAGTGTTCTTTATATTGATTCGAAGCTAGAAACATGTAGAAATTAATGATGCTAAAATATGTAATTTTTAGCCGACTTTTACCCAACTTTTCTGATAAAATGTAATTATGTTAGTTAAGGAATTGTGGGATTGAATGTGATATGGTGGCCGTTTGGCAAATAAGTGCATTTCGTGAAGTAAATATGAATGCATGTTGTTAGTGAAAGAGTTCGTTGCCGTTTGGCGTAATTGATATGAATGTGAATAATTGTTTGTGATTGTATGAGATGAATACATAATTATATTGTGAATATTTATTCATTTTCAAGAATGTTGTGTGTCATTTTGCATGTGAAGCATAATGTATGCATTCTTGTGTTGTGGGATTCTATGTGAATCCGTTGTAACACCGTGTGCCCATGTGGGGTGTGAGCGATGATTACATCACGATTATGTACCCATGTGGGGTGTGAGTAATCAGATTGTTTGCCCGTGTGGGGTGTGAGCAATCCATAAACATTGTGTGCCTGTGTGAGTGTGAGCAATGGGTTATTTATTCATAAATGATTGTGTGCCCGTGTGGGGTGTGAGCAATCAGATTATGTGCCTGTGCGGGGTGTGAGCAATCCATAAACATTGTGTGCCCATGTGGGGTGTGAGAAATGGGTGAACATCGTATGTTCGACAAGGAGTTACTTTAGGTAACGAGCGATGGTTCAAATAGTTCCTGAGTGTACTTGAGATGATTGAGTCGGTACCGTATTGCATTTGCATAGAGTCGTGAGTCGGTCTCTATGATTTGCATTTATCATCTATAATTGAGAATTGGTGGATAAACATGAATAATGTATGTTTATGCGGAGTGATAGAAATTGTGAATAAACATGGATGTATATGTTTATGTGAAATGGTAAAATTGTGCATGATGAATATGCTTGTTTTGTTTATATACATTGTGATGTATATGTGTGATGAGTAATGAATTATGGTGAGAATATGTATATGTATATTTTTATGTTAAGATATATAATTATATGCATTGTTATTATGATAATATTTCTCACCCTTATGCTATTTTATGATGCTCTATGAGGCATTACAGAGTAGGTTTGCTGGAGGTCTTTTGTGAAGCGTGTCTTCATTCTTTTGGTCGGTCGGCTCTGATATGTAGCACCGGGTAGCTAGGGTCGGCTTGATGCCTTTTTGTGATGCATTTGTATATGTATCTGGGTGATGAATGTTTATGTAAACATGAATATTTGGTGAATCAAACTTGATTTTTTATATATATATATATATATGTGCGTGTGTGTGTGTGTGTATACGTTTGATGTTGATTAATGTTTTAGTTTCTGATGTTATTTTAATTTTGAGACATGGGTGTAAGGATTTATTTCCTCTATTGCAAGTTACCACATTGTTGCATATCGTTATATGAGCAGGTGTTGTATGTTTTGATTTTCAAGTATAATGTGACATGCCTCTTTTATACCATGTTTTAATTACACTATGATGGAAATTTTATGTGTGCTTAATTGATTAATTGATTAATTGAGGGTATAGAAAGGGGGTGTTAAAATTATAACAAAATCTATGAAATAATATGATTTAAAATTAGTTTAAGAGGGTTGAGCTTGCATTGGAAAGATGTTGTTATCACATGGTTTTGCTGTCAAAGTTGCTATGGAGGCTGAATGCGGTGTAGCGCGCCTAGCGCTGTCTGGAGATTTTCGCTTCTCTGAGGCAGAAGCATTCACCCTTAGCACTATGGGGTTCGCTTAGCACGGTGCCCTGTGTAACACCTCAAAGTCGATTTTTAATTAATTGATATGTTTTCTTGTGAATTATGATGTTTATGATGTTATTTGATGTTTTGAGGAGTTTTTGGGATGGCTTAATATATTATTAATATTAAAAATATTAAGTTAGTGGGTTTAGTTTATTATTGAGACTAAATTAAATAATATAAGAGGAATTAGAGGCTAAGGGCAATGTGGTCATTTGACGGAGAATTAGTGAGGGTATTTTGGAGAAGGTCTATTGAGGTCTTAGGGGAAAAAGTGAGAAAAAGGGAGTAAGTTGGGTTTTGTACGATCAATTGGAAAATTGCACTTTTGGGAGAAGGGCTCTGAAGAAGAGGAGAAGTTAGGACTTGAAGGTTGGAAGGATTTTCGAGGAGATTATCGAAAAGCCTACGGAACTTAAGGTATTATATTTTTCCATTCGGTATTATAATGTGGGAATAAAATTGGGGGTTTTGAGGTATAGTTTTAGGGTATAGGGTTTGATTGATGATTTTTGTGATTTGATGATGATTTCATGATGATTTGCGGAATATAATGATGTTAGATGATGTATTTTATGTTATTATAAGTAATGTTGATGTTGGATGTGATTTTGCTGTTATGCTGATGTTAATTGATGGTTTTTACTGAGTTTATCATAGAAGAGAGATGCTAGAAATCGTAGAAGAAATCTGCAGAATTCACGAAGCTCGCTTAGCAAGCATAAATAGAGAGTTGGGCGCTTAGCGAGCAAGATGCCTTGCTTAGCGAGCCCTGGAGAGTTTTGAAAAATTATTTTTTTATTATTCTGAAAATTGTTTTTTCGAGGTGCTTTATGTCTTAGGCTGCTACGATGCTATAGAAATATCGCATGATCTATTTTGGGGATATATGAGGGAAATTAATGATTATATGATGTATGAGGATTTTCTTGATTTTTATGAGTTATGAGATATAAGTAGAATTAGTAATGAAATGATGTATGATGAATTAAATTGATTCCCTTTTGAGTTATAACGTATGATTACATGATGTAGAAGTATGATGACATGAGTGAGTATGAGAATTATGATTAATTGTGAATTAAATTGATTCCCTTTACGTCTATATTATTTTATTCAATGTGAATTTTACTCACCCGGCCTGCCTTTTGTGATGGTCTATTATGCAATCCTACAAATAATCAAGGTTAGCTCGGTGCATGCTTAACTCGGAGTTAGTGAATGGTCAAGTTAGTTAGAAGTGGAGTCCGGCTCTGTGTCCAGTAACATTCAGAATGGATTTTCGCTTGTGTTATTTGTTTTAAGAGAATTAAGTTGTTATTTCTTTTGAATATTTTTGATGATTATTGATGTTTGGATTAAGTACTTGAAGTATCTTTTGATAAAATATGAATTATGATATTTGTTTTTCCGTTGCGTAATTATTGAAAAGCGTTTTGAAAATATATACGATTTTAAACTCGTATTACGGGACATGACTCACTGTGATGTTTATGATTTTTGATTTAAGAAGTAATGTGATGCCCTTTTCATGAGTTTTACTCTGATATTTGATTTAAATTGCTTAACTTATGATGGGGTAGAAAGGGTGTTACATTAGTGGTATCAGAGCAGGTCGGTCTGTCCGGTTGTGTCGTGTCATTGTCAGTCGTGTCAGTTGATGCGTTTGAGTGTTTTGAGGATTGAGTTGTTTTTCGATGTTATTGGTGATTTGTAGAATGGCTTCAAATCGTGCTCTTGCGGATACGGTAGCTACACTTGCTCAGACTATGATGCATAACAATGTTCGTGATGAGTTTCATGCCTTAGGGGTTTTTCTGAGGAATAATCTGCCTAAGTTTGATGGTTTCCATGAACCAGAGAACGCACATAAGTGGATGAAGGCAATTGAGAATATTTTCAGAACTATGGCGTGCTCCGATGCTCAGAAGGTGCAATTTGGCACCCATATGTTGGACGAAGAGGCTGAAGATTGGTGGGATAGTACCCATCAGAGATTAGAAGGAGTTAGGGCTGCCATAACTTGGAATGTGTCCAGGAGGGAATTTTTGAGTAAGTACTTTCCTGAAGACGCTTATGGCAAGAAAGAGGTCGAGTTCTTAGAGCTAAAGCAGGGGAACATGACAGTGGCAGAGTATGCTGCCAAATTTGAGAGGTTAGTGAAGTTTTGTCCTCACTACAACCGTGATGATGCTGAGTTGTCTAAGTGCTTGAAGTTCGAGAATGGGCTGAGACCAGAAATCAAGCAAGCAATTGGTTGTCAGCAGATCCGTAGGTATGCTGAGCTTGTGGATAAGAGTATAATATATGATGAAGATAGTCGAGCTTGATCTGCTCACTACAACCAGGTGAGTGAGAAGAAAGACAAGGGACAGTTTCGAGGGAAGCCTTATGTGACTCCAAATGACAAGGGGAAGCCGAAGGTTGCTGATGGGAAAAAGCTAAGTGGGGGAGCGGGTTCTACTCTTCTCAAGTGCTATAAGTGTGGCGAAGCAGGTCACAAATCTGATATGTGCATGGCTATTGTGATAAAATTATATAGGTTTGGTAAGAAGGGCCATATGAAGAATGAGTATACGAATGCTGAGCCAACTTGTTTTAATTATGTCGAAGAGGGACATATCAATACCCAGTGCCAGAAACCGAATAAGGTTGCTACTGCGGCTCAGACTACTGGTGGAGTGTTTGCCTTGAGTGGCTCAGATGCTCAGACTAAAGAGAACTTGATTTGAGTTACTTGTTTTATTAATAATGTTGAATTGGTTGCTACAATTGATACGGGTGCTACTCATTCGTTTATTTTGATTGAGTGTGCGACCAGGTTGAATTTTCCTTTGACTGTTATGAATGGTACTATGCTGATTGAGATGCCTGCTGATGGTTCAGTTACGACTGGCCTTGTGTATTTGAAATGTCATATAACCATTTATGGTAAGGATTTCTTTATGGATTTAGTGTGTTTGCCTTTGCGCCATATAAATGTTGTGCTTGGGATGAACTGGTCGAAATTTAACTTTGTGCATATCAACTGCTATGCAAAAATGGTGGAGTTTCAAGAGTTTGATGGTAGTGGAGAGATGATGTTTCTATCCGCGAAGTAAGTAGATGAACTTCTAGAAGATGAAGCCCAAATGTTTTCCTTGTTTGTGGCGTTACAAGTTGACCATGAACATTCGAGTGTTGAGTTACTTGTTGTCCAAGAATTTCTTGATGTGTTTCTAGATGACATTAATGATTTACATCCAGAGCATGAAGTAAAGTTTGCAGTGGATTTGGTACCAGGTACTAGTTTAGTGTCGATGGCTCCTTATCGGATGTCAGCTTCGGAGCTGGGTGAGTTGAAGAAACAACTTGAAGAACTAATTGAGAAGAAATTTGTCTGTCCAAGTGTTTCTCCGTGGGGTGCTCATGTGTTATTGGTTAAGAAAAAGGATGGTAGCATGAGGTTGTGTGTCAATTATCGACAATTGAATACGGTGATTATTAAGAATAAATATTCACTTCTGAGAATTGATGATTTGATAGATCATTTGGTGGGAGCTTGCATTTTTAGCAAGATTGATTTGAGGCCGGGTTATCATCAAATTTGAGTTAAGGCAAAGGATATTCCGAAGACAACTTTCCGGATGAGGTATGGTCACTATGTGTATACTGTGATTCCTTTTGGTGTATCCAATGCACCTGGTGTATTCATGGAGTATATGAATTAGACTTTTCATGAGTATTTGGATAAGTTTGTAGTGGTTTTTATTAACAACATTTTGATTCATTCAAAGTCATAAGAGGAACATGAGGGAAATTTGAGGATTGTATTACAAGTGTTAAGAGAGAAGAAGATTTAGGCTAAGTTGTCGAAGTGTGAGTTTTGGTTGAAGGAAGTGAGTTTCCTTGGCCATGTGATTTCTACTGGTGGAATTTCTGTGGATCCTTCGAAGATTGATGCTGTATTGAATTGGGAAACTCCGAAGTCTGCTATAGAGATTAGAAGTTTCCTTGGTTTGGCCGGTTATTACCGAACGTTCATATAAGGTTTTTCTAAGTTGGCATTGTCTTTGACTCAATTGACTCGGAGGGGCCAGGCTTATGTACGGGATGTTGCTTGCAAGAAGAGTTTTGTTGAGTTGAATAAGAGGTTGACTACTGCTCCAGTTTTGATTTTGCCGAATCCGAATGAATCTTTTGTGGTGTATTGTGATGCTTCAAAAATGGGTCTTGGTGGTGTGTTGATGCATAATGGTTAGGTGGTTGCCTATGCTTCTAGACAATTATGTGTTCATGAGAGGAATTTTCCTACCCTTGACTTAGAGTTGGCAGTCGTGGTTTTTGTGTGAAAGATTTGGAGACACTATCTGTTTGGATCAAGGTTTGAGGTGTTCAGCGATCATAAGAGTTTGAAATACTTGTTCGATCAGAAAGAACTCAACATGAGGCAAATAAGATGGTTAGAGATGTTGAAAGACTTTGATTTCGATTTGAGTTACCACCTTGGTAAAGCTAATGTGGCTGCAGATGCTTTGAGTAGGAAGACTTTGCATATGCCGATGATGATGGTGAAAGAATTTGAGATGATTGAGCAATTTCAAAGACATGAGTTTGTTGTGTGAAAATACATTTGAGAGTGTAAAGCTGGGTATGTTGAAATTGAGTAATGATATCGTGGAAGAGATCCGTTTAGGACAACAAATAGATTTCAAGTTGGTTGATCAGATGACTTTGATTAACCAAGGTAACGGGGGAGAGTTCCGAATTAATGAGAATGGTATGATGAGGTTTCGAGATCGTGTGTGTGTTCCTGATATTCCAGAGTTGAAGAAGAGTATTCTCGAAGAAGGACACCGAAGTAGATTGAGTATTCATCTTGGTGCTACTAAGATGTATCATGACTTGCAAAAGTTGTTTTGGTGGTCGGGTATGAAGAGAGATGTTGCGGAGTTTGTGTATGCGTGTTTGATTTTCCAGAAATCAAAGGTTGAACATCAAAAGCCTTTAGGTATGATGCAACCGTTGAGTATTCTAGAATGGAAATGGGATAACATTTATATGGATTTTGTGACAGGTTTGTCGAAGACAGTGAAGGGAAATGTCCATTTGGGTGATTATCGACCGATTAACTAAGGCGGCGCATTTCTTACCGATGAAGATTAATCACTCCATGTCGAAGTTAACAGAGGTGTATATTGATGAGATTGTGAAGTTGCATGGGATACCGACGAGTATTGTGTCAGATAGAGATCTGCGGTTTACATAGAGATTTTGAAGGAGTTTACAAGATGCTTTGGGAACCAAGTTGAGAATGAGTTCTGCTTATCATTCACAGACGGATGGTCAGAAAGAACGGACTATCCAATCTTTAGAGGATTTGCTGAAAGATTACGTGTTGGATCATGGAGGTGAGTGGGATAGTCATTTTCCGTTGATTGATTTTACTTATAATAATATTTTTCATGCGAGCATTGGTATGGATCCATATGAAGTATTGTATGGAGGCAGTGTAGAACTCCATTGTGTTGGTATGAATCAGGCGAGAGTGTTGTACTCGGACCTGAGATTGTGCAAGAGACGGCGAAAAAGATTAAGATGATTCGGGAGAGAATGAAGACTTCTCAAAGTCGTCAAAAGAGTTATCATGATAAGAGGAGTAAAGCACTTGAATTTCAAGAGGGAGATCATGTTTTCTTGAGGGTTACTCCAATGACGGGTGTCAGAAGAGCTATAAAGTCCAGAAAGCTCACTCTGTGTTTCATTGGACCATATCAGATTTCGCAGAGAGTCAGAAAGGTGACATATCTTATTGCATTACCATTGTCACTTGCAAATTTGCATGATGTGTTTCATGTGTCACAACAGAGGAAATACATTGCAGATCCCTCACATGTGATTCAGATGAATGATGTTCGAGTAAGAGATAATTTGACTATAGAGGGTTCACCAATACGAATAGATGGCAGAGAGATGAAGTGATTAAGAGGTTAAGAGATTGCCTTAGTGAAGGTATTGTAGGGTGGACCAGCTGGTGATAGTTGGACTTGGGAGCGAGAGGATCAGATGAAAGAGTCGTATCCAATGTGGTTTGCTTAAGGTACATTTTCTAGGACAAAAATTCTTAAGTGGGGGAGAGTTGTAACACACCAAAGTCGATTTTTAATTAATTGATGTGGTTTCTTGTGAATTATGATGTTTATGATATTATTTGATGTTTTAAGGAGTTTTGGGGATGAGTTAATATATTATTAATATTAAAAATATTAAGTTAGTGGGATTAGATTATTATTGAGACTAAATTAAATAATATAAGAGGAATTAGAGGCTAAGGGAAATATGGTCATTTGACGGAGAATTAGTGAGGGTATTTTGGAGAAGGTCTATTGAGGTCTTAGGGGAAAGAGAGATAAAAAAAAGGAGTAAGTTGGGTTTTGTACGATCAATTGGAAGATCGCACTTTTGGAAGAAGAGCTCTGAAGAAGAGGAGAAGCTAGGATTTGAAGGTTGGAAGGATTTTCGAGGAGATTATCGAAAAGCCTACGGAACTTACGCTATAGGGAGTATTTTTATGTTCGGTATTATAATGTGGGAATAAAATTGAGGGTTTTGAGGTATAGTTTTAGGGTATAGGGTTTGATTGATGATTTTTGTGATTTGATGATGATTTCATGATGATTTGAGGAATATAATGATGTTAGATGATGTATTTGATGTTATTATAAGTAATGTTGATGTTGGGTGTGAATATGCTGCTATGCTGATGTTAATTGAGGGTTTTTACCGAGTTTATCGCAAAAGAGAGATTCTAGAAACCGCAGAAGAAATCTGCAGAAATCACGAAGCTTGCTTAGCAAGCACAAACAGAAAGTTGGGAGCTTAGCGAGCAATATGCCTTACTTAGCGAGCCCTGGAGAGTTTTGAAAAATTATTTTATTATTATTATTCTGAAAACTGTTTTCTCGAGGCGCTTTACGTCTTAGGTTGCTATGATGCTATATAAATATTGTATGATCTGTTTTGGGGATACATGAAGGAAAATAATGATTATATGATGTATGAGGATTTTCTTGATTTTTACGAGTTATGAGATATGAGTAGAATTAGTAATGAAATGATGTATGATGAATTAAATTGATTCCCTTTTGAGTTATGAGGTATGATTACATGATATAGAAGTATGATGCCATGCGTGAGTATGAAAATTATGATTAATGGTGAATGCGGATGCAATGTTATGATGTTTTGAGGGTGATGTATGTATATTGCGTCTTGCATTCATGGCATTAAATTATGAGGGGACTTTGGTCCATTGGTAGCTTCAATCCCATTGTGTGGATTGAAGTGATATGATGTTATGATGTGCTCCCTTAGGGGAGGATTGATGACCCAATGTCCATCCACGAGGATGTTTCGGTACCACATGCATATTAAGAGGTTGCATATCATTCTAAATGACATATCATGATTTGCATTGGCTTTGTGTGATGATGAGATTTACTTGACGTTGTGTATAAATGAGTTATGATTGAATTGTTGTTATTGTTGTTGATGTTCTTAAATTCTTATTTCCATATTATTTTATTGAATGTGAATTTTACTCACCCTGCCTGCCTTTTATGATGGTCTATTATGCCATCCTGCAGATAATCAAGGTTAGCTCGGTGCGTGCTTAACTCGGAGTTAGTGAGTGGTCGAGTTAGTTATAAGTGGAGTTCTGCTCTGTGTCCAGTAACATTTGGGATGTGTTTTCACTTGTGTTATTTATTTGAAGAGAATTAAGATATTATTTCTTTTGAATACTTTTGATGATTATTGATGTTTGGATTAAGTACTTGAAGTATCTTTTGATAAAATATGAATTATGATAAGGATTTCTTTATGGATTTAGTGTGTTTGCCTTTACGCCATATAAATGTTGTGCTTGGGATGAACTGGTCGAAATTTAACTTTGTGCATATCAACTGCTATGCAAAGATGGTGGAGTTTCCAGAGTTTGATGGTAGTGGAGAGATGATGTTTCTATCCGCGAAGCAAGTAGATGAACTTCTAGAAGATGAAGCCCAAATGTTTGCCTTGTTTGTGGCGTTACAAGTTGACCATGAACATTCGAGTGTTGAGTTACCTGTTGTCCGAGAATTTCTTGATGTGTTTCTAGATGACATTAACGATTTACATCCGGAGCATGAAGTAGAGTTTGCAGTGGATTTGGTACCAGGTACTAGTTTAGTGCCGATGGCTCCTTATCGGATGTCAGCTTCAGAGGTGAGTGAGTTGAAGAAACAACTTGAAGAACTAATTGAGAAGAAATTTGTCCGTCCAAGTGTTTCTCTGTGGGGTGCTCCTGTGTTATTGGTTAAGAAAAAGGATGGTAGCATGAGGTTGTGTGTCAATTATCAACAATTGAATAAGGTGATTATTAAGAATAAATATTCACATCTGAGAATTGATGATTTGATGGATCATTTGGTGGGAGCTTGCATTTTTAACAAGATTGATTTGAGGTCGGGTTATCATCAAATTTGAGTTAAGGAAAATGATATTCCGAAGACAACGTTCCAGATGAGGTATGGTCACTATGTGTATACTGTGATTCCTTTTGGTGTATCCAATGCACCTGGTGTATTCATGGAGTATATGAATCAGACTTTTCATGAGTATTTGGATAAGTTTGTAGTGGTTTTTATTGACAACATTATGATTTATTCAAAGTCATAAGAGGAACATGAGGGACATTTGAGGATTGTATTACAAGTGTTAAGAGTGAAGAAGATTTAGGCTAACTTGTCGAAGTGTGAGTTTTGGTTGAAGGAAGTGAGTTTCCTTGGCCATGTGATTTCTATTGGTGGAATTTCTGTGGATCCTTCGAAGATTGATGCTGTATTGAATTGGGAAACTCCGAAGTCTGCTACAGAGATTAGAAGTTTCCTTGGTTTGGCCGGTTATTATCGAACGTTCATAGAAGGTTTTTCTAAGTTGACATTGTCTTTGACTCAATTGACTCGGAAGGGCCAGGCTTATGTACGGGATGTTGCTTGCAAGAAGAGTTTTGTTGAGTTGAAGAAGAGGTTGACTACTGCTCCAGTTTTGATTTTGCCGAATCCGAATGAATCTTTTGTGGTGTATTGTGATGCTTCAAAAATGGGTCTTGGTGGTGTGTTGATGCATAATGGTCAGGTGGTTGCCTATGCTTCTAGACAGTTATGTTTTCATGAGAGGAATTTTCCTACCCTATTATAAGTAATGTTGATGTTGGGTGTGAATATGTTGCTATGCTGATGTTAATTAAGGGTTTTTACCGAGTTTATCGCGAAAGAGAGATTCTAGAAACCACAGAAGAAATCTGCAGAAATCACGAAGCTTGCTTAGCAAGCACAAACAGAAAGTTGGGAGATTAGAGAGCAATATGCCTTACTTAGCGAGCCCTAGAGAGTTTTGAAAAATTATTTTATTATTATTATTCTGAAAACTGTTTTCTCGAGGCGTTTTACGTCTTAGGTTGCTATGATGCTATATAAATATTGTATGATGTGTTTTGGGGATACATGAAGGAAAATAATGATTATATGATGTATGAGGATTTTCTTGATTTTTAAGATTATGAGATATGAGTAGAATTAGTAATGAAATGATGTATGATGAATTAAATTGATTCCCTTTTGAGTTATGAGGTATGATTACATGATATAGAAGTATGATGCCATGAATGACTATGAAAATTATGATTAATGGTGAATCCGGATGCAATGTTATGATGTTTTAAGGGTGATGTATGTATATTGCGTCTTGCATTCATGGCATTAAATTATGAGGGGACTTCGGTCCATTGGTAGCTTCAATCCCATTGTGTGGATTGAAGTGATATGATGTTATGATGTGCTCCCTTAGGGGAGGATTGATGACCCAATGTCCATCCACGAGGATGTTTCGGTACCACATGCATATTAAGAGGTTGCATATCATTCTAAATGACATAACATGATTTGCATTGGATTTGTGTGATGATGAGATTTACTTGACGTTATGTATAAATGAGTTATGATTGAATTGTTGTTATTGTTGTTGATGTTCTTAAATTCTCATTTCCATATTATTTTATTGAATGTGAATTTTACTCACCCTGCCTGCCTTTTATGATGGTCTATTATGCCATCCTGCAGATAATCAAGGTTAGCTCGGTGCGTGCTTAACTCGGAGTTAGTGAATGGTCGAGTTAGTTAGAAGTGGAGTTATGCTCTGTGTCCAGTAACATTTGGGATGTGTTTTCACTTGTGTTATTTATTTGAAGAGAATTAAGATGTTATTTCTTTTGAATACTTTTGATGATTATTGATGTTTGGATTAAGTACTTGAAGTATCTTTTGATAAAATATGAATTATGATATTTGTTTTTTCGCCGCGTAATGATTGAAAAGCGTTTTGTAAATATATACGATTTTATAACCCGTGTTACAAGACAGGACTCAATGTGATGTTTATGATTTTTGATTTAAGAAGTAATGTGATGCCCTTTTTCATGAGTTTTACTCTGATATTTGATTTAAATTGCTTAACTTGTGATAAGGTAGAAATGTTGTTACACCTTGGAGTGAAAATATTATTATTTTGCTGAAATTACTTGAAAACATGTACTTAAATGTTGTATGGATGTTATATTGATGTTGTATCGATGTTGTCATGTAACAATGCTTATGTATGTGTTCATTGGTGTTTTAATATGAAATACCGTGAATGCGGGACTTAATTGTGCAACGATGTGTGTTAGTTGTGGAAGCATGTGTAAACACCCCAAATTTGCCCTCACCCCTTCACTATGGCTTGTGATCATTTCATATGCATAAACACAATCATACCATCTCATACCACATTTTTTGATTCACTGCATAGATTCAAAGTCATCTGCACCTAGGGTTTGTGATCTGAGCAATCCAAGAGCTTCTTGAGCCACTCCAAAGGCCACCAATCACTTCAAATGGGTCCATGTGTGTTCTTATATCATATTACATCCTCTCAAAGTCAAAAATGCCAAAGAATCACAAGAACTGGGATTGGTATGGAAGCAGAGCCAGGCTTGACTGCACAGATGACCTGAAATTAGGGTTTTGGTTTCAGAGGCCATAACTTCAAATTTTTTGGTCATTATTGTTTCTATTGGTCTCTATATGGTATAGGGAGTATGCATATCAATTTTCATGAAGAAATTCCATGGGGAAGTCATCTGATCAAGAGTTGACTTTCTGGACAAGTCAGTGCAAAATCAGGGCATTTGAGGCCCCCAAAGACCCAACCAAGGGGTGATATTCATCATTTTGAGTGTATATGATCTTTATTTGATCATAGAAGAAGTTGGAAGTTCACAAAATTCAAGAATTACAAGTTTTTGCAAAGTTGACTTTTTGGGGCAAGTTTGACTTTTAAAGAATTTGTCAATTTAGGCCACTTTTCAAACCTTACTTTTTGATCCAAAAATGCTTCAAATGGAAAAACTATGGTCATGAAAGTTGTAGATTAGATCTTTCCCTTTTCAAAAAGTACAAGAACATGACCTAATTCATCTTGGATCAAAAGTTGTGGTTCATCAAAGTTGGCAAAAATCACTAAAATTCAAATTATGCACCAAATGAGAAACTTGCAAAATCTTGTACCAAGGCAATTTGTGACTTCTAATTGATGTCAAACCATTACACAAGCATCACACAAGTCTTAAAGTTCAGATTGAACCAAAGGAATCACATGTTTCATGACTTGTGAGGCAAGATCTTTTCATAAGAACCAAAACAAGCCAAGTTGCAAAATCAATCATAACACCTCATCCACTTGCTGCCTTGGTTGCTGAACCACCCTAGCTCTCTCCTCACCCCATGCTGCGCAAGACAAGCCCTTTGTACCAAGCTAGCAAAGTAGCCCATGCCCTCCTTACACAAAGTTGACATTTTGGCAAAAGCAACCATACCTATCACAAAAGGACATGTCATGTCATCTGACCAATAGGATTAGTTTATACAAACCAAATGCAAGCAAAACATCACAACACACAAGCCTGAAACCAGCAAGAACTCAACTCTCTCATTTTTCACTCTCAAAGCAAAAGCCTTCGAAACTCTTCATACAAGCCACAAACACTAAAACAAACTTCACAGACCTTCTCAACTCATCATCCTGATCACAAAGCACCCCTCACCCTTGCCTTAAACTGCCTGAATCCAAAACACGATTCTCACCTGAGCTTGAGCAGAACCTGTTCAAACTCTCAAACCAGCCAACATAAACTCTTGCTAAGCATCCAGACATCATCAAGGGACCAAAGGGAGTGGTTTGCATCAAGGGAAGAGGTCAGAAAGCTGCAAAGTTGAAAGCTTCAAAACTCAGGTAGCTCAAGAACTTTTTTTCCAGAAATGATTTTTAAAGTTCCTAAGTTGTTCTTTGTAGTTCACTGATCACTCTGATGTCTTTAGTTTCGAAAATGGTGGAGAGATGAGAGTTTAATCAGTTTCTGAAACTTTTTGCCCTAGGATTTGTTTGATTCGATTCAGCCAGTTTAGGAATGATAAATGTTGTTTGAATGGGGGTTCTAATTCGTTTGTGGGTGGGGATCATTTCTGTTTAATTAGAATTCGTTTTAGATGCGTGTAGAAGGAGTTTATGATTTTGGGTGATCGGAGAAGATGACCGGAACACTGTTCCGGTCACCTGAGAGTCATTAACGGCTGGATTAGGGCTAATTAATTAGGGTTAGTGAGTTTGAATGTTGGCCGTGGGATCTGGCGCCAAGTCAATGCGCGCGTGTTTGAGTTTGAATCTGGGCCTTCAGATTGGATTACTTTTCCTTTTTCAGTTTAAAATTCATTTTATTTTCATATTAATTCATTTGTTTTCTATATTTTTATTAAAAATAGCAAAACTTATTCAAAAATTCTGAAATTTTTTATACAAGTTATTATTTAATTTCAGAACACAAAAATATTTTTATTTTCATTTTTTGCATTTAAAAAGTATTTTTAAATATTTAAAAGTTTATTTTTAATTAATTAATGAGAATTAATTAATTAAAAATGCTTTTAGGTATTTAAAAATCACCAAAAAATTCATGAAACCTTTAAAACCATTTAGAAACATTGTCCAACCCTCAAACCAAATTTCTTTTTTGATCTTGATGCATTTTGAGAATTTTTCATGGAATTAAAATCATTTTGATGCATTATTTTGATCCAAACGTTCAAAAATCATTTCTGCCTAACCCTAAAGAGTTGGACCTTGATTCTTTTTGCATTGCATTGTGTTTAACATGTAGTTTGTGAGATTAAATGGCCATGATTTGATCTTTCATTTTTCATTTGTTTGGCATTTTTCTTGTTAAGGAACCCTAAGACCCTAGAAAACTTAGGAAAATCATAACTTGAACTTGGTTAGGAGTTGGAACCTCTCCTTTGGGCAGTGGGTTAGTATAGGATTGGGGGTCCTTTGAGTGCATTTTCAATTTTTTGTATTGATGTTTGCTTCTGATTTTGGTTTGTGTTTGATGCTTTGATCATAAACCCTAATTTGGGCTTCCATGTGCATACACCTTGCATTTGCTTGCACAACATGACTTGCCATAGCATTTTATGCATCCATGTGATTCATTTAACATCATAAGACATATTGAAAGCATGTTTGATCATTTCATTTTCCATGTTGTATGCCATGTGCATCTCATAGCTTTTCATGTATGTTCTTGATTCTTAACCAACTTCATTTGCATCCATGAGCTTGTATGATCATCCCCATGTGTTGTTTCATGTTTGCATCATATCATAGCATCATTATCATCATGAATGTGCTTCTGGTTTTGATTTTCATCATGCCATTTCATCCCATTTGACATTGCATTGCACTCCTTTATTAACCTTTCAGGTGGTAAGTAACTTTGAGAAGTGGATTTGCCTTCACTTCTCACATTTTCTTTTCATCTCTCTCTTGCATCCATCGCTGCATTTTGATATGTGTTTGAGATTGAGATTGCTCATTCTTCTCCTTCTTACTTTCTATTCTTCAAGTGACTTGACTTCTTGAATGAAGCAAGTTACTTTGCTTCTCCTGATCCTTTCATCTGCTTCCTGGTGGTTCCATTGAAGATTCTTCTTGCAAACCTCACAAACCTTAGGAACAACCAAGCATGACAATGATTAGGGTTTTGATTAGTCCCCCACTTAGTTTTTTACCTTTGTGTCCCTTTGAGTCCTCTCTTCTCATCTCATAATCAAGGACTAAACCCTAAAGGCTTTGAGGCTTTGTGATTAAGCTTATGCCTGCATCCTTCTATTAGGATGGAGTGTATAACTTTAATCCTAAGTGTTAAACCCTTAATGTGTTTAAATCCTTTAATTAATCCATCTAATAATCATCAAGACATCACACTTGTAACTTGGGCCTTGCATTAGGGTTCTAATTCTTCCTTAATTGGTTAAGAAGGACTAACCCTAGTGTTAATGGACAAGTCCCCCTCAAGTTGTCTTACAAACCCTAAAAATCACTTCATCATCATACCATTAATTAAAATCCACTTAACCAAAGCTTTGTTTTGTCATGAGTTTAATCCCTAATCATGGATTAAGTTGAGGAGCATTCCTCAGCTTAAACATCCTCATCTATTATCCTTCTATTAGGATGGTGTAATGAGGCTGTTTAATCCTTGATTATGGCTTAATATCATTACTCAACACTAAACAAAAACACCAAAAACATTTAGATAATCACAAGTAGGTTAATGATCTTAATCCTACACCATGGTGATCAAGTGTGAGAAGCTGACTTCACACTTAAGGTATTCTCATTACCCCTAATCATAGGGAAGATGTGATGATTTTACTAAATCCCTTGGTTTAGGCTTAAGCTCATTAACTTATGACAAACTTCAAAAGCAATAAAAGACTGAAAATACAAAAACAAACAATAATCGTCTCCTCCGGGATTCTTTTCTCATCTCATTCACTCCTGAACGAGAACTTGCTTCTTCCGTCTAATGCAAGACAGTTTGCACCTGAGCCAGACAGGTCATACACTTGAGCATTGACAAGCAAGCAGTTCATAAGTCAATTCATCTTTCAGTCTCTTTGAGTCGAACTACGGTGTTCTGACTTCCTCATTGCACGAGAGGATACGTAGGCATAACTTAACAGTTATCGAACAAAAGTCTCTGTATATTCCCCCTCTTTCAGCTTTATTTTCTCAGCCTCATTATCATGAGCATTTCACTCTTTTCCTTACACTGACACTTCACTTATACACTTCACACTGCTTTTACACTGACACCTGTACATCCTCTTCCAGTTCTTTATACACAAATTGCACTGACACTACCCCTTTAAAACACAAATCTTTTAAGCGTGGATCCCGTCGAGTACGACGGACAATCTGGGTGCTAATACCTTCCTAGGTTGTAACCAACCCCCTTTCTCAGTCTCTCTGGTTCGCGACCGTCTTATCCATCTTTTTCTAGGTCTATGCAGCATTACCTTTCCTTCGGGATAAAAATGCCTAGCTGGCGACTCTTTTCTTTTCCAGTGAGTTCACTGCTGTGTGTTCTCATTGTCCCTCTCGCCGACCGTTCGCGTCTGTACCCTATTTGACCCGGCTTCATTTAGTGGGAGCGACAGCTTGGCGACTCTGCTGGGGATCCTTATACTGTAACCAGGGCTTCTGGTTCTTTTTGTGGGTTCCTCCTAGCGCTTGTTTGATTTGTGTTTACTGGGGTGTTAGGTGCTATTTGTGTTTGTGTATTTGTTTTATTTCTACTTTATGTACAGTTGTTTATTTGCTTTATTTATGGCTTTACATATATCATACTGTCATGTTGTCTGGCTGGATCTGGTTTTGCTTTGGTGGGTGGGGTTCTATTAAGAGTTAAGGTTCTATACCTGGGACCTGAGTGACACCTAGGCTAGAGTGGTTCATATTCTTTCCCATTCCATCTCGGTCTGGTGCGGGAATATGAAACACGGTTCAGATATGGGTTTCTTCTTGAGAACTCTGTGTTGCAGATTTCCTGCAATACTAGGGCTATCTGGGTAGCCTGCTAAGTCTGGATGACCTTTTTATGACCTTCAGAAACTGAGGTGAATTAGAGGAGGAACTTTTATGGTTATTGTAAACACTGTACCTCCGGGTTAGAAGTGTTTACACTTCTCATAACTGATCCAAGTCTGAAGATCCTTGTTTTAGAACACCACCTGTGAGGGGGGTTGGGCTGTTTACAGGTTTGCAGGAACCCTTGACCTCAGCATACCTTGTTACTTTGTTTTGATTAAGAGTACTCCATGTTGGAACAGTTCTTGTGATTTCTAACCCTGGACATGTGGCTCTTTATTTGAGTCCCCCACCCTGGTTACTGGACTTATAGACCTCCATCTGGATTTCTTGAACATACCTGGACTTATATCAGAGCACTTGACCAGATCCAACTCAGTCACAAACCCTTGCATGTCATTTGCATACATTATCATTGCATCATTTTAACATTTGCTTATTTGTTTTTCAGGGTATCCATACTTATTTATTAGCTTGGTTTTGACCCCATCATCATCATAGGCCTATCTTCACCAGTATCTACTCCAGTTATCAGCTATCTGCATCATCAGTCTCAGCCTGTCAGAGGCCCATCATCAATTTTATCCTCCATCATCAGCATCTGCCTTATTTCTTCTTCAGCAGCATGACACCTAAGAAAAGTAACATCTCCTATCACTTCTTTGAGCCTGAGTTGACCAGCATCAGGAGGATTCAGACCCTGATTACTCCAGATCATATACCACTTTTCAGAGAACATTATGGAGGAATCCTTGATGTGGTTATGGATTTGGACCCTTCACAGAGGAGCTTGATACATACTTGCCTGCAGTTCTATGATCCCCCTCTGAGGTGCTTCACATTTCAGAATTTTCAGTTGGGACCCTTGCTGGAGGAGTATTCATCATTGGTTGGTGTACCTATCAGGGGTGGAATCCCCTTCAACCCTGAGATGGCTTTCCCAAGTAATGAGGAGATAGCAAAAGCATTGCATCTGGAACCAGTTCTGATTGGGCAAAATTTGACACCTAAGGCTGGAGTCTCTGGTTTTCATCTGGATTTCTTGACTTCTCAGGCTAGTCTGAAGGCCTCCCTGGGGGAGTGGAAAGCAGTCTGTGCTCTGTTGGCCCTTAGCATATATGGGGTCATACTTTTTGCAAATGAGCCTAGGTTTGTTAGCAAGAGTGCAATCCATCTTTTCATCCTGAGAAACCCAGTGCCCACCTTACTGGGAGATCTTTACTACTCTGTTCATCAAAGGAATGAAAAACAAAGGGGAAGACTAGTGAGATGCTGTGCTCCTTTGTTCCATACCTGGCTGCTCAAGCATTTGCCAAAGACTGATGCATTCCTGAACCCTCACCAGCAGAAGAACTGGGCTAGGAGGCTTGTTGCTCTAACCTCAGATGACATCAGATGGTGTACTCAGAGTACTAAGGGCAGAGACATCATTACAAGTTGTGGTCAATTTCCCAATGTGCCTCTGATTGGAGTGAAGGGTTGCATCAATTACAACCCTCTGCTATTCAAAAGACAACTGGGCTATGCATTAGTGCATCCTCCTAGGACACAGGATCTGACTGAGACCCTTTATTGTGAAATCAAGCCTAATCTGGCTGTTGTCAGGCAAGCAGCCTGGGCCTGGGACAATGTGCAGACTAAGGGGGTAACCATTCTTGGAAAGTGCAACAATGTGGCATCAGCACAATACTATGAGTGGTCCCATGCCAGGGCTCAGTTTTCTGGGATGCCCTTTACTATTGAAGATATGCCTGGACCATCCTCAGCACCACCTCCAGCAACTGTCAGCTTAGAAGAGTTTGAGAAATTGAAAGAGAGAAATGAGAAGTTGACTCAGGCTTTACAGAAGACCCTCTGGGAGAGGAGTGATGGTAGGTTGGATATTGAGAGGCTAGAAAAGTTGAAAGTGGAGCATCTGGCTAGAATTGAGAAGTCAGAGGAGTACATTAAGAAGTCTAGGGCTGGAGAACAGATCTTGAAGAATGCCTGCAAGGAAGCTCAGTTCCAGAAGGCCAGGACTGATTTGTATCTGAAGGAGAGTCAAGCTAGGTGGGTCAGGATCACCGAAGCCCGTACTCAAGAGGACAAAATAACTCAGGATAAGATTGAGCAGCTGGAAGCTAGTGCGAAAGAGCAACAGGAAGCCCTGGCAGCAGCCCAGAGAGAGATTTCAGAGTTGAAGATTAGAGCTGGTGTGAAGAGGTCAAAGGACCAGAGTCAACACAAAAAGCTAACTGCAGCTGTTACTACCAGGAATCTCCTTATCAGGAATCTTACAGAGCGTCCGGCTGATCCTGTGACTGAAGCACTTCTCAAGGAAGTTCAGGAGGATGATTTTGGACTGGGTGTTTGACTTTTGCTTGTTGTTGCCTTCATTTCATGTACTTTTTCTTTATGTTGTATTTTTGACCCCTCAGAGGGCATATGTTGTAAGAAAAAAACAAACTATGTATTATTTATCTTTTGTAATATATGTGTTGGTTTGTTTCGTCTAAATTCTTCAAGCAACATCACAAGTATCTTCTTCAAGGGTCTGGAAGGGTCAAAACCAAGTACCAAGCCGGATACCTTGGATACAAATAAGCATACTGCATTGCATACTAACCTTTTGTTTTGTTTTGTAGGTTTTGTTTTATTGTTACTAACTCTGTTGTGACTTCAGGAACTATTGCTCGACGTCGAGGGTTTCCACTCAACCGTCCACACAGATATCCCACCCGCAACAATCTTCCGGGCATACAGATGGATCAAATGCAGCAGGACCTTACGGAGGTCAGGAATCAAATGACCAACGAGAGGTTGGAAATGAGGAATCAGATGACACAATTTATGGAGGTGATGAATAATATGGCTCAAAGCCAGGAGAGGTTGAGAGCACTAGTAGAGGGGAGGAATCAGGAAGACCATCATCCAGGGACTGCTGGGACAAGCAATAATGAGAGAGTCCAACCTCATGTTAATCCCCCAGTCTTTGGACCCCACCAACATCCAGAGATCAACATTCCTGCAAATGTTCAAGGGACTGCCACTGCAGGCAGGGTGCTGCAAGAAGACCCCCAAGAAGATCAGTTCACAGTGATGGGAGCTGGGGAGGAAGCCTATGACAGAAGGCTGGATGAGATAGCTGAGAAATTAAGATCCTTAGAGTCTCAAAATTCTTTGGGTTTTGATGTTATGGACATGGGCTTGGTAGACGGGGTCAGGATTCCCCATAAGTTTAAGCCTCCTTGTTTTGAAAAGTACAACGGGACTTCCTGCCCGCGGACCCACTTACAATCCTTTTTGGGGAGGCTGAAGGCCTATACCATGGACGAAAAGCTATGGATGTTTTATTTTGAGGATAGCTTAACTGGAGCATCAAGGGAATGGTACTCCCACTTGACAAGAGCAACCATTAGGTGCTGGAAGGACTTGGCAGAGGCCTTCATTAGACAGTACCAGTACAACCTGGATATGGCTCCCAACAGGACCCTCCTGATGGGGATGTCTCAGTCATCCAGGGAAAGTTTCCGAGAGTACGCTCAAAGATGGAGACAGCTTGCTGCTGCTGTCCAGCCACCTATGTCAGAGAGGGAGATGGCTGATATGTTCATGAACACCCTCCAGGGGACTTACATTGATAGGCTAGCTGCCTTCTCATCTACCAGCTTTGCAGATGTAGTCATAGCCGGGGAGAGAATTGAAAGCCTATTAAAGATGGGTAAGATCTCAGACAACGGTGCCAGCTCATCCAGCAATACAAGGAAACCTTTTGTAGGCCCAAGAAGAACTGGTGAAACCAATGCTATCCATGCCAGCAGGGGCAGGCCCCAGTATGTTCAAAGGTCTGTGGCAGCAGTCACCATTCCCGCTCCGGCTCATCCACAACCAGCTTATCAACCACCGCAACAAAATTATCAGCAACAACCTCAGTACCAGCAACAAACTCCGTATCCTCCGAGAAATTACAACAACAGCAACACCAACAACAACAATCAGCAGAGACCATTCCAACAGAGGCCCTCTCAGGCCAATAGGGTGATCGATCCGATCCCTATGCCCTATGCAACATTATTGCCACAACTCCTGAAACTCAACCTAGTTGAGCTAAGGACGTTGGCACCTCCGGATCCTAACAGTCTACCAAGAAATTATGACGCCAGTGCCAGATGTGCTTTCCATTCAAATGCACCTGGCCACAGTACAGAGAAGTGTAGAGCCTTGCACATGAAGGTACAAGACCTGGTGGACTCCAAAGCTCTGAACTTTGCACCACCACCAAATGTTAACAAGAACCCTATGCCACACCATGGTGGTCCCCGAATCAATGCTATCGAAGAAGACAAGCCGTCTTACTTGATAACCAGTGTGGGTCAGATTCGGACACCCTTGGTGGAGATTAAAGCTCAACTCCTTGAATGTCAAATGTTCCCGGGATGCGAGCTAGGGTGTGCTTACTGCAACATTTCAGTGAATGGTTGTGATAACTTGAGGGATGGCATAGATGGTCTCATCCGGAGTGGCCTGCTTCAAATTACAACATCAATTCCAACAAATCCAGCAATCTCCTTAACTACGGTTCCAGAACATCCTACAACTGCAACAACCATTGTTCCAAACAACACTTTAGCTTCATCAACAAATGCTTCATCTGTCATTTCAACTGACCAGATATCAGCAAACATCCCTTCTACAACTTCAGCACCACTTCATTTTGAATCTCCTACAACCACAACGTCTATTCTTCCAACAATGTCTCCTACAACATCAGCAACAGACAATGCAAATGTCTCCACAGTTACAATTTATTATGATCCTGAAAATGACTCTGCCTACAACTCACAAAATGCCACTCCTATCAAGGCACCAGTCACAATATACTA
This sequence comes from Lathyrus aphaca, assembly GCA_963966055.1. Lineage (NCBI taxonomy): Eukaryota > Viridiplantae > Streptophyta > Magnoliopsida > Fabales > Fabaceae > Lathyrus > Lathyrus aphaca. The sequence continues at coordinate 633,531,046 of OZ014519.1, forward strand.
TGATCCACAGACTATCACAGTCCCTTCTGCAGCTGCCATCAGTCCAGTCACTGTCACAGTGCCTGGGCCAGTACCTTATGAAAGCAGTAATGCCATCCCTTGGCATTACGGTTCTGACTTATACTGCGAAGGACAGAAAATCACTTTCGAATCATCAACTTCTTCACCACAAATAGACAATGTGGGAGGAGGCGGAGGCTTCACTCGAAGCGGACGTCTCTTTGCCCCGCAAATTCAAAGACCCACTGCCGAAGCAGAAGCTGTTGCCAAGGCAAAAGGGAAGAGCATGGTGCAAGAAGAGCAGGTTGTTAGAGAAGCTTTAAAAACACCTTTTGATCAAGAAGTTGATGAGTTCATGAGAATCATCAAGAAAAGTGATTACAAAATAGTGGACCAGCTGCACCAGACGCCTTCCAAGATCTCCATTCTATCATTGCTTATGTGCTCCGAAGCCCATCGGAATGCACTACTCAAAGTCTTGCACGCAGCTTATGTGCCAGAAGAGATCACCGTCAATCAGTTGGAAGCTGTGGTTGGAAATGTTAATGCTAGTAATGGACTAGGATTCACCAACACTGATTTGACTTCGGAAGGCCGTAATCATAACAAGGCCTTGCACATTACCATGGAATGTAAAGGTGCAGTCCTTTCCCATGTGCTGGTAGACACAGGATCATCCCTCAATGTCTTACCTAAAAAGGCCCTTGTGAAGTTGGAATATGAAGGATTAGCATTGCGACCCAGTAACTTGGTAGTAAGAGCTTTTGACGGCTCTAAGAGATCAGTTCTGGGAGAAATTGAGTTGCCTGTAACAATTGGCCCACAAACTTTCAAAACGACCTTCTACGTGATTGACATTCAGCCTGCCTACAGCTGTTTGTTGGGTAGACCATGGATTCATGCCGCTGGCGCAGTAACATCTACCCTTCACCAGAAGTTAAAATTCGAGTGGGAAGGTCAAGTCGTTACTATCTGTGGAGAGGAGGATATTTTTGTTAGCCATCTGGCTACTTACAAATATATTGAGATGGATGGGGAGATCCACGAGACCATGAGCCAAGGGTTTGAGGCCCTGAATGTTAATGAAACCTCTGCTGTACTTGGGACTTCCATGACATCCTACCGACAAGCCCGGAAGGTGGTGGAAGGAGGAAACGCTCAAGGCTGGGGCAAACTGTTGTCTGTGGAGAAGAAAGAAGATAGATTTGGGTTGGGTTACAAACCAACTCAAGAAGATCAAGCAGAGGCTGCTAAGAAGCCCAACTTTGTTAGTGGGGGGATGCCTACCCCCGATGCTGTCAACAACTTGGAAGATAAGTCGGAAGATGAACGCAACATGGAAAGCTGGATTCGTCCAAGGATCCCGGGGAGCAGTATCTCAAACTGGTCTTCCCAGGAAATTATAAGAGTTACTCATGCAGAGTAATTATTATTTCCTGTATTTTTATAGCATGCATCAAAGTCTTGCATCTTGCCCAAGATGACAAGACTCATTTTGTAATCGGGTCATCTGTACTTTTTGTGCAACAAGATTAATCAATGAAATATCAGACATCTTTTTGCAAATGAGTCTTTTTCTTTTCCGCTCACTGTCTTTCCATTTCTCTTTTTGTACAAAAAATAAATGGCGATGTTTTCAAAATGACAACTTTATTTCACTTTTCTAAACAAGATTAAAATCAATCACTAAAATGAACAAACTGAACCCTTGCAGAGAGTGCCTTCCAGACAGCACCGACAACAGCACGGCTATGACTTCGTATGACTTTGACAATCCAATCAATCAAGCTGATGAAGGGGTTGAAGAAGATTACGAGCTTCCTGAAGAGCTAGCCAGATTGTTGAGACAACAGGAGAAGGTTATCACTCCTCATCAGGAGGAGGTCGAAACGGTTAATCTTGGTACAGGTGAAGACATGAAAGAGGTTAAAATCGGGGCCTGCCTACAAGACTCAGTGAAGAGACAACTGATAGATCTGCTTCAAGAATATGTGGACGTGTTTGCTTGGTCTTATCAAGACATGCCAGGTTTGGACACCGATATTGTTGTGCACAAGCTGCCTTTAAGGGAAGAATGCCCACCGGTTAAACAGAAACTGCGCCGTACTCGCCCAGACATGGCAATGAAGATCAAGGAAGAGGTACAAAAGCAGTGGGACGCCGGGTTCCTTGCTGTAACTAGCTATCCGCCATGGGTTGCTAATATAGTACCTGTGCCTAAGAAAGACGGCAAAGTAAGAATGTGTGTTGACTACCGGGATCTGAACAGAGCCAACCCGAAAGATGACTTCCCATTACCTCACATTGATGTATTGGTGGATAACACGACTCAGTTCTCGGTATTCTCCTTCATGGACGGATTTTCAGGATACAATCAGATTAAAATGTCACCTGAAGACATGGAGAAGACAACCTTCATCACACCCTGGGGCACGTTCTGTTACAAGGTGATGCCATTCGGACTGAAGAATGCGGGTGCAACATATCAGCGGGCTATGGTGACATTATTCCACGATATGATTCATAAAGAAATAGAATGCTATGTGGATGACATGATCGCCAAGTCCCTTACCGAAGAAGATCACCTGGTGAATCTGCTGAAGCTATTCAAGCGTCTGAGGAAGTACCAACTGAAGCTGAACCCCAACAAGTGCACATTCGGGGTGCGATCTGGTAAGCTGCTGGGATTTATTGTGAGCGAGAAAGGGATTGAAGTGGACCCTGATAAAGTCAAAGCTATTCAAGAGATGCTTGCACCGAAGACTGAGAAAGAAGTCCGAGGGTTCTTAGGTCGATTGAACTACATTTCACGGTTCATATCTCACCTTACAGCAACCTGTGAGCCTCTGTTCAAATTGTTGAGAAAGGAACAAACGGTCAGGTGGAACGAAGACTGTCAGAGGGCTTTCGACAAGATCAAGGAATACTTACAAGAGCCTCCAATCCTTATGCCTCCAGTTGAAGGAAGACCTCTAATCATGTATTTGACTGTATTAGAAGAATCGATGGGGTGTGTGTTGGGCCAGCATGACGAGTCTGGTCGAAAAGAGTATGCAATATACTACCTGAGCAAAAAGTTTACCGACTGTGAACAACGTTATTCACTGCTCGAGAAAACTTGCTGTGCTCTAGCGTGGGCTGCTCGCCGACTGAGACAGTATATGTTGACCCACACTACCTTATTGATCTCAAAGATGGACCCAGTTAAGTACATATTTGAGAAGCCAGCTCTTACCGGACGGGTTGCAAGATGGCAAATGATTCTCACAGAATATGACATCCAGTACACCTCTCAGAAAGCCATCAAGGGCAGTGTATTGTCTGAATATCTTGCTGAGCAACCTATTGATGATTACCAGCCTATGAGATTTGACTTCCCTGATGAAGACATCATGTTCATAAAAGCAAAAGAGCATGAAGAGCCTGTTCATACTGAAGGGCCTGACCCGGGAGAAGAATGGACTATGATGTTTGATGGGGCTGTTAACATGAACGGTCGTGGTGTTGGTGCAGTACTTATTACACCTAAAGGAGTTCACATGCCTTTCTCGGCAAAACTCACTTTCAACTGCACTAACAACGAAGCTGAATACGAAGCTTGCATTATGGGTCTTGAGGAAGCCATTGACCTCAGGATCAAGACATTGACTGTATTCGGGGATTCAGCTCTGGTAGTTAATCAAACCAACGGCAAATGATACACCCACCAGGATCATCTGATACCTTACAGGGATTATACGAGAAGGTTATTGACTTTCTTCACAATAGTCAAGCTTGAGTATATCCCTCGGGACGAAAATCAGTTTGCGGATGCCCTGGCTACCATTTCATCCATGATCAAAGTTCAAGCTGCCAACTTTGTACCTCAGATTTCAGTGTCCAGGCTTGACAGACCATCATATGTGTTCGCAGCAGATGTTGTCAAAGATGTTAAGCCTTGGTTCCACGACATTAAGTGCTTCTTGGAGGATCAAACATACCCACCTGGGGCATCTTCCACCGATAAGAAGACTTTGAGAAGGCTTGCTGGTAGTTTCTTTCTGAACACTGATGGTTCCCTGTACAAGAGAAACTTTGATATGGTACTCCTCAGATGCGTTGATAGAACAGAAGCAGACTTGTTAATGCATGAAGTGCACGAAGGATCCTTTGGCACCCATGCAGGAGGGCATGCCATGGCTAAGAAGTTGTTAAGATCAGGTTATTACTGGATCACAATGGATGCCGACTGTTGTGCTTACGCCAGAAAATGCCATAAATGCCAGATTTATGCAGACAAGGTGCATGTGCCGCCCAATCCTTTGAACATAATGTCTTCACCATGGCCCTTTGCTATGTGGGGCATTGATATGATTGGCAAGATCGAGCCAACTGCTTCAAATGGCCACAGATTCATCCTAGTCGCCATTGATTATTTCACCAAGTGGGTTGAAGCAGCCTCCTATGCGAATGTTACAAGGCAAGTGGTAGCCCGATTTCTGAAGAGAGATATCATCTGTCGATATGGAGTTCCCGAGAGAATCATTACTGATAATGGTTCCAACTTAAACAACAAAATGATGGCAGAACTATGCCGGGACTTCAAGATCCAACACCACAATTCTTCTCCTTACAGGCCAAAGATGAACGGCGCTGTTGAGGCAGCTAACAAGAATATCAAGAAGATTGTGCAGAAGATGGTAGTTACGTACAAAGACTGGCATGAAATGTTACCATTTGCCTTGCATGGGTACCGCACTTCGATCAGGACATCCACTGGGGCAACACCGTATCAGCTTGTGTATGGTATGGAGGCAGTCCTACCTGTTGAAGTTGAATTACCCTCCCTGTGGGTACTGATGGATGTTAAGCTGAACGAAGCAGAATGGGTCCGGTCCCGATATGAACAACTAAGTCTGATCGAAGAGAAAAGATTGGTTGCAATCTGTCATGGACAGTTGTATCAGAAAAGAATGAAGAAAGCCTTCGATCAGAAAGTCAGGCACCGAGAGTACCAAGTAGGAGATCTTGTGTTGAAAATAATCCTCCCTCCTCATACAGACCACAGGGGAAAATGGACTCCAAATTATGAAGGACCATTCGTGGTGAAGAAAGTTTTCTCTGGTGGAGCACTGATGCTCAGCACCATGGATGGTGAAGACTTCCCGTCCCCTATGAATTCAGATGCAGTTAAAAAATACTTCGCATAAAAAATGACCCGCTGGACATAAAAACAGAATGTAAGTCCAGGCAAAAACAGGGCATCCCGGCAAGTCAAAAACAGAATAAAAAGACTTGGGCAAAAATAAGGGAAATAAATAAAAAATGTACACCCGCTGAGTTGAAAAGCCTCATCGGACAACTCAGGCAAAAATGGGTATCCCGATGGATTGAAAACCCGAAAGGGCGATCCATGCAAAATAAGGGAATAAGCGAACAACTGCATCCTGAATTCGTTTGTATCACCTACAACTGGTAAGTTTCGAAAGGATCAAGCTTCTGTCAGAATCAGCCTTCTTCAGAAAGCAGGACGAGAAGAGCGTCAACAGTCATACGGGTCATAGCAAGAGGGGAAGCTCCTTTGAAAGCGTCGTCAACATCGCCAGCACTTTGTTTCTCAATTTGTAACAGTCTCCTCATTTTAGGAGATATGTTCCTTTGACTGTATCTTGCCAATTCAGGGCATTTGAATTAATAAAATCAGATTTTTCAGTCATGTTTCGTCTTGTACATTTTTATTTGCAAAAAATGTCTGATGTCTCTAAAAAACTGATTGCATAAGTACAGATGCTTATCTTCAAAAAATAATACGTGCTTGCAGGAAAATGTATTTACTCTCAAAAGTGTCTAACTCCTATGACGGGATCCAGTAAGGGATACCTCGGGATCACTTGTGCATTTCTCTAACTTTGCAGGATTGCAGGCATCCGAAACGCAACTCGGGGCCGAAAGTTTCATTCCAGCAAGCTGACAAATCAACACTCAGTCTTAGCACTCAAGGTGTTATCTCCCCAGCTGAGTTGCCACTTGTTGCTTCTCCCAACCGAGTTGCCAATCGTTCTTCCTCAGCAGAATACGGAAGCCAGGGAACCATCTCCCCACAGAATCTCAGCCTCTATCCAGAAGAGCAACACACGAAGGAATCACAACAGAGTAAAAAAAAAAAAAAAAACTTCTACAAACCCCAGCTGGGTTCCCTCACTACCAAGATAGGCCTATCAGTGACTTATTCCCCAAAGAAGATACATTTCATCAGATCTACCAATGATCTCATCCCCAGCTGGGATGTCCATTTCAAGCAGATCGGCCAGAGATCTTCACAGCAACGGGATCCAAATCCCGGTTTGGTATCTTTGTATAATCATGGCATTCGCATCATATTCTCCCACAAAGCGTAGCATTCCGTCTAATACGGAGCATTACGGCAAAAATCAAACATATAGCATAATCATAAGCCATGTTTTGAATCGAACACTCGTGAATAATAAAACTCCATCAGTATACAGAAAACTTTCCCCTCAGAGTCCCCAGCAAAAGCAGTTGCCTCATATTCACAAAACACCAGTATATACTCCCTTTGACACCCGTCCGTGTCACATCCCCAGCAGAAAGCCAAAGACATCCTCTTTGCACTCACGGATACTTATATATATATATATACATTTCCTGGACATCCGTCCATGTCATTTTCCCAGCACAGTAATGTAAACACTTTGTATACCAGATATTTGTTTATACTATACTTTTCTCCTTTCGACACTCGTCCGTGTCACTCTCCCCAACAGTTAAATACTCATCTATACACCACTCATACTTACTTTACTTATACAGATACTCGTCTGTATCTTGTATACACCAGTTATATCCCCGCAGATTCGACACTCGTCCGTGTTCTTTGTTAACCAGATGGTACTCGTCCGTATCATCATCTCAGAATATGCGTCAAGTGTTTGTTTCTACCTGATACTCGTCCGTATCATAGTCTTAAGGATGCTTGTCCGCATCCTTAATCCATACACTGAGTCAAACACTTACGTCTCCTTGAATATAGACACTCGTCTGTGTCTACTATTCCCCAGAAGAGCCCCTTCAGATTCAACACTCGTCCGTGTTCTTTGTTAACCAGTTGATACTCGTCAGTATCATCATCTCTGAACACGTGTCAGTATTTGTTTCTACTTGATACTCGTCCGTATCATAGTCTTGAGGATGCTCGTCCGCATCTTTAATATATACACAAACGCCAAACACTTATACCTTTTGTTTCTTGGATATAAACACTCGTCCGTGTTTACTATTCCCCAGCAAAACAAATTTCTTTTTATCTGACACTCGTCCTGTGTCATGATAAACCCTGAGAGCAGCCGTACCCTGCTAGGTGGTCGTCCTCCACCTCTTGATGGTCATCCTCCATCATGCTCATCCGATGGCCGTCCCCATCGTTGATATTTAGCAGCCGTCCCCTGCTAGGTGGTCGTCCTCCACCTCTTGATGATCGTCTTTCATCATTATATCCAATGGCCGTCCCCATTGTTGATATTTGGTTATCTGACATTCGTCCTATGTCATGATAAACCTCAAGAGCAGCCGTCCCCTGCTAGGTGGTCGTCCTCCACCTCTAGATGGTCGTCCTCCATCATGCTCGTCCGATGGCCGTCCCCATCATTGACCTTTTATCCGGCATTCGTCCTATGTCGCGATATTTTCGGCAGCCGTACCCTGCCAGGTGGTCGTCCTCCACCTAAGATGACCGTCCCTCATCTTAACCCAACAGAGCAGCCGTCCCCTGCTAGGTGATCGTCCTTCACCTTTGATGACCGTACCTCATCATCTGTTTATTTCATTTATTCTTTAACCCGATGGCCGTCCCCGTCGTGGTCCCTTTTCTTTTTTAACCCGATGGCCGTCCCCGTCGTGGTCCCTTTTCTTTTTAGCCCGATGGCCGTCCCCATCATTGGTTACATTACTTTATGAACTTGATGACCGTCCCCGTCATGTTTCGTTAATCTCCAGAGAATCTTACAGCTTTACTTGATGGCCGTCCCCATCATAATATCTTTTACCCCCAGCATGTCGGCCGTCCCCGTCATTGCTTTACTGTCCGCACTTTTCCCAGCATGTCGGCCGTCCCCGTCATTGCTCTTTACCCAGCAATCATCCTCTGCTTGACGGTTGTCCTCCGTCGCCCATACTTTACAATATACTTTATTTTCCTTTACAATCTATATCCCTTTTCTTCTTCATTCTGTGAGTGCAAATTTTGGACTGTCTTTGGTATTCAACCACAAGTTATCTTGTTTGCCTGTTAAGCCGTCGCTTACATCCTGCACAGCTAACTCATGTTTGAATAGGGGCAGCTGTAAACACCCCAAATTTGCCCTCACCCCTTCACTATGGCTTGTGATCATTTCATATGCATAAACACAATCATACCATCTCATACCACATTTTTTGATTCACTGCATAGATTCAAAGTCATCTGCACCTAGGGTTTGTGATCTGAGCAATCCAAGAGCTTCTTGAGCCACTCCAAAGGCCACCAATCACTTCAAATGGGTCCATGTGTGTTCTTATATCATATTACATCCTCTCAAAGTCAAAAATGCCAAAGAATCACAAGAACTGGGATTGGTATGGAAGCAGAGCCAGGCTTGACTGCACAGATGACCTGAAATTAGGGTTTTGGTTTCAGAGGCCATAACTTCAAATTTTTTGGTCATTCTTGTTTCTATTGGTCTCTATATGGTATAGGGAGTATACATATCAATTTCCATGAAGAAATTCCATGGGGAAGTCATCTGATCAAGAGTTGACTTTCTGGACAAGTCAGTGCAAAATCAGGGCATCTGAGGCCCCCAAAGACCCAACCAAGGGGTGATCTTCATCATTTTGAGTGTATATGATCTTTATTTGATCATAGAAGAAGTTGGAAGTTCACAAAATTCAAGAATTACAAGTTTTTGCAAAGTTGACTTTTTGGGGCAAGTTTGACTTTTAAAGAATTTGTCAATTTAAGCCACTTTTCAAACCTTACTTTTTGATCCAAAAATGCTTCAAATGGAAAAACTTTGGTCATGAAAGATGTAGATTAGATCTTTCCCTTTTCAAAAAGTACAAGAACATGACCTAATTCATCTTGGATCAAAAGTTGTGGTTCATCAAAGTTGGCAAAAATCACTAAAATTCAAATTATGCACCAAATGAGAAACTTGCAAAATCTTGTACCAAGGCAATTTGTGACTTCTAATTGATGTAAAACCATTACACAAGCATCACACAAGTCTTAAAGTTCATATTGAACCAAAGGAATCACATGTTTCATGACTTGTGAGGCAAGATCTTTTCATAAGAACCAAAACAAGCCAAGTTGCAAAATCAATCATAACACCTCATCCACTTGCTGCCTTGGTTGCTGAACCACCCTAGCTCTCTCCTCACCCCATGCTGCGCAAGACAAGCCCTTTGTACCAAGCTAGCAAAGTAGCCCATGCCCTCCTTACACAAAGTTGACATTTTGGCAAAAGCAACCATACCTATCACAAAAGGACATGTCATGTCATCTGACCAATAGGATTAGTTTATACAAACCAAATGCAAGCAAAACATCACAACACACAAGCCTGAAACCAGCAAGAACTCAACTCTCTCAGTTTTCACTCTCAAAGCAAAAGCCTTCGAAACTCTTCATACAAGCCACAAACACTAAAACAAACTTCACAGACCTTCTCAACTCATCATCCTGATCACAAAGCACCCCTCACCCTTGCCTTAAACTGCCTGAATCCAAAACACGATTCTCACCTGAGCTTGAGTAGAACCTGTTCAAACTCTCAAACCAGCCAACATAAACTCTTGCTAAGCATCCAGACATCATCAAGGGACCAAAGGGAGTGGTTTGCATCAAGGGAAGAGGTCAGAAAGCTGCAAAGTTGAAAGCTTCAAAACTCAGGTAGCTCAAGAACTTTTTTTCCAGAAATGATTTTTAAAGTTCCTAAGTTGTTCTTTGTAGTTCACTGATCACTCTGATGTCTTTAGTTTCGAAAATGGTGGAGAGATGAGAGTTTAATCAGTTTCTGAAACTTTTTGCCCTAGGATTTGTTTGATTCGATTCAGCCAGTTTAGGAATGATAAATGTTGTTTGAATGGGGGTTCTAATTCGTTTGTGGGTGGGGATCATTTCTGTTTAATTAGAATTCGTTTTAGATGCGTGTAGAAGGAGTTTATGATTTTGGGTGATCGGAGAAGATGACCGGAACACTGTTCCGGTCACCTGAGAGTCATTAACGGCTGGATTAGGGCTAATTAATTAGGGTTAGTGAGTTTGAATGCTGGCCGTGGGATCTGGCGCCAAGTCAATGCGCGCGTGTTTGAGTTTGAATCTGGGCCTTCAGATTGGATTACTTTTCCTTTTTTAGTTTAAAATTCATTTTATTTTCATATTAATTCATTTGTTTTCTATATTTTATTAAAAATAGCAAAACTTATTCAAAAATTCTGAAATTTTTTATACAAGTTATTATTTAATTTCAGAACACAAAAATATTTTTATTTTCATTTTTTGCATTTAAAAAGTATTTTTAAATATTTAAAAGTTTATTTTTAATTAATTAATGAGAATTAATTAATTAAAAATGCTTTTAGGTATTTAAAAATCACCAAAAAATTCATGAAACCTTTAAAACCATTTAGAAACATTGTCCAACCCTCAAACCAAATTTCTTTTTTGATCTTGATGCATTTTGAGAATTTTTCATGGAATTAAAATCATTTTGATGCATTATTTTGATCCAAACTTTCAAAAATCATTTCTGCCTAACCCTAAAGAGTTGGACCTTGATTCTTTTTGCATTGCATTGTGTTTAGCATGTAGTTTGTGAGATTAAATGGCCATGATTTGATCTTTCATTTTTCATTTGTTTGGCATTTTTCTTGTTAAGGAACCCTAAAACCCTAGAAAACTTAGGAAAATCATAACTTGAACTTGGTTAGGAGTTGGAACCTCTCCTTTGGGCAGTGGGTTAGTATAGGATTGGGGGTCCTTTGAGTGCATTTTCAATTTTTTGTATTGATGTTTGCTTCTGATTTTGGTTTGTGTTTGATGCTTTGATCATAAACCCTAATTTGGGCTTCCATGTGCATACACCTTGCATTTGCTTGCACAACATGACTTGCCATAGCATTTTATGCATCCATGTGATTCATTTAAGATCATAAGACATATTGAAAGCATGTTTGATCATTGCATTTGCCATGTTGTATGCCATGTGCATCTCATAGCTTTTCATGTATGTTCTTGATTCTTAACCAACTTCATTTGCATCCATGAGCTTGTATGATCATCCCCATGTGTTGTTTCATGTTTGCATCATATCATAGAATCATTATCATCATGAATGTGCTTCTGGTTTTGATTTTCATCATTCCATTTCATCCCATTTGACATTGCATTGCACTCCTTTATTAACCTTTCAGGTGGTAAGTAACTTTGAGAAGTGGATTTGCCTTCACTTCTCACATTTTCTTTTCATCTCTCTCTTGCATCCATTGCTGCATTTTGATATATGTTTGAGATTGAGCTTGCTCATTCTTCTCCTTCTTACTTTCTATTCTTCAAGTGACTTGACTTCTTGAATGAAGCAAGTTACTTTTCTTCTCCTGATCCTTTCATCTGCTTCCTGGTGGTTCCATTGAAGATTCTTCTTGCAAACCTCACAAACCTTAGGAAAAACCAAGCATGACAATGATTAGGGTTTTGATTAGTCCCCCACTTAGTTTTTTACCTTTGTGTCCCTTTGAGTCCTCTCTTCTCATCTCATAATCAAGGACTAAACCCTAAAGGCTTTGAGGCTTTGTGATTAAGCTTATGCCTGCATCCTTCTATTAGGATGGAGTGTATAACTTTAATCCTAAGTGTTAAACCCTTAATGTGTTTAAATCCTTTAATTAATCCATCTAATAATCATCAAGACATCACACTTGTAACTTGGGCCTTGCATTAGGGTTCTAATTCTTCCTTAATTGGTTAAGAAGGACTAACCCTAGTGTTAATGGACAAGTCCCCCTCAAGTTGTCTTACAAACCCTAAAAATCACTTCATCATCATACCATTAATTAAAATCCACTTAACCAAAGCTTTGTTTTGTCATGAGTTTAATCCCTAATCATGGATTAAGTTGAGGAGCATTCCTCAGCTTAAACATCCTCATCTATTATCCTTCTATTAGGATGGTGTAATGAGGCTGTTTAATCCTTGATTATGGCTTAATCTCATTACTCAACACTAAACAAAAACACCAAAAACATTTAGATAATCACAAGTAGGTTAATGATCTTAATCCTACACCATGGTGATCAAGTGTGAGAAGCTGACTTCACACTTAAGGTATTCTCATTACCCCTAATCAGAGGGAAGATGTGATGAGTTTACTAAATCCCTTGGTTTAGGCTTAAGCTCATTAACTTATGACAAACTTCAAAAGCAATAAAAGACTGAAAATACAAAAACAAACAATAATCGTCTCCTCCGGGATTCTTTTCTCATCTCATTCACTCCTGAACGAGAACTTGCTTCTTCCGTCTAATGCAAGACAGTTTGCACCTGAGCCAGACAGGTCATACACTTGAGCATTGACAAGCAAGCAGTTCATAAATCAATTCATCTTTCAGTCTCTTTGGGTCGAACTACGGTGTTCTGACTTCCTCATTGCACGAGAGGATACGTAGGCATAACTTAACAGTTATCGAACAAAAGTCTCTGTATATTCCCCCTCTTTCAGCTTTATTTTCTCAGCCTCATTATCATGAGCATTTCACTCTTTTCCTTACACTGACACTTCACTTATACACTTCACACTGCTTTTACACTGACACCTGTACATCCTCTTCCAGTTCTTTATACACAAATTGCACTGACACTACCCCTTTAAAACACAAATCTTTTAAGCGTGGATCCCGTCGAGTACGACGGACAATCTGGGTGCTAATACCTTCCCAGGTTGTAACCAACCCCTTTCTCAGTCTCTCTGGTTCGCGACCGTCTTATCCATCTTTTTCTAGGTCTATGCAGCATTACCTTTCCTTCGGGATAAAAATGCCTAGCTGGCGACTCTTTTCTTTTCCAGTGAGTTCACTGCTGTGTGTTCTCATTGTCCCTCTCGTCGACCGTTCGCGTCTGTACCCTATTTGACCCGGCTTCATTTAGTGGGAGCGACAGCATGACGATACACGTTTGAATAAATGTATATTATAGTTGAGTTGTTGTGGTATAACTCGTATTGCACTAATTATTGAGTTGTTGGAGTATGTAATGTTGTTGAGTTGTTGTGGCATAAATTATAAATGCGATAGTTGTTGATTGTGATGTAGTATGATGTTTTTGTATGATTATGGTTGCATTTTGTGTTGTGGGTTAAAGTTGCATGATACATTGATTATGTGAGAGCTATTATATGTTGTTGTTGAGGTGCAAGTCATATTACATGAGTTATGGGATAATGTGTGGCCATGTGGGGTGTGAGTGTTTATTTGGATTCCTTGTAAATGAATCAATTTTGTTGTTGTTGAGGTGATTGTGTGCCCATGTGGGGTGTGAGAAATCACGGATGTCGTGTGCCCATGTGGGATGCGAGCGACCTAAATAAACGTTCCGACGGGAACTATGATCTTGAAACAGGGATCAAATTGGTATCACATGCATTGAGTCTAGTTGTGTCTCATTGCATTTATGATAGTTGTGTTGCATTGTATTCAGTATGATTATATGTGTATGTATTGAAGTGTGATTTTGTTGATTGATTGTGATATGGGTGAATTACTTGATGATTTATACTCTTATATTTATATAATATGTTTCTTTCGATTGATTTGAGGATCTCTCCCCTTATGTTTGAATGTTGCCTCCACGTGGGTAACATGCAGGTAACCAGAAGTAGTTAAAGTTCGTAGTCAGTGAAGACGAGGTACTTAACGTTAGTTGTAACGCCCCAATTTATTTATTTAATTATTTAATTTAAATAATTGGAAATTATTGTGTGTTATGTGAATTGTGAAGTTGGTGGTGTGTTGAGGGAAGGGATGTTGTTATTTTAATTTATATGAGTTTAAATAATTTATATTATATTGAAATAAATATTGGAATATGAAGTGAAATGGTAGGTTGGTAATTAGACGAGGGAATAGTGAGGGCAAAATGGGGATTTCTTATTAGGGTCTAAGGGTTATGTTGGGAATTTGGAGAAAAGAGAAGTCAGTTCGGAGAAACTAATCGGGAATTGAGAAAAGCTTGAGTATAGGGAGAAAGAAGGAGCTAGGGCAAGAACTAGAAGAGGATAATTCCGGAAATGGAGAGAAATCGTTCGTCGAATTAAGGTAAGGGTGGTATGCCTTTCATATCCTAAGGGTATTATAATACGAGTATTGAGCATAGAATTGTTAAGTGAGATTCCATGAGGATGAAGGATAAATTGATGAAAAGTATGATAGAAAGATTAGGAATGGTTGAAATCGTTAAAACTATTTGACTTAGACGATTAATTGTATGAGGAATGGATCGTATGGATGATTTTCTGTGTTTTTCGGGAATTAAGAAGGGTTTTGGAAAAGAAAAATCGCAGCAGAGTTAGGCTGAATTCATAGAGGAATTATGCAGAATTCGCAGTTCTCGCTTAGCGAGATGTAGCTTGCTTAGCGAGCCTTTAAGAATTTGTTACCCTTCCAGGAAGAAGCTCGCGCGCGCTTAGCAAATGGAAAGGTCGCTAAGTGTAACACCTCGATTTTATTTAATTATTTTATTCAGAATGTTGTGTTGTGGTGTGTGAAGAATAATATATATTATCAAATATAATTATGATATTAAATTATATTTTTGGTGGATAATTGTATTATTAGATGTTAAATAAAATAAATGGAATAAATAAGAGATAAGGACAATGTGGTCGATTGGTGAAAGTAATAAGGGTAAAAGGGGAAGATCATAAGTTGGGTCTTAAGGGTTATGTTGGAAATAAGGAAAAGGGGAAAACATAATCGTATTTGGGAGAGAGCAAGAACGATCGTGAAAGGTGTGAAGAGGAGAAAAAGAGGAAAAAGCTTAATTGGGAAGAAGAGTTTGCGAAGGAGAAGAATTCCTCAATAAAACTTAAGGTAAGGGTGGGATTCTTCCATCTTAAGGGTTCTATAATGGGAATTGGGTAGGTTGAGAATTAGGGATTGAAATTGTGATGAATGGTTGAAGAATTTTGTTGAATTAAGAGTTGTTCGTTATTGTTAGTTGATTATTACATGAATTATGCAATAGAATCGATAATGGCTAAGGATTCTGGCTGGTTTTGGTGTTTTGGAAAACTGTTTTCGTAGCAGGTTTTGTGAGCAGAGAGTGGCTGGGCAATTTGCAAAATCGCAGAGCTTGCTTAGCGAGAAGAGTCAGGGAGTTCGACGCTTAGCGAGCTATGCTTAGCGAGCCCTGGAGTGTGAAAAATTAATTTTTAATTCCGGAAAAATTATAGAAAATTATTTAATTGATTAGTAATGCTTAAGAATTGATGTGGGGTAGCTAGAAGTAGCGAGAAAAGAGTTATACATCTAATTGTAGGGATAATTAGTGTAATTGAGCTAAACATAATATATATGTTCGTTGACTTTGAGGTTGTTGATTTGTTGAGTAGTGTTGTGTTGGTATGTTTCATATGTTTATTGATGGTATATGAGTACGTGATATGTTGTAGTATATGTTATGTTGCGTTGTTGTGTATGAACTGAATTATATGATTATATGTTATGAAATGCATGATAATCTTGTTGATGATGATTAGTAGTAATTGATAGATGTTGCGATATGTGGCTATTGTTGATGATGTTGTATGATGTAGTTGTAGTGAGTATGCATGTATGTCGTTGATGTTGCATGACATGTTGCATAGTTATGTAATATACCAAGGCTGGGTATGTCGTTGTTGTGATATTGGTGTGGTCATGAAATAAGGATCGTACGTGGCCATGAAATAGGGCCCGAGGGTGTGATCATGAAATAGGGATCATACTGGACACCAAAAGAGGGGTCGAGAGTTTCGACGGGAACTGGATCTTGAAATAGAGATCGGATTATGGTACCGCATGCATAGAGTCAAGTCGAGTCTCGTTGCATGATTATTGTATTTGTTATATATGATGTGTGGTTTATGTGCAGTTGTTGTATGAGTTGTTGTTGAATAGTCGTTGTTGAGAAGCAGTGCATTTTAGGATACTTGCTTAATTCTTGTTATATTATCTTTATGATGTAAGTATCTCACTCCTTCTGTTTGAATGTTACCCTCCTGTTGGTAATGTGCAGGTGAGCAGGATAAGTCTAGTGGTGGTGTTTGAAGTCGATGTACTCCTCGTCTTTAGGATGGTGGCTTTGATACGTCGCTTTGGGTGTCGGGTCGATGTTGCACTTTTTATTTTATTTTTAATAAAACGATTTTTGTAATGGATTTATTACTAGTTATTTTGATTTCTGCTGCGATTTGAACATTTTTATAAAACATATTATTGAGCCACGTGTGGTTATGTAGAATTGTGACACTCAAATGTTTTATGAAGTTAAAATTACTCTGATTTTATTAATAATTCCGTGGGGTTATTTGGGTGTTACACTTAGTGAGACCTGAAGTGAAAATAAATTATTTTATTCTGAAAAATTCCATAAAATCCTTTATTTCATACACTAGTGGATTTGGGTTGACGTAATGACGTTAGGGGCATGCATTGAGGGGTTACGTGTTTGTTTTGCAGGATGTTGAAAATAACATTATAGAAACATGAGTTAACAGGTATATATGTACATTGACGTTGTTATATGTTGTTGTTGTCGTTGTTGTTACATGATATAGTTGTTGTTATATGTTGTTGGAGTTGTTGTTACATGTCGTTGATGTTGTTATTTGTTGTTGTAGTTGTTGTTATATGTTGTTGTTGATTTTGTTGCATGAGGTCGTTGTTGTAGACATTGCATATTGTCATTGATGGTGCATGGCAAATGCATAGTCATGGACGGTGTACCAAGATAGGGTAACAATATCCATTTGAATTCCAAAGGGAATCGTTGTTGGTGCGGTCATGAAATAGGGGTTGTATGTGACCATGAAACATGGGTCGTGGGTGTAATCATAAAATAGTGGTCATACTGGACCATGAAATAGGGGCCGAGAGTTCCGACGGGAACGGGATCATGAAACATGGATCATTAAATGGTACCACATGAATTAAGTCTGGTGGGGTCTCATTTGCATTGGTTTTTGTTTGTGTGCATATTATTGTTAGGTGTTTCGGAGTGAGTGTTTAATTTTTTAATTGATGAGAAATGGTGAACACTTGATGATACGTAACTTTTATTTGTATTATTTTTCTCTTTTGTTAGTGTAAGCATCTCACCCCTTCTGTTTGAATGTTACCATATATCGGTAACGTGCATGTGATCAGGAATAATAGAGTCCATTGTCGGTGAAGTCGGTGCACTTCATGTTAGAAGAGTCGGCTCTTATACGTACTTTGGGGTGTCGGGAACGATGATTGATATTTTCTTGTTTATTTTTTTAGAAAGATATGTTGTTATTGAACCTTTATTTTTATGTTTTCCTTTGAGATTACCGTTGCAAGTATACTATTTGTGTTATATATCAGTTGGGCCGTATTTTGGAAGTGAATGTAACACTTGAATTTCGTTTTATATTTTAACTACTCTGATTTTAAACTGAAATTTTATGGGGTATAATTTGGGTGTTACATTAGTCGCGTCTTCTCTGATATGTAACATTGGGAATCGGGAACGCTTTACATTTGATTTGTTTTGTTGAAGAATCTTAGATTCACCTTACGATTTCGTAAACTAATGTTTTTACATTTGAGATGATTTATCTTCCGTTGCATAATGAATTAAATTTGGTTTACCCTAGTTTTATGTTACATGTCTTGAAAAGAGCAATTGTTCGTGGAAAGTAATACCTTAATGTCTTAATTGTATTCTTTTACTCTGATTTTTTAATTAAATTATGTGGGGGAAGTTAGCGTGTTACAAAGTGGCATCAAAGTAGGTTGGTCCTTCTGGCCAAGTCGTTGAGTCGTCGTTGTGCCTGACAGTTGATTATTGTCGATATAGCTTCCTTAACCATTGTTTATTGTTGTTGTTGCATAACAAATTTAGAATGGCTGGAAGGAATGATGTTGCACTTGCTTCCGCTTTGCATGTTGTTGCTTAGGTAGTGCAGAATCTGACGACTGCTAGAAATAACGAGAATGATGAGTTTCGAAATAATAATCCATCTACTTTAAGGGAAAATTATGACCCAGGTGGAACGCATTAGTGGATCAAAGAAATCGAGAGGATCTTCCGAGTCATGGAATGTCCTGAGGCACGAAAGGTGCGTTTGGGTACTCACATGTTAGCGGGAGAAGTTGATGACATGTGGGTTAGCACTAGCCGACAATTGGAGTAACGATTGGGGTAACCGAAGAGGTAATCACTTCGGATGTGTTCAGTAGGGATTTCTTGAGGAAGTATTTTCCTAAAGACGTTCCAGGAAAGAAAGAGATTGAACTTCTGGAGTTGAAGCAGGGTAGTATGTCAGTTACAGAGTATGCTGTCAAGTTCTCAGATTTAGCTAAGTTTTATTCGCACTACGATGAGGCAACTTCAAAGTTCTTGAAGTGCGTTAAGTTTGAGAATGGTTTAAGGCCTAAGATCAAATAGGAGATTGGTTATTAGTAGATCAGGAGGTTTCCAGATTTGGTCGACTGTTGTAGGATCTTTGAAGAGGATAGCAAGGCTCGATCGACTCAATTTAAGGGGTTGGTCGAGAGGAATGGAAAACAACATATGCATCGTGGGAAACCTTATGTAGCTCATGTTGATAAAGGTAAGCAGAGGTATGTTGATGGCAAGAAGCCGAGTGGATGGTGCCCCGGTTCCTTTGAAGTGCTATAGGTGTGGTGAGTTGGGTCATCATGTCAGTGAGTACAGAGTGACGTGAAGAAGTGTTTCAAATGTGGACAACCATGACATATGATTGCTGATTGTAAGGTTAATATGGTGACTTGCTACAATAATGGAGAGCAGGGCTATATCAGGACCGTTGCCATAAACCAAAGCAAGCTTCAAATGGAGGAAACGTGTTCGCTTTGACAGGAACTCAGACTTCTAGTGAAAACCGACTGATCAGAGGTATTTGTTACATTAATAATATGCATTTGATTTCTATGCTAGATACTCATGCTACTCATTGTTTTATTGTTGCTGATTGTGTGAGAATGTTAGGCCTTGTTGTTTTTCTATGAAGGGAGAAATGGTTATCCAAAATCCTGCGAAGGGATCGGTGACTACTTCTCTAGTCTGTTTGAATTTTCCTCTATCGATTTATGGTAAGGACTTTGGTGTTGATCTTATTTATTTTCTGTTGGGAGGTCTGGATGTAATCTTGGGAAAGAACTGGTAGGAATTCAATCATGTTCATATCAATTTTTTCAACAAGATAATGATATTTCTTGCTCCTGAGGAAGTGGAGGAAGCTGGTTATTTATCTGTTAGAGAGTTGAAATAGCTCTTAGATGAAGAAGCTCAAGTGTTGGAATTGTTTACATCATTGGCAGTGGAAAGAAAATCAATGATTAATGAGTTGCATGTGGTGAGTAAATTTCCAGAGCTGTTTCCAGATGACATTGTTTATATACCGCCAGAAAGAGAAGTGGAGTTTAATATTCATCTTGTACCTGGTACTAGACCTATTTCTATGGCACCGTACATGATGTCAGCATTAAAGTAGTGGAACTGAAGAAGTAGTTGGAAGATTTGTTGGAAAAGAAACTTGTGAGGCCAAGTGTATCGCCTTGGGGAGCTCCGATGTTTTTGGTAAAGAAAAAGGACGGTAGCACGAGGTTGTGTATTGACTATAGACAGCTGAATAAAGTGACATTTAAGAACAAGTATCCACTTCTAAGAATAGATGACTTGATGGATCAACTAGTGTGCACTCGTGTGTTTAGCAAGATTGACTTTAGGTCGGGCTATCATCAGATACGAGTAAAGGATGAATATGTTCAGAAACGACTTTCAGGACTCGACATAGACACTATGAATATGTAGTGATGCCCTTTGGAGTTACTAATGCACCTGGTGTATTCATGGAGTATATGAATCAGATTTTTCATGAGTATTTGGATCAGTTTTTGGTTATTTTCATTGATGACATTCTCATTTATTCTAAGTTAGAATAAGAGCATGATGAACATCTATAGATTGTGTTACAAGTGTTGAAAGAGAATAAGCTTTATGATAAGTTGCCAGAGTGCGAGTTCTGGTTGTAAAAGGTGAGTTTTCTTTGTCATGTTATTTCAGGTGATGGTATTTTTGTGGATCCATCCAAGGTAGATGCAGTTCTACAGTGGGAAGCTCCGAAGTTGGTGACTGAGATTAGAATCGTTTTGGGACTGACTAGTTATTACCGAAGGTTTTTTGAAGTTGTCACTTCTGTTGAACCAATTATCTTGTAAGGGTAAAACGTCTATGTGGGACATTCATTGTGAGAAGAGTTTTATTGAGCTGAAGAAGAGGTTGACTACAACTCCATTTTTTATTTTGTCTAAACCAGATGAACCATTTGTGGTGTATTGTGATGCTTCTTTGATGGGTTTGGGTGGTGTGTTAATGCAGGATGGTAAAGTAGTAGCTTATGCTTCGCAAAAGTTGAGGATTCATGAAAGGAATTATCCTACCCATGATTTGGAACTAGAATCAGTAGTTATTGTATTGAAGATTTGGAGGTATTATCTTTATGGTTCTCAATTGAAGGTGTTTAGTGATCATAAGAGTTTGAGGTATCTTTTTGCTCAGAAGGAATTGAATATGAATCAAAGATGGTGGTTATAGTTCTTGAAGGATTATGATTTCGGCTTGAACTATCATCCTAATAAAGCTAATGTCGTGGTTGATGCTTTAAGTCGAAAGACTTTGCATATGTCTACTATGATTGTTAAAGAGTTGGAGTTAATTGAGCAATTTAGAGATATGAGTTTGGTTTGTGAACAAACACCGCATAATGTTCTGTTGGGTATGTTGAAGATCAACAATGAATTTCTTGATAGTATCATAGAGGGCCAACAGTTGGATATGAAGTTAGTGGATTTGATGACTGGAATTGGTCAGGCAGGGAGAAACAATTTTAGGGTGGATAAACAAGGTGTGTTGAGGTTCCGTGATAGGATTTGCATTCCCGATGATTCTGAGTTGAAAAGAATGATCTTGGAAGAGACTCACAGAAGTAACATGAGTATTCATCCAGGAGCTACAAAGATGTATTAGGATTTGAAAAGAATATTTTTGTGGCTTGGATTGAAACATGATGTAGCTCAGTTTGTTTATGCTTGCTTGACTTGTTTGAAGTCGAAGGTGGAACATCAAAAACCCGCTAGTCTGATGCAACCATTAGATATTCCGAAATGAAAGTGGGACATTATTTCTATGGATTTCATTACGGGGCTGCCTAATATCCCGATAGGACATGATACGATTTGGGTAATTGTGGATAGACTGACAAAGTCGGCGCATTTTATTCCGATTAATATCACTTTCCTTTTTCAGAAGTTGGTAGTGATTTATAACCACATGATTATGAAGTTACATAGGATTCCGTTAAGTATTGTATTAGATAGAGATCCGAGGTTCATTTCAAGATTTTGGGAGAGTTTGCAAGAAGCATAGGGTTCGAAGTTGAGGTTGAGTTTCGCTTATCATCGGTAGACAGATGGGCAAACAGAGATAACTATACAATCTTTGGAGGATTTATTGAGGGCTTGTGTGCTTGAACAAGGAGGTGATTGGGATAGCCATTTTCAGTTGATAGAGTTCACATATAACAATAGTTATCATTTTGGTATCAGAATGGCACCTTTTGAGGCTTTGTATGGTCGAAGGTGTCAGACGCCTTTGTATTGGTTTAAGTCTAGTAAGAGTGTAGTGCTTGGACCTGATATCGTCCAACAGACTACGGAGACGGTGAAGTTGATTCTAGAAAAGATGAAGGCTTCACATAGTAGATATAAGAGCTATCATGATAAGAGAAGGAAGGATCTTGACTTTCAATAAGGAGATCATGTGTTTATGAGAGTCACTCCCGTGACTGGTGTTGGGCATGTTTTGAAGTCAAGAAAGCTTATTCCTCTGTTCATTGGTCTGTATCATATTTCTGCAAGAGTTGGACCTGTTGCCTATAGAGTGGCGTTGCCATCCAATTTGTCAAAGTTGCATGATGTATTCCATGTTTCACAACTTCAGAAGTATGATTCCATATCAGTTACATGTGATTCTGATGGATGAGGCAAAGAGATTGTTCTCGTGAAGGTAGTATAGGGAGGTGTTGCCAATGGTAACATGATGTGGGAATTAGAGAGAAAGATGCGTAAGTCGTATCCGAGTTTGTTTGCATCAGGTAATTTTCGAGGATGAAAATATTCTAAGTGAGGGAGAGTTGTAACGCCCCATTTTCCTTTTAATTATTATTTGCGAAATAATTAGAAATTGTTGTGACTAATTGTGTGTTTTGGTGTGGTTTGATGTGTTTTGAGTACTCTTAGTAAGGGTGTATGAAATATGTGTAGAGGATTGGTGGAATTATTAGAGATGAGGATTACTATTATCATTGTTATTATTATTATTACTATTATTATTATTATTATTATTATTCAGAGGGATCAATGAAATAATTAATAATATAATAAAATATTTGGTTGTGTAGAGAATTGATGGATAAGTTGGTAATTATCGAGGAAAGACGTGAGGGTAAAAGAGGCATAACATAGTTGATGGATTTTTATAGAGAGAATTAGAGAATAAGGGAGTTCTGTTTCATTGTACGTGAAAAGGGAAAACAAAAGTGGAAGAGTCTAGGGAAAGAAGGTAGAAAACTCCATTAGAGAGAAAGAAGGCTCATCAATCTAAGGTAAGGGTGATATTCTTTCATCTCTAAATGGATTGATGATATATGTGTTTGGGTAGTTAATCATTAGGTTGAATCCATGAATATATGATTGTTGAGTGGTTAGGGTTTATGAAAAGTTCATGGTTTAAAGGATTGAAATTGATGGAAGTGTTGTGTTTGATTGTTATATTGAAAATAATATGTTAGGTATAGGTTATTATAACAAAATATGTGAAATAATATGAGTTAAAATTAGTTTAAGAGGGTTGAGTTCGCAGTGGAAAGATGTTGTTATCGCAGGGTTTTGCTGTCAAAATCGCTAAGGGTGCTTAGTGCGGTGTAGCGTACTTAGCGCGGTTTGGAGAATTTTCGCTTCTTTAGGCAGAAGCGTTCACACTTAGCGTGATGAGGCTCGCTTAGCGCGGTTCCCTGGAGTGAAAATATTATTATTTTGCTAAAATTACTTGAAAATATGTACTTCAATGTCGTATGGATGTTGTATTGTTGTTGTATCGATGTTGCCATATAACAATGCTTATGTATATGTTCGTTGGTGTTTCAATATGATATACCGTGAATACATGACTTAATTGTGCAACAATGTGTGTTAGTTGTGGAAGCATGAAGATACACGTTTGAATAAATGTATATTGTAGTTGAGTTGTTGTGGTATAACTTGTATTGCACTAATTATTGAGTTGTTGTAGTATGTATTGTTGTTGAGTTGTTATGGCATAAATTATAAATGCGATAGTTATTGATTGTGATGTAGTATGATGTTGTTGTGTGATTATGGTAGCATGTTGTGTTGTGGTTTAAAGTTTCATGATACATTGATTATGTGAGAGTCCTTGTATATTATTATTAAGGTGCATGTCATATTGCATGAGTTGTAGGATGACGTGTGCCCATGTGGAATGTGAGCATTTATCCAGGTTCCTTGTAATGGAATCAATGTTGTTGTTGATGTGATTATGTGCCCATGTGGGGTGTGAGCAATCACGGATGTCTTGTGTCCATGTGGGGTGTGAGCGACTATTATCCCTGAATTTCGACGCAAGCAATTAATGAGGTTATTTGGCTTAATAAAATGTTTTCTCATTATGAGCTAAGAATGTGGTTTTCGACCTTACTCATTAAAAATATGAGAGTCGAAGGAACCTACTTACCAATTTGGTACTTAGAGAAATTCTATGTTAAAATAGTTTCTAAGTGTTAGGATGATTCGACCATGCTGAGGTTCGACGAAAATGGCAGTTACATGAGTTTGACACGTTCAAGTTTGGAGGGAAGTTATGTAATTTTCAATTAAAATGTAGAGACAAGTGGCGCAAGATCAAGCTTCTTCAACACATTAGTGGTACAAGTGTCATCATCTTAGGATAGTCTTAAGAATAACCGTCGAAAACGGTTACTTTGTAATGTATACAAATAGCTTAGTCTAGTGTTAAAATAAGTGTGTGGAAATCATATGTACTAGTAACTCCGTATACTCAAAGTATCCGCGTGCAGAGAAAAAAGTGAAGTGAGAATGTACGTGATTAAAACACCACCAAATTTATCTTCAATGTCAAATTTATCTTTGAAGTCATTTATCTTTTACAAGCATTTATTTTAAAGCATTTATCTTTCAAAGTCATTTACCCTTTTCAAGCACTTTTACTACATTTCCTTTACAATTCTTGCCTTTACTTTTCCAACACTTAAACATTTTGCCTCACATTTATTTTTTCTTTACATTTTCAGCCATTTAGGTTTCCAAGCCTTGCCTTTCTTTTATTTACTTTTGAAAGTTCTTGCTTTATTTCATTCATTTTGTCTTAAAACACCTTCTGAATCCTGTTGAAGGATTCAAGATCCTTTTTCCCAAAAACATTATAAACCAATCAACCTTTTTAGCACATGTCCTAGGATTAATCTGGTCGATCATGCGAGTAACTGAGGGTATTTTGGTATCTTCAGAGGACCAACAGTTGTTTACCAATTTTGGGGGTAAACAACGACCTAAATAGACGTTCCGACGGGAACTGTGATCATGAAACAAAGATCGAATTGGTACCACGTGCATTGAGTCTAGTTGTGTCTCATTGCATTTATGATAGTTGTGTTGCATTGTATCCAGTGTGATTATCTGTGTATGTGTTGAAGTGTGATTTTGTTGATCGATTGTGATGTGGGTGAATTACTTGATGATTTATACTCTTATATTTATATCATCTATTTCTTTCGATTGATTTGAGAATCTCACCCCTTCTATTTGAATGTTACCTCCACGTGGATAACTTGCAGGTAATCAGGAGTAGTTAGAGTTCGTGGTCGGTGAAGACGAGGTACTTCACGTTAGTGGCGTCTGCTCTGATATGTAACATTGGGAGTCGGGAACACTTTACATTTGATTTGTTTTGTTGAATAATCTTAGATTCGCCTTACGATTTCGTAAACGAATCTTTTTACATTTGAGATGATTTATCTTCCGTTGCGTAATGATTTAAATTTGGTTTACCCTAGTTTTATGTTACATGTATTGGAAAGAGAAATTGTTCGTAATACCTTAATTTCTTAATTGTATTCTTTTACTCTGATTTTTCAATTAAATTATGTGGGGGTACTTAGGGTATTACAATGTCCACCTCCCAATTCATGAGGGGAAGGTTTTTGGTGAGGTGTTGCGACATCACTGAGAGTTGCATTGGGTGTGGCCCCAAGGTTTGTGCATTATAGTACTTCTTGTTCTGTAATTGCTCGAGAAGTTGCCTTTTATTGATTTTCATATATATATATATATATATATATATATATATATATATGTATATATATATATATATATATATATATATATATATATATATATATATGAGTCTCTCATTCACATGAAGTACACTCTATTGTTGCATTGTATTATATATGCTTGTTATCAGCTCGTTTTCTCCCTACATCCGAAGTGTTTCTTGGAGTTGTTGAAGATTCTAAAACATTTATGGTTCAGGTGCTCGCGTTCACATTGGAGTTTTTTTAATGTTTTTTTCTTGAAGCAACTCCTGAAAAGGTTGGAATGGTGACATGACTTGGAAAGTTTCCTGGCCGATCGGTGTAGGGATTAAAATCTGGGGAGATGAGGTAGGATCTTAATGAGTGGAAACGATAACTAGTGTGGCAGTGTCATTCTTAGGAGCGATGATGTGATGAGATGCTAGTTGAGTTGATTTAGAAGCTACAACAGTTGGTTGAGAAAATTTGCATTGATTTAATCAGTTACCAAGAACGGTTGCATCCACGTAATATAGAAGATTAGGGGAATTTGATATGAATTTCATGAGAGTCAAGAAAGGAGAAGAGGGTACCTACAAGGTTAGTACTCCAACACAAAAGTTGGTGTGGTTAAAGAGGTATATCTTGCTAGAGTGTGAACTGAGACGTATATCTTGCTAGAGTGAATGAAATGGATCGAGAAACTCTAGACTAGCCATTGGAACAAGACTGGTATTTTTGGGTCGTTTGGCCAGACCATGTTGTGATAGACCTGAAGTTTGTGCCACTATAACTACTAGGTATTGTCTGCTAGGTTATGATTTTATCCAAATGGTTCATCCTTGTTCCAGTTGATCCCAAACAATGTGAGACTATTTTGATGCACCCAAATATTTGGCCCCACAATTGAGACTAACAATCGGGGTGCAAATATATGGGACCGACCCTTCCTTCTTATGTCAATGTAAATCTTAAATCCGCATCATTATGGCTCTGAGATATTGTCTTCTTTGAATGTGAGAATTTATCATAATTTTGTCATTTGAAAAATGTGTCTAGTTGAAATGAGAAATATGCGTGTTGTATATAAACTAATTATAACTCGATTTTCGAACAATATTATTTTGATGTACCTAAATAGTTGTCTTCCATAAATTGATGTAAAATATTTGAATTTTCAATGAATGTGTGTCATGATATGTATCATGGTTTTAAATTGTGAACACTTGATGTGACCACAATATTGTTGTCGTAGTAGTGTCAACATCCGCATCAATCTGTAATTGCGATGTGATTGTAAATCACTCTAAAAACCGTTTCATAACGCTGTAACGACCACATCATAACACCGCAACGATCGCATCTTCCCGCATCAGCCTGAACATATTACGCATTACTTGAAAAAATTACTTGGTCAATTTTCTTTCCTATTTATATCATAGATTAAATGTATGTTTTAAAAGGATCGGAAAGATTCAAAGTGATGGCGAATTGATATATATATATATATATATATATATATATATATATATATATATATATATATATATATATATATATATATATATATATATATATATATATATATATATATATATATAAAATGGAAGACACATCAAACCTAATATAAATAATAAAATATATTATTTTATATTGATAAAAAATAAATTTACGTTGCAACGGCCGCAATCCGCATTACTAATAGTCATAACTGCAGTAACTGCAACCGCATCCGCATCGAGAGACTAAGTCGATAAAGTCGAGTTTTTGAATATTTATTATGCTCAAATGAAGTTTCTTCTACAATAGAAAGAGGACTTTACCACCAAACCACAATGTTGCTAATGTATACAAGTCACACGATAAATAACACACATACCCATAATAAGCTTGCTTTAATCGGTTAAGAAAGGGAAAAATTGATGTAATGTAATATGGCATATGCCAATATCCATAAGGTTGAAAATGCCTATATACCCTAAGATTGCAGCAAGATAAAGCAAACGCATCACCATATTTTGGATACAAAAAGAACATAATATACTATATATGTATATAGATTCCACTAGTGACTAGTCCACTTCTATGCATAAATGCAATCACCATAACCTGCACAATTCAGAATCAGAAAATATTAATTTAGTAATTAATTTAAAACCTCAAACATCAAGTATAATAAGTTATGTGACTTACTTGGATCAGTGACAACAACTAAGCCAGATGCTCTAAAATCACAATTCCAATGATTTTTCCCTCTAGATTGATAATAGAGATTCATAGCTATGGAAGCATGGTTGATGAGATTGTCTGGGGTAGAGCAAGGACATCCTTTACGAAGAATTCTGCAATCAACTTGAGAGCAAGCATAATTGAGGTTGGATAAAAGTGTTGCTTGATCTGATGAAGGCTTTGCCACACACCATGATTTCTGTCCATTTACCATGATCACATTCCACCCTGCACATTAAATACACAAAAGTGAAATAATTGAGAGAAATTATAAAGGAAAAGAAAACCTTCAAATATAGATTTAAGATATAATAGCAGGTATACGACGCTGTTGCACATTTATGGATAGCAAAATACCTGATGTGAGAGATAAGAAAAAAATGAAAAAGAGAAGAGGCAGTTTAGTGGCCATGGTTGGTTTGGTTGTTAGTGTTATGATGGTGCAATCTGTCAGTACTGATATGAATGAAGTACTGCTGCTACTGTCTGCTATACTCGGTGCAGTGAATGAGAAGATCAATGATATATAGAGAAAGAGGTTTAAAAAGGTGGAAAATGTTTTTGGAATGAAAGATTAACGGATAGATTAACAGGAAAATTAGAGAGACGTTGAGATTTGTGTGTGTGGGGACTCTGAATGGAAAAAGTAAAGGGTGGATGCAGCATGTGATGTGAGTTGTACTTGTGTGTTTGTTACTGCTCAATTTTAAGATCTGCTTTATGGCTTTTAGCCTTTTTATTCAAAAGTAGCACTCGTAATACATATTATTGGAGAATCAAAACCTTTGATTGGAAAACAATTACCCCGTTACTTTTGAGAGATGTAAATAAGTAAATCGGTATACAGTGGACAAAGTATGTCGACCTGACCCGACCGGGAAATCGAAACATCGGTTTACAGTGAGTATATTCAAACGCGTTCAGTTTATAAAATAATAGTTATCGATATCTGAACCCGTCCGTATTTGAATCAATTAAATTTTTTACTAGTATATATATATATATATATATATATATATATATATATATATATATATATATATATATATATATATATATATATATATATATATGGATAATGATGCGGTATGAGCGCTAGTACAGATAACTAGTGTTTATGGTTGTACTTCTATTATAATTATTGATCCAACAAATCATTAATTGACCTCTATCTCTCTCTTCATTTTTTATTTATTTGAAGCTCTCATCTTCTTTTACGATCATCAATTTCTTACTTCTCTCATCTTCTTTCACAATGATTTTCATTTGTTCCAATTAAAGATAGTTATTCTATTTTACTGGGTGGTGGTTGTTCCGTTATTTTTTTTCATATCAATGGTTGTTGATGTTATTTTAACAGTTTCTCTATTGGTTGTTTTAGTTTCATCTGAATTTTTCTCATATTAAGAGTTCAAAATCTAGATTGATTCTAAACCATTTGAAACCAGCTAGTCAAATTGAAACCAAATCAAACAATAATCCAACTTAACTGAGAACTAGAACAGACGAAAATGCTCTTTGTTCTTCCACCCGTGATTTTCTTCATATGAGAAATTTATGATATCAAATGTCGAAGAAGTTAGATGTTTGAGGAACCAAATTAGTGCACCATACTCAGTGTGAGTAATTCTTGGGTGTATCACTATTATGACTAATAAGAACCCTAAGGAGTGAAGTTGGAGGAGACTTACTAGGTAGTGATCTTGCATAGATCAGTTCAGTATTTTGCATATGTGTTAGTAAGGTGTAAAGTGGTTAGTCAGAATATGGCATTAGTTATTTTTCTCGGATTCATGGCCTCAGATATTGACCCCATCAGAGTGGTACTTGAGGTATGCAATGTTACTCTACCCTATTGGAAAGAATCGTGAGTTGTGCTTCTAAGAAGGAGCAGGAATCAGATATTCCCGAAGTTAAACATGTAACTCATACTGTATATGAGTAAGAGCACGAGCTAGGATTATGGAAGATGGAACAAGACGATTGAGACGAAGGATTTTGGATGTGAAGTTCAATGTTATCTCCAAATGTGTGTGAAGTGTTGAGAGACTTCGTGAGTGGTATGGAAACTCACAATTACATTCTAGATTGCGTATGATTCCTTGGAAGTGGTGTCTCTTTAATGAATTAAATTTCATTGATGGTGTTATTTTATTATTGGTCGAGTATCATTTGATGGTGTTATTTTATACTATCAATTTTTATTGGTGTTAAGCCAACAAAGGTATTAATATTTTATGTTATTAAACGTCTATATAAAATGTGTAGTGATTGTCAGTTTTTATATGGTCTTCTAGATTTTAAGTCATTTATGGCCAATTCATTTTTCATTAGAGGAATCTACGTGTTACCCCCAATCGTATCTGACACCCCCATTATAAGCAGAAAGGCCATTTTACCCTTCTCAAGAATCCCGGTTTCTTGAAATTTGCGGTATCATACCGGTAATTTTCAATATTACCAGATATTTCAACCTTCTTTAATGTTTTTTACCTTAATTTTCAGGTAGTACCGATAATTTTGAAAATACCGGTAACATCCACCTGATATTTTCAAATTACCGGTATACCATGTACCAGATTTCATAATTTTATAGAAAATTTTTAAAAATTATCGGGGAATTAAAATACCCGATATACCTGTTCGCTGTGATTTCTGACGAACAACCTCTGGTTAACCAATCTCTTAGAAAACTGGGTTACTTGCAGGACCAACCAAACAAGTCCTAGGACACATGTGCAATTGTTTTGTCGAATTACTCTTAGTGTTGTTAATGATTTGTGGTTTGTTTTGTTAATAATGTCAAAGTGTTAAATGCTTTGATTTTGAAAGTAAAATAAAGTTAAAGTTTGAACAAAAGTAAGAAAATGGCGAAATGATGTAAAACTTTACAGAAAAGTAAATAAAACTGAAGATAAAATAACTTGATGAAACAAACTAATAATTTAAATAACTTGAAAGAAAAATGGTGTTCAACACATACATTGTTCCAAATATCAGACTCATTTTCTCTCACACTGGGTACTTAGAGTATTTACAGGATTTTTGTATAAGTTTTCACACACGCATTCTAAACACAAACTATCCTATTTTATACACAAACAAAATAACTGCCTAGAACGGGAAAATTCTAACTAAATGACAAATGCCAGCCTGCATGCAATTTTCTTCTCTGAAACTTCCATGTGTCCAACTGCCAAAGGTTGTAACTTTTGAATTTGAATTCTTCCCTTTGGTGACGAAGCATTGTATCTCTTCATTTGTCGAAATCTCGAAGAAGAAGAAACCCTTCAAACTTTGCCAACCAATGTTTCTGTCAAACAACTCTCTTCTGTCGAAGTGTCGAAAGATACACTCATCTTGTCAAATGCCCAACTATAAACAGGTTTCCAAACCTGGCTTGCCAGAACACTATTTGTCCTCCTGTCGAAGCACTTGAGTTTTTAACCTCGTCAACATCTCCTGAATATCTTCACTTCTTCTTTTTCTTATCTACTGATCATCCTCTCAGCAAAAGAAATGACTTCATGTCTCAAATTTCAAAGTGTCGAAATTATGAGCTTACAAATTGTCCCCCAGCAAAGATGTTTTCGACTAATTTAGGAGAAATATCCTTTGCTGTCGAAATGACTTCTGACACCATGTCAGTCTCATTAATTATAAAGTGACTTTGTTGAGTCCCAAGGAAACACCATGATTTCAACTTTCTGAAAAAACGTCTCATCTAGCCCACGTTTACACAACCTTCCATAACCCTATATTCTAGCTAAATCATGGGCTCCCTACCAACCGTCACCTTTAATCACCACCATTGATCAAAACGCATGTCCCCCATGACTAAAAACTGAAAAGTCTTTTTTTTTCATTTATTTTTTATATCCTGTCACCTTCTATAAATACCACTTCCCACACCTTTTGTTCTTTTTACACTCTCAGACTCTTCTTCTCTACCAAAGAAAAATCTCCATTAAAACCCTTTCAAACTTTCTGTTACTCCAGCTCTAATCTTCTCATAACAATGGCGCCCCCAAAGAATGTTACTGACCGTAGTGCCAAGAAAGCAAAGAAGACTGCTGATCTCCCTCCTGCTCACACATTATCTGGACCCACGCAAGTGAATCAACAACAGTACATCCCAGAACCTCCAAATGAGAGGGAGAAAGCTAGTATCTACAGATCTCAGGTAATAATCCCTATCTTGGTCTCTGGCGTTCACCATGCAATGTTAGGTCCCATCTCTGATCCCAATGCTGACCCAAACCGTTTAAAGGATTTTTATCCTTGCTATTCTGCCTCTAAGTCAATAGGTGCTAGTAAGAACCCTAAAATTGTCGAAACATCTTCTAAGAAACCTGAGATCCCAATAGCTTCGACAGAATTAGACTTGTCATACTTAAATCAAACTAGGATCTTTAGGAGCCCTCCCCTAACAAAAGACCCTTTAGATTATCTAGCTTGGCTCACTAGAGTCGAAAAAGCTAAGGAAAAATTCTGGAAGAAGACAGGTATTTATGACCTGATTCAGTTGTCGAAAGAAGGCCCACGCTACTGCCAGAATATGCTGCTGGCTTCTTTATATTTCTGGGACAGTACCTACAACAACTTCCATCTTCCCTGTGGTATGGTTACCCCCACTCTTTTCGACATAGCAACCATCACTGGCCTTAGTCCTATAAGAGAAATCTTTAATCCTGAGCACCTAAACAAAGATCCCATAGGATTCGTCACCAAACACGCTGGCTATTCCTTATTCATTACTTATCACCAAGGCGAAGGCACTGAGGAAGTTTCTGACAGAGAACATATTGCTTTCCTCACTTTGTGGTTAGCCAAATTTGTCTTCTGCACCAGATCACTCCAGGTTGCCAGGAGCTATATTACCATGGCCAATCAACTTCATAATGGAGTTGCATTTTGTCTAAGTGAATTGCTTCTGGCAAATCTCTATGAATCTCTGAGTGAGAGCGTGAGCAACCTGAAAACCATCAAGGACAAAGGAACCATCAGCCTAACAGGCCCCTTCTGGCTTTTATAGTTGTGGCTGAATGCAACCTTCGAAGCCTGCATCCCTATCAAGAGACCAATTGACAAAGAAGAAGTGAAAGACAGGCGTGTGGAATGGCCCAGGCTAGTTCAACTAACACCTACTGACGAAGGAATAGGTCTTCGACAAGCCTTCACTAGCTATGTAATGATGTTCGCCAAACGTTACAAGTTTACTCCATCCATGGCACCCTTCGCCAGCAGGACTGTGGGTCCTAAATGGTTCACTAGGCAACTCCCATTAGAAAACCAAAAAGAAGAAGACTCCTATATATCCATCTGGGAAGCCTTCCTTATACCAAGACATCTTTTCTCCCATCACAACCTTAATAACATCAAAGTTTCCCTCATTGTCTATCAACCTAACCTGGTGGCCAGACAATTTGGGCTAACACAGACGAAGACAAAACCCATCAACCACAAGAAAGGCTCCATTTTGTTCTACAACTCATTTCAAAATTTTGAGAAAAGTCTAGAATTGTATAACAAATTTTTCGACGCATCTTTGGAGGTCTACCCTACCATATTTCGACCAAACTTCTTGTGCACTGAAGACTTCGACGTTTGGTGGAAGGAGTATTATATTAACAAATTCTTTGATGTAACAACTTTCAACACACTCCTGACGAATGCCTTTGTTTTTGTGCAGGATAAAAAGAAGAAAGGTACAGATAAGCATATCAAAGAAATTCAAAAATTTCAAAAATATTTTGAAACTATTTACAGGCCAAATGATCTTCGTCGAACCATAGGCGAAGCATCAGTGACTTTAAAACAAAAAATTTCAGAAAAGTTAGATAAGTTGGGGGTGCCTTCATATATTCCACCACATGCACATTACAACTTTGCTTACACTTCATTTCCCCCAAAGTTCCCCCCACTCCCTTCTGCAGAATTTGGTGTGGCCTTGTGTCCTCCATTCCCAGATTGGTTTGTGTGTGGATCTCACTTAAAGCTGCTTCGCGAGTCTAGCAAAAAACTTGTCGAACGTGTGGTTCCGACGAAGTATTATTCGGGTAACTTCCCTGGGCACCTTCATGTTGGAATAGAACACGTTAGTGTGGAAGAACCTATTCTTGAAGGTGTCGAAGAAATTAAATCCCTCTTCTTATTTCTAACTCTTTTTTATGTTTTATATCAATGTTCATTCCTTTTCATTTCTTTCAGCTATTAGAATAACTAACAAGAAAACTCCTGGTGAAGGGACCTCTTCTAAACAGGTCGAAAAATCACCCATAGCTGCTAAAAAGGTTTCGACCAATAATGACATCTCACTCTTCTTCTTTTATATAAATTTCAATATTCTCTATACTGAATACATTTCCTTTTTGCACACCTCAGGTAACTCGCACACCAGCCACAAAAAGTAAACAAGAAGAAAAAGAGGTGAGTGTCGAAGAATCTGAGGATGAATCTCCTGAGCCTCAACCTCTGAAAATAAACAAAGGCATGAGAATAAAGACAGTGGCCTCCCAGAGATCCCTGGTCCATAGACGAACTCCTCCCAGCAGTCCAACCACCAAAATCCCTTCAAGAAGTGAGAAAAGTGGGGATTCAGGCACTCACACTGAGATTCCTCAGGTATTATTTTTTCGACTGACAACATTCATAGTCTTAACTGCATTGTTTCTTCTTTTAAACTTCCCTTTCCTGTTTACTTCAGGTTAACATTGATGTCGAAGAAACCTCCAAGGTTCAAGAAGAGGTTATCCCTTCTGATTCTGAAAAGACTTTAGCTGAACGACTTCTGGAAGAAACCACTCTAGATGCTGGTGTTTATGGCCCTCAGACCTTCAGTGACTTCGACATCAGTGACCCTGAGTCCTCTGACAACAATTCTCCTCTTCGTCCAGATTTTACTGTGGAAGAAAAGGCTGCCCCATACCAGGATGCACAACCTCAAGGGCCAATTGATACTACAGAGGCTGATAAGGAAGCTGTCGAAGAAGAATCAGATCTGTCGAAGCAACCAGACACAAGCTTGAACCCTGGAGGAAGTACCCAAGCTGTTCCTACTCCAGCAGAAACTCCAACAGAAACCCCTCTCAATACGGGTTCGACAAGCTTGTCCCATGAGGAAATTGAAAGCCTGAAAGTAAGAAAACCTCTGGAATATCTGAAAGCCTTACTTAGTTCCAGGTACAATTTTTAGGACTCTTCCCACAGCAGCTCAACAACTTCAGGGGCCACCTCTAAAATTCAACAAATCAGTGTTATCATGGCTGAAATTAAGGCAAAGATCCTTGGGGTGGACTTGTTTGGAACTCTGGCCGAAAACCCTTCTGCACAATATGACTTGAAAAAACTTCTAAAGCAAGCCAATCTCCTGGAGGCTTCGACTGAGGAGAGTCGTCTGGTGATTGACCTGATGTTTATGATTGATTCAGTAAGTGCTGACTTGGTTCGCCAAAAAGAATTTTCTCAGAGCATCACAGCTAAATCTGAAAAACACGTCTCAGAATGGAATGTTGTAGCCTCTTCGACAGATAGAATCTCAGAGCTAAACAAGCTTTCTGAAGATTACTCCAAAGCTGCTGCTGAGTGCGAAAATAACATCCAGGCTTATCAAGCTCAGATTGTCGAACTTCAGAAGAAGATCCTCCAAGAGAAGGAACGTCAAGCCAGCCTCCAACAGCCCAACCAAGAAGAAATTGACAGGGAGCTTCAGAAAGGTCTTCAACATGCAGAAACAGCCAAACAACTCCACAGAGAAATTGACGAACTGACTGTTAGCAAAAGTCTCTGTGAACGTCGAATTCAGCTTCAACAGAAGAAATTTGACGAACTCAAAGCAACTTTTCTCCAACAGTAGTTTGTAATAGAAAATAGGGACTTTTATTTTTCTAAGAATTTTCATATGTAATGTTACTTAACGCCATCTGTTTGGCGAAGACAAGCTTTTGTTTGCAATTTTATTCCATTTCTATCTTTATTTCTTGCAATGTTGGCTTATACTTCTTCAAATATTTGCCATTTATTTTCAGCACTCTCCTGTCTTTTTCCATTTCTTCGACTTCATATGCGCCATTTGAAAAAACTCTTAAAATTTTGAAAGGTCGTTCCCATTTAGGAGACCATTTTCCCATCAATCTATCTTTCTTTTCCATGGGCAAAATTACTTTCCAAACTAAATCACCAACTAAAAAGGCTTTAAATTTTACTTTCTTATTGTAAAACTTTTCGACTCTTTCTTTCTGCCTTTTTATTAACTCTAAAGCACGTAACCTCTCCTCATCTAAATCAACTAACTCATCCATCATCATACTCCAATAAATCTCAGATGGAATTTCATGATGCCTTTGAATTCGTATTGATTGTAAATAGATTTCGACTGGTAACACTGCATCATGCCCATAAGTTAACTTAAATGGGGTAGAATTAGTTGCCTCTTTAGGAGACGTTCGACAAGCCCAAAGGATTTGATCCAGAGTCTTGTGCCAATTCCTAGGTTTTTTACCCACATGCTTTTTTATCAGATTTATCACAACCTTATTGGCTGCTTCGACCTGTCCATTTGCTTGAGCATAATAAGGTGTCGAAGTGAGTAACTTAAAACCTGTCTCTTTTGCAAATGCTTGCATGCTTCTTCCAGTAAACACAGACCCTTGATCAGTGGTTATAGTTTCTGGTATTCCAAACCTATAAATTATATGCTTCTGGATGAAGTCTATAACTGCTTCCTGATCTACATTCGTCAGTGGTATGGCTTCAATCCACTTGGTGAAGTAGTCTACTCCAACCAAAATATATTTTTGCCCCTTTGACGAAGCTGGTCGAATTTCACCAATCAAATCTAAAGCCCAACCTCTGAATGGCCAAGGCTTTATAATAGAATGTAACTCATTTGCAGGCACATGAGGTATGCCTGCATGAATTTGGCATTCTTGACATCCCTTTGCAAATTCGACACAATCGTTTAACATTGTTGGTCAATACATCCCTTGTCGAAATAATAACCATTTCATCTTGTGCCCTGCCTGGTGTGCACCACATGCACCACTGTGCACGTTCGACAAGGCTATATAAGCTTCAGTCTCACCTAAGCACTTTAGTAAGACTCCTTCTGCAGTCTTTTTAAACAACTCATTTCCAAAGAGTACGTAACTTAAAGCTCTATACTTTATCTTTCTTTCGACTGTCTGGTTTGGATTTTGTAAATAATCTTTAATAGGTTTTCTCCAATCTCCTACCTCTGGATCATCTACATTGAAAATTTCAAAATTTTCTTCATCACCATATCCCAGTCTTATGGTTTCCAAATCTGATGGGGACAGTCTAGTAGATAATACTTTTCCTCTTACTTCGACAACTTTCTCTAGATTTTCTTTCGACACTTTGTAGCCTGATGCCAGTTGAGCCAAGTCATTTGCTTCCCGATTTTCTAATCTAGGAATGTGTCTAAAGGCTGCACTGTCGAATCTCTTGAGGAGTCTGTTGGCTATTACAAAATACATGATCAAATTTTCTTTGACACATTTGTATTCTTTTGTCAATTGTTTTATTACCAACTCAGAGTCACCCATTATTTCGACCTCTGTTGCCCCCAATTCCAACAATATTTCAAGTCCAGCAATCAAAGCTTCATATTCTGCTTCATTATTTGAACAACAGCCTTCTATTTTGTACTTGAACTTTGTTGGAATTTTATTGGGAGAAATAATTAATACCCCAACACCTGTTCCATTCTTATGACTGGAACCGTCGAAATATAATCTCCAAGGTTCTCTTTCGACGTATTTTATTTCATCTCCAACTATGGAGTGGTCAGCTATAAAGTCAGCAACCACCTGTCCTTTGACAGCTTTTAGAGGCATATATTTTAAAGAATACTCTGTTAACGCCAAAGCCCATTTTCCAATTCGACTATGTAGAATAGATTTAGACAACATATGTTTTATTACGTCGAAATGAGAAGATATATATACATCAATGGGTTTTATATAATGCTTTAACTTTGTACAAGAGAAATATACATATAAACATAGTTTCTCTATCATACTATATCTAGTTTCAGCATCATTTAAGACTCTGCTGAGATAATAGATGGCTCTTTCGACGCCATGTTCATCTTCCTGACAAAGCATGCTTCCCAATGTTCTGTCGGATGCTGAGATGTAGAGCCTCATACTTCTTTTTCGACAAGGAGACATTAAAACTGGAGGACTGGCCAGATATTCTTTGATCTTGTTGAAAGCATCTTGTTGTTCTTGCCCCCAAGTGAAGCCCTCCTTCTTCAATCGAAGTAGAGGTGAGAAAGCCTGTGTTTTTCCACTAAGGTTGGAGATGAACCTTCTAAGAAAGTTAATTTTCCCTAGTAGAGATTGCAGTTCCTTCTTTGTCGATGGCGCTTTCGCTTCCATTATGGCTTTGGCTTTGTTTTCATTAATTTCAATCCCTTTCTTGTGGACCACAAAACCTAAGAAATCACCTGCCTGCACACCAAAAGCACATTTAAGGGGATTCATTTTTAAACCAAACTTCCTCATCCTTTCAAAGGATTGTCGAAGATGGTCAATATTGTTTGAGCTTGACGCAGATTTAATCACAATATCATCTATATAAATTTGCATAAACGTTTCAATGAAATCATGAAAAATAGAATTCATTGCCCTTTGGTAAGTAGCTCCAGCATTTTTTAAACCAAAGGGCATGACTACCCACTCATATGTTCCTGTTGCCCATGGACAACGAAAAGCTGTTTTTGGAACATCTTCTTCAACAATGAAAATCTGGTTATAGCTAGAATATCCATCAAGCATACTTAAATACTCATGGCCTGCTGCAGAATCTACAAGCATTTCTGCTACTGGCATAGGATATTCATCCTTAGGGGTAGCTGAGTTTAAATCTCTAAAATCAATGCACACCCTAAGTTTGCCATTTTTCTTAATCACAGGAACAATATTAGCAATCCATTCGACATACCTTGTTGTACGGATGAACTTGCATTTTAGAAGTCTTTCGACTTCCTCTTTAATTTTCGACAGAATTTCAGGTGCGAAGCGTCTGGGAGTCTGCTTTATTGGCTTTTTCCCTTCCAGTATTGGCAACTTCAATTCGACCAAGTTTCTGTCTAAACCAGGCATTTCGTCATAATCCCATGCGAAGCAGTCTTTAAACTCATTCAGCAGTTGGATTATTCCGACTCTGAGCTGAGGATCCATCTTGGCACTGATGTAAGTTGACCTTTTCTCTGCCCCCAGTCCCAAATTGATCTCTTCTAAGGGATCCTGTGCCACCATTTTCATATTGGTTGGGGATGGATCTTTTTCAAACCCCAAGGGTTCGTCATCATAAATGGCATCAAGCCTTTGATTCTGCCATTCGCCACTAGAGTTTTCTTCAAAACTCTGTTTTGCACATTGTTCCTCAATATTTTCTTGAGGATGTTGTTCTTCGATAACTTGTGCGTTGGCTTTGAAAGCCATATTTCTTAGTTCGGCCTCAAGGGCCGCTTTGAGTTGTTTTTCGGCTACATAAGCCGTAATCCTTTCTATTGTTGATGCTTCAGTCATTTTCACTGAACTCACTTCCCCACCCAGTTGGGTTGACATGGGCAGTTCCCCAAGTGTAATTTGTCTCCCCAATTATCTCTTTGTCCCACTGGAAACCATGCGTAGGGTGGAGGTACATGGAACAGTATGCGTTGTCGGAGGTTGTTAGGTCAAAACCCGCAGGATTGCAAGGTGCTATGTGGGCCAAGTTTTTGTCGAAGTTACGACTAGTGACATTGTTCACGTCAGCCATGAAGTAACTTTGGTCTGCTTCTATGTTTTCGACAATCCCATCTGGCCTCCAAATTGCTATCCTTTGATGCATGGATGATGGTACAGCCCCAATTCCATGGATCCACTCTCTTCCCAACAGCAGGTTGTAATTTGCTTTTGATGCTATCACCACAAACATTGTAGGCCTGGTAATGGTTCCTACAGTCAGGTTCAATTGTATTACCCCCAATGTTGTCCCTACCTTACCTTCATAGTTGGACAACACCATGTTGTGAGGTTTGGTGTCTGAGTCATCTTTTCCAATCCTCTTTATCATATAATGAGGAATTAGATTCACAGCTGCTCCTCCATCTATCAGGATTTTGTTGACACCCACGTTTTCTACTTTCCCTTTTATGAACAAAGGCTTTAAATGAGCCTTCATTGCATCATCTGGCTTTTCGAAGAAAGCATTTTGCTCTTCGACACAGCCATTGTTCATTATATAGTAACATACAGGCTTAAGCCCTATGCTATCATCTGCCATATCATCCTCTTCGTCCTCCACTTCCATTATCCTGTCATAGTCTCTGGGCAACACAGAAACCACATTGCATGTTACGTCGAAGGACGCATCAGACTCTGAGCTGAAGTCATCAGTAACTTCTTCGTCTTCTGGCACTCAGTTGCTTATTTTCTGTATCTCTGTTGTCTCACTAGATTTATTTTTCTGAGGGAGTTCTTCTTTCGCCAGAGATTTCCCTTTGCTTGTTGTCTACACACACTTGCTTGACTCAACTTTATTCTTCCCAATCCTTTCGTGTTCTACAGTTTCTTTTTCAATTCTCTTCTGCCTTTGAAACCTTCTCCATTGGGACCTGGACATAGGGTTCTTCCCCTTGTAGTTTTCAGAGACGTACTTTGGCTTTACTTTTTCTACCTCCTTTTTCACTTCTATTGAGGCACCCCTATTTACTTCGAAACTTTTCCACCTCTTCTGACCTTGGGCATCCCTTATAGGCTGGACCCATTTGTCATCATTCGGTTTATTGGATGGTTTATAGGTGCTGTAACGCCTTTCTCCCATTTCTTGGTTATGATGCTCCCTTCTTCTTGGGTCGAACCTTTCATTTCTGACTGGTGGGATTGCTCCCCAGTTCCTTTTCTTTTTGGTCTTTTCTGCTGCTTCTAAGTCATTAGCTGCTTTCCTGTCGAACACAGCGCTGCACCTTGGGCAAAGCATAACTTCTGCATTCTTCCTTTGGCACCTCTGGATGAATTCGACAAGGCTTTCATTTTCTTCTGGATAAACCAGCTTCTGATGCTTCTCTTGATGGTTCTTTTTGTTGGTGTCTGGTCGTATCTTCTGAGTGACTTCTACCATATGAATCCCTGCATTCTGCTCACTGGTAATCTTCAGTTTGTTCATTTTTTCGACTAGCATCATTTCCTCAGGGATATTCTCTTCTGACTGATTCATACTGCCTTTTGGGTGTAAGCCTTTATGGATGTACTTGCAGCATTGTGCAACTGGCCTTTCTTTTGGGTCTTCCAATGTTCTGCGCAGAATCCCATGAGGGGGATGCTGCACAACACCTTCGACAGAATCTCCTTTAGTCTTGGTGGTGCTTCTGTTTATTGGTTCGACAATGTGGACATTGCCAGCAGTCTCTGTTTCCTTGATCTTGTCATGACTAAGGCCTTCAGTGGCCTCTTTTTGGGTAATGAAGGCTTTGTTATCTTCCTCCTCATTTTCACTTCTGAAAAAATCTCCCCGTCCTGTGGGTTTGATTTTGCTGATGTCAGTTTTGGAGCTTGGTGGTGCAGAATACTTCACCATGAAGTCAAACTTCCCACTGGGTTCTCCTAGAGTGTCCCACACCACTCCATGCTCAGCATCTCTGTCATAGTTCTTCTTGTCGAAACTTCTACCAACCTTGACTGTGTTCCCTTCATCGAAACTCTCAGTAGTTTCGATGGCGTTCTTTATGTCGAAGCCTTCAGTAGCTTTGACTTCTTCTTCCTCAGTCTGGTCAGTAAGGTCATCAGCCCCCTCCACCACATTTACATGGGTGTCGAAACCCTCAGCAGCCTCTATCATGGTGAAGTTGGTGTCGAAACCTTCGGTAGCTTCTACCATTTCAAAACTTTCCTCAACCATGACTTCCATTTCGACCACATTCACCATTTCTGGTTCAGCATAGTTGGCCTCCACAACCTGCATGGGATTGGAGTCAATCCTCATCTGTTGCTTAGCTTTGTCTCCAAATTTCAACCTTCCATTCTGGATTGCATTCTGGACAAGATCCCTGAAAAGGTAACATTGAGAAGTTTTATGACCCAAAAAATTATGGTATTTGCAAAAACCTCTCTTGTTCTATTGGTCTACAAGAGGCTCCTTAGTGCCTGCTGGTTTTATCAACTGACCATCTTTAACTAGTAAATCAAAAATTTCATCACATTTGGTGATGTCGAATGTGTAGGTTCTTTTAGGAAACCTGTCATTCTTTTCCATTTCGACTGGATTTTTTCCATTCGACGGAGCTAAAACTTTACAGGAATATGGAGGGCCTTGTTTTAGTTCTGCCAGATCAATTTCTTGCTGGTCGAAAATGACTAGTTCGTTTTCGTCATAATTTTCTTCCTGAACTATTCCTACATAGGCCACTCTTTCTTTCTTGTTTTTATTTGATCTAAATTTCTCATTTTTTAGCCTTTCTATTTGCCTTACTCTATC
The DNA here is from genome assembly GCA_963966055.1 of Lathyrus aphaca. Lineage (NCBI taxonomy): Eukaryota > Viridiplantae > Streptophyta > Magnoliopsida > Fabales > Fabaceae > Lathyrus > Lathyrus aphaca. The sequence goes on from OZ014519.1 coordinate 633,573,432, forward strand.
TGCTAGTTGTGCCATGTCTCTCAAGTACTGGGTATCTAATTTCTTCCTTATGGAATAATCCAGACCCCCTGCAGCCATTTCGACTAATTCTTGTTCCGGCACTTGTGTAAAACATCTAGCCTTTAACAATCTAAACCTATTCAAATAATCATCTATAGGTTCAGAGAATTTTCTTTTGACACTTGCTAATTCTTTTAAACTTATCTTAGTTTGTCCCATATAGAATTGTTCGTGGAACAATATTTCTAATTGGGTCCATGTAAATATTGAAGTTGCAGGCAGAGAAGTAAACCAAGTGAAGGCGTTTTTTGTCAAAGAACTTGGAAAATATTTCATCCTTAAGTTCTCATTATTAGCAATCTCTCCTGCCTCTATCAAATAACGCGCTATGTGTTCTATGGTGGACTCACTAGTATCCCCTGAGAATTTGGTGAATTTGGGGACTTTCCACCTTGGTGGTAACTCTTGTTGCAAAACATATTCAGACAAAGGGGAAGTATAACTAGGCCTTTGTAATCCTACGTTTACTCCATTTTGCGCCATTATTCTCTCAACCATGGTTGCAATATTGTTTTCGACAGGCAGATTGTTGTAACACATTCTCTGCTGTAATATTTCATCAGCATTTTGGTCTCTTTGGACTATTATTCTTCTAGGTTCCTGTCGAATGGGTTCTTCTACATGAGGTTGTTCGACTATTACCTCTTGGCCCCTGGAATTTTCTTGAGGGTTTCCTAATGGCCTTTGGTTTATAGTAAGTTCCTCTTCGACAGGCCTATTGGCAGGATTTTGATTCAATTGCATTCTTTGTTGTGCTTGAGGGACTCCAAAAAAGTCAGCAATGCGTGCCATTTGTTCTGCCAATATCTGGTTTGTTTGGGTAGTATTTTGTATTAAAGGATTAAACACTTCCCCCATTTGTTGTGTCAATGCCTGCACCATATCATGGTTACTTTCATCCATTTGTTGACGAATTACTTGCGCCGAATGGTTCGTCATGGTTAGCATATGGAATCCTGGTGGAACCTGATTTAATCTACTCCCATTTCCACCATATCCTGATCCTTGCAATGGTGAAGACATTTGAACCATAGCATTAGAAAATAATGGTGATGAATTATGTAAGTTTGCCATCATTGAAGTTGGCATTCCATATGGTTGTTCTCTCCCAGACATGGGCATGGAAAAATTAGTAAATGGCCTAGAGGTGTTTCCTCCAGGAGGAGGGGTTCCCATAGGCCTTGAGTGTCCCATGGGGGAAGAACTAGGCGCATTTTGGGACCCTGAACCCGTTGGTATCGAATCCACTAATGGAGGCCTAATCTGTTCTAAAACAGGGCCAGAAACTGCTACTCCTTCTGACGAAGGGATAGGATTGGAAACTGGAATGGTTTTGTTAGGATTGTTTGAAGTATTTGGCAAGTTAGCCATCTTTCTTCCTCTTGTTCTTTTTGGTCTTTCTACGTCGGTTACGGCTAGTTTACCGCTTCTAAGAATCATACAACGCAGCAAGGAACTTTTTGACTAAGAGGATTCTCTATTGTTCTTATTAATTGCACTGGTCCCACTGGGCGTACCAATTTGTTCGCTGTGATTTCTGACGAACAACTTCTGGTTAACCAATCTCTTAGAAAACTGGGTTACTTGCAGGACCAACCAAACAAGTCCTAGGACACATGTGCAATTGTTTTGTCGAATTACTCTTAGTGTTGTTAATGATTTGTGGTTTGTTTTGTTAATAATGTCAAAGTGTTAAATGCTTTGATTTTGAAAGTAAAATAAAGTTAAAGTTTGAACAAAAGTAAGAAAATGGCGAAATGATGTAAAACTTTACAGAAAAGTAAATAAAACTGAAGATAAAATAACTTGATGAAACAAACTAATAATTTAAATAACTTGAAAGAAAAATGGTGTTCAACACATACATTGTTCCAAATATCAGACTCATTTTCTCTCACACTGGGTACTTAGAGTATTTACAGGATTTTTGTATAAGTTTTCACACACGCATTCTAAACACAAACTATCCTATTTTATACACAAACAAAATAACTGCCTAGAACGGGAAACTTCTAACTAAATGGCAAATGTCAGCCTGCATGCAATTTTCTTCTCTGAAACTTCCATGTGTCCAACTGCCAAAGGTTGTAACTTTTGAATTTGAATTCTTCCCTTTGGTGGCGAAGCATTGTATCTCTTCATTTGTCGAAATCTCGAAGAAGAAGAAACCCTTCAAACTTTGCCAACCAATGTTTCTGTCAAACAACTCTCTTCTGTCGAAGTGTCGAAAGATACACTCATCTTGTCAAATGCCCAACTATAAACAGGTTTCCAAACTTGGCTTTCCAGAACACTATTTGTCCTCCTGTCGAAGCACTTGAGTTTTTAACCTCGTCAACATCTCCTGAATATCTTCAATTCTTCTTTTTCTTATCTACTGATCATCCTCTCAGCAAAAGAAATGACTTCATGTCTCAAATTTCAAAGTGTCGAAATTATGAGCTTACAATACCGAAAATATCAGACAAATTGAAAATTCTGGAATCAGTCGAGAACTTGAAAAAAACATGAAAAACCTGCATATGTTGTTTCGTTTTGCATACAAAATTAACATGACTTCCTAATTTCTTCCTCCCAGTGCCTAATTCATCTTGGATATGCTATTTTCCAGGCTTTTGCCTCTTCAGTATAGTTCTCTCTCCACCGGGTTTTAATTTCACCTGAACCCAATGATTTTCGTTGACAAAGTCAACAACAATCATTTTATGCCTACTTGCAAACATAGATGGAGCTATGGTAAAAGGGAAGAAGGTTTGGTTAAATGTCATTGACAGGGAGACAAAAAGCAAATTGTACCGGTTTGCAAAAGGATAACCCATATCAGGAATCGACATCCATTTATCTATACCATGTACATCCAAGTGTGTTACTTTTAAGGAACTTCAAACCACATCAACGGTGTCATAAAATAACTTGGAAAACAATTTGGTTGTTGATAAGTTTGAGCATCCAACTGATTATGAATCAATGCCCAAGATTCTTTATCCTATCCAAGTAAAGCTGCAATAGCCTGAAAACCACAATTTCAATCGTCACCCACATCAATTATGTCATCAATGTATGGATGCATGAAACGAGGAAACTGAGGCAAGTATTTATGCCTAGAAGATACAATGGACAGTTCACTAGAAGGTTGACTTCCTGTTGGTTTTGTGCATGATGTCTTTGTAGTATGACTACCATACGAGGCCCCACCATACTCCCACTGCGAAGGATTACGATGCACATCACTCTCTTTACCCTTTTTGTTCTTCTTAACTCCTCTCTCTAGCTTATACTTCACCGACGGTAGACGCATATAAGATGTGGTTGGATAAGTCAGTTTTCTAATTTTCTTCTTCAACACCCTCTGGCCTACAATATACAAAGAATTGAAATATGTCTTCAAGTCTTCACATTTTGCGTCTAAATCCATCTTTGAACCACTATCCTCTAGACCGTCAGTATGCTCTTGAATGTGTAATTTCTTCCAGAAAACATGAATTTTTCTAAAGGAATAAACAAACCTTGTATTTGAAAACCAGCAAGTTGACACGCACAGGGTAAACCAGGTGTAGATCTAATGAAGAAACCACATATATCCTTGTTTATACCAACAAATTTGACCCGTTGTACCTCCTTCCCTATGTGTTGTATACATTGCCTTGACATAAAACCGTTCAAGTTGGTGTAGAATGGAGTGTTATACCGATGCTCAATATTCATAATATTCTTTTCAAACGATGCTCTAATTGAGCCTAAATACAACTTCAACATGGTGTTAATAGCATCCCAACTACGACATGAATCTCCCCGACTATGTGACAACATATTTTTTAGTTTCCAATGTGCACACTCCATCCTAAAACACAATAAATAAATCACAATTAGACATCAATTATCTTAATTAATTAAATCCAATCAGATGTCGATATACTTATTCATTGTTGTGTTTCCCATTTGAGTAACTCTGTTTGTCCATGCAGAAACAAACCTTTCTTTAAATGGTGACAACCATGTTTCTTTCATATAGTTAACAAACAAAGGTGGATCAACACAAACAATCTCTAAGTGCTTTAAGTGTATGAGATACTCACTCTCTCTATTAGCATACGTGATGTTGTTCCACATCTCCATGACATGTTCATGTCTTTCTAATTTAACATATTCCTTACATTTCATGCTAACATTTTTTTGAAACGTGGAACACACACATAACATATGCGTTGATTTTGGAAACACATCTTCAAGTGCATTCATCAAGGCAAGTTCTTTGTTCGTCACAATAACATTTGATAGCAATTTCTCAGAAAGAAAAAACTCTTTCAGCTTCTCCATTGCACATTTGAAATTCTCCTCCCTTTCATGTTCCAAATAGGCAAATCCTATTGAAAACGTCAACTTTGTTGATGTAACGTCAATAATCTCAAGCAATGGTTGTGGTGTAATCTCTAAAGGCCAATACTTTTGGTACTTGTATCGAATTATTTATAAATAATAAAAGACATTTATTTATTATGTTTGTTTTTTTCAAAAATGATAAATGTAACACCCAAAATACATCCCACGAATTTTGAATAAAAATCAGAGTAATTAAAACACATAAATAGTTTTGAGTGTCACATTCACTGATAACACATGACTCGATGTGATACGTTTTACAAAATATTTTTTTTACTTGCAGCAGAAAACTTTAATTAAACACAAGATAAAATTAAATTACAAAATGTTTTTCTAAAATAAGTAAACAAAGAAGCAATCGTCGTCCCGACACCCCAAAACACATATCAGAATCGACTCCTCTAACTGTGAAGTACACCGACTTCACCGACCACCACTCTGCTAATTCTGATCACCTGCACGTTACCAACATAAGGGTAACATTCAAACAGAAGGGGTGAGATACTTACACCAACAAAAGGGAAAAATAATAAAAACAAAAGCAAGTATCATCAAATAGTGGTCGCAACTTCTTGAGTCTAACCGTTACTAACTGCAAGTGCACATTCTATCGCGTAGTAATAAAAGATATCGATCCCACAGAGAATCGATAATCAACCTAGTATAGTTGGGTGTTGCTATGTTTAGCTATGGCGAGCGATGTTTTGGGTTTTAAAGGGTTAAGAATTAACTAAATTAAATTAATGATATAAATTATCGGTACGTAATTGATTTCTCCTTCGCGAATTCAATAGAGGGTCGGCTTGTTAAGGTTTATTAAGTTATCTCTTCGTAGAAACTCTCGGTTTAAAAGTCCTCGACTCACACTCTCGTGGTTTGGCCTAATACTATGCTCCTAAGTTCAATTGAGCGCTCTCGTTGTGTCAATTCAAGTTAGAAATACTTTTTGGAAACCTAAAGGTTCTAACTAGTTTTAAAGCGCTCTCGTTGTGTTTAAAACTAATGCTCGATTTCAGCTATCTGACTAGAATCTCACACTTTCATGGTCTTAATGCTAATCTTTTAGAATCTCTTACTCTTGTAACGAAAGTTAATTAAAACAAGAAATCGAAACTAGATTATAACTAAATTTAAGGTTTTAGCATAATTCTATTGAATTTGTTCTGGTTTATACAATTACATACCGATTAACGGTTTAAGCTGACATATTAAACGAATAAAGGTAGAATGAGAGAAATTGGATAATGTAAATAAATGCGATAATAAATAAATAAATAAACATTAAAATCAGAAACCTGGTTGCAATATCCTTGATCAACCAAACTTCGAAAGTTGAACGAAAATGAAAATTGCAGTGACTAGAAACAATAAAAATGGTGATAGTTTCCTAATGGAGGAAAATATCACTAAGGTTCGGTAAAAGAAATAAAAGCGAATGCATTACTGAAAATAAAAGGTGAACTTCGAAATAAAAAGGGAAGAAATTGGACATAAATCGAATCTCTCTCGTATAAGTGGCAGAGAGCTCTATTTATAGGCACTGTGATAGAGTTTGTTGAGAAATATATGGCTCAGAATTCGATGGGCTTTTGTCTGAGTTTGGGAGACTGAGTGGACTAGGGTTGAGAAAACTTCTCAGGCTTTGAACGAGAAAATCTCTACTGGATTGACTTCTGTTGCTTCTGTTACGAAATTTACGTATTTGACTTATTTAGTTGAAGTAAGCGTCTTGCAATTGAAACAAGTGTCTTGAGGATGAGACGACCAACTCATTGCCAAGTTGGGTGTCTGGCTCATGAGACGACCATTTGGCTTGGTGAGACGATCGTTTGGCTTGGTGAGACGACCGCAAAAATGCAGAATTGCATTTTTCTGTCATTTTTCTTATGATTTCTTTGGTTTCTTGCCTTTAAAGCTTCCTTTTCGTATTTTGCCTCCAAATGACGTGTCCGATCGAATGTCTGCAAAACAAACACAATTTGCGTATAATATCGTCTAAAACAGATAAATAAACATGTTAAATAATTGGAAATCGCATTAAATAATTGATATGAATTCGAGTTATCAAATAGTCACCACTTCTCACCAAACGATAATTAAACAAATACATCGAAACATACTATTAACATCATACAACAACAATAACTTATGCAATGAGACTCTACCAACTCTATGCATGCAGTACCATATATCGATATCTATTTCAAGATCCAGTTCCCGTTGAAACTCTCGACCCCTCTTTCATGGTCCAGTATGATCCCTATTTCATGATCACACCCTCGACCCATGTTCATGGTCACGTACGATCCCTATTTCATGACTGCACCAACATCACATCGATCCCCCTAGGGATTTGAATGAGCATACCCTACATTGGTATACCATTCCCAACCATGCACATGCCATGCACCATCAATGACAATTATGCATGCCTACAACAACTACTTTATGCAAACAACATCAATAACTAATATATAACAACAACTTACTACAACATTGAACAACATCTACAACATACATCTTCGAATACCACGATGTATATCAACATCAACGAGAACACATAACAATAACATAACATACATCAATAGTTACATCAACATATATCAACATCAATGTCATGTAACAACAACAACCACACATAGCAACAACAAGAACAAATGTACATATTAATTCATGTTCATTTCAAGTTATACTTATTATTCTTCTAATTAAGCTCATAACCCATCTCTACTTACCTCTAACAGCACTACATCGGTCCCAATACCTTAATATATTAATTAAAGAATTTTTCAGAATAAAAACATTTTATTTTTCACTCCAGGTGTCGCTAAGCAAAGGGGAATGCTACAAAGTTTCCACTTGCTCGCTAAGCGAGGACTACGATTTTAGCAGTTCTCCTTCTACGAGATAGCCAAAACCCTGCTACGATTTATTCATCCAAAAACATCACTAATACTCGATTTTATGTCTTGTCTCGTAACACAGGTTGCAACATATATCATAATTAAAATAAATCATCGTTTCAAAGCAGCAGATCATCATTCAACAAACTAATCAACATAATAAAAGGATTCGAGTTCTAATCTAAAACATCATCATCATGTAATAAAATAAACAAAAACAATGAAAACATCCACGCGTTCCCAGTGTTACACGACACAGAGCAGGACGCCACATAAACTCTATAAACGGCAAAAGGACGCATTCCAAGCTACCTCCAAACACCGAGTTATTCGTGAATATCTGCAAGATGGCATAATAGACCATCACGAAAGGTAGGCAGGGTGAGTGAATTCACATTCAATATAAATAATATAAAGACAGAATTATAAGAAAATTATGCAACAACACATCATTTACGTTAACTCTCACCCACATACAACAAAATCAATCACATCATCATAAACAAATGCAATCATGCTATGCCACCAATAATGAAATGCATTCCTCTTAATATGCACATGGTACCGAATCATCATCATGGATGGACACTAGGATATCAACCCTCCACAAGGGAGCACAACATAAATAACAACACCTCAATCCACACTATGGAATTGAAGCCAATATCATAATAAGTATGTCATGAATGCAACGATGCAACAATATTAACATAATCATCTTAATCAGCATTTGCATCAGCATTCATCATATTTCATCATTCATACATCTACTACCTTATCTACTCATGTCATAAATACTACATATCATCATAATACCACCTAATCATCTAAACATCATTTTCATCATAATTCTCACACATATAACATGTTATAACATGGTAAAATTCACAACAACACCATAGCAACATAGTGCAATAAAACAAATCATTACGAGTCATTCTGGAAAATAAATTATTTTTCATAAAGCTACAGTGAGCTCCTGCCCGTTAAGCGAGAAGGCAAATTTCAGCAGAAAACCTTGCAATTTTCCACACATCCCAGCCACAACCAAAACCCTCAAACCCACCAATTATCAACAGAAAATAACATATTTCACTCTTCCTACCTGTTTTCATCTTATAATCATCAACTATAACATCTAACAACAACAAATCAATCACAATCTACCAACAATTCCCTTAACCCTAAGGTTTCCCTCAAAAATCCCCTTTTCTCATAAAACTATCGATACATTTTATAGATATTGAAAGAGAACTACTCCTCATACCTTAGTCGATTGAGCTTTCTCGATCACTTCTTGAGCAATTCCAACCTTTGTCTCCTTGTTCCTCAGAGCAACCTTCAATCTTCACCCAAAACACGAATTATGAGAAATTAATCGTATTCCCTTTTCTCAAAACCTTCTCAAAAGACCATCCTACCCCTAAGACCTCCAACTTCTTTTATTTTATTTTTTAATAATAATATTTAAATAATATCCAATTATTCTAATATCATTATTTAATAAAATAATTCATTCTTCTTAATATTCCACAAAATACCACAAATTACCACATGTTCATAAATAATTAAATAAATAATTAAATTATAAAATTGGGGTATTACAGTTCGACCCAGGGTGGGTTGACTATCCCTTGATGTTCTGGGTTCTCCTGTTTGATGTTCTCCCTGAATTCGACACCATGATTTTCTCTCATATATTGTCTAGTTGGGTGTTGAGGAGGGGAAGGTACCCCCATAAATTCTAATATTCGAGCCATCTGTCTAATTGCTGATTAGTTTGAGTGGTACTTTGAATCAAGGGTTGAAAGACTCTCCCCATAGTCTGAGACAAAGTGTGTACCATTCGTATATTGCTTTCATCCATTTTCTGCCTCAAACAGTTTGCAGATTCATTTGTCAAGCCAGGACCCTGGGCAGAATACCCCAACCATATGGTTTGGCTATTTCGACCCATGTTCACTACAGAACCTGATTCCTGCAAAGGCGAAGCCATCACATTTTCTGAAAATACTGCAGGCGCATTGTGTAGGGTTTGTATCATCGTTGTTGGCATGCCATATGGTGGATTCCTAGGCAAAGGTTGTGAAAAGCCTGGGGGAGTGAAAGACCTAAACATTGATGTGTTTGGAGGTGGAGTTTGAGGAATTGCTCCAATATATTCCAACAATGGTTGAGTATAAGGTTTAAATATCATTCCCCTTGTTCTTGCCATTGAAGGAACCTCTTCTGACGCCATGGCTGGCACCGTTGATCCTCCAGTTGAATAAATTTGGGAAGGCACCACATCATTCCTAGGAATATCTTGTGGAATGATGTTGGTTCTTGGAGCAGTCAAACTACTTTGTTGAGGATTTGACCCAGTCATATGGGGATTTAGAGTACTTGTGTTCCCATGACCAAATTCCATTTTCCTCGTGTTTCTTTTCTTTGGTACGTATTCTTCTGTGGTGGCTACCTTTCCACTTCTCAGATGCATGCAACAAAAATTACACCACACTCTGATCATTCGAACACGTAAAGAAAACGAAGTTGTAAACTTCTTAAAGTTGGTTATTTTGAAGGAAGTTAATAAAACTTCCAAAAAATGATTACTTATAGCACTGTCCCACCGGGTGTGCCAATTTATTTACCCTGAAAATTGTAAACAACCGATGGTCCTCTAAAAACAACATAATGTTCCCAGTTACTCACATGATCAACCAGATTAATCCTATGACATGTGTTATAAATGTGTTTTAGTTGGTTTTCAGGAATAATGTCATAAACTCTTCGACTGACTTTATGAAGTGTTTTGGTAAAAAGAGAATAAAATCAGAGAAGACTCAAAATAATCGAAGTAAAAAGTAAAGTGCAATAAAGTGTAAATGACAAGAAAATGTAGAGAAAGCAAGTAAAAAGACTATAAAAGGTTGAATAATAAACTTGCTTGAAAGTAAAGGAAATACAAGATAAAAATACTTCAAAGTAAAAACTTGAATATAAATTGCAATGATATAAAAAGGGTGGTGGTCTCATCACGTACATTCTCGCCTTCACTTGTTTCTCTACACACGGGTACTTTGAGTGTTTATTGAGTAACTTGTACAATATGATTCACATACAATTATAACACAAAAACTACTTTATTTATACTAGTCGAAAGTAACTGCTATTAGAAGTTTACTTCTGAAAAAATGCCACTTGGTACTTTGCATGTTCTTCCACTTCCATTGAGTGCCATTTGTCTTTATTCAAATTTGAAAGACACATAACTCTCCCTCCAATGTAGATTTTAACCGCTACATGTTTTCCATCCCACGGATACGCGGTCGAAGGTGATTCTTTTCATACTTAGAAAATATTCTAAGTCCACGTCCTTATATTTCCTTATGTCTTCGACTCAGGCCTCCTTAACTTTACTTTAGTCGAAGCCACTTTCTACCAAAACATGATTCTAAAGTCAATGTTTTCTCAAGTCAACTAGGTATCAAAATTAGGAGCTAACACCTGCTATATAGCAATAACTCATGCTCGCCAACCCCATCTAGCATTTTCTAATCCCAAGTATCAAAATTAAAATCAGTAGCAAAATCAGTTCAGACCTCGGAGAAGCCAACAAAAGGAGATTTATTTTCGGTATCCATACATCCTGCATAATCAGAGTCGACAAATCCTTTGATTTCGACTTTACCATTGTTTGTGGCTCCACCCTAAACCAAGATCTTACTCAGGGATCCTTTTATGTATCTTAGAATTCACTTTAAAGCTTGTCAGTGTGTGTTCCCAATATTTTCCATATACCTGCTTACAAAGCTCATTCTGTATGTTATGGTTGGCCTCATACATACTGTAACATAAATTAAATAATGTACTATACTAGCATACAAAATGTTGTTCATATAGGCTCTTTCGACTTCAGTACTCGGACTTTGAGTAATACTCAACTTGAATTGAGGGGTTGTTGGAGTTACAATAGGCTTTGAATTCGACATACCAAATTTGTTGAGAATCTTCCTTAGGTATGTATCTTGAGATAAGCATAATCTCGACTTCTTTCTATCTCTCTGAATGTCAATCCCAAGAAGCCTAAAGGCAGCTCCTAAATTCTTCATGTCGAACTCCTTATCGAATTCAACCTTCACCTTCACTACATCTTCGACATTATTGCTTTCTATGAGGATGTCATCCACATAAAGCAATAAAATACAAATGAATTTCTAGGTCGAAATTTTGAGTAAACATAGTGGTCAAACTATGTCCTAATGAGACTTATATGTGCCATGAACTTATCAAGTCTCCTATTCCATTGTCGAGGAGATTGTTTCATGCCATATAACAACCTATCCAGCATGCACACATAATCTTCCTTTCCTCTTTCTGCATACCCTTCAGGCTGCCTCATCAGGATTGTTTCTTCTAGATCACCATACAAAAAGGTTGTCTTCATATCTATTTTTTCAAGTTCTAGGTCTAACTTTGCCACCAAGTATAACAATATTCTAATGGACCCATGCTTTAGAACAAGTGAGAACATATAATTGAATCCGACTCTTTCTTTTTAAGTGAACCCCCTAGTAACCAACGGTGCCTTAAATCGCATCGACATCACTCCTTCGATTCCTTCCCCAACCTTGAAAATCCACTTACAACTGACTAACTTGGCTCATGTAGGTTTCTCGATAAACTCCCAAGTGTGGTTATCATGAAACAATTTCATCTCATCATCCATGGCTTTTAGCCATTCAATCTTGTTTCAACTCCTTTCAACTTCCATGTAATCTCTAGGTTCTTTATCTAGTACCTCACCATCAGATATTAAAGAAAATCCTATGAAATCTACATAACCAAGTCTCTGAGGTGGCTTGATAACTCTTCTCGATATGTCTTTTTCCAGCAAGTAGTCATCAATAGTTTCCTAAGTTTATTCAATATCTTGTGTTTCTTCCTTGACTTTATCCAGGTTATGCCATTTACCACCAATATGCTCCGCCTCAACAAGAATATCCTCATGTTCTTGATCATCTTAAGAGATCTTTTAACGTCATCAGTTTTCTTGAACGTCATTTCAACTTCATTAAAAACTAGATCATGACTTATGATATACCTTTTGTAACCCGGTTCTAGGAACCACAACCTATATGGTTTAATTCTCCTAGGATACCCAAGGAACATGCATCTTAGAGCTCTAGGTTCGACCTTGCTTTCCTAATGTGAGCATATGCTACACAACCAAATACTCTAAGTTTGTCGAGGTCTAATGGATGACCTAACCAAAATCCTTCATGTGTCTTCATCCCCAAAGTAGTCGAGGGACACATATTTCTGAGACATTCTACAGTCAAAACAACCTTAACCCAAAACACCTTATTCGATCCAACACTAACCAACATGCATCTAACCCTTTCTAGGATAGTTTGATTGAATCTTTCTGGCCATTATGCTATGAATTACATGTTATAGTCGTGTGCCTAGCAATACCATACATAACACATTAACTTCCAAAATATTCATTGTAGAACTCAAGGCCATTATCGGTCCTTAACCTCTTGACCTTCCCGCTAGTCTGATTTTCAACTAGACTCTTCCAACTTTTGAAATTCTCAAGAGTTTCATCCTTAGTCTTTTGAGTGAGTATCCATAACTTTCTGGGATAGTCATCAACTATGGATAGAAAATACATTGCCCTTGAGTGTGAAAGATTTCTTGCAGGTCCCATAGATCAGCATGAATGTAATCAAGGGATCCATGTGTTCTTTGTTTGTCTTTTTTGAACTTCACTCTGCAAGCTTTACCAAACACACAAGTTTCATAGAACTTTATCTTTTCAACCTTTTCATCATCTAACAAATCTTGTTTATCCAATTCGACCAATCCCCTTTTAGTGACATGGCTCAATCTCATGTGCCATAGTTCTATCTTTGACACATATTTTATGGATGCAAAATCTGCATAACCACTTACAACCTCAACCTCAAGGGTATACAAGCCTTGCTTTTTTCTACCTCTCAAGACTTCCTTTGATCCCTTTTTTGACTCTCAATATACCTTTCTCTCCTATGAAAACATATCATTTCTTGTCAAATTCACCAAGAGAAATCAAATTTCTCTTAAGATCAAGTACATACCTGACACCTGTCAACAAATTTATTGAGTCATCATGAAACTTTAATCTCACATATCCAATCCCTACAATTTTTACATGCTTTGTTTGTTTCCCAGTAATACTGATCCACCATCTTGATCATATAATTCCTCAAACATGTCTTTGTTTAAAGTCATGTGCGAAGTACATCCTGAATATGTAATCCACTCCTTGCCCAAGAACATCAAATGATTCATAATCATCTTACACAATGGATACATTACCATTATCCTTACCTCCATGATTATTCAGATGTTCATGACACATCTTTATTGTATGTCACTTATTATTACAATGATAAAACCTAATTATAGGAGCCTATCCACCATAAAATTTACGTTGACCTTTACCATTATATTCTCAAATTTACCATCTTTCTTTGAGAATTTTCCCTTCATGGTTAAACCTTCTCCAATAGATGATGGCTTTTTCTTTTTTATTTCATTCAAGTCCTTTGAGTACAAGGATGATTGAACATCTTCAAAGGTAAAAGACATTCTTCAATACAAGAGAGTTTCTTTGAAGTGAGCATGACATCTAGGTAAAACAACATAGTAACAACAATACTTGATCTTCATCATTGTTTGATATTGATATTCTCCAGATCAATAATCAACTTGTTAAACATATCCAACTGCTCACCCAAGACTTTGTCTTCACTCATCTTGAATGAATACAAAGCTTACTTTAGGTAAAGACGATTGACCAAAGATTTGGTCATATATAAACCTTCGAGTTTACTCTATACACCCGTTGCAGTTTTCTCCTTTGAAACCTACCTCAAAACCTTATGAGCAAGGCTCAAGATGATTGCAGTATGGGCTTTCTCAACCATAGTTGTCTTCTCCTTCTTCGTTAGGACAACATCCATCTTCTCCGATCCTTTCAACTCTTATAACAAACCCCGTTGAACTATAAGAGTTTGCATCTTCAAACGCCATAAGTTGAAATCATTCACTCCTCAATCTCATCCTTCATTGACGACATTTTAATCCACGCTCACCAAACTAGTTTGTTGTAACAATCACCGCACCAAGAACAAAGCAATGTTATGAGAAATAAAGGTTTTCTTGAACAAACACATGAAAACGATTTAGTTACACACACACATAGAGAGAGAGAGAGAGAAATAGTTGGTTAATACAATTTTTCTATTCACTTAGTTAATTAGGGTTTACAAATTACAAGTGAGTAAATACTTAACCTCTTACTCTAACAAACTAGAGTACAACCTTTATATAAACTTCTAGTATGTGTATGTAACCTCTTACTCTAACAAATTAGAGTGCAACCTATATATCGAATTCTAGTATGTGTATGTCATGTATGATAACACTCATACATGATGTATGATAACACTCATACATGACTACGTAACTATTACATAATAAAGTACATAACTAACTTTAGTTACTGCATAAGTCTCTTTTTTTTCTTTATATTTTAATACAATTGAATTTCTATAATCACATTTCATTTTAAAATTAATAGTTATTTTTAAATTTAAATACATATATAAACACATTTTATATTATATTAAATATATTTTATATCATCCGTACGAGTATCTCACTAGTTACATAATAAAATACATAACTAATTTTAATTACTGCATGCTAGATCAAACCTCGACGACTACAAATATATCTCTTCGACTACTATATGTTAAATCAGACTTTGACTATTACATGCCACAACCCAATCGAGCCAAAAAGCTATCATGTCAAGATTAGAGTTTCATTCAAAATCTAACAATATTTGATAAATTGAATCTTCAAAAATAACTATTATACCATTATAAACATAAAAATTCTAACCACGAAACTCACATATTTACTTGAAAATGAAAAACCTAGCCACTCAAAGTAAAGATAGATTGTGATTGGATTTCATAGTAAAAAACAATAACATTCATAGTAATCAACGACACAAAGATAGATTTATGCGGAAAAACTGAAGTGACAGTAGTTCTAGTTCAATCTCAACATGTTCGGAGCTGTTTCATCTTCAACACCACTATGTTTTTCACCTTCGACCAGATTCAATGTTGACAAAGGAATCTCAAATTCAACTAAGACAGTAACCTATGTTAACTCTTTCTCACTATTCACACCTCCCTCTTTTCATTTATCTCTCCCTAAAAAACAGCCCCATTTCTTTCAACAACATGCTTCATCTTCATCTTCGTTATCTGGTGAGATTATTCAGTCATTGGTATCTTTTAAAGTTTTTTTTTGCTTTCACTTTCATGATTTAGTTTATTTAATTCAAAATTTATAATGCAGACCGGAGAATAAACTTTAATGTTATATTAATTATATTCATATGCCACTGCATGTTAGATTGATGATACTAATTGTTTTACTAGTTTTGTGGAGAATAAACTTTTTTGTATATTGAATTCGAGGGCTAACATGGCTAGATTGAAATTTATATTTGAGGCTTCTCTTTTTACTTTCTTCTTTCAACTTTCTCAGAAAATATTCACTTTTTTCAAGGCCAAAAAGAAAAAGGGGGAAGATTCTGGTGTTGTTATTTTTATTATGATTTTTGAGATAGTTGCTCACATGCATAGACTAGAGTAATGTATATGGTTAAATCCAACATTAAGGTTAAGATCTCTTGGATCCTACGTTTAGCCTATTGATATTTCCGGCGCTTCCCGATCTCCCCAATAAGTGGTACCAGAGTCATGGTTAGGCTCAGTTGGGGGAGTGCAAGTGAGATCTTAGTATGGATCACGGTTAATGATAGTGGTTAGGTCCCACATCGATTAGAAATGAAGGAAATGTTATCATTGCTAACAGTTCTGGTGCTCCTAGGATCTTAAACCTTGATAACGAAAACCTCATAGCCTACCGGATCTTACGGATCTTAGACTTGGCTCTGAGAGTTCTAAACTGATTCTGATTTCTTTCCAAAGCTGGCTGTTCATATATAACAAATTTAGTTTTCTTTTACTATGTCTCTTTGTTAATTGATAACAAAAATTGACATCTATTTGCTTATATGATTGAATACTGCAGCTCTAAATACTGAATACATCGAGGAACCAGCAACACATGTGAAATTTCCGACATCTTTGAGTTTCCCGGGTTGCATGGACTCATTAGCGTTATTTGGAACTGGTTAGTCTCTCATAATGCTCATGACATGTGAATAAAACATTACCTTGACAACATTAAACTTGGTCTGTTACAAAGATTTTTGTGTTCTAGTAGAATTTAGTTGGTTCTGATATCAACACCTATTTCAGGATACAGAGAAAAAGTTTTTGCGATTATAGGCATCAAGGTCTATGCAGCAGGACTGTATCTAAACCAGTCTATCGTAACTGATTTAAATGCTTGGAAAGGAAAATCGAAAGATGCGATTCATGGGAGTTCTTCCTTGTTCGACACCATTTTCCAATGTAACAATTTAGTATTCATTTACTGTATTATTGCGAATTTGATGTCTAATTTAGCGAATAGTCGATAAACAAATTCGATTTTCTAACTGCAGCTCCACTTGAGAAATCATTGCAAATCATTCTTGTGAGAGATGTTGATGGTAAAACTTTCTGGGATGCGTTAAGTGACGCCATTTCACCGAGAATCGCAAAACCAACAACAGCAGATGAAACTGCATTGACCACTTTCCGTCGCGTCTTTCAAGATCGATCCCTTAAGAAAGGAACTTTCATTTTCTTGACTTGGTTGAACCCCTCCAAATTGCTTGTAAGATATTTTTCTGCTAATGTTTCCGATGAATTGCAGAATTTGTCGTCCAGATATTCTATTTCAGACCATTGATTTGTTTTGCAATTTCAGGTTTCTGTCTCATCGGACGGAATTCCATCAACCGTTGATGCTACAGTTGAATCTGCAAATGTGACTCATGCTCTTTTTGATGTATTCCTCGGAGACAGTCCTGTTTCTCCCTCCTTGAAATCTTCAGTGGCCGAAAGCTTGTCCAAAGTACTCGTGTAAACAAATTTAGCGTCTCACGCATCTTTGTTTTCTTCAAATGGTTCAATCTTTGAATGTATTACTGCAGCCTGTTTTCTATGTTTGTAACCAAGCTCTATTCCGTTCCATAATATATATATAATAGTATCAGTGATTACAGATAATTACAATTCATAATGACAAATACTATATTGTCGAGTTTATCTAACCTATTCTAAGAAAGTAAATTATTTACAAGTCATTGTAATGGAGAGATGATAAAATGTTCGGTAGCGATCCATTTCAGGAAATAATGAAAATAATTCTTTTGGCATTTTCATTGTTTCCAGAAATGCAAGACGATTATAAAACTAACTAACACAAATGTTTATAAATGGCCTCTTAAATTTTTGTTCTAGCTCTTCCGCGGATGGTTGGTTTTTGCATGAACATCATGAAGCTGTTTCGGTTTTCTCGAGCAAGTTGACAACTTCAGCCATGGTTGGCCTGTTCAGAGGATCTGGTTCAAGACACATCATTGCAATGTTGAAAACCTTGTTGACCTCATGCATTGGACAACATGACCCTAACCTACTATCAAGAACTAACTCCTCTTTCTTCTCTTGAACTACAGCTTTCACCTGATACATTAATAACAGAACGATTTTCTAGAAAGTAAGTCCTCAAAATCTTGTCGGTGCGAGACATTTCTCACGTTATAAGTTACAAGTCGATTCTGTAGGATTGATTTAGTTGATTCAGATGAAACAAATTATATCTTACCCATGTGACAAGTTTGGTTCCCTCTTCCATAAATGCTTCATCACTAGGTTTCTTTCCGGTTAAAAGCTCCAACAACACAACTCCGAAACTGTAAACATCCCCTTTGACTGTTGCTCTTCCCGTATCGAAATATTCTGCATACAAACAATTGTCATTTCGAAAATCAAAGCACACAAAAGTGAAAAACTATTAAACTTAGTTGTATTTATTATACCCGGAGCCAAGTATCCGAAAGTTCCAGCAACAATCGTTGAAACATGAGTTTTGTTTGGTTCCATCAACGTGGCTAACCCGAAATCCGAAACTTGAGCTTCCATGTTTTGATCCAGCAATATATTACTCGACTTGATGTCTCTGTGGATAATGTGAGGGATACAATCATGATGAAGATATGATATTCCTCTAGCTGCACCTAAAGCTATTCTGTGTCTTGTTGGCCAATCCAAAACCTTCTTGTCCATCGATTTTGCTACATCATTTTCAACTTATCGTGGTTCAGAAGAATTTATGAAAACGACTTATGACATGTTTGGATAAAAAAAATCATTGAAAAATACATACCATGCAAAAGGGAATCCAAACTTCCATTAGGCATTAACTCATATATGAGAAGATTGTAGTGTGGTGCACTATAATATCCATGAAGAGTCACAACATTGCGGTGTTTTATGTCTGCCATTGCTTGTAACTCTCTCTCAAAACCTTTATCTCTCTCTGCTGATCCACGGTTCAGTCTTTTCACAGCAAAGGCCGCGGAATCGTTCAGTTTTAGTTCGTAAACTACACCGTAACCACCAGAACCAATAATGTCCTTGTTGTTCAGTTTCTGTGTCTTCTTTAACACCATCTCAGTTGTTAAAGATTTAAGAATTGAAGACCTGAATATCACCATCTTCCCTCCTATATATCATCCAATCAATCTACGTTAATATACGAGCTTGCTTGGATTAGGTTATTTGAACAGACACCAGGACACGACACGACACGGACACACTTCAATAGTATCAAAAACACATGAGAACTCATTTTAGCATATATATACCTGTATAACCTTCATAAATGACATGTTTTCTTTTCCATCTTTTATAGAGGAGGATTGAGATAACAATCTTGGATATGACAAAAGCAATGAAGCATATGGTTATGAAAAAGGCGATAACCAAAGATTTCCTCATTTACTGCTATAAACTGATGCTGAAAATTCAAAAACCTGAAAACACAGTTCATCAAAACAAAAAATGAAAACCAATGATTAGTTCAAAGAATTCTCATTATCTTATCATGCATAACATAAAGAAAAGAAAGGGAAAACTCACAGTGATTCTGAGTAGTATTGTGATCTCCGAGGATGAACATAGATTCAAATTTGTTCATTCTAACTGTTCAAAATTTCATTTTTCAACAGTACTTTATGAACCTAAATTCTCAAATCATTCAGGTGAATGATTTGGTTTGAAACATATGAAACTAGTCCAAAGATCAGGTGTTAGAAATTAAACTGTTGTCAATCTACATCAATGAATGAGTGGAGCCATTATTAAAGAGCAAAAAGAAAGAAAATGATTATCAAAAGAAAAATAGAAAATGTAGAAAGCATCTTATTTTGAAAATTAGGCACTTGTAAACTTGTTATCATAGAAAGTTTGACATTAGGAAGGTCTACCTATAATTTTGTCTGTACAATTTAACATGTTTTTAGAAGAAAGCATATAATAATTTTTTTTCTTTGAGTAGAAAAGTATATATAATTTGGTGAGTGGATAAAACCTACCAAAAAAGTATATTTAACTGTTTATTGTGTGAATAGAGTTGGACTTTTGTGGCATGATTAAATTCATTCATATACATTTGGTTAGTTATCAAGCTGGCAATGGAGTTTTCATTTTCTTCAAATGTGAATGATCTTTATCACCATTCCTTATCATATTTATTTTTATTATAATATGGGAATGTTCCTAGCTGTAAAAGAGAAAATTTTGAAACCGACATAAGAAAAAAAGTAGCATGGTGGGTGTGTTCCAAAGAAGGTAAAAGTTTTGTAATGTATTTAATAATCATGTGAATGACTATGCTGTCGCCATATTTCCTCACCACTTGTCATTGTTTAATTGATAATGTTGAAGGTTGTGAATTCATTAATTAATGGAAATGTAAACAAAGAGAAGAAGGAAATGATCATCTATAAGGTTCATATTTGCTTGCAATAATTACGTGAATTGTTGTAAATATTTATTGATGATCGTTAAGATACGTAGTTCGGAGTGAGAATTATTGTTGATGTGTTGAATACATGATTGTTTACGGTTAGATGTTGGGTTTTAATCATTGTTTTGTTGTCGTCGTTGCATGATTGGTTATAGTTAGACGTTGGGCTGCAATCATGGTTGTGTTGTTGTCGGTTTATTATTGTATGACATGTATCATATATTGTCGTTGTTGTGAAAAATGCATGTTTGCTAGTTCAGATGTTAGGACTAGTAATTTGTCCCAAGCTCAAATGTTAGGGCTTGGATTAGGGGTGTGCATGGTTGGTTATTTTTAGAAACCAAATCTTAATCATTTTCAAATCATTTAAATGATTTGAATTCATAAATAAAACCACAATTTAATTAAAACCGGTTATAAAACCAGTTATAAATTTGGTTATGGTTATATAACCGGTTTTTTTTAAAAAAATCAGAATATATATATATATATATATATATATATATATATATATATATATATATATATATATATATATATTGAAAATTAAAAAAATTGGATTCTGGATAATAACCGGATTATAACTGAATAAAAAAATTTTAACCGGTTAATAACCATTTTATTATATTCAGATTATATGAATGGATAACCAAAACAATTAAAAACTAAACCGGTTAATAACCATTCAATTATATCCGGATATTTAAAATGGATTTGAATTTGGTTATGGATTTTGGTCTTACAACCGGATATTTTGTACACCCCTAGCTTGAATCTTAGATGTTGAGGCTCGAGGTTCAGATGTTGGGATCTGATTCGTATGAAAAACCATTGCTGAGTTGGTATCACATGCATATAGAGTCGAGGTGTTGTTACATTACATAAGAGTTGGCATTTGTAAATTAGTGATTGTTGTATGAATACATTAGCTGCTAATGATTATTGTTGTTGTTGTTGTTTAGGCTACCTTTCCTGATCTTTTGCACCATTAAAATATTTGAGCGTATTCTCACCTCTTTGTTGTTTGTTTATGTGTTGATGTACGATGTGTACATATACTTAAGAACAATATTAGTAGCTACTGTAAGTTGTAAAATAGCCTTGGAACTCATCTTCATATATTTTATCGTTTATCGCTTTTATTCGTTAAATGCTCTGATCTCTAACATCAAGAACAAGACATTTTTATTATGTTTTGAGTTAATGTTGTATTATGTGGCTTAAAGTATAATACTTCATTTGTGAAATTTAAGTTTTAGAGTTGATACTATGTTAATTCCGATGCATGTTGTTAAATGTTTTGAAAAGTTTTTGGATTGTTGACGTAGTGACACATTAAATTGTCGATTAAATATTTTAATATAAGATTCGGTGTTTAAGGTGTTACATAGTGGCAGTAGAGCAGGTCGGTCCATCCGACCAGGTTTTTGTAATTTTGTTTGTTCCCTAGCATGCAATATGTGTGTGAAACATTGTTGATGCTCGTTTATTGTTTTTCTAATCGCTTGTCAGAATGAGCGAGATTGAACCAAGTGGGGGAGAAGTTTATGCTTCTATGAGATGTTTCAGGTGTGGATGGTTGGTTCAGCATGTCACTGACGGTAAGAGTGCGGGTTTTTGGATGAGGTTGCACTGTTTCTTGAATTCTAGGAGAGTACAGAGTCGAGTTTCATGACCGCGAGACATGTAGATATGTCCTTGAGAGAGAGTGCTCAAGTATTCATGGTGTTTCTTGTAACACCCCCTTTCTATACCCCCAAATAATCAATTAAATCATTTAGGAACATGTTAAAAATTTCATCAGAGTATAATTAAACATGGTATAAAAGAGGCATGTCACATTATGCTTGAAATGAAAAACATACAACACCTGCTCATAATAGATATGCAACAGTAGGGTAATTTCCAAACGATAATAATTATACAGCGGAAATATTTCAACCACATCAAACATATATATTTCCATATATATATATATATATATATATATATATATATATATATATATATATATATATATATATATATATATATATATATATATATATATATATATATATATATATATATATATATATATATATATATAAACAAGTTTGATGCCAACAACAATATTCATGTCTATACAAAACATTCATCCAAAAGATACATGTACAATGTATCACAAAAATGGCACTAAGTCAACCCTAACTACACGGTGCTACATATCAGAGCCGACCGACCAAAAGCATGAAGACAAGCTTCACAAAAAGACCTCCAGCAAACCTACTATGCAATGCCTCATAGAGCATCATAAAACAACAAAAGGGTGAGAAACATTATCATAATAACATTGCATATAATTATATATCTCAACATATAAAATGCACATAAAACATATTCTCACCACAAATCATTCCTCATCACCTATATACATCGCAACGTGTACTTACACAAATTAAGCATATTCATCATGCACCAATTCACTAATTCACATAAACTTACATTATTTATGTTTATTCCTCAACTCTATTCATTCCGCATAAACATACGTCTAGCTATGTTTAACCACACATATACATTACAAATGTATAAATCACATACATATACACATATCAAACATGCATATATACAAACAAGTATGTTTCATCACACATACTATCATCTCCATAATACACCAAATAAACATATGCACATTCATGTTTATTTTTGCATATCATAATTAAAATGATAAAATGCAACTCATAGAGACCGACACACGACTCTATGCAGATGCAAATGCGGTACCGATTCAACATTTCAGCAGGTTCACTCAGGAACCAAATGGAATCATCGCTTGTTACCTAAAGTAACTCCCCGTCGGGCACACGATGTTCCCCATTATTCACACCCCACATGGGCACACAATGTTTATGGATTGCTCACACCCCACACGGTCACACAATCCGATTTCTCACACCCCACACGGGCACACAATCAATTTGAATAAATCATCCATCGCTCACACCCCACACGGGTACACAATCTTGTTGTAGTCATCGCTCACACTCCACATGAGCACACGATGTTTCTGGATTGCTCACACCCCACACGGGCACACAATCCGATCGCTCACACCCCACATGGGCACACGATCTTGTTGTAGTCATCGCTCACACTCCACATGAGCACACGATGCTACAACAGATTCACAAAGAATCTCACAGCACAAGAATGCATACATTATGCTTACATGCAAAATGACACACAACATTCTTGAAAATGCATACATATTCACAATATAGTTATGCATTCTTCTAATACAATTAGCATACATTCGCATTTAATTCAAGCAATGTATCTACTTTCCAAACGGCCACAACACAACAATCAAACCCACAATTCCATAATTAACATAATTACGTTTTATCGGAAAAGTCGGGTGAAAGTCGGCTAAAAATTACATTTCTTAGCATCATTGGTTTCTACATGTTTCTAGCTTCGAATCGATATAAGGAACACTAAAAATGGATACCCGAAACCAAAGCTACGAATTAAAACACAAAACCCCTCAAAAACCTACAGGCTCGCTAAGCGCCCTCTCGCTCGCTGAGCGAGAATCACCCTGGAACTTTCGCTGAGGGAGGAATAGCTCGCTGAGCGACCCCTACGATTTCAAGAATTTCTCAGCTGCGAACATACCTACCAAAACCTTCCCAATCTCCATAATACTTCCATAAACATGATCTAAAGCATATATCTAACATCATACTTCGATTATAACGATTTCTAACCGATTAATCTACCAATTTCTCACATTTTCTCTAAAACCCTAACTATTCATCTTCTCTTAAACTTCCATCAAAACCAAAACCCAACCAATCAAACACATACATAATCATACACAATATTAAGATAACAATGCTTATCACCCTTACCCGATTATACCGATTCCTAGGAGCAATCTTGAAGCTTTTTCCAACTTTCCCTCTTTTCTCTTCTTTTTCTCTTCTCTCCTTTTCTTTCTTCCCTTTTTCTTTCTCTTCTTACCAACTTTCTATTTCACTCTTTATCACTCTCTTATATTCTTTTTCTTTCTATTTCTATTTTCTACTCTTTCCAACCAAATATCATTTTTCTCTCAAAAATACTAATCCTACTAATTTCTAACTTATTACTAATTAACAAATACCCTCCAAACCAATTTTACCCGAAAATTCACAAATCGGTAAAATCACACAACACACCAACATATCACATTAATTCCTCAACATATCATATCATCATGACAATTTCACAATTAAAACAATTATCATACAAATGAAATAAAAGACTCAACAAAAATTGAAAAAATCGAATCGGGGCGTTACATTTGTGTCCTTAAGAGGAGGAAGTAAGAGAATGATTACAACTCTACCTATTGTGTGTGAGTTTCCTAATGTGTTCCTAGATGACATTAGTGATATTGTCACAATTCGAAGTTGAGTTTTCTATTAACTTAGTACTTTGTACTAGTCAAGTGTCGATGACTCCTTATAAGATGTCTGCTTCAGAGTTGAGTGAGTTGAAGAAATAATTAGAGGATCTGCTTGAGAAGTAGTTTGTTTGACCGAGTGTTTCGCTGTGGGGAGATCCAGTGCTATTAGTTGAGAAGAAAGATGGTAGTATGAGGTTGTGTGTTGATTGTCGACGGTTGAACATTGTTACTATCAGGAATAAGTATCCTCTTTTGAAGACTGATGATTTGATGGATCAGTTGGTTGGCGCTTTTATATTTAGTAAGATTGATCTACGATTAGGTTATCATCAGATTCGAGTGAAAACATAAGATATTCCAAAGATTGCGTTCAGAACGAGACAGGGTCACCATGAGTATTTTGTGTTCATCGACAATATTTTAAAATATTCTAAGTCCGATGAAGAGCATGTTGAGCATCTAAAAGTTATGTTGCAGACCTTGAAAGAAAATAAGTTATATACATACTTATCTAAATATAAGTTATGGTTTAAAGAAGTGAGTTTCCTTGGTTATATGATTTCTAGTGGTGGTATTGCTGTTAATCCATCGAAGGTCAATATTATTTTGCAATGGGAAACATCAGGGTCTATTACTGAGATAAGAATTTTTCTGGGTTTGGATGGTTACTACAAAAGGCTTATCGAAGGATTTTTTAATTTAGCATTGCCTTTGACTTAGTTGACTCAAAAGGGCCAAGCTTATGTTTATAGTCTTCAGTATGAAGAGAGTTTTCAAGAACTCAAGAAGAAGCTGACGTCAGCTCTAATTTTAATTTTTTCAAGTCTAAGTGAATCCTTTATTGTGTATTGCGTTACTTCAAAGATAGGTCTAAGTGGTGTGTTGATGCAAAAAGGTCAATTTGTGGCTTATGCTTCTAAGCAATTGAAAGTTCATGAGAGGAATTATCCTACACATGATCTAGAGTTGGTAGTCGTGGTGTTTGTGCTAAAAATATAGAGGCATTATTTATTTGATTCTAGATTTGAAGTGTTTAGTGACCACAAGAATTTAAAGTACCTGTTTGATCAGAAAGAGTTGAATATGAGGTAGAGGAGATGGCTCTAATTTTAGAAGGGTTGTGATTTTGGTTTGAGTAATCATCATGGTAAAGCCAATGTTATAGTTGATGATTTGAGCAGAAAGTCCTTACATATTTCGATGCTTATGGTTCAAGAAATGGAGTTAATTAGGAAATTCGGAGATCTGAGTCTGTTGTGTGAAAAGACTCCTAACACTATGAAGTTAGGTATGCTGAAGATGATTAGTGGTATCCTTGAAGAAATTAGAGAAGGTCCAAAAATTGACTTGGGATTGATTGATCGGTTTTTGTTAATATATCAGGGAAAAAGAGGTGATTTTAGAATCAGTGAGAATGGTGTGATGAGATTCAGAGACATGGTTTGTCTACCAGATGTACCAAAACTAAATAAGAGTATTCTGGAGGAAAGTCATAGAAGTGGTATGATTATTCATCTCGATACCACTAAGATGTATCATGACTTGAAGAAATTGTTTTGGTGACTAGGAATGAAGAAGGATATAGTCGAGTTTATTTATGCGTGTTTGACTTGCCAAAAGTCAAAGATTGAACATAAAAAATTATCGGGTTTGATGAAACCATTGGATATTCATAATGAAAGTGGGATGATATTTCCATGGATTTTGTGATGATTTTGCCTATAACTTCTAAAAGGAATGATTCAGTTTGGGTTATAATGGATAGATTAACTAAATCAGCTCATTTCATTCCGATTAAGATCAGTTATTCAATGTAGAAGTTGGCTGAAGTGTATATTAGAAGGTTGTTAGCTTGCATGTTATTCCATTGAGCATTGTTTATGATAGAGATCCAAGATTCACATCGAGGTTCTGGGGGAGTTTGTAGGAAGCCACGGGTACTAAGCTGAAGTTGAGTTTTGCTTATCATCCATAAATAGAGGGTTAGATAGAGAAGACTATCCAGTCTTTGGAGGATTTGCTGAGAGCTTATGTTTTGGAGCAGGGAGGTAACTAAGATAGTTTGTTACCGTTGGTTAAGTTCACTTACAACAATAATTTTTCCATTCTAGTATTTGAATAACACCTTTTGAGGCTTTGTATGGTAGAAGGTATAAGACACCTTTGTTTTGGTATGATTCTGGTGAAAGTGTTTTTCCTGAACCTGAGATTCTTCAGCAGACTACCGAGAAAATCAAGATGATCCAGGAGAAGATGAAAGCTTGACAGATTCTCCAAAAGAGTTATTATGATAAGAAGAGGAAAGGACTTTAGTTCCAAGAGGGAGATCTTACGTTCCTACGAGTCACTCTGGTGACAAGTGTTGGTTGTGCTTTGAAATCTCGAAAGCTCACGCCACATTTCATTAGTCCTTATCAAATTATGAACGAGTAGGAGAAATGGCCTACAAAGTTGGTTTACCACCATTTCTTTCAAATCTTCATGATGTCTTTCATGTTTCTCAGCTGAGGAAGTATTTTCCTGATACGTCTCATGTGATAATAGATATATTAGTTCTAGACAAGGTCCCCAAAGTCAAAAATCATATTTGAAATTTCGCCATGAGGATGGGCTAGCCAATTCATGACGAAAGTTCAAAATATATATATTCTAGACAGAGTCTTCACATTTATCCTATTAAGATGTGCATCGCACATACCAATACTACATAACATCCAATGTTAAACTTATGTTTTTTCTAAAGTTTGGGTATAGAGCTTCCCTCAACCAACAATCCCAAACCAACTGATGAACCATATATATATATATATATATATATATATATATATATATATATATATATATATATATATATATATATATATATATATATATATATATATATATATAAAGCATCAACATAAAGCAAGAGAAATAAGAAAACATAAGAAAAACATAAAAAAACATGCAAATAAAACTATACACTCGACCTAAAACTAATTAGAATAGGCTTGACTCGCTTGCTTTATCCCTAACAAAGTCGCCAGTTATTGCGGCGTAAAAAAATACCTAAGCATACGAATGCTAAAAATTAACAGAGTCGCCGCCGAAGTTTTATTTTTAGAGGGAAACATTAATAAAACCCTTAAAGAAAGAAAACATGATCATCACAACCAAATTCAGGTTCATGGGTCGGTTATGCGAGGAAAAGGTATTAACACCCAAGACACCCGTTGTACTCAAAAGGAACCTTCTAGTTAGTTTTATGAAAGTGTTTAGTTTAAAAATGTTTAAAGTTCTTGTGTTTATGAAAAGACATATTTAACCGATTCCAACAAAGTGTACATTAAGCCTTTGATACTCTAGAAACAGACGAATATACATTCGTCCACTCCCTTTTTAGTCTAAATTTACTTATACAAATGTTTTTGCAGAAGACGAATAAGCAGTTCAAGCAAAGTATACACTAAGCCTCTGATACTCGAGAAACAAACAATTATACATTCACCCACTACCTTTTTAATCCAAATTACTTATAGAAATGTTTTTGCGGAAGACGGATGTTCGACCAATATGACGTACGCTAATCAATCATATATTTGAGGAACAAATGGATGTTCATCCATCCATTCTTTTTTTTCATCCAATTTTATTTATGAGAAAAATATTTGAGATGTGCTCAATTGTGAAAACAATTTGAAATTTATTTGTGAAAGATGGTTTTGATTTTGATTTTGAAAACAAGTATTGAAAATGGAGCTTTCTTGGTTATTTAATAATAATTTAATGATATGATTTAAAAAGTGTTAAAAATATTTGTAGTCCTCATAAAATATCAATTTTCATTTTTAGTCCCTCAAAATATTTCCTTTCAAAGAATGGTCATTCTAAAAGTTTTCATCCACACTTTTGGTCCCTCATGCAACTTAACAATGAATTTTACAACTTAGCGACTCAATTAACAACGATTTTAGCTATATTTTATTACTTAGCGACTAAATTAACAACAGTTTTAGCGACAATTTTAGTATTAGGGACCAAAAATATAATAAATTTTTTAGCAGGACCATTCTTTGAAGGAAATATTTTGAGGGATTAAAAACTAAATTTGAGATATTTAGGATAATTACTAACATATTTAAACTTTAAGATAAAACTAAAGTAATAAATTAAATATAAAATCTAGGTGGGGTTCAAAAATAAAAGGTATTCCGGACTGGTCCAATGACTAGGCATGGCCCAATCCACTGCTGCATCTAGGACGATCCAATAATCCAATGTCAAAGGGACCCACTGGCTTTATGCCCCTCAGATGGGGAGGCCGCATCGACCAAGATTACCTATGGTCAGACTCCTCTGCTCCTTCCATACTTCTGCCCGACACCTAGGGAAAGTCACCCAGATTCAACCAAGGATAAATCCTGCTCGGTTCACATTCTGCCTGGCTGGCACCCCATCAGAGCAGGTCAGCCTGTCCCAACGGCTAGTTTATGGAAGTTACCTATTTTTGGGGGTCCACGATCCAGGCCCAAAATAGGGACCAATATCCAAGCGCTGAGGGCATTATATAAACCCTATCACATGAGAGGGTCAGGTATTCAATATTCCCTCTAACAACACACTTTCTCGTACTTGCTCATTCTTCCTCCCTTTCTTACTTTGGCATCAGAGTGTCTTGCAAGTACACCCCCTTCTCTCCTCGACGATCGAGCGTCATCAACAATGTCTGTGGCCTACCTCATATTCTGATATCCAAGAACGATCAGTGGCGCCATCCATGGGAATCTTGTTTCCTCGTCTTTCATCCTCGAATCGTTAAGACTAAAACACTTCAACTCAAAATCTCGATATGGCTAACTTTAACAATGCAGTTGATACCCGGATTATTACCAGTATCTCTGCAAACAACGGGAAAGCGACAGAACCAATCCCCCACTTGGGGAGCCCAACCATTTCCAGCAAGACGAACTCACCGTTTTCCCGACCTCTGAACCAATCCTCAAACCAAAGATTACTCCTGTTGATATTTCTCTCATTTTCATCCCTGAGGGAATCAATCCAACCCTTGCTGCATTGGTCAAGACTATGAATCAAGCCAACCTTCTAATCTTGCGCCAAGATGAAAGAATCAAATTCTTGGAGGATGCTCGATATCCCAAATCTACCTCCCCGCCAAGAAGACCCTGCAGGTCCCGTAGTCGTTCACATGAACAAAGAAAGAACCACCAACACCCAGAAGAGTCTGGGTCAATCAGGAAATGGCTTCAGTCGTCTCCTCGAGGACATCGATCCTCAGAAGCCAGAAAGATGAGGAGGACACTCCATACTGGGACTCGACCATCCCCCGATGGACAAGATACCGCTCAAGATCACCATCTTCGCCACGACAGAAAGACAACCGCTCTGTCTCTGAAGGCTCCAGTGATGACAATGAACCGCGTGGACCCCTCTCCCAAGAGATCATGTCCACGAGGCTACCAATGGGTTTGGAGAAACGTCCTCCTTTGGGGTCCTATGATGGAACTACTGACCTGGACGAGCATATAGAGAATATCGATGCCCTCCTCGATTATCGAGTCATTCGGCGAGCCATCAAATGTAGATTGTTCCCAACAACGCTCATAAAGGGAGCAATAGTCTGGTACAAGAGCATCCCCTATGAGTCCATCACCTCGTAGAGGAAACTCGGAAGAACATTCTCCCGACACTTCATCTCCTCTCGTCGGCACCCTAAAACTGAGGCCTCACTAGAGGAGATAATCCAGGACAAGGATGAATCTTTGTGGGCGTATATCGAAAGTGTCGCTCCCACCAAAATGACACCTGGTCAGAAGGGGTACAGACGCGAACGGTCGGCGAAAGAAGAATGAAATGAATATAGTCGCCAGCTAGGCATTTTTATCCCGGAGGAAAGGTAATGCTGCATAAACCTAGAAAGATATGGATAAGACGGTTGCGAACCAGAGAGACTGAGAAAGGGGGTTGGTTACAACCTGGGAAGGTATTAGCACCCAGATTGTCCGTCGTACTCGACGGGATCCACGCTTAAAAGATTTGTGTTTTAAAGGGGTAGTGTCAGTGCAATTTGTGTATCAAAAGCTGGAAAAGGATGTACAGGTGTCAGTGTAAAAGAAGTGTGAGTTGAAATATGTTAGTGTCAGTGTGAGAACAAGAATGAAGTGCCCAAGATAATGAGGCTAAAAGAATAATGCTGGAAAGAGGGGGAATATACAGAGACTTTTGTTCGATAACTGTTACGTTATGCCTACGTATCCTCTCGTGCAATGAGGAAGTCAGAACACCGTAGTTCGACCCAAAGAGACTGAAAGATGAATTGACTTGTGAACTGCTTACTTGCCTATGCTCAAGTGTATGACCTTTCTGGCTCAGGTGCAAACTGTCTTGCATTAGACGGAAGAAGCAAGTTCTCGCTTGTGAGTGAATGAGATGAGAAAAGAATCCCGAAGGAGACGATTATTGTTTGTTTTTGTATTTTCAGTCTTTTATTGCTTTTGAAAGTTTGTCATAGATTAATGAGCTTAAGCCTAAACCAATGGGTTAGTAAACTCATCACATCTTCCCTCTGATTAGGGGTAATGAGAATACCTTAAGTGTGAAGTCAACTTCTCACACTTAATCACCCTGAAGTAGGATTAAGATCATTAACCTACTTGTGATTATTTAGATGTTTTTGTGGTTTTAGTGTTAAGTAATGAGACTAAGCCATAATCAGAGATTAAACAGACTCATTACACCATCCTAATAGAAGGATAATAGATGAGAATGTTTAAGCTGAGGAAAGCTCCTCAACTTAATCCATGATTAGGGATTAACCTCATGACAAAACAAAGCCTTTATTAGATAGATTTTAGTTAATGGTAAGATGAAGAAATGATTTTTATGGTTAGTAAGACAACTTGAGGGGGACTTGTCCATTAACACTAGGGTTAGTCCTTCTTAACCAATTAAGGAAGAAATAGAACCCTAATGCAAGGCCCAAGTTACAAGCTTGATGTCTTGATGATTATTAGATGGATTGATTAAAGGAGTTAAACACATTAAGGGTTTAACACTTAGGATTAAAGTTGTACACTCCATCCTAATAGAAGGATGCAGGCATAAGCTTAATCACAAAGCCTTAAAGCCTTTAGGGTTTAGTCCTTGATTATGAGATGAGAAGAGAAGACTCAATGATGACACAAAGGTAAAAGCTAAATGGAGGGACTAATAAAAACCCTAATTATTGTCATGCTTGGTTGTTCCTAAGGTTTGTGAGGTTTACAAGAAAGATCTTCAAAGAGCCACAAAGGAGAGAAGCAGATGATAGGAGCAAAGAGAAGCAAAACAACTTGCTTCACTTAAGAAGTCAAGTTGCTTGAAGAAAGAAAGCAAGATGAACATGAATGAGCAAGCTCAATCCAATACACAAGATGAAATGCAGCAAAGATGCAACTTTGACAAGCCATAACTTTTGATCCAAAATGAATTAGGACAAGTTCTTGTACTTTTTGAAAAGGGAATGATCCATTCTACAACTTTCATGACCAAAGTTTTCCCATTTGAAGCATTTTTGAATCAAAAAGCAAGGATTGAAAAAGTTTCCCAAAATGGCAATTTTCAATATAAGTCAACTTTCCCAAAAAGTCAACTTTGCAAATGGCTTGAAATTCTTCAAATTTGTGAACTTCTAACATATTCTATGATCAAATAAAGATCATACATAATCAAAATGATGAAGAACACCCTTTGGTTGGGTCATTGGGGGCCTCAGATGCCCTGATTTTACACTGACTTGCTCAAGAAGTCAACTCCTGATCAAATGACTTCCCCATGGAATTTCTTCATGAAAATTGATATGCATGATACCTATACAATATAGAGACCAATAGAAACAAGAATGACCAAAAAAATTGGAGTTATGGCCTTTGAAATCAAAACCCTAATTTTAGGTCATCTGTGCAGTCAAACCTGGCTCTGCTTCCATGCCAATCTCAGTTCTTGTGATTCTTTGACATCGTTGACTTTGAGAGGATATAATATGATGCTTGGACATACATGGACCCCTTTGAAGTGATTTATGGCCTTTGGGGTGGCTCAAGAGGCTCTTGGATTGCTCAGATCACAAACCCTAGATGCAGATGACTTAGAAACAATGCAGTGTAACAAAAATGTGGTATGAGATGCTATGATTGGGTTTATGCATATGAAGAGATCACAAGCCATGGTGTGAATGGGTGAGGGAAAATTTGGGGTGTTTACAGCTTCCCCTATTCAAACATGAGTTAGCTGTGCAGGATGTAAGTGACGGCTTAAAAGGCAAACAAGATAACTTGTGGTTGAATACCAAAGACAGTCCAAAATTTGCACTCACAGAATGAAGCAGAAAATGGATATAGATTGTAAAGGAAAATAAAGTATATTATAAAGTGCGGGCGACGGAGGACGACCGTCGAGCAGAGGACGACTGCTGGGGAAACTGCAGAAAATAAAGCAATGACGGGGACGGCCGATATGCTGGGAAAAATGCGGGAAACAAAGCAATGACGGGGACGGCCGACATGCTGGGGATATGAGAGATTATGATGGGGACGACCATCAAGTAAAGCTGTAAGATTCTCTGGGGGATATGTAAAAAGTAAATGGTGAGGTACGGTCATCAGGTTCATAAAGTAATGTAAACAGCGATGGGGACGACCATCAGGTTAAACTGATGAAGGACGATCATCAGGAAAAGGAAAAAGGTCCACGACGGGGACGACCATCGGGTTAAAGAATAAATGAAATAAATGATGAGGGACGGTCATCGAAGGTGAAGGACGATCACCTAGCAGGGGACGGCTGCTCTGAAAGGGATAAGATGAGGGACGGTCATCTAAGGTGAAGGGCGATCACCTGGCAGGGTACGGCTGCCGAAAAAATATCGCGACATAGGACGAAAGCCGGATAAAAGGTCGACGATGGGGACGGCCATCGGATGAGCATGATGAAGGACGATCATCAAGAGGTGAAGGACGATCACCTAACAGGGGACGGCTGCTCTCAAGGTTTATCATGACATAGGACGAATGTCAGATAACAAGATCAACGATGGGGACGACCATCGGATAAAATGACGAAGGACGATCATCAAGTTAAGGACGATCACCTAGCAGGGGACGGCTGCTAAATATCACGACACAGGACGAATGTCGGATAGAAAAGGTCAACGATGGGGACGGCCATCGGATGAGCATGATGAAGGACGATCATCAAGAGGTGAAGGACGATCACCTAGCAGGGTACGGCTGCTCTCAGGGTTTATCATGACATAGGATGAATGTCAGATGGAAAAGAAATTTTGCTTTGCTGGCGACCTACTGGGGGAATAGTAAACACGGACGAGTGTTTACATCCAAGAAATAAAAGGTATAAGTGTTTTGACGTTGTGTATAGATTAAAGATGCGGACGAGCATCCTTAAGACTACGATACGGACGAGTATCGGGTAGAAACAAACGCTTGACGCATGCTCTGAGATGATGATACGGACGAGTATCAACTGGTTAACAAAGAACACGGACTAGTGTTGATTCTGAGGGGACCCTTCTGGGGAATAATAGACACAGACGAGTGTCCAATTTCAAGAAGACAAAAGTGTTTGACACAGTGTATGGGTTAAAGATGCGGACAAGCATCCTTAAGACTACGATACGGACGAGTATCGGGTAGAAACAAACGCTTGACGCATGCTCTGAGATGATGATACAGACGAGTATCAACTGGTTAACAAAGAACACGGACTAGTGTCGAATCTGAGGGGTTATAAGTGGTGTATATAAGACACGGACGAGTATCTGTATAAGTGAAATAAGTATGAGTGGTGTATAGTTGAGTGTTCAACCTGCTGGGGAGAGTGACACGGACGAGTGTCAAAAGAGGAAAGTGTAATATAAACAAGTATCTAATTTCCGAAGTGTTCGGGTAACTATGCTGGGGAAGGTGACACGGACGGGTGTCAGGGAATTTGTATAAAGATGTATCTGTGAGTGCAAAGGGGACGCTTTGGCTTTCTGCTGGAGAATCTGGGGAGTTTTTCTGTACATTGTTGATGGATTGTCAATATTCACAAGTGTTTGATTCAGAACATGGCTTATGATTATGCAATATGTTTGATTTTTGCCGTAATGCTCCGTATTAGACGGAATGCTACGCTTTGTGGGGGGAAAGTATGATGTGAATGCTATGATTATGCAAAGATGCTGATCTGGGACCCGGATTCCGCTGCTGCAAAGATCTCTGGCTGATCTGCTTGAAGTGAACATCCCAGCTAGGGATGAGATCATTGGTAGATCTGACATATGGGACTGCTTGGGGATATAGGTCACTGATAGACCTATCTTTGGTAATGAGGGACCCAGCTGGGGTTTGTAGAAGCTTTCTTCACTCTGTTGTGAATCCTCCAGGCGTTGCTTTTTTTCGGATAGAGGCTGAAACTCTACGGGGGATGGTTTCCCGGCTTTTGCACTTGACTGTGGAGGAATAGTAGATGGCAACTCGGCTGGGGAAGAAGAGAGACCATGGGAAGGTCTTCCTGGAGATTTCTGTAGGGGTTCTGCTGAGGATGATACTTGACAACTCAGCTGGGGAGAAACCATATCCGGTGCTAATTGGGAGATAGACTAAGTAGATAATGATTTGCCAGCTGGCTGGGGAGAAGTTTACATGCCCCATGTCGCGTTTTGAATACCTGCAATCCTGCAAAGATAGAGAAACGCACAAGTAATCTCGAGGTATCCCTTACCGGATTCCGTCGTAGGAGTTTAGACACTCCCGGGAGTAAATATATTTCCTGCAAGCACGTATTCTTTAGAAGAGAAGCATCTGTATTTATGCAATTAGTATCTTAAAGACATCGGACATTTTGCAAATGAAAATAAAATGTACGAGACGAGACATGACTGAAAATCTGATTTTATTAATTCGTATGCCCTGAATTGGCAAGATACAGTTAAAGAAACATATCCCCTAAAATGAGGAGATTGTTACAAATTGAGAAACAAAATGTTGGCAATGTTGATGACGCTTCAAGGAGCTTCCCTTTTGCTATGACTCGTATGACATTTGACGTTCTTCTCGTCTTGCTTTCTGAAGAAGGCTGATTCTGAAAGAAGCTTGATCCTTTCGAAGCTTACCAAGTTGTAAGTGATACAGACGAATTCAGAATGCAGTTGTTCGCTTATTCCCTTATTTTGCATGGATCGCCCTTTCGGGTTTTCAATCCATCGGGATACCCATTTTTGCCTGAGTTGTCCAATGCGGCTTTTCAACTCAGCGGGTGTACATCTTTTTGTTTATTTTCCCTTATTTTTGCCCGAGCCTTTTATTCTGTTTTTGACTCGCCGGGATGCCCTATTTTTGCCTGGACTTACATTCTGTTTTTGTGTCCAGCGGGTCATTTTCATGCGAAGTATTTTTTAACTGCATCTGAATTCACAGGGGACGGGAAGTCTTCACCATCCATAGTGCTGAGCATCAGTGCTCCACCGGAGAAAACTTTCTTTACCACGAATGACCCTTCATAGTTTGGAGTCCACTTGCCCCTGTGGTCTGTATGAGGAGGGAGGAGTCTTTTCAGCACAAGATCTCCTACTTGGTATTCTCGGAGCCTGACTTTCTGATCGAAGGCTTTCTTCATTCTTTTCTGATATAACTGCCCATGACAGATTGCAGCTAATCTTTTCTCTTCAATCAGACTCAGTTGTTCGTATCGGGATCGGACCCACTCTGCTTCGTTCAGCTTAACATCCATCAGTACCCGTAAGGAGGGTAATTCAACTTCAACAGGTAGGACTTCTTCCATACCATAAACAAGCTGATACGGTGTTGCCCCAGTGGATGTTCTGATTGATGTGCGGTACCCATGCAAGGCAAACGGTAGCATTTCATGCCAGTCTTTGTAGGTGACTACCATCTTCTGCACAATCTTCTTGATATTCTTATTAGCTGCCTCAACAGCGCCGTTCATCTTTGGCCTGTAAGGAGAAGAATTGTGGTGTTGGATCTTGAAGTCCCGACATAGTTCTGCCATCATTTTGTTATTTAAGTTAGAGCCATTATCAGTAATGATTTGCTCGGGAACTCCGTACCGACAGATGATATCTCTCTTCAGAAATCGGGCTACTACTTGCCTTGTAACATTCGCATAGGAAGCTGCTTCGACCCATTTGGTAAAATAGTCAATGGCAACCAGGATGAACCTGTGGCCATTTGAAGCAGTCGGTTTAATCATGCCAATCATATCAATGCCCCACATGGCAAAGGGCCAGGGTGAAGACATCACATTCAAAGGATTGGGAGGCACATGCACCTTATTCGCATAAATCTGGCATTTATGGCATTTTCTGGCGTAGGCACAACAGTCGGCGTCCATTGTGATCCAGTAATAGCCCGATCTTAGTAACTTCTTGGCCATGGCATGCCCTCCTGCATGGGTACCAAAGGATCCTTCGTGCACTTCGTGCATCAACAAGTCTGCTTCTGTTCTATCAACGCACCTGAGAAGTACCATATCAAAGTTTCTCTTGTACAGGGAACCGTCAGTGTTCAGAAAGAAACTACCAGCAAGCCTTCTCAAAGTCTTCTTATCATTGGAAGATGCCCCAGGTGGGTATGTTTGATCCTCTAAGAAGCACTTAATGTCATGGAACCAAGGCTTATCATCCTCAACAACATCTGCTGCGAACACATATGCTGGTCTGTCAAGTTTGGACACTGAAATTTGAGGTACAAAGTTGGCAGCTTGAACTTTGATCATGGATGAAATGGTTGCCAGAGCATCTGCAAACTGATTCTCGTCCCGAGGAATATACTCAAGCTTGACCGTTGTAAAGAAAGTCAATAACCTCCTTGTATAATCCCTATAAGGTATCAGATGATCCTGGTGGGTGTACCATTTGTCGTTGGTTTGATTAACTACCAAAGCTGAATCTCCGAATACCGTCAAAGTCTTGATCCTGAGGTCAATAGCTTCCTCAAGACCTATAATGCAAGCTGCGTATTCAGCTTCGTTGTTAGTGCAGTTAAAGGTGAGCTTTGCCGAGAAAGGCATGTGAACCCCCTTGGGTGTAATGAGTACTGCACCAACACCACGACCATTCATATTAACAGCCCCATCAAACATCATAGTCCATTCTTCTTCCGGGTCAGGCCCTTCAGTGTGGACAGGCTCTTCATGATCTTTTGCTTTTATGAACATGATGTCTTCATCAGGGAAGTCAAATCTCATAGGCTGGAAATCATCAATAGGTTGCTTAGCAAGATATTCAGACAATACACTGCCCTTGATGGCTTTCTGAGATGTGTACTGGATGTCGTATTCCGTGAGGATCATTTTCCATCTTGCAACCCGTCCGGTAAGTGCTGGCTTCTCAAAAATGTACTTAACTGGGTCCATCTTGGAGATCAATAAAGTAGTGTGGGTCAACATATACTGCCTTAGTCGGCGAGCAGCCCACGCTAAAGCACAACAAGTTTTCTCGAGCAGTGAATAACGTTGTTCACAGTCGGTAAACTTTTTGCTCAGGTAGTATATTGCATACTCTTTTCGACCAGACTCGTCATGCTGGCCAAGCACACACCCCATTGACTCTTTTAATACTGTCAAGTACATTATTAGAGGTCTTCCTTCGACTGGAGGCATAAGGATCGGAGGCTCTTGTAAGTATTCCTTGATTTTTTCGAAAGCCCTCTGGCAGTCTTCGTTCCACCTGACTGTTTGCTCTTTTCTCAACAGCTTGAACAAAGGTTCACAAGTTGCTGTAAGGTGAGATATGAACCTTGAAATGTAGTTCAATCTACCTAGAAACCCTCGAACTTCTTTTTCCGTCTTCGGGGCAGGCATTTCTTGAATGGCTTTGACTTTATCAGGGTCAACTTCAATCCCTTTCTCGCTTACAATAAATCCCAGCAGCTTACCAGATCGCACCCCGAATGTGCACTTGTTGGGGTTTAACTTCAGTTGGTATTTCCTCAGGTGCTTGGATAACTTCAACAAATTTACCAGGTGGTCTTCTTCTGTGAGGGACTTGGCAATCATGTCATCCACATAACATTCAATTTCTTTATGGATCATGTCGTGGAATAATGTTACCATAGCCCGTTGATACGTTGCACCTGCATTCTTCAGTCCGAATGGCATCACCTTATAACAGAACGTGCCCCAGGGTGTGATGAAAGTTGTCTTCTCCATGTCTTCAGGTGACATCTTGATCTGATTGTATCCTGAAAATCCGTCCATGAAGGAGAATACCGAGAACTGAGCCGTATTATCAACCAATACATCAATGTGAGGTAATGGGAAATCATCTTTCGGGCTGGCTCTATTCAGATCCTGGTAGTCAACACACATCCTTACTTTGCCGTCTTTCTTAGGCACAGGTACTATATTAGCGACCCACGGTGGATAGCTAGTTACAGCAAGGAACCCAGCGTCCCACTGCTTTTGTACCTCTTCCTTTATCTTCATTGCCATATCTGGGCGAGTACGGCGCAACTTCTGTTTTACTGGCGGGCAGTCTTCTCTTAAAGGAAGCTTGTGCATGACAATATCGGTGTCCAACCCTGGCATATCTTGGTAAGACCAAGCGAAAACATCCACATATTCCCGAAGCATATCAATCAGTTGCTCTTTCACTGAGTTTTGTAGGCAGGCCCCGATCCTAACTTCTTTCACATCTTCTTTCGTACCAAGATTAACCGTTTCAATCTCCTCCT
Organism: Lathyrus aphaca; assembly: GCA_963966055.1. NCBI lineage: Eukaryota > Viridiplantae > Streptophyta > Magnoliopsida > Fabales > Fabaceae > Lathyrus > Lathyrus aphaca. The sequence continues at coordinate 633,612,980 of OZ014519.1, forward strand.
GGTGAGGAGTGATAACCTTCTCCTCTTGCCTTAACAACCTGGCTAGTTCTTCAGGTAGCTCGTAATCTTCTTCAACCCCTTCGTCAGCTTGATTGATTGGATTGTCAAAGTCATACGATGCCATAGCAGTGTTGTTGTCGGTGCAGTCTGGAAGGCACTTTCTGCAAGGGTTTAGATTGTTCATTTTAGTGATTGATTTTAATCTTGTTTAGAAAAAGTGAAATGAAGTTTATCATTTTGGAAAACATTGCCATTTTATTTTTGTACAAAAAGAAAAATGAAAAACAGTAAGCGGAAAAGGAAAAAGACTCATTTGCAAAAGATGTCCGATATTCATTGATTGATCTGTTTGCACAAAATTACAAGATGGCCCGATTACAAAATGAGTCTTGTCATCTTGGGCAAGATGAAAGACTTGATGCATGCTTAAAAAATACAGGAAATAATAATTACTCTGCAGGAGTAACCCTTATAATTTCCTGGGAAGACCAGTTTGAGATATGGCTCCCCGGGATCCTTGGACGTATCCAGCTCTCCAGGTTGCGTTCATCTTCCGACTCATCTTCCAAGTTGTTCACTGCATCTGGGGTGAGCATCCCCCCACTGATAAAACTGGGCTTCTTAGCAGCCTCTGATTGATCTTGTTGTGTTGGTTTGTAACCCAACCCAAATCTGTCCTCCTTCTTCTCCACAGGCAACAGCTTGCCCCAGCCTTGGGCAGTCCCCTCTTCAACAACCTTCCTGGCTTGCTGATAAGATGTCATGGAGGTTCCAAGTACAGCAGACGCTTCATTAATGTTCAGGGCTTCAAATCCCTGGCTCATAGTTTCATGGATTTCTCCATCCATCTCAATGTATTTGTACGTAGCCAGATGGCTAACAAAGATATCTTCTTCACCACAGATGGTGATAATCTGGCCTTCCCACTCGAATTTCAGCTTCTGGTGAAGGGTAGACGTAACAGTGCCAGCGGCATGAATCCAAGGTCTACCCAACAAACAGCTGTAGGCCGGCTGAATGTCCATCACATAGAAGGTAATTTTAAAAGTCTGCGGGCCAATCATCACAGGCAGATCAATCTCCCCTAGCACTGATCTTTTAGAGCCATCAAATGCTCTCACCACAAAATTACTTGGACGCAATGCCAAGCCATCGTACTCCAGCTTCACCAAGGCTTTCTTTGGTAAAACATTGAGTGAAGACCCAGTGTCTACCAATACATGTGATAGAACAGCACCCTTGCATTCTAGAGTGATGTGTAAAGCCTTGTTGTGGTTACGTCCCTCAGTTGTTAAATCAGCATTGGTAAAACCCAATCCATGGCTGGTATTGACATTTTCTACCACGGTTTCCAGCTGATTAACGGTGATCTCTTCTGGCACATATGTTGCGTGCAAGACTTTCAGTAATGCATTCCGGTGAGCCTCGAAACACATCAGCATGGATAATATGGAGATCTTTGAGGGAGTTTGGTGAAGCTGATCCACCACTTTGTAATCACTTCTCTTTATAATTCTCATAAACTCGTCTACATCTTGTTCAAAAGATGTCTTCTAAGTTTCCTTGATAGTTGGCTCTTCCATCACCACACTCTTTCCTTTTGCTTTGGCAGCAGCTTCTGGTTCAGCATTAGGTCTTTGTACTTATGAGGCAAAAAGGCGTCCGCTTCTGGTGAAGCCTCCGCCTCCCCCAACATTATCAATCTGTGGAGAGGAAGTTGAAGAGTCCAAAGTGATTTTCTCCCTGTTGCAGTAAAGGTCAGAGCCATAATGCCAAGGTATGGCATTACTGCTTTCATATGGAACTGGTCCAGGTACCGTGATGGTAACCGGACTGACTGCAGTAGAGGAGGGTGCTGAAATAGTGTGCGGATCGTAGTAGATGGTGACTGGTGACCTGGCAGGAGGTGCCACTGTTTGTTGTTGAAAGTCGTTGTTTGGAGGAACATATGATGGATCATAATAAATGGTGACTGCTGAGATATCTGTTGGCGTTGTAGAAGATTCTGTTGAATGGATGGGTGTTGATGTTGTAGAAGAGATGGTGGTTGATATTTGGTTTGTTGAAGTGATAGATGAAGAATTTGTTGATGAAATTGAGGAATTGTTTGGAATGATTGTCGTTGCAGTTGTAGAAGACTCAGGAATTGTTGTCAAAGAGATTGCTGGATTTGTAGGTGTTGATGTTGTGATTTGAAGTATGCCACTCTGGATAAGACCATCTATGCCGCTTCTCAAGTTATCACACCCGTTTACCGAAATGTTGCAATAACCACACCCGAGCTCGCACCCGGGGAACATCTGGCATTCTAGGAGCTGAGCTTTAATTTCTACCAGGGGTGTCCGAATCTGCCCAACACTGGTGATTAAGAAAGATGGCTTATCCTCCTCAATGGCATTAATTCTTGGTCCTCCATGGTTGGGCATGGGATTCTTGTTGACATTTGGCGGGGGTGCAAAGTTGAGGGCTTTGGAATCCACTAGATCATGTACCTTCATTTGTAAAGCCCTGCATTTCTCTGTACTGTGGCCAGGTGCATTGGAATGGAAAGCACATCTGGCGTTGGCATCATAATTTCTTGGAAGACTGGAGGGATCTGGTGGTGCCAATGTCCTTAATTCAACCAGGTTGAGTTTCAGGAGTTGTGGCAATAAAGCGGCGTAAGGCATAGGGATTGGATCAATCACCCTATTGGCCTGAGATGGTCTCTGCTGAAAAGGTCTTTGTTGATTGTTGCTGTTGTTGTTGTAGTTTCTCTGAGGCGGATACTGAACTTGTTGCTGATAGTGAGGTTGTTGTTGTGGTTGATATGCTGGTTGCTGAGGAATCGGAGCTGGAATAGTGTCAGCTGCCACTGACCTATGAACATACTGAGGTCTACCCCTTTGGCATGAATAGCATTAGTCTCACCGGTTCTTCTTGGTCCTACAAAAGGCTTTTTGGGGTTGCTTGACGAACTTGCACCATTATCGGAAATCTTACCCATCTTCAGAAGGCTCTCAATCCTTTCTCCAGCTATGACTACGTCAACGAAGCTGGTGGAAGAAAAGGCAGCTAGCCTATCAATGTATGTCCCTTGCAGAGTGTTCATAAACATGTCGGCCATTTCCCTTTCCGACATGGGTGGCTGGACAGCAGCAGCAAGCTGTCTCCACCTCTGGGCGTATTCCCTGAAGCTTTCTCTGGAGGACTGAGACATTCCCATCAAGAGGGTTCTGTTAGGAGCCATGTCCAAGTTATATTGGTACTGTCTGATGAAGGCCTCAGCCAGGTCCTTCCAGCATCTGATAGTAGCTCTGGTCAAGTGAGAGTACCACTCCCTTGAGGCCCCAGTCAAACTATCTTCAAAATAAAACATCCATAGTTTTTCATCCATGGTGTACGCCTTAAGTCTCCCCAAGAAAGACTGCAAGTGGGTTCGTGGACAGGAAGTTCCGTTGTACTTCTCGAAGCACGGGGGTTTAAACTTGTGGGGAATCCTTACCCCATCCACTAACCCCATGTCCATGACATCAAAGCCCAGGGAATTTTGAGACTCCAGAGATCTCAATTTCTCAGCAATTTCATCAAGCCTCCTATCATAGGCTTCATCCCCAGCTCCCATCACAGTGAATTGATCCTCTTGGGGGTCTTCTTGTAATATTCTGCCCGCAGTAGCATTTCCTTGCACATTAGCAGGGATGTTAATCTCTAGATGAAGATGAGGCCCATACACTGGTGGATTAACATGAGGCTGAACCCTCTCATTGTTACTCGTTCCTCCAGTTCCCAGATGGGGTTCCTCTTGGGTCTGCCTCTCTACCAATGCCCTTAATCTTTCTTGACTTTGAGCCAAGCCATTCATCACTTCCATGAACCGGGTCATCTGGTTTCTCATCTCCAGCCTCTCATTGGCCATTTGAGTCCTGACTTCTGTAAGATCCTGCTGTACTTGGTCCATCTGTATACCCGGAAGGTTGTTGCGAGTGGGAACACCCGACGGCGAGCAATAATTCCTGAACCACAACAGAGTTAGTAACAAACAAAACAAAAACCTACAAAACAAAACAAAAGTTAGTATGCAATGAAGTATGCTTATTTGTTTCCAAGGTATCCGGCTTGGCATTTGGTTTTGACCTTTCCAGACCCCTGAGGAAGGTGCTTTGATGTTGCTTGGGAGAAAGAGATTCAAATGAAACAAACTAATGAATATATTACAAAATGGTGAATCATACATAGTTTGTTTTTTACAACACATGCCCCTGAGGGGTCAAAATACAACATAAAAAAAAGGAAAAGTACATGAAATGAAAGCAACAACAAGCAAACAGTCAGACACCAAGACCAAACTCATCCTCCTTAACCTCCTTCAGAAGTGCTTCAGTTACAGGATCAGCTGGATGCTCTGTGAGGTTTCTGATAAGAAGATTCCTGGTGGTGATAGCAGTGGTCAACCTCTTGTGCATGTCTTGGTCCTTTGACCTCTTCACACCAGCCCTAAGCTTCAATTCTGAGATCTCCTTCTGGGCTGCTAGCAGGGCTTCCTGTTGTTTCTTTTCATTAGCCTCCAACTGCTCAATCCTGTCTTGAGTTCTCTTATCCTCTTGAGTACGAGCTTCAGTGATCCTGACCCACCTAGCTTGACTTTCTTTCAGATAGAGATCAGTCCTAGCCTTCTGAAACTGGGCCTCTTTACAGGCGTTCTTCAAAATTTGCTCTCCTGCCCTTGACTTCTTGATGTAGTCCTCTGCTTTCTCAATCCTGGCTAGATGCTCCACTTTAAGCTTTTCCAACCTTTCAATGTCCAGACGACCATCACTTCTCTCCCAGAGGGTTCTCTTCAGAGCTTGAGACAGATTCTCATTTCTTTCCTTCAGCTTCTCAAATTCTTCCAGGCTGACAGTGGCTGGAGGTGGTGCTGTGGATGGTCCAGGTGCATCCTCAATGGTGAAAGGCATCCCAGAAATCTGAGCCCTAGCATGGGACCCTTCATAATACTGAGCTGAGGCCACATTGTTGCATCTCCCAAGAATGGCCATCCCTTTGGTCTGGATGTTGTCCCAAGCCCAGGATGTTTGCCTGACAACAGCTAGATTAGGCTTAATCTCGCAATAAAGGGTTTCAGCCAAGTCTTGTACTCTAGGAGGGTGGACCAATGCATAGCCCAATTGTCTTTTAAATAGCAAAGGGTTGTAGTTGATGCAACCTTTCACTCCTATCAGAGGTACATTGGGGAACTGCCCACAACTAGTTATTATGTCCCTGCCTTTGGTGCTCTGGGTGCACCACTTGATGTCATCTGAAGTCAAAGCAATAAGTCTCCTAGCCCAATTCTTTTGTTGGTGAGGATTCAAGAATGCATCAGTCTTGGGCAAGTGTTTGAGCAGCCAGGTATGGAACAGGGGAGCACAGCATCTCACCAACCTTCCTCTTTGCTTCTCATTCCTTTGGTGAACAGAATAGTAGAAATCTCCCAGCAAGGTGGGTACTGGGTTTCTCAGAATGAAAAGATGAATGGCATTCTTGCTGATAAACTTGGGCTCATCTGCAAACAGTATAACCCCATATATACTGAGGGCTAACAATGCACAAACTGCCTTCCATTCCCCCAAGGAGGCCTTCAGGATAGCCTGGGAAATCAAGAAATCCAAGTGTAGACCAGAGATTCCAGCCTTTGTTGTCATGTTCTGCTCAATCAGAATAGGTTCCAGGTACAGTGCTTTTGCCACTTCTTCAATGCTGGGAAAAACCATTTCTGGGTTGAAGGGGATACCACCCCTGATAGGCACTCTAATCAATGATGAATACTCCTCCAACAGGGGTCCCAACTGAAAATTCTGGAAGGTGAAGCATCTCAAAGGAGGATCATAGAACTGTAGGCAAGTGTGAATCAAGCTCCTCTGAGAAGGGTCCAGGTCTATAACCATATCAAGGATGCCTCCATAATGTTCTCTGAATAGTGGGATATGGTCTGGAGTGATAAGGGCCTGGACCTTCCTGATGCCAGTCAGCTCAGGCTCAAAGAAATGGTATGAGATGTTGCTCTTCTTGGGTGCCATGTCTGCTGATGAAGAGCTGAGACAGATGCTGATGATGATGACTGATACTAGAAGTGAGCCCCTGATAGGCTGAGGATGATGATGGAGGTTGCTGAAGCAGGTAACTGATAGCTGAAGCATATAGCTGATGAGCAGGGGTCTAAGCAGATGAAGGGGTCAAAACCAAGCCAAATATAATGTGGGTACCCTGAAAAAACAAATAAGCAGATGTTAAATGATGCAATGATGATGTATGCCAATGATATGCAAAGGTTTTGTGATTAAGCTGGATCTGATTACTGCCTTGATATGGGTCCATGTATGTCTAAGAAGTCCAGATGGAGGTTCATAAGTCCAGTAACCAAGGTGGGGGACTCAAATAAAGAGTCACATATCCAGGGTTAAATCACAAGAACTGTCCAAAGTGAAGCATCCTTAAACACAATAAGTATCAGGGTATGATGTGGCCAATGGTTCCTGCAAACCTGTAAACAGCCCAACCCCCTCACAGGTGGTGTTCTAAAACAAGGATCCTCAGACTTGGATTAGTTATGAGAAGTGTAAACACTTCTAACCTGGAGGTACAGTGTTTACAATAACCATAAAAGATCCTCCTCTAATTCACCTCAGTTTCTGAAGGTCATAATAAAGGTCATCCAGACTTAGCAGGCTTCCCAGATAGCCCTAGCACCACAGGAGATTTGTAGCACAGAGTTCTCAAGAAGAAACTCATATCTGAACCGTGTTTCATATTCCCGCACCAGACCGAAATGGAATGGGAAAGAACATGAACCACTCTAGCCTAGGTGTCACTCAGGTCCCAGGTATAGGACCTTAACTCTCAGTAGAACCCCACCCACCAAAGCAACAAAACCAGATCCAGCCAGATAACAGTATGACAGTATGATGTATATAAAGTTTGTAAAGAAAGCAATAAATAACTGTACATAAAGCAGTAAATAAAGCAAATATACAAACACAAATAGCACATAACACCCTAGTAAACACAAATCAAACAAGCGCTAGGAGGAACCCACAAAAAGAACCAGAAGCCCTAGTTACAGTATAAGGGTCCCCAGCAGAGTCGCCAAGTTGTCGCTCCCACCAAAATGACACCTGGTCAGAAGGGGTACAGACGCGAACGGTCGGCGAAAGGAGAATGAAATGAATAGAGTCGCCAGCTAGGCATTTTTATCCCGGAGGAAAGGTAATGCTGCATAAACCTAGAAAGATATGGATAAGATGGTTGCGAACCAGAGAGACTGAGAAAGGGGGTTGGTTACAACCTGGGAAGGTATTAGCACCCAGATTGTCCGTCGTACTCGACGGGATCCACGCTTAAAAGATTTGTGTTTTAAAGGGGTAGTGTCAATGCAATTTGTGTATCAAAAGCTGGAAAAGGATGTACAGGTGTCAGTGTAAAAGAAGTGTGAGGTGAAATATGTTAGTGTCAGTGTGAGAACAAGAATGAAGTGCCCAAGATAATGAGGCTAAAAGAATAATGCTGGAAAGAGGGGGAATATACAGAGACTTTTGTTCGATAACTGTTACGTTATGCCTACGTATCCTCTCATGCAATGAGGAAGTCAGAACACCGTAGTTCGACCCAAAGAGACTGAAAGATGAATTGACTTGTGAACTGCTTACTTGCTTATGCTCAAGTGTATGACCTGTCTGGCTCAGGTGCAAACTGTCTTGCATTAGACGGAAGAAGCAAGTTCTCGCTTGTGAGTGAATGAGATGAGAAAAGAATCCCGAAGGAGACGATTATTGTTTGTTTTTGTATTTTCAGTCTTTTATTGCTTTTGAAAGTTTGTCATAGATTAATGAGCTTAAGCCTAAACCAATGGGTTAGTAAACTCATCACATCTTCCCTCTGATTAGGGGTAATGAGAATACCTTAAGTGTGAAGTCAGCTTCTCACACTTAATCACCCTGAAGTAGGATTAAGATCATTAACCTACTTGTGATTATTTAGATGTTTTTGTGGTTTTAGTGTTAAGTAATGAGACTAAGCCATAATCAGGGATTAAACAGACTCATTACACCATCCTAATAGAAGGATAATAGATGAGAATGTTTAAGCTGAGGAAAGCTCCTCAACTTAATCCATGATTAGGGATTAACCTCATGACAAAACAAAGCCTTTATTAGATAGATTTTAGTTAATGGTAAGATGAAGAAATGATTTTTATGTTTAGTAAGACAACTTGAGGGGGACTTGTCCATTAACACTAGGGTTAGTCCTTCTTAACCAATTAAGGAAGAAATAGAACCCTAATGCAAGGCCCAAGTTACAAGCTTGATGTCTTGATGATTATTAGATGGATTGATTAAAGGAGTTAAACACATTAAGGGTTTAACACTTAGGATTAAAGTTGTACACTCCATCCTAATAGAAGGATGCAGGCATAAGCTTAATCACAAAGCCTTAAAGCCTTTAGGGTTTAGTCCTTGATTATGAGATGAGAAGAGAAGACTCAATGATGACACAAAGGTAAAAGCTAAATGGAGGGACTAATCAAAACCCTAATTATTGTCATGCTTGGTTGTTCCTAAGGTTTGTGAGGTTTACAAGAAAGATCTTCAAAGAGCCACAAAGGAGAGAAGCAGATGATAGGAGCAAAGAGAAGCAAAACAACTTGCTTCACTTAAGAAGTCAAGTTGCTTGAAGAAAGAAAGCAAGATGAACATGAATGAGCAAGCTCAATCCAATACACAAGATGAAATGCAGCAAATATGCAAGAGATGAGAAGAGATTGTGAGAAGTGAAGGCAAATTCACTTCTCAAAGTAACTTACCACCTGAAAGGTTAGTGAAAGGAATGAAATGCAATGCAAATGGTATGAGATGGCATGATGCAAACAAAAAAACTAGAAGCATAAGTATGGTGCTAATGATGCTATGAGATGATGTAAACATGAAACAAGGCATGAGAATGATCTTACAAACATTTGGATGCAAAAGAAGCATGCTTGGAACCATGGATGTTCATGAAAAGTTATGAAATGCAAATGACATACAACATGGCAAATGAAAGATGCAATGATCAAAAATGATTCTAACATGTCCTAAGATGTGTTATGAACCCAATGGATGCACAAAATGTCATGGCAAGTCATAGTATGCAAGCAAATGGAAGATGGATGCAAATGAAAGCCCAAATTAGGGTTTATGATCAATACACAGAACAAAATTCAAAACCAGAAGCAAACATCATGACAAAAATTTGAAAATTCATTCAAAGGAACCCTAAACCTATACAAACTCACTGCCCAAAGAAGGGGATCCAAATCTTAACCTAATGAGGGTTATGAATTTTCTAAGATTGCTAGGGTTTTAAGGTACCTCATCAAGAAAAATGCAAAACAAATAGGAAATGAAAGATAAATTCATGCCAATTTTATCCTATAAACTACATGCTATACAAGATGCAATGCAAAAAGAATCATGATCCAACTCTCAAAGGTTAGACAGAAATGAATTTTTGAAGTTTGGATCAAAATAATGCCTTGAAGTGAAATTAAATCCATTTAAAATTGTCAAAAGGCATCAAGATCAAAAAACAAAATTTGGTTTGAGAGTTGGACAATGTTTCTAAATGATTTTAAATGTTTCATGAATTTTTTTGTGATTTTTAAATACCTAAAAGTATTTTTAATTAATTAATTCTCATTAATCAATTAAAAATAAACTTTTAAATGATTTAAAATAATTTTTAATGCAAAAAATAAAAATAAAAATATTTTTGTGTTCTGAAAATTAATAAAAGCTTGAATACAAATTTTCAGAATTTTTGAACAATTTTTGCTATTTTTAATAAAATGTACAAAACAAATGAAATAAAATGAAAATAAAAATGAATAAAAATGAAAGTATGCGTAATCAAGGGCCAGCATTCAAACTCAGGAGGGAGGGAAAGACTGCGCGCCAGATCCTGTGGCTAGGATTCAAACTGAGCTAATTTCCATTTTAAATTAATTAAACTGAATTAAATTAAGTTAATGAGGATTAGGGTTTCTAATGATGCATCCTGTCCATTCAATCACGCGCGAGTCAGCCCTGGTCAACTCATCCTACGCTTCACATTCAAACTCACATTAATGACACTGATTAACCCTAATCAACTTCAGGTGGCCGGAGAAGACTTCCGGTCGTCTTCTCCGGCGAGACCTCTGACCTAACTCCCTCAAAACTCCATAAAAATGAAATCTAACTACCCATAATCAAACCCCATTCATCACTGAATCAAAACCCTCAAATAAAAATCATTTTTCATTCATCAATCATGCGAATCGAAGCAAAACAAATTTAGGGCAGAAAGTTTCAGACAACTCATACATACTCAATATTCCACCATTTTCATTTTTAAACACATCATGATGATCAGGATAACATGTAGAATCAATTTATAACAAGTAAATGGAGTTCTGGAAAATTTGTTCTTGATGGATACCTGAACTGAAGTCCTTCGAACAGGAGCTTTCTGAGCCTTTCTCCTATGCAAACTGACTCCTCTGGTCCCCCTGAGCTCAATGGAATGCTTCACAACTCTTGTTGATGGCTGATTTGGGAGATTGCAGAAGTTCTGTTCAGAGAAGGGTGGTGATCGTGTTTTGGTTTCAGTGACTTTCAGGCTGTTTCAATGGTTGGTTTGTGATCAGTGAGTCATGTTGAGATTGTTTGTGAAGTTTGTTTTGATGTTTGATGCTTGTGGAGTCAGTTTAGAATGGTTTTGCAAAATGGAGCAATTTTGATAACTATGGCTTGGAGTCTGTTTCAGCATGAAGTGTGTGGTGTGTTATGCTGGCTTTGGTCCATGTATCAAGTGGTGATAGGTCAGAGAGTTGTTGGTGGCCTATGGTGATTGGTATGGGCAAGTTGCCAAAATGTCAAAAGTTGTGTAAGAGAGGTATGGGCTCATGGCTAGCCAAGGACAAGAGGGTTGTCCTGCGCAGCAAGAAGTGTGGAGAACCCTTGGATCAATTATGAAGTCAGCAAGCAAGTGGATTAGGGTTTGGGTGAGGTTTTGCAACTTGCTTCATCTTTGGCCCTTTTGAAGTTTCTTGCTCCACAAGTCATGAAAATGAGTGATCCTTTTATGCAATCTGATCCTTAGGCCTTGGTTCATGTTAGTATGAAGATTAGAAGTCCATTTGATAGCACAATTTTCCTTGGCAAGTGATTTTGCAACTTTGCCTCTTTGGTGGAAAACTTGAAATTATGTGATTTTGGCCAACTTTGACAAGCCATAACTTTTGATCCAAAATGAATTAGAACAAGTTCTTGTACTTTTTGAAAAGGGAATGATCCATTCTACAACTTTCATGACCAAAGTTTTCCCATTTGAAGCATTTTTGAATCAAAAAGCAAGGATTGAAAAAGTTTCCCAAAATGGCAATTTTCAATATAAGTCAACTTTCCCAAAAAGTCAACTTTGCAAATGGCTTGAAATTCTTCAAATTTGTGAACTTCTAACATCTTATATGATCAAATAAAGATCATGCATAATCAAAATGATGAAGAACACCCTTTGGTTGGGTCATTGGGGGCCTCAGATGCCCTGATTTTACACTGACTTGCTCAAGAAGTCAACTCCTGATCAGATGACTTCCCCATGGAATTTCTTCATGAAAATTGATATGCATGATCCCTATACCATATAGAGACCAATAGAAACAAGAATGACCAAAAAAATTTGGAGTTATGGCCTTTGAAATCAAAACCCTAATTTTAGGTCATCTGTGTAGTCAAACCTGGCTCTACTTCCATGCCAATCTCAGTTCTTGTGATTCTTTGACATCCTTGACTTTGAGAGGATATAATATGATGCTTGGACATACATGGACCCCTTTGAAGTGATTGATGGCCTTTGGGGTGGCTCAAGAGGCTCTTGGATTGCTCAGATCACAAACCCTAGATGCAGATGACTTAGAAACAATGCAGTGTAACAAAAATGTGGTATGAGATGCTATGATTGGGTTTATGCATATGAAGAGATCACAAGCCATGGTGTGAATGGGCGAGGGAAAATTTGGGGTGTTTACAGAAAGGTTCAACAAAAGGCCGTTCAAGTCTCGACCACTGACGACATGAAGAAGTACCTCCTAGAGCGTGGGCTTCTCCCCCATAGCGATTTTGACAAGGCCGTCGGCATTGAAACACTGACTATGCATGATGCTTTCCTATTCAAAACCCAGGCGTATATACAATACGAGGAGAAAGAGGCAGCTAACACTGCTCACGACACCAGGCATCGGGAGGATGGCAAACCCTCAAAGAATGAAGAACCCTCGACACCACATCGAGGAGGTGATAAAATAAAGGATGACCGCTCCCGCGAACCACAAGAGCACAAAGGACTTTCAGGACGATTCCATGAGTACACTCCCCTCACGGTGTCGAGGGAAAATATTCTCTCTAATTATGCCAACTCAGAGTTCCATAAATATCATGGGTACAACACAGATGACTGCATACATCTGAAGGATTCCATCGAGATCCTCATTAGAGATGGCCACCTAAAGCAGTTTATGAAGGGGAAAAGGCTCTCCGATAGGAGGTACAAGAGTCTAGGAAGGTCGAAGAAGCATCTCCCCCGATCGCAGATGCCATCCTTCTGGTCTCTCTTAGTATCACCCGACTAGAGTACTTATGTGTCCCCGAGCCATTCACCTTCCCTGCTTACTTCTCAATATACAGTCCCTGGGAGTTCTTTCCATCAGCAACGATGATCTCTGGAGGAGTCTACACAAAGTTACCGTGGGCTCGGTAAAACGTAGGTTCGACCAACTCATCAACAAAGGGTCTAACCAGAACTTTACCCTCGATCCTCCTCGGGGAGGGTCCACTCCCATCTCTTTTTACAAGGAAGATCTCCTCGACGGTGCGCCCAATGCCAACATTCCCATGCTCATCAGGGCATAGATGACTAACTTTGACGTTCGACGAATCCTCTTTGACCAAGGAAGTTCCATGGACATCATGTATTCTCCGTTGTTCGCCACCCTACAACTCAATGAGACACACTTGACACCCTACGTAGGATCCGACCTACAAGGGTTCAACGGGTCAGTGTCTAGACCCTGGGGATACGTGGATCTGATCGTAACATTTGGAGCAGGAGAGACCGTAAGGGCAGTCAAAGTTCAGTTCCTCGTCATAGACTGCCTATCCTTGTACCAATGTATCCTGGGGCGCCCGACACTAGCTGAACTCATCGTTGTACCATCCACGGTACACTTGAAGATGAAGTATTACACTTCATCAGGACATGTGACTACTCTACATGGGGACATTGAGGTTGCTCGTTGGTTCTTTGAAGCAGTGTCCAAAGGACTCAACACCATTGTCACTAAACTAAAGACAGCGGCCAAGCCCGCTCTACCTAGCAGTTCCGAGGAACCAAAACCACTTCCTCGAGTCGATTTGATCAACCTAGACAACAGGTTCATCGAGGAAGAAAAATAAGCGCAATTGGGTGCAAGAATTTCCTCATCAACACACCCAGTGCCTAACGTAAACTTTGTGTTGATCATGCTCGGTGAAGACCCTATTAAAGGAGTAAAGATTGGAGCATACCTCCTCGACTTGGAAAGGATGCAGCTAAAGGTGTGCCTCAGGGAGAGCGCAGATCTATTTTCTTGGAGCACAAATGAGATGCCCTCCTTGGATCCAAAAATTGCTTGTCATCATCTGACGATAGACCCCGTTGTCCGAGTTATGGTGCTGCGCAAAAGGAAGCAATCTCTAGAGAAAATGGAAGCTTTCAAATAGGAAGTTAGAGACCTCCTAGTGGCAAAATTTGTAATCGAGGCCAGGTACACTACCTGGCCCTCAAACATTGTATTGGTAAAGAAAAATAATGGAAAATGGCATATGTGTGTCGACTACACCGATCTGTAGGTTTTAAATTATTGTCGTTCCTCGACGCCTATTTTGGGTATAATCAAATACCCATAGCCATGACTGACAAGAAATACACGACCTTCATGACCCAATCAGGCAACTATTACTACAACGTAATGCCCTTCAGATTGAAAAATGCCGAAACAACCTACCAACGCATGATGAACAAGGTCTTTCAAGCTGAAATCGGGGACATGCTCGAAGTCTACATGGACGATATGATCGTTAGATCCCACGAGGAAACCGATCATGCTCTCCCACCAAAGAAAATTTTCGACCAAGCACGAAAATGTAAAATGCGATTTAATCCATAAAATGCACGTTCGGGGTTCGCGCGGGAAAATTCTTTGGTTTTTATCTGACCGAAAGAGGAATTGATAACTCGAATTTATATCGATTATTTAATGCGGTTTTCGATTATTTAACATGTTAATTTATGTATTTTGGATAATATTACGCGAGAATTGTGTTTGTTTTGCAATATTTGATCAAACATGACTTTTGGAGGCAAAAATATAAAAGAAAGCTTATTGGACAAGAAATGTAGGAAAAACAGAAGGAAAAGATCAAGAAAAAAGGCATTTCTGCATTATTGTTGTGGGACGCCCATCTCATATGTGGGACGCCCGTCTCATATCCAAGATGTCCGTCTCATATCCAAGATTCTCGTCTCAATGCCAAGTTGCTCATCACTAGAGTGAAACGCTCGTCTCAAGTCTAAATTCCCAGAAACCTAATTACAAAACAAAATTCAAACGCAGAGAGAGACGTTATGAGAATTGTTCGCTTCAACAAAGAATTTCCCTCCACCCTAATCAACTCAGTCTAAGCAACTCATTTCAAAGCCCAATCGAAGTCCATGCCTTCAAATGCTCAACAAACCTAAGCTGCTACCTATAAATAGAAGCCACTGCAATTTGCAAAAGGAGCTTCGTTAAAGTCCAAATTTCGGCCGTTTTCTTTCGTTCGAAGTTCACAATTTTATTTTCAGCACTTGTTTTTATTTTCCTTTACCAACCCCTAGTGATAGTTTCCATCATTAGGAAACTATCGCCATTTTAATTGTTTCCAGCCACTGAATAATTGTTTACTTTTCAAGTTTTCGGAAGTTTGGTTGATCAAGAACATTGCAACAAGGTTTCTAATTTTAATGCTTTATTGTTTAATTATTATCGCATTTATTTATACTATGAATTTCTTCTCCTTCTACCTTTCTTTGTTTTTATTTAATATGTCTGGCTAAACCGTTAATCGGTATGTAGTTGTCTAACTGGAACAAATTCGGTAGAATTGGGCTTACTTTAAATTAAGTTATTTTTCGGTTCCGATATCTTGTTTTAAATAACTTTTGTTATGAGAGTAAGAGAGTATAAAAGATTAGGATTAATACCACGGGAGTGTGAGATCATAATCATATAGCTGAAATCTGGCATTTGTTTTAAATACACCGGAAACGCTTTAAAACCAATTAGAACCTTCAGGTTTCAAAAATAAAGTCTAACTTGAATTGACACAGCGAGAGCGCTCAATTGAACTTAGGAGTATAGTAATAGGCAAGACCACGACAGTGTGAGTCAACGAATTTTAAACCGAGAGTTTCTACGGAGAGTTAACTTAACAAACTTTAATAAGCCAACCCTCTATTGAATTCGCGAAGGTGAATCAATTACTTACCAATATTTTTACCATTAATTTAAATTAATTAATTCTTCACCTTTTAAAACCAAAAACATCGCCCGTCTTAGCTAAACATAGTAACACCTGATAACACTAGGTTGATTATCGAGTCTCTATGGGATCAATATCTTTTATTACTACTTGGTAGACTGTGCACTTGAAGTTAGTAACCGTTAGACTCAGAAATTCGTCACCAAGTTTTTGGCACCATTGCCGCAGACTTAAATTTAGTCAATAGTGCATTTCGTTGTTGCATCGTCTAGACTAAGGCAACGATTTAGATATCCTTTTTCGATTGTATTCCTAGTACTCGCTCCTGAGGCGAAGACTTAGAACCCCTGATCGACGAAGTAGAATGTTTCATAAGTTCGAGACGCCGAACTGAACCCAACGAAACCCTTATTCCTGAAATTATTATACCAGAACCAGTTGAAGAATCAAACATGGCCGAAAATGGAGTACCGCGTTCACTCAAGTCTAATGCGACTCCAAACCAACAAAAACCTCACAATAGTATTGTCGCACTAGCCATAACTCGAAACAATTTTGAAATTAAACCTTCACTACTGCAAGCTGTGCAACAGAACCAGTTTTCTGGAAACCCTACGGACGATCCAAATGAACAATTGAAGATGTTCGTACAATACACTGAGACCATGAAAGCAAATGGTGTAACCCAAGACACAATTAGACTAAGCTCTTTATGTTCTCTTTAAGAGATAGAGTTTGGGCTTGGTTACAATCATTACTAGCCAACTCTATCACAACATGGGCAGAACTAAAGAAAGTTTTCTTATCTCGTTATTTCCCGCCAAGCAAGACAACCATGCTGAGAGCTCAAATTAACGGATTTCGGCAGAAAGATGCCGAATCACTTTATGAAGCGTGGAAAAGGTACAAGGACCTGTTAAGATTATGTCCACACCATGGGTTTGAAAATTGGGTAACCATCATAACCTTCTATAATGGACTTCTATACAACACTAGGATGACAATAGACGCTGCCGCGGGCGGCGCTCTTATGGATAAACTTTACGAAGAAACCTATAACCTCATTGAAAACATAGCTTAGAACCATTGCCAATGGAGAGGAGAAAAAATACAGGTAGAGAAGAATTAGACTAAAGGAGGAATGTATGAAGTGAGAAGTTTCGATCACGTAAATGCCAAGATGGATGCCATAGTTCAGAAAATTGATAACATGGCCATAACACCACCAGCCACCATGGCTTCCGTAACTCCAAATTGCGAAATTTGTGGAATCCCAGGATACACATCGCCTGAATGTCAACTACTTGCAGGATTAACCACATATCAGATGAACTATGCTCAAGGAAACCCTTATTCTAATACTTACAACCCAGGACGGAAAAATCACCCAAATTTCTCTTACAAGAATAACAACACCTTGTATGCGCCTAATCAAGCACCAGTTGCACCATCAGGATATCAGAAAGTTGCTGCACCCAATCCAAATGTTCTTAGGAAATAAAACCTCGAACTAATGAAGGAAAACTTCATTGCTGCTCAAGCTCAAACAAACAAAGATTTCCTAAATCAGAACATCCATACTAGTGAACAAATAAATTAATTGGTGACAAAGTGTAAGCACCCCAAATTTTCCCTCACTAAGTTCACACCATGGCTTGTGATCTTTCACATTTACATAAGTTTAATCATACCATCTCATATTGCATAGTTCAAGTCATCTACATCTAGGGTTTGTGATCTGAGCAATCCAAAGATCCATTTGAGCCACTCCAAAGGTCTTCAACCATCTCAAGGGGGTCCATGTATGTTCAATCATCATATTTTATCCTCCAAAGATCAAGGAAGTCAAAGAATCACAAGAACTGACAAAGCATGGAAGCAGAGCTAGGGTTTAACTACACAGATGACCTGAAATTAGGGTTTTGGTTTCAGAGACCATAACTCCAATTTTTTTGGTCATTCTTGTTTCTATTGGTCTCAATATGTTATAAGGATCATGCATACCAAGTTTGATGAAGAAATTCATTGTGGAAGTCATCTGATCACTGGGTAACTTCTTGAGCAAGTCAGAGCAAAATCAGGGCATCTGAGGCCCCCCAACATGGAACCAAAGTGGATTTTTCATCAAATTGAAGTTATATGATCTTTATTTGATCATTGAAGTGCTTAGAAGTTCACAAATTTGAAGAAAAATGAGCTAAACCAAAAGTTGCCAAAAATGGAAATGACTTGTAATGTAAACTTTCCATTTTGGGAAAGTTTTTCAACCTCCTCTTTTTCAACCAAAAATGCTTCAAATGAAAAATTGTTGGTCATGAAAGTTGTAGATTGGATCATTCCCTTTTCAAAAAGCAAAAGAACAAGATCTAATTCATTTTGGAACTAAAGATATGGCTTGTCAAAGTTGGCAAAAATCCCATAATTTTCAAGAATGCACCAAAAGGGATTCTTTGCAAAACCACTTGCCAAGGCTTTTTGTGACTTCAAACACACTTCAATACATCATAACATCATAGTACATTGCTTCTAGATCAGAATTTCCCAAAGAATTGCAAGATTACATGCCTTGAACATCAAGATTTCTCAAAGGGGCCAAAACTTCACATAATTGCAAAACACCCCATAACTTTTCTCCCACTTGCTGAATTGCCTCAAGATTGATTTTGTGGACATCCTTGATGTCAGCTGTGCATGGAAATGCCCAAAAGCCAGCTACACCATTGCCCATACCTCAAGTACACAAGTTGGTGACTTTTTGCAAGAAGGCCATACCAATCACCATAGGCCACAACCACTTCTCTGACCTATCACAACTTGATATGTGGACCAAATGCTGATCATAACATACAAGAACACAAGCTGAAACCTCCAAGAACTCAGCATTGCCAAAAACATTCCCTCTTGTATTTTCCTTCGAATCTCCCAACTCACTTACTCAAACTCAAAACCAATTCCACCATTAATCTATAAATCACTCACTGGCCCCAAAGCAACCCTTAAATCAGCCAAGAACACACCATACACCAAATACGATTTCTGACAAGTTGGATTGCTACCACTCAAATCAGCCATTCTCAAAGCTTTCCAAGCATTGCAACTTCTTTAGGGAGGTCATTAGAGGCATTTTGCACCAAGGAAGTGGCCAGAAAGCTCAAGGGTGAAAAGCTCCACCTCAGGTAGCCATCTGAATTTATTTTTCCAGAACCTCTTTTTTATGTTACAAAATGAATAAGCATGCTTCACTAAACACACTGAGCTTTGAATTTTCGAAAATGGTGTAGAAATGAGTGTGTACTGAATCTCTGAAAATTTTTCCATGTTTGATCTTTTCTTCGAATCTTGAGTTTGAGTGAGAATAAATATGATTTGAGGGTGGATTTGGATTCAGGGAAGTGAGAAGAGTTAATCTGGAGCTTTAGAGCTCCAGAAATTACCTAGGGAGGAAGTTAGAAATTTTCAGGTGAGGGGGTCACCGGAGAAGACGACCGGAGCTCTTCTCCGGTGACCTGAAAGTCATTAACTGTGTAATTAGGGTTAGGGTTTTGGTTTAAATGTGGACCATCAGATGTTCATCTCCCGCGCGTGTTGTGTGGCTGAGATCATTCCATTAGTTTTTAATTAGGATTTAAAAATTAATTAATCAGGATTAATGGAATTTGAATACTGGCCATTAGATTTGGCACCAAATCAACCTAGGAAACCCCCATATTCAATCCCAGCCCTTTACTGCGTTTACTTCTGTTTTATTTCATTTTTATTTCATTTTTCTCATTTAATTTTATACCATTTATTTAAAATAGCTAAAAAATTTCAAAAATATTTTTATTCTGCATTTTTATTTCAAATAATTTTCTTAACCCAAAAATATTTTTATTTTTATTTTTTGTATTAAAAAATCATTTTTTAAGCATTTAAATGTTTATTTTAATTAATTAATGAAAATTAATTAATTAAAATATCATTTAGGTTTCTAAAAAATCCCAAAAAATTCATATTGCATCTTTAAACATTTTGAGACATTGTCATACCATCCACACAAATTTTTTTTTGGTTTTGAACCATCTTTGATAATTTTCTTGAATTTAGGGTTCACAAAGTTCACATTTTAGAACCCTAACTTCAAGAATTATTTTCTGCCTAACCAAGAATGGTATGACAATGGTTCTTTTTGCATTGATCTTCATTTGACATGTAGTATCTAACATAATTTTGTCATGAATTTCTTCTGCCTTTTTGAATTGATTGGCATTTTTTCCCTCTAGGTACCTTAAAACCCTAGATAACTTAGAAAAATCATAACTTCCTTAGGGTTAAGAGTTAGGTCTCCTCCTTTGGGGTGTGATATCATATGGGGTTAGGGTTCTTTTGATTGAATTTTAAATTTTTTATCTTGTCATTTTCTTCTGTTTTTGAGTTTTGCATCTCATGTTGTATGAAAACCTTAATTTCTCATCTTCTCTTGCATACATCTTGCATATGCTTGCATTCATGAACTTGCCATGACATTTTATGTATTCACATGACATATAAGACATCTTAGGACACATTAGAATCATTCTTGATCATTTATTCATCCATTTGCCATGTTATGCATTCATTTCATTCCATGAGCATTCATGAACTTTCATGCCTCTTTCATACTTCATTTGCATTCTCATCACTTGTATGATCATCCATGACTCTTGACACACCTTTGCATCATCTCTTATCATCATTTACATCATGAACATGCTTCTGGTTTTGGCTTGCATCCTTGCATACATTCCATTTTCATTTCATTTCATTTCCTTATGCTAACTTTTCAGGTGGTAAGTTTTTTTGAGAAGTGAATTTGCCTTCACTTCTCATAATATCTTCTCATAATCTCTTCTCATATCTCTTATGCATCCTTGCTGAATTTTGTATTTGTATTAGAGTGAGATTGCTCATTCATGCTCTCCATTCACTTTCTTTCTTCAAGTGACTTATCTTCTAAAGTGAAGTAAGTTAACTTGCTTCTTCTGCTTCTTCTCCTTCCATCTTGCTTTCTCCTTGGTGGCTTTTCCTGAAGATCTCTTGCAAGCCTCATAACCCCTAGGAACACCCAAGCATGATAAAAATTAGGGTTTTATTAATTCCCCCATTAATTTTACCTTTGTGTCATCTTTTGTGTCTCTCATCTCATCTCATAATCAGGGACTAAACCTTCAAGGTTTTAAGGCTTTGTGATTAAGGTTATGCCTGCATCCTTCTCTTAGGATGAAGTGTATAACTTTAATCCTAAGTGTTAAACCCTTGATGTGTTTAAATCTCTTAATAAATTTACCTAATAATCACTAAGACAATAAGCTTGTAACTTGGGCCTTGCATTAGGGTTCTAATTCTTCCTTAATTGGTTAAGAAGGACTAACCCTAGTGTTAATGGACAAGTCCCCCTCAAGTTGTCTTACAAACCCTAAAATCCACTTCTTAATCTTACCATTAACTAAAATCCACTTTAATAAAGGTTTTGTTTTGTCATGAGGTTAATCCCTAATCATGAATTAAGTTGAGGTATCTTCCTCAGCTTAAATGTTCTCATCTATTATCCTTCTATTAGGATGGTGTAATGGGTCCATTAAATCCTTGATTATGGCTTAAACTCATTACTTAACACTAAACAAAAATACCAAAAAAACATCTAAATAATCACAAATAGGATAATGATTTTAATCCTACATCATGGTGATTAAGTGTGAGGTGCTTACTTCATACTTAAGGTATTCTCATTACCCCTAATCAAAGGGAAGATGTGCTGAGTTTACTAACACTTGGTTTAGGCTTAAGCTCATTTTCTTATGACAAATACAAAAAAAGCAATAAAAGATTGAAAACTCAAAAACAAACAATAATTGTCTCCTCCGGGATTCTTTTCTCACCTCATTCACTCACAAATGAGAACTCGCTTCTTTCGTCTAATGCAAGACAGTTTGCACCTGAGCCAGACAGGTCATACACTTGAGCATAGACAAGTGAGCAGTTCACAAGTCAATTTATCTTTCAGTCTCTTTGAGTCGAACTGCGGTATTCTGACTTCCTCATTGCACGAGAGGATATGTAGGCATAACTTAACTGTTATCAAACAAAAGTCTCTGTCTCTTCCCCCCTCTTCCAGCATTTTCTTCTAAGCCTCAGTTCCTGAGCGTTTCACTTCACTTTCTTGCACTGACACTTGTACATCCTTTTCCAGCTTTTGCACACAGATAGCACTGACACTACCCCTTTAAACACAAAATTTCAAGCATGGATCCCGTCGAGTACGACGGACAATCTGGGTGCTAATACCTTCCCAGGTTGTAACCAACCCCCTTTCTCAGTTTCTCTGGTTTGCAACCGTCTTATCCATATCTTTCTAGGTTTATGTAGCATTACCTTTCCCTCTGGATAAAAATGCCTAGCTGGCGAATCTTTTCACCTTCATCTTCATTCCTCCTCTCGCTGACCGTTTGCGCTTGTACCGGGATGCAAATCTTTGGGAGCCACAACTTGGCGACTCTGCTGGGGACCCTTATACTGCAACCAGGGCTTCTGGTTCTTTTTTGTGGGTTCCTCCGAGCGCTTGTTTGATTTGTGTTTACTGGGGGTGTTATGTGCTAATTGTGTTTATTCATTTGCTTTATTTATTGCTTAATGTATAGCTTTATTTACTGCTTTCTTCTCATCTTTTTACACATCATACTGTCATTATCATTGTTGGATCTGGCTTCTATTTTGGTGGGTGGGGTTTCACTGAGTGATTAAGGTCCTATACCTGGGACCTGAGTGACACCTAGGCTAGAGTGGTTCATATTCTTTCCCATTCCATTTCGGTCTGGTGCGGGAATATGAAACACGGTTCAGATGTGGGTTTCTTCTTGAGAACTCTGTGCTACAGATTTCCTGTAGTGCTAGGGCTATCTGGGAAGCCTGCTAAGTCTGGATGACCTTTATTATGACCTTCAGAATCTGGGGTGAATTAGAGGAGGATCTTTTATGGTTATTGTAAACACGGTACCTCCGGGTTGGAAGTGTTTACACTTCTCATAACTGATCCAAGTCTGAGGATCCTTGTTCTAGAACATTACATGTGAGGGGGTTGGGTTGTGTACAGGTTTGCAGGAACCCTTTGCCACATCATACCCTGTTACTATATTGTTTAAGAATACTTCACTTTGGAAAGTTCTTGTGATTAACCCTGGACATGTGACTCTTTATTTGAGTCCCCCACCCTGGTTACTGGATTTCTAAGCCTCCATCAGGACCTTTGAACATACATGGACCTTATACTAAGACAGATAATCAGATCCAGCTCTTGATCACAAACCCTTGCATATCATTTGCATATATCATCATTGCATCATTTAACATTTGTTTATTTGTTTTTCAGGGTATCCATCATATCATATTTGGTTTGGTTTTGACCCTTCTGTTGCTTAGACCTCTGCTTCAGTTATCTTCTTCAGCATCTGCATCAGTCTGCCAGAGACTCACCTCCAGCTTCTCAGCCTGTGATCTTCATCAGCATTTGTCTTCAGCTTCTTTATCAGCACTCATGGATACTCCAAGAAAGAGCAACATATCTTACCATTTCTTTGAGCCCACCTTGACTGGTATCAGGCAGGTCCAGTCCCTTATCACACCTGACCACATCCCACTGTTTAGAGAGCACTATGGGGGTATTTTAGACATGGTCATGGATCTTGATTCATCTCAGAGGAGCATGATCCACACATGCTTGCAGTTGTATGACCCTCCACTCAGATGCTTCACCTTTCCTGATTTCTAGATGGGGCCTCTGTTGGAAGAGTTTTCCTTGTTGATTGGAGTGCATATCAAAGGAGGGATCCCCTTCAACCCAGAAATGACTGCTCCCAGAAGTGAAGAGATAGCAAGGGCATTGCATTTGGAGGTTGCCCTCATTGAGCAAAACATGACAACAAAAGCTGGGATTCCTGGTTTACATATGGACTTCTTGATTTCTCAGGCCATCCTGAAGGTTGCAGTGGGAGAATGGAAGGCAGTCTGTGCACTTTTAGCCCTCAGTATATATGGGTTAATATTGTTTGCAGATGAGCCCAAATTTGTGAGCAAGAATGCCATCCACTTGTTCCTGCTAAGGAACCCAGTGCCCACATTGCTAGGGGATTTTTACTACTCCATCCATCAGAGAAATGAAAAGCAAAGGGGGAAGCTAGCCAGATGTTGTGCTCCTTTGTTCTACTCTTGGCTACTCAGACACATGCCTAAGTCAGATACCTTATTGAACCCCCATCAGCAGAAGAATTGGGTCAAGAGGTTCATTGCCTTAACATCAGATGATATCAGATGGTGCACTCAGAGCACCAAAGGCAAGGATATTATTACCAGCTGTGGGCAATACCCTAATGTTCCTCTAATAGGAGTAAAAGGTTGCATCAATTACAACCCTTTACTGCTTAAGAGACAATTGGGATATGCCTTGGTTCATCCTCCCAGAGGACAAGATGTGGCTGAGACCCTATACTATGAAGTTCAACCTAACTCAGCTATTGTCAGACAAGCTGCCTAGGCTTGGGACAACATCCAGACAAAAGGGACAGCCATCCTTGGAAGGTATAACAATATTTCTTCAGCCCAGTACTCTGACTGGTCCCGTACTAGAGCTCAAATCACAAGGATGCCTTTCACCTTGGAAGACACACCTGGACCTTCCACAGTACAGCCTGCAGCAACTGTTAGCCTGGAAGAGTTTGAAAAGCTGAAAGAGAGGAATAATCAGCTATCTGAAGCCCTAAAGAAGACTCTCTGGGAGAGAAATGACAGTCGTCTGGACATTGAGAGATTGGAAAGACTCAAGACTGAGCATCTGACCAAGATTGAAAGGACAGATGACTACATCAGGAAAGCAAGAGCAGGAGAGCTGGTTTTGAAGAATGCCTGCAAGGAGGCCAAGATTCAGAAAGCTAGGGCTGAGCATTACCTGGAGGAAATCCAGGCTAGGTGGATCAGGATCACCGAAGCCCGTGCACAAGAAGACCAGAGGACTCAGGCCAAGATTGAGCAGCTGGAGGCCAATGAGAAGAAGCAGCAGGAAGCTTTGTTGGCATCCCAAAAGGAAATATCAGAGTTAAAACTCCGGGCGGGGTTAAAGAGATCAAAGGATCAGGATAGGCATAAGAAGCTGACTAATGCCATTGCTACCAGGAACCTCCTCATCAGGACTATTACAGAGCACCCAGCTGGTCCAGTGACGGAGGCCCTCCTGAAGGAAGTCAGGGAGGATGACTTTGGATTGGATGTCTGATTCCTTTTGCTTGTGTTTCTTTTCTTTTGATGTACTTTTTCTTTTGGTTGTTGTATTTTTGACCCACCATGGGCATGTATTGTAAACAAACTATGTATTTTTCATCATTTGTAATATATCAGTTTGTTTTATTTTGGTGGGCTTTCTCTCAACATCATCAAGCATTTCCTCGAGGTCTGGAAAGGTCAAAACCAAAGAACCAAACCGGATACCTTGGAAGACAAATAAGCATATTGCATTGCATACTAACATTTTCTTTGTTTTGTAGGTTTTTGTTTGTTATTTTGTTTCTCACTTTGTTGTCGTTTCAGGAAACATTGCTCGTTGCAAAGTGTTCCCTGTCAACCGTACACACCGGTACCCAACGCGAAACAACCTTCCAGGCATTCAAATGGATCAGGTACAGCAGGACCTGAATGAAGTAAGAAATCAAATGGCAAATGAAAGGGTCGAGATGAGAAACCAAATGACCCAGTTTATGGCTGTGATGACTGGCTTAGCTCAGAGCCAGGAAAGGCTGAGAGAGCTGGTGGAAAGGCAGACACCTGAAGAGCCCCACCCTGGAACAGGAGGAACCAACAATAATGAATGGAGACAACCTCGTATCGACCCACCAGAGTTTGGGCCCCACTTGAACCCAGATGTTAATATCCCAAGGAATATTCAAGGAAACACTGCTGCAGGCAGGATCTTGCAAGAAGATCCTCAGGAGGAGCAGTTCACAATTATTGGGGCTGGGGATGAGGTGTATGACAGAAGACTGGATGAGATTGCTGAAAAACTAAGGTATTTGGAATCCCAGAATTCTTTAGGCTTTGACGTAATGGATATGGGGCTGGTAGATGGGGTGAGGATTCCCCACAAATTCAAACCCCCGTGCTTTGAAAAATATAATGGTACCTCCTGCCCGCGTACTCATCTGCAATCCTTCTTAGGGAGACTCAAGGCTTATACCATGGACGAGAAGTTATGGATGTTCTATTTTGAGGACAGCCTAACTGGAGCATCAAGAGAATGGTATTCGCATCTGACGAGGGCCACTATAAGATGTTGGAAAGACTTGGCCGAAGCCATCATTCGGCAATACCAGTATAACCTAGACATGGCTCCCAATAGAACTCTTCTAATGGGCATGTCTCAGTCTTCGAGGGAAAGCTTTCGGGATTACGCTCAGAGGTGGAGACAGCTTGCTGCTGCTGTCCAGCCACCCATGTCTGAAAGAGAAATGGATGACATGTTTATGAACACCTTGCAGGGAACTTATATTGATAGACTTGCTGCTTTCTCTTCCACCAATTTTGCCGATGTAGTTATAGCTGGTGAGAGAATTGAGAGTCTTTTGAAGATGGGCAAAATCTCTGACAATGGTGCAAGTTCCTCCAACAACCCCAAAAAACCTTTTTCAGGGCCCCGAAGGGCAGGTGAAACAAATGTTATCCATGCAGGAAGGGTCATACCCCAGTATTCTCACAGATCAATAACAGCTGTTACTATCCCGACTCCACTTCCACAACAACCATTGTTTCCTCAACAACAACAACATCACTATCAGCAACTATCTCATTTTCTGCAACAAAGAACGTACAACAATAACAACAACAACCAACAGCAGCGCCCTTTTCAACAGAGGCCATCTTAGGAAAATAGGGTGATTGACCCATCCCTATGCCTTATGCCACTCTATTGCCACAACTCCTGAAGCTTAACTTGGTTGAGTTAAGGACGTTGGCTTCGCCAGATCCTCTCAACCTCCCGAAGAATTATGATGCTAGTGCCAGGTGTACCTTTCATTCCAACGCACCTGGTCACAATACCGAGAAATGTAGAGCCTTGCAAATGAAGGTTCAGGACTTGGTCGATTCCAAAGCTCTTAATTCCGTACCTCCTCCGAATGTTAACAAGAATCCTATGCCTAATCATGGTGGGCCCAGGATTAATGCCATAGAGGAAGATCAACCATCTGCACTGATTGATAATATTGCACAGATTCAAACACCGCTGGCAGAAGTCAAAGCTCAACTTTTAAGATGCCAGGTATTCCCGGGCTGTGAGGCCTGCTGCGAATTGTGCAAGACTGTTATTAATGGTTGTGAGAGGCTAAGGTCTGGCATAGATGGCCTTATCAGAGATGGAATTTTACGGATTACCACAACGACTCCTTCAACATCAACAATTCTCACTTCAGCAACAATGGATTCTCTTTCAACATCAACAATTCTTTCTTCAGCAACATCAAATTCTCCTACAACAACAACAACTATCATTCCCACTGATTCATCCACAACTCCAGCAATCACTCCAGCCATTAGTTCAACAGATCAAAGTTCAGCAACATTTACTTCTACAACATCAGCACCCATCTTATCAACAGAAACGCCTACAACACCAGCAAACACTAATGAAGATGTCTCAACGGTCACGATCTATTATGACCCAACAAATGTTCATCCCAACACCATTTCCCAACAACAAACTGCAACACTTCCTGTCAGATCTCCAGTCACAATATATTACGACCCACATACCATCACAGTTCCTTCCGCTGCAGCAATCAGTCCGGTCACCATTACGGTGCCTGGACCGGTTCCTTATGAAAGCAGTAATGCCATACCTTGGCACTATGGCTCTGATCTCTACTGCGACGGAAAGAAGATCACTCTAGACTCATCAACCTCTTCACCACAAGTTGACAATGTTGGGGGAGGCAGAGGCTTCACCAGAAGCGGGCGCCTTTTTGCCTCACAAACACCAAGACCCAATGCTGAAGCAGAAGCTGCTGCTAAAGCAAAAGGGAAGAATGTAGTACTTGAAGAGCCAACTGTTAAAGAAACTCCGAAGATGTCTTTTGAACAAGAGGTGGACGAGTTCATGAGAATAATCAAAAAGAGTGATTACAAAGTGGTGGACCAGCTTCATCAGACACCCTCCAAAATCTCTATATTATCACTATTAATGTGTTCCGAAGCCCATAGGAATGCACTGTTGAGGGTCCTGCACGCAGCCTACGTGCCGGAAGAGATTACGGTTAATCAGCTGGAAACAGTGGTTGCAAATGTTAACACCAGTCATGGACTGGGCTTCACAAATGCTGATTTAACGACGGAGGGACGCAATCATAACAAGGCTTTACATATCACCTTAGAATGTAAAGGTGCTGTTCTTTCTCATGTGCTGGTGGACACTGGGTCCTCGCTCAATGTCCTCCCAAAGAAAGCCTCGGTGAAGCTGGAGTATGATGGTTTGGCATTCGTCCGATTAGCTTGGTGGTGAGAGCATTTGATGGCTCTAAGAGATCAGTGCTTGGAGAGATTGATTTACCTGTGATGATTGGACCATAAATCTTTAAAACTACTTTCTTCGTGATGGACATACAGCCGGCCTATAGCTGTTTGTTGGGTAGACCCTGGATTCACGCCGCTGGCGGTGTTACATCTACCCTTCACCAGAAATTAAAATTTGAGTGGGAAGGCCAGATCATCACAATTTGCGGGGAGGAAGTCATTTTCGTTAGCCAGCTGGCTACTTACAAGTATATAGAGATGGATGGGGAGATCCATGAGACTATGAGTCAGGGGTTTGAGGCCCTTAACATCAATGAAGCAACTGCTGTGTCTAGAACTTCCATCACTTCATATCAACAAGCCCGAAAGGTTGTTGAGGAGGGTACCGCTCAAGGGTGGGGCAAACTGCTGCCAGTAGAAAAGAAAGAAGACAGATTCGGGTTGGGCTACAGACCAACTCGACAAGATCAACCGGAGGCTGCAACAGAGCCCAAATTTGTCAGCGGGGGAATGCTTACCCCGAATGCTGTGAATAGTCTGGAAGACGAGGAAGAAGAAGAACGCAACCTGGAAAACTGGATACGTCCAAGGATCCTAGGGAACCAAGTCTCAAACTGGTCTTCCCAGGAAATTATAAGAGTTACTCCTACAGAGTAATTATTATTTCCTGTCTTTAAGCATGCATCAAGTCCTACATCTTGCCCAAGGTGTCAGGACTCATTTTGTAATCGGGCCATCTTGTATTTTGTGCAAACGATCAATTAATGAATATCAGGACATCTTTTGCAAATGAGTCTCTTTTTTCACGCTCACTGTTTTTCATTTTTCATTTTTTGTACAAAACAATAAAATGGCAATGTTTTCAAAATAATAACTTCATTTTCACTTTTTTAAACAAGATAAAACTGATCACTAAAATGAACCAATCTAAACCCTTGCAGAGAATGCCCTCCAGATTGCACCGACAACGACACTGTTATGACTTCGTATGACTTCGACAATCCGATTAATCAAGCCGATGAAGGGGTTGAAGAAGATTATGAGCTACCTGAAGAACTAGCCAGACTGTTAAGGCAAGAGGAAAAGGTTATCACTCCTCATCAGGAGGAAGTTGAGACAGTTAATCTTGGTACCGAAGAAGATTTGAAGGAAGTGGAGATCGGGGCCCGTCTGCAAGATTCAGTGAAGGAACAACTCATTGACATGCTTCGAGAGTACGTTGACGTTTTTGCTTGGTCTTATCAAGATATGCCAGGTCTGGATACCAACATTGTTATGCACAAGCTGCCTTTGAAGGAAGACTGTCCTCCAGTTAAACAGAAACTATGCCGTACTCGTCCAGATATGGCCATGAAGATAAAGGAAGAGGTACAAAAACAGTGGGACGCCGGTTTCCTTGTTGTAACTAGTTACCCGCCGTGGGTTTCTAACATTGTACCAGTGCCTAAGAAGGATGGCAAGGTGCGTATGTGCGTGGATTACCGGGATCTGAACAGAGCTAGCCCGAAGGATGATTTCCCTTTGCCTCACATTGATGTATTGGTCGACAACACGGCTCAGTTCTCGGTGTTCTCCTTCATGGATGGATTTTCGGGATATAATCAGATCAAGATGTCACCTGAAGTCATGGAGAAGACAACTTTCATCACACCCTGGGGCACATTCTGTTATAAGGTAATGCCATTTGGACTGAAGAATGCCGGGGCAACTTATCAACGGGCTATGGTAACATTATTCCACGACATGATCCACAAAGAAATTGAATGTTATGTGGATGACATGATTGCCAAGTCCCTTACAGAAGAAGACCTTCTGGTAAATTTGTTGAAGCTGTTCAAACGTCTGAGGAAGTACCAGCTGAAGTTGAACCCCAACAAATGCACATTTGGGGTACGGTCCGATAAGCTATTGGGATTTATTGTAAGTGAAAAGGGAATTGAAGTGGACCCTGAAAAAGTCAAAGCCATTCAAGAGATGCCTGCACCTAAGACTGAAAAAGAAGTTCGGGGGTTCTTAGGTAGATTGAACTACATTTCAAGGTTCATATCTCACCTCACTGCAACCTGTGAACCTTTGTTCAAGTTATTAAGAAAAGAGCAAACAGTCAGGTGGAATGAAGACTGCCAGAAGGCTTTTGACAAAATCAAGGAATACTTACAAGAACCTCCAATCCTTATGCCTCCAGTTGATGGAAGACCTCTAATAATGTACCTGACAGTATTAGAAGGGTCAATGGGGTGTGTGCTGGGCCAGCATGACGAGTCTGGTCGAAAAGAGTATGCAATATACTACCTGAGCAAAAAGTTTACCGACTGTGAACAACGTTATTCACTGCTCGAGAAAACTTGTTGTGCTTTAGCGTGGGCTGCTCGCCGACTAAGACAGTATATGTTGACCCACACTACCTTGTTGATCTCAAAGATGGACCCAATCCAGTACATATTTGAGAAGCCAACGCTTACTGGACGGGTTGCAAGATGGCAGATGATTCTGACAGAATATGACATTCAATACACATCTCAAAAAGCCATCAAGGGCAGTGTACTGTCTGACTATCTAGCTGAGCAACCCATTGATGATTACCAGCCTATGAGATTTGACTTCCCTGATGAAGACATCATGTTCCTAAAAGCAAAAGATCATGAAGAGCCTATTCACACTAAAGGACCTGATCTTGAAGAATAATGGACAATGATGTTTGATGGGGATGTTAATATGAATGGTCGTGGAGTTGGTGTAGTGCTCATTACACCTAAAGGAGTTCATATGCCTTTCTCGGCAAAGCTCACTTTTAACTGCACTAACAATGAAGCTGAATACGAAGCCTGTATCATGGGTCTTATGGAAGCCATTGACCTCAGGATCAAGACTTTAACTGTATTCAGAGATTCAGCTTTGGTAATCAATCAGACCAACGACAAATGGTACACTCACCAGGAGCATCTAATTCCATACCGGGACTATACGAGGAGATTATTGACTTTCTTCACAAAAGTCAGACTGGAGTATATCCCTCGAGATGAAAATCAGTTTGCAGATGCTCTATCTACAATTTCCTCCATGATCAAGGTTCAAGCTGCCAATTTTGTGCCTCAGATTTCTGTATCCAAACTTGACCGACCAGCGTACGTATTCTCCGTGGACATTGCTAAAGATGACAAGCCTTGGTTCCATGACATCAAACGCTTCTTAGAGGATCAAACATACCCACCTGGGGCATCATCCAATGATAAGAAGACATTAAGAAGGCTGGCTGGTAGTTTCTTCCTGAATGCTGATGGTTCCTTGTACAAGAGAAACTTAGACATGGTACTTCTCAGATGTGTTGATAAGACAAAAGCAGACTTGCTGATGCACGAGGTGCATGAAGGATCTTTTGGTACCCATGCTGGAGGGCATGCAATGGCTAAAATGTTGTTAAGATCAGGCTACTACTGGATCACAATGGATGCAGATTGTTGTGCCTATGCCAGAAAGTGCCACAAATGCCAGATTTATGCAGATAAAGTGCATGTGCCTCCAAATCCTTTGAATGTGATGTCTTCACCTTGGCCCATTGCCATGTGGGGCATTGACATGATCGGAAAGATTGAACCGACTACTTCAAATGGCCACAGATTCATCCTGGTAGCCATTGATTATTTCACTAAATGGGTTGAAGCAGTTTCATATGCAAATGTCACCAGGCAAGTGGTAGCCCGATTCCTGAAGAAAGACATCATATGTCGGTATGGAGTGCCCGAGCGAATTATTACTGATAATGGTTCCAACTTGAACAACAAAATGATGGCAGAACTGTGCCAGGACTTCAAGATTCAACATCACAACTCTTCTCCTTATAGGCCAAAGATGAATGGCGCTGTTGAGGCAGCTAACAAGAATATCAAGAAGATTGTGCAAAAGATGGTGGTCACATACAAAGACTGGCATGAGATGCTACCATTTGCCTTGCATGGGTACCGTACCTCAATCAGAACATCCACTGGGGCAACACCGTATCAGCTTGTGTATGGTATGGAGGCAGTCCTACCTGTTGAAGTTGAATTACCCTCCTTACGGGTATTGATGGATATCAAGTTGAACGAAGTAGAATGGATCCGATCTCGGTACAATCAACTGAATCTGATCGAAGAAAAGAGATTAGCTGCAATCTGTCATGGGCAGTTATATCAGAAGAGAATGAAGAAAGCCTTCGATCAGAAAGTCAGGTTTCGAGAATACCAAGTAGGAGATCTTGTGCTGAAAAGACTCCTTCCTCCTCATACAGACCACAGGGGCAAGTGGACTCCGAATTACGATGGTCCATTCATAGTAAAGAAAGTCTTCTCCGGTGGAGCACTGATGCTCACTACTATGGATGGTGAAGATTTCCTGTCCCCTGTGAATTCAGATGCAGATAAAAAATACTTTGCATAAAATGACCCGCTGGACATAAAAACAAAATGTAAGTCCAGGAAAAAATAGGGCATCCCGGCGAGTCAAAAACAGAATAAAAGACTCGGGCAAAAATAAGGGAAAATAATAAAAATGTACACCCGCTGAGTTGAAAAGCCGCATTGGTCAGCTCAGGCAAAAATGGGTATCCTGGTGGATTGAAAACCCGAAAGGGCGATCCACGCAAAATAAGGGAATAAGCGAACAACTGCATTCTGAATTCGTCTGTATCACTTACGGCATGGCAAGCTTCGAAAGGTTAAAGCATCGGTCAGAATCAACTCTCTTCAGAAAGCAGGATAAGAAGAACGTCAAGGTCATACGAGTCATAGCAAATGGAAGCTCACTGAAGCGTCGACAACATTGCCAGCACCTTTACTTTTCTCAATTTTGTAACAATCTCCTCATTTCAGGGGATCTATTTCTTTGACTGTATTTGCCAATTCAGGGCACCCAGTTTAATAAAATCAGATTTTCAGTCACACTTCGTCTTGTACATTTTATTTCATTTGCAAAAAATGTCCAATATCCTTGATATAATGTTTGCATAAAAACAGATGTGCCTTTCTAATCACATGCTTGCAGGAAATGTATTTACTTCCAGGAATATCTAACTCCTATGATGGAATCCGGTAAGGGATACCTCGGGATACTAGTGCGTTTCTTTGTCTTAACAGGATTGTAGTATCTGGAATACATTTCCCCAAGCAAGGCTACCAAAGCACCACTCATCCAGCACGTCTTCAAGCAACATCAGAAAATGCTCATTCCCCCAGCTGAGTTGTCAAGACTCCTCATCCTCAGCAGGATCTTCACATGAACTTCTAGGAAGGTCATTCAGTGATCTTTTCTCCCCCCAGAGTATCAGAGATGAAAGGAACCATCTCCCCACAGAGCTCCAGCCTCTTCCCAGAAGAGCAATGTCTGAATTTCCCACACAACAAAGTGACATAAGTTTCCTCATCCCCAGTTGGGTTATCTCATTACCGGATAGACCGATCAATGATCTAGTTCCCCAAGCAGAGCCATACATCTTATCAGATCTACCAATAATCTCATCCCCAGCTGGGATATCCTTTCAAGAAGATCAGTCAGAAATCTCCACAAACAGCGGGATCCGAATCCCGAATCGGTATCTTTTGCATAATCATAACATTTTCATCATATTTCCCCTCAGAGCATAGCATTCCGTCTAATACAAAGCATTACGGCAAAAATCAAACATATTGCATGGTCACAAGTCAGGTTCGAACCAGTCACTTGTAAATACCGACAATACCACATCAGCAAAATACAAAATACCTCTCAAAATTCCCCAACAGAAAGCCAAAGCGTCCCCTTTGCAATCACAAACACATGATCATGTATACTTTCGATACTCGTCCGTGTCATACCATCCCCTACAGATATAAACCAAACCAGTGCTTGTACATTCTCTTGACACCCGTCCGTGTCACCATTCCACAGCACGATTACCCAAACACTTATTATAATACACTCTCATTGACACCCGTCCGTGTCATCCTATCCCCACAGGTCGCCAGAGTACCTTTTACACTCTCATATATGAATGATTGTTCATAACTTATGCACTTTCTCTTCTGACACTCGTCCGTGTCACACTTTTCCCCAGCAAGTTGAACACTCGTCCGTGTCTTGCTCATACTCGTTTTTACTTATACAGATACTCATCCATATCTTGTATATACATTTATTCCCTACATATTTGACACTCGTCCGTGTTCTTTGTTAACCAGTTGGTGCTCGTCCGTACCATCATCTCTGAACATGCGTCAGTGTTGTTTCTACCGATACTCGTCCGTATCGTAGTCTTAAGGATGCTCGTCCGCATTTTTAATCTATACACAGTGTCAAACACTTATACCTTTGCTTCTTAAGCGTAAGCACTCGTCCGTGTTTACCTTTCCCTAGTAAGGTAATCTTTCTGTTATCTGACATTCGTCCTATGTCATGATACTTTCGGCGGCCGTACCCTGCCAGGTGATCTTCCTTCGCCTTTGGGTGACCGTCCCTTATCCTTCCCCCAGCGGAGTCTCCATTATTGGAACCCTTTTCTATCCCACATTCGTCCTATGTCGTGATAAAGAGCAGCCGTACCCTGCTAGGTGATCATCCCTCACCTTTTTGATGATCGCCCTTCATCATTTTATCTGATGGCCGTCCCCATCGTTGATCTTGTTATCTGACATTCGTCCTATGTCATGATGAATCCCGAGAGCAGCCGTACCCTGCTAGGTGATCGTCCTTCACCTCTTGATGATCGTCCTTCATCATGCTTATCCGATGGTCATCCCCATCGTCGACCTTTTCTATCCGACATTCGTCCTATGTCGTGATAAAGAGCAGCCGTCCCCTGCTAGGTGATCGTCCTTCACCTTTGATGACCGTCCCTCATCATTTATTTCATTAACCCGATGGCCGTCCCCATCGTTGCTTACCCCTACTTTGCAAACCTGATGGTCTTCCCCATCAATGACTTTACCTTTAATCCCCAGAGAATCTTGTTTCTTTACCTGATGGCCGTCCCCGTCATGATATCTTTATTTCCCCAGCATGTTGGCCGTCCCTGTCATTACTTTATCCCCAACAGTCGTCCTCTGCTTGATGGTCGTCCTCCATCGCCCACATTTTTATAATCATACTTCATTGTTTCTACAATCTATATCCCTTTTCTTCTTCTCCCTAGTAAGTGCAAATTTTGGACTGTCTTTGGTATTCAACCACAAGTTATCTTGTTTATCTGCTAAGCCAAGCGCTTACATCCTGCACAACTAACTCATGCTTGAATAGGGGCAGCTATAAGCACCCCAAATTTGCCCTCACTAAGTTCACACCATGGCTTGTGATCTTTCACATTTACATAAGTTTAATCATACCATCTCATATTGCATAGTTCAAGTCATCTGTATCTAGGGTTTGTGATCTGAGCAATCCAAAGATCCATTTGAGCCACTCCAAAGGTCTTCAACCATCTCAAGGGGTTCCATGTATGTTCAATCATCATATTTTATCCTCCAAAGATCAAGGAAGTCAAAGAATCACAAGAACTGGCAAAGCATGGAAGCAGAGCTAGGGTTTAACTGCACAGATGACCTGAAATTAGGGTTTTGGTTTCAGAGGCCATAACTCCAAATATTTTGTTCATTCTTGTTTCTATTGGTCTAAATATGTTATACGGATCATACATACCAAGTTTGATGAAGAAATTCATTGTGGAAGTCATCTGATCACTGGGTAACTTCCTGAGCAAGACAGAGCTAAATCAGGGCATCTGGGGCCCCCCCAACATGGAACCAAAGTGGATTTTTCATCAAATTGAAGTTATACGATCTTTATTTGATCATTGAAGTGCTTAGAAGTTCACAAATTTGAAGAAAAATGAGCTAAACCAAAAGTTGCCAAAAATGGAAATGACTTGTAATGTAAACTTTCCATTTTGGGAAAGTTTTTCAACCTCATCTTTTTCAACCAAAAATGCTTCAAATGAAAACTTGTTGGTCATGAAAGTTGTAGATTGGATCATTCCCTTTTCAAAAAGTACAAGAACAAGATCTAATTCATTTTGGAACTAAAGATATGGCTTGTCAAAGTTGGCAAAAATCCCATAATTTTCAAGAATGCACCAAAAGGGATTCTTTGCAAAACCACTTGCCAAGGCTTTTTGTGACTTCAAACACACTTCAATACATCATAACATCATAGTACATTGCTTCTAGATCAGAATTGCCCAAAGAATTGCAAGATTACATGCCTTGAACATCAAGATTTCTCAAAGGGGCCAAAACTTCACATAATTGCAAAACACCCCATAACTTTTCTCCCACTTGCTGATTTGCCTCAAGATTGATTTTGTGGACATCCTTGAAGTCAGCTGCGCATGGACATGCCCAAAAGCCAGCTACACCATTGCCCATACCTCAAGTATACAAGTTGGTGACTTTTTGCAAGAAGGCCATACCAATCACCATAGGCCACAACCACTTCTCTGACCTATCACAACTTGATATGTGGACCAAATGCTGATCATAACACACAAGAACACAAGCTGAAACCTCCAAGAACTCAGCATTGCCAAAAACACTTTGTCACACCCCAAATTTCACCCCTAACTTTTTATATCATATTTTCATCTTATGCCATGTTGCATATTAGTCATTTTTGGATTTTCAACAGGTTTGCTTTCCTTTTCAAAGTGATCTTATGAATCGTGTGACTAGAGTTTCCTCTTTTGGGATGTTGTTAGTCTAATCGCCCAAAAAAAATTCCCAC
This sequence comes from Lathyrus aphaca, assembly GCA_963966055.1. Taxonomy (NCBI): domain Eukaryota; kingdom Viridiplantae; phylum Streptophyta; class Magnoliopsida; order Fabales; family Fabaceae; genus Lathyrus; species Lathyrus aphaca. Next base: position 633,649,858 of record OZ014519.1, read on the forward strand.
TTCAAGCTTTCAATTTAATTGTCAAGTTTATTTCGAATTTTTATTTTTTAGTTTTTTATTTTTTTTTTATTTTTTTTTTCTTTCCAATTTTCTTTTCAATTCCATTTCAAGTTTTCAATTCAATTTCCAAGTTTAATCCCAAATTTTATAGTCTCATTTCAAATTCTATTCTCAAATGTTCAATTCCAAATTTCCTTCCAAATTCAAGTTTCCAATCTCAAGATGTCATTTTTCCAAGTTCATTTCATTTTTTTTATCTCAAGTTTCAAGTCCTAATTCTAAATCTAAGATTCCTATTTCAATCCCAAAAGTTTCATTTCACTTTCCCAAATTAAATTTCATGGTTCTCAAATTTCATTTTTTTTAAAATATCAATTCAATTCCATTTCGATTATCCAATTTTAACTTCTAGATTCAAACTCTTGATTCACTCCAATTTCAAGTCTTAGGTCCCATGTCAAAATCTAATTTCATTCATACTCCAATTTAGTTTTCATTCCAAGTTCAATCTCATGGTTCAAGTTTTCAATTTAATTTCTAAGTTTTGTTTCAATTTTTCTAGTCCATGTTCCAAGTTTAGTTCAATTTCCCAAAGTCAATTTCAAACTCTCTATGTCAAATTCCAAGTTTATTTTTTTATTCCTAAATTCCCATGTCAAATTTCAAAATTCTAGTCCAAATTTCCAATCTCAAATGCAATGTCAAAGTCTATGTCAAAACTCCCAAATTTTCCATTTATGTCCATACACAGTTGCAAATTCCTACCAGCTACAAGAATTCATTGTAATTTTACACAAAATTAAAATTTAATGAGATATGTAAAGTTTTTTTATTATTTCAAATGTCATTTACACAAAGTTCCTACAACAAGAATAAAAGTCCATTATGCAAAAGATCAATAAGTTTCATCATAGAAATGGAAAAGGAGCCTACAATGAGGTTGTGTCTATCGAGTCCACAGAGCATAGCATGCTGACATAGTGTTGTTTTACATGACTCTATGCTTTAACCCAAAGTATGATCCACTGCGACAACTGCGGCTATGACTCTTTTCAGGATGCATAGACTACTGTACCTTCCTGCACATCGTTTTTGCTCACGTGAATATGCCACGCCTACAACTCATGTCAAAGAAGGTTAGCATTCGTAAAGTAGGAAGAACAAATTGCTGCAAATGGATCCTGCAAAAAGAGAAGGAGCATAAAGTAATGAGTCTTATGAAATAAAAAAACAGGACAAAGCACATAAAACGTGTGATTCCCATAATTGAAACAAAAATCGGAACGCTGAAGTCAAGGATCTTTTCCCTCAAAGTTGATAAGCAAATGATAGCCCCTTAGTTCGCCAAAGGAAATCCTTAAGGACAATCCAACGGTTATCTTGCTTGTCATGGTTGGAAATGGTTGGATATTGGACTTGATTGAAGCAACCTGACCGGTCATGCTCCAACGAGTTTACATACAAAAAAAGAAGAGAATGATTAGGATGTAACTAATGTTACCACAGTAAAGATCTGATTTTCAAATTAGCAAACAGACAAAACAAAGTGAAACTGAGAAAGTTCAATTCAATTCAAATCCAACTAGCTCAGTTCATTAGAATCCAAGGAAAACAAAGTCAACAATATGGCACAGTAGTAAAGGTATAAGCAAGTAAATGTCAGCAGGACTACAAAATCGAAGTTTCATATGAATGGCAAAAAAAGTCTTGATGCAAAAAAGGTGAAAACCAGACATAGCAAAGAAAAGAAATCCTTCAGTTTTATTCCAAATTGCAAAACCCTAATTTTCACTATAAAAAAGGGAATCGAAAAGAGGGAGGCATCAGGAAAAAACCCTAAATTCACCGAATCATCAAAACACACATCACAGGAAGCACAAAAAAACCTAACACAATACCTAGCAAAAAAAAACCTAACGGACCAAAGGCTACTGAAATTCGAATGATTCTCCATACCTTTACCTAAAGCTTTCCCTCCATAGTTATTCTGAGTTCTTCGTTGGAGTCCATTTTCGAACAGAACTAAGCTCCTACCTTCGATTTAATATGCACGAGAAACAAAAGATATAATAAGAAGGAGAAATCACATGAGGATAAACTAAAAGAGGAGATACTTGGAAGAATAATCGTCTCTCTGATAAAGTTCAGACAGGTATAAAAATCGCTTACCCTTTTCACTCTTGTGTTCGTTCTTGAAGGCTCATTTCGAATCCTCTTTCGCTTGTTTACTGTTTCTTGTCATGGGTGGACCTGTAATTTGTTGTTCTGGTTTTATATTCTGTTGATCTCTTGATGGGTACTGATGAATAGTTGGGTTAGGGATCGATGATTTGAAAGGAAAAAGGGGTTAAAAATGTTAATTTGTGTTTTGTTTCAATGACAGTTAGAACGTGATACCCATTGATATATAATGAAGGTTCAATTTTCTCTTGAAGGGAAAAAGGACTGAGTATGGAGGGTATAGTTCCTTTCTCTTTAGTTCTTGAAAGAACTTGGTCATTTTTCTCAGTACATGCATATATAGCTTATAAAAGGCAAATGGTCAATTTGTTTTTTTTTTTAAATATTCTTTTGTTTGTGAGAATCGAATTTGCCTTTTGGGGGTGCATTGCCCGAGGATCATGTTATTTTTGTAGTTACTTTCATTTAATAAGTTTTATACTAGTGATAGATTTATTGTCTTTGTTAAGCATTATTGGTGGTGATTCCTTGTTGATATGTCACCTGGTGCCAAATGTTGGTTTCTACAGATTACAACATGCCGTGTAGCGCCATATGCATGTTGTGTTGGCACCTGGATCTTAGTAGTTTTTTTCCTTCTCTTCTTTCACTTGCCACGTGAATCTTATAACAGGAAGGTGTTGTCACTTGTGTTCACCTGTTGCTTTGACATCACACTGCCCCATATTGTGTTGGTGATGTAATCGATGAGGGCAAGTGGTAGCTTTTGGATTGAATTAAATTTGACTTTGCATTGGCAGCTTTAGCAAATAGGTTTCATTTTATTTTCCTTGATTTTTATGCACTGGGCTCGGGTTGAGAAGACCAAGTCGGATTCAATAATCTAGCCTGGCCACCAATTGCCTGGACTGTTGATGTACCCATGTTGGTGAGGGCGCATGCGGTTACTTGTTTTTTTAAGTAAGATATTAAGTTGGTGACATTGAAAATTGATTGGAGATTATTGTAATTTTTTTAATATAATAACATTTTATTTCATTTAAGAAATTTATTTTATTAAGTTTTTTTATCATCTAAAAATTAAAAAAATATAATAATAAAAAGGAAGTAGATTCTTTCAAAGAAAAAAAGGGGTTTGCATGGGTGATTAGTTTCATTTGGTTACTTGTATATGACGAATGATGATTGTGTGCTAGAATGTGTGTTTTCTTGTTTGTCGAGGCTCATTACCAGAATCGTATGTCATATTCACTCTCGGGTATTACGCTTGCCTTTCGACTATAACCTATTAAGGAAAAATGAACGCACGTAAAAAAAAACTAAATCTTTTCAAGATACTAATTTCTTTGGTCCAATGCCAAATGGATAATTCATATGTATACGTTTCGCACACACGTAAGTCGGTCACACCATGTGATCGCCATCTGCACGTTTGTACGCGTCTTAATTAATTTACGAAAACAGAGCTCTGGAGTCTAGCACTCCGCACGTTCTGGATTGGATCGTTCCTGGGCTAGCCTCACGCGATGTGTTTCAATCACCATTCGTATATCAAAATATCTCAATCATTTTATAAATTCAAATACGAAATAATGGAGCTCTGGAGTCTAGCATTCCGCACGTTCTAGAATGAATCGTTCCTGGGCTAGCCCCACGCGACGTGGTTCATTCACTCTTTCTTATCTTAAAACAATTTAAAACTTACCAACCAATTTAAATCATTTTCACAATTAACTTATGAAAACAGAGCTCCGGAGTCTAGCACTCCGCACGTTCTGGAATGCAATCACTCCCGGGCTAGCCCCACGCGACGTGGTTCATTCGCCCTTTCGTTTAAAAACACTTTAACAAAAGTCAAACACTTTTCTCTAAAAACGGCATTGTTTAAATCATTCTATCTCGCAAATAAGCTAGCGCTTCAACCTCCACCGCGAGTATAAGTCAACGCTTAGCAGTAGAATGCGTTTTAAACAATCGTTCGATTAAAAATCACAAACCGTAGTCGCACGAACTACGAAGCTCTGACTTTCCCATTTCACAAGGGAATACGTAGGCACGGGGATTTTAATCCTTCACGAGCACCCTAATAAAAAATTTAATTATTTTTCCGTTTGAAACACAATAATAAAAAAACCTTTAATCTTTTCTCCGTCATAATAATTTAAAACTTATTTCCTTAGAACAAACATATTAATATCATTAAGAAGACAAAGACTTAAGATCAAACATTTTATCGCATAGTTTAGCTAAGAGGTTCCCGTTGAGTACAACGGACGTGAGGGGTGCTAATACCTTCCCCTTTCGTAACCGACTCCCGAACTTAGAATTTGGTTTCGTAAACCATTTCTTATCCTTTATTAGGTTGTATCTATATCTCCCTTTTCTCTCGTAGAATAAATAGAATTAGGTGGCGACTCTGTTGTTTGTTTTAGGATCGTATTTTTCGAGGTACGACACACTCCCTCTTGCATTTTCCTTCGAATCTCCCAGCTCACTTACTCAAACTCAAAACCAATTCCACCATTCATCTCTAAATCACTCACTGACCCCAAAGCAACCCTCAAATCAGCCAAGAACACACCATACACCAAATACGATTTCTGACCAGTTGGATTGCTACCACTCAAACCAGCCATTCTCAAAGCTTTCCAAGCATTGCAACTTCTTCAGGGAGGTCATTAGAGGCATTTTGCACCAAGGAAGTGGCCAGAAAGCTCAAGGGTGAAAAGCTCCACCTCAGGTAGCCATATGAATTTATTTTTCCAGAACCTCTTTTTTATGTTACAAAATGAATAAGCATGCTTCACTGAACACACTGAGCTTTGAATTTTCGAAAATGGTGTAGAAATGAGTGTGTACTGAATCTCTGAAAATTTTGCCATGTTTGATCTTTTCTTCGAATCTTGAGTTTGAGTGAGAATAAATATGATTTGAGGGTGGATTTGGATTCAGGGAAGTGAGAAGAGTTAATCTGGAGCTTTAGAGCTCCAGAAATTACCTAGGGAGGAAGTTAGAAATTTTCAGGTGAGGGGGTCACAGGAGAAGACGACCGGAGCTCTTCTCCGGTGACCTGAAAGTCATTAACTGTGTAATTAGGGTTAGGGTTTTGGTTTAAATGTAGACCATCAGATGTTCATCTCCCGCGTGTGTTGTGCGGCTGAGATCATTCCATTAGTTTTTAATTAGGATTTAAAAATTAATTAATCAGGATTAATGGAATTTGAATACTGGCCATTAGATCTGGCGCCAAGTCAACCTAGGAAACCCCCAGATTCAATCCCAGCCCTTTACTGCGTTTACTTCTATTTTATTTAATTTTTATTTCATTTTTCTCATTTAATTTTATACCATTTATTTAAAATAGCTAAAAATTTCCAAAAATATTTTTATTCTGCATTTTTATTTCAAATAATTTTCTTAACCCAAAAATATTTTTAATTTTAATTTTTGCATTAAAAAATCATTTTTTTAAGCATTTAAATGTTTATTTTAATTAATTAATGAAAATTAATTAATTAAAATATCATTTAGGTTTCTAAAAAATCCCAAAAAATTCATATTGCATCTTTAAACATTTAGAGACATTGTCATACCATCCACACAAATTTCTTTTTGGTTTTGAACCACCTTTGATAATTTTCTTGAATTTAGGGTTCACAAAGTTCACATTTTAGAACCCTAACTTCAAGAATTATTTTCTGCCTAACCAAGAATGGTATGACAATGGTTCTTTTTGCATTGATCTTCATTTGACATGTAGTTTCCAACATAATTTTGTCATGAATTTCTTCTGCCTTTTTGAATTGATTGGCATTTTTTCCCTCTAGGTACCTTAAAACCCTAGATAACTTAGAAAAATCATAACTTCCTTAGGGTTAAGAGTTAGGTCTCCTCCTTTGGGGTGTGATATCATATGGGGTTAGGGTTCTTTTGATTGCATTTTCAATTTTTTATCTTGTCATTTGCTTTTGTTTTTGAGTTTTGCATCTCATGTTGTATGAAAACCCTAATTTCTCATCTTCTCTTGCATACATCTTGCATATGCTTGCATTCATGAACTTGCCATAACATTTTATGTATTCACATGACATATAAGACATCTTATGACACATTAGAATCATGCTTGATCATTTCTTCATCCATTTTCCATGTTATGCATTCATTTCATTCCATGAGCATTCATGAACTTTCATGCCTCTTTCATACTTCATTTGCATTCTCATCACTTGTATGATCATCCATGACTCTTGACACATCTTTGCATCATCTCTTAGCATCATTTACATAATGAACATGCTTCTGGTTTTGGCTTGCATCCTTGCATACATTCCATTTTCATTTCATTTCATTTCCTTATGCTAACTTTTCAGGTGGTAAGCATTTTTTAGAAGTGAATTTGCCTTCACTTCTCATAATCTCTTCTCATATCTCTTATGCATCCTTGCTGCATTTTGTATTTGTATTAGAGTGAGCTTTCTCATTCATGCTCTCCATTCACTTTCTTTCTTCAAGTGACTTATCTTCTTAAGTGAAGTAAGTTAACTTGCTTCTTCTCCTTCCATCTTGCTTTCTCCTTGGTGGCTTTTCCTGAAGATCTCTTGCAAGCCTCATAAACCCTAGGAACACCCAAGCATGATAACAATTAGGGTTTGATTAATTCTCCCATTAGTTTTACATTTGTGTCATCTTTTGTGTCTCTCCTCTCATCTCATAATCAGGGACTAAACCTTCAAGGTTTTAAGGCTTTGCGATTAAGGTTATGCCTGCATCCTTCTCTTAGGATGGAGTGTAAAATTTAATCCTAAGTATTAAACCCTTGATGTGTTTAAATCTCTTAATCAATTCACCTAATAATCAATAAGACAATAAGCTTGTAACTTGGGCCTTGCATTAGGGTTCTAATTCTTCCTTAATTGGTTAAGAAGGACTAACCCTAGTGTTAATGGACAAGTCCCCCTCAAGTTGTCTTACAAACCCTAAAATCCACTTCTTAATCTTACCATTAAATAAAATCCACTTTAATAAAGGTTTTGTTTTGTCATGAGGTTAATCCCTAATCATGAATTAAGTTGAGGTATCTTCCTCAGCTTAAATGTTCTCATCTATTATCCTTCTATTAGGATGGTGTAATGGGTCCATTAAATCCTTGATTATGGCTTAAACTCATTACTTAACACTAAACAAAAATACCAAAAAAACATCTAAATAATCACAAATAGGATAATGATCTTAATCCTACATCATGGTGATTAAGTGTGAGGTGCTTACTTCATACTTAAGGTATTCTCATTACCCCTAATCAAAGGGAAGATGTGCTGAGTTTACTAACCATTGGTTTAGGCTTAAGCTCATTTTCTTATGAAAAATACAAAAATAGCAATAAAAGATTGAAAACTCAAAAACAAACAATAATCGTCTCCTCTGGGATTCTTTTCTCACCTCATTCACTCACAAACGAGAACTCGCTTCTTTCGTTTAATGCAAGACAGTTTGCACCTGAGCTAGACAGGTCATACACTTGAGCATAGACAAGTGAGCAGTTCACAAGTCAATTCATCTTTCAGTCTCTTTGAGTCTAACTAAGGTGTTCTGACTTCCTCATTGCACGAGAGGATACGTAGGCATAACTTAACTGTTATCGAACAAAAGTCTCTGTCTCTTCCCCCCTCTTCCAGCATTTTCTTCTAAGCCTCAGTTCCTGAGCGTTTCACTTCACTTTCTTGTACTGACACTTGTACATCCTTTTCCAGCTTTTGCATACAGATAGCACTGACACTACCCCTTTAAACACAAACTTTCAAGCGTGGATCCCGTCGATTACGACGGACAATCTGGGTGCTAATACCTTCCCAGGTTGTAACCAACCCCCATTCTCAGTTTCTCTAGTTCGCAACCGTCTTATCCATATCTTTCTAGGTTTATGCAGCATTACCTTTCCCTCGGGATAAAAATGCCTAGCTGGCGACTCTTTTCACCTTCATCTTCATTCCTCCTCTCGCCGACCGTTCGCGCTTGTACCGGGATGCAAATCTTTGGGAGCGACACAAAGGTAGATGTTTTAGCTACTCATAATAAGATGTTGGAAAACCAAATCTCTCAAGTAGCCTAACAACAAGCATCCACCGCTGCCCCAACTGGAACGTTTCCTGGACAACCACAACCAAATCCTAAGGGTCATGCAAATGCATTCATGCTAAGGAGAGGAAAAGAGTTGGAAGGACCTTCCGATCCTAGAACCGAAAACCCAACCATGTAACAACATCATGAGAAATCAACTGAGAAAAACGACAAACCATAAGAAAAGGAAACCAACGAACAAGAGGCTGAGGAAAAGGAAAAACCTTATGTACCTCCTCCACCATATAAACCACTGATTATGTACCCCCAACATTTAACAAATTCTAAAACTATGGGACAATTCAAGAAATTTGTAGAGCTTCTAAAACAGTTAAACATTACCATACCTTTCACAGAAGCTATTACTCAGATGCCCTCATATGCTAAATTCCTAAATAAATCTTATCTAACAAAAAGAAAATCGAGGAGAACGAAACAATTATACTTACTGCTGAGTGTAGCACAATAATTCAAAATAACATGCCTCCTAAACTGAAGGACCCAGGAAGTTTCTCTATTCCTTGTGTAATAGGAAAGTTTGTCATAGACAAAGCCCTATGTGATTTAAGAGCAAGTATAAGTGTTATACCACTATTAATTTGCAAGAAACTGGATATGGGACAACTAAGACCAACAAAGATGTCAGTTCAACTAGCCGATCGTTTAGTTAAATTCCCAGTATGCATTCTAGAAAACGTTCCCGTACGAATAAGTCAGTTCTACATCCCAATTGATTTCATAATCATGGACATCAAGGAAGATGCTACAACCCCTATTATACTCGGAAGACCATTCTTAGCTACTGCATGAGCTATCATTGATGTAAAGAAAGGCAGGCTGACATTCAGAGAGGAGAAAGTCGAATTTATTCTAACCCAATTTCTCCAAGCTCCAGCAATAGACGATACCTGTTATTTTATTAACGCCATTGACGAATGCAGACGAGAAATGAAAAAAGAAGAAATTACCTACTCCGATATAATGAAAATCCCATCTCCTAAGATCTTCCAAGAAGATACCACAAAAGAACCTTATCAGGACGAAACCCAAATTGAAGGATTAACTCTTACACCTGATCAAATGCCATGCCCGAAAAAACATGATATTGAACTTAAGACATTACCTAACAAACTTAGATATGAATTCCTCAATTCAGAACTTAGAATACCAGTTATAGTGAATGCAGACTTAGGACATCTCGAAACCGAAAAACTTTTAGACGTTCTAAGAAAATACCCAACCGCGTTAGGCTATAACATATATGATCTAAAAGGAATAAGTCCTTCGATATGCATGTATCGCCTTATGCTAGAGGAAGATTGTAAGACCTCTAGAGAACCCCAGAGAAGGATTAATCCAATTCTGATTATTGTATTCAGGGACGAAGTAAAGAAGTTATTAGATGCCGGAATTATATATCCAATATCCGACAGTCAATGGGTCAGCCTAGTACATGTCGTACCAAAGAAGGGACGTATTACAGTCACTAAGAACACCAAAGGCGAGTCTATATTTAACACCCATACAATATATTTCTAGAATAATATCATACAAGTGTTAATTTTTGGTACTGACACCATCATAAGATGCCTAATAGCATAATTCACATTCTTGACCAATTCTAAAACAAATACTAAAATGGCACAAGACATGGAAATTATACTAAAACAAAATACTAAGATCAATATAATATCCATTATTGTACAAAGATACAGAGATACACAACGGAAGACTACAACTATTCTTCACTTGAAACATCCCGAACATAGCTCCACTTGTAATCAAACCTGCAAATAAATCTGAAAAGCAACAACAATAGTGGGGTGAGATATCAACATCTCAGTGGGTTCCCTATCTTAGAGCTCTCTCAGCTCTAAGGGTTCAATCTAAACATTCTCTAGTATTTGGCCACTTCTTGTACAAGAAAAAAAATAAAATGGAACATAAGTCCATGCCTACTCTCAATGCCAAACGAGTGCAACATCTAACTCAAGTATTTACTGAAGCTTCCCGCGGGACTAAAGGCAACCCACCTCAAGACTTAATCAAGAACTTATAGAGGAATCAATATAACACTCACCAAAGTCTTTAGGGATGCTTCTCGTGGGACTAAGAATAACCCACCTCAAGACTTACTCAAGACTTCCTACGTAAACCAGTGTAGTACTCACCTCAAGCCTTTACGGATGCTTCCCATGGGACTCAAAGCAACCCACCTCAAGACTTACTCAAGACCTTACGGAGGATCTAGTAATATACACACCTCAAGTCTTTACGGATGCTTCCCGTGGGACTCAGAATAACCCACCACAAGACTTACTTAGACTTTACGGAGGTCCCAGTGTAATACATACCTCAAGTCTTTATGGATGCTTCCCGTGGGACTAAAGTCAACCCACCTCAAGACTTAGTTAGACTTTTATGGAGGACCTAACGTATTACACAAATCAAACCACTATCCCCGTCTCACTATGCGGTACCTCAAGCCTTTACGAATTCTTCTCGTGGGACTAAGAATAACCCACCTCAAGACTTACTCAAAACTCTATGGAGGACACCGTGTAATACACAACTCTAGTCTTTACGGATGCGTCCCGTGGGACTAAAGATAATCCACCTCAAGACTTACACAAGACTATTCTGGAGGCCTAGTGTATAACACGCTAACGATTCGCAACAACCTTGGTAAAACTAGGCATCTCACAACTCATACCATCTAACAATTTCTAGTCATAATACTAGGCCACACTATTGGTTTATGGTAAGATTTCCTCACTCTTCTTCATTCTTGATGCTTTTAATTATATAGTTCTTAAGCATATAATTCTAATTCTTTTGGTTTAAATACCACCATTAAACACTTCTCACAATAATCTCATTGTCTCTATTTCCATTCAATCCTCACGATTATCACATATTTCACAACTTCCTCAATACCGCAATTCCTTAACTAACATAATTATAGTAAATCGGAAAAGTCGGGTAAAAGTCGGGAAAAAGTCGTGTAAAAATAGTATCTTTTAGAATCATCAATTAGTAAATGTTTTCAGCTTCGAATCGATATGCAGAACACTAAAAACGAATACCCGAATCACAAGTTATGAAAAAAAACACAATTCAGCTGAAAGCTACAATTCGCGGGGCGAACTGGGAAAAATTCTGCTATAAACCAGCTACGAGAAACCACTCCCAAAACCTCCAAATTTCACAAAAGTGCACCAAAAAAGAGGAATCCAATCACAAATATGCATATAATCATATACCAAACATCATACTTAGGTTTTATCGAGTTTTTAACCGATTAATCTTTCGATTCTAAGATTTTCTATCAAAAACCTAAAAACTCATAAGTTCTAAAACTCAACCAAAATCTAGAACAAAAGCTTCTAAATATGAACCCATCTTGCAAATGAAGAGGAGGTTGGTGAAGATGAAGATTTGATGAAGAAATGGTGATGATCCAAGCTTTCCCTCTTCTAGGGTTTTCCTATCATTTTCCTTCTTTCTCTTCTCTTCTCCCTTTTCTTTCTTTCTTTTCTTCTTACAAACTTTCTTTTCCTTATAAACCAAACAAATTATATTCATCGGTTAATAACACTAACTAGTCCAATTTGAGAGTATCCAAAATATCTCCGAGTCGAATATTTAATAAAGCCTCTGCGTCAGATAATACTAATTAATCTTAATTAATATTATCCAGAGCATTTAATTAAATACGGGGTATTACTTCCTCCCCTCCTTGAATTGAAATTCGTCCTCGAATTTCCTTTACTCATCCACAACGACAGTTTACAACATTATCTTAGATCCATACTTATCCTTAATTCTCTTACATATTTTGACATAATTATATTTCAAATCGACTCCTCGGCTCAAATTCCTCGTTCCATAACAAATCAAGCCTCACGTCCTTACTCATATGCTTGTTTCCAAGATTGGGTTAACTTCCAACTTACTATTTCCGCCATTCATCTGTTGCTTCATACCGAAACACTTAGTCTCATTCCTCCCTCGGAGAAAACATACCACTATAATTCCTTTCATTTAATTAGAACACAAAACATAACACTCCGGCTTGATTTCGAAACATTCAACACTCGACAAAGTTCCATAAGGTATCTTGGCGAAATCTTAACCACATACCATTTTCCAACGAAACTCTTATTACAATCCTTCAATCACTAAAGCCATTTCAAAAGTTATTAAACGACTTCATTACCAATTTCACTTGATCTTATATCAAAATTGTAACCATTTACATCAGACACTTCATTCTTTCGGTATCTTACCATAGACAACCCACTTAGAACAAGTTTCTCTTACTTCGACACTTATAAATAAATCTCTTCAATTCTCATAATCTGACATAACTCTTTTATCTGTCTCCCTCCACCATGCTTCCAAAGCCTAATAGTGGAGATACTACAAATTCTCAAGCAATACCAAGTAATTGGTAGTCTGCGGAGAAAACACTTATCCATCGGAGCTCTCACCAACCAATAGAATAAAAACTTACAATTCACTTGTCGACTACACAATAATAACATCAGACCAAAACTCTCCAACGACAGAGATACATGGGTTGCGTTGCTGTAAACATAACTTACACAAACTCAATTCCATTCTAAACTCGAAACAATCAATCCAATTTAAACTTAACCAATCTGACCATGGCTATTATTCTCCATATCAATTCTCTTTACAAAATTCCATCCACTCGAGATTTTTGTTGACATAAGATCTCCATCAATAATAACGCAGTAACGCCACAGAACTTACAATAACCAAAGAGTCACCAATACCAAACTCAAATCATCCTTAGAACACTTGCGAGTTTCTATAACACTTACCTTTTGCATACAATATTCCACACTCTCACCTTTGAGGACCACACAAAGCTTATCATTCAATTTTTGCTTCTCTCGAGGTTCTTGTATCTTAAATGATCCAATTTTACATGCTTAACTTCGGGACATTCATCTCCCACTGTACCTAGAAGGTAACTAAAAATTCTTATCTCTACATAAGGTTCAACAACACACAATCAGTATTACACTTACGGGTTCCATAACTTGATGTTAAGAATTTACGATACTAAAATTAACCAATGGTTTATCTATTATCCACACAACAATTAAAATATCAAAACATTTCCGGAAAGATCAACACTTCATGATCCTTGGATAACTTCGCAACTTAAATCTTCAATACTCGCAACAACGACACACCAATTATCCAAATCATTTACCGCCTACTAGAATATGCCCAAAGAAAAATTCAACACTTCATTCTCTGACACTCTGAACGGAAGTCAAAACAAACTTGCAGTTCAAAAAGCACGATTCTCTAAATTCTCCACAAAAGTCGTGTGTTAAACGATTACCTATCCAAGGCTAAACGGTTGAACACGACTGAACTTGTTCTTCTTGTTAACAAGCAATCCAACTAAAAATTACCAATTAGTCCACACTACTTGCAATATGATTCTCCTCAGCAGTTTCTAAACATGTGCAACAATCGCCAGCCGTTCACAACTCAAGATAACACAGAACGGGCACAACATGCAAATGACAAACTCCAACAAGCGATGAAGTAGAACTACCATTCTGTTACGGTCACAACACGAGTACTCAATAGAATGGCTTGATTCCACTCGTACAATGATTTTATCAAAAGGATCTTAGTCGCAGACTAACACTTGATTCATCCACAAATAAAACCAACACATAATCCTTATTGGGTAAAACAAAATGATGAACATCTCATCTCTAGTATACAACTTTGTCCTCTCTCTCTCTCTAAATTCCTTGGCAATAATTAGTATCAACAACAACATCCCCAATCTCGCTAGAGGTATATTCCAAATACTTCTATTATTCACAAATACAGGAGTTTTCCCTTACACCTGAACACTGAGGTAAAACACTCCCCTGAAAAACCTTAATGTCTCTGCTTACATAAAAATCAGGGTTCCCTTACCCGCTACTAATCATTATATAGAACATTTTCACAGCTTCCCATCGGTACCAAGAACGCTTCGATCGGGAACTCAAGTCCAAATGTATGCATCTTAGAAAATAATCTAATTTTTAGAAAACTTAACAATGATAACCGGTCACTACCAGGAGGTTAACCGATTACCTAGTGCAATCCTGGACTTCCAGTAGCTAAGGAGATTTAGAAACACAATTCTGTAATCGAGTACTACCCAAAGGGCAATCCGATTACTCAAATGCAGAAGCAAACTTCTGGTCTTCATTGTTACATAAACCTCCCAAACTCATTCCAATCACATCCAAAAGTTACAGCCATACCCACCGACGATTCCACACATATAGTAGTCACACCACCAGAGTCCTAATGAGTGAACCGTCATTCACACTTTCTTAACTTTAGTCTTAATAACAACTTAACAACTCGATAGTACATTCGTCCAAGAATATTTTCCGATATCGCTTTCTCATAATACACTGTCATTATTGTTCCCATATTGTGTTCACTTCACGCTCTGTGGTAATCCTCTCATACTCAAACATAATTTGTCTTACTAGAGTTCTTCCGAAACGAAGGTGCTTACTCTAACACTTAACACAACTTCATCTGGTCCATACCAAATGCTCCTCACGATACTAAATAAAGCTTACTCTCCCTCCGACATTATACCTTATACCATTCCTTAGGTAATTCAACATTTCCGAAATGATCCCTTACTAAAATATAACATCTTGATGTATCACTCTAAACTTGTAACTTCGGTCATAACCGTATATACAACTCTAGTCTTATATCCTTCATTCGGGGTATACTTGTCTCACTAGAAACGTGTAATCACATCCTTGTGTTTTCCCTTCACGCTTCACCACAGCTTTAGGTACACATAAAAAAACAAATTTTTTTAACTTTTAACTTCTATCCATCCAGAAGGTATTATCCAATTACATTCCTTGAAGTATTCATATTCATCGATGATACCACCGCGATCTTAGTACTGAAACACTGACAATTAACTCATTCCCAAACTTATGTAACACATTCCACAAAGCACCCCCTCTCTTCGCAGAATGAGATTTCTCAACACTCTTGTCCGTACCAGTGACCAATCCAGATCCACTAGTGGCTTTAGGTATTCCTTGATACACTAGCCACTCATCTTGTAGATATCTGTAATTTTTAGACTCTATCAATTACCAAGGGATTTCTCGAACAACACACTACTCTGCAACTCCATGTTACAAAAAGTAAAACTCTTATGAAGACTCCAATTGAGCTGATCAAAGCTCCCTCTGCTGGCAACTCCTGGCCTGAGCCAACTCCCACAGTCCAAGTTACGTCAACACTTCAGAATCCTCATGGTCACACAACCATGATTCTACCTATCATATACATAACATTAGGTTGATCATGCCCAATACTACATAATATGATATTGAGAACCATGCTGGCAAGACACACTTAAGAGGCAGGAAAGATTTACTTATGATGTTTCAAGGCTAGGTCGAGGATACGACCTGCTCTGATACCAACTATAACGCCCATACAATATATATATATATATATATATATATATATATATATATATATATATATATATATATATATATATATATATATATATATATATATATATATATATATATATATATATATAACCAGGGTCTTCTTTGATGGTGTGCAAGACAGGTTACACATATGGTCAAAACATTGTTACGGTTAAATTTATGCCACAAAAGGCCTCATAAATATTTCATACAGAAAAATCGTAGTTAAATGAGTTTTTTTGCTTGCCATGATTAAATTGATATTAGCTTACATAGAAACTCCAAAAACTTTACGATTTTATATATGACTTATGTAATGCAAAGACATCAATATTTTAAAATTTTAACTCAATTGTAAAGTAAAAATATATATACCTGTGTCAAATTACATAAATTATCTCACCAGATTATTAAAATACAAAAAGAAAATCTATAACTTTTTTAAAGTTGTTAAAAATTAAAAATATATGATAAAACAAAATTTGATTTCTTTAAAATAAAATAAAATATGATATACTCAAATAAAATTGTTTTTGATTCAAACTGATTTTAGAGAATTATCTATATATTAACTTAGGTAAAATCTAACTTTTTTTTACGGAAAAAGGCTTAATGCATTTCATTAATAATAAAATCTTTAATACATGTTGGTACATCATAGAAATTGTAGACACTATAGCAAGAGATGGAGCCACCTGTGTCAAGGCATTGATATCTCATTTGCTTGTCTCCTAACGAACTCAACATGAGAGTTCCTAAATAGTGTGACTAATAAGCGCTTACAATCTCTAATTATGGCACCAAAATCTGAATCATTTGGTAGCTAAAGCTTCACATTATCCATAATGCTTTTAGCATCCATTTCAAAAACCACACTGTATAAACCAAGCTCATGCACCCATTTTAACGCTGCCAAAAGTCCTAAAGCTTCACCCCACATCAACATCAGTATTGGGAGCAATCCACTTAGAATGCTCTGCAACAAACAAGCATTCTTTGTCTCTTATGCAGATTCACATGCCTACCTTGTTGTTAACAAAGGAAGCATCGAAATTACATTTTAGGAAGCCTGTTAGAGGTTTGTTCCACTTAACAATATTGGGCGTATGACCATGGCTTACATTGCTCAAACAAAGGACTTAAGCATTTTTCCACTCTACCAATAAATGAGAAGCGCGAAAGCATATAGTATTTAGAGAGTCTTCAATTTGATTCCAAACCATGTTATTTCTGCACTTCCATAGACTCCATAAAATAGTAGAAAAAAACTGATTATTGCTCTTTATTTAATTTCTGAAAGAAAGAGAAGATCAACGAGGCAATGGGTTCTTCATCATTCAGTATCTGATGTAACATAGTTCAAAGGTCGACTTTCTCCCATAATTCTCTACTCTTTGGACACTAAAAGAATAATTGAATATAAATCTCCTCAACTTCCCCATAAACAGCGCAATGAGAAGGGAAATCCACACCTTTATCCCATAGTGGCCTACCTTTATCAGGAGGTGGAATGAACAACGAAAACGCTGCCCTCTCAGTGAAACGTAAGTTTGACGAACTCCTACTAACCGCGCCCGAACAGTTGGCAACACTGGCAAAGTACCGGGGAAAGTCCAACCCAATATCTTTCTTCCTAGAAGAGCTGTCGGGCGGTTCCCCCAATTCCAGCATCCCTTTACTAATAAGGGCCAAGATGGCACGCTTCGACGTTCGAAGCATCCTGGTCGACCAAGGCAGTTCGGTGGACATCATGTACGTCCACCTATTCAAGACCCCCAAGCTGGACAAGACCAATTTATCCCCATATGTTGGATCCGACCTTCAAGGATTCAATGGGGCCACAACAAAACCGTGGGATTATGTCGAGCTCCTCGTCACCTTCGGAGAGCAAGAAACAGCTAGAGAAGTCAAAATCTAATTCCTAGTGATAGAGTGCCCCTCTCTTTACAATTGCATCCTCGTTCGCCCAACTCAGGCCGAATTAACTGTGGTCCCCTCCACCGTCCACCTGAAGATGAAGTACTACACCAAGCTAGCACGATCCACGGCGACATCGAAGCCGCTCGAAGATGCTATGATGTTGCAGTAAAAGGACATGCCATAATTAACACCAAGAATAACAAGAAACCCATGGTCGAAGAACAACCTCCCCCTAGGGAATCAACGTCATCAACCTCGACAGCCGCATCGGCGAGGACGACACTAAATAACAGGAGACCATCCACGGGAAAGCCCCCACACATCCATTCCGCCCGGTCCCAGACGGAGAGTTCGAGCTCGTTCCCCTTGGCGACAACCCCGACAGAGCTGTGAAGATAGGCATGGGGCTGCCCGCTGAAACAAGGGAGCAACTCGCAATCTGCCTCAAGGAGAACGCAAACCTCTTTGCATGGAATGCCGCAGAAATTCCCGGGCTCGACCCTGAGGTCGCCTGTCATTAGTTAGCTTTAGACTGGGTAGTTAAGCCCGTAGCACAGCGTAGGCGCAAACAATCTCCTGAGAAAGCGGAGGCTGCTGAGCGAGCTGTAAAAGACCTCTTAGAGGAAAATTTTATTTATGAAGCCCAGTACACAACCTGGCTCTCTAATGTAGTCCTCATTAAGAAAAATAATGGAAAATGGCGTATGTGTGTTGACTATACTGATCTCAATCGGGCTTGTTCCAAAGATGTTTTTCCTCTGCCTAACATAGATAAACTGGTTGACAACTCTGCAGGTTTAAAACTCATATATTTTATGGATGCATATAGTGGATATAACCAAATCCCTATGTCGGACACAAACAAGAGATACACGGACTTCATGACCCTGACGGGCAATTACTATTACAACCTAATGCCCTTTGGACTAAAGAACGTCGGGGCCACATACCAACGCATGATGAACAAGGTCTTCCGAGGAGAAATTGGGGACATGCTCAAAGTATACATGGACGACATGATCGTGAAATCACACGAGGAGGTCGACCATGCACAACACCTCTGCAAGGTTTTCGAGCAAGCGAGACAATGCAAAATGAAGTTTAACCCTGAAAAGTGCACATTCGGTGTCCGGGCATGGAAGTTCCTCGGCTTCTATCTCACCGAGCACGGGATTGAGGCCAACCCCGAAAAATGTCGAGCGTTTTCGGAGTTCCCAACTGTCGCTCCCACCAAATGAGGCTAGGTCAAATGGGGTACAGACGCGAACGGTCGGCGAAAGAAGAAAAGAAAAGAGTCGCCAGCTAGGCATTTTTATCCCGAAGGAAAGGTAATGCTGCATAGACCTAGAAAGATATGGATAAGACGGTTGCGAACCAGAGAGACTGAGAAAGGGGGTTGGTTACAACCTGGGAAGGTATTAGCACCCAGATTGTCCACCGTACTCGACGGGATCCACGCTTAAGAGATTTGTGTTTTAAAGGGGTAGTGTTAGTGAAATTTGTGTATCAAAGCTGGAAAAGAATGCAAGTGTTAGTGTAAAAGAAAGTGAAGTGTAATATGTACAGTGTCAGTGTAAGAACAGGAATGAAATGCTCAAGATCATGAGGCTAAAAGAATGATTCTGGAAAGAGGGGGAATATACAGAGACTTTTGTTCGATAACGGTTAAGTTATGCCTACGTATCCTCTCGTGCAATGAGGAAGTCAGAACACCGTAGTTCGACCCAAAGAGACTGAAAGATAAATTGACTTGTGAACTGCCTACTTGTCTATGCTCAAGTGTATGACCTGTCTGGCTCAGGTGCAAACTGTCTTGCATTAGACGGAAGAAGCAAGTTCTCGTTTGTGAGTGAATGAGATGAGAAAAGAATCCCGGAGGAGACGATTATTGTTTGTTTTTGAGTTTTCAATCTTTTATTGCTTTTGAAAGTTTGTCATAAGTTAATGAGCTTAAGCCTAAACCAATGGGTTAGTAAACTCATCACATCCTCCCTCTGATTAGGGGTAACGAGAATACCTTAAGTGTGAAGTCAGCATCTCACACTTAATCACCATGGTATAGGATTAAGATCATTGACCCACTTGTGATTATTTAGATGTTTTTTGTTGTTTTTGTTTAGTGTTGAGTAATGAGATTAAGCCATAATCAAGGATTTAATGGACTCATTACACCATCCTAATAGAAGGATAATAGAAGAGAACATTTAAGCTGAGGAAGATACCTCAACTTAATCCATGATTAGGGATTAACCTCATGACAAAACAAAGCCTTTATTAAGTGGATTTTAGTTAATTATAAGATGAAGAAGTGAATTTTATGATTTGTAAGACAACTTGAGGGGGACTTGTCCATTAACACTAGGGTTAGTCCTTCTTAACCAATCAAGGAAGAATTAGAACCCTAATGCAAGGCCCAAGTTACAAGCTATTGTCTTAGTGATTATTAGATGGATTAATTAAAGGATTTAAACACATTAAGGGTTTAACACTTAGGATTAAAGTTATACACTCCATCCTAATAGAAGGATGCAGACATAAGCTTAATCACAAAGCCTTAAAGCCTTTAAGGTTTAGTCCTTGATTATGAGATGAGAGGAGAAGACTCAAAGATGACACAAAGGTAAAAGCTAAATGGGGGACTAAACAATCCTAAAACATTATCATGCTTGTAAGTCCTAGGGTTGTGAGGTTTAAGAGAAAGATCTTCAAAGAACCACCAAGGAGAGAAGCAGATGAGAGGAGCAAAGAGAAGCAAAACAACTTGCTTCATTTAAGAAGACAAGTTGCTTGAAGGAAGAAAGTAAGATGAACAAGAATGAGCAAGCTCAAACACAAACACATACAAAAATGCAGCAAATGAAGTATGGAAGAGATGAAAAGAGATTATGAGAAGTGAAGACAAATTCACTTCTCAAACAACTTACCACCTGAAATGTTAGCACAAGAAATGAAATGCAATGCAAATGAGATGAAATGTGATGATGCAAACCAAAACCAGAAGCATTAGCAAGATGTTTAGGATGCTAAGAGATGATGCAAACATATATGACAAGAGATGAGAATGATCATACAAGCATGAGAATGCAAATGAAGCATGCATTGAACCATGGATGTTCATGAAAAGTTATGAAATGCAATGGACATATAACATGGAAAATGAAAGATGCAATGATAAAACATGATTCTAATATGTCCTAAGATGTCTTATGAATCAAATGAATGCACAAAATGTCATGGAAAGTCATGGTATGCAAGCAAATGGAAGATGGATGCAAAGGAAGGCATAAATTAGGGTTTATGATCAACACACAAAGCAAAATCCAAAACCAGAAGCAAATGACATGATAAAAATTTAAAAATGCAATCAAAGGAACCCTAAACCTATACAAACTCACTGCCCAAAGGAGGGGATCTAACTCTTAACCTATTGAAAGTTATGAATTTCCTAAGATTGCTAGGGTTTTAAGGTACCTTGTCAAGAAAAATGCCAAACAAATTGAAAATGCAAGATCAATTCAAACCAATTTTATCCTATAAACTACATGTCATGCAAGATGCAATGCAAAAAGAATCATCATCCAACTCTCAATGGTTAGGCAGAAATGAATTTTTGAAGTTTGTCACAAAATATTGCCTAATAATGAATTTAATTCCATTGAAAATTATCAAAAGGTATCAAGAACAAAAAAGAAATTTGGTTTGAGAGTTGGACAATGTTTCTAAATGTTTTAAAATGCTATGTGAATTTTTTTGTGACTTTTAAATACTTAAAGTATTTTTAATTAATTAATTTTCATTAACTAATTAAAAATAATCATTTAAATGATTTAAAAATAATTTTTAATGCAAAAAATAAAAATAAAAATATTTTTGTGTTCTGAAAAATAATGAAAACCTTGACAAAAATTTTCATAATTTTTAAACATTTTTTGCTATTTTAATTAATTCGTACAAAATAAATTAAAACAAATGAAAATAAAATGAATTTTAAATGAAAAATAAGAAAGTCAGCCAATCCAATGGATGAGATTCAAACTCACAGGGGCGGGAATTGACTACGCGCGCTAATGGACGGCCCACATTCAAACTGGCCTAATTATGATTAAACCCTAATCCAGTGCCCTAATCACTTTCAGATGACCGGAACAGTGTTCCGGTCATCTTCTCCGGCAAGTCAAAATCTCAATCTCTCTTAATACGCATTGAAACCTCACAAAACTCTCCAGAATCAACCTATGAACATCACTAAGCATAAACCCTAAATCAAACAACATTTATTTTCACTGAATCAAAGCAAACAAGCAAAAACATTTTTACGGGCAAACTTTCAGAACATCATAACATGCTTGTTTCTGGCTCATTTTCAAAAATAAATAGATCCCCATGATCAGGGCAACATATAGAACAACATTCTAACAAGAAATTAAAGTTCTGGAAAATTTGTTCATCATGCTACCTGAGATTGAGCTTTCGAAACAGGGACTTTCTGGCTGCTTCTTTGGTTCAAACAAGATCCAATGATCCTCCTTTGAAGCTTTTGACAATTAGCTGGAGTTTATATGGCCTCTAGGGAGAGTTGGCAGAAGCTCAGGCCAAAGGAGTGTGAAAATCGTATTTTTGATTGCAGTGGTTTCAGGGGCAAGTGAGGGGTGGGAAATGATCAGAGGATCATGGTGAGTGATTTGGTGAAGTTTGTTTTTGTGTTTGATGCTTGTGTGATCAGATTCGAAGGAAAGTGCATAAGAGGTGAGTTTCTTGAACTATGGCTTATGATCTCTTTCAGTCTTGTGTGTGTTATGAAAATGAAGCCTTGGAGTGTGTTTGTAAAGTCTGGATTGGGCAGAAAGTTGTTGGTGGCCTGCTGTGATTGGTATGGGCAAGTTGCCAAAATGTCAACTTGACTTGTACTTGAGGTATGGGCAATGGTATAGCTAGCCTTTTGGCTTGTCTTGGATCAGTTGAGATTAAGGATATCCATGGAATTGGTTATGAGACAAATCAGCAAGTGGATCAAAGCTTATGAGATGTTTTGCAATTTTCACAAAGTTTGGCCCCTTTTGAAATTCATGAAGTTCAAGGCACCAAAATGCATAATTCTTGGGCCAATTCTGATTTTTAGAAGTCACATGATCATGTTGTAATGAGTTTGTGCACCTTTGAAGTCTTTAGAATGCTTGATCATAGCATTTTGCAAAATGCCTCTTTGGTGGAAAACTTGAAATTATGTGATTTTTCCCAACTTTGACAAGCCATAACTTTTGATCCAAAATGAATTAGGACAAGTTCTTGTACTTTTTGAAAAGGGAAAGATCCATTCTACAACTTTCATGACCAAAGTTTTCTCATTTGAAGCATTTTTGAATCAAAAAGCAAGGGTTGAAAAAGTTTCCCAAAATGGCAATTTTCCATTACAAGTCATTTTCCCAAAAAGTCAACTTTGCAAATGGCTTGAAATTCTTCAAATTTGTGAACTTCTATCATCTTCTATGATCAAATAAAGATCATACACAATCAAAATGATGAAGAACACCCCTTGGTTGGGTCATTGGGGGCCTCAGATGCCCTGATTTTGCACTGACTTGCTCAAGAAGTCAACTCTTGATTAGATGACCTCCCCATGGAATTTCTTCATGAAAATTGATATGCATGATCCCTATACCATATAGAGACCAATAGAAACAAGAATGACCAAAAAATTTGGAGTTATGGCCTCTGAAACCAAAACCCTAATTCTAGGTCATTTGTGTAGTTAAACCTGGCTCTACTTCCCTGCCATTCTCAGTTCTTGTGATTCTTTGACATTCTTGACTTTGTGAGGATACAATATGATGCTTGAACATACATGGACCCCTTTGAAGTGATTGATGACCTTTGGAGTGGCTCAAATGGCTCTTGGGTAGCTCAGATCACAAACCCTAGATGCAGATGACTTAGAAGCAATGCAGTGAATCAAAAATGCAATATGAGATGCCATGATTGAACTTATGCATATTAAATGATCACAAGCCATGGTGTGAATGGGTGAGGGCAAATTTGGGGTGTTTACAGCTGCCCCTATTCAAACATGAGTTAGCTGTGCAGGATGTAAGCAACGGCTTAACAGGCAAACAAGATAACTTGTGGTTGAATACCAAAGACAGTCCAAAATTTGCACTCACAGAATGAAGAAGAAAAGGGATATAGATTGTAAAAAGAAAATAAAGTATAATTATAAAGTGCGGGCGACAGAGGACAACCGTCGAGCAGAGGACGACTGCTGGGGAAAAGCAATGACGGGTACGACCGACATGCTGGGGAAACGCGGGAAATAAAGCAATGACGGGGACGACCGACAAGCTGGGGATATAAGAGATCATGACGGGGACGACCATCAAGCAAAGCTATAAGACTTTCTGGGGATTATAGGTAAATGAAATAAATAATGAGGTACGGTCATCAAAGGTGAGGGACGATCACCTAGCAGGGGACGACTGCTCTGTTGGGGACAAGATGAGGGACGGTCATCTAAGGTGAAGGACGATCACCTGGCAAGGTACGGTTGCCAAAAGTATCGCGACATAGGACGAATGTCGGATAAAGAGGTCGACGATGGGGACGGCCATCGGATAAGCATGATGAAGGACGATCATCAAGAGGTGAAGGACGATCACCTAGCAGGGTACGGCTGCTCTCAGGGTTTATCATGACATAGGATGAATGTCAGATAACAAGATCAACGATGGGGGCGACCATCGGATAAAGTGATGAAGGACGATCATCAGGAGGTGAAGGACGATCACCTAGCAGGAGACGGCTGCTGAGAGTATCGCGACATAGGACGAATGTCGGATAGAAAAGGGGTCTAATGAATAGAGACTCCGCTGGGGAATAGTAAACACGGACGAGTGTTTATATCCAAGAAAAATGAAAGGTATAAGTGTTTTGGAACTGTGTATAGATTAAAGATGCGGACGAGCATCCTTAAGATTATGATACGGACGGGTATCAGGTAGAAACAAACACTGACACATGTTCAGAGATGATGATACGGACGAGTATCAACTGGTTAACAAGGAACACAGACGAGTGTCGAATCTAAGGGGACTCTTTTGGGGAATAATAGACACAGACGAGTGTCTAAATTCAAGAAGACATAAGTGTTTGACACAGTGTATGGATTAAAGATGCGGACGAGCATCCTTAAGATTCCGATACGGACGAGTATCGGATAGAAACAAATGCTTGACGCATGTCCTGAGATGATGATACGGACTAGTACCAACTGGTTAACAAAGAACATGACCAAGTGTCGAATCTGAGAGGATATAAGTGGTGTGTACAAGATACAGACGAGTACATGTATGAGTAAAAAGTATGAAAGGTGTACAAACGGGTATTTAACTTGCTGGGGAGGGTGACACGGACGAGTGTCAAAAGGAGAAAAGTATAGTATAAACAAGCATCTGATATACAAAGTGTTCAGGTAACTATGTTGGGGATGGTGACACGGACGGGTGTCAAGGCATTGTGTATATATGTATCTGTGAGTGCAAAGGGGACGCTTTGGCTTTCTACTGGGGATATGACACGGACGGGTGTCAAGAAGTATCTGTATTTGTAAGAGAAATGTTTGGGCTCTCTGCCGGGGAATTTGGGGAGTTTTCTGTACATCGTTGATGGATTGTTAGCATTTACAAGTGTTTGATTCAGTACACGGCTTATGATTATGCAATATGTTTGATTTTTGCCGTAATGCTCCGTATTAGACGGAATGCTACGCTCTGTGGGGAAAATATGATGCGAATGCTATGATTATGCAAAAGATAATGATCTGGGATTCGGATCCCATAGCTGCGAAGATCTCTGGCTGATCTGCTTGAAATGGACATCCCAGCTGGGGAGGAGATCACTGGTGGATCTATCATGTATGACTTTGCTTGGGAAATAGGTCATTGATAAACCTATCTCGTTAATGAGGGACCCAACTGGGGTTTGTAGAAGCTTTCTTCACTTTGTTGTGATTCCTTCGCGCGTTGCTCTTCTGGGTAGAGGTTGACACTATGTGGGGAGATGGTTCCTTGGCTTTTGTACTTGGCTGAGGAGGAATAATGGATGGCAACTCAGCTGGGGAGAAAACACCTCCGGTGCTAAGACTGGGTAGATAATGATTTGCCAGCTTGCTGGGGTGAAGCTTTCATGCCCCCATGTTGTGTTTTGAACACCTGCAATCCTGAAAAGACAGAGAAACGTACAAGTAATCCCGAGGTATCCCTTATCGGATTCCATCATAAGAGTTTAGACACTCCCGGGGGTAAGTATATTTCCTGAAAGCACGTATTTTTTAAGAAGAGAAGCATCTGTATTTATGCAATCAGTATCTTAAAGACATCGGACATTTTGCAAATGAAAATAAAATGTACGAGACGAAACATGACTGAAAATCTGATTTTATTAATTCATGTGCCCTGAATTGGCAAGATACAGTCAAAGAAACAAGTCCCCTAAAATGAGGAGATCGTTACAAATTGAGAAACAAAAGACGTTTGACAATGTTGACAACTCTTCAAGGAGCTTCCCTTTTGCTATGACTCGTATGACATTTGAAGTTCTTCTCGTCTTGCTTTCTGAAGAAGGCTGATTCTGAAAGAAGCTTGATCCTTTCGAAGCTTACCAAGTTGTAAGTGATACAGACGAGTTCAGAATGCAGTTGTTCGCTTATTCCCTTATTTTGCATGGATCGCCCTTTCGGGTTTTCAATCCATCGGGATACCCATTTTTGCCTGAGTTGTCCAATGCGGCTTTTCAACTCAGCGGGTGTACATTTTTTTTATTTCCCTTATTTTTGCACGAGTCTTTTATTATGTTTTTGACTCGCCGGGATGCCCTATTTTTGCCTGGACTTACATTTTGTTTTCATGTCCAGCGGGTCATTTTATGCGAAGTATTTTTTAACTGCATCTGAATTCACAGGGGACGGGAAGTCTTCACCATCCATAGTGCTGAGCATCAATGCTCCACCAGAGAAAACTTTCTTTACTACGAATGGCCCTTCATAGTTCGGAGTCCACTTGCCCCTGTGGTCTGTATGAGGAGGGAGGAGTCTTTTCAGCACAAGATCTCCCACTTGGTACTCTCGGAGTCTGACTTTCTGATCGAAGGCTTTCTTCATTCTTTTCTGATACAACTGCCCATGACAGATTGCAGCCAATCTCTTCTCTTCAATCAGACTCAGTTGTTCGTATCGGGATCGGACCCATTCTGCTTCGTTCAGCTTAACATCCATCAGTACCCGTAGGGAGGGTAACTCAACTTCAACAGGCAGGATTGCCTCCATACCATACACAAGTTGATACGGTGTTGCCCCAGTAGATGTTCTGATTGACGTGCGGTACCCATGCAAGGCAAACAGTAGCATCTCATGCCAGTCTTTGTAGGTGACTACCATCTTCTGCACAATCTTCTTGATGTTCTTATTAGCTGCCTCAACAGCGCCATTCATCTTTGGCCTGTAAGGAGAAGAATTGTGGTGTTGGATCTTGAAGTCCCGACATAGCTCTGCCATCATTTTGTTGTTTAAGTTGGAACCATTATCAGTAATGATTCGCTCGGGAACTCCATACCGACAGATGATGTCTCTCTTTAGAAATCGAGCTACCACTTGTCTTGTAACATTTGCATATGAAGCTGCTTCAACCCACTTGGTAAAATAGTCAATGGCTACCAGGATGTATCTGTGGCCATTTGAAGCACTTGGTTCAATCTTGCCAATCATATCAATTCCCCACATAGCAAAAGGCCACAGTGAAGACATCACATTCAGAGGATTCGGAGGCACATGCACTTTATCCGCGTAAATCTGGCATTTATGGCATTTTCTGGCATAAGCACAACAGTCAACATCCATTGTGATCCAATAATAACTTGATCTTAGAAACTTTTTGGCCATTGCATGCCCTCCTGCATGGGTACCAAAGGATCCTTCGTGCACTTCGTGCATCAACAAGTCTGCTTCTGTTCTATCAACGCATCTGAGGAGTACCATATCAAAGTTTCTCTTGTACATGGAACCATCAGCATTCAGAAAGAAACTACCAGCAAGCCTTCTTAGAGTCTTCTTATCATTGGAAGATGCCCCAGGTGGGTATGTTTGATCTTCCAAGAAGCACTTAATGTCATGGAACCAAGGCTTATCATCTTTAACAACATCTGCCGCAAATACATATGCTGGTCTATCAAGTCTGGACACTGAAATCCGAGGCACAAAGTTGGCAGCTTGAACTTTGATCATGGATGAAATGGTAGCCAGAGCATCTGCAAACTGATTCTCGTCCCGAGGGATATACTCAAGCTTGACCGTTGTAAAGAAAGTCAATAACCTCCTTGTATAATCCCTATAAGGTATCAAATGGTCCTGGTGGGTGTACCATTTGTCGTTGGTTTGATTAACTACTAGAGCTGAATCTCCGAACACAGTCAAAGTCTTGATCCTGAGGTCAATGGCTTCCTCAAGACCCATAATACAAGCTTCGTATTCAGCTTCGTTGTTAGTGCAGTTAAAGGTGAGCTTTGCCGAGAAAGGCATGTGAACTCCCTTAGGTGTAATGAGTACTGCACCAACACCACGACCATTCATGTTAACAGCCCCATCAAACATCATAGTCCATTCTTCTTCCGGGTCAGGCCCTTCAGTGTGAACAGGCTCTTCGTGATCTTTTGCTTTTATGAACATGATGTCTTCATCAGGGAAGTCAAATCTCATAGGTTGGTAATCATCAATGGGCTGCTCAGCAAGATAATCAGACAATACAATGCCCTTGATGGCTTTTTGGGATGTGTACTGGATGTCATACTCTGTGAGGATCATTCGCCATCTTGCAACCCGTCCGGTAAGTGTTGGCTTCTCAAAAATGTACTTAACTGGGTCCATCTTTGATATCAATAAAGTAGTGTGGGTCAACATATACTGTCTCAGTCGGCGAGCAGCCCACGCTAAAGCACAGCAAGTTTTCTCGAGCAGTGAATAACGTTGTTCACAGTCGGTAAACTTTTTGCTTAGGTAGTAAATTGCATACTCTTTTCGACCAGACTCGTCATGCTGGCCCAGCACACACCCCATTGACTCTTCTAATACTGTTAAGTACATTATCAGAAGTCTTCCTTCAACTGGAGGCATAAGGATTGGAGGCTCTTGTAAGTATTCCTTGATTTTGTCAAAAGCCCTCTGGCAGTCTTCGTTCCACCTGACCGTTTGTTCTTTTCTTAACAGCTTGAACAAGGGTTCACAGGTTGCAGTAAGGTGAGATATGAACCTTGAGATGTAGTTCAATCTACCTAGAAACCCCTGAACTTATTTTTCTGACTTCGGTGCAGGCATCTCTTGAATGGCTTTAACTTTATCAGGGTCAACTTCAATCCCTTTCTCGCTTACAATAAAGCCCAGCAGCTTACCAGATCGCACCCCGAATGTGCATTTGTTGGGGTTTAACTTCAGTTGGTACTTCCTCAGACGCTTGAATAACTTCAGCAGATTCACCATGTGGTCTTCTTCTGTGAGGGACTTGGCAATCATGTCATCCACATAACATTCAATTTCTTTATGGATCATGTCGTGGAATAATGTTACCATAGCCCGTTGATAGGTTGCACCAGCATTCTTCAGTCCGAATGGCATCACCTTATAACAGAACATGCCCCAGGGTGTGATGAAAGTTGTCTTCTCCATGTCTTCAGGTGACATCTTGATCTGATTATATCCTGAAAATCCATCCATGAAGGAGAATACCGAGAACTGAGCCGTATTATCCACCAATACATCAATGTGAGGTAATGGGAAATCATCTTTCGGGCTGGCTCTGTTCAGATCCCGGTAGTCCACACACATCCTCACTTTGCCGTCTTTCTTAGGCACAGGTACAATATTAGCAACCTGATGGGCTAAAGACGTGTCTAATTATGTGTCTAGCGGTATCTTAACTGCAAGTGCACAGCCTATCGAAGTAATATTTAAGATTATCGATCCACAGGGATTCTATGGTTACTTAGTGCTAGATGAACTTCTAGTTTAGCTAAGGCGAATGGTTGTCACGATTTTTTTTGTTGATTTTAAAATATTAAAGGCGGAATTAAATTTAAGTTTTAATAAAATAATACTAAGGCGGTCGGTATGTAATTATACTAACTTAGGTGGGTCAATCTAACCTAGGCTTATAAAGGTATTTACTTAATCTATTCGGTAGAGGTTACCAGTTTAAATACCCTCAACTCACACTCTCGTGGTCTTATCTCAGATCTTACCCCTAAAGCCCTATGCCTGCTCTCGCTAGCCCATAAGTGTTTAGAGATAATTTTTGGAAACTTAGTAATTCTAATTTATTTTAAAGCGCTCTCGCTGTGTTTAATTTAAATGCCTAACTTTAGCTATCTGGTTAAAAATCTCACACTCTCGTGGTCTTGACCTAACCTAATACTCTTTTCTTACTCTCGTAACGAAAAGGTCGATTTTAATTAAAAAGTATCAGCCAGAATGTTAAGTTATTAATTATTTTAAGCCTATGATTAAATTTTACCGATTAAGTTTGTTTTAACTACATACCGCCCTAAGGTAATTAGCTACTCATTGATGTTGAACCAGACAGAGACAGAAAAACAAATAATAAAATACTCATGGCAGAAAAATAAATAAACATTATAAATATTAAAATTGCAATATAATAAAAAACCTGGTTAACAAATATTATAGCAGACTCCTTCTTCCACAGACCGGAAAGCTTGGAGTTGGCGGAAATCGAAAATAAACGAATGCTGAAGGTTTAGAAACAAATAAATGTATAACAATTTCCTGATGTTGGAAATTGTTATATGTTGGGTTTGGATACAATAAGAAAGAAAACTGAAAAATAGTGCAGAAATAGAAACAGGGTCGTAAAACAATTCGGCAGAGCTTCCGCAGAAAATCGAATAATAAATGCTCTGTCCTTTCTTCATAAAACTTGTGCTATTTATAGAATCCTTAATGGGCTGAAAATTGGACTTTGTTGCATTGGGCCTTGCTGAAGTGGTGGAGGGAATGTAGGAACGTGGCAAAAAAGTAGGAGAAAAGTTCTTCACGTAGTGCCTTGACGTGGTCTCAGTCAATAACCTATTTTTACCCTTGTCACGGTCGTGACAAGGTCTTCACGTTCGTGTCCTGTGGTTTTTAAGTGTCACGGTCGTGACAATGCTCTCACGGTCGTGATGGCTTCTTTTGGGGTGTCACGGTCGTGACACCCTGGTGACGACCGTGACTGCAACAAATTATGCAGTTTTTGCAGGCTTCTTCATTTCTTCATCTTTTTATGGTTGCTTTTGTTCCTTTTTCTCTTAATTCATGATTTAGCTCCATATAATGATGTACCTGCAAAATGGTAAGAAAAACTCGAGAAATCGAGTGTTAAAACGGTGATTATGCGATAAAACGTCAATGAAACCTAGCAATATAATCGATACGTTTTCTCGTTATCAAACTTCCCCAAACTTAAACCTTTGCTTGTCCTCAAGCTAATAGTCGGTTGAAAATCGGCGGACAAGTTTTTATTTACGCATACTCATAACAAATCGTACGAGGGATCGTTTTGTCGGATAATCCGGTACTTTGATAGAACACTACCGATACACTAATGACACAAGCAACAAGCTATGTCGTCGACTTCCCGTTAAACGAAACAATCGGTAATTACTTTACGATTTCACCTAGAGTTTTTTGATCTTATTTCGCCCGGTTTCATTCTAGCGCAATCACATTAAGCCCTTTGCCTTAGCACGCACGTAGTGGAGTAGCCGGTTAGCGACTTTGATCCTTTTTTAAGCACAGGGTCTGGTACACGAGTGCGGTAACCCTACATATATTATCCGATTTGGAGGTTGTGGGGGATCGAGCCGTAGCACGCCCTACCAAGTTCAGAACCAGTACCTCTAAACCAACCCGCAATGGACTCCTTCTCATATTTCTCGTTTCTTGTATGCGACCGTGTACTTTGGTGCAGTTTCTTTTCATTTGCATCGAGATATGAAGGATCATTATTGATTAGGCATCAAACGCTTATATTCATCGGCTCCCCACGTAGTTTGTGTTCAGACGGTGCTGACTGCTAGTATAAACTACTAGGGGTTACTTTTGAACTGAAACTTAAAGTGTACTCGTAATGATAATCAGAATGGAATCGCTTAAGTGGGAAGTCAAAGGTGTCAAGATTGTATTGGTCTTGTTGAATCGTTCTCAGCTTCCTAATTACGATTTCGTAGGCGAGTCGGGTAATGCGAATAATTAAAGATTTTTTCGGTATGGCTAAATAAACGGGGAAAGTTTGAAACTAAAGAAAATAGCACAAAGATTTTCTCGCTTCATTAACTTACGAAAAGAAATACAACGGAATTGAAAATACAACGAAATGGAAAAGTGCGAAAAGGGAAAAATGCGGAAATGAAAGGTACCTCTCCCACACTATATCAGACATTGTCCTCAATGTTGTGATATAAATGCGGTAATGGTACAGTACAAATGACAAAAACGAAAAACAAACATAAGCAAAACTAAAACTATGGCTGCTGAGGACCGCGGGGTCGGCTTCTGGTGCGGGAGCGTCTGGACGGAGTCGCTTCAGGATCAGAACCGGTGCCGGTAGTCGCAGTGATGTCAATGCGTAGGGCTTCTAGCTCGCTGAAAATTTCTCCAAACTTCTCATTAGTAGCTGCCTGGTTTGCTGCAATAGTGCCGAGTAAAGCATCATACTGCTCCTTCTGCCTTCGCTCCAGTGCGGCGTTCATCTGGTTCTGCTGATGAATCGCACGGAGGACGTCCTCAAGAGTGAATTCCTGTGCAGGAGGCTGTCGGGTAGATGTCTCTGGTATATCCTGGACAGGCTCAGCTGCATCCATAGCGTCCTGCATCTCATCCGCTGGAGGATCTGCCTGATCATGGTGAATAGGAGCGTGGTCGGCAGCATCTGGTAAAATAAAGAGCCAGTTGGCTCGGCTGGATGGGTCTATGCGGTCGCGGGACGGCAGAATGATATGGTGAAATATGGTGCCATGGACAACAGGGCTATACCTTCCATCCTCTCGCTGCGCAATCAGGTGAGCGGACCTGCAATAACTCTTGGTGAGGAATTATGCGGCTAGGTAAGGCTGATTTGCGACCAAGTCACCAAGCCCCAACTGAATGGCGAGGGTGGTGACAATGCCGCCTATGAAAAATGGGGTTGATCCTCTATGCGCAATAGCCTGGATGTGATAAAGCATGAACGGGGCAGCGTTGATCGGCTCGTCATTTAGAGCACAATGCAAGAATAGAAGCTCCTTGGAGTTGAGCTTATGGTTACTTTCTCGAGTGAATATGGTGTTGCAAATGACTCGGTGGAAATAGAGGATTGCCGGGTTGTGAATGTGTGTAGAATTGAGGCTTTGGAAGGCTGAGGCACGGGTATTGGTTATGTCGTGCCATAGAGTGAAAGCGGGTTCACTAAAATTATCGGGCACGCGGAGGTGAGCTTCAGTTCCGTGATCGAAGCCTAGCAACTCAACTATCCTGTTCTGCGAAAGGTTAAACTCCTGGCCATGCAATCTGAATTTTGCGAAACCGGTGAGCTGACTCTGAGAACCGGCAGGAGTGATGTACTGGAATGAGCTAAGGAACTCCAATGTCAGAAGCTCGAATGTGGGCTGAGGCTGACTGCAAAGATCCCACAGACCGACTTTTTGAAGCAGGCTCGTGACACTGGCAAGCATTCTGAGTTCCCTCAAACAGACAGTGTCGATATAACGTGTAGGTTGCACACCGCGGTTCTGGAATCGGATAAATCTTTCTCTCTGGGTTTCTCCAGCATCACCTTCTCTAAATTGAATGGTATCCATTGCATGCAAGAGGTAGAGTGAAAGATGGAGATTTTTGATGTTTGTGAAAAAATGATAAAATGAAAGAAATAATGATTCGGAATAAATAATGGAGAGTGAGAATGTGATAGGTGTGGTGATAATGGGGGGTTAATGAGTTTAAAGTTCGTAATGGGGGGTTACGGAAGTTATGGAGAAAATGGGTGGTTTTTGGAAGTTATGGAGGAAGAAGAAGAAGAGGTCACGAAGAGAAACAGTTCTGTTTCTCACGAATCCTGTAATAGGGGTTGTCACGGTCGTGACAGGGGTGCGACGGTCGTGACACGCTAAATGTGCATGTCACGATCGTTAGGGAGTGTGACGACCGTGAGGGCTTGCTTCGTTGAATAATTTCCAGAAAACACTATCTCAATTATTTCACATACTTTATAATAATGTATTTTCTTCACTTATCACTCATATTAAATTATAAACACCATATAATAAATAATTTCAACATAGTACTTTACTAACTTGCATGGCATGAGAGATTGTATATAATATGAATAAATGCAAGCATAACAGTACATAGAATGAAAAATATATAAATTGATTAAAATGGAGAAATTTTGGAATTAGAAGTGCATTGCATAAGGTAATTGAAAATGAAATTACATTAATGAAAATACGGTACGAAATTGTTTGCGAAAAATAAATCTAACTAGAAACAAAAACAATGAGAAAAATAAACTAAATCACTTATAGCATTTTCAAAAGCGTTTCTTCAAATCTTCGATTGCGGAGTTCAAGTGATAGAATTATTCGCAGGTTATGTCAGTCAAACCTATAATGTCCAATCGCATGCTCTTAATGTCTTCTTTAAATGAATTTATATCAGTTTGGTAAGCATCAAGAGTGTTCATGATGTTCTGTAAGTTGTTAGCATAATCTCCTTGATTCACTTCAGGGGTTTCAATTACTTCGTCAGTGTGGTCAATGTCATGGTAACCAGGAGGTGTCTCAGGGTCAGTTTCGACATCGGTCATTGTATCATCTTTTATCTTGTAAGACTGAGGTGTTTCAGGAGTGGATGGATAATCAGGTGGGGTTAACTCATAAAGCCAGTTATCCTTATTGTGAACACTTACTCTAGCATGGTTTGGCAATGTGAACAGGGTTACTACCTCATTCCGGATTAGGTACTCAAAAGGTGGATGTCCTAAATTCCTTATGATATGTCTATTAAAGCAGAAGTTAAGATTCATAGGACGGATGTTACCTAAACGGTTGCACCTGTGCAATTGGTACCTAAGTCCTAAAGCATCAGCAATCATGGTTACAAGACCTCCTACTAATATAGGTAATTCAGGTTCTTCTTGGATACGGGTGAAGGTTTGCATCATGAAAGGTACACCATTAACAGGCTGTCCATTAGTGAAACATGACATAATAAATATCTCATCTTTAGAAACTTCGGTAATGTTTTCTTCTTTTCCAAAGAAAGTGTGGGCAAGGATTTTATGGAAGTAACGGAGAGCAGGGTTATGGATTTCATCATTATTCATGCTATTTGGTTCAGGGTGGTAGTTTCCGGTTAAAGTTCCCCAAAAGAAATCTAGCTCAATATCCATCAATTCTACCTGTGTGGTAGTAAAAGCAAATGGTCCACTAGGGAATCCTAATAAGTCAGCTAGTTCTTTATGGTTAAAGTCATATTCTATTCCAAATAGGCGGAAACTAATAAATCCTTTCCTGAATCCAAAACCGCGCTCAGGTAGGTAAACTAAGGAGCTAAGGAACTCAAGGGTGAGCTCGCGGTAAGTCACAAACTTATGTTGGATCAATGCATTCTCCCATCCGAGTCGGTTAAACAAGTACATGATGCTATCATGTATACCTAGGGTTTCCATAGTCTGATCATCCGGGTACAGGGTCAAATCCATTTGCCTCTGTGATAACTCTTCAAACTTCATTCTTTGGTTCCTACCTCTAAATTTGGTTTCCATATGGTTTATGGGTTGGTTAGCCATGGTCAGTGCAAATATGGAGGAAACAAATCAGGGGAAGAAGGAAAGTGGAAAAGACTTTTAGAAAATCTGTAAAAAGTGATTTAAGATAAAAATAAGAAAATGAAATGCATAATTTAATGGCAATAATAGTAATATAAAATAAAACTATAAAATGACAAAACAATTAAACAAATAGTAAAACGATAAATAACAATATGCTAAAAAGAATAGTTTAAATAATTAAATGAGTAAATGGGTTGCCTCCCACTAAGCGCTGTTTTTATCGTCAAAAGCCTGACGTAATGCTTAGGTTTAGATTAATCAGGGGAATCAGTGGACAACTCTAAAAGCCTTAGATTATTTGCATAATCTCTATTTTCAACTTTATGATAATGTTTTAAACGTTGTCCGTTTACTATGAATGGTTCACTATTCCTACCCTTAATTTCTATTGCTCCACTCAGGAATACTTTAGTTATTTCAAAGGGTCCTGACCATCTAGATTTTAATTTTCCAGGAAAGAGCCTAAGTCTTGAATTAAAAAGGAGTACAACGTCTCCCACACTAAATTCTTTCCTAGATAGGCGTTTATCATGCCATCGCTTAGTTCTTTCTTTATATATCTTAGCATTCTCATAAGCATCTAGCCTTAATTCTTCTAATTCGTTAATGTCTAGGATTCGTTTTTCTCCTGCAGCATTATAGTTTATATTGAGAGTTCTAATTGCCCAATAAGCTTTGTGTTCTAGTTCTACTGGGAGGTGACAAGATTTTCCATAAACTAGTTTGAAAGGTGTAGTACCTATGGGTGTCTTGTAAGCGGTCCTATAAGCCCATAAAGCTTCATTAAGTTTAGATGACCAATCTTTCCGAGATATGGCGACAGTCTTTTCTAAGATTTGTTTAATTTCTCTGTTTGAGACTTCGACTTGTCCACTTGTTTGTGGGTGATATGGTGTAGCCACACGGTGTCTTACTCCATACTTAGATAGTAATTTGTCAAAGATTTTTGAAATGAAGTGCGAGCCACCGTCACTTATGACGAGTCTAGGCACACCAAATCTGGGAAAGATTATATTTTTGAAAAGCTTTATTACTACTCGTGTATCGTTTGTAGGAGAAGCTATAACTTCAATCCATTTCGAAACATAATCAACAACTACGAGTATGTAATTATTACCGAAAGATGATGGGAATGGTCCCATGAAATCTATTCCCCAGACGTCAAAGATTTCTACTTCTAAAATTCCTTTTTGAGGCATTTCATCTCTTCTAGAAATATTGCCAGTGCGTTGACACCGATCGCAATTTATAACAGCGATGTGGACATCCTTCCATAGGTTAGGCCAGAATAGGCCGGCTTGCAAGATTTTTGCACAAGTCTTGGAAGTGCTTGCATGTCCACCATAAGGAGATGAATGGCATTGAGCAATGACATCTTCTATTTCTTCTTCGGGAATACATCGACGAAAGATTCCATCGGGTCCTCTCTTGAACAATAATGGTTCATCCCAGTAATAATGTTTCAGATTGTGAAAGAATTTCTTTTTCTGCTGATAGGTTAAATCAGGTGGAAGAGCTCCTGCGGCTAGGTAGTTGACAATGTCAGCGTACCATGGCAGTCCTACAGTTGTCTGGATTGTTTCCACGGGTTCTGGTTCATTTATGTCTAATTGAACTAGGTCGCTTCCTATTTGTGCTATCAGCTGTTCATACGGAAAATCATCGTTAATCGGCACTTGTTCAGGTTTAATACCTTCTATTCTAGATAAATGGTCCGCTACGACGTTCTCAGTACCTTTCTTATCTTTTATTTCGAGATCAAACTCTTGTAAGAGTAAAATCCATCTCAAGAGTCTTGGTTTAGCATCTTTCTTAGTTAATAAATATCGGATAGCAGCATGGTCTGTGTAAATGATTATTTTCGCTCCTACTAGGTAAGAACGGAATTTGTCAAGCGCAAAGACAACTGCTAATAATTCTTTTTCAGTAGTGGCGTAGTTCATCTAGGCAGAATCTAAGGTTCTACTGGCATAGTAAATCGCATGAAGTTTCTTTTCCTTCCTCTGGCCTAGAACTGCGCCTACAGCATAGTCACTCGCATCGCACATGATTTCGAAAGGTAATCTCCAGTCAGGGGGTTGCATGATTGGTGCGGTGATGAGGGCTGTTTTTAGAGTTTCGAATGCTTTAAGACAATCTTCATTGAATATGAACTCAGCGTCTTTCATTAATAAACCAGTAAGAGGTTTAGTGATTTTCGAGAAATCTTTGATGAATCGTCGGTAGAAACCGGCGTGTCCTAAAAAACTTCGTATTTCTCGAACGGTTTTAGGGGGTTGAAGATCTTTTATGACTTCAATCTTAGCTTTATCAACTTCAATTCCCTTGTCAGATATTACGTGACCTAATACGATTCCTTCTTTGACCATAAAATGACATTTCTCCCAGTTAAGCACGAGGTTTACTTTTACACATCTTTCTAACACCATTTCTAAGTTTGATAAGCATCCTTCAAAACTTTGCCCGCATACAGAGAAGTCGTCCATGAACACTTCCATGATGTTGTCTATAAAATCTGCGAAGATTGACATCATACATCTTTGAAAGGTTGCAGGAGCGTTGCATAATCCAAAGGGCATTCGTCTATAAGCGAACGTTCCATATGGGCATGTGAATGTAGTCTTCTCTTGATCATCTGGATGGATAGGGATTTGGAAAAATCCTGAGTAACCGTCAAGATAACAGAAGTAAGAATGATTGGCTAATCGTTCTAACATTTGATCTATAAAGGGTAGTGGGAAATGATCTTTTCGAGTGGCTTTGTTTAGTTTACGATAATCTATGCATACTCTATGTCCCGTTACTACTCTTTGCGATATCGATTCGCCTTGAGCGTTTTTCACAACAGTGATACCTCCTTTCTTTGGCACTACATGTATTGGACTAACCCATTCACTATCAGAGATTGGATATATTATTCCGGCATCTAGTAGTTTCTTAACTTCTTCTTTTACTACAGTGCTAAGGATTGGGTTAATTCTTCTTTGAGATTCTCTGGAGGTTGTGCAATCTTCTTCTAGTAGAATACGATGCATACATACTGAAGGGCATATTCCTTTGAGATCAGATATGTTATATCCTAATGCAGTTGGATATTTCTTCAAGACATCTAAAAGTTTCTTTGTTTCTATAGTTCCTAAACTGGAATTTATTATAACTGGTCTTTTACATTCAATGTCTAAGAATTCGTACCTTAGGTTATGAGGTAAAGTTTTTAATCCTAATGTAGGTTTATCTTTACTTGGCATGGGATCCGGTGTAAGTGCTAAACTTTCGCTTAGACTATCATCCTGATATGGTTTACGCCAATTATCATCTTCGAAAATCGGAGGGATTTGAATTTTCATTATTTCAGAATAGGTAGTCTCTTTCAGTTCCATCTCTCTTACACATTCGTCAATTACGTCCAATAGATAGCATGTATCCTCTATAGCTGGTGATTGTAAGAATTGTGTTAAAATAAATTCAACTTTCTCTTCACCTACTTCAAAGGTCAGCTTTCCTCTTTTTATGTCTATTATAGCTCCGGCGGTAGCTAAGAATGGTCTTCCTAGTATGATAGGTGTAGTGGAGTCTTCAGAGATGTCCATGATTATAAAATCAGTAGGGATGTAGAATTGTCCTATACGTACTGGGACGTTTTCTAGTATGCCTACAGGATATTTAACAGAGCGATCGGCTAGTTGAACAGACATTTTAGTTGGTCTTAGGTCTCCCATGTCTAGCCTTTTGCAAATTGTTAAGGGCATAACACTGATATTGGCTCCTAAATCGCATAGAGCTTTGTCAATGACGAATTATCCTATTACACAGGGTATAGAGAAACTTCCTGGATCTTTTAGCTTAGGAGGCATATTATTCTGAATTATGGCGCTACACTCGGCAGTAAGTGTAACTGTTCCGTTATCCTCTATCTTTTTCTTATTGGATAAGATTTCTTTTAAAAACTTAGCATACGAGGGTATTTGGGTGATAGCTTCTGTAAACGGAATAGTAATATTCAACTGTTTCAGAAGTGCAACAAATTTCTTAAATTGACCCGTCGTCTTGGAATTTGTTAATCTTTGAGGGTACGGAATTGGTGGTTTATAGGGTGGTGGAGGCACATAAGGTTGTTCTTTCTCCACTACCTCTTGATTTTCATCTTCCTTTTCTTCTGGATCATCCACCACTTCAGTCGATTTATCCGGTTTTTGGTACATGGCTGGATTGTCAAGTCTTGGATCGGTAGGTCCGTCAAGTTCCTTGCCACTTCTTAATATTACGGCATTAGCATGTCCTTTCGGATTAGGTTGAGGTTGTCCAGGGAATACTCCAGCTGGTGCAGCAGTAGGTGCTTGTTGTTGAGCTACTTGTGAAATCTGAGTTTCAAGCATTTTGTTATGTGTAGCTAATGCATCTACTTTGCTCACTAATTGTTTAATCTGCTCACTAGTGTGAATGTTTTGGTTTAAGAAGTCCTTGTTTGTTTGAGATTGGTTAGCTATAAAGTTCTCCATCATCAACTCAAGGTTCGATTTTCTAGGGACATTAGGAGCAGTCTTTTGATATCCTGGTGATGTAGCTGGTGTTTGGCCTGGTGCATATAAAGCATTGTTATTCTTATAGGAGAAGTTCGGATGATTCTTCCAACCTGGGTTATATGTGTTTGAGTAAGGGTTTCCTTGAGCATAATTCACTTGATCAGTGGGAGTTCCTGTCAATAGTTGACAATCAGAAACTTCGTGTCCTGGGACTCCACATAACTCACAGTTAGGTGTTACTGCAGCCACGGTGGCTGTTGGTGTTATGGCCAAGTTATCTATCTTTTGGCTTAGTTGGTCAAACTTCGCATTGACTTGGTCCATACTACTTACTTCGTACATACCTCCTTTTGTTGGTTTCTTAGTTGCGACTCTCTCGCTTCCCCAAAGGTAATGGTTTTGAGCCATACTTTCGATAAGTGCATAAGCATCATTATATTCTTTATCCATCAATGCACCGCCCGCGGCAGCGTCAATTGTCATTCTTGTATTGTACAAGAGTCCATTTTAGAAGGTATGGATGACCATCCATTCTATTAATCCGTGATGTGGACAAAGTCTCAGCAGATCCTTGTAGCGTTCCCAAGCTTCGAATAATGATTCGCTTTCCCTTTGCTTAAATCCGTTGATCTGAGCTCTCAGCATAGCTGTCTTGCTAGGTGGAAAATATCTGTTCAAGAAAACTCTCTTAAGTTCCTCCCACGTAGTTACTGAGTTTGAAGGCAGAGATTGAAGCCAAGCTCTTGCTCTGTCTCGAAGTGAAAAGGGAAATAAATGTAGTCTAATAGCTTCTTGGGTAACTCCATTGGCTTTTACGGTATCTGCATATTGCACAAAGATCGAAAGATGAAGATTCGGATCCTTGGTAGGATTTCCGGCGAATTGATTTTGTTGCACGGCTGATATCAACGAAGGTTTTAGTTCGAAATTATTTTGGTTGATAGCCGGTGCTGCAATGCTTGAATGCGGTTCAGCTTGCGAAGGACTGGCGTAATACTTGAGTGAGTGATTCTGTTCTTCAGCCATCTCTGCGTCCTTTGATGTTACGACTGGTTTAGGCGGATCTAATTGAAGATCTGGAATATTGTAACTTTGTTCGTAATCGAATATACGTCTTCTTACGTGTAAGAAGCGTTCCGATTCAAGGATTAGAGGTTGCAAGTCTTCGCTTTTAGAGCGAGTACTTGGCATACACTCGGAGATTAAATTAAATTAAATAGTTGATACCTTAGTCTAGACAATGCTACCTAAATGCACTAGTAACTAAATTAAGGAATCCCCGGCAACGGCGCCAAAAACTTGATGGGCTAAAGACGTGTCTAATTATGTGTCTAGCGGTATCTTAACTGCAAGTGCACAGCCTATCGAAGTAATATTTAAGATTATCAATCCACAGGGATTCTATGGTTACTTAGTGCTAGATGAACTTCTAGTTTAGCTAAGGCGAATGGTTGTCACGATTTTTTTTGTTGATTTTAAAATATTAAAGGCGGAATTAAATTTAAGTTTTAATAAAATAATACTAAGGCGGTCGGTATGTAATTATACTAACTTAGGTGGGTCAATCTAACCTAGGCTTATAAAGGTATTTACTTAATCTATTCGGTAGAGGTTACCAGTTTAAATACCCTCAACTCACACTCTCGTGGTCTTATCTCAGATCTTACCCCTAAAGCCCTATGCCTGCTCTCGCTAGCCCATAAGTGTTTAGAGATAATTTTTGGAAACTTAGTAATTCTAATTTATTTTAAAGCGCTCTCGCTGTGTTTAATTTAAATGCCTAACTTTAGCTATCTGGTTAAAAATCTCACACTCTCGTGGTCTTGACCTAACCTAATACTCTTTTCTTACTCTCGTAACGAAAAGGTCGATTTTAATTAAAAAGTATCAGCCAAAATGTTAAGTTATTAATTATTTTAAGCCTATGATTAAATTTTACCGATTAAGTTTGTTTTAACTACATACCGCCCTAAGGTAATTAGCTACTCATTGATGTTGAACCAGACAGAGACAGAAAAACAAATAATAAAATACTCATGGCAGAAAAATAAATAAACATTATAAATATTAAAATTGCAATATAATAAAAAACCTGGTTAACAAATATTATAGCAGACTCCTTCTTCCACAGACCGGAAAGCTTGGAGTTGGCGGAAATCGAAAATAAACGAATGCTGAAGGTTTAGAAACAAATAAATGTATAACAATTTCCTGATGTTGGAAATTGTTATATGTTGGGTTTGGATACAATAAGAAAGAAAACTGAAAAATAGTGCAGAAATAGAAACAGGGTCGTAAAACAATTCGGCAGAGCTTCCGCAGAAAATCGAATAATAAATGCTCTGTCCTTTCTTCATAAAACTTGTGCTATTTATAGAATCCTTAATGGGCTGAAAATTGGACTTTGTTGCATTGGGCCTTGCTGAAGTGGTGGAGGGAATGTAGGAACGTGGCAAAAAAGTAGGAGAAAAGTTCTTCACGTAGTGCCTTGACGTGGTCTCAGTCAATAACCTATTTTTACCCTTGTCACGGTCGTGACAAGGTCTTCACGTTCGTGTCCTGTGGTTTTTAAGTGTCACGGTCGTGACAATGCTCTCACGGTCGTGATGGCTTCTTTTGGGGTGTCACGGTCGTGACACCCTGGTGACGACCGTGACTGCAACAAATTATGCAGTTTTTGCAGGCTTCTTCATTTCTTCATCTTTTTATGGTTGCTTTTGTTCCTTTTTCTCTTAATTCATGATTTAGCTCCATATAATGATGTACCTGCAAAATGGTAAGAAAAACTCGAGAAATCGAGTGTTAAAACGGTGATTATGCGATAAAACGTCAATGAAACCTAGCAATATAATCGATACGTTTTCTCGTTATCACAACCCACGGCGGATAGCTAGTTACATCAAGGAATCCGACGTCCCACTGCTTTTGTACCTCTTCTTTTATCTTCATTGCCATATCTGGGCGAGTACGGCGCAACTTCTATTTTACTGGTGGGCAGTCTTCTTTTAAAGGCAGCTTGTGCATGACAATATCGGTGTCCAACCCTGGCATATCCTGATAAGACCAAGCAAAGACATCCACATACTCCCGAAGCATATCAATCAGTTGTTCTTTCACTGAGTCTTGTAAGCAGGCCCCGATCTTAACCTCTTTCACGTCTTCTTCCGTACCAAGATTGACCGTTTCAATCTCCTCCTGGTAAGGGGTGATAAACTTTCTCCTCTTGCCTTAACAACCTGGCTAGCTCTTCAGGAAGCTCATAATCTTCTTCAACCCCTTCATCAGCTTGATTGATTGGATTGTCAAAGTCATACGAAGCCATAGCAGTGTTGTTGTCGGTGCAGTCTGAAAGGCACTCTCTGCAAGGGTTTAGATTGTTCATTTTAGTGATTGATTTTAATCTTGTTTAGAAAAAAGTGAAATGAAGTTTATCATTTTGAAAACATTGCCATTTTATTTTTTTACAAAAAGAAAAATGAAAAACAGTGAGCGGAAAAGAAAAAGACTCATTTGCAAAAGACGTCCGATATTCATTGATTGATCTGTTTGCACAAAATTACAAGATGGCCCGATTACAAAATGAGTCTTGTCATCTTGGGCAAGATGCAAGACTTGATGCATGCTTAAAAATACAGGAAATAATAATTACTCTGTAGGAGTAACCCTTATAATTTCCTGGGAAGACCAGTTAAGGACTTGGCTCCCCGGGATCCTTGGATGTATCCAGCTCTCCAGGTTGCGGTCGCTTTCCTCCTCGTCTTCCAAGTTGTTCACTGCATCCGGGGTGAGCATTCCCCCGCTGACAAAACTGGGCTTCTTGGCAGCCTCTGATTGATCTTGTTGAGTTAGTTTGTAACCCAACCCAAATCTGTCCTCCTTCTTATCCACGGGCAGCAGCTTGCCCCAGCCTTGGGCAGTCCCCTCTTCAACAACCTTCCTGGCTTGCTGATAAGATGTCATGGAAGTTCCTAGTACAGCAGATGCTTCATTAATGTTTAGGGCCTCAAACCCCTGGCTCATGGTTTCATGGATCTCTCCATCCATCTCAATATACTTATACGTAGCCAG
Source organism: Lathyrus aphaca (assembly GCA_963966055.1). Taxonomy (NCBI): domain Eukaryota; kingdom Viridiplantae; phylum Streptophyta; class Magnoliopsida; order Fabales; family Fabaceae; genus Lathyrus; species Lathyrus aphaca. The sequence continues at coordinate 633,694,102 of OZ014519.1, forward strand.
ATGGCTAACAAAGATGTCTTCTTCACCACAGATTGTGATGATCTGGCCTTCCCACTCGAATTTCAGCTTCTGGTGAAGGGTAGACGTAACAGCGCCAGCGACATGGAGCCAGGGTATACCCAACAAACAGCTGTAGGCCAGCTGAATGTCCATCACATAGAAGGTAATTTTAAAAGTCTGCGGGCCAATCATCACAGGCAGATCAATCTCTCCTAGCACTGATCTTTTAGAGCCATCAAATGCTCTTACCACCAAATTACTTGGACGCAGTGCCAAGCCATCATACTCTAGCTTCACTAAGGCTTTCTTTGGTAGAACATTGAGCGACGACCCAATGTCCACCAATACATGAGATAAAACAGCACCCTTGCACTCTAGAGTGATGTGTAAAGCCTTGTTGTGGTTACGTCCCTCAGTTGTTAAGTCAGCATTGGTAAAGCCCAGTCCATGACTGGTGTTGACATTTCCCACCACAGTTTCTAGCTAATTAACAGTGATCTCCTCTGGCACGTATGCTGCGTGCAAGACTTTCAGTAATGCATTCCTGTGAGCTTCAGAACACATTAGCAGGGATAATATGGAGATCTTTGAGGGAGTTTGGTGAAGCTGATCCACCACCTTGTAATCACTTCTCTTTATAATCCTCATAAACTCGTCTACATCTTGTTCAAAAGATGTCTTCTGAGTTTCTTTGACAGCCGGCTCTTCAAATACCACACTCTTTCCTTTTGCTTTGGCAGCAGCTTCTGCTTCGGCATTAGGTCTTTGTAGTTGTGAGGCAAAAAGGCGTATGCTTCTGGTGAAGCCTCCGCCTCCCCCAACATTATCAATCTGTGGAGAAGAAGTTGAAGAGTCCAAAGTGATTTTCTCCCCATTGCAGTAGAGATCAGAGTCATAATGCCAAGGTATGGCATTGCTGCTTTCATATGGAACTGGTCCAGGTACCGTAATGGTAACTGGACTGACTGCTGCAGAGGAGGGTACCGAAATGGTGTGCGGATCGTAGTAAATGGTGACTGGTGACCTGGCAGGAGGTGCCACTGTTTGTTGTTGAAAGTTGTTGTTTGGAGGAACATATGATGGATCATAGTAAATGGTGACTGCTGAGATATCTTCATTATTTTCTGTTGGCGTTGTAGAAGATCCTGCTGAATAAAGGGATGCTGATGTTGTAGAAGAAATGGTCGTTGACATTTGATTTGTTGAAGTGATGGATGAAGCCATTGTTGATGATATTGATGAATTGGTCGGAATGATTGTTGTTGCAGTTGTAGGAGACTCAGGAATTGTTGTCAAAGGGATTGCTGGATTTGTAGGCGCCGTTGTTGTGATCTGAAGTATGCCACTCTTGATAAGACCATTTATGCCGCTTCTCAAGTTATCACACCCGCTGACTGAAATGTTGCAATAACCACAACCGAGCTCACACCCGGGGAACATCTGGCACTCTAGAAGCTGAGCTTTAATTTCGACCAGAGGTGTCAGAATCTGTCCAACACTGGTGATTAAGAAAGATGGCTTATCTTCCTCAATGGCATTAATTATTGGCCCTCCATGATTGGGCATGGGATTCTTGGTGACACTTGGAGGGGGTGCAAAGTTGAGGGCTTTAGAATCCACCAGGTCTTGTACCTTCATTTGTAAAGCCCTGCATTTCTCCGTATTGTGGCCAGGTGCGTTGGAATGGAAAGCACATCTGGCGTTGACATCATAATTTCTTGGAATATTGGAGGGATCTGGTGGTGCTAATGTCCTTAATTCAACCAAGTTGAGTTTCAGGAGTTGTGGCAATAAAGCGGCATAAGGCATGGGGATAGGGTCAATCACCCTATTTGCCTGTGATGGTCTTTGTTGAAAAGGTCTTTGCTGCTGATTGTTGTTATTGTTGTTGTAGGTCCTTTGTGGCGGATACTGAACTTGCTGTTGATAGTGGGGTTGTTGTGGTGGTTGATATGCTGGTTGCTGAGGAATCGGAGCTGGAATAGTGACAGCTGCCACTGACCTGTGAACATACTGAGGTCTGCCCCTGCTGGCATGAATGGCATTTGTCTCTCCAGTTCTTCTAGGTCCCACAAAAGGCTTCCTGGGGTTACTAGACGAACTTGCACCATTATCAGAAATCTTACCCATATTCAGAAGGCTTTCAATTCTTTCTCCAGCTATAACTACGTCAGCGAAGCTGGTGGAAGAAAAGGCAGCTAGCCTATCAATATATGTTCCTTGCAGAGTATTCATAAACATGTCGGCCATTTCTCTTTCCGACATGGGTGGCTGGACAGCAGCAGCAAGCTGTCTCCACCTCTGGGCATATTCCCTGAAGCTTTCTCTGGAGGACTGAGACATTCCCATCAAAAGGGTCCTGTTAGGAGCCATGTGTAACACGGTGGGAGAACTGACTTTTAGTTATGTTGCGGATAGCAAGAGTCGCCACCGACTTTTATTTTATCCAAAGGAAAGGCATAAAAGAACAGGAAAGACCTTTTAAAATATTTTTGGGTCCGGGGGGTAGGTTATGTAAAGGGAAGGTGTTAGCACCCTTTACATCCATGGTTATCCATGGGCTCTTAGTTACTTAGCTCACTTTAAAATGTTTTTGAAATGTGAAGTGTGTGAATAGAAATTTTCTTAAGAGTTTTATAATGATCCATGTACGGATGCGTAAAAAACCTTTGTTTTTGAAAATTATTTAAAATGTGTGAAGTGTTTGAAATGTTTTTGAAAAGTGAGCAAGTATCTAAGAGGAACCTACCCTAAGTTTAAGTCTTTTCTGTTCTCGAATCCTTTAAATGGTAAGACTATCCCTATTATTAAGGAATAGGTAGTCATTACCTTGGATGTGAGGGACAAGTAAAGGGTCATTTGTTATTTAGGCAACTGTGGGGTGTATAAGCAATTCGAAGGGACTTATCATCTTTATTCGAAAGGGACAAGATCATTACGAAGGCAACATTCGAAGGGACTTGATCTTTTTATTTGTTTAGGGACTAGATGATGTGAGATGAGGGACTTTGCTTTATACACCCTACTTGACCTTTCGTTTTAGGCAACATGAGAGGTATCCTTAAGGAAGTGAGATGGCGATCAAAGATCGACTTACGTGTGTGAGTGTACAATTTTAAATATTTATCTTTTACATTAGTGATCTAAATTAATTTTTTACCTACAAACATGTTACACTCCCTATTTTACTAACCATAGCATTTAAAAATAAATAATAAACATTATTACTAAAATATTACATAAAGGAAGCAATTACATAATAATAATAATTAAAGCAAATTAAATAAATAAGCAAAATAATAATAATAATAATATAATTGGGTTAGTAAAAATAATAATAATAAATCACAATATATAAATGGGGTTAGTAATAATAAAATAAATATCATATGAAAATAAACATAATTAATAATATAAACAAAAATATTAAAAGATCAATTTCTTTATATGAACAATTATTATTTCAAGATTAATAAGATATAAACAATTATATACTAATTATCATAAAGTTTTAAATTATTTACAAATTATAAAAATTAGGTTAATTATAAACACATTATGATAATAAATTATAATTAGAAAATTAAATTAGCAAGTTTTAACTATTTTTAAACATATATTAAAAATTATTTATATACAAAAATTAAATTATAAACAAGTTATAGAATATATACATATCAAAATTAAATTAAGGATTTTAATTATTTTAAGCATATTTATATACAAGATTTAAATTATAAACAAAATTAAAAAATATGTACATGATTAAGGTTTAGAAAATTCGGGTTTGTGAAAATTATTAGGGTTATGAATTTTTTAGAAAAAATAAAATTAGGGTTTTCTAATTTATTTTACAAATAATTAATGAAATTATATACAAATATATATTAATAGAAAAAAAATATAATGAAATAAACATATTAATTTAAGTTTTAATAATATAAATTGGAAAAGAAAATAAAGTTTTATTAAAAAGAATGATTTAAATATTTTTAGAAATTGTTTTAATTGATTAAAGAATGAAATAAAGAAATTGTAAAAATAGATAAAACAGACAAAACCTAAAAAAATAGGACCTGGGATTTGAACCCAGGTCCTTTACCTGGACAAGTAGAAGCATAACCATTGGACCACTGCAGCGCAGCTGATAGCACACTCCTTCCCATTTGTTTTGTTGTTGTTCTAGAAAAAAATCCTGAAAAAACAAAATAAAATAACACAAAAGGCCTGGGGGGATTTGAACCCAGGACCTTCACGCATTACACAAGCACACTTACCATTCCAGCCGGGAGGGCGCATCTGATAATATATGCATCATAATTCATTATATTTTAAGTTTGCTAGTTAACTGAAAAAATAAGAAAAAGATTAGTGAATCCAGGATTCGAACCAAAGACCTTCGGGTATAACACAAGCGCTCCTTACCACTGAACCAACCACACATTTGTGTAACAAATTACAGATAATTCAATAAAATATTAAAACAGAATTCAAAAATCAAAAAAACACGCGCTGGCTTCTTCTTCTTCCTCCATCCCTGGGGATTTAGCTGCGAATTGTATTACCAGTTTTCCTGCGAATTCAAACTTGCAGCAAAACCTACGAATCTCATTCACCATCAAAACTGCAAAATTTCATCAAATTAATTATACAAATATGATCCAGAGATGAATTGGCATTGATCCATGGCTTTAGAATCAATTTATGTTAGCTTAAGAGCAAAACCCTAAAGGAGGCCGAAAACCCTAACATTGGTGGAATTCACTCCAGTTCATGAAACTCGGATTAAACTGTCCAGAATTCATCACAAGCTTCAAATAATCACAAATCAATAAACAAAATTAGTTGGCAATGCATAAATAATGAGAATCGGAAAATTCAAAGTCAAGCACAAAACATATTCGGTTTAGGTCATTCATGAGGTTTTGGATGCATATGAGTATTGATACATGATCAGTGAAGTCCAAGGATCATTCTTATGTCCTTAAAATACCTTAACAAGCCTTGTAATGTAGAAACCGAATTGGAGTTTTTGATGATTTTTGTGAAGTGAAAACTTACTCTTTGAGGTCAGGAATTCGTGTGCTATGCATTAGGTTATGTTGTATACTTATACTAGAATGAAATTAGGTCAAGAGATTGGACCATTGTGTGGATTGTTTTGATTTTGGAGATTGAAAAAGATTGATACTTAAATTTCAAATATTCTTGAATAAGACCTTTCTATTTCAAGCCAATCTTCATCAATGTTGTATCAATTCAATCCAAATTGCATTCATGACCTTCTAGAACAAAAAAATATTTTAAATCTTCACACTTGATATTTTATTTAAATTTAAAATGATTTTTAATATAAAAAATCATAATAAATAAATTAAATTAAATAAAATTATGAAAATATCAAATAATTTTCGTGCATGATGTCATGAATCACTTTGGGTCACAAAAAGTTCAGCCCATTTAGAAAAATTTGGTTCTAAGACCCTATTTCCTTCATAAACCACCCAAAAATTTCCCAACTTTGCAAGGGCACACATCCTTCAATTTTAATGCTATGAGGGTGTTCTTGGACATTTTGGAAAGCTTGAAGAGTCCTTTAACCAACCCCATTGGTTTCATGTCCATATCATTTACCATTCTCAAGTTATGCCCTTTTGAAGTTGTTGACTTTTTGTTGACTTTCAAAAGGACCTATAATGTCTTAGCTCATACCTTCCAAATGAAGCATTTTTGGGCTTGGCTTGTGAGACACAAAGTTGTAGAGAATTCAATTTCCTTCAAAATGAGCTTTGGATGGAAAAAATGTGATGAAGCATGTGAAAGTTATGGCTGGTCAAAGTTCAGTTGACTTTTCCTAAAGAAACCCTAATTTAGAAACCTCTGATTCTTGATGATCTGAAATATCCTTGATGAATCATGATCAACCCTTGATCAAATGATGAATTTTACTTCATATACTTGATGTTGGCAAAAAATCATGAAGTTTGACTTTGGTTTGACCATAGTTGACCTCAGTTTGACTTTTTAACTGCTTTGACTTATTTTGACTTATCTGATCATTTGACTGAGCAAACCTTTGAGAAAAGTTCTGAAATTTGTCATGGGGATTCTTAGACACATATAAGATGTTATGAAGCTCACTTGAAGTCTTGGAAGTCCATTTAGCCTGATTAAAGTCAAAACCCTAGTTTTGGATGCACTGCTTAGGAGGATGCATTGTCTGAGGGAATTGTCAAACTTTCTGACTATTTGTGAACTTTGTGAACCTTGTGAACCTCATAAGATGTCTTGTGAACCTTGTGAACCTCATGGGAGGTCTTGTGGACCTTGTGAACCTCATAAAGTGTCTTGTGAACCTTGTGAACCTCATAAAGTGTCTTGTAAACTTCATGAACCTCATGAAAGGTCTTGTGAACCTTGTGAACCTTCTTAGCACACAAAGTCTTGTATTGTGAGGGCAAATTTTGGGGTGCAACAGCTGCCCCTGTTCAATTTTCTGAAACCTGAGGGGTTAGATTGGTATACGTGTCAGTCGTAACTTGGAAGGTTGAAGGGGATTGAACACAAAAGCCCAAAAATTTGCACTCACCGATGCGTAGAGTGATACTGATGACTGGGTGAATATGCTTGAGTGGGCTTAAAGATGCCACTTGGAGAAAAATTCTTCAAATATGTCTTTTGGAGGGTAAAGCAGTCCAAGATATGAAGATATAACTTTCTGGGAAGATAAACAACGTCCCATAATAATGAGGTAACCTTTGGGAGGATAAACAACGGCCCAAGGTCATGATATGCTTTCAGGGGGATAAACAACGTCCTGAGGTATAATGATGTAACCTTTGGGAAGATAAACAACGACCCAAGGTCATGATATGCTTTCAGGAGGATAAACAACGTCCTGAGGTAATAAGTATAACTTTTGGGAAGATAAACAACGGCCCAAAGTCATGAGATACTTTCAGGAGGATAAACAACGTCCCGAGGTATGATGATAGCTTTCAGGAAGATAAACAACGTCCTGAGGAAATGATATAACCTTTGGGAAGATAAACAACGGCCCAAGGTAATGATATGCTTTCAGGAGGATAAACAACGTCCTGAGGGAATGATAGCTTTCAGGAGGATAAACAACGTCCTGAGGAAATGGTAACTTTTGGGAAGATAAACAACGGCCCAATAGTCACAATTTGTTGATGAAGTCTGTCTGCTGGAGAATTAACCTGAAAAACAAGATTATAACATTCTGTATGATGATATTAGTTTATGCATTATGTATGCATGTATAATATGATGCACTTAAGTAATATATTATGCATCTATGTATATGTATGTTATGATGTAAATGATGTATGTATGCATAATGAGTCTGAAGCGTCTGGATATCTTCGTATAACAACTGCTGGCCAGGGAAAATAACTCCCGATTTGTTGCTGAAGAATATGAGGAACTCGTTCCCGTCTTGTTTGATAATATAGTATATATAACCTCCCGTCTTCGTTCGTCGTACTCCTATTGGAAGAGTAAATTCCCGACTATCCGTATGAGGATAAAAGAGATGGATATAAATTCCAGGGGAGATGTGACTGGAAGTATTTATGAAGATGGATTTGCCCTACTGGGGAACTTGCAGCTGTCTAGTGGGAATGAACCGGCGAAGCTTCGTTGAAATCCTTCCCTCGTTCGTCCTTAGTAAATACTATTACTGCATTTTCATGCATTTCTGGTAAACATCAATCATATTAAACATTTATGCATTTCTGGTAAACATCAATCATATTCAAAAGCATACATACATTCAAACACAACCAATGAACGTTTCGCTTATGTAAATAGGGTAAAAGTAAATCAGGACTCAAAGAGGGAATTTTATTTATATCAAAAAGTGACCTATACATAGGTTGGTTTGTACAAGGAGACAGAAATCCTAGTAAGAGGAATTTGTCATAAAGTTTTACAAAACAAAGAAAATCAGCTATGTGAGAAATAATCCTATTGAGTTCCAATTCTACTATTGCCATTATCTTCAAGTATCTCATCTTCTGCTGTCGAGACGAAAACGATTGGATTAAGCTTTATCTGTTCGAGCTTGAGTAAGTAGCATAACTGGTAGTAGTTTCATGAGTGATCCAAACGAGACATATTCGTACGCTTTAATCCCTAACTTTTGCCTGGATTACCCTTTCAGGTTTTCAATCCACCGGGATACCCTTTTTTGCCCAAGCCGCCCTTTCGGGTTTTCGACTTTCCGGGTGTACAATTTTTTTTTTATATATATCCCTAATTTTTGCCCAAACCCTTTTGGTTTGTCGGGATGCCCTTATTTTTGCCTAGGCCAGTCAACCTAGCGGGTCTCTTTTTATGCGTAGTATTTTTTAACTATGTCTGCGTTTACAGGCTGTGGGAAGTCTTCACCATCCATAGTAGTAAGCATCATGGCACCTCCTGAGAATACTGTCTTGACTACAAATGGTCCTTCATATGTAGGAGTCCACTTGCCCCTAGGATCACCCTGTGGTAGTATGATACGCTTGATTACCAAATCACCAGCCTGATATACCTTAGGCTTAACCTTCTTGTTGAAAGCCTTGATCATTCGTTTCTGGTACATCTGGCCATGACAAACAGCTGCTAACCTCTTCTCATCAATCAAATTTATCTGGTCAAGCCGAGTCTGAATCTACTCATCTTCATCCAAGCCTGCAACCTTCATAATTCTTAAGGAGGGAATCTGAACTTCAATGGGCAGAACTGCTTCCATACCATAGACTAAAGAGAACGGGGTTGCCCCTGTTGAAGTGCGTATTATAGTACGATAACCATGAAGAGCAAATGGTAACATCTCATGCCAATCCTTGTAAGTAACAGTCATCTTCTATACAATCTTCTTAATATTCTTGTTAGCAGCTTCAACTGCCCCATTCATCTTTGGACGATACAGAGAAAAGTTGTGATGCTTAATCTTGAACTTCGTGCAGAGATCAGTAATCATAGTGTTGTTCAGATTAGAGCCATTGTCAGTAATAATCCTTTCAGGGATGCCATACCTACATATGAGATTATTCTTAATGAATCGAGCCACAACATTCTTGGTAACAGATGCAAATGAAGCTGCCTCTACCCACTTCGTAAAGTAATCAATAGCAACCAGGATGAAACGATGCCCATTAGAAGCAGTAGGCTTGATCTCACCAATCATATCAATGCCCCACATGGCAAAAGGCCAAGGAGCAGTCAACACATTCAATGGTGATGGAGGTATATGTACTTTATCAGCATAGATTTGACACTTATGACATGTTCTGGAGTGTTGATAGCAGTCAGCTTCCATGGTAGACCAATAGTAACCTGCTCTCAATATCTTCTTTGCCATAGTATGACCACTAGAATGAGTGCCAAAGATCCCATCATGCATATCTTCCATAATCTCTGTTGCTTCCTTCTTATCCACACAACGAAGCATAGTTGAATCATGATTGCGCTTGTACAAAATCCCATTACTCAAAAAGAACTTAGCAGAAAACCTCCTCAGAAACTTCCTATCTTTGACAGATGCCCCTTCAGGGAACTCCTGAGCTTCAAGATATCTTTTCACTTCATAGAACCAAGGCTTCTCTTCTGCTTCTTCAGTGTCAATCTCATTGCAGTATGCAGGCTTTTCAAATCTATCAATAGTAATCTTGGGAGCTTCATCATCCCAACTGATCTCAAACATGGATGCCATGGTGCCAAGGCATCTGCCAACTGATTTTCTCTTCGTGGAATATGTCCAAAGGTAATCTCTTTAAAATGTGGGATCAAAGACAACACATGCTCTCTGTAAGGAATGAGATTATCATGCTTGGTATCCCAATCTCCTTTAATCTGACTTACTACCAGGGCTGAATCTCCATACACATCAAGGAACTGAATCCTCATATCAATAGCAACTTTAATACCCAGGATACATGCCTCATACTCAGCCATATTATTGGTACAATAAAAACAAAGTCTGGCAGTGATTGGGGTATGACAAACTTCCGGGGAACTGATCACAACACCAACACCATTACCAAGTGCATTAGAAGCTCCATCAAAAACCATAGTCCATCGAGATCCTTGTTCAGGTCCATCATATTGTCCAGGTTCTTTGGCAATAATCATAATGTCTTCATCGGGGAACTCAAAACTCATTGACTGGTAATCATCCACTGCTTGATGAGCCAAATGATCAGCCACAACACTTCCTTTAATGGCCTTCTGAGTAGTATACTGTATATCATATTCTGTCAATATCATTTGCCATCTTGCAATTCTTCCGGAGAGAGCAGGTTTCTCGAATATGTACTTGATTGGATCCATCTTTGAAATCAATAAGGTAGTATGAGTCAACATATACTGTCTTAGGCGGCGAGCAGCCCATGCCAAAGCGCAGCAAGTTTTCTCGAGCAGTGAGTATCTTGTTTCACAGTCGATAAACTTTTTGCTAAGGTAGTATATTGCCTGCTCTTTTCAACCAGACTCGTCATGTTGCCCCAATACACACCCCATTGAGTTGTCTAATACTGTTAAGTACATAATCAAAGGTCTTCCATCAACTGGTGGCATCAAAATTGGAGGTTCTAGCAGATATTTCTTGATTTCATCAAAGGCAGTCTGGCACTCATCATTCCATTCCATCACCTGATCTTTCTTCAACAACTTGAAGATTGGCTCACAGGTAGCAGTCAATTGGGAAATAAATCTTGCAATGTAATTCAATCGTCCCAAGAAACCTCTAACTTCCTTCTCAGTACGGGGAGCTGGCATCTCTCGTATAACTTTCACTTTTGCAGGATCCACTTCAATACCTTTTCCACTGACAATGAAACCCAGGAGCTTACCAGATCTAACTCCAAAAGTACACTTGTTTGGGTTCAATCTCAACTTGTATTTCTTCAACCTCTCAAACAACTTATGCAGATGATCAAGATGTTGTTCTTCATTCTGGGACCTGACTATCATATCATCCACATACACCTCTATCTCATGATGAATCATATCGTGAAACAAAGCCACCATAGCACGCTGATATGTTGCCCCTGCATTCTTCAAACCAAATGGCATCACCTTATAACAAAAAGTGCCCCACTGTGTAACAAATGTTGTCTTCTCCATATCTTCAGGTGCCATCTTGATCTGATTGTAACCAGATAAACCATCCATAAAGGAGAATACCTTATGATGAGCAGTATTGTCTACCAGAACATCAATATGAGGAAGTGGAAAGTCATCTTTGGGGCTAGCCTTGTTCAAATCCCTGTAGTCCACACACATACGTACCTTACCATCTTTCTTAGGTACCGGTACAACATTTGCAACCCACTGAGGATAAGAAGTTACTGCTAAGAACCCTGCATCAAACTGTTTCATTACCTTTGCTTTGATCTTCTCTGACATTTCAGGACGCATGCGACGAACCTTCTGCTTCTTTAGACGACAATCTTCTTTTACTGGTAAACGGTGAACCACAATGTCTGTATCCAACCCTGGCATATCTTCGTAGGACCAAGCAAAGATCTCCACATAGTCATGTAACATCTGAATCAATCTGCTCTTGACACTATCCTTTAATTCAGCCCCTATCTTGACTTCTTTCCTGTTTTCCTCAGTTCCCAGATTCACAACTTCGACTGGCTCTTCATGTGGCTGTATAGCTTTCTCTTCTTGTTGTAACAACCTAGCAAGCTCTACAGGTACTTCACAATCGTCCTCATTTCCGTCTTCAGTTTGATAGATCGGATTCTCGAAATTATAATTGGCAATAGTAGAACTGTTATCAACAGGATCCAGAGTGGATGAAGATCTGCATTTTAGTGATGTGGGTGTGTGTAAGAACACATATTTGATAAAACAAAAATAAAAGAAAAGAAAAACAAGGAACACAATATTTACGAAAACGAAACGTCCACTGATTTTTATTGAATAAAGTATGCAAATGAAATGACATCCCGTAACAAGCGCACCATTGTGCCCCTGGTAAGGCACAAGGCTTAAAGAGTTCAATTGTTCAAGAAATTACAAACTTAAAAAGCAACAACACAGTAATAGTATTTACTCCTGACTAAAGGAGATAGGAATAACATCTTCAGCTTTCCAGTTGTTGAGCCCAGCACCCACAGTAGGAAAAATCCAAGCATCCAAGTTGTAGTCTTCATCATAGTCACCCACAACATTGATTTGATTCTTCATAATCCCCTGATTGGTGATACGAACAGCACGAGCACGACGAACAGCCTTCTGGGACTCTGCAGTGAAACCCAAACCAAATTTGTCAGACTTGTAAGGGATATCAGGAAGCTGACCCCAAATAGTACAACCACCTTCATCCACCACAGCTCTAGCATCTTTAAGGGAGGCCATTGTTGGAGGTACTCTGGTGACCACAGGAACTTTCTTGACAACAGGAGGAGCTTCATAATCATTAACAATCCAAGGAACCACTTCAAATGTCTGACACAGAGTTTCAACATATTCACCTTCCACTTCCAGATATTTAAAAGTGTTTACATGGCTAACAACATATCCTTCCTCTCCATAAACAGTGACAACCTTCCCTTCTACCGGATATCTCAGCTTCTGGTGTAAAGTGGAGGTTACAACACCTGCCCCATGGATCCAGGGACGTCCCAGCAAACAAGAATACGACGGGCGAATATCTATTACATAAAAGGTAACATTGAAAACCTGAGAACCAACTTTGATTGGGAGATCAATTTCTCCATGCACCACTCTTCTCGAGCCATCAAAAGCCTTCACCACTATATTACTGGGTTTCAACACAGCATCTTCAGGACTAAGCTTATTCAGGACTTCTTTGGGCAACACATTCAGAGAGGAACCATTGTCTATCAATACATGTGACAGGGTAGTGCCCCTGCATTCAATTGAGATATACAGAGCCCTGTTATGATCCCTCTTGGCCGGAGTCAAATCAGCATCGGAGAAACCCAACCCATTATCATAGGTCAAGTGTGCAACACAATTTTCAAACTGGTCAACAAAAATTTCATTGGGTACATGAGCAGTCTTCAGAAACTTAATCAAGGCCTTGGCATGAGCCTCATAACGTAACAACAAAGACAACATAGAAATCTTGGAGGGAGTATGCCCCAATTGATCAATAATGTCATAATCACTCTTGCGAATGATTTTCAATACTTCTTCCATCTGCTTAGCAAGATCATCAGCAGCTGGCACATCAGTAGGTATAGGTGCAATAACAGGACCTTTGCCCCGAGCATCAGTGGTGGAGGTAGCAGCTGGAGTGACTGCATTCTTGGAGGTAACTGGAGGAGAGAAAACTCTTCCGCTTCGTGTGATCTTACTAGATCCAGCAATATTATCAACATCAACAGGCATATCAGCTAAGGGTTCCTGCTTAACACCATGGATATAAACATCAGACCCATAATGCCAAGGCACAGCTTTATCAGAAGTATACAGAATAGGACCAGGAGTGGTAATGATCATAGGAGCCACTCTAGCTTCAGCAACAATCTTCACAGGGCCTTCAGCAGTAATCTTAATTGGACCCTTATGAGTGATTTTGACAGGACCCTTGGAGGTAATCCTCACCGGTACCTTATCAACCATATCCACCTCTTCAATCTTCGCACCTTTAGTTATATGATCAACCATATTTTCCACAGAAGATGGAGTCCTCTCAAACACTATGGTGTAATTATTCATGAGACGTTGAATTCCATCTCTTAACCTCTAGCAGCTATCCGGCTTATAGGTACAATATAAACAATCTTCACGACAACCTGGAAAGAACCCAGCTTGTACTAGCTTCTTCTTAATAACAGACAATGGTGTAGTCAACTCTGCAACTGAGGAAATATGTGAATCTTCATCAATGGCATTGACAGTCTTCTCATGATTTGGCATGGGAGCAGTGATCACATTTGGAGTACCCGGAGGGTCAAACTCAATCTCTCCTGCATCAATCATATCTTGAATTTTGTTCTTCAATACCCATCAACTATTGGTATCATGTCCCTGACAATTCGAATGATATGCAGTGCATTAGGATTGTACCTGGGAGAGGTAACATTAGGATTCTGAGGAGGATCTTTCAGAGTGATAAGTTCAGCCTTCAACAAGTGTTGCAAGGCTTGGGCCATTGACATGTTGATCTTAGTGAACTGCCTTCTAGCCCTCTGTTGATTTCCCTGTGGTGGCTCTGTTGTTGCAGGAGTTGGATTGGAAATATGAACTGCACTCACAGACTGATGCCTCCTATTACGATCAGGTTGACCATAAATAGCATTTGACTCTTTCTTCCCACTGGGAGGCTTCTTTGCAGCACCTGATGAAGAAGCACCCACTTGAATCTTGCCACTCCTTATACTACTTTCTACGCGCTTTCCTGTCATTATCAACTCAGTGAAGCCAGATGATGAGCTTCCAATGAGATGACTGTAAGAAGTACCATTCAACGCACACATGAACATATCAACCAACTCCCTGTCAGTTAAAGGGGGTTGTACTCTTCCAGCCAAGTCTCTCCACTTCTGAGCATACTCCTTGAAGCTCTCTTTAGTACCCATAGACATGCTCTGAAGTTGCATGCGAGTAGGGGCTAAATCAGCATTGTATTGATACTGCTTATAGAAGGCTTCAGCAAGATCATTCCAATCCCGGATGTTGACACTCTCCAACTGGTAGTACCATTCCAATTGAGCTCCAGATAAGCTTTCTTGGAAGAAATGGATCCACAACTTTTTATCAGCAGTATGGGGTTGGATTCTCCTGACATAAGACCTCAGATGCAATTTGGGACAAAAAACACCATCATAAACAACAAAAGTAGGAACCTTGAAACCAATGGGTATAACCACCCCAGATATCAAACTTAGGTCTTCAAAATCCAGCCTAGAAGATTTCTGTAATTCCATAGCATCCATTCTATCCACCAGCATCTTGAACTTGTCCTCATTAGGCTCATGATAGTAGTTAGCTTCAGAATCAGAGTCCCCCATTGTATTATGGAGACTGCCTCCCTCTTTCTCAGACTCTTCAGACTCATAATCTTCAACCTGTTCTTTGGTCTTGACAGGACCTCTGAACCTTCTTTCCATGTTGATCAGGCCACCTGACCTCCTAGTCTTCTTAGTCTTCTTGGCCAGCAGTGTCTTCAATTCATCCTGCCCCTTTGACAAGTTCAGGATCAGCTCTTGGAACTGTGCATTTTGTGCCTGAAGATCCTTAACTGTTTGTTCAAGAGCCATTGCTGAAATAAACAGCGAGAAGATGAGAAACTTGTACACAATAAACCTGTGATGCAATGATATGATGTATTAATGTGTATGCAATGTTTTCAAGGACCGCGGGATTTAAATTTGCTTAAACAAACAAGAAGGTAAACTTTTATTAGTAATAAATTTGTTTTGCCTCTTGGGCTTACAGAAAATGAAATGCATTAAATACAAGAGATGGGGTTTTAAGTCTCCCATGGACGTTTCCTCTTTGTGTTGAGGTATGAGTTGAGATTCTGTTCCTCGTGAAGTTGCTTTGTTAGTTCCAGGATTCTTTCTTGGCTTGCTTTGTAATGAGCCTCGAAGGTATCCCTTTGCTCCTTCAACTGGATCCAGGATCTCTGTAAATCTTCCATGTCAGTAGGCATGTCTGGGTGAAGGATGGTGTAAGAAGTATCTCCTTCAGCAACAGGTTCCATGGTAACTGGTAGGATAGCAGGATATGGCATCATAAGAGTCTGAGCACGAGATCGCACCCATCTGAGATAAGCTTCCATAGGAATAGTGTACTTAGGCTCCAAAGTCTTGCTGTCAACCTTGTTCACTTTTCCCCATGCTCGTATGAACCTTTGACGGTAACCTTGAAGATCGTTGTCGTAGTCAAACACAATACCCTGAATCAACATGTCATGTGGGCCATCACTCCGAGCGTAACCAAACTGTCGTAAAGCTAAGGAAGGGTTGTAAGTAATGCCCCCTCTTATGCCTAGAAGTGGCACATTAGGGAACTACCCACAACGGTCAATGATAGTAACATTCTCCATAGATCTGGAGCACCAATGGATATTTGAATGAGAGAGTGACATGATCCTTTTAGACCACCTGAACCCTTGTTCATTCTTCAATACTGATCGAGGAAGGTGAGAAATAAACCACCTAGATAGCAAAGGTATGCAACACATCAGAGTTCCTCGTGCCTTTGTAGTACGAGTATGAAGAGAGTGCAGAATGTCTCCAAGCAATGTAGGCACTGTATTGTGACTCAGAAATATATTGATGGCATGAACGTCTATGAACTGATCAGGATTGGGGAACAATAATAAGCCATAAATCAACAAGGCTAAGATCTCCTCAAAAGCATCATAGCTCATGGCTTTCAAGAACATTTGAGCCTTCTCTATCAACACCTTAGCAAGAATACCTTTAACTCCACTTCTCGTTTCTAGAACAATGTTAGACTTCTTCAGATGTAGAGTTGCAGCTATAACCTCAGGTTTAGGCTCTTTTTCCAAGCCCGTGAATGGTTTCTGATCAAGTACAGGTATACCCAGAAGTTTAGAGAACTCTTCCATTGTAGGGACCAGCTGGTAGTCGGGGAACGTGAAGCAATGGTGCTTAGGATCAAAGAACTGAAACAGAACACTCATCAGGTCTTCATTGAATCCTGAAGTGACTAGATCCAGTAAGTAACCATGTCTCTTGATGAACTGGGAGTGTTCAGACACTTGAGAAACCAACTCTTTAAGCTTAGGAGGTATCCCTACAAAGTTGATCCGGATAGTATTCCTACGAGCAGAAGCCATGACCTGCAACAAAGAACAAAGATAAATCCTTTGGTCCTTGAAATGGTTAGTGAAAATGCTATGCTTATGATGCATGATGATGCTATGATGTTATGCTCAATCACAAACATGTGGCACACACAAACAAGTCACACAATAGCCCTAGGTTTAAAGGCTTGCATGAGGTTTAAAGGTAAGTACCCTCCCCTGAAGTTAGTTGGTTCATCCTGTCCTACAAAAGTAACCATGTTCTAAGGGATCTCAATATCATTGATCCTTCACAAGGGTGGTTGTTCAGTAGGCAACTTACTTGCCAACCAAAACCCTCCAAGTTTAGAATCTCAATGAGCGTAGTATCGAGTATCAACCAACTTCAGTCTTCACCAAAGCCGGTTATCTCACTACTTTCTAAAGGCCAAGATGGGATAACTAAGGTTCTAAAAGTTAGTTAGTGCATTGACAACATATGGCAGCCTCATATTATCCTCAACTTGACTTAAGGAACATAAGCACCAACCAAGAAGTCACACTAACTATGGCCACCAGATCAACCATATCGGTATACGCCGTACAGTTTCCTTGGTCTATTGCCATTTACCTAAGGTACACTAGATCCGGGTTAGGATCTTTCACACATAAGAGCAACCCCAACAGATAAGTATAAAGCAAACAAGGCAAACAATTTTAAAGTGATATAATTCCTAAGGGTACCCCTCTTTTATTAAATCCCCAGCAGAGTCGCCAGTTCTGTAACACGGTAGGAGAACTGACTTTTAGTTATGTTGCGGATAGCAAGAGTCGCCACCGACTTTTATTTTATCCAAAGGAAAGGCATAAAAGAACAGGAAATACCTTTTAAAAGATTTTTGGGTCCGGGGGGTAGGTTATGTAAAGGGAAGGTGTTAGCACCCTTTACATCCATGGTTATCCATGGGCTCTTAGTTACTTAGCTCACTTTAAAATGTTTTTGAAATGTGAAGTGTGTGAATAGAAATTTTCTTAAGAGTTTTATAATGATCCATGTACGGATGCGTAAAAAACCTTTGTTTTTGAAAATTATTTAAAATGTGTGAAGTGTTTGAAATGTTTTTGAAAAGTGAGCAAGTATCTAAGAGGAACCTACCCTAAGTTTAAGTCTTTTCTGTTCTCGAATCCTTTAAATGGTAAGACTATCCCTATTATTAAGGAATAGGTAGTCATTACCTTGGATGTGAGGGACAAGTAAAGGGTCATCTGTTATTTAGGCAACTGTGGGGTGTATAAGCAATTCGAAGGGACTTATCATCTTTATTCGAAAGGGCCAAGATCATTACGAAGGCAACATTCGAAGGGACTTGATCTTTTTATTTGTTTAGGGACTAGATGATGTGAGATGAGGGACTTTGCTTTATACACCCTACTTGACCTTTCGTTTTAGGCAACATGAGAGGTATCCTTAAGGAAGTGAGATGGCGATCAAAGATCGACTTACGTGTGTGAGTGTACAATTTTAAATATTTATCTTTTACATTAGTGATCTAAATTAATTTTTTACCTACAAACATGTTACACTCCCTATTTTACTAACCATAACATTTAAAAATAAATAATAAACATTATTACTAAAATATTACATAAAGGAAGCAATTACATAATAATAATAATTAAAGCAAATTAAATAAATAAGCAAAATAATAATAATAATATAATTGGGTTAGTAAAAATAATAATAATAAATCACAATATATAAATGGGGTTAGTAATAATAAAATAAATATCATATGAAAATAAACATAATTAATAATATAAACAAAAATATTAAAAGATCAATTTCTTTATATGAACAATTATTATTTCAAGATTAATAAGATATAAACAATTATATACTAATTATCATAAAGTTTTAAATTATTTACAAATTATAAAAATTAGGTTAATTATAAACACATTATGATAATAAATTATAATTACAAAATTAAATTAGCAAGTTTTAACTATTTTTAAATATATATTAAAAATTATTTATATACAAAAATTAAATTATAAACAAGTTATAGAATATATACATATCAAAATTAAATTAAGGATTTTAATTATTTTAAGCATATTTATATACAAGATTTAAATTATAAACAAAATTAAAAAATATGTACATGATAAAGGTTTAGAAAATTAGGGTTTGTGAAAATTATTAGGGTTATGAATTTTTTAGAAAAAATAAAATTAGGGTTTTATAATTTATTTTACAAATAATTAATGAAATTGTATACAAATATATATTAATAGAAAAAAAATAATGAAATAAACATATTAATTTAAGTTTTAATAATATAAATTGGAAATGAAAATAAAGTTTTATTAAAAAGAATGATTTAAATATTTTTAGAAATTGTTTTAATTGATTAAAGAATGAAATAAAGAAATTGTAAAAATAGATAAAACAAACAAAACCTAAAAAAAATAGGACCTGGGATTTGAACCCAGGTCCTTTACCTGGACAAGTAGAAGCATAACCATTGGACCACTGCAGCGCAGCTGATAGCACACTCCTTCCCATTTGTTTTGTTGTTGTTATAGAAAAAAATCCTGAAAAAACAAAATAAAATAACACAAAAGGCCTGGGGGGGATTTGAACCCAGGACCTTCACGCATTACACAAGCACACTTACCATTCCAGCCGGGAGGGCGCATCTGATAATATATGCATCACAATTCATTATATTTTAAGTTTGCTAGTTAACTGAAAAAATAAGAAAAAGATTGGTGAATCCAGGATTCGAACCAAAGACCTTCAGGTATAACACAAGCGCTCCTTACCACTGAACCAACCACACATTTGTGAAACAAATTACAGATAATTCAATAAAATATTAAAACAGAATTCAAAAATCAAAAAAACGCGCGCTGGCTTCTTCTTCTTCCTCCAGCCCTGGGGATTTAGCTGCGAATTTTATTACCAGTTTTCCTGCGAATTCAAACTTGCAGCAAAACCTACGAATCTCATTCACCATCAAAACTGCAAAATTTCATCAAATTAATTATACAAATATGATCCAGAGATGAATTGGCATTGATCCATGGCTTTAGAATCAATTTATGTTAGCTTAAGAGCAAAACCCTAAAGGAGGCTGAAAACCCTAACAATGGTGGAATTCACTCCAGTTCATGAAACTCGAATTAAACTGTCCAGAATTCATCACAAGCTTCAAATAATCACAAATAAATAAACAAAATTAGTTGGCAATGCATAAATAATGAGAATCGGAAAATTCAAAGTCAAGCACAAAACAGATTCGGTTTAGGTCATTCATGAGGTTTTGGATGCATATGAGTATTGATACATGATCAGTGAAGTCCAAGGATCATTCTTATGTCCTTAAAATACCTTAACAAGCCTTGTAATGTAGAAACCGAATTGGAGTTTTTGATGATTTTTGTGAAGTGCAAACTTACTCTTTGAGGTCAGGAATTCGTGTGATATGCATTAGGTTATGTTGTATACTTATACTAGAATGAAATTAGGTCAAGAGATTGGACCATTGTGTGGATTGTTTTGATTTTGGAGATTGAAAAAGATTGATACTTTAATTTCAAATATTCTTGAATAAGACCTTTCTATTTCAAGCCAATCTTCATCAATGTTGTATCAATTCAATCCAAATTGCATTCATGACCTTCTAGAACAAAAAAATATTTTAAATCTTCACACTTGATATTTTATTTAAATTTAAAATGATTTTTAATATAAAAAATCATAATAAATAAATTAAATTAAATAAAATTATGAAAATATCAAATAAATTTCGTGCATGATGTCATGAATCACTTTGGGTCACAAAAAGTTCAGCCCATTTAGAAAAATTTGGTTCTAAGACCCTATTTCCTTCATAAACCACCCAAAAATTTCCCAACTTTGCAAGGGCACACATCCTTCAATTTTAATGCTATGAGGGTGTTCTTGGACATTTTGGAAAGCTTGAAGAGTCCTTTAACCAAAACCATTGGTTTCATGTCCATATCATTTACCATTCTCAAGTTATGCCCTTTTGAAGTTGTTGACTTTTTGTTGACTTTCAAAAGGACCTATAATGTCTTAGCTCATACCTTCCAAATGAAGCATTTTTGGGCTTGGCTTGTGAGACACAAAGTTGTAGAGAATTCAATTTCCTTAAAAATGAGCTTTGGATGGAAAAAATGTGATGAAGCATGTGAAAGTTATGGCTGGTCAAAGTTCAATTGACTTTTCCTGAAGAAACCCTAATTTAGAAACCTCTGATTCTTGATGATCTGAAATATCCTTGATGAATCATGATCAAACCTTGATCAAATGATGAATTTTACTTCATATAATTGATGTTGGCAAAAAATCATGAATTTTGACTTTGGTTTGACCATATTTGACCTCAGTTTGACTTTTTAACTGCTTTGACTTATTTTGACTTATCTGATCATTTGACTGAGCAAACCTTTGAGAAAAGTTCTGAAATTTGTCATGGGGATTCTTAGAAACATATAAGATGTTATGAATCTCACTTGAAGTCTTGGAAGTCCATTTATCCTGATTAAAGTCAAAACCCTAGTTTTGGATGCACTGCTTAGGAGGATGCATTGTCTGAGGGAATTGTCAAACTTTCTGACTATTTGTGAACTTTGTGAACCTTGTGAACCTAATAAGATGTCTTGTGAACCTTGTGAACCTCATGGGAGGTCTTGTGAACCTTGTGAACCTCATAAAGTGTCTTGTGAACCTCATAAAGTGTCTTGTAAACTTCATGAACCTCATGAAAGGTCTTGTGAACCTTGTGAACCTTCTTAGCACACAAAGTCTTGTATTGTGAGGGGAAATTTTGGGGTGCAACACCATGTCCAGATTGTATTGGTACTTCCTGATGAAGGCTTCAGCTAGGTCCTTCCAGCATCTGATAGTAGCTTTGGTCAAGTGTGAGTACCACTCCCTTGAAGCCTCAGTCAAGCTGTCTTCAAAATAAAACATCCACAGTTTTTTGTCCATGGTGTATGCTTTAAGTCTTCCCAGGAAGGACTGCAGGTGAGTTCGTGGACAGGAAGTTCCATTGTACTTCTCGAAGCACGGGGGTTTAAACTTGTGGGGAATCCTTACCCCATCCACTAACCCCATATCCATGACATCAAAACCTAGGGAATTTTGAGACTCCAGAGATCTTAACTTCTCAGCAATTTCATCAAACCTCCTATCATATACTTCATCCCCAGCTCCCATTACAGTGAACTGCTCTTCTTGGGGGTCTTCTTGCAAGATCCTGCCTGCAGTATTATTTCCTTGCACATTAGTAGGGATGTTGACTTCTGGATGTAGATGAGGCCCATATACTGGTGGGTTAACATGAGGTTGACCCCTCTCATTGTTACTTGTTCCTCCAGTTCCTAGATGGGGTTCTTCCGGGGTCTGTCTTTCTACCAATGCCCTCAATATTTCTTGACTCTGGGCCAAGCCATTCATTACTTCCATGAACTGGGTCATTTGGTTTCTCATCTCCAGCCTTTCATTAGCCATCTGAGTCCTGACCTCTGTCAGATCTTGCTGTACTTGGTCCATCTGGATACCAGGAAGATTGTTGCGAGTAGGATATCTGTGCGGACGGTTGAGAGGAAACACTCGACGGCGAGCAATAATTCCTGAATCACAACAGAGTTAGTAACAAACAAAACAAAACCCTACAAAACAAAACAAAAGTTAGTATGCAATGCAGTATGCTTATTTATTTTCCAAGGTATCCGGCTTGGCTCTTGGTTTTGACCTTTCCAGACCCTGAGGAAGATGCTTTGATGTTGCTTGAGAAAAGAAACTCAAATAAAACAAATTGACAAATATATTACAAATGGTGCATAACACATAGTTTATTTTTACAACACATGCCCCTGAGGGGTCAAAATACAACATAAAAGGAAAAGTACATGAAATGGAAACAACAACAAGCAAAGAAATCAAACATCTAAACCAAACTCATCCTCCTTAACCTCCTTCAAAAGTGCTTCAGTTACAGGACCGGCCGGATGCTCTGTAATGTTTCTGATAAGAAGGTTTCTGGTGGCAATAGCAGTGGTCAGCTTCTTGTGCCTGTCTTGGTCCTTTGACCTCTTCACACCAGCCCTAAGTTTCAACTCTGAAATCTCCTTCTGGGCTGCTAGCAGAGCCTCCTGTTGTTTTTTTTCATTGGCCTCCAACTGCTCAATCCTGTCCTGAGTTCTCTTATCTTCTTGAGTACGAGCTTCAGTGATCCTGACCCACCTAGCTTGACTTTCTTTCAGATAGAGATCAGTCCTAGCCTTCTGAAACTGGGCCTCTTTACAGGCATTCTTCAAAATTTGCTCTCCAGCTCTTGATTTCTTGATGTAGTCCTCTGCTTTCTCAATCCTGGCTAGATGTTCCACTTTAAGCTTTTCCAACCTCTCAATGTCTAGACGACCATCACTCCTCTCCCAGAGGGTTCTATTTAAAGCTTGAGACAGATTCTCATTCCTCTCCTTCAGTTTCTCAAATTCTTCCAGGCTGACAGTGGCTGGAAGTGGTACTGTGGATGGTCCAGGTGCATCCTCAATGGTGAAAGGCATCCCAGAAATCTGAGCCCTAGCATGAGACCATTCATAATACTGAGCTGAAGCCACATTATTGCATCTCCCCAGAATGGCCATCCCTTTGGTCTGAATGTTGTCCTAAGCCCAGGATGCTTGCCTGACAACAGCTAGATTAGGCTTTATCTCACAATACAGGGTTTCAGCCAAGTCCTGTACTCTAGGAGGGTGAACCAAAGCATAGCCCAATTGTCTCTTAAACAGCAAGGGATTGTAGTTGATGCAACCCTTCACTCCTATTAGAGGTACATTGGGGTACTGCCCACAGCTAGTAATTATGTCTCTGCCCTTGGTTCTTTGGGTGCACCATCTGATGTCATCTGAAGTCAAAGCAATAAGTCTTTTAGCCCAATTCTTCTGTTGGTGAGGATTCAGGAAGGCATCAGTCTTGGGTAAGTGTTTAAGCAGCCAGGTGTGAAATAGAGGAGCACAACACCTCACCAACCTCCCTCTCTGCTTCTCATTCCTTTGGTGAACAGAATAATAGAAATCTCCCAGCAAGGTGGGTATTGGGTTCCTCAAAAGGAAAAGATGAATGGCATTCTTGCTGATAAACTTGGGCTCATCTGCAAAAAGTATAACCCCATATATACTAAGGGCTAACAATGCACAAACTGCCCTCCATTCTCCCAAGGAGGCCTTCAGGATAGCCTGAGAAGTCAAGAAATCCAAGTGTAGACCAGAGATTCCAGCCTTTGTTGTCATGTTCTGCTCAATCAAAATAGGCTCCAGGTACAGTGCTTTTGCCACTTCTTCATTGCTGGGAAAAGCCATCTCTGGGTTGAAGGGGACACCACCCCTGACAGGTACTCCAATCAATGATGAAAACTCCTCCAGCAGAGGTCCTAGCTGAAAGTTCTGGAAAGTGAAGCATCTCAGAGGAGGGTCATAAAACTGTAGGCAAGTGTGGATCAAACTCCTCTGAGAAGGGTCTAGGTCCATAACCATATCAAGGATGCCTCCATAATGCTCTCTGAATAATGGGATGTGGTCTGGAGTGATAAGTGTCTGGACCTGTCTGATGCCAGCCAGCACAGGCTCAAAGAAATGGTATGAAATGTTGCTCTTCTTGGGTGCCATGAATGCTGATGAAGAGCTGAAACAAATGCTGATGATGAAGATTGATACTGGTGATGAGCCACTGATAGGTTGAGGCTGGTGATAAGAGTAGCTAAAGTAGGCAACTGATGAAGATAGCTGAAGCAGATAACTGATGAACAAAGGTCTATGCAAGTGAAGGGGTCAAAACCAAGCCAGATGTGATGTGGATACCCTGAAAAACAAATAAACAAATGTTAAAATGATGCAATGATGATGTATGCAAATGATATGCAAGGGTTTGTGATCAAGCTGGATCTGATTACTGCCTTGGTATGAAATCCATGTATGTTTAAGAAGTCCAGATGGAGGTTCAGAAATCCAGAAACCAAGGTGGGGGACTTAAATAAAGAGTCACATGTCCAGGGTTAAAATCACAAGAACTGTCCCAAAATGGAGTATTCTTATTCAAAACAAAGTATCAGGGTATGCTGTGGTCAAGGGTACCTGCAAACCTGTAAACAGCCCAACCCCCCTCACAGGTGATGTTCTAAAACAAGGATCCTCAGACTTGGATCAATTATGAGAAGTGTAAACACTTCTAACCTGGAGGTACAGTGTTTACAATAACCATAAAAGATCCTCCTCTAATTCACCTCAGTTTCTGAAGGTCATAGTAAAGGTCATCCAGACTTAGAAGGCTTCCCAGATAGCCCTAGCACTACAGGAAATCTGTAGCACAGAGTTCTCAAGAAGAAACCCACATCTGAACCGTGTTTCATATTCCCGCACCAGACCGAAATGGAATGGGAAAGAACATGAACCACTCTAGCCTAGGTGTCACTCAGGTCCCAGGTATAGGACCTAAAACTCTCAGTAGAACCCCACCCACCAAAGCAAAAACCAGATCCAGCCAGATAACAGTATGACAGTATGATGTATATAAAGCTGTAAAGAAAGCAATAAATAACTGTACATAAAGCAACAATAAATACAAATATACAAACACAATTAGCACATAACACCCCAGTAAACACAAATCAAACAAGCGCTAGGAGGAACCCACAAAAAGAACCAGAAGCCCTGGTTACATTATAAGGGTCCCCAGCAGAGTCGCCAAGCTGTCGCTCCCACCAAATGAGGCTAGGTCAAATGGGGTACAGACGCGAACGGTCGGCGAAAGAAGAAAAGAAAAGAGTCGCCAGCTAGGCATTTTTATCCCGAAGGAAAGGTAATGCTGCATAGACCTAGAAAGATATGGATAAGACGGTTGCGAACCAGAGAGACTGAGAAAGGGGGTTGGTTACAACCTGGGAAGGTATTAGCACCCAGATTATCCGCTGTACTCGACGGGATCCACGCTTAAGAGATTTGTGTTTTAAAGGGGTAGTGTTAGTGCAATTTGTGTATCAAAGCTGGAAAAGAATGCAAGTGTCAGTGTAAAAGAAAGTGAAGTGTAATATGTACAGTGTCAGTGTAAGAACAAGAATGAAATGCTCAAGATCATGAGGCTAAAAGAATGATGCTGGAAAGAGGGGGAATATACAGATACTTTTGTTCGATAACGATTAAGTTATGCCTACGTATCCTCTCGTGCAATGAGGAAGTCAGAACACCGTAGTTCGACCCAAAGAGACTGAAAGATAAATTGACTTGTGAACTGCCTACTTGTCTATGCTCAAGTGTATGACCTGTCTGGCTCAGGTGCAAACTGTCTTGCATTAGACGGAAGAAGCAAGTTCTCGTTTGTGAGTGAATGAGATGAGAAAAGAATCCCGGAGGAGACGATTATTGTTTGTTTTTGAGTTTTCAATCTTTTATTGCTTTTTAAAGTTTGTCATAAGTTAATGAGCTTAAGCCTAAACCAATGGGTTAGTAAACTCATCACATCCTCCCTCTGATTAGGGGTAATGAGAATACCTTAAGTGTGAAGTCAGCATCTCACACTTAATCACCATGGTATAGGATTAAGATCATTGACCCACTTGTGATTATTTAGATGTTTTTTGTTGTTTTTGTTTAGTGTTGAGTAATGAGATTAAGCCATAATCAAGGATTTAATGGACTCATTACACCATCCTAATAGAAAGATAATAGAAGAGAACATTTAAGCTGAGGAAGATACCTCAACTTAATCCATGATTAGGGATTAACCTCATGACAAAACAAAGCCTTTATTAAGTGGATTTTAGTTAATGATAAGATGAAGAAGTGAATTTTATGATTTGTAAGACAACTTGAGGGGGACTTGTCCATTAACACTAGGGTTAGTCCTTCTTAACCAATCAAGGAAGAATTAGAACCCTAATGCAAGGCCCAAGTTACAAGCTATTGTCTTAGTGATTATTAGATGGATTAATTAAAGGATTTAAACACATTAAGGGTTTAACACTTAGGATTAAAGTTATACACTCCATCCTAATAGAAGGATGCAGACATAAGCTTAATCACAAAGCCTTAAAGCCTTTAAGGTTTAGTCCTTGATTATGAGATTAGAGGAGAAGACTCAAAGATGACACAAAGGTAAAAGCTAAATAGGGGACTAAACAATCCTAAAAAATTATCATGCTTGGAAGTCCTAGGGTTGTGAGGTTTAAGAGAAAGATCTTCAAAGAACCACCAAGGAGAGAAGCAGATGAGAGGAGCAAAGAGAAGCAAAACAACTTGCTTCATTTAAGAAGACAAGTTGCTTGAAGGAAGAAAGTAAGATGAACAAGAATGAGCAAGCTCAAACACAAACACATACAAAAATGCAGAAAATGAAGTATGGAAGAGATGAAAAGAGATTATGAGAAGTGAAGGCAAATTCACTTCTCAAACAACTTACCACCTGAAATGTTAGCACAAGAAATGAAATGCAATGCAAATGAGATGGAATGTGATGATGCAAACCAAAACCAGAAGCATTAGCAAGATGTTGAGGATGCTAAGAGATGATGCAAACATATGACAAGAGATGAGAATGATCATACAAGCATGAGAATGCAAATGAAGCATGCATTGAACCATGGATGTTCATGAAAAGTTATGAAATGCAATGGACATATAACATGGCAAATGAAAGATGCAATGATCAAACATGATTCTAATATGTCCTAAGATGTATTATGAATCAAATGAATGCACAAAATGTCATGGCAAGTCATGGTATGCAAGCAAATAGAAGATGGATGCAAAGGAAGGCATAAATTAGGGTTTATGATCAACACACAAAGAAAAATCCAAAACCAGAAGCAAATGACATGATAAAAATTTAAAAATGCAATCAAAGGAACCTTAAACCTATACAAACTCACTGCCCAAAGGAGGGGATCTAACTCTTAACCTATTGAAAGTTATGAATTTCCTAAGATTGCTAGGGTTTTAAGGTACCTTGTCAAGAAAAATGCCAAACAAATTGAAAATGCAAGATCAATTCAAACCAATTTTATCCTATAAACTACATGCCATGCAAGATGCAATGCAAAAAGAATCATCATCCAACTCTCAATGGTTAGGCAGAAATGAATTTTTGAAGTTTGTCACAAAATATTGCCTAATAATGAATTTAATTCCATTGAAAATTATCAAAAGGTATCAAGAACAAAAAAGAAATTTGGTTTGAGAGTTGGACAATGTTTCTAAAAGTTTTAAAATGCTATGTGAATTTTTTTGTGATTTTTAAATACCTAAAAGTATTTTTAATTAATTAATTTTCATTAACTAATTAAAAATAATCATTTAAATGATTTAAAAATAATTTTTAATGCAAAAAATAAAAATAAAAATATTTTTGTGTTCTGAAAAATAATGAAAACCTTGACAAAAATTTTCATAATTTTTAAACATTTTTTGCTATTTTAATTAATTCGTACAAAATAAATTAAAACAAATGAAAATAAAATGAATTTTAAATGAAAAATAAGAAAGTCAGCCAATCCAATGGATGAGATTCAAACTCACAGGGGCGGGAATTGACTACGCGCGCTAATGGACGGCCCACATTCAAACTGGCCTAATTATGATTAAACCCTAATCCAGTGCCCTAATCACTTTCAGATGACCAGAACAGTGTTCCGGTCATCTTCTCCGGCAAGCCAAAATCTCAATCTCTCTTAATACGCATTGAAACCTCACAAAACTCTCCAGAATCAACCTATGAACATCACTAAGCATAAACCCTAAATCAAACAACATTTATTTTCACTGAATCAAAGGAAACAAGCAAAAACATTTTTACGGGCAAACTTTCAGAACATCATAACATGCTTGTTTCTGGCTCATTTTCAAAAATAAATAGATCCACATGATCAGGGCAACATATAGAACAACATTCTAATAAGAAATTAAAGTTCTGGAAAATTTGTTCATCATGCTACCTGAGACTGAGCTTTCGAAACAGGGACTTTCTGGATGCTTCTTTGGTTCAAACAAGCTCCAATGATCCTCCTTTGAAGCTTTTGACACTTAGCTGGAGTTTATATGGCCTCTAGAGAGAGTTGGCAGAAGCTCAGGCCAAGGGAGTGTGAAAATTGTATTTTTGATTGCAGTGGTTTCAGGGGCAAGTGAGGGGTGGGAAATGATCAGAGGATCATGGTGAGTGATTTGGTGAAGTTTGTTTTTGTGTTTGATGCTTGTGTGATCAGATTCGAAGGAAAGTGCATAAGAGGTGAGTTTCTTGAACTATGGCTTATGATCTCTTTCAGGCTTGTGTGTGTTATGAAAATGAAGCCTTGGAGTGTGTTTGTAAAGTCTGGATTGGGCAGAAAGTTGTTGGTGGCCTGCTGTGATTGGTATGGGCAAGTTGCCAAAATGTCAACTTGACTTGTACTTGAGGTATGGGCAATGGTATAGCTAGCCTTTTGGCTTGTCTTGGCTCAGCTGAGATTAAGGATGTCCATGGAATTGGTTATGAGACAAATCAGCAAGTGGATCAAAGCTTATGAGATGTTTTGCAATTTTCACAAAGTTTGGCCCCTTTTGAAATTCATGAAGTTCAAGGCACCAAAATGCATAATTCTTGGGCCAATTCTGATTTTTAGAAGTCACATGATCATGTTGTAATGAGTTTGTGCACCTTTGAAGTCTTTAGAATGCTTGATCATACCATTTTGCAAAATGCCTCTTTGGTGGAAAACTTGAAATTATGTGATTTTTTCCAACTTTGACAAGCCATAACTTTTGATCCAAAATGAATTAGGACAAGTTCTTGTACATTTTGAAAAGGGAAAGATCCATTCTACAACTTTCATGACCAAAGTTTTCTCATTTGAAGCATTTTTGAATCAAAAAGCAAGGGTTGAAAAAGTTTCCCAAAATGGCAATTTTCCATTACAAGTCATTTTCCCAAAAAGTCAACTTTGCAAATGGCTTGAAATTCTTCAAATTTGTGAACTTCTATCATCTTCTATGATCAAATAAAGATCATACACAATCAAAATGATGAAGAACACCCCTTGGTTGGGTCATTGGGGGCCTCAGATGCCCTGATTTTGCACTGACTTGCTCAAGAAGTCAACTCTTGATTAGATGACATCCCCATGGAATTTCTTCATGAAAATTGATATGCATGATCCCTATACCATATAGAGACCAATAGAAACAAGAATGACCAAAAAATTTGGAGTTATGGCCTCTGAAACCAAAACCCTAATTCTAGGTCATCTGTGAAGTTAAACCTGGCTCTGCTTCCCTGTCATTCTCAGTTCTTGTGATTCTTTGACATTCTTGACTTTGTGAGGATACAATATGATGCTTGAACATACATGGACCCATTTGAAGTGATTGATGACCTTTGGAGTGGCTCAAATGGCTCTTGGGTAGCTCAGATCACAAACCCTAGATGCAGATGACTTAGAAGCAATGCAGTGAATCAAAAATGCAATATGAGATGCCATGATTGAACTTATGCATATGAAATGATCACAAGCCATGGTGTGAATGGGTGAGGGCAAATTTGGGGTGTTTACACCAACCCCAAAGTCGGAAAAAATGCATTCAGTCCCTTAACAGTGTGTTTGCCTCCCCGTCCCGCTTCGTCGCCAAGTCCGCCCAACATGCCTTACCTTTCTTCAAACTGCTAAGGAAGGAAGCCACCTTCGAGTGGACCGAAGAGTGTGAGCAGACACTGCTCCATCTAAAAAAGGCACTCTCCGAGCCCCCGGTCCTGTCCCGACCACTAGAAAAGGAGACCATGTACCTATACTTGTCAGTAGCGATCGAGGCCGTTAGTGCCGTTCTCATCCGAGAAACCATCGAGGGGCAGAAACCTATCTATTTCATGAGAAAAGCTCTCCAAGGCCCCGAGCTCAGATACCAACAGATCGGGAAAGTCGCCTTAGCCTTGATAAACGCTACGAGGAGATTATGACACTACTTCCTTGCCCATACGATTAAAGTGAGAACCGACCAACCGATAAAGCAACTCCTCGGCCGACCAAACATGGCTGGTCGAATGTTGAAATGGTCGCTGGAACTCTCGGAATTCGACATCCAATACAAATTTTGGAAACCTCTGAAAGCTCAGGTCCTAGCCAACTTTTTCGTAGAAATGACACATAGCCCGACCCCAAATAACGGCACCCACAAATGGACGATCTTCGTCGACGGTGCCTCCAGCTCGGCGGGAAGCGGCGCAGGAATCATCCTCGAAAACAAGGACGGTATTCTAATCGAGGTCTCGTTGGTGTTAGCCTTCCCGACCTCCAACAACCAAGCCGAGTATGAAGCTTTCCTCGCAGGTCTAAGATTTGCCGAGGACTTAGGGGTGAAGGGAGTAAAGATATCAACATACTCTCAACTTGTGGCATCACAAGTATGAGGGGAATATCAAGCTAAGAACGAAAACCTCATCGAATACTTAGCCTTAGTGAGAGAAAAATTCGAAAAATTCGAGACATGGGAGGTCCAACATGTTCCCCGCGAGCACAACACACGAGCTGACGTCCTATCCAAACTCGCGAGCACGAGAAAGAAGGGCGGAAACAAGTCAATGATCCAAGAAATCCTTCCCCGTCCAAGTACCGAACGACCACCTCCCCCGCTCGAAGTAAACATGATTGGCGACGTTCACTGCTGGATGACGCCCATCTACAACTACCTCACGAAGGACGAACTCCCTGCAGACCCCAAAGAGGCAGCCACGACCAAGAGGAGGGCATGCTCGTACGTTCTCCTCGAGGGAAAACTCTACCGAAGGGGATTCTCCATTCCGTTACTCAAATGCGTCGAGGAGGAAAAGGTCCCCGATATACTGGGAGAAATACATCGGGGGATCAACGCCCATCATCTCGGTGGAAGGTCATTAGAGTGCAAAGCCCTGCGAGCAGGCTATTATTGGCCGACAATGCAACATGACTCTAAAGAACACGTAAAAAAATGCGACAAGTGCCAAAAGCACGCCGACACGCATCTCACACCCCCAACGAACTAAAGACGCTCTCCTCCCCGTGGCCCTTCACCTGGTGGGGGATGGACATCCTTGGCCCCTTCGTGACCGGCTCCTACCAAAACAAATACCTCATCGTGGGGGTGGACTACTTTACTAAATGGATCGAAGCAGAAGCCTTGGCCAAATTAACGGCACAAAACATTCTCCGATTCTTCAAAAGAAACATTCTCTCACGGTTTGGCATACCCCAAGTCCTCATCACCGACAACAGAACACAGTTCATGGATGGAGGATTCCAAGACTTCGTCGCTGGTTTAGGCACAAAACAACACTTCACGTTTGTCGAGCACCCTCAAACTAACGGGCAAGCCGAGGCAGCCAATAGAGTCATCCTACATGGATTGAAACGCCAGCTCGGCGGGGCGAAAAAGACGTGGGTCAAGGAACTGCACAACGTCCTTTGGGTATATCGTACGAAGCCACATTCCACGACTGGGGAGACCCCGTTCAGGTTAACATACGGTACTGAGGTGGTCATCCCGATAGAGATCTGAGAGCCAACGAGGCGCACAGAAGCACCCCTCGACGAGGAGCTTAACGACGAAGCACTACGAATCAAGCTGGACCTCGTCAAAGAAATTCGCTCCGAGGCAGCCCTAAGGGAAATATCCCTTAAACAGAAAATAATTTTACGCCACAACGCGAAATTCATAAAAAGAGAGTTCCAGGTGGGAAGCCTGGTCCTCAGATGAAACCAGAAAAATCAACGGGAAGGCAAGCTAGCCGCCAACTGGGAAGGCCCGTACCGTGTTCGAGATAAAACAGGAAACAAGGCCTTCTATTTGGAAAACTTACAAGGTGAAGAACTTGCTCGGCCATGAAACGCAGAAAAACTTAGGCAATACTATAGCTAAAAGACAATCCAGGGAGGCGTGGAAGGTACGACCACGACCTTCGTCACCAAATGAAAAGGAGGATAATGCCCACATGAGGCGAGCACAACCCTCCCCGATGTCGGACATCTCGAACGAGCCCCAACATCGCAGTACCACATCGGCAGGGCACCCAGCTCGCGATGGGAAGGCCTAAGCCCCGAGATTGGGGTATCCAACCGCAAACCTAATCCCGACTCACGACGGACGTAAAACCCGCCACCTCGCCGGTTCCCTAAATCGACGAGTCCAACTAAGTCGAGCGCAAAAGGTTCAAAATAAATAAACAATTCTAAATAATCGGACACAATGATAACAAACAACATAGTATTTAAAACCGGCCAAAATTGGACACCAAAGTACATGAGATGGGCACATAGGCCATCAATATTCAAAACAAAAGGCATGAAGGCCATTACAATAAAAAAGGCATGCAGGCCAATACAAAGGTACACAGGCAAGGAATTCAAAAAGGGTCTCCGCCCGGAGCTACTCCTCTTCATTGTCATCGTCCTCCTCCTCGACCAGATCCTCCTCAGCAATGAAGGGGAAATGATCTCACCATCGGTCACACAATAGTTGTGAGCCGTCCCTTCAGTTACGAGCCTCGGGTTCACGACCTTGAGCTGCTCGGTGGCATTGTCGAATCCATCTTTGAACATCACAACCAGGTCCTTACAAAGCTCATGGACCTTCCGACCAATTCGCCCCGAGTACGGAGGGACAACTCCTCTTCGGTCTCATCTTCAAGAGGACGGATTGTACTCTCCAGTAGCGCCAGTCGGGCTCGAAGGTTCACGTTCTCTTTAGCCGCCTTCTTGAGCTCGACCTCCTGATCCTTCAAGCTTTGGTTCTCCTCTTTCAAGGTGTCCCGCTCAAGCTTAGCCTTCTCCAACTCCAAGATCAACCCCTCTTGGATCTTATCTTCCTCCTTATAGTCAGACAGATCCTTAGAGAGCTTATTTTTCTCAGTCCTAGCAGTCTCAAGAGCCTCCACCAGCACAACCGTGGAGACAGCAGTGTCGGACAACACCAAAGCTGTCTCCATGACCTGGATGACAGCGGCAATGTCCTTGTCCAGATCTTCCCTCCTAGCAGTTGCATCCAGGTTGAGCAGGGCCTTTGCCTCGGGCGCCGCCACCACGACAGAACCCTCAGATTTGAAGAAGTCCATCTCCAAGTAGCAAGGAGGCAACAAGTAGCTCCCGTGCTCGCCCAAATCCATGCCACCCACGACCGCAGAACGCGAAAGAGACCCATCCATCTGTTTGCGCTTCATAAGAGGAGAGGTGGAGGGCAGAGGGTTTTCCCGAATTATTATCGGGGAAGTTGGCTGGACGACAGCCTGGGGAGAGTCAGTGGTCGAGATAGGGGTACCAGAGCTACCAACCCCGTGCTCGGTGGCTACCTCCTAGACGCGATTAGCCATTTTCTTCTTCTTCTTTGAGACCCTGTTCGGGGCCCCTGCCTGATTGGCCAGCTTCAAGACTCGTTCTCGGTGTGCGGGCATAGTTCCTACAAAACAAAAACAACCAAACATCAGCTAACAGATTAAACATCAAAGGGGAGGGAAAAGACGAAAAACCTATGCAATAACCAAACAACCTCTTCATTCGTGTCACACTTGAGAAGAGCCTTTGTATTTATAATACGAGTTTCATGGATGGGCATCCCGACGTCATCTACATAGGGTTTGTCTTGTCGATCCACCCAGATCGCCAAGTTAAAGCTTTGAACGTAATCCACCAATTTTTGGTTGGCCAGCCGATCCTCGACCCCTAGGCTTGCGTGTCGGACTCGGTAGTGGATGGTCGAAATATCAAAGTGGTCCGGCTGCCATCTTAAAGGGATCCCCGACATCAGCTTTTCCTCGCCGTTTGCGTGTCAGACTCGGTAGTGGATGGTCGACATATCAAAATGGTCCAGCTGCCATCTTAAAGGGATCCTCGACATCAGCTTTTCCTCGCCGTTCGCGTTACGTTTATAGTAATAAAGACTTTCGAGAGCGGACTGGGTGAGCGGTTTCACCACGTACCATCTCCCTTTAAAATGACGGGCGGAGTCGACATATGTCTTGAACAACCTCAAAGGATTCTTGAGAGACACACAGTTGTGATGTCCCCTTGCGCCCGACCACTGCAGGTGGAAGATGCGAAAGAAAAGGGGCAACGTACAGCCGACCCCGAGAAACCGGCAGACCAATTCGAATGCCCGGATGAAAGCAATGGCATTAGGATATAATTGTGAAGGCGCCATCCTGAGCCACTTGAAGACCCCCATCTGGAAATCGTTGAAGGGGAGTTTCATCCTCGCTTCTCGGAAAGCAAACTCGTACATGGCGAATTGCTTACCTAGAAAATGCAAGCATATCTGGTCCGTTTCCCAAGGGACAAAACACCGCCAGTTTGGTCTGTCCTCGGGGCCTATGTCCTCGACCACTGCGTACGCGGTAGTATCCTCGTCCACAAAATATGATTCTTCTTCCAGAGGTTCGTCAGTGACCCACGACAGGTCGTTACGTCCGGGGTTTCTTTCCTCGGTTCGTCGTTGCTCGGGCGTACCTGAAAAGCAGAAAGGAAAAGTGAATTCGACATCACATCAAATTCACCCTTCCACCGCAATTCAAGTGAAAGGGTGAAGAGCTTAACGCCCTAAATTCCCATTAAACTACCCTAGTCAACGAAGGGACAGGCCCTTAGACCCCCTCGAGCGCTCACGAAACCCCTAAAAAATCCCTAAGAAAGCTAAGAGATTTCTGCCCGGCGAACGCATAGGGCGCTCGTGATATTCATCAAATATATGATGATCCTGGTCGACTTATTCATGCAGATATGCATTTTCCTCCCGGTTCATGTGAATTGCGCCTGGAACATTCATATCTAAAACCTAAAAACTAGCCTAAAACAGGGATCTACTCACTTTAAACGGGAAAGTTACGAGTTTTGCTACCTATCAAGCGAAAAAATGCCCAAAAAGAGAAGGTGTGGAGGATTACCTAACATAGTGGTGACGGGGAGATCACGGTGGTGCGCGGGGAGTGAGAGGCAGTGACGTCGGCGGTTGTGGGTTGAAGAGAGATTCTTCTCAGAGGTTCCGGTTAAACGTAGAAGCGAAAAATGAAATGAAGTGGTCCCTCCACCTTATATACTAAGGAAGCGCGTGAGAATATGTGCTAGGAAATCATTGCCTAGGCCCCTAGGTCGGCATTAGCACGAAAAACGAAGCGACGCGCCTTTAATTCCTAGGACACGTCAGTTTAGAGAATTCTGAACGACGTCAGGCAACCGCAGGTCTCCTCGACTCTACCGAAACATCCTCGACTCCTGAGAACACCACGCGTTCGACGACTTGAGCGATGTCCTCCAAGACATCCCAAGCAACTTGAATATACCAAACACTTTGACACGGGCAGGTGATTGTGTACGATGCGGCTCCTTCCTCGACACGAAGATATGCCCGACTCTTCTTAACTCATCGCTCCAGCTCGGAGACTCGACTTGGGGGGCTCATGTTCTGGACTGGGCCTCTAGAGACTGTATTGGGTCGTGGCCCAATACGTCGAGCAAATGCCCATCCACTCGGGCAAGCATGATGTATGGTCGAGCAGACGGTTCATGGGTCGAGCATACACTTGGCACGTCGGGCAAGTAATAGGTCCACTATCCCACTTGCCATGTCACCCAACTATCCCCTATTATCTCCTGAAAGATAGGGGCAGATGGACCAAGGACTAGACTACTTGTTAGATCCACACGCTCCTTACGCGTACCTTGGCAGTTATTCCTTGGGCCTCGCTAATCCAGCCCAAGGAAGGACCTTGTCCCAGCGCTGGGGACTCACTATAAATACCATTTTTCACTAAAGGGTCAGATATTCGGAAACACTTCTGGCTTACCACTTTTTTTGTACCTCTTACTTACTTTGGCATCGGAGTGTCTTGCATGTACACCCCCTTTCTATTCCAACCACCTTTGTTGTTCGCGTTCAATTACTGGAAGACCCTCCTGATCAGGTAAGATCAATTATCATCCTCTAAAATGTAATTACCAATAATCTGGAGAACCTTATCACAAGATGTTGTCATCTTATGGAAGAGATCAATAAAATAATCATGCGCAATACTACATATC
Organism: Lathyrus aphaca; assembly: GCA_963966055.1. Classification (NCBI taxonomy): domain Eukaryota; kingdom Viridiplantae; phylum Streptophyta; class Magnoliopsida; order Fabales; family Fabaceae; genus Lathyrus; species Lathyrus aphaca. Next base: position 633,730,942 of record OZ014519.1, read on the forward strand.
CCTTCGACCGAAGTGCGCTTTATATCAGTGAGCTTTAGCTTGTTGCCTCCAAAAAAATATCATCTTTTATCAAGAGAGAGTTCATACACTTTTTAAGAACTAAGAAGTAATTAATATTTCTTTCTCCAATTTAGGATCTCACTCTCTCAATCTTCTTACCCAGATTCTCAATGTCCTTCCTGATCTTATGACAGTGTTCCTTACTTCACTTTAACATAATCTCCCCGTAATTTTCTAATTTAGACACAATATTATCATTCACATCATTCTTCCAATGCTCCGTAGCAAAATCATGAATCTTGATTTTGATAACTAGGCGTTCTCAAATTTGAAGCGTGGCCTATGGTGAACCGAATTTCCTTTGCAACTAAGAAGGATAAGATAATGATAAAAAAAAAAAGTGGTTGATAAGCATTTCACTTTAGCATCTGAAAAGCGAATATACAAATTGTTATTAGCCATAACTCTATATGTTCCACGACTCCTAAATCAAATAAAAGTGTACTCCTCCATAGGAACAACATCTACCAAACCTACAAATTTGATTTTACATACAATTTAACTCAAAATTTTATGTATCAAAACTTAAAATCAAACATTTTTTTATATGTATTAGTTTAGTTAGTTGAATATATGATATTGGTTTTTGATTAATTTGCTACCTCTTCTTTTTTACTATGAGTCGTTTGGGAAAATATTTGGTACCTCAATATAAGTCATTTTGCAATATCAATAAATTATTAATGTTATTTTTTCTATTATACTCTTAAATATTTATTATTTTCTTTTCTTTCAATTATATAAATTTGTCTTTCCAATATCATTAATGAAAGATAATTTTGTAAAATCATTCATAATTTATCTTTTCCATACTATAATTATTATATTTTTTAATATGTAAAAAGTCAAAACCGACTTATAATAAAAACAGAGATAATAACTATTAACGATAATATTTATTTATATTTATATATGTAAATAAATTATTAATATTTATATAAAAAACATTTAAAAAAACAATTTTATGAAATAAACGCTGTTTTAAGTTTAACCACCTTAATCATATTATTAAGGTAATTTTTCACAAATTCCATGTAGCCTACGTGAACTTAGATCATGTAGAGACTATTTTAACAACCTTTCAACAACATAAACGCCATTTACCACCTCAAACTTTTTTCTGACAAATTCCTTGCACCGTAGTCACGTGATGCACCTAACTCCAATCTATGCACTTTCAATAATTGTCATCACTCCTCTGCCTGTCGTGGCTCTCCCTACACCTTATTAATACGACTGGTTGTAATTTATTATTATCATTACCATTTTATACATGAATACAAATATTTTAATGTTATTATTCCATATTCTAATTTTTTTTCCTTATTTTTAAATAAAAATAAATAATTTTTAAAAAATAATAATATTATTTAGTCACTCGCGCGCTGCGCACGGTGCATATAGTTTATAATTTACGATTACTCATTTAAAACCGCTTTTCTCGGTATAAGCTTTTATTACCTTAATATACAACACTGAAAATAAAAACTCTTTCAAGTTTCTGTGCCCAAAGAAGCTTTGTGAAGTTCTATCTATTCAATTTGGGGACTGAGTAATTCCTCATTCATCTTGCTGCATACACTTCTCCAAATAACGTTGTTAAGGTTTTACTCTTATTCTTCTTATTCAACTATATTGTCATGCATGTTTACAACAGAAATTCAATAATTGTTTTTAATTACATTCATTTTTAACTACATTCATAGTAGGATTTTCAGTGACAAAATTAAACACCAATATCAAAACCTAGTTTGTGAAGTTAGTGTAAGAATAATGGATTTGGATCTCTATAATACAAGTTATGGGACTGTTGGGTTTAGTTTTCAGGTTTAAAAAATGTCCACTGACTGCGAATATCACCGCGACAAAACGGTTTTGGAGTCTTCTAATACCGTTATTCACCGTTTTAAGCCTGAGAAAAAAAATCACAAGCGAAACACCGTTACGGCCGCGACAAAACACCATTACGGTCACAACAAAACGCCGTTACGGCCGCGAAATACCATTTTATAATCAACCTCCTATGAATCATCATCAATCGTCAACAAATTCTTCATATGACTACCAACAAATTGAACCACTAAGAAGCTCTGAATAGTTTGATTATGTCTTCGGAGGAAGTGCAAGGAATAATAATGAAGGTGCTCGTCGTTCTACCTTATGGTGATTAGTGATGTAAACAATAAATTTTTCCTAAACTCTTTAAAAATAGTTTTTTTTGTGCAATGTTGTGATTAATTCAAACCACGGCGATTGTTATTTGCAACGAACATTTGTACTGACCGAAATTGTAAAAGCCTTTACGCGATTGCGACCACTTTTTAAAACCTCTTTCTCTATGATACCAATTAAAATAAATTTATTCTTTTTCTTCTAATAAACTGAATAAGTGGGACGTTTTGAGTTCAAACCTGCTTTATATAGAGATGTCTATGTTGAACTTCCAACTGAATTGATTTTAACAGACTGTAATAGATTTGTATTTTTGGTCTAATAACCTGAATAAGTGGAACGTTACGAGTTCAAACCCGCATTCTTATATAGAGATGTCCCTGCTGAACTACCAACTAAGTTGATTTAGCGAGAGACTGTAATTTGTTTTGGTACAATTTAATTGTTGAAAACTTTCATTTTATATGTAACAGATGCATGCTTTTGTAGGTAGTCATGGATTCATATGAAGTGAATAAGGAGATTCCAACTAAACACCTTTCACCCAAGGAAGTAGCGGTTGATGAAATTGATATGATTAGCACATTACATGAAAGCATTCTCGGTCACATCCTATCTTTCATTCCAATTATAAACACTGTTCGCACTAGCGTCTTATCAACAAGATGGATTGAAGTTTGGACATCCATAACAAGCCTAAAGTTTGATGATAGTTTGCTTCATTACGAGAAGAAGTTGCAAAAACAACAGTTTGTGAATTTTGTTGAGAAAGTGCTTTTTCAATTTACTAATTCAAGCATCCAAAGTTTCTCTCTTTGCTTATCTAGTAATCAATATGATGCATCTCTGATAACTTCTTGGATTTCCTTTATCTTAGAAAGAAGAGTTCAGAGGCTTCATATTCAGTATCCTGATAAAGTTTTCCTTTCTTTGAATTTACTCTTTACTTGCGATTCTTTAGTAGAATTGGTGCTTCAAATGAAATGTCCTCTTAGTCTTCCCATATCCGCTTCTCTCCCAAATCTTCAAAAATTTAGCATATCTGGGATTAAATTAGTGAGTGATTCTTCCAATTGTTCAAAAGATATAACTCTTAATTTCCCGGTTCTCAAAGTGTTTGAAGCAAGAGGGTGTGAATGGTCAACTACGCAGAACATTAGTTTACAAGTGCCTTTACTTGAGAGGTTTTCGATTGCTATATGGAACCGTCAATCAAATGAATCTTGTAATTTTGCCATCAAGGTTTATAGTCAGCGTCTAACGGATTTCTCTTATGAGGGTGATCTCGAACAGGATATCATTCTATGTGATTCTTCATCGATTCTTAATGCTTCTATCGTTATTGTTATGGATGAAGACAAGGAGGACAGAAGGGAAAAACTTGGGTTTCAAGCATGTAATCTTCTCAGACAAATCCATAACATAGAACGACTGAAATTATTGTTTTACAAGGTATGCTTGTCTTTTATGGTACATGAATGACAATAGTTTCTCAGAATTTGAAAAATATTGTTCCTTGTCCTACAGGTTTTAAGACATGCTAAGGACATTTTCATCAATCTGCCTGTATTTGGAAGGTTGAGATATCTGGAACTAAATGAAGTCAATGGTGAAACTTTTTTGCAATTACTCAACAATTCGCCAATTCTTAATACTCTTGTTTTGCTTAATGTAAGTTTAGTTACTCTTGCATTTCGTTCAGACAAATTCAAAACTCTTGTTTATGTGTATAGAATTATTGATCCAAATAGAGTCTTTATTACATGATAGATAACTCATGATACACAAATTTCAGGGAGTAGCTGACTTAGATAAAGATGTCTTTACTTCTGCAGTCGTGCCTCACTGCTTTCTGTCAAGCCTCAATGTAATTCGGTTTAAAGGTTTTAATGCAAACGAGCATGATCTTTCTCTCGTGAAATTCATGTTAGCAAATGCAGCAATGCTGCAGAAGATGACGATCTCGCCAGCATTTTGGCTGCGATATGCAGATATTGATTTGGAAAACGTTAAGGAGCAGATACTCTCGTTTCCAATGTGTTCTAGCTTTTGCGAGATAGAGTTTTCAGATATCAGAAGTTGATGAAGATTTTCAGAACACTACAAGAATATTTGTGCCATAAATGTTTAACTTATTTATTTAGTTTTAGTGTAATGCTTTACACTACATTATAGCAATGCAAAATATAAGTGTTTCTCTTCATTCTGTTGGTTTTCTAGTAGTGAGTTAGTTATCATTAGAATGTAATTGAGAATGTTACTTGATTCTGTATTATATTGCAATAATAAGTTTAATGAAAATTGAATTGCATCTCAAATAAGTAAAAATACAAGGGAACAAGTGTAAGTAAGACTTTGTATCAGTATTCATTTTATTTTCTTCAATGAATCAAATGGAAGAATAATAGACCATAAAATGTAGATTGGGTACATCTGATTGTGTAATGTCTGAGACCAAGTAACACTTTTGGCAAATATTCTACCTAGTGTTGTATAGGTATTTTAGTGGTCCTATGATTTACTTGTACAATGTTGCATCTACAAACTCTTCCTACGTGTTTTCATGCATGAGAGTGATTGTAGGGTTGCAATTTTAAAGACCGAATCATCTATATCATAGATTGCAAAAGATTAATCTTTTTAACTGAGAGTAGGAATTTGATATTGTTCTAAAGTCCTTAATTAGGAAGTAAGTTTATAAAAGACAACAACAAATTAATGTTGTCTTTGAAAAGAAAAAAAAAGGTCATGTGAAAAAAATTAATGTAGTTCTTCAAGCACATTTGTATTTAATAAATAACATGGATAAAGTTCAACCTTACTTGACCGCTCACAAAAGTCTTATACAGGAAAAATTCAACCGGATAAATGAAAGATGGTTGTTGACAGAGCATAACAAAACTTTCATAACTTGGTTTAATGAAAGTGTTTCTAAAGAGAGTAGCTTATCTGAAACAATTAAATGATTATCATGTATGCCTAAGTTTAATGTCTTGGAGTGTGTACAACATTACTAACTTTTTATTCTATACAAAATCAAAGAATGATCGTAGTACCATGCAACATAGCGGGGTTAGGGTTGAAGCTGAATCCATGTAGTTCTCTAGTTCCAAAGATAACAATCATTTACTAGCATCTAGATCGTACTTTAGGGTCATTAATGAGATTTTGGAGATTGATTATGTTGTTTTTAAAGTGCATTCAATTAAGTGCAAGTGAATTGACATGACTCTAGTGTACAAACCAGTGAATTAGGATTCACGCGGGTTGATCTTCGAAAGACAACTTATAAGAACGAGCCATTCATCATGTCAACCCAAGAAAAATAAATTTTTTATGTTATTCATCCTTCTAACACTATAGGGTCAATTGTTCTTCACGAAAAATATCTTTCTAATAGAACTGATGAAAATCAAGATTTTAACTATTATCCCCCTTGTTTCGTAACACATGTACGTCATTCATCTCAAAAAAATGATTAAGATGATGTTCATGCTATTCTTCGTGATCATAAAAAAGGGTTACGGGAAAACTAGTAAGTAAATGTTTTATATCACTTAGTAATTTATAATTATTCATTTTACTCATTTTTATTCCTTTTACTAAGGATATAATGTTGTTATTGATTATTCTAATTGGTTTCAAATGTTGTTCAAATTATAGGTGCTTAACGACCAGTGACAAATCTTAGCATAAACCTTTTGGGCAACCTACAAGAGTTTTCATTTTGGCTATTGCTTTTGTTGGTTAATCATTTGTTTTAGTTTTGTTGTAAAATTATAAGGTGTGTGATGGAACATTATGTCAATATTCAAATATGGGAGATGAATTTGAAAAAGTTCCTTAAGTCAAGTCTCAAATTATGTGCTAGTTGAAAAAAAATCCCTAATCCCACATTGCTTAGGTGAGATATATTTCCTTCCTCACTTCATTATATAAGGAAATTCATTGTTTTATTCGAAAACACACCAAAAATTTATTTTGAGTTTTTCCTTCCTTACTCTAATAACTCTACGTCTTTCGAATTGTCAAAGAACTAACTTATCCCCCTTTCTTTTTACTCATTGAATTTTTCGAGTATTTTCTTGAATTCTCTAAAAGAAAATTATGTTAATTTATCTTCGTTTGAGTTGAGAAATTATGAAATTTAATTTTTTGGATTATCTTTAGAGAATTATTCTAATTTCTCTTTGTTTGAGAAATCATTTTGAGTGGTCAAATGATCATTGTTGGATTCTGTAGCGAGAACGTCGTTTTGTTACTTTAGTTCATTTATTATGTTTGGAACATGTTGGTGTTGTTTTAGAGGTTTTCAAACTATTTTCTAATTTAATGATGACACTACCTTTTAGTTTCTTTTTACGCTACTTAAGTTGAATAATTTTTCATTTCATGTTATATATCAAATTTTTAAGAGCACGTTTTGATTGATTGAAAGTAATGCCTTGAATGGAGAATGACATTTTACTCTGATTTGTTGTATTTTAATTATTAAAAATGACGGAGAAAATTCGGGGTGTTACAAATTCTCTTTGAAGAATTATTAAAATTTCTCTTGGTTTAAGAAATTATTACAACTAGTCGTTATACCAAATACTATGAGTGGTATTTAACCATATTCAAATGGTCTTTGTACCATCAGAGAGTTTATTTCTAGACCGATTATCTATCGTACAAGTATTAATCGTACAATATAAAATTGAGTTGTTTTACCCTGGAGGCGGCACGATAGTTCGATTGCTTAGCATAATTTTGGGCAGTGCTGTGAAACTTCTTAAAGAGAGCGACCTAGTCCGCAATTTGACCCGGTAATTTCTTCAGTAGTTGATTTAAAAATCTTGAAACAACAATTTTAAGACGTTTGTTGTCTCTTGCAAACCATTCAAGTTTGAGGGAAGTCACTTCAAATATTGGTAACAAAATTTGCAAATTTTTCTGAAAAAAGGTTGCCAATGTTATGACTGATGATACTCATGTTGCTCCTTATGGATCAACCAAGCAAATTAAAGGTAAGAAATTTGTGGATTCATATGGAACACTTAATAGTGTTGAAGTTGAATTTGCTGCACATATTAAATTGAATGATTTCCAACTCACAAAATAAACCGCCTTATGGAAAAAGAATGATTATCTCTACATAATCATTTTTTTAATGGACTTGCAGATGATTTGCAATACTGCAAAATAGGTTTAGGAGGCTCTGCAAAAGAAGTATGACAATGATGAAGTTGTAATAAAGAAGTATGTCATTACCCGCTACCTAAATTATCAAATGGTATAAATGAAAGGTGTATGGATGCTCAATGTTATGAACTTCTAAAGATTGTGTATTAGATCATCACAAAAGGTATGTGCTTAGATGAACAATTTCAAATTGCTTTTATTATTGACAAATTACCCCTAGTTTGAAAGCTTTTAAAAATTTTGCTTCACCATAAAACAAAATAATTTTTAATTGAGAGTCTAGTTATTCGCCTTCGAGTTGAAAAAGAATCTTAGAGGCAAGATCAAAAAGAAAAGTCTTGGTTGTTTCAAACAACAACAAGAAATTCAATGTAGTTCTGAAGCCATTTGGAAAATAATTAAAGAGCAAAAACCACAATGTTGTGAACCGAATTAAGAATGTGAACCCTTTAAGGGCCTCAATTACTCCAATTGATAGGCAACAATCACCACCATAACAAAATGACTCTGATGTTTTCTCTTGCTTCAATTGTGAAAAGCCCAGGTCATATGTTAAGAAATAAAAGATCGATTTTAAACCTTGTGTTTCCCCTAATGCATAAGTCAACTTGATTGATGATCAATTTATTATTTTGATCGCTAAAATCAACATGATTGGTGAATTTGAGGCTTGGTTGATGGACATTGGATCTTCTCATCATGTATGTTATGATCATACAATGTTTAAAACATACACGAATAAGAAAGTTTTGTTGGGAGTTGTCTACACCACTAATGTTGTCGGTATTGGAAAAATGGAATAGTGTCCACCTCTGAAAAGAATTTAATCTTGATGGATGTCATGTATACTTCAGAGATTATAAAGAATATTGTTTCTGGTTTGTTTTCTAAATAAGGCAGAGTTTAGTCAGTCTATTAGGGTAGATTTGTACACAATCACTAAAAATGATATTTTTGAGAAATTACTATGTTTAAGACTTTTGTCAATGAAATTGAGAATCAACTTAGTAAGAAGATAAAGACATTTCGTAGTGATAGGAGAACTGAATATGATTTTGGGTTATTTAATGATTTTTATATCAAACATGGAATTGTACTTGAAATGACTGCTCCATATTCTCCTGAAATGAATGGTAAAACAAAAAGAAAGAATAGAACTCTTACTGAACTTATTGTTGCAATTATGATGAATTCTGGTGTTGCACCTCACTGGTAGGGAAAATTTTATTGATTGTTTGCTATATCCTGAATAGAGTTCCCAAGTCAAAAAATAAGATCTCACTGTAACGCCCTGAAATTCATAATTTAATTATTGGTAAATTATTTATGAATTTATGGAAATCATGTTGTTTTGTTGTTATGTTTTTTAATTGTTGGAACGGAAGTATTTTAATTGATAATGATATTTGAATAATGTAAAGTATATTAGTAAAATATTATTATTAAATTAAAATACATGAATTAGAGGTCTTAAGGGTAGATTGGTCTTTTGTGGAGGTTAAGTGAGGGTAAAGTTGGAAGAGCCTATTTAGGGGTATTTGGGAGTTAAGAAAAGGAATAGAGAAAAGGTTCTCAATATACATGTTTTGGTGACTGATAGAGGAGAGCTCTGAAGAACAAGAGGTTAGGGTTGGAGAGTTGCAATAGGAAAAAGGGAAATCAGATTCTATTCTAAGGTATGGGGAAAACCATTGTTTATTATTCTAGCATAATAGTGTTAGAACAAGATTTGATTCTACTTCTCTTTTATAGTTTTGATGATAACAATATTTATAAGAACAAAATGTAGCACTTAAAATCATCTTCTATGTGCAGGACAGAAGTTCTGATGATAAGACAAAAGCTAAAATGATTCACATCTTCTACAAAGAAATAGTGAAGCACGTCATTCTAAGAAGTTTTTATTTCAAATCAAATAAGAAGTTATCATCAAGTACAAACCAAGATGTGAATTTTCAAATATACTCTGATGCGAATTCAACATCTTCTGATTCTCCAAATCATGCTCATTTATAAGAGAATCAAGAAATAACGGTTGGGAACAAGATCTCTTATTTTTGGAAATACTTTTATGATATTTATCATGCATCCAAAAATGCCTTCGTATGTTTCCAATGGATCTCTTCATCAAGAGTCTTTAAAAAAAGATCAATTGAAGAAATTGAAATTTCTTCCTCACGTGTGAATTTATACGATCAATTTCTTTTTCTTATTCTTAATTTTGTAAAAACTATCACTGTGTGATAATAGCTTTTTGAAGCGTTCTTTGTTACAAAACCTTGTAAAGAATATTTGATTTTCCTTGAGTGACTAGTGTAGTCAGTAGACTTAAGAATACTTTGACTATAGGTCTTAGTGATTGTATTCAAAGTTTTGAATAGTGGATTAAGACCTCGTTGAGAGAGTCGAAATCACCTTTGCGGGTGGACTGGATGTAGTTTGAGTTCAAACGAACCAGGATAAATCAAAGTGTCATTTGCTTTCATTGTTTAAGAAAACCCAATTCCAACCCCCTTCCTTGTTTTTTTGCACCTTCAATTGGCATCAGAGCTCTAGGTTCTGAGTAATACAGTTAACCGTGTCAGTAAAAGATCCAGAAGATAAACACAATGGCAGATTCAGTCAACAACAACAATGATTACCAAAATGACAAGATCAATGGAAAAACTCTTGTGTTCAATGGCGACAACTTTGACTACTAGAAGGATGTTCTAGAGAGTTTCTTTTTGGCTCTGGATTGAGATCTCTAGGATATGGTGATGGATATATTCATCCTATTGGATCAGATGGTCAGAAGATTGAAAGAAAGAATATGACAGCTCAACAGAAGAAGGAATTCAGAAACCATTAAAAATCCAGAACCATACTTCTAAGTGCTATTTCATATATAGAATATGAAAAGATTATAAATAGAGAATCAACCAAACACATGTTCGACTCTCTGAGGATGACACATGAAGGAAACACTCAAATTAAGGAGACAAAAGCTCAGGCTCTTATTCAGAAGTATGAAGAATTCAAGATGGAAGAAGACGAAACGACTGAGAAGATGTTCTCATGGTTTCAAATTCTGGTTGCTGGACTAAAAGTTCTGAACAAGGGTTACTCAATAGCAGATCATCTGAAGAAGATCATCAGAAGCTTGCCTAATGCTTGGAGACCCATGGTCACTATGTAGTTTCAGAGATAGCCTAAGAGGGGGGGGGGGAGTGAATTAGGTTATATAAAATTTTCTCGGTTATTTTCTCGGTGGATGGATTTTTATTGTTTAAGTATCTAAGATATGAAAGCGGTAAAGCAGAAAGTAAAAAGACATAGAGATTTATCCTGGTTCCCTTCACAATCCGAAGGTACATCCAGTCCCCTTACACCTCGTAAGAGATTTTCCACTATAGTTCTAGATTGTACAACCTATCGCACAATAAATCGGTGAGGCCTACTATCTAACAACTATACATTAAACAGTGTGCAAGAACAATCCTCTTGAAAACACTAACCCTTGCGTCCAACAATCCTGGATCACAGGTCAGAATAAAAATAATTCTATGGGTTTGTTTTTTAGAGTGATGAATTGTACAATATCAATACAAGATTGATCTTCTCCTTTTAATCAAAGTTCACTTCATAATATCAATTCGAGTGTTCAATATCTAAGAATGTGAAATGGTATGAACAAGATGAACACTTTTGAAATATTTGAAAATATTTGAAAAATGAGTGACTTAGATTGAATAAAATTCTATGAGAAAATGTTTGGAGGTGTCTTTTACATTTGAAAAAATTCAGAATATATATTTCAAAAACACTCATTCAAAAGGGTATGAATTGTTTATGAAACAACCATTGAAAAGGTATAATATTCAAAACACATTTCAAATGAAAAGAAAAAATTTTCAAAATTCGTTCAGTGTTAACCGGTTAACCAAAAGGGGTAACTGGTTAACGCTGTAACGTTAATTGAGGAAATTGAAATTTTTGAACCATTAACCGGTTAACCTATTTGGCTAACTGGTTAACACTATTAAAACTCAGAAAAACACTAAAGTTTAAAGTGTTAAACCAGTTCCAAATAATTTCTAAAAAGGTATATGCAATATGCTATCATGAAAAACTATATTTTAACACTTGTATATCAATTAAGAGGTGAGTTTTGATATACCTAAGTCTTGTGTCCAAATCTTGAAAGTTTACGAACATTTGCATACGGAGCTTGATTCGCACGATAACATATCCATTGATGATGCATATCCTTGTTCTTGATCTTATTGAAAGCTTGACTTTTTGCAAACACGGAATGAGCTTGAATCTTATTGACTTCATCAAAATCTTTAGATTGAAGCATGCTTCTACGTTCTCCCCCTTTTTGATGATGACAACCAATTGAATTTGCGCGATAACTTTGATCGATGTTACGTCTAAGTTTGATCCTCCCCCTATGCTTAGCAACTCCCCCTATTTTAACAGAGGAAAAATTATGCATAGAGAGATATTAGAGAACTAAGCTCTTCTCCCCCTTTGTCATTAGCAAAAAGGAAGAGGCTTTCAAACCATAACAAGCAATATCGGCATATATGTAAGCATACAAGCAATAAGCAACCAAGCAAGGCATATGACACATACAAACATACTAAAACCAGAATTTGATTAAACACACAAAGTGCTACAAGAAGTTCATAAAACCAGAATTTTGGAAGCGTTAACCGGTTAACCGATTCCGTTAACGGACAAAAAATTCTGTTTTTCAGAAAATCCAGCAGCATATTCTAGAATAAATGGGAAAAAATTTTCACAAAAATCTTTCACAAAGTGTTAGCATACGACATAACGCAACTTTTGATAAAAAAGTATTTTGAAACCGATAATTTTTGGGTATCCGAAAGAGAGAAAAATAAAAAACGGCGAAAAGTGAGTACTAACATTTTGTAACATAAAAGTGAGAATAATCATATATTAAGCAACTAAAACACATAACAAGTAGTTTTAAGTTAAAATTAGATGTCACCTTCATCGAGAATACCAAGTTCTCGCCGAATCTTGAAGAATGGTTCTTTAGCCAATGGTTTAGTGAATATGTCGGCAAGTTGGTTGTGTGTATCCACGAACGTAACATCTACATCTCCGTTGAGCACGTGATCTCTAAGGAAATGATGTCGGATGTCTATGTGCTTCGTCCTTGAATGCATGACCGGATTCTTTGTGATATTGATGGCACTTATGTTATCGCATCGAAGGGGAATGCAACTGAGATCTATACCAAAATCAAGAAGTTGTTGCTTAAGCTGCAAGATATGTGCACAACAACTGCCTGCTACAATGTACTCCACTCTGGCCGTGCTAAGTGTAACACATGATTGCTTCTTACATGCCCACGACACTAGTGCACTCCCGAGAATGTGACAAGTACCGCTTGTGCTTTTTCTATCGGTCTTACATCCTGCATAATCAGCGTCAGAATAACCAATTAAAGAACATGTACTACCTTTTGCATACCATAGTCCGACATTTGTTGTTCCTTTGAGATACTTCATAATCCTCTTCACGGCGGTGAGATGCGATTCCTTCGGATTTGCTTGAAAGCGTGCACACAGACAAACACTAAACATAATGTCAGGACGACTTGCCGTCAAATATAATAATAAACCGATCATACCTCGATACTTTGTGATATCAATTGAAGTGTCGGATTCATCTTGATCAACGTACGTTTCGAATCCCATAGGAGTGGACATCACCTTGCAACTATCCATATCGAATATTTTCAGTAATTCTTTGTAGTACTTGGATTGGTTGATGAAGATGTCATCCTTTGTTTGCTTGATTTGTAGTCCAAGGAAATAGTTCATTTTCCCATCACGGACATCTCGAATTCTCCTTGCATCATAAGTGAAAACTCTTCGCAAAGATCTTTGTTTGTTAATCCGAAGATGATGTCGTCGACATAGACTTGAACCAATAAGGTGTTACCCTTGAACTTCTTTATGAACAACATCTTGTCAACCTTTCCTTTTGCAAAACACTTATCACATAGAAAGTTGCTAAGGTGGTCATACCACGCTCTTGGTGCTTGCTTTAAACCATAAAAATCCTTCTTCAACTTGTAGACATGAGAGGGATTCTTGAAGTCTTAAAAACCCGGAGGTTGTTTGACATGGACTTCTTCATTGATGTACCCGTTCAGAAAAGCGCTTTTGACATCCATCTGGAACAATTGAAAATTCATAGAACAAGCGTAAGAAAGTAATAATCTAATTGCTTCTAACCTTGCTACCGGAGTGAACGTTTCATCAAAATCAATTCCTTCTTCTTGGTTGTATCCTTGTGCGACTAATCTTGCTTTGTTACGAACTATGATCCCATTCTCGTCAAGTTTGTTCTTGAACACCCATCTCGTTCCTATGATGTGCTTGTTGTTCGGTCTTGGTACAAGACTCCAAACTTGATTCCTTTCGAATTGGTTGAGTTCTTCTTAAATCGCTAATATCCATTGATCATCGCCTAAGGCTTCATCGATTTTGGTTGGTTCAATTTGAGACACAAAATCCACGTTGAGACAAGCATCCTTGAGATTTAGTCGAGTTGCAACGCCTTGGCTAATATCACCAATAACTTTATCTATCGGGTGATCTCTATGAGTTCCCCATTCCTTCGGAAGATCTTGATGTTCTTCAATGATTGGTGAGCTATCTTCTTGTGGTATTGTTTGATCGTTTGACATCTCCTTTTGTTGTTGTAGCGTATCTACTATATCATCATCCTCCACAATAATATTATCCTCTTCCGAGGGGTTAGTCTCATCAAGAAAAACATGAATAGATTCTTCAATAGTAAGAGTTCTTTTATTAAAAATTCTAAAATCTTTACTAGAGAGGGAGTAACCAAGGAATATACCTTCGTCGGACTTCTCATCAAACTTACTGAGATTGTCCTTGTCGTTGTTGAGAACGAAACATTTGCATCCGAAAATGTGAAAGAATGATATGTTCGGTTTCCTACCCTAGAACAACTCATACAAAGTCTTCTTGATAATTGGTAGAATGTTGACACGGTTGCTTACAAAACAAGTTGTGCTAACCGCATCCGCCCAAAAGTACTTAGGGAGATTTGAGTCGCTAAGCATTGTTCTTGCAAGCTCCACCAATGCCCTATTCTTCCTTTCTACGACACCGTTTTGTTGAGGAGTCCTTGGTGCGAAAAAGTTGTGAGAAATTCCATGCTCTTCGCAAAATTCTTCAAAAGATGAGTTTTGGAATTCTCCACCATGGTCGCTTCTAATGGAGGCTATAGTGAGTGACTTCTCATTTTGTATTTGCTTCGCATACTTCTTGAATGATTTGAAAGCATCACTTTTCTACACTAAAAACAATGTCCACGTATATCGAGAGAAATCATCAACAATAACTAAAGCATAAATGTTACCTCAGAAGCTTTTAGTTCTCAATGGACCGAAAAGATCCATATGCAACAATTGAAGTGGCCTTGATGTGGATACCACTTTCTTGGACTTGAAAGTTGTCTTGGTTTGCTTTCCCTTTTGACATGCATCACATAACTTATCCTTGATGAACTTTATCTTTGTAAGACCAACAACTAGGTCATGCTTTATCAACTTGTTTAAGTGCTCCATGTGAATATGAGCAAACCTTTTATGCCATAGTCACGCCTCTTTGTTGTTCGCCATTAAGCATTTTACCTTCAAGGAAGAGTCATCAAAAGAAATCATAAAATATTATTAAATATTTACCTTTTAGCAAGATGTTATGGGCGACTTCATGTTCTATCAAGCATTCATCCTTTGTGAAATTGATTCGAAATCCTTTGTCACACAATTGACTTATGCTAAGTAGGTTGTGTTTAAGGCCTTCCACATAAAGAACGTCTTCGATGATTGTAAATGGAGATGCACCAATGGTTCCTACTCCAAGAATCTTTCCTTTATTGTCATCACCGTAAGTAACATATCCTTTGGCCTTTAAAGATCGATTTGAAAATTTATTGATGTCGCCCGTCATATGCTTCGAACAACCGCTATCAAGATACCATTGATTAGAAGTTGTCTTCAAGCATACCTACAAAAAAAAATCAAGTATTTTTAGGTACCCAAATTGCTTTGGGTCCTTGATAGTTAGTACCCTTTTCAACCCACACATAATTCCCTTTAGCAATGCCAATGCTGCGCACATAGCAAGCATTATGTGTGTGGCTGTTGATTTCACAATAAAAACAAGAAGGTTGAAAGTGACTTTTATATCTAGGAACATAACTCTTTTTCTTAACAATTCTTTTCTTTTTATGACTTTGTGCATACTTTTAGAATTGGTTGCCTTTTCCTTAACAACTTGTTCACTTGATTTCACAAAAATGGTCTTATTTGTGCTTGGTTTGGAAAACTTGGAATATCCTAAACCACTTTTATCATTAGAATATCTTTGGTGCCTAAGAATTTTCTCCAAGCCAATTTGACCTTTTTCATATCTTTCTAAAACTCTTTTAAGTTGAACAATTTGAAAGGATAAGGACTCACAATTTTTGCATACAAGACTTTGTTTTTCATACATCAATTTTTGTTTTTCACTTTCAATATATTTTTCAAAAGCGGTATTTTGTTCTTCTAAAGATGAAATTAGTTTTTTTTGGGATGAAATGCTTTTATACAAAGTCTTGAATTCTTTTAGAAGTTCATCTATAACTTCTTGTGCATCATTCTCATAAATTGAAAAATTGCTACTAACCTCATCGATTTCTTCATTGGAGTGATGTGAAGTCATAAGAGCCATATTCACACATTCATCGCTTTCCGATTTCGACGAGGAACTTATCTCATTATTGTCCCAAGCAACATGGGCCTTCTTATTCTTTAAATCCTTCTTGCCTTTGAATCCTCCTTTCTTTGCAAGTTTCGGGAAATCTGGCTTTATGTGACCTTGCTTTCCACATTCGTAACATGTGACTTCTTGAATCGATGTGGATGCATCATTTTTCCTGAAATGTTTATTATTTTTAGGAAAAGAGGAATTTTTATTTTTATTAAAAAACTTACCAAGCTTCTTTACAAGAAGCATGAAATTATCATCTTCGGAAGTCTCGTCATCTTTGTCACCCTTAGTATCAACCTTCAAGGCAATTCCCCTGGACTTCTTTTCTTGACTTTCGTGCTTCTCGAGCCTTCCAAGTTCCAATTCGTGCTCTTAAAGTTTACCAAATAAGGACGCGGATGTCATCATTGAGAGAATCTTCTTTTCCGAAATAGCGGTCACTTTCGGTTGCCATTCCCTTGTCAAAGATATTAGGACTTTCAAGTTGAGATCATCATTGGTGAAGGTTTTCCCGAGAGCAATTAAGTGATTTGTTAGATGGACGAATCTCTTTTGCAAGGCAACAATAGATTCACCGGGCTGCATACGAAACATCTCATATTCTTGACTCAATGTGTTTAGCCTCGATCTCTTTACTTCGGTGGTTCCTTCATGCGTTTCTACCAAGGTGTCCCAAATCGCTTTTGCCGATTTACACTGTGATACACGGAAGAATTTGTCCATACTGAGAGCGCTTTGGAGTATGTTGATTGCCTTTTTCTCGTTTAGAATTTTTTTCTTATCATCTTCATCATATGTGCTTTTCAACTTTGTGGTTCCAACACCATTGATCATGTTTACATGATTGTGTGGACCTTCTTCGATTGCTTCCCATATACCTTCTCATTGGGCTTCAAGATGTGCTTTCATTCTAATTTTCCAGAAATCAAAATATTCCCCGGAGAAGAGTAGGGGCTTGTTTCTACTTCCACCGTCTTTGAAAACTGGATTTGTACTTGCGGAAGCCATGCTGGATCTCTAGGAACAAGTTACCTATAACTTGCTCTGATGCCAATTGTAGTTTCAGAGATAGCCTAAGAGATGGGGAGGGTGAATTAGGTTATATAAAAGTTTCTCGGTTATTTTATCGGTGGATGGATTTTTATCGTTTAAGTGTCTAAGATATGAAAGGGGTAAAGTAGAAATTAAAAAGACACAGAGATTTATCCTGGTTCCCTTCACAATCCGAAGGTACATCCAGTCCCCTTACACCTCGTAAGAGATTTTCCACTATAGTTCTAGATCGTAGAACCTATCGCACCATAAACTGGTGAGGCCTACTATCTAACAACTATACATCAAATAGTGTGCAAGAACAATCCTCCTGCAAACACTAACCCTTGCATCCAATAATCCTGGATCACAAGTCATAATAGAAATAATTCTATGAGTTTGGTTTTTAGAGTAATGAATTGTACAATATCAATACAAGATTGATCTTCTCCTTTTAATCAAAGTTCACTTCATCATATCAATGCGAGTGTTCAATATCTAAGAATGTGAAATGTTATGAACAAGATGAACACTTTTGAAATATTTGAAAATATTTGAAAAATGAGTGACTTGATTGAATAAAATTCTATGAGAAAATGTTTGGAGGTGTCTTTTACATTTGAAAAAAATTAAGAATATATATTTCAAAAACACCCATTCAAAAGGGTATGAATTGTTTATGAAACAACCATTTAAAAGGTATAATATTCAAAAATTATTTCAAATGAAAAGAAACAATTTTTCAAAATTCGTTCATTGTTAACCTGTTAACCAAAAGGGGGGTAACCGGTTAACGCTGTAATGTTAATTGAGGAAATTGAAATTTTTGAACTGTTAACCGGTTAACCTATTTGGTTAACCGGTTAACACTGTTAAAACTCAGAAAAATACTAAAGTTTAAAGTGTTAAACTAGTTCCAAATAATTTCTAAAAAGGTATATGCAATATGCTATCATGAAAAACTATATTTTAACACTTGTATATCAATTAAGAGGTGAGTTTTGATATACCTAAGTCTTGTGTCCAAATCTTGAAAGTTTACGAACATTTGCATACGGAGCTTGATTCACACGATAACATATCCATTGATGATGCATATCCTTGTTCTTGATCTTATTGAAAGCTTGACTTTTTGCAAACACGGAATGAGCTTGAATCTTGTTGACTTCATCAAAATATTTAGATTCAAGCATGCTTCTACACACTGCTCTTAAGCTGTCAAAGAATCTAAATGAAATATCTCTTGAAGAACTGATCAACTCATTGAGGAGTCATGATATAGAACTAGAAGAAGATGAATCCTAGAAGAAAGGTAAGTCTGTAGCTTTTAAATCTAACAAATCTGAATCTAAAGCTTTGCAGGAAGAAAAAGAAAGTTATGGAGGCTCATCAGAAGAAGACGAACTATCACTTCTTTCCAGAAGAGTTCAACAGCTCTGGAAGCATCGCCAGAAGATGTTCAGTAATCCCAAAAGATCAAGCAATCATTCTGAATCTTCCTCTGGCTACAAGAAGTCCATAAGCAAAGACGTAGTTTGCGATGAATGCAAGGAACCTGGACACTACAAGAGCGACTGTCCCAAACTTCAGAAAGAGAAGCCCAGAAAGAAGTTCAACAGAGAGAAGAAGAAAAGTCTCATGGCCACATAGGACGACTCAGAATCTTCTAAAGCTGAATTAGAGTCAGAAGATGAACATACCTACATTGCATTAATGGCAAAGATACCGGAAGATGTCAAATTATCTGAATCAGATTCTGATACAAAAGTGGTATTCTCAAAACTTTCTAGATCTCAATTAGAAGACAGCCTCTCAGAAATTTTGGAAAAGTATCAGAAAATCTAATTCAAATACAAAGACCTGAAACAAAGTCTAGTATCTGAATCAGAGGAGATCAGAAAACTGAAGTCAGAAAACTCTAAGCTAAAAGAGAATATTTTAGAATGCAAAATTTCCTTTGAAAAACTTAAAGCTCAGAAGGAATCTGAATCAGAAGTTATACTGAGTTCTGATAGTATCATAAAACAATATGATTATAATTTTCAAAAATTTCTAGCTAAAAACATAGATAGAAGAAAAATTTCCTCAATGATATATGGAGTTAGCAGAAACGGTAGAAGAGGTATAGGTTATGTGAAAACCAAAGGAGAAGAACCACTAAAGTTTAAACATGTTGATGATATGATTATAAAAGTCAACACTCCTTTAAATTCTCACTTCACCTATGGTCATAATCATGATCTGAAATATACTAGTGAGTCATCCAGTTCTACAAGTTCTGATGAGAAACTCAAACTCAATCAGAAGTTTATAAAGTCTAACAAACAAGGACCCAGAAATATATGGGTACCCAAAGATAAAATTGTGTATGTTGCAGATGTCTTTAACGACCAGATTGAAACACCAATCTTGGTACCAGGACTCTGGATGCTCGCGACACATGACAGGAAGAAAGCATATGTTCCAAAGTTTTGAGCTAAAAGCTGAAGGCTACGTAGGCTTCTTAGACAACCAAAAAGGAAAAATCATTGGCTCTGGAACTATTGGTAACAATACACTTCCCTCTATCTCTAATGTTCTGTTAGTAGAAGG
Organism: Lathyrus aphaca; assembly: GCA_963966055.1. Taxonomy (NCBI): domain Eukaryota; kingdom Viridiplantae; phylum Streptophyta; class Magnoliopsida; order Fabales; family Fabaceae; genus Lathyrus; species Lathyrus aphaca. The sequence continues at coordinate 633,750,795 of OZ014519.1, forward strand.
ATTAATGCATAACTTGTTATCCATAAGTCAATTAAGTGATAACGGTTATGATATAATCTTCAATCAAAAGTTTTGTAAAGCTGTTAGTTAGAAAGATGGAACTATTCTATTTAGTGGAAAGAGAAAGAACAACATCTATAAAATAAAACTTTATGAACTGAAAAGTCGGAATGTAAAATGCTTGATGTCTGTGGATAACGAGCAATAGGTCTGGCATAGAAGATTGGGACATGTTAATATGAGAATATTGTCCAAGATTAACAAACTCAATATGGTCAAAGGACTTCCAAATTTGAAGTTCAACTCAGTAGCTATGTGTGAAGCATGTCAGAAAGGCAAATTTTCTAAACCTGCTTTTAAATCCAAAAATGTTGTTTCTTCCTCTAGACCATTAGAGCTTCAGCACATTGATTTGTTTGGACCAGTGAAAACTGCCTCAATCAGTGGTAAGAAGTATGGATTAGTGATCATATATGACAATAGAAGATGGACATGGGTAAATTTTCTTAGACACAAGGATGAGTTTGAAAAAGAGTTTAGAATTGTCAAAGTCAGAAGTGATCATAGTGGAGAGTTTGAAAACAAAAAATTGGAATTATTTTTTAATGAAAATGGAATCTCTCACAATTTCTCTTGCCCTAGAACTCCACAACAGAATGGAGTTGTAGAACGTAAGAATAGAACATTGTAAGAGATGGCCAGAACCATGATCAATGAGACTAACATGGCTAATCACTGCTCTAAAGCTATCAAAGAATCTGAAAGAAATATCTCTTTAAGAATTGATCAGCTCTTTGAGGAGTCATGAGGATAGAACTTGAAAAGGATGAACCTCAGAAGAAAGGTAAGTCTGTTGCTTTTAAATCTAACAAATCTGAATCTAAAGCTTTTCAGGCAGAAGAAGAAATCTCTGGAGGTTCATCAGAAGAAGACGAATTATCACTCCTTTCTAGAAGGGTTCAACAACCCTAGAAGCACAGACAAAAGAAATTCAAAATCCCCAGAAGCAATCACTCTAAATCATCCTCTGGTTACAAGAAGTCCAAAAACAAAGAAGTAATGTGCTATGAATGCAAGGAACCTGGACATTACAAAAGTTATTGTCCTAAACTACAAAAAGAAAAGCCTAAGAAGAAATTCAACAGAGACAAGAAGAAAAGTCTTATGGCTACCTGGGATGAATCAGAATCTTCTGAAGCTGAATCTGAATTAGAAGATGAACATGCCAACATCGCTTTAAAGGCCAACGTATCAGATGATACCAACTCATCATAATCTGTATCAGACTCAGAAACATAAGAGGTATTCTCTAAACTATCTAGAACTCAATTAGAAGATAGCCTCTCAGAAATTCTTTAAAAATATCAGAAACTTCAATTTAAATACAAAAACCTGAAACATGGTCTAGTATCTGAATTTGAAGAAACTAGGAAACTAAAAGCAGAAAAATCTGAGCTGAAAGAAATCATTTCAAAACTTGAAAACTCTTTTGAAAAACATAAAGCTCAGAAAGAATCTGACTCAGAAGTTCTATCTAGTTCTGATAGCATCATAAAACAATATGATCACAGTTTTCAAAAATTTCTACCTAAAAACATTGACAGAAGCAAAATTGCCTCAATGATCTATGGAGTTAGCAGAAATGGTAGAATAGGAATATGATACGTTAAACCTAAAGGAGATGCACCACATAAATTTAAACAAGTTGATGACATAGTCATAAAATACACACCTTTAAATTCTCACTTTACATATGGACACAAACATGACTTAAAATACACCAGTGAGTCATCTTATTCTACAAATTCGGTTGAGAAACCTAAACTCAATCAGAATTATGTAAACTCTAACAGACAAGGACCCAGAAAGTTATGGGTATCCAAAAATAAAATTCTCTATGTTGTAGATGTCTTTAACAACAAAATTAAAACACCAATATTGGTACCTGGAATCTGGATGCTCGCGATACATGACATGAAGAAAGTATATGTTCCAAAGTCTTGAGCTTAAAGCTAGAGGCTACATAGGTTTTGGAGGCAATCATAAAGGAAAAATCATTGGCTCTAGAACCATTGGTATTCGTACTCCTATATATCTAATATTATGTTAGTTGATGGATTGATGCATAACTTGTTGTCAGTAAGTCAATTAAGTGATAATGGTTATGATATAATCTTTAATCAAAAGTTCTGCAAAGTTGTTAGTCAGAAAGATGGAACTATCCTTTTTAATGGGAAGAGAAAGAACAACATTTACAAAATAAAACTTTCTGAACTAAAAAGTCAGAATGTAAAATGCCTTATGTTTGTTAATGATGAGCAATGGGTCTGGCACAGTGTCGCTCCCGGGATTTTCATCCTGGTACAAAGGCGAAAGTGGCGCGGAAAAAGTAGAGTCGCCAGCCAGACATTTTTATCCCGAAAGAATGGGAAAGGTAATGTTGCACAAACCTGAGGAAGAAGGAAAGGACAAGGCCTTGCGAACCAAAGATCTGAATTCGGGAGTCGGTTACGAATTGAGAAGGTATTAGCACCCCAATCCGTCCGTCGTACCCGACGGGATCCACGCTTGCTTGTTTTGTTTCAAAGGGTGAGAAGAATATGATGCTGAACAAATGAACCGCTAACTGGAAATGGAATGAAAAAGAAACTGAAATGAGAAAGGAATAAGAAAATAGAATGGAAAGATGAAATGGGGAAAATGTAGGGAAAATAAAGAATGTGCTCGAACGGGCCCTACCCCGCTGCCTACGTACCTCATCGGGATAATGAGGATCAGAGTCGACGTAGTTCGCCTAACTAAGGCGGGAACTATTTGTTTGTGTTTTTTATACTGGAACCGCGTATGTCTATGCTCAGGTGTTACAGGCTCGTCTGGTACGAGTGCGTTTACCGTCTTGCATGTGTGACAAGTCGTTGCGAGTTCGCGTTGTGAGTGAATGAGATGAGAAAAGAAGTTCCCGCAGGATAGTCGCTTGTTATTTGTTCTTGTCTTTTATGAGAAGTGTTTTGAATTTGTTTGTGAAAATTCTCATACTAAGACCTATCAATCGCGGGAAGTATTTACACCTCGCCCCGAAACAGGACGCGTATAAGCACTCCGCAACAAAGTCTCGTGTCGTACAAGATTGTTCGGCTTTTATTCCTAAATGTTTTATTGCTTTTCTTCATGAGATGAGAAAGAATGACTCAAATTGGAAAAGGGAAAATCTAATGGGAACTAAGACACACCCTAATTTTATTTATTTATTTACAAGTGAGGGCCTATGGTTAATGAGGTATTCTAAACCTAATGAAGGAAAAGGAAAAGAAGAAAAAGAGAGCTAGAAACTAACTTACTTCCTAAGGAAGTTAAGTTGTCTCTAAAGAAAGGGAAAGCCTAAAAGAAAAGCACAAAGTGCTAAGGCAAACAAAATTAAAATGCATAAGAGATGGGAATGAAGTAATGCTTACCTCAATCTTCCCCCCTACAAAACAAAAGTTAGCATGACAATGCATATTGGAAGTAAAATCAAAGCATGAAAGCGATTAATTACCATAAACGTCCTAGAATGAAACTAGGGTTCAAAATAAGACCTAAGTCTAAAGGTGAAGGTACCTAAAGGTTACATGACTTCTAAAGTCAGTAGCTACATGATATAGGTCCCTAAGTATGTTAGGATACCTCACAAGATCAAACTATGTCAAACTATGTACAAAAAGTTCACCTAGGTTCACCTAAATGCAAGTTAGGGTTTATGGATGAAGTATGAATGCGTATGGCTTACAAGCATGAACTAATACATGAAATGAACATCAAAGTCAGTAGTGAATGCTTATGAAGATGGATGAGTGAATATACAATCATGGATTCAATGGATTAGGCATATGGAGCAATGAGAAGAAGATATGAGAAGAAACGAACAAAAATCGCATAAGATCGCACATGATGAAAGTTAAGGAAGAATGGCATGTGAATATGCATGAAATGATTATGGGTCAGTAGCATAAAAGGTATGAGATGCAATTAGAATGAATGAATAGGAATTAATGATTTCCACATAATTCAAGTTATTATTTAGAGGAGAAGAGAAACTAGTTTAGGTTAAAGTTAATTCACATGAGTATGCACTTTAAAGCACCAAAACAAACCAAATGAGTATGGTTCAAAAAGTGACCTATGACTGGAATTAAAGACATACAAATGACATATAATCAACTCCTAAAAGCTACCAAAAATCCCCTCAAGAAAATGGCATGAATGCCTTCTTAACATTTAGGATATGGACACATAAACACATGAATCAACCTAGGATCTAGGTGACATGGAAAAATAGAAAAAAGCATTTAAAAATTATGAAATTAAATCCCTGGAATGATATAGTCATTATCTTACATTTTCCAAAAGGATTATACCAAATTATGCACCAAAGTGCCAAAACAATTCCTTGACTAGCAAGGTAACAAAACATGACCACCAAAAACAACTCCACAAAGTGGATCAAAAAGGGCATCTAAAATTATGAAAAAAAATGACTAAGGGGCATAAAAATGTTACAAATTGCAGTGATTAATCACACACAAAAAATAGGTTTCACACCTATGGGGAAAAATTGTTTTTTGTCCCTTATGTCAAAACACTTCTTTTTGGGACAGCTTGTGATCTAAAACCCAAATTAATTATTAAAACCACCCAAACCTGGAAACAAAAAATATGACAAATTAATTAAGAGGATGAGGATCACTCATGAATTTTTCTAGAATTTTATCTCACCTAAACCTATTTTTAATAATTGCGACGAAACGGGCAAAAAAGTGGATTTTAAGGGGAAGTGAAAGGAATCGATCCTAATGGTTCGTAACCTAATCCCTAAGCTCCGAAATCGACACAACTCAACATATATCACAAATAAATCCAGTGCCTCAGGTGGGAGGGCTCAATATGCACCTTAAGTTATATGGTCCTAAGCCGCATACGACTATAATGATGCTTAAAAGTGGAGAATCGAGATTACTTACTTGAATGACGTGCCGATTCTTTCACATAAAAGAAATCCGGAAAAAAAACCTCAAGCAAGGTCTTGTAGTCTCTTATGAGCAAAATAAATGCCCATCTTCCATAATAACTTTGTGAAGCTTTGGCCATAATCCAAATCGATCCAAATCGATTAAAAAAATTCATAAACACTTACGAACCATTTAATCCAAAATTAGTCCAAAAATTAATTAAAATAAATGACAAAAATTCTAATTGAAAATTACAAGAAAGAATGGATTAGGTATTAATCCACAAAAATTAATTAACAAGAAATAAATTAACAACTTGTTTTTACACCCGAAATCAATTAATAGAATTTAAGAAAAAAAGATAAAGAAACAAGGGTGTGCAATAGGCATCCAGGCAGTAGAGAATAGCAAAACTGGCCCAAAGCCCATTACCCTTATTTGACCCGCAGGAAGGGTGTGTGGCGAAAAATGGAGGGTGCTGAAAGAGAGAAACATGGCCTAAAGGCCCAACTCCATGAGAAACCCGTAGAGGGGGTGCATGAGTAAAATTGATGGGTGCAGATAGTTGTTTCATGGATTCTGAAGCCCAATCCCAATTTGCTAACCCTAACCTAAAATTGAAGCTTAGAAAACCAACGTTCTTCTTCTTCTTCATAAAACAAAACCCCTTCTTCTTTACAAAACAAAACCTCTCCTCCTTCACCTCCACCGTCACTGAAAATCAAGCAACATCACCGACGACGTATCTTCCTCACCACCTTGCTCGATCTTGACTTCATCATCTTCCCCGAACAAGACCCTCTTCCGCCGTCGTCAACCTAATCGATGCCGTCAAAGAGCACCATTATCGCCTCGCCGTTGAAGACGATCCGCACATCACCATCTATTTTGTTCATCATCGATACCTCCTCCGTTACGGCCTTGTGGTATTCATCCTCTTTTCCAAGCTCGCCACGAAATTTTGAGCTTAGACGTCGTTTGAGCGGCGACTCTTCTTGCCGCCGTGCCCTAGCCTTCTCCGACGGCGACATCAACCTCCTCGGCGTAATCTCCAGCGGAACATCCAAAAACACAACACTTTAGATGAATCAAATTTCTAACGAATCATGGACGAACCGTGAAACTGACTTACAACGCGGATGAACAACTCCGGTAGGAACTCTGATTCAAATCTCTTTGTTCACTTCTTTCTGATTTTAGAGACACCATTCTTGATGAATTCTTTGATCTTTTTCTCTTAATGTTGTGTTCTTGATACAAATCGATTATTCTTCTTGAGCGGCTTCTAAATTTGTGACTCAGATATTTGTATCCTTCTTGCAGAACCTATTTATCGACTTGAGTTTGATGTTGTGGCCTTGAAAGTTTATGATGTTGATGAATTTTGAAGAATGAGGCAAGATTATGAAGCTGATTCAAGTTGAGAAAAGATGAATTCCAGGTTTTGCGATAGTGACGATGAAGTTGCATATCGTTGACGAAGACATGATTATCTTGGTAAGTTCTGTTTCATTGTTCTTCTTTTCTCACGATGCCATTTCGATTCTCACTGCTTCTTCCACTTCTGTGTAGACGTCTTAAAGTTGCGATTGACACTTCTCGCGATTGTTGTTGTTGATGACTTATAGGAAAGATTCAGGAATCCATGGAGATATTTAGCACAGAGAGCTGGATGAGGACGATGAAGATTGAAAATAGATTGGAGCTGGTTTGTGCTTTGGAAAAGAATGGTGGGAAGATTGAAGAAATTGAACTGATGAAGTTTTCTGTTATGCATCCCCTGTAACTGAATTTTTTTACTTCTTTTTTTCTGTGTTCTCCCCTTTTTCAATTAGAGGTTTGGATATATATATATTTTTTATGTTGTAACTGATTTTTGGTTGTTATGTTAGTTAAACTAAACTCCTATTATTTTTGTTAAACTTTTTCTATTATAGCTTGTTACTACCAACCTGATAAATTTTGAAAATTTGTGGTGTAATTATATTGAAAATGGTCTTAAGAATAAAATAGGCTAACATTGATACAATTGAAATCAAAAGTGAGATCTTAAGAAAATTGGAACCTGAAAAAAAATGGTTCAGGTATAATGATATTAAGCATGACATGGCTTGAAATTTCAAAATTAATAATGAAGTCAAAATGGATTAATGAATAAAATTTATGGTTTGAAAAAGAAATGGGCCTAAAATAAAGATTTATGGACCTAAAATTGTGACTTTAATGGAATGTAAGAAAAAATAATCCCTTTTGATAATTGGTAAACATGGGCCAAAAAATGAGCTTTGGATTCAAATGGGATAATCGGATTGAGTGATTTGTTTCAAATAAATGGATGCGAGTCTTGTTCGAATAGATGGAGGAAAAGCGTTTTTTTTTAAAATGGTTATTACGAAGAAAACTCAAAAATGAATGAAGATTTAAATTTAGAAATAGGTATGGATAAAATGGACAACAAAATTTATGGCTTAGAAAAGACACGGGCTACAAAAACAGGGTGAACCATGGAACTGAGCGTTAAGAATAAATTCGAACAACTTCTTTCCAAATAAACCAAAACAATGCTCTTTTCCTTAGCTCAAATTAAACCTTTGAGCAAAAACCACTTCTCTAGAACTATGATGCCATGATGAATCCAAAAATCGATAATCCCTGAACCATGTCTGCTTTTAATTATTTGGAAATGTCACACTTGAATGAATACCTTCACAAAGTAAACCTAGATCAACAACCTTGATGATGAATAGTCGTCATGAATGAAGTCCGCGAGAATCACTGAATCAGGGAAATAAACCCTAATTAAACGGCAAGATCATAATAAGATGAAATTATTGATAGCCACATAACCCAAAATTTGAATTCATCGGATAACCATCATAGGGTGTGAAGCCCTAATTCCATAGTCCATGAAACAAACTCCAGTGAAGTAGAATCCACAAACTAATGGAATGACCTGGTTCTTCATAGGGTATTGATCCCATGCCTGAGGCGTCAATGAAATGCATGATTATGATGTTAATGACCTAATGGGAAATGCAGATGAAATGCAAGGCGTAAAGCCAATTAGTGGTAAAAAGAAATGAGGGCAAATTTTGAGGTATTACAGCTGCCCCTATTCAATCATCTGCATACCTGAACGAATAATTGCAACAACTTTTAGACGTTAAAGGTATGGAGTGATTGAATACTCGAATAGAACCTGAAAATTTGCACACTGAGGGCAACAGAAATGCCATCTGTCCCTTTATTTATTTATGATTTTTTATTTTGACCTCTGAATAGGTAACGGGAAAAGACCAGGTGGAATAGAATCAACGCAATCACTGCGACTGCTGAACGAATCAAAGCCACACCGAGGGTGCCTATTGGCGAAACGGGACTTAACGCAACATCAACCGATTTGCGACTCAAATAAGATCAACCGATCTAACATGGAGATGGTATCAATCGATCCATAACCAAGAGGAACAAGATCATTGTACTTAAATGATAACCCGAGACGCGACCGTTGTACTTAAACGGAGACGCGAAAAAAATGAGACTGTTGTACTGAAACAAGACTCAAAGACGAGACCATTGTACTTAAATGGAGACTCGAAAGAAACGGGATCGTTGTACTTAAACGAGAGCCCAAGACGCAACCGTTGTACTGAAACGGAGACGCGAAAAAATGAGACTGTTGTACTGAAACAAGACTCAAAGACGATACCATTGTACTTAAATGGAGACTCGAAAGGAACGGGATCGTTGTACTTAAACGAGAGCCCAAGACGCGACCGTTGTACTGAAACGGAGACGCGAAGAAACGAGACTGTTGTACTGAAACGAGGCTCAAAGACGAGGCCATTGTACTTAAATGGAGACTCAAAAGGAATGGGATCGTTGTACTTAAACGAGAGCCCAAGACGCGACCGTTGTACTGAAACGGAGACGCGAACAAATGAGACTGTTGTACTGAAACAAGACTCAACCGGGGGTAACAACAAGACGTGGTAGAAGTAACCACCCTGGGAAACGAAGTTGCATTTTGTGGGTAACACTTCAATCTGATTGGAGATGTAACGGGTCTTATGTAATATACCTCAAAACTGGCCCATGCCGGTATGCATATGTTTGAATTTATGGCATAATGCTCCATGATGATGGAAATGCTACGCTTTGGAGGATGCAAATGTGATGATGATTATGCGTATGCAAATGCGAAGAGATCTCCTGATAAGGAGACTGCAGGTATCCCAGATGGCTTGGCTGGGGAGAAATGATGATCACTGCATTGATCTGATCCATCCTGATGAGGGGGAAGCAACTCTGCGGGGAACGTTGTTAATGATGCACCGGTTCTGAACTGCCGGCATTGCCAAAAAATAAATTGGACTTGGGGATTAGAATTCCAGGACCCTGCTGGAGATGGACCCTTCTTGCTAGTCACGCTACCCGTTGACTCTATTGGGGAAGTGAGGACCTCCTGACTTGGCTGGGAACCAAAGGCATGACACTGTTGAGGAAGCACCTTGCTGGGGAGGAAAGAACTCCTTGTACTGTTGAGGATTGCCCATGTCTGAAGGGAAACTTCTGCTTGGGGATGACACCCACATTTTGCTGCCTTGCTGGGAGAGATTTCAACTTCCACTTTACTGGGGATGACAAATAATGTCAATGATAAAGCTTCCCGCTGAAGATAAGAGCTCAAGTTGCCACTTGTTGGGGATAAGAGATAAATCTTCTCACGTTGGGAATGAGAGATTATGATACTCTTCTGCTCAAGAAGCAACCTTCAATTTGCCGCACTACTAGAGAAGGAACTGTCTAATGAGACTTGCTAAGGAATTCTGATCAATGAAGTCCACCGACGAAACAACTCTTGAAGTACTGTGCCGACAATGGCTTTGCCCCTAGCCCTGGGTTGATAGGTTGCCAACTAATCATGATTGAATAATGGTTCTCTGAAATTTTCAACTCACCTCAAACTAAGGTCCATCGGAAGAAAATGTCTCAAGAGGATTTTACAGAAAACATGACATACGAAATGCCTCAGTGTCTTCAAACTCTTGGAGAGATTCGTTGGATCTCGAAATAACTGCCCCAGACTGCATGGTCTATGAAAGAAATTTGCCTCACGAGGATTCATGAAAAACCTCATAGCACCGTGAAATATTCTGCCCCAGTATTTTGGACTTTGGATATGCGCTTTAGATTTACCGTCTTCGAGAAAAAGTACTTCTCATGCTCTTGGGGTGGCCTGCCCCAGGACGAGCCTTGAAGTGATCACCTCTGACTGACCGTGCTTTGAAGAAAACACCCAGACCGACTGTTCTTTGAGAGATTGGATCTCGAAGTAATTGCCCCAGTTTGGCTAAAATTTGAATGCATGCATCAGACTCATGAGAGATTTGATCTCGAAGTGATTGCCCCAGTTTGGTTGAAATTTGAATAATGCCTCCGCCTGATGGCTCTTTGAGAGATTTGTATCTCGAAGTGATTGCCCCAGCTTGGCTGAATTTTGAAGAGATTGCTCGACATGATTGCCCCGGATTAGTTGGCTCTTACCAGGAATGTTGGGAAAGTCCCTACTCGATGGAGTTTTCTTAAAAAGTGCACCTCGACAGATTGTCCTTCGGAAGTTTCAGACTTCTCAACTTGGCAAGATTAAGCTTCTGGACTGAAGTTTCGTATGTGAATTTTTATGATGCCCAACAAATATATGCAAGCAGAAAATGTTTATTCTAAGAATGAAAATTCTAATGCAACACACATGTTAATCTTGAAGTTTTACTGTGAAAAGATGTCTCCAACCTTTGTGAGTGAATCACTGGTTAAGATACGACATTGATTTTTGATGAATGAAAGCATGCACATGCAACACCAACAAAGAACTTTTAGCACAACTCATAGGAGTCAAGAACGCGATCTTGTGGTAGTACGCTCTCAAAAATAACCCTGTTTCAGTTAGGACTTTTAAGGGTTGTATCGTGGTCTGGTTCACGGTTATAGAAACAAAGGATATAGGCTCGAAATTTATTTGTGCCCACCCATCTTCGTGATGTTATTCATTCCTATTTTCAGCTAGCTTTCACAAGCGCTCACTTCTCAAAAAGGGTTTTGTGATGGTTAAGGAACCAATTACACTAACAGTTTAAGCACCAATTAGGTTGTCATTTGTCACCCCTCTTATCTTTGGTGTCTGTGCCACACGACTCTGTACTTGTTCAAGGATCTTTCTGGTGTAATCCTTTTCGTCTTTCGCTTTTGCATTATTTGATTATCCCTAACTTTTGCCTGGACTGATTCTTGTGAATCTTTGATTGTGAAGTCCAGCGGGATGCCCTAATTTTTTCCTAAGTCGCTTGTTTTCAAGTTTCGACTTAGCGGGCTTTCTCATTCATTTTTTTTTCAATTCTTCTTTTTTTTTGAACAAATCATGTGACACTGTTTGTATTGATTGCTTTGAAAAGGTCGTGACTGTCCCACTTCTTGGTTGTTGAGGGATAACCATTGTGGTCTCCGGTCTTTGGACCTCTTGATTGGGATAACCATTGTGGTTTCTGGTCATTGGACCTCTTGATTTGGTACAATGAAAGGTAATGGATCCTCAGATTTGCACTCCTTTTCGAAATCTGAACGATCGGTCCAGCTAGCTGACACCTACCCTGCCCCTGGGTTAAATGCAAGGGTTTTTTTTTATGCGAAAAGAAACTCCTACTTCAAGGCTCAAATGGGTTGGCGAGGGTCTATCTCCCTTATATCTCCGGTGTTTAGGATTTGAAACAATGCCTGTACATCGTCAACAGGGTCTTTCTCAAAAGCACACAATTAGAGTTTTTGCGTTTTCATTTCGTCATCCTCCCTGATAAAGTTTAAGCACAACAGTTGGTATTGCAATGCACATACATAAAATCATGAGTGAATACGAATGGATTACTTCAAGAAAAACATGTGCATTTTATTATGATTATCATTCAAAAACAAATAAGTTTCATGCATGCATACAAATGTTTAAACAAACAATATAAACTATAAATGAAAATGCAGTAAAGAAGCTGAACATTGCCGTCATTGAGGAGACTTGACTCCGTCTGGACTTATTGCTTCTGAAGATGCCCTTGCAAACTAAGATGCCAATTTGATGAGGATATTTCAATATATGGGCAGACTTCCTAGCATGATGACCTTTGATTCGATCGAATTTTGCACCTTGTGCCTGAACACATCATAGTTGTCAAATGGTATGCCTAAATGCCCCTGGGTGGTACTTGCATCTAGCCTTCACATCATGGTGGTCATTGTTGAGGAGGTCTGACTCCGTCTGGATTTATTGCTCTCGAAGACTTTTCAGCAGTCAGCAGTCTGGATATTCATATCATTACTGTTTTGGTGCCACATCCTCACTTTTACCTGGCGTAATCATAATAGTCTTGGAGTCAATCAAATTCGGGACCTTGTCTTCACCTTTGTCTCTGAAAGACTTTCAATTTTCAATTAAATGGCCAGGTGCCCCAGAATGATAGTCATACTTGGCATTGAAACCCCAAAGGAAGCTTTGTCGGAGATGATCCTGATGTAACTAGCCCAACTAGCCTGAATCTGAGCAGATGAGGAAACCCGTTGCGCGTACAACATGAAAATATGATCAAACTTTTTCTCAAGTTGTTTTGGTCTTTACCCATATGCTCTTCCCCTAGGATTCTCTTGGGAAGCTGAGGTTGGATGCTGACAACGACATCTGGAGGGAAGAGGTTGATAAAGTTAATATATAAGGTTGCTCGGAAAGATCTCAGGTGATCTCCTGCCTACGTATCTCCATTGACCAATGGAGAATCAGAGCAGCGTAGTTCCCCTCAATAGGGATGAAAATAGCTTTGTTCAGAATTTCCATAACCAAGCTCATCTGAGTCTTCATCTGGTTGACTTCCTGTTTCAGCAGTTTCTGGTTTTGAAATAAAGCTTATACCTCTGCCCTGAATGGCCTCAGCTGGGTCTTCCTTCGATTACCTCTGCCCGGAGTTGCTTCAAATATATACCTTGATGATTGTGATTCAAGTTGTCCATTCTGATGAGAAATCAAGTCAGGAAAATAATTTCTCTCTGAACACCTGTCAAGAATGCAAGGATGTATGAAAATTCCATGTTCAATTATTTCTGAGGAATCTATCTGCTTTAATTCAAGTTTTGATACAGAAAAATCCAACAACATGATTCAGATATGTGATCCTCGGAAATAACTGAACATGTATGCAGAAATGCTATGATGTCATGTATGCAACAGACGTGTGATCAATGGTGTGATGTTGGTGTTGAGCAGTGAACCAACTGTCTGAATAGAACCATAATAGCAGCACCATCTCTGTACAGAACCCCATAACTGAGAACCCAATAACTGTAGAACTGGATCACATAATTGAACAATCACTGATGGTGTTGAAGCTGAACAATAAGCCAAGTGTCTGTGGAGAGTCATAATAATAGTCACAATATCAAGGTCGCAATGGTAATCACAGTAACAATTTCTCTGAATAGAAATCTCGAATCTCAGAATCAGAGAACCATAGAACACTGAACAATACTGACAAAATGGGTATGTTGAAGTTTAGGGTTCCTGCAAACCTGTAAACCCCTCCCAATCTCACGGGTGTGCTACTCAGGTCAGCATCACAGACTCTCAAAGCCGAACAGCAATAATACGTTCACCATTTCCGAGAAATGGCTCATGACCAGATCAGGGAATCGGTTTGGCATTATGTACTACTCAGGGAGGCCTCAGCTGAGTCCAAGGAAACAAGCATCCCTCCTAAGTCCTCAGCTTCAAGCACTGAATCGAGAAACAATAGTACATTCATCCCGAAGGGTACAATACTATCATCATACGATCAGTTTGCTTTAACTGAATTCCTATGAGAGAACCAGGCCATCCTATGCGAGTTCCCAATGGACCCTCAGATGCGAGTGGGTTTGCCAACAAATGTGGTCTGCCACTGTCATCACTGGAGAGGGGTGTTCCCATTAAGGTCCTCAAAGATCGGTCACCAGATGCACATAACTATCAAGGTCGTACCCTGAAGTGAAGTAATCCCCACACAGAATAGTTCCAAGACGGTCGCAATCTGGGTGTGGAACACATCGCCACCCATCATGGTGAGATACCATGGGAGTACAATGTCTGTCCACGCTAATCCTATGGTGCACTCAAGCCGGGTAGTTGGCTTATCTCACAGTAACTCCCAACCCACAGAAAAAATGAAAACCAGCACAGCCAGACAGTCCAGTATAATATGATGCATGGAAAATAAAATACTGAAAGCGGTAGATAAATGTGATAAAGTAAAGTTGTAAAGTAAAACTGTAAATGAAAACAATAAAGCTAAACTAAAGCACACGGCAGCAAACAGATAAATACCCCAAAGAAACAAAACCAAACAGGCGCTAGGATTGACTCTACAAGGGAAACCGGAAGAATCAGTTTAGTCCCCAGCAGAGTCGCCAGCTGTCGCTCCCGGGATTTTCATCCTGGTACAAACGCGAAAGTGGCGCGGAAAAAGTAGAGTCGCCAGCCAGACATTTTTATCCCGAAAGAATGGGAAAGGTAATGTTGCACAAACCTAAGGAAGAAGGAAAGGACAAGGCCTTGCGAACCAAAGATCTGAATTCGGGAGTCGGTTACAAATTGAGAAGGTATTAGCACCCCAATCCGTCCGTCGTACCCGACGGGATCCACGCTTGCTTGTTTTGTTTCAAAGGGTGAGAAGAATATGCTGCTGAACAAATGAACCGCTAACTGGAAATGGAATGAAAAAGAAACTGAAATGAGAAAGGAATAAGAAAAGAGAATGGAAAGATGAAATGGGGAAAATGTAGGGAAAATAAAGAATGTGCTCGAACGGGCCCTACCCCGCTGCCTACGTACCTCATCGGGATAATGAGGATCAGAGTCGACGTAGTTCGCCTAACTAAGGCGAGAACTATTTGTTTGTGTTTTTTATACTGGAACCGCGTATGTCTATGCTCAGGTGTTGCAGGCTCGTCTGGTACGAGTGCGTTTACCATCTTGCATGTGTGACAAGTCGTTGCGAGTTCGCGTTGTGAGTGAATGAGATGAGAAAAGAAGTTCCCGCAGGATAGTCGCTTGTTATTTGTTCTTGTCTTTTATGAGAAGTGTTTTGAATTTGTTTGTGAACATTCTCATACTAAGACCTATCAATCGCGGGAAGTATTTACACCTCGCCCCGAAACAGGACGCGTATAAGCACTCCGCAACAAAGTCTCGTGTCGTACAAGATTGTTCGGCTTTTATTCCTAAATGTTTTATTGCTTTTCTTCATGAGATGAGAAAGAATGACTCAAATTGGAAAAGGGAAAATCTAATGGGAACTAAGACACACCCTAATTTTATTTATTTATTTACAAGTGAGGGCCTATGGTTAATGAGGTATTCTAAACCTAATGAAGGAAAAGGAAAAGAAGAAAAAGAGAGCTAGAAACTAACTTACTTCCTAAGGAAGTTAAGTTGTCTCTAAAGAAAGGGAAAGCCTAAAAGAAAAGCACAAAGTGCTAAGGCAAACAAAATTAAAATGCATAAGAGATGGGAATGAAGTAATGCTTACCTCAATCTTCCCCCCTACAAAACAAAAGTTAGCATGACAATGCATATTGGAAGTAAAATCAAAGCATGAAAGCGATTAATTACCATAAACGTCCTAGAATGAAACTAGGGTTCAAAATAAGACCTAAGTCTAAAGGTGAAGGTACCTAAAGGTTACATGACTTCTAAAGTCAGTAGCTACATGATATAGGTCCCTAAGTATGTTAGGATACCTCACAAGATCAAACTATGTCAAACTATGTACAAAAAGTTCACCTAGGTTCACCTAAATGCAAGTTAGGGTTTATGGATGAAGTATGAATGCGTATGGCTTACAAGCATGAACTAATACATGAAATGAACATCAAAGTCAGTAGTGAATGCTTATTAAGATGGATGAGTGAATATACAATCATGGATTCAATGGATTAGGCATATGGAGCAATGAGAAGAAGATATGAGAAGAAACGAACAAAAATCGCATAAGATCGCACATGATGAAAGTTAAGGAAGAATGGCATGTGAATATGCATGAAATGATTATGGGTCAGTAGCATAAAAGGTATGAGATGCAATTAGAATGAATGAATAGGAATTAATGATTTCCACATAATTCAAGTTATTATTTAGAGGAGAAGAGAAACTAGTTTAGGTTAAAGTTAATTCACATGAGTATGCACTTTAAAGCACCAAAACAAACCAAATGAGTATGGTTCAAAAAGTGACCTATGACTGGAATTAAAGACATACAAATGACATATAATCAACTCCTAAAAGCTACCAAAAATCCCCTCAAGAAAATGGCATGAATGCCTTCTTAACATTTAGGATATGGACACATAAACACATGAATCAACCTAGGATCTAGGTGACATGGAAAAATAGAAAAAAGCATTTAAAAATTATGAAATTAAATCCCTGGAATGATATAGTCATTATCTTACATTTTCCAAAAGGATTATACCAAATTATGCACCAAAGTGCCAAAACAATTCCTTGACTAGCAAGGTAACAAAACATGACCACCAAAAACAACTCCACAAAGTGGATCAAAAAGGGCATCTAAAATTATGAAAAAAAATGCCTAAGGGGCATCAAAATGTTACAAATTGCAGTGATTAATCACACACAAAAAATAGGTTTCACACCTATGGGGAAAAATTGTTTTTTGTCCCTTATGTCAAAACACTTCTTTTTGGGACAGCTTGTGATCTAAAACCCAAATTAATTATTAAAACCACCCAAACCTGGAAACAAAAAATATGACAAATTAATTAAGAGGATGAGGATCACTCATGAATTTTTCTAGAATTTTATCTCACCTAAAACTATTTTTAATAATTGCGACGAAACGGGCAAAAAAGTGGATTTTAAGGGGAAGTGAAAGGAATCGATCCTAATGGTTCGTAACCTAATCCCTAAGCTCCAAAATCGACACAACTCAACATATATCACAAATAAATCCAGTGCCTCAGGTGGGAGGGCTCAATATGCACCTTAAGTTATATGGTCCTAAGCCGCATACGACTATAATGATGCTTAAAAGTGGAGAATCGAGATTACTTACTTGAATGACGTGCCGATTCTTTCACATAAAAGAAATACGGAAAAAAAAACCTCAAGCAAGGTCTTGTAGTCTCTTATGAGCAAAATAAATGCCCATCTTCCATAATAACTTTGTGAAGCTTTGGCCATAATCCAAATCGATCCAAATCGATTAAAAAAATTCATAAACACTTACGAACCATTTAATCCAAAATTAGTCCAAAAATTAATTAAAATAAATGACAAAAATTCTAATTGAAAATTACAAGAAAGAATGAATTAGGTATTAATCCACAAAAATTAATTAACAAGAAATAAATTAACAACTTGTTTTTACACCCGAAATCAATTAATAGAATTTAAGAAAAAAAGATAAAGAAACAAGGGTGTGCAATAGGCATCCAGGCAGTAGAGAATAGCAAAACTGGCCCAAAGCCCATTACCCTTATTTGACCCGCAGGAAGGGTGTGTGGCGAAAAATGGAGGGTGCTGATGTAGAACCTCAAATTTGCCTTCTTTATTTTAAACATCATAATACATCATTTGCATCATAAGCATATCATATATATAGCATTATAGCATGGGAAAATAAAGCATGACAAGCATCAAGCCCTAACATGAGGCATATGGCCATTTGGGGAGGTGTTGGAGGCCATCTAAGCTAAGACAAGGGTTCCATTGGATTTGTGGGAGGCCTATGATGAGTCTAGACTCTTTTGGCAAGGCCAAGTTCACCTACAAAAGCTCAGAAGATTGCTTAATCATCACAAGTTTTAAGACAAGGCAAGGCTCCTAAGCAGTGCAGCCAAATTAGGGTTTTGACTTCAAGAGCCTTAAACTCATAATTTTGGCCAAATCTTTTGGGCAATGTTTTCCATATGATAAGAGGTCCCTACATGTCAATTTTCATGAGAAAATTCCAAATGGAAGTCAGTCATTGCCTTAGTTGCTTGCAGATGAAGTAATTGGTCAACTGTGCCTGTAAAAAGTCAACTGTCTGATTTCAAGGGGGTCCAAGCCACTTTTTCTTGCCAAGGGAGGTCTTTACAATGTTATAAGATGTTTGGGATGGTTGGAGATCAATAATCATGGATATTTGGAGGTTTTTGCAAAAATGGTATAAAGTTGGTTTTTGAGATTTTCCAAATTTAGCAATTTTTGCCCTAATTTTCAAGTGAGCTTAACATGGTCAAAAATTCTTCAAATGAACCCAACCCAAACATGAAAGTTGAAGACTAAGGCCTGCCATTTTCAAAAAGTACAAGTACATTTTCATGGGATTTATGGTTTGAGAGATAAAGCCCTCGAAAATTTCATGCATTTTAGGGCAAAATCACATTTCCATGTACACACCAAATGCAAGAGTGCTCAAAACTCATTTTTAAGTGCTGGAATGGATCAAATGAGGTTACTAAGTTACAATGCAATGTATTTAGATGATTTTGCTCAAAAGAAACTTACATTTTGATGCCAAGCAAAGAAGTGTACTCAAAAATGCAAATTTAGCCAAATCATGAGAAGTATGTAATGGTTAACTCTAAGGGCCAAAGTTGTTTATGTTCTGACCAAGGATTAGAAAGGGCTTGTATATGTGCCAAAAGGCCAAGCAAAGAGTGAGGTATGTGAGCTTATCTCACACTTTTGCAAATGATGCAAAATCTCAAAAAGGGCTCATTTATTCCCATTCCAAGTGCAATGTGAGGCCACCATCCTTTTATTCATGCCATATCAAGTTGAAAGCTCAAGAGAAATGGGAGGGTCCAGGCAAGGAATTTGACACATTTCCCAAAATGCAAGTGCATGGGCATTTAAGGTTTTTGGTGTCACATGAGATGTCATTTTTTACCAAAGGGGCAAGTTGATATGGAATGATGTTGCAAGCTATTTGTATACCATTTAGAGACACTATTTCACAATGCATGGTATGAAAAGGTTTTGGCCCAAAAAGGGGTGCAGAAAGCATGAGTGGAATGTGAGATATCTCATGAGGAGCATTTTTAGCAAAATGATAAGAATAGCATTATACACTGATCCAAGGGCCAGTTTTCTTCCACTTATAAACTAAGGGATCATTAGAGGTCGGCATGTGCAAAGGGAGTGGGAAGAGCACGAGTGAATGATTCCACCACTCACCTCATGCAGGTTTTGCAAAATCACCTCATGCACACTATTCTCACGTGCATTTCCTTGCCAACCCTAGCTACTGAAAACACACCATATATAAGTGAGTTTCTTTCTTTGAATCGGCCAGAGAAAGAAGAATTTCATCAAACTCAAGCTTTGGCTCTTGCTGCATTTTCTCTCATAACTCCTCATCCATAGCTCCATTTACAAAGCAGACCCCATATTCTTGTTCCTGAAGCTTCATAGGACATAGATCAAGCTCCATTTCAAGCTAGAGAAAGTTTCTTATACCAGTCCAGTTCAAACCAGATTCCACCAAAGAGCAAGGTTGAAGTGATTTTGAAGCTTCTTTCACATTTATTTTGTGAAAGGAGGTTGCTAGAAGATCATCCCAAGCTGGATTTTGGTTCTCTTGGAGAAATTTAAAGCTGTGTAATCTCAGGTATGCCTCAAATCCATAAGTTTGTAAATGATTTTTGTGATGTGCATTGTAATCTGCTTGTTACACTGAGCATGGAGAGCTTTTTGTTTTTGAAAATGATGTTGAAATGAGGTCGGGCTAGGGTTTTGAAGTTTCTAGATCCAAACTGTTTTGATGCTGTTCATGCTGTGTGTTTTGTTTTACATGTTTGTGAAGATTGATTCATGTTGTGCTTAGTGAGAGGATCATTTTTGATGTTGGGTTCGTGTGTTTTCATGGAGAAATGGAGGAGATATGATTCTCTGGTTTTGAGGTTTTGTTGCTGCTTGGTCCTGTTGTTCGCATGCTTCAGCTTGTTTTCATGGGAGTGAGGTTGAAGATGATGAGGTGGAGGGCGCAGATTGGTGGGGTTTATGTTTTGTCTCTTGTGACTAAAACCCTAGCATGACCGGTTGATAATGTTCACATGTTTGGTTCATTTATTTGTTTTGGCATGTCATATAAGTTTAAAGCAATGCCTGAGTTCCTTGTGCATTTCATTTTCGTATGGGCCCAAGGCAACATGCTAGCTGCGCCCCCTGCTGGGCCCAAGTGATCAAGTGAGCTGACCAGCCTTGCTTTTTACACTCCACCATCATTTTGTTATTCCTTTTATTTTCTTCATTGTTCCTCTTACATTTTTATTATTTTAAAGTACTTCTTGATATCTAAAAAAATCCAAAAAAATTCATGTGTGTTCTTTAGTTCATCTAGTATTTTATCATATTTTTTTCACATTTTTATTCTCATTCCACGTGGCCAAATTAATTCAACACTAGGCATTGCTTTGTTGTGGACTCTCATGAACCAATCTGTTTTGCCAAATTTCTATCTTCCTCATCCTTTAAGCTATGAACCTCATTCTTTTTGCATTCAAATCCTAAGACACTCTACTATCTTCATGATTTATCTTAGATTTTTTCACAAACTTCCCTGCTGGATTTTGATTGAGTTACTTGTGCATCAATTTTCTAAACCCTAATTGGTGATACCTTGCATCTTTGAGCTTCATTGACTTAGTTTGATGCTGAATTTTTGCAACCTCTTTTGGATTCTCATTTCCTTGTGTTTGAAGGGTACTTTGATGGTTGGGTAGATTTTTTAGGTGCTTGGATTTATTTATTAGGTATTTTCTTCCTCACCTTGCCTTGTTTTGTACCCCTTGAGTCTTATGGTCTCTTTTAAGTTTAGAAGGGCACTTGTGCCAACTTCTCCTCATCTTTTGGGATCCTTTAGAGGCATAGGGTTGTTCCTGATCTTAGGATAGGGTTTGAGTTTCCTTGAGCTTTGGTTTTTTTGATTCTCTTTTATGTGTATTATATCCTTAAGTTTTATGCATGTCTTCTTTGCATTTGTTTCACTTCTAATCATCTTAGTGTGATCTTGTGCTGCTTTGTTCATCATCTTATGAACTCTTTGCCATGCCCTTATGCTTGTATAACTTCTGACTTGTTGGTTCATGCCTTGGTTTTATGATGTTACACTAACCTTGCAGGAGCTATGGTAAGTGAGAGATGTGGGAATTGAGTTCCACATCTCCGTCTCTCATCTCTTCTCATTTTGTTTATATGGACTAACATTTTCTTGTTGGGCTTAGGCCTTTCTCATCCCTTCTCCTATCTTCTTCTTCTCTTTTTCTTTCCTTCTTCATTAGGATAGAAACCTCACTAACCCTTAGGATATCCATGCATGTGAATACTTAGGATTATTTTAGTCCCCCTTTAGAATTTTTCCTTTGTGATCCTTTTGGTTCTCTTCTCTTCTCATCTCATAACTCTCTAAAAAACACCTTAATAAGTTTGAAGTGATGTCTTGATCCATAGCCTTATCCCATGAGGTATGCTTGTAGTATTCCCATCTTGGGATAGTACATGTTTACCTTGTGATGCACAAGTCTGATCAAGGTATCTTCTTCATCAAGAAAAGCATAAAAAACACTTCTTCATCTGTAAATAACCAAAAACACTTAATAATTCAACAAGTTAGTGAGCTTAGGCCCTAATCTTTGGTTTCAAGTTTTGGGGATCTTCTCCTTACTTGAGTGTGCTTGTTCTATTATTCCATCTTGGAATGTAGTGACAAGTGCACATTCCATGGAAAAGAGTTTGAGTTCACTTCCTTGTGACACACTCATAAAAGCTTCTAAAAAACACAAACAAACAACAAGCGTCTCTCCTTCGGGAATTCTTTTCTCACCTCATTCGCTCCGTACGCGAACTTGCTCCTACTTGTCATCTTGCAAGACGGTTACGCACTCGTCGTCCGAGTCTGCAACACCTGAGCAATGGCATAGGCAGTTCAAGCCTTAATTCACAAGTAATTTCCTTTGGTACCCCTAGTTAGGGGAACTACGGCGTCTCTGATCCTCATTATCCTGATGAGGTACGTAGGCAGCGGGGTAGGGCCCGTTCGAGCACAATCTTTATTTTCCCTACATTTCCCCTTTTATTCTCATTCTCTTTTTCATTTCTTTTCTCATTTCCTATTTCCATTCCAGTTAGCAGTTCATTTGTTCAGCAACAGTCATATTATTTCTCACCCTTTGAAACAAACAAGCAAGCGTGGATCCCGTCGGGTACGGCGGACGATCTGGGTGCTAATACCTTCCCAGGTCGTAACCGACTCCCGAACTCAGTCTCTTTGGTTCGCAGGACCCGTGTCCTTCCTCTTTCTTTTCTTCTGGTTTGTGCAGCATTACCATTCCCGTTCCTTCGGGATAAAAATGCCTGGCTGGCGACTCTATTCTTTTTTCCGCGCCACTTTCGCGTTTGTACCAGGATGGAAATCCCGGGAGCGACAGCTGGCGACTCTGCTGGGGATCGAACCCAGAATCTCTGGTTCCCCTGTGAGTCTCTCCTAGCGCTTGTTTGTTTCTGTTTCATTGGGTTATGTTTGTTTGATGTGGCTTGTTGTATTGTATTGTTGTTTGTTTACTACTTCATTTACAGCTTTATTTTACAGCTTTATTTACGGTTTTCAGTATTTATTTTCTGCATCATATATATCATACTGGACTGTCTGGACTGGTTTTCTTTGGTGGGATGGGAGTTACTGGTTCTTGAGAGTTATGAGCCAAGTACCCGGCTCGAGTGCACTATAGGATTTAGAGTGGTTCCACTTTGGCCTCATGAGATCTTGTCATGGGGGTAGTAGTGAGTTCCACACCCAGGTTGCGATTGTCTTGGAAATGTCTTGATTTGGGGATCTTCCTCTCTCATTACATAACCTTGACAGTTATGTGCAGCTGGGGACCGATCATTGAGAACCTTTGTGGAAACAACCCTCTCCAGTGGTGACAGTGGCAGACCACATTTTGTGGCAAACCCATTCGCACCCGAGGGTCCACTAGGAACTCGCATAGGATGGCCTGGTTCTCTTATAAGAACTCGGTCAAAGCATCTGGTCGTATGACATTAGTACTGTATCCTACGGGCTGAATGTACTATTGTTTCTCGATTTCAGCGCTTGAAGCTGGGGACTTATAAGGGATGCTTGTTTTTCCCGGACTCAGCTGAGGCCTCCCTGCATAGTACATAATGCCTAACCGATTCCCTGATTTGGTCATGAGCCATTTCTCGGAGATGGTGACAGTATTATTGCTATGTGGCTTTGAGAGTCCGTGATGTCTGACCCGGAGCCTTTTGCCCGTGAGATTGGGGGGTGTTTACAGGTGTGCAGGAACCCACGACCTCAACATACACTCATTTGTTCAGTTATGATCCTTGGTCCTGTGATTATGATCTGTGGTTCTATTGACTCTATGGTTCCGAAGTTATGGTCCTGGAATTCTGGATTTCTTGATACCGTGATTCTGAGATTTTCTATCAGAGGGTTGTGATTATCAGAGGGTGTGACTCAGTGAACTTTTGGGTTTGCCAGTTATTCAGAGGGGCCCTTGTCAGTGTTCCAGTCCAGATGGTCCCAGTTGGTCATGTGCTTGCATTGCATTACATTTGCATCATTCTTTGCATTAACTGTTTATGTTTCCCATTTTTCAGGTCATTAATCACATCTGTTCCCAGTTCTGGTATTCTTATCTCTATGGCAGAAATCAGAAGCGATCCGAGGAAAAAGAATGTGCATTATACCTTTCTTCAGCCGGAAGTCAGAAGTGTTCAGAGGTTAGCAGGTCTGATGAACGATCAAGTCTTGGGTAATTTCAAGAAAAGATATGGCCAGATACTGAAGTTTGTGGACAAGCCTACTACAGACCAAAAGGACAGCTTGCATACCTTGTTGCAATTTTATGATCCCATGTTGCGTTGCTTTATTCTTCCAGGTTACATCTTAGCTCCGACATTGGAAGAGATCTCCAGCATGCTGAGTGTTCCGATCAGAGAGACATTGCCGTTCTACGGGTCAGAGGTTGTGCTCAGAGATGAAGATATAGCCAAGGTTTGTAGGTTGCCAGTTGCTTCAGTCAGAAAAGCTTTGCAAGAGAGTAAAGGCAGAGGTCTACCATGGAGTGTGCTTATCCCAGAGGCTGAGAAGTATGCTACAGAAGCTAAGTGGAATGACTTTGGGGCCTTGCTGGCATTGATGGTATATGGGTCTAGCTTGTTTCCCGGAGAGAAAGAGTTTGTCAGCTTAGAAGTGATTTCAATCTTTGCAAAAGGCAATCCAGTGCCCACTTTATTGGGTGACTTTTATTTTAGTGTCCATTACAGAAACGAGAAAGGTAGAGGTGGTCCGGTGGTCTGCTGTGCTCCTTTGTTTGCTGAATGGTTCGCTAGACAGTTGCCTAAGTCAGGTGCCTTCAAGGATATACGAGGCGAATGGAGATGGTCCAGAAGATTGATGGGACTGACTGAAGAAGACATTGCTTGGGGTTATGACAGGGATTTGCTAGGAAAAGAAGTGATGGTTAGTTGCGGAAGGTTTGCTGGAGTACCTTTGCTGGGAAGGAAAGGTGTCATCAGTTACTACCCGACATTAGCCAGAAGGCAGTTTGGCTACCCTTTGAAGGATCCTCCTCAGATGGAAATGTTTGCTGAATCTTTGTATTTTCCTGTTGATGGAAACAGAGAGCTAGTCCAACAAGCAGTTCAATCTTGGGATCACAGGAAAAGGAAAGGGAAGAAGGACTTCGGCCGAGTTGATCCCAAGGCATATCCACCATATGCTGAATGGTTGAAAGGGCATATCGAGTCAGTTCTCATGCCTTTTTCAGTCGAAGCTCCACTTTATCCCCGAGAGGTACCAGGTCCGAGCAGTACGGTTTCCTTGGAGGGGTACAAGAAGCTAGAAGCCCAGCTGCATGAGGTCAGAGTAGAGAATATTGAGATGGTAAGCTTATACCACCAGGCCAATAGAGCCAAGAAGGAAGCTGAAGACAAGCTGCAGAAGCTCCAAGCCTCTTTGGAAAACAAAGAGAAGGATTTTGCTGGAAGAGAAGCCCATTTCCACAGATTGGGTATGATGGAAGCTCGAAGAGAAGTTAAGCGCAAGGAGACCTTAAGGACTCTCAGGAGTGCTCGGCAGTCCATCGTTTGGTTGAAAGGCCAAAGGGATGAAGACCAAAAGAAATTCAAAGAGAAGGAAGAGTTCTTTGAAGTTCAGATGGCTTTCAAGAAGGAGGAAGTGGAACAAGCCCACGCTATCCGGAGGGAAAGGACCCAACAGCTAGTCCAAAGTCAATTAGCTCTGGAAGAAGCCAGGAAAGAGATTGAAGAGCTCAAGCTGAGAGCAAGTGTCAAGAAAAGCAGGGCGGGGGTGGCAGAGCCGGGGTCTTTAGCTTAGTTTATTTTTCAGACTACCTACAGGCTTGTTGTAGGAGTCTTGCTTTTATTTCTTTTGTCTTTATGTACTGATTTGTAATCCTTCGGGGAATATTCTCCGATGTATTCTGACTTTTAGCCTATAGTGGATTGTCTATATTCAGTACTAATGTGCAAGTTATCACTTTGAATGTGCAAGACTCGTTTGTCCAGATGCTGCTAAAGTTTGAACACTTATTAAAGAAAAGGTTTGAAAGACAAAAAGTGATTGCCGAGATAGATGCCAGAACTGGGGCATGCCAAATGCTTAAAATTGGGAACATACACAATTGCATTGCATCCATATAACCTGTTTGTTGTTTTGCAGGTAGTGTCTCGGTTACTAACGTATTTTGTGTTTCAGGCACTATAGCTCCTCGAAAAGTTCGGGGGCCACCAACAGTACACAGGTACCCAACTAAGATCAACAGAGAGCGAGCAATGGATCAAATGCAGGCAGATTTGGCAGATCTAAGGCAGAGGATGGACAACTTCATGACATTAATGGCCGGCATGGGGCAGAATCAAGAGCGTCTGCGAGAGATGGTGGAGAATCAGAACAGAAACGCTGCTGCCGCTGCTAATGCTGATAATCATACCGGTGCGGGCGCACGTCAGGGTGGACCTCATGTTATACAACCAGGGGCGACCGTAATCAACGACGGGATGCATAACATTCATGTGGATCACCAGTGTAAACACCCCAAATTTGCCCTCACCCATTCACACATGACTTGTGATCATCTCATATGCATAAACACAATCACATCATCTCATGTCTCATTTGGTTTCATTGGATAGTTTCTAAGGCATCTGCACCTAGGGTTTGTGATCTGAGCAACCTCAGGGCATCTTGAGCCATTCCAAAGGCCACTAATCAACTCAAAGGGGTCCATGTGTGTTCTTATATCATGTTACATCCTCACAAAGTCAAAATTGCAGAGGGATCACAAGAACTAGGGTTTGAGTGGATACAGAGCCAGGATGAACTGCACAGTTGACTGAAAATTAGGGTTTTGGTTTCAGAGGCCATAACTCCAAATTTTTTGGTCATTCTTGTTTCCATTGATCTCTATATGGTATAGGGAGTATGCATATCAATTTTCATGAAGAAATTCCATGGGGAAGTCATCTGATCAAGAGTTGACTTTTCAGACAAGTCAGTGTAAAATCAGGGCATCTGAGGCCCCCAATGACCCAACCAATGGGTGGTCTTCATCATTTTGAGTGTATATGATCTTTATTTGATCATGGAAGAAGTTTGAAGTTCATGGAAATCAAGAATTTAGGGTTTTTGCAAAAGTTGACTTTTTGGGTTTTGTTGACTTTTCAAGAATGCACCATTTTAGGTCAATTTTCAAGCCTTGATTCATGATCCAAAAAGGCTTCAAATGGAAAAACTTTGGTCATGAAAGTTGTAGATCTCATCTTTCCCTTTTCAAAAAGTACAAGAACATGATCTAACTCTTCATGGATCAAAAGTTATGGCCATGCAAAGTTGCCAAAAATCATTGTTTTTCAAGTTATGCACCAAGTGGAAATTTTGCTAAGTCTTGAATCAATGCATGATTGCTGCCTCAAATTCATGACAAACCAGCATGTGAACATCCTCTAAGTCACAAAAATCAGAAATGGACCAAGTTTGCTCATGGTTTGGTTCATGTAATTTGACTTTTCTCATGGAAATCCATAAAGCTAGCCAACTTGCATTTTCACTCATGACCACTTCACCAACTTATGACATTGGCTGCTGAGTTTTGCTAGGCCTATCCATCACCTTTTGCTGCACCAGCCATGCCTTGTACTTGCTTAACTTTGAGCCATGCCCTATCTTACACAAAAGTGGATTTTTAGCAAAAGTAGCCTCACCTATCATAGCAGGCCATGTCACATCAAGCAACCAATCAGAATTGTTTATTGTATCCACTTGCAAGCTGAACATAACAAGAACCAAGGCTGAAAACATACCACTCATCACTTACACAAAATCCCTTCACATTGCAAAATCCATCGAATCTGCCTCCACAGCCAAGAAACTCCCAAACTTTCTTCATCACTAAACTCAGTACACTCCATAGGCCCTAAACCATCAAAGCTCAGGCCTGAATCAAGCCTGATTTGAACCTCACCATTCTTCATCCTCAGAACCAGTCCTCTTCGAATCTCACTGTCCATCCCTCAAACACTTCACCTCTCTTCACCAACAAGTCAGGCACACTCAGAGGAGCCCAAACCACCCACTACACTGGCCTAAAACAGCCTGTACACCAAGGTCATTTTCTGCTACACCAGTTTGGTAGCCACTGAAATAGCTTGCTAAACTTCATCTCAAGCCTGCCATTGACATCAGGGGATTCATTAGAGCCAGCTTGCATCAAGAAACGGCTCTGGAAGCTCAGAAACAGGACTTGTCACCTCAGGTAGTCTCAAACTTCCAACTTTTTAAAGCCTGTTTCTTTTGTTACAAATCAAAAATACATGTTCTGGGGATCACTGTGATATGATTAGAATCAAAAATGGTGTGGAAATGAGTATTTTATGCATCTCTGAAACTTGGCCCGTGAATGCGTTTCGTTTCGATTCTCCTTGTTCATGTTAGATAAATGTGTTTTGATCTTAGATTAAGGTTTAGTTAGGGTGGAGGAGTGTTTCTGGGCAGTTGATTTGATGATTCGTGGCCTGTGGCGTTTTCTAGGGTTTGTGATACGCCGGAGAAGACGACCGGAACTACTGTTCCGGCCGTCTGAGTTTACCCTGCCCTAATTAGGGTTTAGCCAGTCATTAGTGTTTTTTAAATCTGGGCCATTGGATTGCCCTTCCCGCGCGTAGACCAAGGGACCAGATTGCTTCATTAACCTTAATTTCCACTTAATTAATTTAATTAGGTTTAATTAGTTTAATTAACTGAATTTAGGAAGTTTAAATCTGGACCACTAGATAGCGCGCCAAGTCAACCCAATCTCCCTCAGATCAAATCCTGGCCACGCGTTCTGTTTACTTTTATTTTCATTTGATTTTTATTCATATTTATTCCATTTAACTTGTACAATTTATTTAAAATAGCAAAAAAATCATGAAAATTATGAAACTTTTTCTTTAAGGTTTTATTAATTTTTATGACACAAAAATATTTTTATTTTATTTTTTATCATTAAAAAAGTATTTTTAAATATTTAAAAGATTATTTTTAATTGATTAATGAGAATTAATTAATTAAAAATACTTTTAGGTATTTAAAAATTACAAAAAAATTCATGAAGTGTTCTAAGACATTTAGAAACATTGTCCAACCTTCAAACCAAATTTCTTTTTTGATCTTGATGCATTATAAGAATTCTTCATTGAATTAAATCACATTTTATGCATTATTTTGATCATATGTTTAAAAATTCATTTCTGCCTTTTGGTGAAGGTTGAGACATTGATTCTTTTTGCATTGTTTTCCATTTAGCATGAACTTTCAA
Source organism: Lathyrus aphaca (assembly GCA_963966055.1). Lineage (NCBI taxonomy): Eukaryota > Viridiplantae > Streptophyta > Magnoliopsida > Fabales > Fabaceae > Lathyrus > Lathyrus aphaca. The sequence continues at coordinate 633,779,702 of OZ014519.1, forward strand.
AGATAAAAAGGCCAAGATTTGATCTTACATTTTCCAATTGATTGGCATTTCTTTTGTTACAAACCCTAAAAAACCCTAATAACTTGTAAAAATCATAACTTGAGTTTGGTTGAGAGTTGAGAGTTCCCCTTTGGGAAGTGATTCATTATAGGTCTATGTTTTCTTTGGGTACCATTTTCCATTTTTTATGTTAGGGTTTACTTCTGTTTTTTGGTTTGTGTGTGATGTTTGATCCATGAACCCTAATTTGGGCTTTCATTTGCATCCCTCTTGCATTTCCTTGCATAACATGACTTGTCTTTGCATTTTGTGCATTCTTATGATTCATTTGACATTTTAAGACATGTATGAAGCATCTTTGATCATTGCATTGCATGTTTGCCATGTCATTTGTCTTGTATGTTCCATAACATTTCATGTTCATTCATGTTCCTTAGCTTGCATCATTTGCATCCATGACTTTGTATGAACATCTCATTGTCTTGTCTCCTGTTCATAGCACCTCATGGCATCATAATCATCATCACCATGCTTCTGGTTGTGCTTTGCCTCATGCCATTTCATCTCCTCTTGCATTGCATTGCATTTCTTTCTAACATTGCAGGTGGTAAGTAACTTGAGAAGTGAATTTGCCTTCACTTCTCATAACCTCTATTCTCATCTCTCTTGCATACCTTGCTGCATTCTTATGTGTGTTTGAGTTTGAGCTTGCTCATTCTTCCTCCTCCCACTTTCTTTCTTCAAGTGACTTGACTTCTTGAATGAAGCAAGTCACTTTGCTTCTCTTGATCTTGTTCATCTGCTTCCTGGTGGTTCATCTGAAGTTTGTTCTTGAAAACCTCACAAACATTAGGACCAACCAAGCATGATAATGAATTAGGGTTTTGATTAGTCTCCCCATAGTTTTTACCTTTGTGTCTCTCTTTGAGTCTTCTCTCCTCACCTCATAATCAGGGACTAAACCCTCAAGGCTTTAAGACTTTGTGATTAAGATCATGCCTGCATCCTTCTTTTAGGATGGAGTGTATAACTTTAATCCTAAGTCTTGGACCCTTAAGGTGTTAAAATCTCTTAATCAATCCATCTAATAATCATCAAGACATTACACTTGTAACTTGGGCCTTGCATTAGGGTTCTAATTCTTCCTTAATTGGTTAAGAAGGACTAACCCTAAAGTTAATGGACAAGTCCTCCTCAAGTTGTCTTACAAACTATAAAAAACACTTCATCATCAAATCCATCTAATAAAATCCATCTAATAAAGGCTTGTTTGGTCATGAGTTTAATCCTTAATCATGGATTAAGCTGAGGAGCTTTCCTCAGTTTAAACATTCTTATCTATTATCCTTCTATTAGGATGGTGTAATGAGTCTGTTTAATCCCTGATTATGGCTTAACCTCATTACTTAACACTAAACAAAAATCACAAAAACATCTAATTAATCACAAGTAGGTTAATGATCTTAACCCTACATCAAAGGTGATTAAGTGTGAGAATCTGACTTCACACTTAAGGTAATTCTCATTACCCCTAATCAGAGGGATGATGTGATGAGTTTACCAAATCCATTGATTTAGGTTTAAGCTCATTATCTTATGACAAACTCCAAAAAGAAATAAAAGACTGAAAACACCAAAACAAACAATAATCGTCTCCTCCGGGATTCTTTTCTCATCATCTTCACTCACAATCGAGAACTCGCTTCATCCGTCTAATGCAAGACAGTAAGCACCTGAGCCAGACAGGTCATACACTTGAGCATAGGCAAGCAAGCAGTTCACAAGTCAATTCATCCTTTCAGTCTCTTTGGGTCGAACTACGGTGTTCTGACTTCCTCATTGCACGAGAGGATACGTAGGCATAACTTAACAGTTATCGAACAAAAGTCTCTGTACATTCCCCCTCCTTCCAGCATTACTCTTTGAGCCTCATTATCATGAGCATCTTATTCTTGTCTTTACACTGACACTTTCATACTTCACATCACTTATACACTTTACACTGACACCTGTACATATTGCTTTCAGCTCTTTATACACAAATTGCACTGACACTACCCCTTTAAAACACAAATCTTCTAAGCGTGGATCCCGTCGAGTACGACGGACAATCTGGGTGCTAATACCTTCCCAGGTTGTAACCAACCCCCTTTCTCAGTCTCTCTGGTTCGCAAACCGTCTTATCCATCTCTTTCTAGGTCTATGCAGCATTACCTTTCCTCCGGGATGAAAATGCCTAGCTGGCGACTCTTTTCATTCTCCAGTGAGTTCACGGCTGTGTGTTCTCACTGTTCCCTTCGCCGACCGTTCGCGTCTGTACCTTCATTTGATCCATTTTCATTTGTCGGGAGCGACAGCTTGGCGACTCTGCTGGGGACCCTTATATTGCAACCAGGGCTTCTGGTTCTTTTTGTGGGTTCCTCCTAGCGCTTGATTGATTTGTGTTTATTGGGGTGCTTTGTGCTATTTGTGTTTGTATATTTGCTTTATTTATTGCTTTCTGTACAGCTTTATTTATTGCTTTCTTTACAGTTTTCATATATCATACTGTCATTGTTGCTGGCTGGATCTGGTTTCTTTGTTTTGGTGGGTGGGGTTCATTGAGAGTTAAGGTCCTACACCTGGGACCTGAGTGACACCTAGGATAGAGTGAACCATATTCTTTCCCATTCCATTTCGGTCTGGTGCGGGGATATGGAACACGGTTCAGATATGGGTTTCTTCTTGAGAACTCTGTGTTGCGGATTTCCTGCAATGCTAGGGGGATCTGGGAAGCCTGCTAAGTCTGGATGACCTTTTAGTTTGACCTTCAGAAGCTGAGGTGAATTAGAGGAGGAATTGTTATGGTTATTGTAAACACTGTACCTACGGGTTAGAAGTGTTTACACTTCTCATAACAGATCCAAGTCTGAGGATCCTTGTTCTAGATCACTACCTGTGAGGGGGTTGGGCTGTTTACAGGTTTGCAGGTACCTTGACCACAGAATACCCTGTTACTTTGACTTTGTCAAGAATGCCCCATGTTGGATAGTTCTTGTGATTCTAAAACCCTGGACATGTGGCTCTTTATTTGAGTCCCCCACCTTGGTTACTGGATTTTTAGACCTCCATCTGGAATTCTTGAACACACATGGATCTATACCAAGGCAGTTAATCAGATCCAGCTCAGTCACAAACCCTTGCATTCCATCTGCATACATACTCATTGCATCATATTAACATGTGCTTATTTGTTTTTCAGGGTATCCATTTTCATCAGGTTTTGGTTTTGACCCCATCTGCAGCTTTGACCTGTCTCCACTAGCATTTGCTTCAGTTCTTCAGTTACCTGCACTAGCCAGTCAGTGGCTCACTTCTCAGCATCTTCATCAGCACCTATTCTACTCAGTCTTCAGCATCATGGCTCCAAAGAAAAGCAACATCACTTATCATTTCTTTCAACCAGACTTGTCAGATATCAGGAGGATTCAGACCCTGATCACCCCGGATTACATATCTTTGTTCAGAGAAAGCTATGGGGATATACTTGACTTGGCCATGGACCTGGACCCATCTCAGAGGAGCCTGATCCATACCTGCATCCAGTTCTATGACCCCCCATTGAGGTGCTTCACTTTTAAAGACTTCCAGTTGGGGCCTCTATTGGAAGAATATTCATATTTGACTGGTCTGCCTATTAAGAGAGAGATCCCTTTTAACCCTGAAATGATCTTTCCCAGCAATGGAGAGATAGCCAAAGCTTTGCATCTGGAGCCTGTTTTGGTGGAGCAACATATGACCTCTAAGGCTAAGGTCCCTGGTTTTCACCTGGATTTTCTGATCTCTCAAGCTAGTCTGAAGGCCTCCCTGGGGGAGTGGAAAGCTGTTTGTGCTTTGTTGGCCTTAAGTGTATATGGAATTGTGTTGTTTGCAGATGAGCCCCGATTCATCAGCAAGAATGCAATCCATTTGTTCATCCTGAAGAATCCAGTGCCAACTTTGCTGGGTGATCTCTACTACTCAGTACATCAAAGGAATGAGAAGCAAAGAGGGAAGTTAGTGAGGTGCTGTGCTCCACTATTCCATGTTTGGCTTCTCAGGCATCTACCCAGGACAGATGCATTCCTGAACCCTCACCAGCAAAGCAACTGGGCTAAGAGGCTCACTACTCTCACTTCAGCAGATATCAGATGGTGCACTCAGAGCACCAAGGGCAGAGATATTATCACAAGCTGTGGGCACTTTCCCAATGTGCCTTTGGTAGGAGTTAAGGGGAGTATCAACTACAACCCTATGCTATTTAAGAGGCAATTAGGCTATGCACTGGTTCATGCTCCTAGGGAACAAGACTTGGTTGAAACCCTCTACTGTGAGAACCAGGTTAACTTGGCTGTTGTTAGGAAGGCTGCCTGGGCCTGGGATCATATTCAAACCAAAGGAGTCACTATTTTGGGAAAGTGCAATAATGTGGCATCAGCCCAATATCATGAATGGTCTTATGCTAGATCCCAATTCTCTGGGTTGCCTTTCACCATAGAGGACATGCCTGAGTCATCATCAGCACCACCCCCTGCTACTGTCAGTTTGGAAGAGTTTGAAGGTTTGAAAGAAAGAAATGAGAAGCTATCCCAAGCCCTGCAGAAGACCCTCAGGGAGAGGAGTGAAGGTGTAAGGGAGATTGAAAGATTGGAGAAGCTGAGAGTGGAACACTTGACTAAGATTGAGAAGTCTGGAGACTATATCAACAAGTCTAAAGCTGGTGAGCAGATTCTGAAAAATGCTTGTAAAGAAGCCCAGTTCCAAAGAGCAAGGACAGACTTGTACTTGAAAGAGAGTCAGGCCAGGTGGGTCCGGATCACTGAAGCCCGTACTCTAGAAGACAAGAGAGTTCAAGATAAGATGGAGCAGATGGAAAAAGCCCTGGCAGCAGCCCAGGAGGAAATTTCAGAGTTAAAAATCAAAGCTGGAGTGAAGAAATCCAAAGACCAAAGCCAGAACAAGAAGTTGACTACAGCTGTTGCAACAAGAAACCTTCTCATCAGGAATCTTACGGAGCATCCGGCTGATCCTGTGACCGAAGCACTTCTCAAGGAAGTTCGTGAGGATGAGTTTGGCCTTGGAGTTTGATCATTTGCTTGTTGTTGTTCCTTTTCCATGTACTTTTGCTTTTGTGATGTATTTTGGCCCCTCTGAGGGTTTGTGTTGTAAAAATGAACAAGTTGTATTATTTCACCCTTTGTAATATATTTGTGTTGGTTTATATTTGGGCTCACATCAAAAGCAACTGCAACAGCATCATCTTCAAGGGTCTGGAAGGGTCAAAACTGAAGACCAAACCGGATACCTTGAGAGCAAATAAGCATAACTGCATTGCATGCTAACCCCTTTGTTTGTTTTTGTAGGTTTGTTTTGTTGTTACTAACCTCTGTTGTAAATCTCAGGCATTATTGCTCGTCGCCGGGTGTTTCCTCTCAACAGGCCACACAGGTATCCAACTAGAAACAACCTTCCGGGAATTCAGATGGATCAAGTTCAACAAGATCTTGCTGATGTCAGAAATCAGCTAGCCAATGAAAGGTTAGAGATGAGAACGCAGATGACGCAGTTCATGGAGGTTATGAACAACATGGCTCAGAGCCAGGAGAGACTGAGGGCCATGGTGGAGAGGCAGAATCAAGAGGAGCCTCATGTAGGAACTGCAGGCACCAGTAATAATGAAAGGGTGCAACCACACGTTAACCCCCCTGTGTTTGGTCCACATCTACATCCTGAGATTCATATTCCTGCAAACGTTCAAGGAACAGCTACTGCAGCCAGAGTACTTCAAGAGGATCCTCAGGAGGATCAGTTTACAGTCATGGGTGCTGGAGAGGAAACCTATGATAGGAGATTGGATGAGTTGGCTGAGAAGTTGAGGTCTTTGGAATCCCAAAATTCTTTGGGGTTCGATGTCATGGACATGGGTTTAGTAGAGGGGGTCAGGATCCCTCATAAGTTCAAGCCTCCTTGTTTCGAAAGATATAATGGGACTTCTTGTCCTCGAACCCATCTGCAATCTTTTCTCGGAAGATTAAAAGCTTACACCATGGACGAGAAATTGTGGATGTTCTACTTCGAAGATAGCTTGACTGGAGCATCAAGGGAATGGTATTCCCATCTGACAAGAGCAACTGTAAGATGCTGGAAGGACCTGGCAGAGGCCTTCATCAGACAGTATCAGTATAATCTGGATATGGCACCCAATAGGACCCTCCTAATGGGGATGTCACAATCATCAAGAGAGAGCTTCAGAGAATATGCTCAAAGATGGAGACAGCTTGCTGCTGCTGTCCAGCCACCTATGTCTGAAAGAGAGATGGCTGATATGTTCATGAATACCCTTCAGGGAACCTATATTGATAGGCTAGCTGCTTTCTCTTCCACCAGCTTCGCAGATGTTGTTATAGCCGGGGAGAGAATTGAAAGCCTATTAAAGATGGGTAAGATATCTGATAATGGCGCCAGTTCGTCCAGCAGTACAAGAAAGCCTTTTGCAGGCCCTAGAAGAGCTGGCGAGACTAATGCCATTCACACCAACAGGGGTAGGCCCCAATATGTTCAAAGGTCCATAGCAGCAGTCACTATCCCTGCTCCAGCACATCCTCTGCCAGTCTATCAACCTCCGCAACAAAACTTCCAACAACAACCTCAGTATCATCAGAATCAATATCCTCCAAGAAACAACTACAACAACAACAATAGCAACAACAATCAACAGAGGCCATTTCAACAAAGGCCATCCCAAGCTAACAGAGTGATCGACCCGATCCCAATGCCGTATGCTGCCTTGCTGCCACAACTTCTGAAACTCAACCTGGTTGAGCTAAGAACGTTGGCACCTCCGGATCCAAACAGTCTACCAAGAAACTATGACTCTAATGCTAGGTGTGCTTTTCACTCAAACGCGCCTGGTCACAGTACAGAAAAATGCAGGGCACTGCATATGAAGGTACAAGACTTAGTAGACTCAAAGGCTTTGAACTTTGCACCTCCGCCCAACGTCAACAAAAACCCAATGCCACACCATGGTGGTCCCCGAATTAATGCTATCGAAGAAGACCAACCGTCTTATTTGATAACCAGTGTGGATCAGATCAGGACACCATTGGTGGAAATCAAGGCTCAGCTCCGTGAAAGCAATATATTTCCGGGGTGTGAACTAGGGTGCCCATACTGCAATATTTCTTGGAATGGGTGTGAAGACTTGAGGAATGGCATTGACAGCCTTATTCAGAGTGGCTTACTGCAGATCACTACATCATTCCCGGCAAACCCGACGACTTCATCAGCAATGGTTTCAGATCCTCCTACAAATACAGCAACAATTGTTCCCAACAATTCATCAGCAACATCAGCAAGTACTTCATCTGTTCTACCCAATGATCAGTTTTCAACAGTTTCTCCTGCTACAACTTCAGCTTCAGTCCACTTCGACTCCCCATCAACAACAACAACAGTTCTTCCAACGGAACCTCCTACAACACCAGCAATCAATCATGAAGATGTCTCCACTGTTACCATATTCTACGATCCAGAAAATAACTCCGCCTACCATTCAGAAGGTGCTGCTCCCGCTAGAGCACCAGTCACAATCTTTTATGATCCACAAACAATAACAATCCCTTCAGCAGCAGCAATCAGTCCAGTCACTGTCACGGTGCCTGGACCTGTACCATATGAAAGCGATAGGGCCATCCCTTGGCACTATGGCTCTGACGTGTACTGCGAAGGAAAAAGAATCACTCTTGAAACATTAGCACCTGCACCACAAATTGATAATGTGGGCGGAGGCAGAGGCTTCACCCGAAGCGGACGTCTCTTTGCTTCACAAGTCCAAAGACCTACTGCCGAAGCAGAAGCTGCTGCCAAGGCAAAAGGAAAAAGCCCGGTGCAGGAAGATCCAGCTGCCAAAGAAACCCTGAAGACTCCATTCGATCAGGAAGTTGATGAGTTTATGAGGATCATCAAAAAGAGTGATTACAAAATTGTGGATCAACTTCACCAGACGCCATCCAAAATCTCCATCCTCTCTCTGCTTATGTGCTCCGAAGCCCATCGGAATGCGCTACTGAAAGTACTGCACGCAGCTTACGTGCCCGAGGAGATTACTGTCAACCAATTGGAAACCGTCGTCGGAAATGTTACTGCTAGCAATGGGCTAGGGTTTACCAATTCTGACCTGACAGTGGATGGCCGCAATCACAACAAAGCCTTGCACATAACCATGGAATGCAAAGGAGCTGTCCTTTCACATGTGCTGGTGGACACAGGATCATCCCTGAATGTCTTACCAAAGAAGGCTCTGGTGAAGCTTGAATATGATGGACTGGCATTGAGACCCAGCAACCTGGTGGTTAGAGCTTTTGATGGCTCGAAGAGATCGGTTCTGGGAGAGATTGAGCTGCCCGTGACAATTGGCCCGCAGACCTTTAAAACTATCTTTTACGTGATGGACATTCAGCCCGCCTACAGCTGTTTGTTGGGTAGACCCTGGATTCACGCCGCCGGCGCAATAACATCTACCCTTCACCAAAAGTTAAAATTTGAGTGGGAAGGTCAAGTTGTCACAATCTGTGGGGAGGAAGACATTTTTGTTAGCCATCTGGCTACTTATAAATACATTGAGATGGATGGAGAGATCCATGAGACAATGAGCCAAGGTTTTGAAGCCTTGAATGTGAATGAAGCATCTGCTGTATCTGGTACTCCAATGTCATCTTACCAACAAGCCCGGAAGGTTGTTGAGGAAGGAACTGCCCTAGGCTGGGGCAAGGTCTTAGCTGTGGAGGAGAAGAAGGACAAATTTGGGTTGGGTTACAAACCAACTCAACATCAAGCAAAGGCTACTGCGGAGCCTGGTTTTGTCAGTGGGGGGATGCTTACCCCCGATGCTATCAACTGTCTGGAAGATGAGCTGGAAGAGGAGCGCAACCTGGAGATTTGGATTCGTCCGAAGGTCCCGGGGAGCAGTGTCTCGAACTGGTCTTCCCAGGAAATTATAAGTGTTACTCGAGCAGAGTAATTATTATTTCCTGTATCTTTTATAGCATGCATCAAAGTCTTGCATCTTGCCCAAGATGACAAGACTCATTTTGTAATCAGGGCCATCTGTACTTTTGTGCAAACAAGATTAAATTAATGAAATATCAGACAATCTTTTTGCAAACGAGTCTTTTTCTTTTCTGCTCACTGTTTTTCCATTTTTCTTTTTGTACAAAAATAAATGGCGGTGTTTTCAAAATGATAACTTCATTTCACTTTTTTCTAAAGCAAGATTAAAATCAATCACTAAAATGAACCGACTTAACCCTTGCAGAGAGTGCCTTCCAGACAGCACCGACAACAGCACAGCTATGACATCGTATGACTTTGACAATCCGATCAATCAAGCTGATGAAGGGGTTGATGAAGAATATGAGCTTCCTGAAGAGCTAGCCAGGTTGCTGAGACAGGAGGAAAAAGTTATTACTCCTCATCGGGAGGAGATTGAAGTGATTAATCTTGGTACGGAGGAAGACGTGAAAGAAGTCAAAATCGGGGCCTGCCTGCAAGACTCAGTGAAGAGACAGCTGATAGATCTGCTTCAAGAGTATATTGATGTGTTTGCTTGGTCCTACCAAGATATGCCAGGGTTGGATACCGATATTGTTGTGCATAAGCTGCCTTTGAGGGAAGAATGCCCACCAGTCAAACAGAAGTTGCGCCGAACTCGCCCAGACATGGCTATGAAAATCAAGGAAGAGGTACAAAAGCAATGGGACGCCGGGTTCCTTGCTGTGACTAGCTATCCTCCGTGGGTTGCTAACATAGTACCTGTGCCTAAGAAGGACGGAAAAGTAAGAATGTGTGTTGATTACCGGGATCTGAACAGAGCCAGCCCGAAAGATGACTTCCCATTACCTCACATTGATGTATTGGTGGATAACACGGCTCAGTTCTCGGTATTCTCCTTCATGGATGGATTTTCGGGATACAATCAGATCAAGATGTCACCTGAAGACATGGAGAAGACAACATTCATCACACCTTGGGGCACGTTCTGTTATAAAGTGATGCCATTCGGACTGAAGAATGCTGGTGCAACGTATCAACGGGCTATAGTAACATTGTTTCATGACATGATCCATAAGGAAATCGAATGTTATGTGGATGATATGATCGCCAAGTCCCTTACAGAGGAAGATCACCTGGTGAATCTGCTCAAGTTATTCAAGCGTCTGAGGAAATACCAACTAAAGTTGAACCCCAACAAATGCACATTCGGGGTGCGATCCGGTAAGCTGCTGGGCTTTATTGTAAGTGAGAAAGGGATTGAAGTTGACCCTGATAAAGTCAAAGCTATTCAAGAAATGCCTGCACCGAAAACTGAGAAAGAAGTTCGAGGGTTCTTAGGACGATTGAACTACATTTCACGGTTCATATCTCACCTTACAGCAACTTGTGAACCCTTATTCAAGCTGTTAAGAAAGGAGCAAACGGTCAGGTGGAACGAAGACTGCCAGAAAGCTTTTGACAAGATCAAGGAGTATTTGCAAGAACCTCCAATCCTTATGCCTCCAGTTGAAGGAAGACCTCTGATTATGTACTTGACAGTATTAGAAGGATCGATGGGGTGTGTACTAGGTCAGCATGACGAGTCTGGTCGAAAAGAGTATGCGATATACTACCTAAGCAAAAAGTTTACCGACTGTGAACAGCGTTATTCACTGCTCGAGAAAACTTGCTGTGCTTTAGCGTGGGCTGCTCGCCGACTGAGACAGTATATGTTGACCCATACTACTCTATTGATCTCAAAAATGGATCCAGTTAAGTACATTTTCGAGAAACCAGCTCTTACCGGACGGGTTGCAAGATGGCAGATGATTCTCACAGAATACGACATACAGTACACATCTCAGAAAGCCATCAAGGGCAGTGTATTATCTGAATATCTTGCTGAGCAACCCATTGACGACTACCAGCCTATGAGGTTTGACTTCCCTGATGAAGACATCATGTTCATTAAAGCAAAAGATCATGAAGAGCCTATTCACACTGAAGGGCCTGACCCAGAAGAAGAATGGACTATGATGTTTGATGGGGCTGTCAACATGAATGGCCGTGGTGTTGGTGCAGTACTCATTACACCTAAAGGGGTTCACATGCCTTTCTCGGCAAAGCTCACTTTCAACTGCACTAACAACGAAGCTGAATACGAAGCTTGCATTATGGGTCTTGAGGAAGCCATTGACCTCAGGATCAAGACATTGACCGTATTCGGAGATTCAGCTTTGGTAGTCAATCAGACCAACGGAAAATGGTACACCCACCAAGATCATCTGATACCTTACAGGGATTATACAAGAAGGTTATTGACTTTCTTCACAACAGTCAAGCTTGAGTATATCCCTCGGGACGAGAATCAGTTTGCGGATGCTCTTGCTACCATTTCATCCATGATCAAAGTTCAAGCTGCTAACTTTGTACCTCAGATTTCAGTGTCAAGACTTGATAGACCAGCATATGTATTTGCAGCAGATGTTGTAAAAGATGATAAGCCTTGGTTCCACGACATTAAGTGCTTCTTGGAGGATCAGACATACCCGCCTGGGGCATCTTCCAATGATAAGAAGACTTTGAGAAGGCTTGCTGGTAGTTTCTTTCTGAACACTGATGGATCTTTATACAAGAGGAACTTTGACATGGTACTCCTCAGATGTGTTGACAAGACAGAAGCAGAGTTATTGATGCATGAAGTGCACGAAGGATCCTTTGGTACCCATGCAGGAGGGCATGCCATGGCTAAAAAGTTGTTAAGATCAGGCTATTACTGGATCACAATGGATGCAGACTGTTGTGCTTACGCCAGAAAATGCCATAAATGCCAGATTTATGCAGACAAGGTGCATGTGCCCCCCAATCCCCTGAACATAATGTCTTCACCATGGCCCTTTGCTATGTGGGGCATTGACATGATCGGCAAAATTGAGCCAACTGCTTCGAACGGCCACAGATTCATCCTGGTCGCCATCGATTATTTTACAAAGTGGGTTGAAGCAGCCTCATATGCAAATGTCACAAGGCAAGTGGTAGCCAGATTTCTGAAAAGAGATATCATCTGTCGGTATGGAGTGCCCGAGCGAATCATTACTGATAATGGTTCCAACTTGAACAACAAAATGATGGCTGAGCTATGCCGGGACTTCAAAATTCAACATCACAATTCTTCTCCTTACAGGCCAAAGATGAACGGCGCTGTTGAGGCAGCAAATAAGAATATCAAGAAGATTGTGCAGAAGATGGTAATCACCTACATAGACTGGCATGAAATGTTGCCATTTGCCTTGCATGGGTACCGCACATCAATCAGGACATCCACTGGGGCAACACCGTATCAACTTGTGTATGGTATGGAAGCAGTCCTACCTGTTGAAGTTGAACTACCCTCCCTACGGGTACTGATGGATGTTAAGCTAAACGAAGCAGAATGGGTTCGGGCCCGATACGAACAACTAAGTCTGATCGAAGAGAAAAGATTGGCTGCAATCTGTCACGGGCAGCTATATCAGAAAAGAATGAAGAGAGCCTTCGATCAGAAAGTCAGGCACCGAGAGTACCAAGTAGGGGATCTTGTGCTGAAGAGAATCCTCCCTCCTCATACAGACCACAGGGGCAAGTGGACTCCCAATTACGAAGGACCATTTGTTGTGAAGAAAGTCTTCTCTGGTGGAGCACTGATGCTCAGCACCATGGATGGTGAAGATTTCCCGTCCCCTGTGAATTCAGATGCAGTTAAAAAATACTTCGCGTAAAATGACCCGCTGGACATAAAAACAGAATGTAAGTCCAGGCAAAAATAGGGCATCCCGGCAAGTCAAAAACAGAATAAAAGACTCGGGCAAAAGTAAGGGAAAAATAAAAAATGTACACCCGCTGAGTTGAAAAGCCGCATTGGACAACTCAGGCAAAAATGGGTATCCCGATGGATTGAAAACCCGAAAGGGCGATCCATGCAAAACAAGGGAATAAGCGAACAACTGCATTCTGAGTTCGTCTGTATCACCTACAACTTGGTAAGCTTCCAAAGGATCAAGCTTCAATCAGAATCAACCTTCTCCAGAAAGCAAGGCGAGAAGAACGTCAAAAGTCATACGAGTCATAGCGAAAGAGGAAGCTCCCTTGAAAGCGTCGTCAACATTGCCAGCATTGTACTTCTCAATTTGTAACAATCTCCTCATTTCAGGAGATATGTTTCTCTGACTGTATCTTGCCAATTCAGGGCACACGAATTAATATAATCAGATTTTCAGTCATGTCTCATTTTTTACATTTATGTTTTGCAAAGAGTTGTCTGATGCCTCTAAAAACACAATTGCATAAGTACAGATGCCTCTCTCTAAAAATAAAACACATGCTTGCAGGGAATATACTTACTCTCGAAAGTACTTATTTCCTATGACGGAATCTCAGTAAAAGATACCTCGGGACTATTTGTGCGTTTCTTTATCTTTGCAGGATTGCAGGTATCCAGAACACAACTTGGGGCATACAAGTTACGTCTCAGCAACTGGCAAATCATTATCAACTCACCTGGCACTGGGAGGTGCCCACTTCCCCAGCAAAGTTGCCAAATCAACGTACAGCATCGGAGACACTCTATCCCCAGCTGAGTTTGCTTCTTGTTGCTACCCCCAGTTGAGTTGCCTCTCACAATTCCCCAGCCGAGTAGCCATTATTCCTCAGCAGGATGCGAGAATCGAGGAATCATCTCCCCACAGAGCTTCAGGCCTCTATTCAGAAGAGCAGCGCACGAAGAAGTCACAACAGAGAGAGAGAAAGCTTCTACAAACCCCAGCTGGGTCCCGCATTATAAGGATACGTCAACCAGTGATCTATATCCCCAAGCAGATACACCAATAGATCTACCAATGATCCCATCCCCAGCTGGGATGTCTTCCTCAAGCAGATCGACCAGAGATCTCCGCGGCAACGGGATCCGGATCCCGGATCGGTGCCTCTTTGCATAATCATAGCATTCGCATCATATTCACCCTCAAAGCGTAGCATTCCGTCTAATACGGAGCATTACGGCAAAAATCAAATGCATAGCATAATCATAAGTCATGTTGTGAGTCGAACACTTGTAAAATATTGACAATCTGTCGGCATACAGAATACATCCCCATCAGAGTCCCAGCAAAAGCAGTTGCCCCATATCACAAACACCAGTGCATACCTCCTTTTTGATACCCGTCCGTATCATCGTTTCCCAGCAGGTTGCCTGAATACACTTTACAAACCAAGATCACCAGTATTGCAGATACATCCTGGCACTCGTCCGTGTCGTGTCACCAGCAGAAAGCCAAGGGCACCCTCTTTGCACTTACATATACCTATACACTTTCTTGACACCCGTCCGTGTCATATCCCCAGCGTGGTCGCCTATACTTGTATATACACTTTCCTGACACCCGTCCGTGTCATATCCCCAGCAGATAAACACTCACCTATACATTATATACTCGCTACTCATTGGTACACCTACTCAGATACTCGTCCGTATCTTATATACACCATGTATATCCCCGCAGATTCGACAAGTAGTCCTTGTTCTTTGTTAACCAGTTGGTACCCGTCCGTACCATCATCTCAGAACATTGCGTCTAATGTTTGTTTCTACATGATACTCGTCCGTATCATAGTCTTAAGGATGCTCGTCCGCATCTTTAATCCATACACCGTGTCAAACACTTATGTCTTCGTGAATATAGATGCTCGTCTGTGTCTACTATTCCCCAGAAGGATACTTGCAGATGCAACACTCGTCCGTGTCCCTTGTTAACCAGTTGATACTCGTCCGTATCATCAGCTCTGAGCACGTGTCAGTTTGTTTCTACATGATACTCGTCCGTATCATAGTCTTAAGGATGCTCGTCCGCACCTTTAATCTATACACAATACCAAACACTTATACCTTTTGTTTCTTGGATGTAAACGCTCGTCCGTGTTTACTATATCCCCAGTAGATCACCAACAAAGTGAATTTTCTTCTTATCTGACATTCGTCCTATGTCATGATAAACTTTGAGAGCAGCCGTACCCTGCTAGGTGGTCGTCCTCCACCTCTTGATGGTCGTCCTCCATCATGCTCATCCGATGGCCGTCCCCATCGTTGATATTTAGCAGCCGTCCCCTGCTAGGTGGTCGTCCTCCACCTCTTGATGATCGTCCTTCACCATTTTATCCAATGGCCGTCCCCATTGATGATTTTGGTTATCTGACATTCGTCCTATGTTATGATAAACCTCGAGAGCAGCCGTCCCCTGCTGAGTGGTCGTCCTCCACTTCTTGATGGTCGTCCTCCATCATGCTCGTCCGATGGCCGTCCCCATCGTTGACCTTTTCTATCCGATGGCCGTCCCCATCGTTGATATTTTGGCAGCCGTACCCTGCCAGGTGATCGTCCTCCACCTTTGATGGCCGTCCCCATCAGATTTCTTTTATACCCAACAGAGCAGCCGTCCCCTGCTAGGTGATCGTCCTTCACCTTTGATGGCCGTACCCCATCATCTGTTTATTTCATTCATTCTTTAACCCGATGGCCGTCCCCGTCGTGGTCCCTTTTCTTTTTTAACCCGATGGCCGTCCCCATCGTTGGTTACTTTACCTTTGTGAACTTGATGGCCGTCCCCGTCATGTTTCACCAATCCCCAGAGAATGTTACTACTTTATATTGATGGCCGTCCCCATCATATTATCTTAGTTTTCCCAGCTAGTCGGCCGTCCCCGTCTTAGCTTTATCTTGTATCCCCAGCATGTCGGCCGTCCCCGTCATTGCTTTATACACTTTACCAGCATGTCAGCCGTCCCCGTCATCGCTTTGCTTCACATACCACCTTACCCAGCAGTCGTCCTCTGCTCGACGGTCGTCCTCCGTCGCCCACACTTTACAATATACTTTATTTGCTTTTACAATCTATATCCCTTTTCTTCTTCATTTCTGTGAGTGCAAATTTTGGACTGTCTTTGGTATTCAACCACAAGTTATCTTGTTTGCCTGTTAAGCCGTCGCTTACAACCTGCACAGCTAACTCATGTTTGAATAGGGGCAGCTGTAAACACCCCAAATTTGCCCTCACCCATTCACACATGACTTGTGATCATCTCATATGCATAAACACAATCACATCATCTCATGTCTCATTTGGTTTCATTGGATAGTTTCTAAGGCATCTGCACCTAGGGTTTGTGATCTGAGCAACCTCAGGGCATCTTGAGCCATTCCAAAGGCCACTAATCAACTCAAAGGGGTCCATGTGTGTTCTTATATCATGTTACATCCTCACAAAGTCAAAATTGCAGAGGGATCACAAGAACTAGGGTTTGAGTGGATACAGAGCCAGGATGAACTGCACAGTTGACTGAAAATTAGGGTTTTGGTTTCAGAGGCCATAACTCCAAATTTTTTGGTCATTCTTGTTTCCATTGATCTCTATATGGTATAGGGAGTATGCATATCAATTTTCATGAAGAAATTCCATGGGGAAGTCATCTGATCAAGAGTTGACTTTTCAGACAAGTCAGTGTAAAATCAGGGCATCTGAGGCCCCCAATGACCCAACCAATGGGTGGTCTTCATCATTTTGAGTGTATATGATCTTTATTTGATCATGGAAGAAGTTTGAAGTTCATGGAAATCAAGAATTTAGGGTTTTTGCAAAAGTTGACTTTTTGGGTTTTGTTGACTTTTCAAGAATGCACCATTTTAGGTCAATTTTCAAGCCTTGATTCATGATCCAAAAAGGCTTCAAATGGAAAAACTTTGGTCATGAAAGTTGTAGATCTCATCTTTCCCTTTTCAAAAAGTACAAGAACATGATCTAACTCTTCATGGATCAAAAGTTATGGCCATGCAAAGTTGCCAAAAATCATTGTTTTTCAAGTTATGCACCAAGTGGAAATTTTGCTAAGTCTTGAATCAATGCATGATTGCTGCCTCAAATTCATGACAAACCAGCATGTGAACATCCTCTAAGTCACAAAAATCAGAAATGGACCAAGTTTGCTCATGGTTTGGTTCATGTAATTTGACTTTTCTCATGGAAATCCATAAAGCTAGCCAACTTGCATTTTCACTCATGACCACTTCACCAACTTATGACATTGGCTGCTGAGTTTTGCTAGGCCTATCCATCACCTTTTGCTGCACCAGCCATGCCTTGTACTTGCTTAACTTTGAGCCATGCCCTATCTTACACAAAAGTGGATTTTTAGCAAAAGTAGCCTCACCTATCATAGCAGGCCATGTCACATCAAGCAACCAATCAGAATTGTTTATTGTATCCACTTGCAAGCTGAACATAACAAGAACCAAGGCTGAAAACATACCACTCATCACTTACACAAAATCCCTTCACATTGCAAAATCCATCGAATCTGCCTCCACAGCCAAGAAACTCCCAAACTTTCTTCATCACTAAACTCAGTACACTCCATAGGCCCTAAACCATCAAAGCTCAGGCCTGAATCAAGCCTGATTTGAACCTCACCATTCTTCATCCTCAGAACCAGTCCTCTTCGAATCTCACTGTCCATCCCTCAAACACTTCACCTCTCTTCACCAACAAGTCAGGCACACTCAGAGGAGCCCAAACCACCCACTACACTGGCCTAAAACAGCCTGTACACCAAGGTCATTTTCTGCTACACCAGTTTGGTAGCCACTGAAATAGCTTGCTAAACTTCATCTCAAGCCTGCCATTGACATCAGGGGATTCATTAGAGCCAGCTTGCATCAAGAAACGGCTCTGGAAGCTCAGAAACAGGACTTGTCACCTCAGGTAGTCTCAAACTTCCAACTTTTTAAAGCCTGTTTCTTTTGTTACAAATCAAAAATACATGTTCTGGGGATCACTGTGATATGATTAGAATCAAAAATGGTGTGGAAATGAGTATTTTATGCATCTCTGAAACTTGGCCCGTGAATGCGTTTCGTTTCGATTCTCCTTGTTCATGTTAGATAAATGTGTTTTGATCTTAGATTAAGGTTTAGTTAGGGTGGAGGAGTGTTTCTGGGCAGTTGATTTGATGATTCGTGGCCTGTGGCGTTTTCTAGGGTTTGTGATACGCCGGAGAAGACGACCGGAACTACTGTTCCGGCCGTCTGAGTTTACCCTGCCCTAATTAGGGTTTAGCCAGTCATTAGTGTTTTTTAAATCTGGGCCATTGGATTGCCCTTCCCGCGCGTAGACCAAGGGACCAGATTGCTTCATTAACCTTAATTTCCACTTAATTAATTTAATTAGGTTTAATTAGTTTAATTAACTGAATTTAGGAAGTTTAAATCTGGACCACTAGATAGCGCGCCAAGTCAACCCAATCTCCCTCAGATCAAATCCTGGCCACGCGTTCTGTTTACTTTTATTTTCATTTGATTTTTATTCATATTTATTCCATTTAACTTGTACAATTTATTTAAAATAGCAAAAAAATCATGAAAATTATGAAACTTTTTCTTTAAGGTTTTATTAATTTTTATGACACAAAAATATTTTTATTTTATTTTTTATCATTAAAAAAGTATTTTTAAATATTTAAAAGATTATTTTTAATTGATTAATGAGAATTAATTAATTAAAAATACTTTTAGGTATTTAAAAATTACAAAAAAATTCATGAAGTGTTCTAAGACATTTAGAAACATTGTCCAACCTTCAAACCAAATTTCTTTTTTGATCTTGATGCATTATAAGAATTCTTCATTGAATTAAATCACATTTTATGCATTATTTTGATCATATGTTTAAAAATTCATTTCTGCCTTTTGGTGAAGGTTGAGACATTGATTCTTTTTGCATTGTTTTCCATTTAGCATGAACTTTCAAAGATAAAAAGGCCAAGATTTGATCTTACATTTTCCAATTGATTGGCATTTCTTTTGTTACAAACCCTAAAAAACCCTAATAACTTGTAAAAATCATAACTTGAGTTTGGTTGAGAGTTGAGAGTTCCCCTTTGGGCAGTGATTCATTATAGGTCTATGTTTTCTTTGGGTACCATTTTCCATTTTTTATGTTAGGGTTTACTTCTGTTTTTTGGTTTGTGTGTGATGTTTGATCCATGAACCCTAATTTGGGCTTTCATTTGCATCCCTCTTGCATTTCCTTGCATAACATGACTTGTCTTTGCATTTTGTGCATTCTTATGATTCATTTGACATTTTAAGACATGTATGAAGCATCTTTGATCATTGCATTGCATGTTTGCCATGTCATTTGTCTTGTATGTTCCATAACATTTCATGTTCATTCATGTTCCTTAGCTTGCATCATTTGCATCCATGACTTTGTATGAACATCTCATTGTCTTGTCTCCTGTTCATAGCACCTCATGGCATCATAATCATCATCACCATGCTTCTGGTTGTGCTTTGCCTCATGCCATTTCATCTCCTCTTGCATTGCATTGCATTTCTTTCTAACATTGCAGGTGGTAAGTAACTTGAGAAGTGAATTTGCCTTCACTTCTCATAACCTCTATTCTCATCTCTCTTGCATACCTTGCTGCATTCTTATGTGTGTTTGAGTTTGAGCTTGCTCATTCTTCCTCCTCCCACTTTCTTTCTTCAAGTGACTTGACTTCTTGAATGAAGCAAGTCACTTTGCTTCTCTTGATCTTGTTCATCTGCTTCCTGGTGGTTCATCTGAAGTTTGTTCTTGAAAACCTCACAAACATTAGGACCAACCAAGCATGATAATGAATTATGGTTTTGATTAGTCTCCCCATAGTTTTTACCTTTGTGTCTCTCTTTGAGTCTTCTCTCCTCACCTCATAATCAGGGACTAAACCCTCAAGGCTTTAAGACTTTGTGATTAAGATCATGCCTGCATCCTTCTTTTAGGATGGAGTGTATAACTTTAATCCTAAGTCTTGGACCCTTAAGGTGTTAAAATCTCTTAATCAATCCATCTAATAATCATCAAGACATTACACTTGTAACTTGGGCCTTGCATTAGGGTTCTAATTCTTCCTTAATTGGTTAAGAAGGACTAACCCTAAAGTTAATGGACAAGTCCTCCTCAAGTTGTCTTACAAACTATAAAAAACACTTCATCATCAAATCCATCTAATAAAATCCATCTAATAAAGGCTTGTTTGGTCATGAGTTTAATCCTTAATCATGGATTAAGCTGAGGAGCTTTCCTCAGTTTAAACATTCTTATCTATTATCCTTCTATTAGGATGGTGTAATGAGTCTGTTTAATCCCTGATTATGGCTTAACCTCATTACTTAACACTAAACAAAAATCACAAAAACATCTAATTAATCACAAGTAGGTTAATGATCTTAACCCTACATCAAAGGTGATTAAGTGTGAGAATCTGACTTCACACTTAAGGTAATTCTCATTACCCCTAATCAGAGGGATGATGTGATGAGTTTACCAAATCCATTGATTTAGGTTTAAGCTCATTATCTTATGACAAACTCCAAAAAGAAATAAAAGACTGAAAACACCAAAACAAACAATAATCGTCTCCTCCGGGATTCTTTTCTCATCATCTTCACTCACAATCGAGAACTCGCTTCATCCGTCTAATGCAAGACAGTAAGCACCTGAGCCAGACAGGTCATACACTTGAGCATAGGCAAGCAAGCAGTTCACAAGTCAATTCATCCTTTCAGTCTCTTTGGGTCGAACTACGGTGTTCTGACTTCCTCATTGCACGAGAGGATACGTAGGCATAACTTAACAGTTATCGAACAAAAGTCTCTGTACATTCCCCCTCCTTCCAGCATTACTCTTTGAGCCTCATTATCATGAGCATCTTATTCTTGTCTTTACACTGACACTTTCATACTTCACATCACTTATACACTTTACACTGACACCTGTACATATTGCTTTCAGCTCTTTATACACAAATTGCACTGACACTACCCCTTTAAAACACAAATCTTCTAAGCGTGGATCCCGTCGAGTACGACGGACAATCTGGGTGCTAATACCTTCCCAGGTTGTAACCAACCCCCTTTCTCAGTCTCTCTGGTTCGCAAACCGTCTTATCCATCTCTTTCTAGGTCTATGCAGCATTACCTTTCCTCCGGGATGAAAATGCCTAGCTGGCGACTCTTTTCATTCTCCAGTGAGTTCACGGCTGTGTGTTCTCACTGTTCCCTTCGCCGACCGTTCGCGTCTGTACCTTCATTTGATCCATTTTCATTTGTCGGGAGCGACAACCAGGAGGACCAGTTCACTTTACTTGATGAGACCGAGGGTCAAGGGGTCGAAATGAACAAGAGGTTTGAAGAGATGGCTGAGCAAATCAAGGCTATTCAGTCTCAGAGTTCTTTGGGGTTCGATATAACAGACTTGGGCTTGGTT
The DNA here is from genome assembly GCA_963966055.1 of Lathyrus aphaca. NCBI lineage: Eukaryota > Viridiplantae > Streptophyta > Magnoliopsida > Fabales > Fabaceae > Lathyrus > Lathyrus aphaca. The sequence goes on from OZ014519.1 coordinate 633,801,085, forward strand.
CCGGGAGTCAGGATCCCGTATAAGCTCAAAGTTCCTACTTTCGAGAAGTATAACGGCACTGCTTGCCCAAAGACCCTTCTGCAATCGTATGTCGGGAGAATTGCCGCGCATACAGACGATGAAAAACTGTGGATGTATTACTTTCAGGACAGCTTGGTGGGAGCTTCCCTTGAGTGGTACATGAAGCTCAGCAGGGTCAATGTCAAGAGCTGGAAAGATCTCGCTGAAGCTTTTGTGAGGCAGTACCAATATAATATGGACATGGCTCCGAATCGCACCCAGTTGCAACATATGGCTCAGACAGCAAAAGAAGGCTTTAAAGAATATGCCCAGAGGTGGCGCCAGCTAGCTGCCAGGGTGCAACCCCCCTTGTTAGAGAATGAAATGGCCGATATGTTTATGGGTACCCTCCAGGGGGTATTTCTTGAGAGATTGGCCTCAAGTTCTGCTACAAAGTTCAACGATATTGTCATTGCGGGAGAAAGGGTCGAAACGCTGTTGAAAATGGGGAAGATACAAGACCCAGGTGCTAGTAGCTCAAATGGAGCGAGGAAAGCTTTTAGTGGACCTCCGAGAAGGCGAGAAGGTGAGACCAATGCTGTATTCGGCCGAAGCCAGGGTCGTGGATACAGAAGACCTTATGAGCATATGGCTGCTGTTACCATTCCTGCAGCTCCCGTACAACAAATGCTACCTCCACCACAACAACATCAGCAACAACAACAACCTAGAACCAACTACCAGCAAAGACCTTATCAGCCGAGGCAGGCTCGCCCAGCTAACAGGGTGATTGAAGCTATTCCGATGACATATGCTGCCTTGTTGCCGAGACTACTAGATTTGAACCTTATTCAATTGAGGACTTTGGCACCACCACCTCCTGGAGAGATTCCAGCTGGTTATGATGTCAACGCGCGATGCGCTTTTCATTCAGGAGCACCCGGGCACTCAACTGAGAAGTGCAGGGCGCTGCATCACAAAGTTCAGGATCTCCTAGATTCCAAGGCAATCAACTTTGCGCCTCCACCGAATATCAACTCGAACCCTATACCTAATCATGGCGGGGCAAGAGTTAATGCTGTTGAGGGAGATGACAAGTTGAGTTTGGTGCTGAGTATTGATGAGGTCAAGACGCCTTTGAGGGTGGTGAAAGAGAGACTGTTGAAGGGTCAAGTATTTTCTGGTTGTTGTCTCGATTGCGAAGATTGTATAAGTGCTGTGAATGGCTGCGAGAAATTGAAGACGGGTTTGCAAGAGTTGATTGATGATGGGTCTCTGCAATTTAGCAAGATTAGTAATGAAAAGGCTGATGATGTGTCAACCATTACTATCTTCTACGATGAAGCTGACATGCCCGTCAGACAAGAGCCAGTTACTATTTACGCTCCTCAGATTAGTCCTGTGACTATAACTGTACCTGGGCCAGTGCCATATACCGATGATAGGGCCATTCCGTGGCATTATGGTTCTGATGTCTATGTGGCGGGACAGAAGATGGAAAGTAGACCTGTTGCTGACCTGACTATTGAAAATGTGGGAGGTGTTGGAGGTTTTACTCGAAGTGGCCGTTTATTTGCTCCCCCTGCACTGAGAAAGGATCCTGAGGCCGAAGCTTCGTCTAAAGACAAAGGAAAGCAGACTGCGAATGATGAGTCAGATACTCCTGTGGCTGGGCAGGGGACATTTGAAAAGGAGGTAGAGGAGTTCATGAAGATCATCAAAAGGAGTGACTATAAGGTGGTTGATCAACTGAACCAGACGCCTTCAAAGATTTCTATCTTGTCACTGTTGATGTGCTCTCCCGCGCATAGAGAAGCTTTACTGAAAGTGCTTCAAATGGCCTATGTTCCTCAAGAGATCACAGTCAATCAACTCGAAGCTGTTGTTGGAAGTGTTAATGCTAGCCATGGCTTAGGCTTCACTGACCGAGATCTCACCTCGGAGGGAAGGAATCACAATAAAGCACTGCATATCACGATGGAATGCAAGGGCGCTGTGTTGTCTCATGTCCTTGTAGACACAGGCTCTTCTTTGAATGTGCTCCCGAAGAAGGCGTTGATGAAGCTTAACATTGATGGGATTGTCCTAACGCCGAGCGATTTGGTGGTTAAAGCTTTCGATGGTTCAAGAAGATCAGTTTTCGGAGAGGTTGAGTTGCCTGTCAAGATAGGCTCTCAAGTATTCAAGAGTGTCTTCTATGTAATGGACATCCAGCCTGCGTACAGTTGCTTGTTGGGCAGACCATGGATACATGCAGCGGGAGCTGTCACTTCAACCTTGCATCAGAAGCTTAAGTATGTGGTGGACGGTCAGGTCATCACAGTTTGCGGGGAAGAAGATATATTTGTCAGCCACCTGTCGACATTCAAATATGTAGAAATGGACGGAGAAATTCACGAGACTTTGTGCCAAGCTTTTGAAGCAGATGTCAGTATCTTGACTCCGGTGAAGAAAAATAACGAAGGCACGTCCATTCATTCTTACCAGGAAGCAAAGGAGGTCGTCCAATCAGGCAAGGCCCAGGGCTGGGGCAAGTTGTTGGAGATGGAAAAGAAGGATGATAAATTCGGCTTAGGGTATCAGCCTGGGGGGTCTGCTCAGAGTGGTAAGGCTATCTCATTCACAAGTGCTGGTCTGCTCGACCGCGATCAAATCTGTATGGCAAGCCAAGGCGGGGATAGTGACAGAGATTGGGACAACAATTGGATTCGCTCGTGTGCACCCGGCGAGGAGCTAGGAAACTGGTCTGCTGAAGACATTGTCCAAGTTACCTGGCTCTCAAAGTAATTGCTTTGTTTCCTTTTATTAGCATACTGCATTGTCAAAATCCAGCATTCTGCCCAAGATGCTTGGATCCATTGTATTGGGCCACCACGTTTTGCATCGCATTGTTATTTTTGCTATGAAATAAAAGGACATTTTCAGACAAACTGTGTTCTCTGTCTTTGTTTTTAAACTTTTTCAAAAAAAAAAAATTAATAATAAATAATATATATAAAAATGGCAATGTGTTTTCATTTTTGTTTTGTGTTAGCGTCTCTTTTCAAAATAAGCAGATTCTGAATAAGCACATCATTTGTGCAGTGTTGATCATCCGGATTCCACGGATAACATTCCTGCTATGACTGTGCATGACTTTGATAATCCAGTCTACCAAGCTGATGAAGGGGTTGAGGAAGACTGTGACCTACCTGAAGAATTGGTCAGATTGTTGAAACAAGAGGAACGAGTTATTCAGCCTCATCAAGAAGAGATTGAGACCGTCAACCTTGGTAGCGAAGATGCAAAGAAAGAAATCAAGATAGGGGCCAATCTGCAGGCCGATGTCAAGCAAGAGTTGATCAGTATGTTGAGAGAGTATGTGGATATCTTTGCTTGGTCATATCAAGATATGCCAGGTCTAGATACCGATATTGTGATGCATAAGCTACCTCTAAGAGAAGACTGTCCTCCTGTGAAGCAAAAGTTGAGAAGAACTCGCCCGGATATGGCGATGAAGATTAAAGAGGAGGTACAGAAACAGTGGGATGCTGGATTCCTTGCCGTGACTAGTTACCCGCCATGGGTAGCTAACATAGTACCAGTACCTAAGAAGGACGGCAAGGTCCAGATGTGCGTTGACTATAGAGATTTGAACAGAGCAAGCCCGAAGGATGATTTTCCGTTGCCACACATTGACGTGTTGGTTGACAATACTGCTCAATTCTCAGTGTTCTCCTTCATGGATGGATTCTCCGGTTATAATCAGATAAAAATGGCGCCGGAAGACATGGAGAAGACAACGTTCATTACCCCGTGGGGAACATTCTGCTATAAGGTCATGCCCTTCGGTCTGAAGAATGCAGGAGCAACTTATCAACGGGCAATGGTCACGTTGTTCCATGACATGATCCACAAGGAGATCGAATGTTATGTGGATGATATGATTGCAAAGTCCAAAGACGAAGAGGAGCATTTGGTTAACCTAAAGAAGTTATTTGATAGATTGATCAAGTATAAACTGAGGTTGAATCCGAACAAGTGCACTTTCGGAGTGCGTTCTGGAAAGTTGCTGGGTTTCATTGTAAGTCAAAGGGGAATTGAGGTAGATCCTGCTAAAGTGAAAGCTATTCAAGATATGCCTGCACCAAAGACAGAAAAAGAAGTGCGTGGGTTCTTAGGTAGATTGAACTACATTTCTCGGTTCATATCTCACCTAACTGCCACGTGCGAACCGATATTCAAGTTGCTAAGAAAAGAGCAAACGGTCAGGTGGAATGATGATTGCCAAAGAGCTTTCGACAAAATAAAGGAATACTTACAGGAGCCTCCAATTCTGATGCCTCCGGTGGAGGGGAGACCATTAATCATGTACTTGACCGTGCTAGACGGGTCGATGGGGTGTGTGCTCGGCCAACATGACGAGTCTGGTCGAAAAGAGTACGCCATTTATTACCTTAGCAAAAAGTTTACCGACTGTGAATCCCGATACTCACTGCTCGAGAAAACTTGCTGTGCTTTGGTATGGGCTGCTCGCCGACTGAGGCAGTACATGTTGACCCATACTACACTTCTCATTTCCAAGATGGACCCTGTCAAGTACATCTTTGAGAAACCAGCATTGACCGGAAGGGTTGCTAGATGGCAGATGATTTTAACTGAATACGACATCCAGTACACTTCTCAGAAAGCCATCAAAGGAAGTGTATTGTCGGAATACCTTGCTCAGCAACCTCTTGAGGATGACTATCAACCAATGAGATTTGATTTCCCTGATGAGGACATCATGTACCTCAAAACAAACGATTATGAGGAATCACTTCCGGAGGAGGGACCTGATCCTGAACCCAAATGGGAGTTGATGTTTGATGGGGCTGTCAATATCAATGGTCGTGGAGTTGGTGCCGTACTTATTACTCCTGAAGGTGTCCATTTACCCTTCGCTGCCAAAATTACTTTTGGCTGCACCAACAATGAAGCGGAATACGAGGCGTGTATAATGGGAATAGAGGAGGCAATTGATCTTCGGATTAAGAACCTCGATATATTCGGAGATTCAGCCCTCGTCATTAACCAGATTACCGGCAAGTGGTATACACATCAAGAGCATTTAGTTCCGTACAGGGATTATGCTAGAAAACTGTTGACATTCTTCACGACAGTTGAACTCAAGTACATACCACGTGACGAAAATCAATTTGCCGATGCTTTGGCCACTCTCTCTTCGTCGATTAAAGTCCTGTGTTGGAATTTTGTGCCCAGAATTGACATCTCCAGGCTTGACTCTCCAGCTTATGCTTTCTCTGTAGACGCCGTGTCTGACGAGAAACCTTGGTATTTTGATATCAAGTTATTCCTGGAAAAGCAAGAATACCCAACAGGGGCATCTTCCAAAGACAAAAAGACCTTGAGACGGCTTGCTGCTAGTTTCTTCTTGAACACAGACGGGGTTTTGTACAAGAGGAACTTCGACATGGTTTTGCTCAGATGCGTGGATAGACACGAAGCAAGCCTGTTGATGCAGGAAGTCCATGAAGGATCTTTTGGTACCCATGCAGGGGGGCATGCTATGGCAAAGAAACTGCTGAGATCAGGGTATTACTGGATGACAATGGATGCAGACTGTTGTTCATTCGCTCGTAAATGCCACAAGTGCCAAATATATGCAGACAAAGTGCATGTTCCTCCTAACCCGCTCAACGTCATGTCATCTCCTTGGCCTTTCTCTATGTGGGGCATTGACATGATCGGGAAGATCGAGCCAACTGCTTCGAACGGTCATCGCTTCATTCTCGTCGCGATTGATTACTTTACCAAGTGGGTAGAAGCAGCGTCTTATGCCAATGTCACTCGTCAAGTGGTGGCAAGATTTCTGAAAAGAGATGTCATATGCAGATATGGAGTGCCCGAAAGGATCATTACTGATAATGGTTCTAATCTCAACAATAAGATGATGGCAGACTTATGTCGGGACTTCAAAATACAGCATCACAATTCTTCTCCTTACCGACCAAAGATGAATGGTGCGGTAGAGGCAGCTAACAAGAATATCAAGAAGATTGTGCAGAAAATGGTTGTCACCTACAAGGATTGGCATGAGATGTTACCGTTTGCCTTGCATGGGTACCGAACGTCAGTCAGGACGTCAACAGGGGCAACTCCCTTCTCTCTAGTGTATGGCATGGAAGCAGTCCTGCCTGTTGAAGTAGAGATTCCTTCTTTGCGCGTGTTGATGGATGTCAAGTTGGATGAGGCTGAATGGGTGCGTGCTCGTTACAATCAGCTATGTCTAATTGAGGAAAAGAGATTAGCGGCTATCTGTCATGGTCAGCTTTATCAGAGGAGAATGAAGCGGGCATTCGATCAACGAGTACGTACTCGAGAGTATCGAGTGGGAGAGCTTGTGTTGAAGAGAATCGTTCCTCCAGGTTCAGATAACAGGGGCAAGTGGACCCCAAATTACGAAGGACCATTCATAGTGAAGAAAGTATTCTCAGGAGGAGCACTGATGCTCACCACTATGGATGGAGATGACTTCCCATCCCCTGTTAACTCGGACGCAGTTAAAAAATACTTCGCGTAAAGAGACCCGCTGGACACAAAAACAGAATGTAAGTCCAGGCAAGAAAAGGGCATCCCGGCGAGCTAAAAACAGAATAAAAAGCTCGGGCAAAAATTAGGGAAATAAATATAAAAAATGTGTACACCCGCTGAGTTGAAAAGCCACATTGGACAGCTCAGGCAAAAAAGGGTATCCCGGTGGATTGAAAACCCGAGAGGGCGATCCACGCAAAATAAGGGAATAAGCGAACAACTGTGATCCAAGTTATCTGAACCACGTCATCGTTTCGTACGGTTTGACAATATCAGAAGGATAGGAAACAGTCCCCTTGTTCTCTCAGAAAGCCAAAGCAGAATGGAGAGTCTTGAAGACGTGCAGGTCATAGCAGAAATGGAACTCTTTGAAATGCCGTGTACATTGCCATTAGGATAGTTTCTTTTCTCAATTTTTATAGCGGCTACCTCTTTCCAGGTGGTTGTTTCCTGATGTAAATCTTTGCCTATTCAGAGGCTATCCAATAAAATAATATTCAGTCAAAAAGATGTGTGTGTTTATTTTTGTTTGCAAAATGTCCTGAATTTTTGGCAAAAATAGCGTTGCATCTATATATGGTGATATTTTTGAAAAGAAAACTGACATGCAGGGAAACAGTAACCCTCTTTGAGTGTCGGGTGACGATGGATGAACCGATCATTCCATGCGAATCCCCGGGACACACGTGTGTTTTCTGTTGTTGCAGGTTGCAGGATGGCGTCACTTTCTCTCAAGCAATTCACTCTTCCCCAGTAGAGTATCTCCCCAAGCAGGGATTTCTTCTTCCAGCAGGTATCTGAAAGCCTGACTCGTTTAACCAGAGATTTTCCTCCAACCAGGCCTTGGCAGCAGCCCAACTTCTTCCCCAGTGAAGTAACAGTCTATTCTTCCCCAGTGGAGTATACCCCGCAGGTGCCTGAAGACCTGACATCATCAGAGAGGGAATTGCCAGTATTCTATCCCCAGCAAGAATTCTTGCCTGTCAGATACCTGAGAGCCTGATATCCCTTCAGAGTCTTGAAGCATCAGATGCTCTCCCCGGCCAGAGTATTTGCCCAGGAAGCTTCCCCAGCCAAGTCTGAAGATGATATGTCCCCACAGAGTTCATATTGGATTTTCACCTCCGTCTGTGAAATATTTCTCAGTCAAGTTGCCATACTTTTGGGTATTTGATGATACAGTCAGGTATTCATCACTTCAGTCAGAGTTGAGTGTCCAAACCTCTTGATTTGTCTTCCCCTACAGAGTTGTATCTCTTGCTGCCAATCAGGCATTTGTCTACCGCTCGTCTGCGTTTGTCAACACTCGTTTGTGTTATCCCTAAACGGAGTTTTCCCCAGCATTGGTATTACTGCTTTATCGTCGCTCGTCTGCGTTTGTCAACACTCGTTTGTGTTATCCCTAAACGGAGTTTTCCCCAGCATTGGTATTACTGCTTTATCGTCGCTCGTCTGCATTTTTCAACACCCGTCTGTGTTGGCTCTATGGTTTGCTCGTCTGCTTTTCCCCTACATTGGCTTATGATTACCTTGATATTGCTCGTCTGCAATTTTCCGACACTCGTCTGTGTTCTGATATGATATTTGTTGTTGCTCGTCTGCAACCTCCCAACACTCGTCTGTGTTTGGTATTAGATCCGCTGCACTCGTCTGTGCCTTGATATGTATTCTATGTTATTGCTCGTCTGCAACTGTCCAGCACCCATCTGAGTTTGTTTAAAGCTCGTCTGCTTTTATCCCCCAGAAGTCGTTTGTGTTTGTTTGAAGCTCGTCTGCTTTGCTTGGATACTCGTCTGTATCATCCCCAGCACTCGTCTGTGCTAGCTTACACCTATATGTGAGGATTTGCTGTTTACCCTGGTATTTCTGTATTGCTACTTCAAATGCTCGTCTGTATTTGAATTTCTGGTATTCGTCTATACCAGTGGCTGATACTCGTCTGTATCATTGCCTGAGACACTCGTCTGTGTTTCTCAGATCATCGTCTGATACTCGTCTGTATCATTGACCTATAACACTCGTCTGTGTTATCTTGATGATCATCCAATACTCGTCTGTATTGAAGAGGTTTCGAATCCTGACAGTGGGAATTAAATGTCGAAATGATTACCGGTCCTGGCGTAACAGGTAAATCCGAAGGAGGCTCGTCTGTCTCAGGCACCAATTATTATTGTTGCTGCACCTGGCGTAACAGGTTTGTTAAGGAGACTTGTCTGTCTTATACCATATATCCGCGGATAATATATGAAGAAGGTTCGTCTACCTTGATTGCATGTCTATCCCACAGACTTATATGCATTCCCGGAGCCTGCGTAAGGGTTATCCGAAGAAGACTCGTCCGTCTTATCCCACTTATCTGCGTAAGGATTAGTGAAGGAGATTCGTCTATCTCAGGCTACTTTGAAGTTCCTTAAGGGCTCGTCCGCTCTCTGCACCTGGCGTCACAAGTCATTCGAAGACTCGTCTGTCACCATGATAATATTCCAGATATCAGTTTCAACTTGGAAGAAGCTCGTCTGCTTTTTTCTCCGATTCATATCCCCAGAGCATCATCTGGTCAGGTTTATTTCCCGGTGTTGCATTCTTCGTCAGAGTGCAAATTTCAGGTCTTCTTGGTATTCAATCACAGTTTATCTTGAACGGTCGATAGTCCGTACTATCGTCCTTTTTCAGATCAACAGTTGCTTGAATAGGGGCAGCTGTAGAACCTCAAATTTGCCTTCTTTATTTTAAACATCATAATACATCATTTGCATCATAAGCATATCATATATATAGCATTATAGCATGGGAAAATAAAGCATGACAAGCATCAAGCCCTAACATGAGGCATATGGCCATTTGGGGAGGTGTTGGAGGCCATCTAAGCTAAGACAAGGGTTCCATTGGATTTGTGGGAGGCCTATGATGAGTCTAGACTCTTTTGGCAAGGCCAAGTTCACCTACAAAAGCTCAGAAGATTGCTTAATCATCACAAGTTTTAAGACAAGGCAAGGCTCCTAAGCAGTGCAGCCAAATTAGGGTTTTGACTTCAAGAGCCTTAAACTCATAATTTTGGCCAACTCTTTTGGGCAATGTTTTCCATATGATAAGAGGTCCCTACATGTCAATTTTCATGAGAAAATTCCAAATGGAAGTCAGTCATTGCCTTAGTTGCTTGCAGATGAAGTAATTGGTCAACTGTGCCTGTAAAAAGTCAACTGTCTGATTTCAAGGGGGTCCAAGCCACTTTTTCTTGCCAAGGGAGGTCTTTACAATGTTATAAGATGTTTGGGATGGTTGGAGATCAAGAATCATGGATATTTGGAGGTTTTTGCAAAAATGGTATAAAGTTGGTTTTTGAGATTTTCCAAATTTAGCAATTTTTGCCCTAATTTTCAAGTGAGCTTAACATGGTCAAAAATTCTTCAAATGAACCCAACCCAAACATGAAAGTTGAAGACTAAGGCCTGCCATTTTCAAAAAGTACAAGTACATTTTCATGGGATTTATGGTTTGAGAGATAAAGCCCTCGAAAATTTCATGCATTTTAGGGCAAAATCACATTTCCATGTACACACCAAATGCAAGAGTGCTCAAAACTCATTTTTAAGTGCTGGAATGGATCAAATGAGGTTACTAAGTTACAATGCAATGTATTTAGATGATTTTGCTCAAAAGAAACTTACATTTTGATGCCAAGCAAAGAAGTGTACTCAAAAATGCAAATTTAGCCAAATCATGAGAAGTATGTAATGGTTAACTCTAAGGGCCAAAGTTGTTTATGTTCTGACCAAGGATTAGAAAGGGCTTGTATATGTGCCAAAAGGCCAAGCAAAGAGTGAGGTATGTGAGCTTATCTCACACTTTTGCAAATGATGCAAAATCTCAAAAAGGGCTCATTTATTCCCATTCCAAGTGCAATGTGAGGCCACCATCCTTTTATTCATGCCATATCAAGTTGAAAGCTCAAGAGAAATGGGAGGGTCCAGGCAAGGAATTTGACACATTTCCCAAAATGCAAGTGCATGGGCATTTAAGGTTTTTGGTGTCACATGAGATGTCATTTTTTACCAAAGGGGCAAGTTGATATGGAATGATGTTGCAAGCTATTTGTATACCATTTAGAGACACTATTTCACAATGCATGGTATGAAAAGGTTTTGGCCCAAAAAGGGGTGCAGAAAGCATGAGTGGAATGTGAGATATCTCATGAGGAGCATTTTTATCAAAATGATAAGAATAGCATTATACACTGATCCAAGGGCCAGTTTTCTTCCACTTATAAACTAAGGGATCATTAGAGGTCGGCATGTGCAAAGGGAGTGGGAAGAGCACGAGTGAATGATTCCACCACTCACCTCATGCAGGTTTTGCAAAATCACCTCATGCACACTATTCTCACGTGCATTTCCTTGCCAACCCTAGCTACTGAAAACACACCATATATAAGTGAGTTTCTTTCTTTGAATCGGCCAGAGAAAGAAGAATTTCATCAAACTCAAGCTTTGGCTCTTGCTGCATTTTCTCTCATAACTCCTCATCCATAGCTCCATTTACAAAGCAGACCCCATATTCTTGTTCCTGAAGCTTCATAGGACATAGATCAAGCTCCATTTCAAGCTAGAGAAAGTTTCTTATACCAGTCCAGTTCAAACCAGATTCCACCAAAGAGCAAGGTTGAAGTGATTTTGAAGCTTCTTTCACATTTATTTTGTGAAAGGAGGTTGCTAGAAGATCATCCCAAGCTGGATTTTGGTTCTCTTGGAGAAATTTAAAGCTGTGTAATCTCAGGTATGCCTCAAATCCATAAGTTTGTAAATGATTTTTGTGATGTGCATTGTAATCTGCTTGTTACACTGAGCATGGAGAGCTTTTTGTTTTTGAAAATGATGTTGAAATGAGGTCGGGCTAGGGTTTTGAAGTTTCTAGATCCAAACTGTTTTGATGCTGTTCATGCTGTGTGTTTTGTTTTACATGTTTGTGAAGATTGATTCATGTTGTGCTTAGTGAGAGGATCATTTTTGATGTTGGGTTCGTGTGTTTTCATGGAGAAATGGAGGAGATATGATTCTCTGGTTTTGAGGTTTTGTTGCTGCTTGGTCCTGTTGTTCGCATGCTTCAGCTTGTTTTCATGGGAGTGAGGTTGAAGATGATGAGGTGGAGGGCGCAGATTGGTGGGGTTTATGTTTTGTCTCTTGTGACTAAAACCCTAGCATGACCGGTTGATAATGTTCACATGTTTGGTTCATTTATTTGTTTTGGCATGTCATATAAGTTTAAAGCAATGCCTGAGTTCCTTGTGCATTTCATTTTCGTATGGGCCCAAGGCAACATGCTAGCTGCGCCCCCTGCTGGGCCCAAGTGATCAAGTGAGCTGACCAGCCTTGCTTTTTACACTCCACCATCATTTTGTTATTCCTTTTATTTTCTTCATTGTTCCTCTTACATTTTTATTATTTTAAAGTACTTCTTGATATCTAAAAAAATCCAAAAAAATTCATGTGTGTTCTTTAGTTCATCTAGTATTTTATCATATTTTTTTCACATTTTTATTCTCATTCCACGTGGCCAAATTAATTCAACACTAGGCATTGCTTTGTTGTGGACTCTCATGAACCAATCTGTTTTGCCAAATTTCTATCTTCCTCATCCTTTAAGCTATGAACCTCATTCTTTTTGCATTCAAATCCTAAGACACTCTACTATCTTCATGATTTATCTTAGATTTTTTCACAAACTTCCCTGCTGGATTTTGATTGAGTTACTTGTGCATCAATTTTCTAAACCCTAATTGGTGATACCTTGCATCTTTGAGCTTCATTGACTTAGTTTGATGCTGAATTTTTGCAACCTCTTTTGGATTCTCATTTCCTTGTGTTTGAAGGGTACTTTGATGGTTGGGTAGATTTTTTAGGTGCTTGGATTTATTTATTAGGTATTTTCTTCCTCACCTTGCCTTGTTTTGTACCCCTTGAGTCTTATGGTCTCTTTTAAGTTTAGAAGGGCACTTGTGCCAACTTCTCCTCATCTTTTGGGATCCTTTAGAGGCATAGGGTTGTTCCTGATCTTAGGATAGGGTTTGAGTTTCCTTGAGCTTTGGTTTTTTGATTCTCTTTTATGTGTATTATATCCTTAAGTTTTATGCATGTCTTCTTTGCATTTGTTTCACTTCTAATCATCTTAGTGTGATCTTGTGCTGCTTTGTTCATCATCTTATGAACTCTTTGCCATGCCCTTATGCTTGTATAACTTCTGACTTGTTGGTTCATGCCTTGGTTTTATGATGTTACACTAACCTTGCAGGAGCTATGGTAAGTGAGAGATGTGGGAATTGAGTTCCACATCTCCGTCTCTCATCTCTTCTCATTTTGTTTATATGGACTAACATTTTCTTGTTGGGCTTAGGCCTTTCTCATCCCTTCTCCTATCTTCTTCTTCTCTTTTTCTTTCCTTCTTCATTAGGATAGAAACCTCACTAACCCTTAGGATATCCATGCATGTGAATACTTAGGATTATTTTAGTCCCCCTTTAGAATTTTTCCTTTGTGATCCTTTTGGTTCTCTTCTCTTCTCATCTCATAACTCTCTAAAAAACACCTTAATAAGTTTGAAGTGATGTCTTGATCCATAGCCTTATCCCATGAGGTATGCTTGTAGTATTCCCATCTTGGGATAGTACATGTTTACCTTGTGATGCACAAGTCTGATCAAGGTATCTTCTTCATCAAGAAAAGCATAAAAAACACTTCTTCATCTGTAAATAACCAAAAACACTTAATAATTCAACAAGTTAGTGAGCTTAGGCCCTAATCTTTGGTTTCAAGTTTTGGGGATCTTCTCCTTACTTGAGTGTGCTTGTTCTATTATTCCATCTTGGAATGTAGTGACAAGTGCACATTCCATGGAAAAGAGTTTGAGTTCACTTCCTTGTGACACACTCATAAAAGCTTCTAAAAAACACAAACAAACAACAAGCGTCTCTCCTTCGGGAATTCTTTTCTCACCTCATTCGCTCCGTACGCGAACTTGCTCCTACTTGTCATCTTGCAAGACGGTTACGCACTCGTCGTCCGAGTCTGCAACACCTGAGCAATGGCATAGGCAGTTCAAGCCTTAATTCACAAGTAATTTCCTTTGGTACCCCTAGTTAGGGGAACTACGGCGTCTCTGATCCTCATTATCCTGATGAGGTACGTAGGCAGCGGGGTAGGGCCCGTTCGAGCACAATCTTTATTTTCCCTACATTTCCCCTTTTATTCTCATTCTCTTTTTCATTTCTTTTCTCATTTCCTATTTCCATTCCAGTTAGCAGTTCATTTGTTCAGCAACAGTCATATTATTTCTCACCCTTTGAAACAAACAAGCAAGCGTGGATCCCGTCGGGTACGGCGGACGATCTGGGTGCTAATACCTTCCCAGGTCGTAACCGACTCCCGAACTCAGTCTCTTTGGTTCGCAGGACCCGTGTCCTTCCTCTTTCTTTTCTTCTGGTTTGTGCAGCATTACCATTCCCGTTCCTTCGGGATAAAAATGCCTGGCTGGCGACTCTATTCTTTTTTCCGCGCCACTTTCGCGTTTGTACCAGGATGGAAATCCCGGGAGCGACAGCTGAAAGAGAGAAACATGGCCTAAAGGCCCAACTCCATGAGAAACCCGTAGAGGGGGTGCATGAGTAAAATTGATGGGTGCAGATAGTTGTTTCATGGATTCTGAAGCCCAATCCCAATTTGCTAACCCTAACCTAAAATTGAAGCTTAGAAAACCAACGTTCTTCTTCTTCTTCATAAAACAAAACCCCTTCTTCTTTACAAAACAAAACCTCTCCTCCTTCACCTCCACCGTCACTGAAAATCAAGCAACATCGCCGACGACGTATCTTCCTCACCACCTTGCTCGATCTTGACTTCATCATCTTCCCCGAACAAGACCCTCTTCCGCCGTCGTCAACCTAATCGATGCCGTCAAAGAGCACCATTATCGCCTCGCCGTTGAAGACGATCCGCACATCACCATCTATTTTGTTCATCATCGATACCTCCTCCGTTACGGCCTTGTGGTATTCATCCTCTTTTCCAAGCTCGCCACGAAATTTTGAGCTTAGACGTCGTTTGAGCGGCGACTCTTCTTGCCGCCGTGCCCTAGCCTTCTCCGACGGCGACATCAACCTCCTCGGCGTAATCTCCAGCGGAACATCCAAAAACACAACACTTTAGATGAATCAAATTTCTAACGAATCATGGACGAACCGTGAAACTGACTTACAACGCGGATGAACAACTCCGGTAGGAACTCTGATTCAAATCTCTTTGTTCACTTCTTTCTGATTTTAGAGACACCATTCTTGATGAATTCTTTGATCTTTTTCTCTTAATGTTGTGTTCTTGATACAAATCGATTATTCTTCTTGAGCGGCTTCTAAATTTGTGACTCAGATATTTGTATCCTTCTTGCAGAACCTATTTATCGACTTGAGTTTGATGTTGTGGCCTTGAAAGTTTATGATGTTGATGAATTTTGAAGAATGAGGCAAGATTATGAAGCTGATTCAAGTTGAGAAAAGATGAATTCCAGGTTTTGCGATAGTGACGATGAAGTTGCATATCGTTGACGAAGACATGATTATCTTGGTAAGTTCTGTTTCATTGTTCTTCTTTTCTCACGATGCCATTTCGATTCTCACTGCTTCTTCCACTTCTGTGTAGACGTCTTAAAGTTGCGATTGACACTTCTCGCGATTGTTGTTGTTGATGACTTATAGGAAAGATTCAGGAATCCATGGAGATATTTAGCACAGAGAGCTGGATGAGGACGATGAAGATTGAAAATAGATTGGAGCTGGTTTGTGCTTTGGAAAAGAATGGTGGGAAGATTGAAGAAATTGAACTGATGAAGTTTTCTGTTATGCATCCCCTGTAACTGAATTTTTTTACTTCTTTTTTTCTGTGTTCTCCCCCCTTTCAATTAGAGGTTTGGATATATATATATTTTTTATGTTGTAACTGATTTTTGGTTGTTATGTTAGTTAAACTAAACTCCTATTATTTTTGTTAAACTTTTTCTATTATAGCTTGTTACTACCAACCTGATAAATTTTGAAAATTTGTGGTGTAATTATATTGAAAATGGTCTTAAGAATAAAATAGGCTAACATTGATACAATTGAAATCAAAAGTGAGATCTTAAGAAAATTGGAACCTGAAAAAAAATGGTTCAGGTATAATGATATTAAGCATGACATGGCTTGAAATTTCAAAATTAATAATGAAGTCAAAATGGATTAATGAATAAAATTTATGGTTTGAAAAAGAAATGGGCCTAAAATAAAGATTTATGGACCTAAAATTGTGACTTTAATGGAATGTAAGAAAAAATAATCCCTTTTGATAATTGGTAAACATGGGCCAAAAAATGGGCTTTGGATTCAAATGGGATAATCGGATTGAGTGATTTGTTTCAAATAAATGGATGCGAGTCTTGTTCGAATAGATGGAGGAAAAGCGGTTTTTTTTAAAATGGTTATTACGAAGAAAACTCAAAAATGAATGAAGATTTAAATTTAGAAATAGGTATGGATAAAATGGACAACAAAATTTATGGATTAGAAAAGACACGGGCTACAAAAACAGGGTGAACCATGGAACTGAGCGTTAAGAATAAATTCGAACAACTTCTTTCCAAATAAACCAAAACAATGCTCTTTTCCTTAGCTCAAATTAAACCTTTGAGCAAAAACCACTTCTCTAGAACTATGATGCCATGATGAATCCAAAAATCGATAATCCCTGAACCATGTCTGCTTTTAATCATTTGGAAATGTCACACTTGAATGAATACCTTCACAAAGTAAACCTAGATCAACAACCTTGATGATGAATAGTCGTCATGAATGAAGTCCGCGAGAATCACTGAATCAGGGAAATAAACCCTAATTAAACGGCAAGATCATAATAAGATGAAATTATTGATAGCCACATAACCCAAAATTTGAATTCATCGGATAACCATCATAGGGTGTGAAGCCCTAATTCCATAGTCCATGAAACAAACTCCAGTGAAGTAGAATCCACAAACTAATGGAATGACCTGGTTCTTCATAGGGTATTGATCCCATGCCTGAGGCGTCAATGAAATGCATGATTATGATGTTAATGACCTAATGGGAAATGCAGATAAAAAGCAAGGCGTAAAGCCAATTAGTGGTAAAAAGAAATGAGGGAAAATTTTGAGGTATTACAGTTACAACCTGGGAAGGTATTAGCACCCAGATTGTCCGTCGTACTCGACAGGATCCATGCTTGAAAGATTGTGTTTAAAGGGGTAGTGTACGTGCAATCTGTGTGCAAAAAGCTGGAAAAGAAAATACAAGTGTCAATGCAAAAAGAAATGAAATGCTCAGGAACTGAGGCTTAAAAGAGAATGCTGAAAGAGGGGGAAGACACAAAGACTTTTGTTCGATAACAGTTAAGTTATGCCTACGTATCCTCTCGTGCAATGAGGAAGTCAGAACACCGTAGTTCGACTCAAAGAGACTGAAAGATAAATTGACTGATGAACTGCTTGCTTATCTATGCTCAATTGTATGACTCGTCTGGCTTGAGTGCTAACTGTCTTGCATTAGACGGAAGAAGCAAGTTCTCGTTTGTGAGTGAAGATGATGAGAAAAGAATCCCGAAGGAGACGATTATTGTTTGTTTTTTGTGTTTTTCAGTTTTGTTATTGTTTTTGGTGTTTTGCATAAGTTAATGAGCTTAAGCCTAAATCAAGGCCTTGTAAACTCATTATATCCTCCCTGATTAGGGATAATGAGAATACTTAAGTATGAGATAAGCATCTCAACTTAATTACCATGATGATGTAGGATTAAGATCATTAACCTACTTGTGATTATTTAGATGTTTTTGGGTTTTTGTTTAGTGTTAAGTAATGAGTTTAAGCCATAATCAAAGATTAGTGAACTCATTACACCATCCTAATAGAAGGATAATAGATGAGCACACATAAGCTGAGGAAGATACCTCAACTCAATCCATGGTTAGGGATTAAATTCATTATATAACAAAGCCTTTATTAAGTGGATTTTAATTAAGGGGTGAGATTAAGAAATGGATTTTATGGTTTGTAAGACAACTTGAGGGGGACTTGTCCATTAAACACTAGGGTTAGTCCTTCTTAACCGTAAAGGAAGAGTTAGAACCCTAATGTAAGGCCCAAGTTACAAGTTAATGTCTTAGTGATTATTAGATGGATTGATTAAGAGGTTTAATCAAATTAAGGGTTTAACACTTAGGTTTAAAGTTATACACTCCATCCTAAGAGAAGGATGCAGGCATAACCCTAATTCCTAAGTCCTAAAGCCTTAAGGGTTTAGTCTCTAATGATGAGATGAGAAGAGAGACACAAAGAATACTCAAAGGTAAAAACTAAGGGGGGACCAATCACAACCCTAATTATTATCATGCTTGGAAGTTCCTATGGTTTGTAAGGCTTGAGAAAGATCTTCAAAGAAGCCACCAATGGAAGAAGCAGATGAAAGGAAGAAGAAGCAGAAGAAATAAGTTACTTACTTCATTGAAGAAGATAAGTAACTTAGAGAAAGAAAGTGGGAGATGAACATGAATGAGAAAGCCCACTCAAAGGCAATCAAAAATGCAGCAAAGATGCATATGAAGAAGATGAAGTGAAATGAGAAGTGAAGGCAAATCCACTTCTCAAATTAACTTACCACCTGAAAATGTTAGCACAAGATGCATAAAGAAAGAAGTGAGATAGAATGATGCATATGAAAAAGAAAAAACAAAACTAGAAGCATACACCTGATGCAAATGATGCTATGACATGATGCAAAGACATACCAAGTGCAATGAATGGTCATACAAGGGTGAGATGCAAATGGGAGCATGCTTTGAAGTTTGAAAGTTCATGAAGTTTAATGAAAGGAAATGAATGCAAATCATGGCAAATAAATGAAGAAATGACCAATCATGATTCTAACATGTCTTAAGATGTCTAAGATGACATATGAATGCATGAAATGTCATGGCAAGTTCATGTATTCATGCAATGCAATGTAAGATGCAAGATTAGGGTTACATGAAAGGATGAGATGCAAATGGTCAAAACAGAAGCATATGTCATGATAAAAAATTTCAAACGAGCTCAAACAAACCCTAACCCCATATGATATCACACCCCAAAGGAGAAGGTCTAACTCTTAACCTAAAGAAAGTTATGATTTTTCTAAGTTAACTAGGGTTTTTGGGTACCTTAAAAGGGAAAATACAAATCAATTTGTAAATGAAATATAAATTCATGACAAAAATATCCTAGATACCACATGATATATTGAAAACAATGAAAAAAGAATCATCATCAAACCCTTCATGGTTAGGCAGAAAATATATTTCAAAGTTAGGGTTCCAAAAGGGGGTTTTTATGAACCCTAAATTCAAAGAAAATGTCAAGGTATATTCAAAACCATAAAGAAATTTTTATGAATGGTTTGACAATGTTTCTAAATGTGTTAAGATGCAATGTGAATTTTTTGGTGATTTTTAGAAACTTAAATGGTATTTTAATTAATTAATTTCCATTAATTAATTAATATAAACATTTAAATATTTTAAAAATGCTTTTTAAATGCAAAAAATAAAATAAAAAATGTTTTTGGATGAAGAAAAATATTTGAATCAGAAATTCAAAGTTTGAAAATTTTTGGATGAGTTTTGATATTTTAAAATAATTATGCAAAAGAAATAAGAAAAAATGAAATAAAAATCAATTTAAATGAAAAGTATGCGCATCCTGTGGTTGAGGTTTAAATTGGGAAAGGAGGGAAAGACTGGCGCGTGATCTAAGGGCCCAGATTCAAACTAGCATATTTAAAAGTAATCCTAATTAATTAATTTAATTTAATGGAATTAGGGTTAAGTGAACTCATCCTGACCATCAAAAACGCGCGCGAAGACTAATCCAAGGGCTCACATTCAAAGTTCCTTAATTACACATATTAAACCCTAATCAAGTTCAGGTGGCCGGAGAAGACCTTCGGTCGTCTTCTCCGGTGAGCTCCTCCCCTGAGCTTCTTCAAAACCCCACCCCAGACTCTCAAACTCTCCAGAAATGATCAACTCACTACCCTAAACAAGAATCTAACCCTAAAATTAATTTATCATGCATCAATAACACGAATCAAACAAGAACAGAAAATTAGGTCAAACTTTCAGAAACACGATACAATCTTAAAACTCAACCATTTTCAAAACCAACAAGTGCAGTGTGATCAGTGAAGCATGGGTAACATTTCTATAACATAAAAAACAAGTTCTGGAAAATTTGTTCTTGAGGTATACCTAAGATGAAGCTTTTTAGTTTGGCACCTTCTGGACCTCTCCTTGATGCTAAACCACCTCACTTGATCCCCTGATGATGTTGCAAGGCTTTGAATGAGTTTAGAATGGCTGGATTGAGAGGATGAACTCTTGCTGCACCAGAATCGTGTTTTATGTAGAGAGGCTTTGAAGCTTGTTTAATGGTTGGGAAATGGTCTATGGATGATGGTGAGTTGAATGGTTAAGTTTGTTTTGAGGTTTGATGCTTGTGCTGTGTGAATCGAAGAAAGGAAAGTCTTGAGTGATTTTTATGAACTTGGCTTGTGTATGGTTCTGAGCTCCAAGGTTATGTTAAATGGCTTGCTTTTGGTCCACATAACATGTCTCTATTGGCCAGAGAGTTGTTGTGGCTGCAGCTGATTGGTATGGGCCAAGTTGCAAAAAGTCAACATTATGTGTACTTGAGGTATGGGCTCATTCAGGGGTGGTTCAAGGGCATGTCTTGGTTCAGCAAAGATCAAGGAGAACCATGGGATTCATTTTATGCAGCTGGCACAAGTGGAAGCATGGCTGCAAGAGATTTTGCAAGGTTTATGCATTTTGCCCCTTTTAAGATATCTTGAAGTGCAAGGCATGAAAACAAGTGATTCTTTGGGCAATTCTGATCATAATGCATTTTAATATGTTTGTATGATGCCTAAAGATGCATTAGAGGTCACAAAATGGCTTGGCATGTGAAATTGCAAAAATCCCTCTTTGGTATGAAAGTGAAAATTATGGGATTTTTGCCAAATTTGCAAGGCCATAACTTGAGTTCCATAATGAATTAGAACATGTTCTTCTACTTTTTGAAAAGGGAATGATCCAATCTACAACTTTCATGACCAACAATTTTTCATTTGAAGCATTTTTGGTTGAGAAAAGAGGAGATTGAAGAACTTTCCCAAAATGGAAAGTTTCCATTACAAGTCATTTCCATTTTTGGCAACTTTTGGTTTAGCTCAATTTTCTTCAATTTTGTGAACTTCCAAGCACTTCAATGATCAAATAAAGATCATATAACTTCAATTTGATGAAAATACCCCTTTGGTTCCATTGTTGGGGGCCTCAGATGCCCTGATTTTGCTCTGACTTGCTCAAGAAGTTACCCAATGAACATATGACTTTCACAATGAATTTCTTCATCAAACTTGGTACACATGATCCTTATAACATCTTAAGAACATTAGAAACAAGAATGATCCAAAAATTTGGAGTTAAGACCTCTGGAAAAAAAACCTAATTTTGGTCATTTGTGCAGTGAAAACCCTAGCTCTGCTTCCATGCTTTCCCAGTTCTTGTGATTTCTTGACTTCTTTGAACTTTGAGAGACATAATATGATGATTGTACACACATGGACCCTCTTGGAATGCTTGGAGGCCTTTGGAGTGGCTCAGATGGATCCTTGGATTGCTCAGATCACAAACCCTAAATGCATATGAACTTGAACAAAAATGCAATATGAGATGGTATGCTTATGCTTATGCAAACATGAAAGATCACAAGCCATGGTGTGATATGAGTGAGGGAAAATTTGGGGTGTTTACAGCTTCCCCTATTCAAACATGAGTTAGCTGTGAAGGATGTAAGCGCCTGGCTTAACAGACAAACAAGATAACTTGTGGTTGAATACCAAAGACAGTCCGAAATTTGCACTCGCTGGGGAGAAGAAGAAAAGGGATATAAATTGTAAAAGGCAGTATAGCATGATTATCAAATGAAGGCGATGGAGGACGACCATCGAGCAGAGGACGACTGCTAGGGATAAAGCAATGACGGGGACGACCGACAAGCTGGGGAAATAAAGAGACCATGACGGGGACGGCCGTCGGGTAAATAAACAAGATTCTCTGGGGATTAAAGATAAAGTCAATGATGGGGACGACCATCAGGTTTTCAAAGTGAGGTAAACAACGATGGGGACGGCCATCGGTTCAAAGAATAAATGAAATAAATGATGAGGGACAGTCATCAATGGTGAAAGACGATCACCTAGCAGGGGACGGCTGCTCTTTATCACGACATAGGACGAATGTCGGATAGAAAAAGTCGACGATAGGGACGGCCATTGGATAAGAATGATGAAGGACGATCATAAAGAGGTGAAGGACAATCACCTAGCAGGGTACGGCTGCTCTCGGGGTTTATCACGACATAGGACGAATGTCGGATAACAAAATCAACGATGGGGACGGCCATCGGATAAAATGATGAAGGACGATCATCAAAAGGTGAAGGACGATCACCTAGCAGGGGACGACTGCTACAGTATCACGACATAGGACGAATGTCGGATAGAAAAGGGTTCCAATAATGGAGACTCCGCTGGGGAAAGGGATGAGGGACGGTCATCCAAAGGTGAAGGACGATCACCTGGCAGGGTACGGCTGCCGAACGTATCACGACATAGGACGAATGTCGGATAGGAGAAAAGTTGTTCTGCTGGGGAATGGTAAACACGGATGGGTGCTTATGCTTAAGAATAAAAGGTATAAGTGTTTGATGCTGTGTATAGATTAAAGATGCGGACGAGCATCCTTAAGACCATGATACGGACGAGTATCGGTAGAAACAAACGCCGACACATGTTCAGAGATGATGATACAGACGAGTATCAATTGGTTAACAAAGACCATGGACGAGTGTCGAATCTATTTGAGGAGTGATATATATATACAAGATACGGACGAGTATCTGTATAAGTATGAATGAGTATTGATCTATTGGTGAAGTATGAGCAAGACACGGACGAGTGTTCAACTTGCTGGGGAAAGGTGACACGGACGAGTGTCAGAAGAGAAAGTGTATAAGTTAAGAACAAACATTTGTATATGAGAGTGTAAAAAGTGCTTCGGCGACCTATGGGGATAGGATGACACGAACGGGTTTTGACAAGAGTGTATTATGAAGAAGTGTTTGGTTTGCAACAAGTGATTGGGCAACCGTGATGGGGAATGGTGACACAGACGGGTGTCGACAAGGGTATGTACAGGTTTCTGGATGCAAAGAGGATGTTTTTGCTCATATTTGCGGGGGAATGATATGACACAGACGAGTGTCGAAAGAGTATATATGAACATGTATCTGTGTTGGAGAGTGCAAAGGGGACGCTTTGACTTTTTTACTTGCAAGGAATGTGAATTTTTTTATATACATTGCTGATGAGATACTGAGGGTATTTGCAGGTGACTGGCTCGAACCTGGCTTGTGATCATGCAAATGATTGATTTTTGCCGTAATGCTCAGTATTAGACGGAATGCTACCCTTTGTGGGGAAAAATGATGTGAATGCTATGATTATGTAAAAAGAAACCGATCCGGGATTCGGATCCCGCTGTTGTGAAGATCTCTGGCTGATCTGCTTGGAAGGATATCCCAGCTGGGGAAGATCATTGGTAGACCTATCCTGTAAGGAGAAACCCAACTGGGGATAAGGAAGCTTCCGTTACTTTGTTGCATAAGAGTTTCAAACATTGCTCTTCTGGGGAGGGACTGGAACTTCTGCGGGGGGATAGTTCCTTTATCTTTGAGAGACTTGGCACTCTGTTTGGGGAAGAAAAGATCACTGAACGATCTTCCTAGAGAACTCTGTGGGGATCCCGACTAGGGAAGCTCCTGTTGAATAGACTTATGCTGGGGATGAAGAGGCTTTTGACGACTCCATTGGGGAAAAACATTTCAGATACTGCTTGGAGGAAGTATGATGGGGAAGGGTGCTTGGCATGCCCCATGTTGCGTATTGAATACCTGCAACCTGTTAAGACAAATGAGACATACAAGCATCCTTAGGTATCCCTTTACCGGATTCCATCATAGGAGTTAGATGTTCCTGAGAGTAAATATATTTCCTGCAAGCATTTATTAAGAATGGATCATTTGTTTTATGCAAATATTGTATCATGGATATTGGACATTTTGCAAACGAAACAGAAATGTGCAAGAAGAGGTATGGCTGAAAAACTCTGATTTTATTAATCTGGGTGCCCTGAATTGGCAAATACAGTCAAAGAAACAAATCCCCTGGAAAGAGGAGATTGTTACAAATTGAAAAAAGTAAAGGTGCTGGCAATGTTGACGATGCTCCAGTGAGCTTCCTTTGATATGACATGTATGACCTTGACGTTCTTCTCATCTTGCTTTCTGAAGAAGGTAGATTTTGACCGATGCTTTATCCTTTCGAAGCTTGTCGTGTTGTGAGTGATACATATGAATTCAGAATTCAATTGTTTGCTTATTCCCTTATTTTTCATGGATCGCCCTTTCGGGTTTTCAATCCACCGGGATACCCATTTTTTGCTTGAGCTGTCCAATGCGGCTTTTCAACTCAGCGGATGTACATTTTTTCAATTTTCCCTTATTTTTTTCCCGAGTCTTTTATTCTGTTTTTGACTCGCTGAGATGCCCAATTTTTGCCTGGACTTACATTCTGTTTTTATGTCCAGCAGGTCATTTTATGTGAAGTATTTTTTAACTGCATCTGAATTCATAGGGGATAAGAAATCTTCATCCATAGTAGTGAGCATCAGTGCTCCACCAGAGAAAACCTTCTTTACTATGAATGGACCATCGTAGTTTGGAGTCCATTTGCCCCTGTGGTCTGTATGAGGAGGAAGAAGTCTTTTCAGCACAAGATCTCCTACTTGGTATTCCTAAAGCCTGACTTTCTGATCAAAGGCTTTCTTCATCCTTTTCTGATATAGTTGCCCATGACAAATTGCAACTAATCTCTTCTCTTCGATCAAATTCAGTTGATTGTACAGAGACCGGACCCATTCTGCTTCATTCATCTTTACATCCATCAATACCTGTAAGGAGGGTAGCTCAACTTCAACAGGTAGGACGACCTCCATACCGTACACAAGCTGATAAGGTGTTGCCCCAGTGGAAGTTTTGATTGAGGTTCGGTACCCATGTAAAGAAAATGGTAGCATCTCATGCCAGTCTTTGTAAGTAACCACCATCTTTTGCACAATCTTGATGTTTTTGTTAGCTGCCTCAACAACGCCATTCATCTTGGGCCTATAAGGAGAAGAGTTGTGATGTTGGATTTTGAAGTCCCGGCACAGTTTTTCCATCATTTTGTTGTTCAAATTGGAACCATTGTCAGTAATGATTCGCTCGGGTACTCCATATCGACAGATGATGTCTCTTTTCAGAAATCTGGCTACCACTTGTCTGGTGAGGTTTGCATACGAAACTGCTTCAACCCATTTGGTGAAGTAGTCAATGGCTACCAGGATGAATCTGTGGCCATTTGTAGCAGTCGGTTCAATCTTTCCAATCATGTCAATGCCCCACATTGCAAAGGGCCAAGGTGAAGACATCACGTTCAACGGATTTGGAGGCACATGTACTTTGTCTGTGTAAATCTGACATTTATGACACTTCCTGGCATAGGCACAACAGTTTGCATCCATTGTGATCCAGTAGTAACCTGATCTTAATAATTTCTTAGCCATTGCATGTCCTCCAGCATGGGTACCGAAAGATCCTTCATGCACCTCGTGCATCAGCAAGTCTGCTTCTTTCTTGTCAACACATCTGAGTAGTACCATGTCAAAGTTTCGCTTGTATAATGAACCATCAACGTTAAGGAAGAAACTACCGTCCAGCCTTCTCAATGTCTTCTTATCATTGGATGATGCCCCAGGTGGGTATGTTTGATCCTCTAAGAAGCATTTGATGTCATGGAACCAAGGCTTGTCATCTTTTGTAATGTCCATGGATAATACGTATGTTGGTCGGTCTAGTCTGGATACCAAAATTCGAGGCACATAATTGGCAGTTTGAACCTTGATCATGGAGGAAATAGTAGCTAAAGCATCTGCGAACTGATTCTCGTCTTGAGGGATATACTCAAGTTTGACTATTGTGAACAAAGTCAATAATCTCCTCGTGTAGTCACGGTATGGAATCAGATGCTCTTGGTGAGTGTACCATTTGTCGTTGGTCTGATTGATTACCAGAGCTAAATCTCCGAATACAGTTAAAGTTTTGATCCTAAGGTCAATGGCTTCCTCAAGACCCATGATACAGGCTTCGTATTCAGCTTCGTTGTTGGTGCATGCAAAAGTGAGTTTTGCCGAGAAAGGCATATGAATTCCTTTAGGTGTAATGAGCATTGCACCCACTTCACGTCCATTCATATTGACAGCCCCATCAAACATCATTGTCCACTCTTCTTCTGGGTCAGGCCCTTCAGTGTGGATAGGCTCTTCATGATCTTTTTCTTTTAGGGACATGATATCTTCATCAGGGAAGTCAAATCTCATTAGCTGATAATCATCAATGGGTTGCTCAGCCAGTTAGTCAGACAGTACACTGCCTTTGATGGCTTTTTGAGATGTGTACTGAATGTCATATTCTGTCAGAATCATTTGCCATCTTGCAACCCTTCCGGTAAGTGCTGGCTTCTCAAATATGTACTTGACGGGGTCCATCTTTGAGATCAACAAGGTAGTGTGAGTCAACATATACTGTCTCAGTCAGCGAGTAGCCCACGCTAAAGCACATCAAGTTTTCTCGAGCAGTGAATAACGTTGTTCACAGTCGGTAAACGTTTTGCTTAGGTAGTATATTGCATACTCTTTTCGACCAAACTCGTCATGCTGGCCCAGCACACACCCCATTGACCCTTCTAATACTATCAGGTACATTATTAGAGGTCTTCCTTCAACTGGAGGCATAAGAATTGGAGGTTCTTGTAGGTACTCCTTGATCTTGTCAAAAGCCTTCTGACAATCTTCGTTCCACTTGACCGTTTGTTCTTTTCTTAATAGCTTGAACAAGGTTTCATAGGTTGCAGTAAGGTGAGATATGAACCTTGATATGTAGTTCAATCTACCTAAGAACCCCCGAACTTCCTTCTCATTCCTCAGTGCAGGCATCTCCTGAATGGCTTTGACTTTGTCGGGATCAACTTCAATTCCCTTTTCACTTACAATGAATCCCAGCAACTTACCAGAACGCACCCTGAATGTGCACTTGTTGGGGTTTAGCTTCAGTTGATACTTTCTCAGATGCTTGAACAACTTCAGCAGATTTACCAGATGATCTTCTTCAGTGAGGGACTTGGAAATCATGTCATCTACGTAGCATTCAATTTCTTTGTGGATCATGTCATGGAATAACGTTACCGTAGCCCGTTGATAGGTTGCGCCGACGTTCTTCAGTCCAAAAGGCATTACCTTGTAACAAAAAGTGCCCCAAGGTGTAATGAAGGTAGTCTTTTCCATGTCTTCGGGTGACATTCTGATCTGATTATACCCTGAAAATCCATCCATGAAGGAAAATACCGAGAACTGAGCTGTGTTGTCGACCAATACATCAATGTGAGGTAATGGGAAATCATCCTTTGGGCTAGCTCTGTTCAGATCCTGATAATCCACACACATCCGTACTTTGCCATCCTTCTTAGGCACTGGTACAATATTAGCGACCCACGGAGGGTAACTAGTTACAGCAAGGAAACCGGCGTCCCACTGTTTTTGTACTTCTTCCTTAATCTTCATGGCCATATCCGGGCGAGTACGGCGTATCTTCTGCTTCACTGGGGGACATTCTTCTTTCAAAGGCAGCTTGTGCATAACAATATCCGTATTTAGACCTAGCATGTCTTGATAGGACCAAGCAAAGATGTCGACGTATTCTCGAAGCATGTCAATGAGTTGTTCTTTTACTGGAACCTGCAGACCGGCCCCAATCCTCACTTCTTTCAAATCCTCCTCGGTACCAAGATTAACTGTTTCAACCTCCTCCTGATGAGGAGTGATCACTTTCTCTTCTTGCCTCAACAACCTGGCTAACTCTTCAGGTAACCCATAGTCTTCTTCAACCCCTTCATCAGCTTGATTAATTGGATTGTCGAAGTCATACAAGGTCATAGCAGTGCTGTTGTCGGTGCAATCTGGAGGATAATCTCTGCAAGGGCTGAGATTTGTTTGTTTTAGTGATCAATTTTAATCTTGTTTAGAAAAGGTGAAAAATGAAGTTATTTATTTTGAAAACATTGCCATTTTATTGTTTTGTACAAAAGTGAAAAATGAAAAGACAGTGAGCGAAAAAGAGACTTGTTTGCAAAATATGTCCGATATTCATTGATTAATCCATTTGCACAAAATTACAATATGACCCTATTACCAAATGAGTCCTGACACCTTGGGCAAGATGCAGAACTTGATGCATGCTAAAAAAATACAGGAAATAATAATTACTCTCCAGGAGTAACCCTTATGATTTCCTGGGAAGAACAGTTAAGGACTTGGTGCCCCGGGATCCTTGGACGTATCCAGCTCTCCAGGTTGCAATCGCTTTCCGCCTCATCTTCTAGGTTGTTAACAGCATCTGGGGTGAGCATCCCCCTGTAACACCCCAAAATTTTCCCTCTTATTTATCATCAACCTCGAGCGGTTTACGCTTCATTCTTGCATCATTCCGCACATCATTGCATCGCATTTGAAAAATAAATAAATAAATCATTCATCATCCTTCGCATGAGGTGTGGGGTCGATCGAGGCTTTCCAAACATTGGAGTTCAAGATAAAAATAATATACCAAAAATAATCCAAACCACTTCCAAGCTAACCAACCAAAAGGGAAGATTTCACCTTTACCTCCCTTTTCCTTCCACTTTCTTTCCACATTTCCTTTCATTCTTTCCCTCTTATTTTTCCACTTCAATTCCACTCCATTTCCCTTGGAAACTTCTACCATCTTCTAGAGTATTCCAAGGAATATTCCAAGGAATAATATTCCTTTTCCAACCCTAACCCTAACTAACTACCAAACCATAATTTTGGATCCCAAGCCTAATTTTTGGGCCCCAAACCTAATTCCATTCCCAAACCTAGCTCCAAGCCTAGCCTCTATATATTCATTAATCACTTCAATGCAAGGGTTCCCACAATTTTCCAACTTTTCATTCTTTCACCATCACTTTTTCTCTCTCACTTTTCCTCCATTTCCCCTTTCACCAAAGCTTTTTTGAATAAGCTCTTCAAGTTTCACATTGAAACTTGAAGATCTTGAAGCTTAAGCCTCCAACCTCCATTGATTGTGGATTGTAGAAGAAGAAGCTAGTGATTTTTGTGAGGATTTCGGCTTATCGGAAGTGCACGAAGGTTCAAGCATCAAGAACGCATTTATTTTGCGAATCCGCGGTTTTCTTGGTTTTCTCTTCGATCAAGCTCCGAATCTTGCAACAATTACCGAAGCATTTCTCCACTTTGTTGGTTGGTGATCTAAATCACTTCTTCTTTAAGTTATTCTCTTCATCTTGCCACTTTTAGCGTTCTTTAATTGCTTTTCGTTTTGCTTGCGATCGATTTCGTTTCCGTTATGTATTGCTTGCGATTTACGATTTGTAATGGATTAGAATTTAAGGTGTAGATAGTCATAGGTTCTATCATCTGTAAATAAGCCCCAATTAAGTAGAAATTAGTGTTAGCATGTTCCTAGGTATGTTAGGGATCATTAGAAGTGAGTTTGTGGCCAAAAGCACTTATTTCTAAACTTTTTTCACATTCTGGTTCAGTGTTAACCGGTTAACCATTTGGTTAACCGGTTAACAGGTGCGTATTGGCCACAAAACAGGGCAGTTTTAGGTTCGTTAACCGGTTAACCAATTGGTTAACCGGTTAACGTTGTTAATTTTTTATTTTTCTTGCTTATTTGATGGCTTAGTCCTAAATTCTAGTGCCTTTAATGTTCATACATGTTTAGGTATTGATTTTAGGGATTTTTTGGGTCCATTTCCAATAGCTCATTCCCCCATTTTGAGTCGTTTCGACGCGTTTCCGTTCATGTCGCGTATTATGCGTTTTTGTGTTCTTTTGTGTATAGCTTGAGTTCTTACATTTTGTTGCCATGTTTGTGCATTATTTGGCATGTGAATAATCATGTTGCATTCTGTTTTTACATGTTTCACATTGCACTTAAATCATTTTGCATTTCATTGTGTTGATGTATGTTGCATGTTGCATAATCATGTATGTATGTGCATTTGGTTGCATTTGTTTGCATGCTTGATCATAGCATTTATATCAATTCAATTCTGAATTTTGCATTGAGTTTGACATTATGTTTGAGCTATCATATTGCATGTTCATAATCAATAATCATCATGTTCATATACCATATTCATGTGCTACATTTTTGCATTACTTGTTGCATAATCAACCATGTGATGCATTCTTGCATAATCCTTCAAAAATGTTCATGTTCTTTCATTTATGTATGATGATCTATGTCCAAATGCATGTTCATGTTGAAGTTGATGCATTTTTCATTAAGTTTGTGCATTAAAAATGAAAATAATCAAATCTGGATTTTACATTTCATAGCTGACTTTGCATATAGGTGCTGTAAAATGCATGATGTTTGTTATCTTTGCATGCTGTATTTGACTTTTTACACCTACCTTTTCATGCTGCATGCTGGTTGTAAAATGCTGATTTGTGTTGTGCATTGTTTTCATAGCTGATTGTGTGTTTGAGTGCTGTAAATAGTTGCTGAATTTTTAGTTTAGCATAGTTTAGGCACCCTTAAACTTAAGATTGAGTCTAGCTTAGGTCCAAGTTTCCTTAGGAATTGTTTGGTGTGTTTACCTCATTCTTTTTTAATAAATTGCACACTAACCTTTGTTTTGTAGAGGGGAAGATTGAGGTATGTTTCCTTCACCTTATCCTTTTCTTTTTATGCATTTCTTTTATGCATTTAATTCATTTTTTCTTCCATATTTGTGTTTGGTAGGATTTCTCCCTTTGTTAGGATCAACTTATCTTCCTTAGGAAGTAAGTTGCATCCTTTTTTTCTTTCTTTTCCTTTTCTTCCTTAGGATTAGAAAACCTCATTAACCATTAGGATCTCCCTTTTGTACATAATAAATAACTTAGGGTTGGTCTTAGTACCCCTTAGTTTTTGTCCTTTTCCGACTTGAGTCATTCTTTCTCATCTCATAAAGAAAAACAATAAAATACTTAATAAAAACCGAATGTTCTTGTACGACACGAGACTTTGTTGCGGAGTTCTTATACACGTCCTGTTTCGGGGCGAGGTGAAAGTTATCTACCACGATAGATAGGTCTTAGTATGAGAATGTTCACAAACAAACTCCAAAACACTTCTCATAAAAGATAATCAACAAAGACATCGCGTCTTCTCTTCTCATCTCCTAATCTTTGCGGACGAATGCGATTTGCCTCGACAGTTCAAACAATGATACGATAAACACCCTCGAGTCAGAGCCGGTAACACCTGAGTTAGAGCTATGGCAACGTCACCCTAAAATACAAACAAAGTTCCCTCCTTAGTTAGGCGAACTACGTCGACTCTGATCCTCATTATCCCGATGAGGTACGTAGGCAGCGGGGTAGGGCCCGTTCGAGCACAATCTTTATTTTCCCTACATTTTTCCCTTCTCTTTTTCAATTCCATTTCCTTTCTCATTTCAATTCCATTTCCAGTTAGCAGTTCATTTGTTCAGCAGCACCTTATTTCTCACCCTTTGAAACAAACAAACAAGCAAGCGTGGATCCCGTCGGGTACGACGGACGATTTGGTGTGCTAATACCTTCTCAGGTTGTAACCGACTCCCGAACCCAGATCTTTGGTTCACAAGGCCTCGTCCTTTTCCTTCTTCCTTAGGTTTGTGAAACATTACCTTTCCCATTCCTTCGGGATAAAAATGTTTGGCTGGCAACTCTACCTTTTCCACGCCACTTTCGCATTTGTACTAGGATGAAAATCCCGAGAGAGACACCCCTAACTGATGAACTTGGGCTCCTTGGCAGCCTCTGATTGATCTTGTCGGAATGGTTTGTAACCCAAACCGAATCTGCCCTCCTTTTTCTCCACCGATAGCAGCTTGCCCCAGCCTTGGGCATTACCATCTTCAATAACCTTCCGGGCTTACTGGTAGGAGAGAATTGAAGTACCCATCCAGTCCTCCTGGGATGCAGCAAATACTTCAGTTGTCGCCTCACTAACATTCAGTGCCTCGAACCCCTGGCTCATAGTTTCATGGATTTCACCATCCATCTCAATATACTTGTATGTAGCCAGATGGCTAACAAAGATATCCTCCTCACCACAGATGGTGATAATCTGTCCTTCCCACTCATATTTCAATTTCTGATGAAGGGTCGACGTTACTGCGCCTGCGGCGTGAATCCATGGTCGACCTAACAAACAGCTGTAGGCCGGCTGTATGTCCATCACGTAGAAAGTGGTCCTAAAGACCTGCGGACTGATTATCATTGGTAGCTCCACCTCTCCAAGAACAAATCTTTTGGAGCCATCAAAAGCCCTGACCACAAGATTACTTGGCCGGAGAGCTATTCCATCATATTCGAGCTTGACAAGAGCCTTCTTTGGTAAGACATTGAGTGAGGATCCAGTTTCCACAAGAACATGAGAGAGTACAGCTCCTTTGCACTCCAGGGTTATATGCAAAGCTTTGCTATGGTGACGTCCTTCTGTTGTCAAATCAGCATCAGTGAAACCTAGACCATGGCTAGTATTGACATTTGGCACCACTGTCTCAAGCTGATTCATTGTGATCTCTTCTGGCATGTAGGCAGCGTGCAGAACTTTGAGTAGTGCACCCCAATGGGCTTCGGAACACAACAGCAGAGATAGTATAGAGATCTTAGAAGGAGTCTGGTGGAGCTGATCCACAACTTTGTAGTCACTTCTTTTAATTATCCTCATAAACTCATCCACATCCTGATCGAAGGATGATTTATGAGTCTCTTTTGGTGCAGATTCTTCAGGTATTACACTCTTCCCTTTGGCAGCAGCTTCTGCCTCAGTGTTGGTTCTTGGAGCTTGTGACGCAAAGAGGCGTCCGCTTCGGGTGAAGCCTCCGCCTCCCCCGACATTATCCACTTGTGGGGTAGGAACTGAAGAATCAAGAAGGACTTTTTCTCTGTTGTAGTAAAGGTCAACACCATAATGCCATGGTACAACACTGTCTTTATCATAAGGAATCGGCCCGGGCACCGTGATGGTGACTGGGCTTACTGCAGTAGAAGTTGGAATCGTAATTGTATGTGGATCATAAAAGATAGTAACAGGACTTCTTGTGGATGTTGGTGGTGGTGAATTGATGCTTGATTGAAACTGTTGTTGAGATTGCTGAAAGTTGCTGGAGTTCGGGACTGTTGTCGGGTCATAATAAATTGTAACTGTGGAAACATCATTGTTTGTGGTTGCTGGAGTTGTAGAAGGAGATGAAATGGAACTGTTGTTTGTTGAAGTGAAGGAAGAAATGGTTGCTGAAGTTGTAGATGAATTGGTAGGAACAATGGTTGTTGTAGTTGTAGAAGAAACACTTGTTGTTGACAAAAGGGTTGCTGGTGTTGTAGAAGCAGTTGTGGTTATTTGTAGAATGCCTTCTTTAATCAAATCATTGATGCCATTCCTCAAGCTCGAGCACCCATTCTCGGAAAGTTTGCATGATTCACAACAGGCCTCACAACCTGGAAACACTTGGCATTTCAAAAGCTGGGCTTTAACCTCTGCCAGAGGTGTCTGAATACATGCAATATCTTCTATAAAACTCATGGGTGAGCCATCCTCTATAGCATTAATCCTTGGCCCACTGTGGCTTGGCATAGGATTTTTCATTACATTGGGAGGTGGTGCAAAGTTCAGGGCCTTTGAATCTACCAGATCCTGGACCTTCATATGCAGAGCTCTGCATTTTTCCGTAGAGTGACCAGGTGCATTGGAATGAAAAGCACACCTAGAATTGACATCATAGTTTCTCAAAAGGTTCTGAGGATCAGGTGGAGCCAATTTCCTTAACTCAACAAGATTGAGCTTTAGGAGTTGTGGCAGCAGTGTATCATATGGCATTGGAATAAGGTCAATCACCCTGTTGATCTGAGATGGTCGTTGTTGAAAAGGGCGATGTTGTTGATTGTTGTTATTGTTGCTGTATGATCTCTGTTGAGGAAATTGTGGTTGTTGAGGAAAGTGTTGTGGTTGTTGAGTGTACTGAGGAGGTGGAGCAGGGATAGTAACAGCAGCAACTGATCTGGGCAGGTATTGGGGTCTCCCTCTTCCCATGTGCACAGAATTTGTTTCACCGGATCTGCGGGGCCCAACAAATGGCTTCCTTGCACTGCTTGAACTAGCACCGTTGTCGGAGATCTTTCCCATCTTTAGCAGGATCTCTATTATTTTCCCAACTATCACCACATCTGCAAAGCTGGTGGAAGAAAATGTAGCCAATCTGTCAATATAGGTACCATGGAGAGTATTCATGAACATGTCTGCCATCTCCCTTTCAGACATCGGGGTTGAACTGCAGCAGCTAGCTGCCTCCACCTTTGGGCATACTCTCTAAAGCTTTCACGGGAAGATTGAGACATTCCCATTAGAAGGGTCCTGTTCGGAGCCATGTCCAGATTATATTGATACTGACGGATAAAAGCTTCAGCCAAGTCTTTCCAGTTTCTTACTGTGGCTCTGGTCAAATGGGAATACCATTCTCGGGATGCCCCTGTCAAGCTATCCTCGAAGTAAAACATCCATAGCTTCTAGTCCATGGTGTATGCTTTTAATCTTCCCAAGAAAGATTGAAGGTGGGTTCGTGGGTAGGATGTGCCGTTATATCTTTCAAAACACGGGGGTTTGAACTTGTGAGGAATTCTCACCCTTTCCACCAATCCCATGTCCATGACATCAAAACCTAGGGAGTTTTGGGATTCAAGAGACCTTAGCTTCTCTACAATTTCATCCAACCTACGGTCGTAAACTTCGTCTCCAGCTCCAACCACTGTAAACTGCTCTTCTTGAGGATCTTACTGCAAGACCCTTCCTCCAGCAGTGTTACCCTGAGTATTTATTATGGCATTGATATCTGGGTTCAGATGAGGCCCAAACTCTGGTGGATCAGTGCAAGGCTGCACGTGATCGTTGTTACTGGTACCTCCTATACCTGGATGGTATTCCTCGGGAGTTTGTCGCTCAACTAACTCCTTTAGTCTTTCCTGGCTCTGAGCTAGACCAGTCATTACTGTCATGAATTGAGTCATTTGATTTCTCATCTCAACCCTCTCATTGGCCATTTGGGTCCTTACTTCATTCAAGTCTTGCTGAACTTGATCCATCTATAATCCCGAAAGGTTGTTTCTTGTTAGATACCGGTGTATTCTGTTGATAGGGAACACTCTTCTGCGAGCAATGTTTCTTGAAACCACAACAAAGTGAGAAACAACAACAAAACAAATACCTACAAAACAAAGAAAATGTTAGTATGCAATGCAAGATGCCTATTTGTCTTCCAAGGATATCCGGTTTGGTTCTTTGGTTTTGACCTTTCCAGACCTCGAGGAAATGCTGATGATGTTGCAAAGAGAGATAAAACCCACCAATAATACAAACCATATATTACAAGGAGTGAAAATACATAGTTTGATTATAATAAAGTCCCCATGATGGGTCAAAATACATTAACAAAAGGAAAATACAATCAAAATGAAATACAAACAAAAAGAGTCAAACATCCAGCCCAAAGTCATCTTCTCTTACTTCCTTCAGGAGGGCCTCAGTCACTGGACCAACCGGGTGCTCTGTGATAGTCCTGATGACGAGGTTCCTGGTGTCAATGGCACTGGTCAACTTCTTATGCTTATCCTGGTCCTTTGATCTCTTCAACCCCACCCGGAGTTTCAATTCAGTGATCTCCTTCTGTGTTGCCAATAATGCCTCATGATGCTTCTTCTCACTAGCCTCCAACTGCTCTATCTTAGCTTGAGTTCTCTGATCTTCTTGTGCATGGGCCTCAGTGATCCTGATCCACCTAGCCTGGCTCTCCTCCAAGTAGTGTTCTGCCCTAGTCTTCTGAGTCTTTGCTTCCTTGCAAGCATTCTTTAGTACTAATTCCCCTGCTCTAGCCTTTCTGATGTAGTCATTCGTCTTCTCAATCTTGGTCAAGTGCTCAATCCTGAGCCTCTCCAACCTCTCATTATCCAGACGGATGTTATTTCTCTCCTAGAGAGTCTTCTTCAAGGCTTCAGAGATTTGATTATTCCTTTCTTTCAGTTTCTCAAACTCTTCCCAACCGACAGTAGCTGCAGGTTGCACTGTTGAAGGTCCAGGTACATCTTCTAAAGTGAATGGCATCCGGGTGATCCGTGCCCTAGTACGAGACCAATCAAGATACTGTGTTGAAGCAATATTGTTGCATTTTCCCAAAATGGCTGTCCCTTTGGTCTGGATGTTGTCCCAGGTCCAGGCTGCTTGTCTGACAACAGCAGAGTTGTGATGGATTTCAGAATAGAGGGTCTCAGTCAGGTCTTTCCCTCTTGGAGGATGAACTAAAGCATACCCTAACTGTCTCTTAAAAAGAAAAGGGTTGTAGTTGATGCAACCTTTTACTCCAATCAAAGGCACATTAGGATAGTGCCCACAACTAGTAATTATGTCTTTCCCCTTGGTGCTCTGAGTACACCATCTGATGTCTTCTGATGTCAGGGCAATCAATCTCTTAGCCCAGTTCTTTGGCTGATGAGGGTTCAGGAAAGTGTCAGACTTTGACAAGTGTCTTAGCAGCCAACAGTAATAAAGGGGAGCACAACATCTAACCAGTCTTCCTCTTTGCTTCTCATTCCTCTGGTGTACTGAATAATAGAAATCTCTAAGCAAGGTAGGCATTGGGTTCCTTAGTAAGAACAGGTGAATGACATTCTTGCTCACAAACTTTGGCTCATCTACAAACAAGATAACCCCATATATGCTGAGTGCCAAGAGTGCACAAACAGCATCCCACTTCCCTGCTGCAGCATGCAGGGTGGCCTGAGAGATCAAGAAATCTAAGTGAAGGCCTGGAACCCCGGCCTTGGTGGTCATGTTCTGATCAATAAGGGTAGGCTCCAAATGCAATGCCTTAGCTATGTCTTCATTCTTGGGAGTAACCATCTCAGGGTTGAAAGGGATCCCCCTCGTGATGGGAACTCCTAACAACATGGAAAATTCTTCTAGCAGAGGTCCCAACTGAAAATCAGGAAATGTGAAACATCTTAGAGGAGGATCATAAAACTGCAAGCAAGTGTGGATCATGCTCCTCTGGGATGCATCCAGGTCCATGATCATGTCCAACATGCCTCCATAATGTTCTCTGAATAATGGGACATGATCAGGAATAATGAGAGACTGGATCTGTCTGATGCCTGTCAGGGTGGGCTCAAAGAAGTGGTATGTGATGTTGCTCTTCCTGGAAGTGTGCATGCTGATGATGGGTGCTGGTGAAGAGAACTGAGGGTGACTGCTGATGAAGGTCACTGAAGAAAATGCTAAAGAAAGGTCTCTAATGAAGACAAACTGAAGAGGAATCTCTGATGAAGACAAACTGATGAAGATGCTGGAGAAGGAACACTGATGAAGATGCTGGTGTAGATAGCTGAAGAAGTCTGAGTAGCAGAATGGGTCAAAACCAAACCAAAGATAATAAGGTGGATACCCTGTAAAACAAATAGGAAAATGTTAAATGATGCAAAAATGATGTATGCAGAATGATATGCAAAGGGTTTGTGATCAAGTGCTGGATCTTGTTATCTGCCTTAATAAGGTCCATGTGTGTTCAAAAGTCCGAATGGAGGCTTAGAAATCCAGTAACCAGGTGGGGGACTCAAATAAAGAGTGACAAATCCATGGTTTCACAAGAACTATCCAAATAATACAACCTTAAAAAATCTAGTAACAAGGTATAATGAGGCCAAGGGTTCCTACAAACCTGTAAACATCCTAACCCCCTCACATGTAATGTTCTAGAACGAGGATCCTCAGACTTGGATCAGTTATGAGAAGTGTAAACACTTCTAACCCGGAGGTATCGTGTTTACAATAACCATAAAAGATCCTCCTCTAATTCACCTCAGATGCTGAAGGTCATAAAAAGGTCATCCAGACTTAGCAAGCTTCCTAGATAGCCCTAGTACTACAGGAAATCCGTAGCATAGAGTTCTCAAGAAGAAACCCATGTCTGAACCGTGTTTCATATTCCCGCACCAGACCGAAATGGAATGGGAAAGAATATGAAGCCACTCTAGCCTATGTGTCACTCAGGTCCCCGGTATAGGACCTTAATCACTCAATGATCCCCCACCCACCAAGGAAACAGCAGATCTAGCACATGATAATGACAGTATGAGGTGCATAAAAACTGTAAATGAAAGCAATAAATAAAGCTATACATAAAGCAAATAAATAAATAAGCACAAGTAGCACATAACACCCCCGTAAACACAAATCAAACAAGCGCTAGGAGGAACCCACAAAAAAGAACCAGAAGCCCTGGTCGCAATGATCTAGTTCCCCAACAGAGTCGCCAAGCTGTCGCTCCCCCGAAAAGACACCGGGTCAGATAGGGTACAGACGTGAACGGTCAGCGAAAGGAAGAATGAAATAAAATGAATAGAGTCGCCAGCTAGGCATTTTTATCCTGAAAGAAAGGTAATACTGCATAAACCTAGAAAGATATGGATAAGACGGTCGCGAACCATAGAAACTGAGAAAGGGGGTTGGTTACAACCTGGGAAGGTATTAGCACCCAGATTATCCGTCGTATTCGACGGGATCCACGCTTGAAAGATTGTGTTTAAATGGGTAGTGTACGTGCTATCTGTGTGCAAAAAGCTGGAAAAGAAAATACAAGTGTCAGTGCAAAAAGAAATGAAATGCTCAGGAACTGAGGCTTAAAAGAGAATGCTGAAAGAGGGGGAAGACACAGAGACTTTTGTTCGATAACAGTTAAGTTATGCCTATGTATCCTCTCATGCAATGAGGAAGTCAGAACACCGTAGTTCGACTCAAAGAGACTGAAAGATAAATTGACTGATGAACTGCTTGCTTGTCTATGCTCAAGTGTATGACTCGTCTGGCTCGAGTGCTAACTGTCTTGCATTAGACGGAAGAAGCAAGTTCTTGTTTGTGAGCGAAGATGATGAGAAAAGAATCCTGAAGGAGACGATTATTGTTTGTTTTTTTGTGTTTTCAGTTTTGTTATTGTTTTTGGTGTTTTGCATAAGTTAATGAGCTTAAGCCTAAATCAAGGGCTTGTAAACTCATTATATCCTCCCTGATTAGGGATAATGAGAATACTTAAGTATGAGATAAGCATCTCAACTTAATTACCATGATGATGTAGGATTAAGATCATTAACCTACTTGTGATTATTTAGATGTTTTTGGGTTTTTGTTTAGTGTTAAGTAATGAGTTTAAGCCATAATCAAAGATTAGTGAACCCAATACACCATCCTAATAGAAGGATAATAGATGAACACACTTAAGTTGAGGAAGATACCTCAACTCAATCCATGGTTAGGGATTAAATTCATTTATAACAAAGCCTTTATTAAGTGGATTTTAATTAAGGGATGAGATTAAGAAATGGATTTTATGGTTTGTAAGACAACTTGAGTGGGACTTGTCCATTAAACACTAGGGTTAGTCCTTCTTAACCGTAAAGGAAGAATTAGAACCCTAATGTAAGGCCCAAGTTACAAGTTAATGTCTTAGTGATTATTAGATGGATTGATTAAGAGGTTTAAACAAATTAAGGGTTTAACACTTAGGATTAAAGTTATACACTCCATCCTAAGAGAAGGATGCAGGCATAACCCTAATTCCTAAGTCCTAAAGCCTTAAGGGTTTAATCTCTAATGATGAGATGAGAAGAAAGACACAAATAAGACTCAAAGGTAAAAACTAAGGGGGGACTAATCACAACCCTAATTATTATCATGCTTGGAAGTTCCTATGGTTTGTAAGGCTTGAGAAAGATCTTCAAAGAAGCCACCAATGGAAGAAGCAGATGAAAGGAAGAAGAAGCAGAAGAAATAAGTTACTTACTTCATTGAAGAAGATAAGTAACTTAGAGAAAGAAAGTGGGAGATGAACATGAATAAGAAATCCCACTCAAAGGCAATCAAAAATGCAGTAAAGATGCATATGAATAAGATGAAGAGAAATGAGAAGTGAAGGCAAATCCACTTCTCAAATTAACTTACCACCTGAAAATGTTAGCACAAGATGCATAAAGAAAGAAGTGAGATGGAATGATGCATATGCAAAAGCAAAAGAAAAACCAGAAGCATACACCTGATGCAAATGATGCTATGAAATGATGCAAAGACATACCAAGTTCAATGAATGGTCATACAAGGGTGAGATGCAAATGGGATCATGCTTTGAAGTTTGAAAGTTCATGAAGTTTAATGAAAGGAAATGAATGCAAATCATGCAAATGAATGAAGAAATGATCAAGCATGATTCTAACATGTCTTAAGATGTCTAAGATGACATATGAATGCCTGAAATGTCATGGCAAGTTCATGTATTCATGCAATGCAATGTAAGATGCAAGATTAGGGTTACATGAAAGGATGAGATGCAAATGGTCAAAACATAAGCATATGTCATGATAAAAAAATTCAGATGAGCTCAAACAAACCCTAACCCCATATGATATCACACCCCAAAGGAGAAGATCTAACTCTTAACCAAAAGAAAGTTATGATGTTTCTAAGTTAACTAGGGTTTTTGGGTACCTTAAAAGGGAAAATGCAAATCAATTTGAAAATGAAAGATAAATTCATGACAAAAATATCCTAGATACTACATGATATATGGAAAACAATGCAAAATGAATCATCATCAAACCCTTCATGGTTAGGCAGAAAATATTTTTCAAACTTAGGGTTCCAAAAGGGGGTTTTTATGAACCCTAAATTCAAAGAAAATGTCAAGGTATATTCAAGACCAAAAATAAATTTGTATGAATGGTTTGAAAATGTTTCTAAATGTCTTAAGATGCAATGTGAATTTTTTGGTGATTTTTAGAAACTTAAATGGTATTTTAATTAATTAATTTCCATTAATTAATTAAAATAAACATTTAAATATTTTTAAAATGCTTTTTAAATGCAAAAAATAAAATAAAAAATGTTTTTGGATGAAGAAAAATATTTGAATCAGAAATGCAAAGTTTGAAAATTTTTGGATGAGTTTTGATATTTTAAAATAATTATGCAAAAGAAATAAGAAAAAATGAAATAAAAATCAACTTAAATGAAAAGTATGCGCATCCTGTGGTTGAGGTTTAAACTGGGAAAGGAGGGAAAGACTGGCGCGTGATCTAAGGGCCCAGATTCAAACTGGCATATTTAAAATTAATCCTAATTAATTAATTTAATTAAATAGAATTAGGGTTAAGTGAACTCATCCTGACCATCAAAAACGCGCGTGAAGACTAATCCAAGGGCTCACATTCAAAGTTCCTTAATTACACAGATTAAACCCTAATCAAGTTCAGGTGGCCGGAGAAGACCTCCGGTTGTCTTCTCCGGCGAGCTCCTCCCCTGAGCTTCTTCAAAACCTCACCCCAGACTCCCAAACTCTCCAAAAATGATCAACTCACTACCCTAAACAAGAATCTAACCCTAAAATTCATTTATCATGCATCAATAACACGAATCAAACAAGAACAGAAAATTAGGTCAAACTTTTAGAAACACGATACAAGCTTAAAACTCAACCATTTTCAAAACCAACAAGTGCAGTGTGATCAGTGAAGCATGGGTAACATTTCTATAACATAAAAAACAAGTTATGGAAAATTTGTTCTTGAGGTATACCTGAGATGAAGCTTTTCAGTTTGGCACCTTCTGGACCTCACCTTGATGCTAAACCACCTCACTTGATGCCCTGATGATGTTGCAAGGCTTTGAATAAGTTTAGAATGGCTGGATTGAGAGGATGAACTCTTGCTGCACCAGAATCGTGTTTTGTGTAGAGAGGCTTTGAAGCTTGTTTAATGGTTGGGAAATGGTCTATGGATGATGGTGAGTTGAATGGTGAAGTTTGTTTTGAGGTTTGATGCTTGTGCTGTGTGAATCGAAGAAAGGAAAGTCTTGAGTGATTTTTATGAACTTGGCTTGTGTATGGTTTTGAGCTCCAAAGTTATGTGAAATGGCTTGCTTTTGGTCCACATAACATGTCTCTATTGGCCAGAGAGTTGTTGTGGCTGCAGCTGATTGGTATGGGCCAAGTTGCAAAAAGTCAACATTATGTGTACTTGAGGTATGGGCTCATGCAGGGGTGGTTCAAGGGCATGTCTTGGTTCAGCAGAGATCAAGGAGAGCCATGGGATTCATTTTATGCAGCTGGCACAAGTGGAAGCATGGCTGCAAGAGATTTTGCAAGGTTTATGCATTTTGCCCCTTTTGAGATATCTTGAAGTGCAAGGCATGAAAACAAGTGATTCTTTGGGAAATTATGATCACAATGCATTATACTATGTTTTTATGATGCCTAGAGATGCATTAGAGGTCACAAAATGGCTTGGCATGTGAAATTGCAAAAATCCCTCTTTGGTATGAAAGTGGAAATTATAGGATTTTTGCCAACTTTGCAAGGCCATAACTTGAGTTCCATAATGAATTAGAACATGTTCTTGTACTTTTTGAAAAGGGAATGATCCAATCTACAACTTTCATGACCAACATATTTTCATTTGAAGCATTTTTGGTTGAGAAAGAGGAGATTGAAGAACTTTCCCAAAATGGAAAGTTTCCATTACAAGTCATTTCCATTTTTGGCAACTTTTGGTTTAGCTCATTTTTCTTCAATTTTGTGAACTTCCAAGAACTTAAATGATCAAATAAAGATCATATAACTTCAATTTGATGAAAATACCCCTTTGGTTCCATTGTTGGGGGCCTCAGATGCCCTGATTTTGCTCTGACTTGCTCAAGAAGTTACCCAATGAACAGATAACTTCCACAATGAATTTCTTCATCAAACTTGGTACACATGATCCTTATAACATCTTAAGAACATTAGAAACAAGAATGACCC
The DNA here is from genome assembly GCA_963966055.1 of Lathyrus aphaca. Classification (NCBI taxonomy): domain Eukaryota; kingdom Viridiplantae; phylum Streptophyta; class Magnoliopsida; order Fabales; family Fabaceae; genus Lathyrus; species Lathyrus aphaca. Next base: position 633,843,872 of record OZ014519.1, read on the forward strand.
AAAAATTTGGAGTTAAGGCCTCTGAAACCAAAACCCTAATTATGGTCATCTGTGTAGTGAAAACCCTAGCTCTACTTCCATGCTTTCCCAGTTCTTGTGATTTCTTGACTTCTTTGAACTTTGAGAGACATAATATGATGATTGTACACACATGGACCCTCTTGGAATGCTTGGAGGCCTTTTGATTGGCTCAGATGGATCCTTGGATTGCTCAGATCACAAACCCTAGATGTAGATGAACTTGAACAAAAATGCAATATGAGATGGTATGCTTATGCTTATGCAAACATGAAAGATCACAAGCCATGGTGTGATATGAGTGAGGGTAAATTTGGGGTGTTTACACATGCCGATCGGTGTTTTGAAAGCCGTTAGTATGCCCATAGAGCGTCATCCAACTTAATAGACCAATCCTTTCGAGATGAGTTCACTGTGTTTTCCAGAATTTGTTTGAGTTGTCTATTTGATACCTCCACTTGGCCACTTTTTTGCGGATGGTATGGAGTGGCTACCCGGTGTTTCACGTTATACTTTTGTAGAAGCCTCTCCATGAGGTGATTTAGGAAATGGGTTCCTCCATCACTTATTAAAGCTCTCGGTACACTAAATCTTGCGAATATATTATCCTTTAAGAATCTTGTAACCACTTTCGCATCGTTGGTGGGTAATGCTACCGCTTCAACCCACTTTGATACGTAATCCATCGCAACCAAAATGTACATCTTTCCGAATGACTGAGGAAATGGTCCCATGAAGTCTATCCCCCACATATCAAATAACTCTACTTCAAGCATAGAGTTTTGGGGCATTTGATTTCTTCTTGATATGTTCCCGGTCCTCTGACATCTATCACACTCCTTTACCAACTGCTGAGCATCTTTGAATAAAGTAGGCCAATATAACCCTGATTGAAGGACTTTAACTGTTGTCTTGTCACCACTGAAATGCCCTCCGTACTCGGAATCATGACATGCTTTTAATACATCTTTCTGTTCTTCTTCGGGTACACACCTTCTAACCAAACCATCCACTCCTCTTTTATACAAAAAAGGATCATCCCACAGATAAAACCTGCAATCATGAACAAACTTTTTTCTTCCGTTAGTGTCAAAATTGTCAGGTATAATACCACCGACCAGATAGTTCGCATAATCCGCAAACCATGGAACACCAATCATAGATAGGATGTGTTCGTCTACGAACTCATCCTTTATAGGACGCTTGTCCTCATTTTCTTCAATCGGTGACATTCGCGATAGGTGATCTGCTACAGTGTTCTCACAACCTTTCTTATCGCGAATCTCCACATCAAATTCTTGAAGGAGTAAAATCCACCTCAATAGCCTAGGTTTTGAATCCTGTTTAGCAAAAAGATACTTCAAAGCAGCATGGTCAGTATAAACAATCACTTTTGAACCCAACAGATATTGCCTGAATTTATCAAAGGCATAAACCACGGCTAACAACTCCTTTTCGATAGTCGCATAATTCATCTGTCCAGGGTTCAAAACGTGACTAGCATAATAAATAACATGCAACAACTTATTTCTACACTGCGCCAAAACAGCTCCAACCGCAATATCACTGGCATCGCACATAATTTCAAATGGTAGAGACCAATCGGGGGCAATTACAATTGGTGCCGACACTAATTCCTTTTTCAGTGCCTCAAAAGCATCGGTGCACTTTTTATCAAACACAAAAGCCTTATCTTTAACCAATAGAGTTGTTAAAGGTTTGGCTATCTTCGAGAAGTCTCTTATGAACCTGCGGTAAGAACCCGCATGTCCTAAGAAGCTTCTTATACCTTTCTCGTTAACCGACGGTGGCAGCTTTGAGATTATTTCCACTTTCGCTTGATCGACTTCGATCCCTTTTTGTGAGATCTTGTGACCAAGAACAATGCCTTCTCGTATCATAAAATGACATTTTTCCCAGTTAAGGATCAAATTACTTTCCTGACATCGCTGCAAAACAAGTGAAAGGTTAGCTAAACAGTTATCAAATAAAGACCCAAACACAGAGAAGTCATCCATGAAAACTTCCATGTGCTTCTCTAGCATATCAGCAAAAATGGAGGTCATGCATCTTTGGAATGTAGCGGGGGCGTTACATAGCCCGAATGGCATCCTCAATATGCAAAAACACCATATGGACATGTAAACGCCGTCTTCTCTTGATCCTCCGGTGCAACCGCAATTTGGTTGTATCCGGAGTAACCATCCAAAAAACAATAGTAATCATGCCCCGCTAGTCTCTCCAACATCTGGTCAATGAACGGCAACGGAAAATGGTCTTTTCTAGTAGCCAAGTTCAACCTTCTATAATCAATGCAAACTTTCCATCTAGTAACAGTTCTAGTAGGAATCAACTCATTTTTTTCATTAGTTATTACGGTTGTTCCTCCCTTTTTGGGCACCACATGGACCGGGCTCACCCAAGCACTATCTGATATAGGATAGATCAATCCTGCATCTAACAGCTTAACAACTTCCTTTCTCACAACCTCCTTCATAACAGGGTCCAATCTCCTTTGGGACCGCACAACCGGTTTGTGATCCTCTTCCATGAGTATTTTGTGCATGCACACAGTAGGACTTATACCTTTAAGGTCTTCAATTTTCCACCCAATGGCTCCCTTAAACATTTTAAGAACTCCAATCAACTTGTCCTCTTGCACACTTTTCAAATTAGCGCTAATAATAGCGGGGCATTTTTCTTCAGTGTCGAGAAAGACATATTTGAGATTTTTAGGTAGTTGTTTCAATTTTGATCTCTTCGGCTTGTCTTCACCTTCATCAACCACTATAGGTTGTCTTAGCTCTTCCCACCGATGAATTCTAGATCTTTTTAGGATTGATTGAGTTTCAAACATTGCTACCATTTCCATATCACTACTTTCAACTTCCTTATCATCCTCAAAAATAGACATACTCAGTACCCTCTCTAGCGGCAATTGGGATACACTCTCTAAATGTTCACTAGCTTCCACTTGTTCTAACACTTGTATGTTGCTACTAGTGCCAACATCATCTTTATACTTTAAAGTGTTCCTCACGTCAATTTTTAACTCTTCATCATACACTTTCAAAGTAAGTGTTCCCCCTTCCATATCTATTAGAACTCTCTCGGTTTCTAAGAATGGTCTGCCCAAAATTAATGGAATTTCTTCATCTTCAGGCATTTCAAGAATCGCGAAATCAACCGGAAACACAAACTTGTCCACTCTCACCAGGACATCATGGACTACTCCATAAGGCCGCCTCACGAAATGATCTTCAAACTGGAGATTCATCCGAGTGTCTTGAACAACACCAATACCTAACTTTTTGTAGATGGATAGAGGCATTAAACTAATGCTTGCTCCCAAATTAATTAGAGCTCTCTTGAATGATCGGTCACCAATAGTGCATGGAATGGTGACAGCTCCTCTGTCCTTCTTCTTCACCGGAATCTTTAGTCCCTGCAAAATAGCACTACAAGTTTCGGTTAGAATAATAGGTTCAGCTTCCATGGTTCTCTTTTTAGCAATGATATCTTTCATGAATTTGGCATAGGTGGGCATTTGCTCAAGTGCTTCAAGTAATGGAATATTCAACTCCAGCTTCTTGAACAACTCCAGGAATTTCTCAAAATTCTTCTCTTGCTATCCTTTCTTTTTGTTTCTTGTTGGATAAGGAAGTTTGATCACCGGTTTTGGTTCCACCGTTTTTTCTTTGATTTCCGGTGTTGGGGTTACTTCTTCCTCTTCTTCAACAACTTCATTCTCTTTTATTTCCAGTTCCACTTCAATCATTTGATTTTCACTCTCAGAATTATCTTTCACATCTTCATTATCTTTCCCTCTTCGCGTTGTGACTGCATTGACTTTGTGATTATCTCTTGGATTTGTTACAATTGCACTTGAAAGAGCCCCTGGAGTTTGAGGAATTGCAAGATGTTGGGCAATTTGGCTCATTTGCACTTCAAGGTTCTTGATAGATGCTCCAATATTCTTGAAGTTACTCCTTGTTTCTTCTTGGAATTGAGAATTGTGAGCGGCCATCTTTTCAATGGCAATTTCCCAATCCGCCTTTCTTGGAACATGTGGTTGGTATTGTTGTTGCTGGGGCTGGTATTGTTGTTGACCTTGAACCGGTTTCTGAATGTTCCCTTGTTGATCTTTCCATGAGAAGTTGGGGTTATTTTTCCACCCCAGATTATATGTGTTGGCATACGGGTTGTTCTGCCTCAACATATTAATCTGTTCAGCCTGTTCTTGAGTTGCCAAACAATGCATCGCAAAGTGTGGTCCACAACAAATCTCACAAATCACCGCTTGAACTGGTTCCACCTGTGCCACTGTCTATGTGCTAATATTCATTTTCTTCAACCTTCTTTCAACTTCTGCAGCTATTTGATCTTCCATTTTCACAACTTGCTCTGTCAACTTTAAATCAATCTTACCATCGGGTTGACTCACAGTGCGATCATACAATTCAAGATGTTCATTAGCAACAATTGCTTCTATGATTCTTTTGATACCAGTGGCTGCTGAAAAGTTTGTTGAGCCACCTGCAGCAGTATCTATAAGCTGTTTTGTCTTGAATCGCAACTCATTCACAAAGTTTTGCATCTGCTCGGTCGCGTCCATATTATGAGTAGGACACGCAGTCAAACACCTTTTAAATCTTTTATATGCATCTCCAAGTGATTCACCCTCTTTTTGTTTAAAATTGACAATATCGTATCTTTTTCGGATGAAAACTGAAGCAGGAAAATATTCATTGAGGAATGTTGTTTCCATCTCTAGCCATGTCGTGATACTAGCAGCTGGGAGTGAGTAGAACCACTCTTCTGCATCATCAGTAAGCGTAAAAGGAAACATCACAAGTCTTTTTGCCTCCTCAAAGTGACCTTCAATCTTCAAAGATGTAGTGGTAGTCAGGAATCTCTGAAGATGCTTGTTGGCATCCTCATTGATTCTTCCGGCGAAAGGTTTGCTCTCCAACTGGCGAATGGTGGACGGATGTAACTAGAAGTGTGCAACATTCATTGGTTGGTTAACAATAGTCATCCGGTTAGGTTGAGCATTAGCCCCTCCATAGTCACCTAACAGCCTTTCTACAGGAGGTTGATTTCCTGCCATGTTATCAAATCCTGGATTTGTCTCCCTGTCAGAGTCAGAGTCACTGTGCTCAGAATGCACAGATATGTCGTCCTCTGTTTCCTGATTCAGGACACTTGGACCAGCAGCTACCAGTCTATCAATTCCTGCCTTGCGGCGTCTCTCGTGCAAAGCTCTTTCTGGTTCTGCATCAAAGGAAAACTTAGTTGAGGTCTGACCTCGCATAAACAGTTAGACAAAAGTTAGATAACAAAATTTCAATAACACTCAAAATAATAAACTTAGAATAAAATAAAATTTTAGTCGCAGAGCAACAAAATTTCAATTGAAATAAGAAAATTAACTTAATTTTTGACAGTCCCCGGCAACGGCGCCAAAAACTTGATGGGAAAATAACAAGTGTACTATTTTTGCCCACTGTAGTAATCTTAAGGAAAATTCCCCGAATATCGATCTCGAGGACTGCGTAGCAAATTAAGTTTTTTACTATTTCAATTTGAACAAAAGTTTCTTAGGGTTGGTTTAGATATTCTCAAAAGACTTATGAATATAAAATCTAGGAAAATACTATGGATGACAAATATGAAAATTATACTAGGGAAGGTGTATGAGAAATTCTTATAATGACAAATTGTTTATAATCGTTAAAATATCACTGCAACTAAATCATTACCGCCTTTCAATATTAGTTTTTCAAAATTTCCTTTAAGGAAAACTCTTTGGTATTCCTTCTATACCCAATTCCTTGATCGTATAGAATAAATACCAAGCATGTGCATATCGAAAGTTTTTACGGTTAAATATGATATCCCAATTCCTTGATCATATACGATAAAAAGTTTTGATTGAAAAACATTAACAGCGGCATTCCTACCTTCTGTTAACCGATGATTAAAAATCTAATTTTCTAATATTGATTTTTACAATAAAATCAATCAATCAACATAATGAATATAGAAGCAGTGAAATTCATAAATCAAATTCAATGTCATTACAATAAACTCAGGGACACCCCCTAGCATTGGGGGGTTTAGCCACTCATATTCAAAACAATGAAAATCACATACATAAGGAAAAAAGACATTACAATATATAAAGGATTGATTGGATCGTCAATTGCTTCCGCTTTTGATCGATCCTTCTTCTCCTATCTAAATTTGTTGTTCTTTCCTTTGCGTGTCAATTCCCACAATCCAAAAGTCTTCTTTCTCCGTTACGATCAACCTAATGTATCAGATTACAAAATTACATGTGAAACGTCCAAACTGCCCTCAGCACAAGAGAATAAAGAAAAGACAAAAATCTTGCATTCAGGTGCCATGACACGGGCCGTGTCGTGTGACACAGGCACCCGTGTCATGCTGCTGGAATCATGGTTGCAAGCATCCTTCAATGGGAGGCTATGACACGGGCCGTGTCATGTGACACGGGCCGTGTCATGTGACACGGGTACCCGTGTCATGCTTTTGTATTGCCTCACACACATTCTTTAAGTCTTCTCTCCATAGCCATCCTGACACGGGCCGTGTCAGGTGACACGGGCACCCGTGTCAGGTGACACGGGCACCCGTGTTAGGCTTCTGAGACCCTCTTTTCCTCTATGTCTTTGCACATGAATCGCCGTTTCCTTAGTATTTGATCACCGACTTGTTATCTGCCTAAAAATACACTAAAAACAACCAAATTAAACGCACCAACGATAAAAAAGATAAACATGTAACATCCTCGCCACATAACAGAATAACACGAAATAACATAAACATAAGACTCAAAAACACACAAAAAACATAAAAACCAACAACTAACATATCTTGAAATATATGATTGGAAATCACCGATCAGAAGTTTTTGATGGATTTTGTGAATTCTGAGTTCTTGGAGGTTTCAGGCTATTGTGTGTTATGAAATTTGATCCATAATGTTTGTTTAAGCCAATGGGATTGCTCAAAAAGTGGGTGGTGGCACAGGCTGATTGGTATGGGAGTTTTTGCAAAAAGTCAAGATTGTGTACTATGAGGTATGTGCACGGGTCAGAGGAGATTTCATAGGGTGTCTGGCCTTAGCTGGGTTCAAGGATGACCATGGGATTGGTTCTGATGTGCTGGAAGGCTTGGATGAAGAGTTATCACATGTTTTGCAAATTTCCCTCTTTGAAGTTTCTTGGATCATAAGTCATGAAAACCCTAGGTTCAATGCATAATATGAAACCCTAAAACCATTAGAAACAAGAATGGTCTAAAAATTTGGGGTTAAGGCCTCTGAAACCAAAACCCTAATTTTGGTCATCTGTGTAGTGAAAACCCTAGCTCTGCTTCCATGCCTTTGCCAGTTCTTGTGATCCCTTGACTTTCATGAACTTTGAAGATCATAATATGATGATAGAACACACATGGACCCTCTTGAAAAGCTTTGAGGCCTTTGGGATGGCTCAGATGGATTCTTGGATTGCTCAGATCATAAACCCTAGATGCAGATGAACTTGAACTTATGCAGTGAAGCAAATATGCAAAATGAGGTATAATGCTTATGTTAATGCAAACATGAAAGATCACAAGCCATGGTGTGTGTTGCACCCCAAAATTTTCCCTCCACAAGACAAGACGTTGTGTACTAAGAGGTTCATAAGGTTCACAAATTTCACAAGACATCTCATGAGGTTCACAAGGTTCACAAAGTTCACAATTAGTCATAAAGTTTGACAATACCCTCAGACAATGCATCCTCCTAAGCAATGCATCCTAAACTAGGGTTTTGACTTTCATCAGGCTAAATGTACTTCCAAGACTTCAAGTGAGCTTCATATCATCCTATATGTGTTCAAGAATCCCCATGTTAAGTTTCAAGACTTTCCCAAAAGGTTTGCTCAGTCAGATGATCAGATAGGTTAAAATCAGTCAAGGTAGTTAAAAAGTCAAACTGAGGTCAACTGTGGTCAAACCAAAGTCAAACTTCATGATTTTTTGCCAACATCAAGTATGTGAAGTAAAATTCATCATTTGATCAAGGGTTAATCATGATTCATCAAGGAGATTTCAGATCATCAAGAATCAGGAGTTTCTAAATTAGGGTTTTTACAGGAAAAGTCAACTGAACTTTGACCAGCCATAACTTTCACATGCTTCATCAAAAAAATTCCATCCAAATCTCATTTTGAAGGAAATTTAATTCTCTACAACTTTGTGTCTCACAAGCCAAGCCCAAAAATGCTTCATTTGGAAGGTATGAGCTAAGACATTATAGGTCCTTTTAAAAGTCAACAAAATGTCAACAACTTCAAAGGAGCATAACTTGAGAATGGTAAAAGATATGGACATGAGACAAAAGAGGTTGGTTAGAGGACTCTTTAAGCTTTCCAAAATGTCCAAGAACACCATCATAGCATTAAAATTGAAGGATTTGTGCCCTTGCAAAGTTGGGAAATTTTTGGGAAGTTTATGAAGCAAATAAGGCCTTAAAACCAATTTTTGCTAAATAAGCCCACCAAATTGCCATCCAATCTTTACAAACTCATCAAGCACAACCCAACCCATCCATTTTCTGATTTTTTATTTTTTATTTCATATTTATTTGAATTTTATTCATTAAAATACAAATTAAATTAAATTAAAATGTGAAAATCATATATTTAGAAAAGATTTGGTTTCTAGAAGGTCTTAAAACTTATTTAGACTTGATTGATACAAATATAATGGATATCATACCAAAATAGCAAGGCTAGATCAAAGAATATTCACGTTTTAAGATCATATCTTTTTCAATCTCCCTAAGTCCAAATATCCACAAATTTGTTAAAGTTTTTGACCTAAATTCATTAAGTGATATATACAACATAAAGCTCAACCCTATGGACGAATTCAGAGCCTCAAGGATAAGTTTTATAATTTCAAAGTTCATCAAAAAATTGAAATTCGGATTCTAATAATTTGTGGTTTTTCAGGTGAATTAAGGACACCAATCTCTTCCTTGAACATCACTGATCATGTAGCAATAGCCATATGCATCTCAAACCCCAAGAATTGATCAAACCGAATCAAAGTTCATGAGCTTTTATGAATTTTTCGTTTTCATATCTTTGAGAAATATAAATGATATTTGGTTGTTGTTTCATGTTTGTATTAAACTAATGATTGTTTCTGTATACTTTAATTTGAGTTTTGACACAGAATCGAAGAGTTGCCATGTTAGGGTTCTAAGAAAATCGCGAATTGGGAATTCACCTAATAGCTGATTTTAATCCAAATTAGTGGTAGATTCGGGATCAATGGCCTTCATGTAATCGATCTGGGCAATTAAAATAGGTTTATTGGTTGTTTTTCTATGTTTTAATGCGCAGGTGCTATAGTGACGACGAAGATCCGTCACTAAAGCTTCTAGTGACAGACAAACTGTATGTATAGCCTAACTGGACGGACGAAGCTAGGAGATGACCTTCTGGCGCGAAAATATAATTTGAAAATTGAACTTATTTTATTATGAATTCGTTTTCGTTGTATTTCAAAAACGAGCGCGTAGCTCAGCTGGTTTTGGACATATGCATTTGAGGCTAATGACCAGGGTTCGATCCCTTGGTCGTTCATTTTTTTTGTTTAAAAATTCATTTGATTAACAAGTTTATTATATTATTATCACTGCTCGTCCTATAGACACGCTGCATACGCAGCCCAGTTGGTTGAATGGTGGTGGTGGATGCTGGGAGACCTGGGTTCGACCCCAGGCTCCAGCAGGTAAGTTTTGTTCATTTTTTTTTATTATTTCACTAATTGTTTTATATTTTAGTATATATAATTAATTGTATTAATATTATTTAAATATAATTAACATTGTTAACATTATTCAAATTCTTTTTTTAATAAATAAAAACCAATGATTTTTTTTTATTTCAAAATTTATGTTTTTTTAAATATTTGTAAATAAATTAATTAATATTTTAAATATGTAAACCCTAGTTTTATTTTCTAAAAATCCTAACCCTAATTTCTAAAACCCTAATTTTTTTAAAAACCTTAATTTATTACCTTAATTATTTTGTTTAAATATTAAACTTAATGAATTTTTTTTAATGTATATAATTAAATGATTAATCATGCTTTATTTTGTAAATAAATTAGTATATGGTTTATTATTATATTTATTATTTTATTTTCATCTCAAAAATTCTTAAAATTTGTTTATTTAATTTATATATGTTTTCTATATTTGTTCTAATATTTTCTTTCTTATAATTATTTTTTACTAACCCTTTTTATTATTTATTTATATACTTGATATTTAAATCGTTTCTATATTTATGTAACTGGAAAAGCCTTGTAATAGTTGTAGGGTTATTTTTGTCTTTATTTTATTATTTATAAATATTTATATTGCCATGGTTAGTAAAATAGGGAGTGATAATATGTTTGTATTTTAAAATTAATTTAGAATCACTAATTTAATAACATAAATATATGAACTTATACACGCACACACGTAAGTCGATCTTTGATCGCCATCTCACTTCCTAAGGTTATCCCTCATGTTGCCTAAATAAAAAGGTCAAGTAAGGTGTCTAAAAAAGCAAAGTCCCTTCTCATAAACAAATCATCTAGTCCCTTTTAATATTATAAGATCAAGTCCCTTCGATGTTGCCTTTGTAAATGATCTTGTCTCTTTCGAATAAAAGATGATAAGTCCCTTCGTGTTGCTAAGACACCTTACAGTTGCCTAAACACAGATGACCCTTCACGTGTCCCTTATAACATCCAAGGTAATGACTACCTATTCCTTAATAATAGGGATAGTCTTACCATTGAAAGAACATTTAAGAACAATAAAGATTTAACTTAGGGTAGGTTCCTCTTAAGTACTTGCTCACTTTTTCATCAAATTACTTCATTACACCTCACATTTTTAAACAAATTTTCAAAACAAAGTCTTTATATACATCCATACGAGGATCATTATAAAGTACTTAAGAAAATTTTTAATCACACACTACACTTCTCAAAACAGTTTAAAGTGAGCTAAGTAACTAAGAGCCCATGGATAACCATGGATGTAAACGGTGCTAACACCTTCCCTTTACATAACCTACCCCCCGAACTCAAAATCTTTTTAAGGTCTTTCCTGTTCTTTTATGTCCTTTCCTTTTGGATAAAATAAAAGTCGGTGGCTACTCTTGCTATCCGCAACATTTAACTAGAGTCAGTTCGCCCACCGTGTTACAGAACTGGCGACTCTGCTGGGGATTTAATAAAAGAGGGGTACCCTTAGGAATTAGATCACTTTAAAATTGTTTGCCTTGTTTGCTTTATATTACTTGTTGGGCTCTTATGTGTGAAAGATCCTAACCCGGATCTAGTGTACCTTAGGTAAATGGCAATACACCAAGGAAACTGTACGGCGTATACCGATATGGTTGATCTGGTGGCCATAGTTAGTGTGACTTCTTGGTTGGTGCTTATGTTCCTTAAGTAAAGTTGAAGATAATATGAGGCGGCCATATGTTGTCAATACACTAACTGACTTTTAGAACCCTAGTCATCCCATCTTGGCCTTTAGAAAAGTAGTGAGATAACCGGCTTTGGTGAAGACTGAAGTTGGTTGATACTCGATGCTACACTCATTGAGATTCTAAACTTGGAGGGTTTTGGTTGGCAAGTAAGTTGCCTACTGAACAACCACCCTTGTGAAGGATCAATGATATTGAGATCCCTTAGAACCTGGTTACTTTATAGGACAGGAATGAACCAACTAAACTTCAGGGGAGGGTACTTACCTTTAAACCTCATGCAAGCCTTCAAACCTAGGGTTATTGTGTGACTTGTTTGTGTGTGCCACATGTTTGTGATTGAGCATAACATCATAGCATCATCATGCATCATAAACATAGCATTTTCGCTAACCATTTCAAGGACCAAAGGATTTATCTTTGTTCTTTGTTGCAGGTCATGGCTTCTGCTCATAGGAACACTATCCGGATCAATTTTGTAGGAATACCTCTTAAGCTTAAGGAATTGGTCTCTCAAGTTTCTGAAAACTCTCAGTTCATCAAGAGGCATGGTCACCTACTGGATCTAGTCACTTCAGGGTTCAATGAAGATATGATGAGTGTTCTGTTTCAGTTCTTTGATCCTAAACATCATTGCTTCACATTCCCCGACTATCAGCTGGTTCCTACAATGGAAGAGTTCTCCAAGCTTCTGGGTATACCTATCCTTGATCAGGGACCCTTCACAAGCTTAGAGAATGAGCCTAAACCTGAAGTCATTGTTGCATCCCTACATCTAAAGAAATCAGACATTGTCCTAAAAACAAGGAGTGGAGTTAAGGGTATTCTTGCTAAGGTATTAATGGAGAAAGCTCAAGTGTTCCTGAAGGCTATGAGTTATGATGCTTTTGAGGAGATCTTAGCCCTATTGATCTATGGCTTAGTGTTGTTCCCCAATCCAGACCAGTTCATAGACGTACACGCCATCAACATATTTCTGACTCATAATCCAGTGCCTACATTACTTGGAGACATCTTACACTCTCTTCATACCCATACTACGAAGGCGCGAGGAACTCTGATGTGTTGTATACCTCTCTTGTCTAGGTGGTTTATTTCTCACCTTCCTCGATCAGTGATGTTGAATGAACAAGGGTTCAGGTGGTCCAAGAGGATCATGTCACTTTCACATTCTGATATTCATTGGTGCTCAAGATCTATGGAGAATATTACTATCATTGACCGTTGTGGGGAGTTCCCTAATGTGCCACTCCTGGGCATAAGAGGGGGCATTACCTACAATCCTTCCTTAGCTCTACATCAGTTTGCTTACACTCGGAGTGATGGTCCTCATGACATGTTGATTCAGGGTATTGTGTTTGACTACGACAACGATCTGCAAGGTTACCGTCAAAAGTTCATACGAGCATGGGATAAAGTGAACAAGGTTGACAGCAAGACTCTGGAACCAAAGTACACTATTCCTATGGAAGCTTATCTCAGATGGGTGCGATCTCGTGCTCAGACTCTTATGATGCCATATCCTGCCATCCTGCCAGTTACTATGGAGCCTGTTGCTGAAGGAGATACTTCTTATATCATTCTTCACCCAGACATGCCCACTGACATGGAAGAGTTACAGAGTTCCTGGATCCAGTTGAAGGAGCAAAGAGATACTTTTGAGACTCATTACAAAGCAAGTCAAGAAAGAATCCTGGAGCTAACAAAACAACTTCACGAGGAGCGGAATCTCAACTCATACCTCAACACAAAGAGGAAACGTCCATGGGAGACTTAAAACCCCATCTTTTGTATTCATTTCATTTTTATTGTAAGCCCAAGGGGCAAACAAGTTTATTACTAATAAAAGTTTACTTTTTGGTTGTTTAAACGAATTTAAATCCTGCGGTCCTTGAAAACATTGCATACGCATTTACATACCATATCACTGCATCACAGGTTTCTTATGTACAGGTATCTTATCTTCTCGCTGTTTATTTCAGCAGAAATGGCTCTTGAACAGACTGTCAAAGATCTCCAGGCTCAGAATGCACAATTCCAAGAGCTGATTCTGAACTTGTCCAAGGGGCAAAATGAGCTGAAGACACTGCTGGCTAAGAAGACTAAGAAGGCTAGAAGATCAGGAGGCCTTATCAATATGGGAAGAAGGTTCAGAGGTCATATCAAGACCAAGGAACAGGTTGATGATTATGAGTCTGAAGAGTCTGAGAAAGAGGGAGGCAGTCTCCATGATACTGTGGGAGATTCTGATTCTGAAGCAAATTATTATCATGATTCTAATGAAGATAAGTTCAAGATGCTGGTAGATAGAATGAATGCCATGGAGTTGCAAAAATCTTCTGGGCTGGATTTTGAAGATTTGAGCTTAATATCTGGAGTGGTTATACCTATTGGTTTCAAGGTTCCTGCTTTTGTGGTGTATGATGGTGTCTCATGTCCCAAGCTGCATCTAAGGTCCTATGTCCGGAGGATTCAACCACATACTGCTGACAAGAAGTTGTGGATTCATTTCTTCCAAGAGAGCTTGTCTGGAGCTCAATTGGAATGGTACTATCAACTGGAGAGTGCCAATATTCGTGATTGGAATGATCTTGCTGAGGCCTTCTATAGGCAATACCAATACAATGCTGATTTAGCACCTACTCGCATGCAACTCCAAAGCATGTCAATGGGTGCTAAGGAGAATTTCAAGGAGTATGCCCAAAAATGGAGAGACCTGGCTGGCAGAGTTCAACCTCCTCTGACTGACAGGGAGCTAGTGGATATGTTTATGAGTACGTTGAATGGTCCGTTTTATAGTCACCTCATTAGAAGCTCGTCATCTGGTTTCACTGAGCTGATAATGACTGGAGAGCGTGTGGAGAGTGGTATAAGAAGTGGTAAGATACAGGTGGGTGCCTCTTCATCAAGCACTGCAAAGAAGCCCCCTAGTTGAAAGAAGGAGTCTAATACTGTGTATGGTCAACCCAGTCGTAACAGGAGTCACCAATCTGTGGGAGTAGTTCACATCTCTAATCCTACTCCTGCAACACCAGAGCCACCACAGAGCAATCAGCAGAAGCCTAGAAGACAGTTCACCAAGATCAACATGTCACTGGCCCAAGCCTTGCAACACCTGTTGAAAGGGGAACCCATTACTTTGAAGGACCCTCCTCAGAATCCTAATACTTCCTCTCCTAGATACAATGCTAATGCACGATGTGCCTATCATTCTAATTGTCCGGGACATGACACCAACAATTGCTGGATATTGAAAAACAAGATTCAAGATATGATTGATGCTGGAGAGATTGAATTTGACCCTCCTGGGACTCCTAATGTGATTACTGCTCCCATGCCCAATCATGAGAAGACTGTCAATGCCATTGGTGAAGTTTCACATATTTCCTCAGTTGCGGATGTGACTACTCCATTATCTGTTATTAAGAAGAAGTTGGTACAAGCTGGGTTCTTTCCAAGTTGTAATGAAGATTGTTTTTATTGTGCTTATAAACCTGATAGCTGCTGGAAGTTGAAGGATGGTATTCAACGTCTCATGGACAATTACACCATATTGTTTGAGAGGACACCTTCTGTGGAAAGTATGGTTGAACATCTAACCCAAGGTGCGAAGGTTGAAGATGTGGATATGATTGATAAAGTACCAGTGAGGATTACCTCCAAAGGCCCTGTCAAGATCACTCATAAGGGTCCTATCAAGATTACTGCTGAAGGCACTGTGAAGACTGTTGCTGAAGCTAGAGTGGCCCCTATAATTATTACCACTCCTGGTCCTATTCCGTATACTTCTGATAAAGCTATAGCTTGGCATTACGGTTCCGATGTTTATATCCATGGTGTTAAACAGGAACCCTTATCTGATACACCTGTTGCTGATGAAAACCTTGATGTTGATAATATTGCTGGATCTAGTAAGATCACAAGAAGTGGAAGAATTTTCTCTCCTCCGGCTATCTCCAAGAATACAGTTACTCCAACTACTACCTCCACTGCTGAGACAAATACTGATGCTCGGGGCAAAGGTCCTGTAATTGAACCTGTGCAAGTTGAGGCACCGACTGGTGAGAATCTTTCTAAACAGATGGAAGAAGTGTTGAAGATCATTCGCAAGAGTGATTATGATATTGTTGATCAATTGGGGCATACTCCCTTCAAGATTTCCATGTTATCTTTGTTGTTGTGTTCTGAGGCTCATGCTAAAGCTTTGATTAAGTTCTTGAAGACTGCTCATATACCAAATGAGATTTCTGTGGATCAATTTGAAAACTGTGTTGCACATTTGACTTATGATAATGGGTTAGGCTTTTCTGATGCTGACTTGACTCCTGCCAAAAGGAACCATAACAGAGATTTACATATCTCTATTGAATGCAGGGGCACTACCTTGTCTCATGTGTTGATAGACAATGGTCTTCGTTGAATGTACTTCCCAAAGAGGTTGTGAACAAGCTCAGTCCTGAAGATGCTGTGTTGAGACCAAGTAATATAGTAGTGAGGGCATTTGATGGTTCAAGAAGGGTGGTGCATGGAGAAATATATCTCCCAATCAAAGTAGGCTCTCAAGTTTTCAATTCAACCTTCTATGTAATGGATATTCGTCCTTCGTACTCTTGTTTGCTTGGGCGCCCCTGGATCCACGGGGCAGGTGCTGTGACTTCTACTCTACATCAGAAGTCGAGATACCCAGTGAAGGGAAAGGTTATCACTGTTTACGGAGAAGAAGAATATATGATCAGTCATATGAATACATTTAAGTACCTTGAAGTGGAAGGTGAATATGTTGAGACTCCTTGTCAGACATTTGAAGTAGTTCCTTGGGTTGTTCTTGCTGTTGAAGCTCCTCCTGTTGTTAAAAGAGTTCCTGTGGTTACCAGAGTACCTCCTACAATGGCTTCCCTTAAAGATGCTAGAGCTGTGGTTGAAGAAGGTGGTTCTACTATTTGGGGTCAGCTTCCTGACATTCCTTACAAGTCTGACAAGTTTGGTTTGGGTTTCACTGCAGAGTCCCAGAAGGCTGTTCGTCGTGCTCGTGCTGTTCGTATCACCAATCAAGGGATCATGAAAGACCAAATCAATGTTGTGGGTGACTATAATGAGGACTACAACTTGGATGACTGGATCTTTCCTATTGTAGATGACGGGCTCAATAACTGGAAGGCTGAAGATGTTATTCATATCTCCTTTAGTTAGGAGTAAATACTATTACTGTGTTGTTTTTAAGTTTGTAATTTTTAAACAATTAAACTTTTAAGCCTTGTGCCTTACCCGGGGCACAATGGTATGCTTGTTTTGGGATGTCATTTCATTTGCATACTTCATTCAATAAAAACCAGTGGACATTTCGTTTTCGTAAATATTGTGTTCCTTGTCTTTATTTTATTTTATTTTTGTTTTATCAGCTATGTGTTCTTACACACACCTACATCACTAAAATGAAGATCCTCATCCACTCTGGATCTTGTTGATAACAGTTCTACTATTACCAATTATAATTTCGAGAATCTGATCTATCAAGCTGAAGATGGAAAAGAGGAAGATTGTGAAGTACCTGTAGAGCTTGCTAGGTTGTTACAACAAGAAGAGAAAGCTATACAACCACATGAAGAGCCAATCGAAGTTGTGAATCTAGGAACTGAAGAAAACAAGAAAGAAGTCAAGATAGGGGCTGAATTAGAAGATGGTGTTAAGAGCAGATTAATTCAGATGTTGCATAATTATGTGGAGATCTTTGCTTGGTCCTATGAAGATATGCCAGGGTTGGATACAAACATTGTGGTTCACCGTTTACCGGTAAAAGAAGATTTTCGTCCAAAGAAGCAGAAGGTTCGTCGCATGCATCCTGAAATGTCAGAGAAGATTAAAGCAGAGGTGATGAAACAGTTTGATGCAGGGTTCTTAGCTGTGACTTCTTATCCTCAATGGGTTGCAAATGTGGTACCGGTACCTAAGAAAGATGGTAAGGTACGTATGTGTGTGGATTACAGGGATTTGAACAAGGCCAGCCCTAAAGATGACTTTCCACTTCCTCATATTGATGTTCTGGTAGACAACACTGCTCAGCATAAGTATTCTCTTTCATGGATGGTTTCTCTGGTTACAATCAAATCAAGATGGCACCTAAAGATATGGAGAAGACTACATTTGTTACACAGTGGGGCACTTTTTGTTATAAAGTAATGCCATTTGGTTTGAAGAATGCCGGGGCAACATATCAGCATGCTATGGTGGCTTTGTTTCACGATATGATTCATCATGAGATAGAGGTATATGTGGATGATATGATAGCCAGATCCCAGAATGAAGAGCAACACCTTGATCATCTGCATAAGTTGTTTGAGAGGTTGAAGAAATACAAGTTGAGATTGAACCCAAACAAATGTACTTTTGGAGTTAGGTCTGGTAAACTCCTGGGTTTCATTGTTAGTGGAAAAGGTATTGAAGTGGATCCTGCAAAAGTGAAAGCCATACAAGAGATGACAGCTCCCCGTACTGAGAAGGAGGTTAGAGGTTTCTTGGGACGACTGAATTACATTGCAAGATTTATTTCCCAGTTAACTGCTACCTGTGAACCAATCTTCAAGTTATTAAAGAAAGATCAGGTGATGGAAGGGAATGATGAGTGCCAAACAGCCTTTGATGAAATCAAGAGATATCTTCTAGAACCTCCAATCTTGATGCCACCAGTTGATGGAAGACCCTTGATTATGTACTTAACAGTATTAGACAACTTAATGGGTGTGTGTTGGGGCAATATGACGAGTCTGATCGAAAAGAGCAGGCAATATACTACCTTAGCAAAAAGTTTACCGACTGTGAAACAAGATACTCACTGCTCGAGAAAACTTGTTGCGCTTTGGCATGGGCTGCTCGTCGACTAAGACAGTATATGTTGACTCATACTACCTTATTAATTTCGAAGATGGATCCAATCAAGTACATATTCGAGAAACCTGCTCTCTCCGGACGAATAGCAAGATGGCAAATGATCTTGACAGAATATGATATACAGTATACTACTCAGAAGGCCATTAAGGGTAGTATAGTAGCTGATCATTTGGCTCATCAAGCAGTGGACGATTATCAGTCAATGAGTTTTGAGTTCCCTGATGAAGACATTATGATTATTACCAAAGAACCTGGACAATATGACGGACCTGAACAAGGATCCCGATGGACTATGGTTTTTGATGGAGCTTCAAACGCACTTGGTAATGGTGTTGGTGTTGTGATCATTTCCCCTGAAGGTTGTCATACCCCGATTACTGCAAGACTTTGTTTCTATTGTACCAATAACATGGCTGAGTATGAGGCATGTATCATGGGCATCAAAGCTGCCATTGATATGAAGATTCAGTTCCTGGACGTATATGGAGATTCAGCCCTGGTAGTAAGTCAGATTAAAGGAGATTGGGATACCAAGCATGATAATCTCATTCCTTACAGAGAGAATGTGTTGTCTTTGATCCCATATTTTGAAGAGATTACCTTTGGACATGTTCCACGAAGAGAGAATCAGTTGGCAGATGCATTAGCCACCATGGCATCTATGTTTGAGATTAGCTGGGATGATGAAGCTCCCAAGATTACTATTGATAGATTTGAGAAGCCTGCATACTGCAATGAGATTGACACTGAAGAAGCAGAGGGGAAGCCTTGGTTTTATGAAGTGAAAAGATATCTTGAAGCTCAGGAGTTCCCTGAAGGGGCATCTGTTAAAGATAAGAAGTTTCTGAGGAGGTTTTCTGCTAAGTTTTTCTTAAGTAATGGAATTTTATATAAGCGCAATCATGATTCAACTTTGCTTCGTTGTGTGGATAAGAAGGAAGCAACTGAGATTATGGAAGACATGCATGATGGGATCTTTGGCACTCATTCTAGTGGTCATACCATGGCAAAGAAGATATTGAGAGCAGGTTACTATTGGTCTACCATGGAAGCTGACTGCTATCAACATTCCAGAACATGTCACAAGTGTCAAATCTATGCTAATAAAGTACATATACCTCCATCACCATTGAATGTGTTGACAGCTCCTTGGCCTTTTGCCATGTGGGGCATTGATATGATTGGTAAGATCAATCCTACTGCTTCTAATGGGCATTGTTTCATCCTGGTTGCTATTGATTACTTTACAAAGTGGGTGGAGGCAGCTTCTTTTACGTCTGTTACTAAGAATATGGTGGCTCGATTCATTAAGAATAATCTCATATGTAGGTATGGCATCCCTGAAAGGATTATTACTGACAATGGTTCTAATCTGAACAACACCATGATTACTGATCTCTGCACACAGTTCAAGATTAAGCATCACAACTCTTCTCCGTATCGTCCGAAGATGAATGGGGCAGTAGAAGCTGCTAATAAGAACATTAAGAAGATTCTACAGAAGATGACTGTCACTTACAAGGATTGGCATGAGATGTTACCATTTTCTCTTCATGGTTATCGTACTACAATACGTACTTCAACAGGGGCAACCCCATTCTCCTTAGTCTATGGTATGGAAGCAGTTCTGCCCATTGAAGTTCAGATCCCTTCCTTAAGAATCATGAAGGATGCAGGCTTGGATGAAGATGAGTGGATTCAGACTCGACTTGACCAGATAAATTTGATTGATGAGAAGAGGTTAGCAGTTGTTTGTCATGGTCAGATGTACCATAAACGGATGATCAAGGCTTTTAATAAGAAGGTTAAGCCAAAGGTATATCAGGCTGGTGACTTGGTAATCAAGCGTATCATACTACCACAGGGTGATCCTAGGGGCAAGTGGACTCCTACATATGAAGGACCATTTATAGTCAAAACAGTATTCTCAGGAGGTGCCATGATGCTTACTACTATGGATGGTGAAGACTTCCCACAGCCTGTAAACGCAGACATAGTTAAAAAATACTACGCATAAAAAGAGACCCGCTAGGTTGACTGGCCTAGGCAAAAATAAGGGCATCCCGACGAACCAAAAGGGTTCGGGCAAAAATTAGGGATATATATACAAAAAAAAATGTACACCCGGCAAGTCGAAAAACCTGAAAGGGCGGCTTGGACAAAAAAGGGTATCCCGGTGGATTGAAAACCTGAAAAGGCAATCCAGGCAAAAGTTAGGGATTAAAGCGTATGACTATGTCTCGTTGGGATCACCCATATAGCTCCAACCAGTTGTGCTACTTAACTCAAGTTCGAACAGATAAAGATCAATCCAATCGTTTCCGTCTCAACAGCAGGAGATGAGATATTTGAAGATAATGGTAATAGTAGAATTGAAACTCAATAAGATCATTTTTCACATAGCTGTTTTCTTTGTTTTGTAAAAATTTTACGACAAATTCCTCTTACTAGGATTTCTGTCTCCTCGTACAAACTTGCCTATGTATAGGTCACTTTGTAATATAAATAAAATTTCATCTTTGAATCCAGATTTACTTTTACCCTATTTACATAAGCGAGAACGTCCATTGGTTGTGTTTGAATGTATGAATGCTTTTGAATATGATTGATGTTTACCAGAAATGCATGAAATGCTTGAATATGATTGATGTTTACCAGAAATGCATGAAAATGCAATAATAGTATTTACTAAGGACGAACGAAGGTAGGAATTCAACGAAGCTTCGCCGGTTCATCCCCACAAGACAACTACAAATCCCCAGCAGGGCAAATCTATCTTTTATAGATACTTCGAGTTACATCTCCCCTTGAATTTATGTCCATCTCTTTTATCCTCAGTCAGGATACTCAGGAACTTATTCCTTCAATAGAAGTACGATGAACGAAGACGGGAGGATATAAATACTATATTATCAAACAAGACGGGAACAAGTTCCTCATATTCTTCAGCAACGAATCAGGATTTATTTTCCCTAGCCAACAGTTGTTATACAAAGATATCCAGACGCTTCAGGCTGCATGATTCATACATACATCATTTACATCATACCATAGCATAACCATAAATGCATAATACATTACTTAAATGCACCATGTCATACATGCATGCATGCACATTGCATAAACTAACATTTTCCTTGCAGGATGGTTATATACAGATGAAACAATATCAACAATACCACAACAAGTCAGAAATGATCTATACATTACTCAAGATGTCCTCGGAGAGTAGGCAAACAGTTTGTACAAAGATCCATTCCCTAATCCAGGATATTTTCAGGAGACTTGATCCTGACACATTTTGTCCTCAGAGGGTAGGCAAACGGTCTGTACAAAGATCCATTCCCTAATCCAGGATATTTTTAGAAGATTTCATCTATCTGGTCTTGAATAGTAGGCAAACGGTCTGTACAAAGATCCATTCCCTAGTTCAAGATATTTTCAGAAGATTTAATCTATTTCCTCGGAGAATAGGCAAACGGTCTGTACAAAGATCCATTCCCTAATCCAGGATACTTCCAGAAGATTTCATCTATCTGGTCTTGAATAGTAGGCAAACGGTCTGTACAAGGATCCATTCCCTAGTTCAAGATATTTTCAGAAGATTTAATCTATTTGCTCTTGAATAGTAGGAAAACGGTCTGTACAAAGATCCATTCCCTAGTTCAAGATAATTTTCAGAAGAATTAATCCTGACATTCTTTTGACCTTGGAGAGTAGGCAAACGGTCTGTACAAAGATCCATTCCCTAATCCAAGATATTTCCAGAAGAGATAATCGTCACGAAGATTTATTTCTACTGGTCTATTCAACAATTCAAACCATGTTGCATAAACGATTCAGAGACGGCCTATACGAAGACCTAGTACTGATATCCAGTATCAACATCAAAATATTATCACCTCCGGATATTATGGATGGCATCTGTAAGCCCATCTCCAGTTCTTCCAAGTGGCATCTTCAAGCCCACTTAAGCATATACAATTAATCATCAGTGTTATTTTACGCACCGGCGAGTGCAAATTTTTGGGCTTTTGTGTTCAATCCCCTTCAACCTTCCAGGTCACGACTGGCACATAAACCAATCTAACCCCTCAGGTTTCAGAAAATTGAACAGGGGAAGCTGTTGCACCCCAAAATTTGCCCTCCACAAGACAAGACATTGTGTACTAAGAGGTTCACAAGGTTCACAAAGTTCACAAGACATCTCATGAGGTTCACAAGGTTCACAAAGTTCACAATTAGTCAGAAAGTTTGACAATACCCTCAGACAATGCATCCTCCTAAGCAATGCATCCTAAACTAGGGTTTTGACTTTCATCAGGCTAAATGGACTTCCAAGACTTCAAGTGAGCTTCATAGCATCCTATATGTGTTCAAGAATCCCCATGTTAAGTTTCAAGACTTTCCCAAAAGGTTTGCTCAGTCAGATGATCAGATAGGTTAAAATCAGTCAAGGCAGTTAAAAAGTCAAACTGAGGTCAACTGTGGTCAAACCAAAGTCAAACTTCATGATTTTTTGCCAACATCAAGTATGTGAATTAAAATTCATCATTTAATCAAGGGTTGATCATGATTCATCAAGGAGATTTCAGATCATCAAGAATCAGGAGTTTCTAAATTAGGGTTTTTACAGGAAAAGTCAACTGAACTTTGACCAGCCATAACTTTCACATGATTTATCAAAATTTTTCCATTCAAAGCTCATTTTGAAGGAAAATTGAATTCTCTACAACTTTGTGTCTCACAAGCCAAGCCCAAAAATGCTTCATTTGGAAGGTATGAGCTAAGACATTATAGGTCCTTTTAAAAGTCAACAAAAAGTCAACAACTTCAAAGGAGCATAACTTGAGAATGGTAAAAGATATAGACATGAGACCAAAGAGGTTGGTTATAGGACTCTTTAAACTTTCCAAAATGTCCAAGAACACCTTCATAGCATTAAAATTGAAGGATTTGTGCCCTTGCAAAGTTGGGAAATTTTTGGGAAGTTTATGAAGCAAATAAGGCCTTAAAACCAATTTTTGCTAAATGAGCCCACCAAATTGCCATCCAATCTTTACAAACTCATCAAGCACGACCCAACCCATCCATTTTTTGATTTTTGATTTTTTATTTCATATTTATTTGAATTTTATTCATTAAAATACAAATTAAATTAAAATAAAATGTGAAAATCATATATTTGGAAAAGATTTGGTTTCTAGAAGGTCTTAAAACTTATTTAGACTTGATTGATACAAATATAATGGAGATCATACCAAAATAGCAAGGCTAGATCAAAGAATATTCAAGTTTTAAGATCATATCTTTTTCAATCTCCCAAAGTCCAAATATCCACAAATTTGTTAATGTTTTTGACCTAAATTCATTAAGTGATATATATACAACATAAAGCTTAACCCTATGGACGAATTCAGAGCCTCAAGGATAAGTTTTATAATTTCAAAGTTCATCAAAAAATTGAAATTCAGATTCTAATAATTTGTGGTTTTTCAGGTGAATTAAGGACACCAATCTCTTCCTTGAACATCACTGATCATGTAGCAATAGCCATATGCATCTCAAACCCCAAGAATTGATCAAACCGAACCAAAGTTCATGAGCTTTTATGAATTTTTCGTTTTCATATCTTTGAGCAATATAAATGATATTTGGTTGTTGTTTCATGTTTGTATTAAACTAATGATTGTTTCTGTATACTTTAATTTGAGTTTTGACACAGAATCGAAGAGTTGCCATGTCAGGGTTCTAAGAAAATCGCGAATTGGGAATTCACCTAATAGCTGATTTTAATCCAAATTAGTGGTAGATTCGGGATCAATGGCCTTCATGTAATCGATCTGGGAAATTAAAATAGGTTTATTGGCTGTGTTTTCTATGTTTTAATGTGCAGGTGCTATAGTGACGACGAAGATCCGTCACTAAACCTTCTAGTGACGGACAAACTGTAGGTATAGTCTAACTAGACGGACGAAGCTAGGAGATGACCTTCTGGCGCGAAAATATAACTTGAAAATTGGACTTATTTTATTATGAATTCGTTTTCGTTGTATTTCAAAAACGAGCGTGTAGCTCAGCTGGTTTTGGACATATGCATTTGAGGCTAATGACCATGGTTCGATCCCTTGGTCGTTCATTTTTTTTTGCTTAAAAATTCATTTGATTAACAGGTTTATTATATTATTATCACTGCTCGTCCTATAGACACGCTGCATACGCAGCCCAGTTGGTTGAATGCTGGTGGTGGATGCTGGGAGACCTGGGTTCGACCCCAAGCTCCAGCAGGTAAGTTTTGTTCATTTTTTATTTATTATTTCACTAATTATTTTATATTTTAGTATATATAATTAATTGTATTAATATTATTTAAATATAATTAACATTGTTAACATTATTCAAATTCTTTTTTTAATAAATAAAAACCAATGATTTTTTTTTATTTCAAAATTTATGTTTTTTTAAATATTTGTAAATAAATTAATTAATATTTTAAATATGTAAACCCTAGTTTTATTTTCTAAAAATCCTAACCCTAATTTCTAAAACCCTAATTTTTTTAAAAACCTTAATTTATTACCTTAATTATTTTGTTTAAATATTAAACTTAATGAATTTTTTTAATGTATATAATTAAATGATTAATCATGCTTTATTTTGTAAATAAATTAGTATATGGTTTATTATTATATTTATTATTTTATTTTTATCTCAAAAATTCTTAAAATTTGTTTATTTAATTTATATATGTTTTGTATATTTGTTCTAATATTTTCTTTCTTATAATTATTTTTTACTAACCCTTTTTATTATTTATTTATATACATGATATTTAAATCGTTTCTATATTTATGTAACTGCAAAAGCCTTGTAATAGTTGTAGGGTTATTTTTGTCTTTATTTTATTATTTATAAATATTTATATTGCCATGGTTAGTAAAATAGGGAGTGATAATATGTTTGTATTTTAAAATTAATTTAGAATCACTAATTTAATAAGATAAATATATGAACCTATACACGCACACACGTAAGTCGATCTTTGATCACCATCTCACTTCCTAAGGTTATCCCTCATGTTGCCTAAATAAAAAGGTCAAGTAAGGTGTCTAAAAAAGCAAAGTCCCTTCTCATAAACAAATCATCTAGTCCCTTTTAATATTATAAGATCAAGTCCCTTCGATGTTGCCTTCGTAAATGATCTTGTCCCTTTCGAATAAAAGATGATAAGTCCCTTCGTGTTGCTAAGACACCTTACAGTTGCCTAAACACAGATGACCCTTCACGTGTCCCTTATAACATCCAAGGTAATGACTACCTATTCCTTAATAATAGGGATAGTCTTACCATTGAAAGAACATTTAAGAACAGTAAATATTTAACTTAGGGTAGGTTCCTCTTAAATACTTGCTCACTTTTTCATCAAATTACTTCATTACACCTCACATTTTAAAACAAATTTTCAAAACAAAGTCTTTATATACATCCATACGAGGATCATTATAAAGTACTTAAGAAAATTTTTAATCACACACTACACTTCTCAAAACAGTTTAAAGTGAGCTAAGTAACTAAGAGCCCATGGATAACCATGGATGTAAAGGGTGCTAACACCTTCCCTTTACATAACCTACCCCCGAACTCAAAATATTTTTAAGGTCTTTCCTGTTCATTTATGTCCTTTCCTTTTGGATAAAATAAAAGTCGGTGGCGACTCTTGCTATCCGCAACATTTAACTACAGTCAGTTCTCCCACCGTGTTACAGTATGACATGAGTGAGGGCAAATTTGGGGTGTTTACAATTTCCTACTGAACTTACATTCATTATCCATGACATTTCCTTGTATGACGGTGCGATGACGATTTAGCCATTCTTGACGTTCTTCTTTATTGTGTTCTTTCCAATCATCGAAACCCCATTGCTGATTTACTCTACTTTTGTGGTATTTTTTCATGCACCTAGGTGGACCAAAAATTTCTTGTTGAATCCCAAATTGAAGTTTAACTCTATTAGAATGAGCGACACTGTACTTAAATAATAAAAGATTTAAAAAGTATCGGCCATTGCAATGAAGAAACTGTTTTCCGATTAAAAATATAATAATTTTTCAATTTTCAATATTTTTACAATTAATATTAATATTAATATTTATAAATTATTATAATTAATTTTTAATAATATATATTAGTTATTATAATTAATTATTAATAATATATTACTAATTATAATTAATTATTAATAATATATATTAGTTATTATAATTAAATATTAATTACAAAATTATTTAATATAAATTAATATTATTATATATTAATTCTTAATAATATTAATTAAATTATTTTAAAAAATAATAATGAAAACACGTTTGCCTTTGCTGGCCGTTCAATAAACGGTATATTATTTTTTTTAAACAGTGTCACCTTTTAATGGGCGGAGTGTTATAAATTTTTTTTTTTTTCTTGAAATGATAATAATTTGATACATGTTTTGAAAAATATGGTATTTTGGCAATTATTAGTTAAAAGAGTGGTAGGATGTACATCACAACCACCTTTCTTTGAGTGATATAGGATGGACCGACGGAATACATCACAACTACTTTTCGTTGAAATAACCCTGTTTTTTGGTGAATTCTTGGTAGCAACTTTTATTACCGGGACCACACATCACTTGTCATTCAAAAGCCAACACAAAGTACAACTCTCTTTCAAATTTCTCAGTCCATCAAGAGTTGTGAAGCTCTATCTACCTTTATTTCAATTCCTTATCCCTTCTTCTGCTGTTGCAAACACTTCCTCAAATCACATTGTTAAGGTTTATTCTTATTCTTTTTCTTGCCATGCATGCTTACAAGGGAAACTCAAGAGTGGTTTATTTATTTATTTATTACATCATGTATATTCATGACAGGAGCTTTTTGTAGGTAGGCATGGATTCAAATGAAGAAATTGACATCATTAGCACATTACATGAAAACATTCTTGGTCACATCCTATCTTTCATTCCACTTATAGACGCTGTTCGTACCAGCGTCTTATCAACAAGATGGATTCAAATTTGGAAATCAAGAACCTGTCTACAATTTGATGATAGTTTGCTTCATTATGAGAAGAAGTTACAAAAACAACAGTTTGAGAATTTTGTTGAAAAAGTGCTTTTACAATTTACTGATTCAAGCATCCAAAGTTTCTCTCTTTGCTTAACTAGTTATCAATATGATGCATCTCTGATAACTTCATGGGTTTCCTTTATCTTGGAAAGAAGAGTTCAGAAGCTTCATATTCAGTATGCTGATCACATTTTCCTTTCTTCCAAGTTACTCTTTAGTTGCGATTCTTTAGTAGAATTGGTGCTTCAAATGAAATGTCCTCTTAGTCTTCCCATATCAGTTTCTCTCCCAAATCTTCAAAAATTTAGCATATCTGGGATTAAATTAGTGAGTGATTCCTCCGATTGTTCAAAAGATATAACTCTTAATTTCCCGGTTCTCAAAGTGTTTGAAGCAAGAGGGTGTGAATGGTCAACTACGCAGAACATTAGTTTACAAGTACCTTTACTTGAGAGGTTTTCAATTGCTATATGGAACCGTCATTCAAATGAATCGTGTGAATCTGTTATCAAAGTTTATAGTCGATGTCTAACGGATTTCTCTTATGAGGGTGATCTTGAACAGGATATCGTTCTATATGATCCTTCATTGATTCGTAATGCTTCTATCGTGATTGTTGCTGATGAAGACAAAGAGAACAGAATGGAAAAACCTGGGTTTCAAACATGTAATCTTCTTAGACAAATCCATAACGTGGAACGACTAAAATTATTGTTTTACAAGGTATGCTTGTCTTTTACGGTACATTAATGGCCATCGTTTAGCAGAATGTGAACAAATTTTTTCCTGTCCTACAGGTTTTAAGACATGCTAAAGATATTTTCGCCAATCTGCCTGTCTTTGGAAGGTTGAGATATGTAGAACTAAATGAAGTCAGTAGTGAAGCTTTGTTTCTATTACTCAACAATTCGCCAATTCTTAATACTCTTATTCTGCTTAATGTAAGTTCAGTTACTCTTGCCTTTTGTTCAAATAAATTCAAAGTCTTAATATATATACGTTTTGATAAATAACTTATGATATTCAAAAAATTTCAGGGAGTAGCTGACTCGGATAAAGATGTCTTAACTTCTGCAATGGTGCCTCGCTGCTTTCTGTCAAGCTTCAAAGTATTTCAGCTCAAAGGTTTTAATGCAAACGAGCACGATCTTTGTGTTGTAAAATACATGTTAGCAAATTCAACAATGTTGGAGAAGATGAAAATATCGCCAGCATTTTGGCTGCGATATTCAGATATCGATTTGGAAAAAGTTAAGAAGAAGATTCTCTCATTACCAAAATGTTCTAACTTTTGTAGGATAGAGTTTTCTGATATGAGTGCTTCATAAAGATTTTCTGAACTCAACAAGAATATTTGTGCAAAGAATGTTTAATGTTTAGTGTATCTAGTTTTATTTTAGTGTATCTTTTTACTGAATACATTTCTGTTAAATACAATTTCTTAGTACTTAACAGATACCATAACTTTGTATCACTATTTATACTTCAGAAAAATAGAATAAATTATTATTGAGAATATAGGAAAACAGAATAAACTATTTTAGTCACAATAATAGAATAACCAAAATTTCATGTCTTCATATAGTAAAACACTGTAATCCTAATTTCATGTGATTGGAAATAATAAACAGTATATTTTACATTAGAAAAAATCATTATTCAAATATACAATTTAACTTCGGTTATGATTTTATGAGGAAAAATAGAAATTTAACATCTGTTATCAATTTAGATTTAAATTGTATACATTAGAGATTTTCTACGAGTAGATGTTGATTACTTTGAATACATAATTGTTTAAAGTTTAAAGGGAAACGAAAATAAATGATAATGAACACGATTGATCTTTGTTAATGCAGTTAGGTCAATAGTGTCTACCTTTGCGACTATAAAATATATATAGTTCCCTTGATTTCTGTCTAATAATTAGGATTACAGTGCTATAAGCAATATATAATTAGCCAGATATGATTTGAGCTTCATAATTAGTCATATCTATTCAAATTACTTCGATAGAGATTCTTGTTCTGCCTTCGGTTACACAACCTAAAGTCTTGCCCGACCTCTACACTCTACTAGCGAGCATTGGCATGCAAGATGCTCACGAACAGTTAAACAACATATTTAATATAGTTTGGCAGCAAAACTCACACGATCTTGAAGTAAGGCTTCAAAACTTTGAAGGAATCCTTCAAAACGCTTCCTCATGCGAAAATACAATCCAATAAGTTGTTTCAAGAAAGACTTGTGTTGTCGTCCCAGAATCCGCCAGGAAAAGAAGAGATGAGGTCCCTCGGTCGAATGATTGACATAAGAGAATGAAGTATTAGACTCCCCCTCAGAGCCTCGGGGGAGACCGTAACAATCATGCCCCTTCCTTGACTCAAGCAAAAACTAACTCAGAGAAGGTGCAACAAAATCACCCACTGTCAGTAAGAGTCGTAGAGAGTAAGATTTCAAAATCAATGGAGAAGTCGCCTAAGAAAGACAATTATGACGAAAAAGGAGATCCCGACGAGCATGTGCAACTCGTGAATAACCGAATGAGTTACTTCAACGTTGATGATCCATCCAAGTGCAAGTAGTTTGTGTTAACCTTGGTCGGGTCGGATCGATTGTGGTTCAAGAGCCTGTCTGACGGAAGTATCGATTCTTGGGTAGAGTTTCGTCAGACGTTTATGCGCATTTCACTGCCCAAAGGCGACGAACTTTAACTAAATCCGTCTTGAGCAAGATATTCTAAGGAAAGAAATAGAGTTTATGGTTTTACATCGACCAATTCACATATGTTTGAATTAAGGTAGAGATGGCCCAAGAAGGTCTTCAATTCTGGATCTTTGAGAATGGTATTTTAAAGGACCATCCCTTCAGACATAAGTTAGGAAAAAACATGGTAAAATTCGTACAAGCAATGCTAATTTTGTATGAACCTTACAGGATCCTAGAAGAAAAGATAACTACGCGTTTTGACAATATTGCCTTCATTGAGTGTCATTCTAATCGTATGGCTGGGAAGAATCCTATCGATGTCGAGATGACTCCGAACAGGATATGTTGGGGGAAAACACGATAGGTACTGTTGGTATAATCCCTAGAGGCCAATATTTTTGGTACTTGTATCGAATTATTTATTAATAATAAAAGGTATTTCTTTATTATGTTTCCTTTTCAAAAATGATAAAGTCCCTAGAATAGCCAGTTCGTTTGATGAAATATTGAGCGTGACTTAATCATGAGATTCCATTAAACATAAGGACAATATTATTAAAGCATCCATAGTCGAGCTTTAATGTTAAATGCAATAGCCTTAAAACATTAAGACTATTATATAGATAGACTGATGATCACATCTCATGGATCATGGATAAGGAGTTATCAAGTCTTGACATAGGTATGAATATTAGAAGTAATATTTATACTGGATTGACCCACTATGAGAGTACTACATAGAATGTTATGCAAAGTTTCATAAGTTACTTTCATGGTGATAATGGTGTATATCATAATGATGTATATCACCCTTCGACCTGAAACTACTATGGACCCTAGATGTAGAGTAAAGTACTTTATTGTTGATCAAAAGTTGTCTGTGACTGGATGATCATAAAGATAATTGATGAGTACTTCACAAAGCATGTTGAGGGACATGAGTAGCCCAGATGGAATTGACCCATCCTGCATAACAAGATAAATGTCTAAGAGCCCAATATTGAACTGGACAAGGATGACACAGTATATGCCTTGTGTTCAATATAGACATAAGGGAAAAAAGGTAATTGTACACACAAATACTATCACAAAAGGTTTTGTCAGATCACATGACAATTTTGTGACATGGGTAGCAGTGATGTGTTTCTAGATACCGCTCATTGTTTATTATGTTAAATACATGATTTAATATAATTGACAACGTCGCGAAATCTTACAGGTCACACATATAAGGATAGTTAGAGAAGAGGTAGAATAAATAAGGTACACTGTAAGGTACGGTGCACTAGAACGAAATATGGAATATGGTAAGGTACCATGTGCTTAATTAACATATGATATAATAATAGTTATTATTAATTTTATAATAGTTATAAAATTTAATAATAATAAAATTATGTTTATTATAATAATATAATAATATTATTATTGAGTTGGGTTTTTAGCTTGAAACCCACACAAGTAGTTCTATAAATAGAACCCTTGTGCAGAAGCTCAAAATTTGTTGTTGTTGAAACCCTGGTCGTATTCTTTTATTTCTCTCTGTCACTAAAAAACCTTCAGTTCAATAAGCTAGCACTATGATTGAAGGAAGTTGTTCGTGTGGACTAAGTAGAGGCGTTGTTCATCGTACAACGCTCGTGATCATCCATCGATTCAGATTCAATGGTTTCATCTCCACAAGAGGTAAGTTTTCTATAACAGATCATAACCTTTCGTAAGGATCTCTAAAGGGAAAATTTTGTTTTCCGCTGCGTTTAGATCGCTAATTTCCCTTTAGTGGTATTAGAGCCACTTACAAAACCATGAGTCTGGTAATTGTTTATTTTATGTTATTTTGTTTTAATTGGATTAAAACATCTACAAAAATTAAATCAAATCCGGATATTGAATTTTTTGGCATCAGATTGTGTATAGTTTTGATGATTGATATTGACTATGCTTCGTATTCCGACAATAGTACGGTGAAGCAACGATATGTCAATCGTCTATAAGTTACACATATATTGTAATACCCCGTAATTCTTTTAACTCTCCAAATAATATTATTTAATGTCAATAGAATTCCAGGTTGCTCTGAGTAATTTTAACAAAAACTATTTGGAGCAAACAGGGAATTTAAATTGATTAACTAATATTATTTGTTTAAGAGGTTTTATTAAATTGGTATTACAAATACTTTTTTTAGATACTCTTTATTTGAACCCGTTGTGGGAGAAAATAGTATTTCTCTTAAAACCTAAGTATTCTTTCTTATGTTTTTATAAAAATAGAAACATAGAAAAAAGGAAAAAGAAGAAGTTAGAAAAGAAGAATGAAAAAAGGAAAAGAAGAGGAAGAGAAGGAAGTGAAACCTAGAGCTCCAATCCACCATTCTTCATCACCCGTCCGTAGAATCGACTCAATTTCTTCACCAATCTACGATCGCCATCTGCACCTCCTAGGGTTACCCCTCTCAGTTGCCTTAAAACAAATGGTCAGGTCACTCGAAAGTGGGGGTGTCTTTAAAAGCAAAGTCCCTTAACAAATAAATCATCATAGTCCCTTCCTAATAAAAGATCATAGTCCCTCCGAGGTTGCCTACAATATAATGGTCTTGTCCCTTCGGTAAAAATGATGATAGTCCCTACGAATTGCTAAAGACACCCCTATAAGTTACCTTCATTGACCATACGACGACCCTATGCCCATCCCTTAACAAAATCCAAGGTAAAGACTACCTACTCCTTAATAGTAGGGACAATCTTACCCTTGAAAGGAAATAAAAGAATACGAAAGATAAGTCTAGGATAGGTAGTTCTTAGTTACTTGCTCAAATTTCAAAATTCTTATTCACACCCCAATTTTTCAAACAATTTTCAAACTTAAAAGCTTTGTATACATCCATACAAAGATTATTATAAAGACTTATGAAAATTTCTAAACACACACTACACATTTTTCAAACAAATAAGTAAGCCAAGTAACTAAGAGCCCATGGACAACTATGGATATAAAGGGTGCTTACACCTTCCCTTTATATAACCTACCCCCCGAACTTAGAATTTTTAAAAGGTCTTTCCTGTTCTTTTATACCTTTTCCTATTGGATAAAATAAAAGTCGGTTGCGACTCTTGCTATCCGCAACATAAATAAAAAGTCAGTTCTCTCACCGTGTTATAGAACTGGCGACTCTGCTAGGGACTACTTAAAGAGGGGTTACCTTAGGAATTAGGATTACTTACTTGCTTGCTTTATATTTTAGGGATTGTTGTGGGATTACTGTGTGAAAGATCCTAACCCGGATCTAGTGTACCTTAGGTAAATGGCAATAAAACAAGGAAACTGTACGGCGTATACCGATATGGTTGATCTGGTGGCCATAGTTAGTGTGACTTCTTGGTTGGTGCTTATGTTCCTTAAGTAAGTTGAGGATAATATGGGGCTACCATACGTTCTCATTAACACTAACTACCCTTTAGAACCTTAATTGACCCATCTTGGCCTTTAGAAGGTAGTGAGATAGCCGACTTTGGATAAGTCTAAAGTTGGTTGATACTCGATGCTACGCTCATTGAGATCCTAATCTTGGGGGTTTTGGTTGGCAATTTAGTTGCCTACTGAACAACAACCCTTGAGAAGGATCAGTGATATTGAGATCCCTTAGAACCTGGTTACTTTTGTAGGACAGGATGAACCAACTAAACTTTAGGGGGATGGTACTTTCCTTTAAACCTCATGCAAGCCTCTAAACCTAGGGATATTGTGTGACTTGCTTGTGTGTGCCATATGTTTGTGATTGAACATAACGTCATAACATCATGACATCATAAGCATAGCATTTTCACTAATCATTTTAAGGACCAAAGAATTTATCTTTGTTCTTTGTTGCAGGTTATGGCTTCTACTCGTAGGAACACTATTCAGATCAACTTTGTAGGGATACCTTCTGATCTTACCTGATCAGGAGGGCCTTCCAAGGATTTGAAGACTGGGCCAGAGAATAAGGTGAGTGAGGGGGTGTACCTGCAAGGTGCTCCAATGCTTAAGTCAGAAGAGGTACATAGTAAGGTTATTTTAGAGTAAGTTAGAATACCTGACCCTTTGCTATGAAAGGGTATTTATATTGAGCCCCCAGCGCTGGGCCAAGGCTCCAAATGGGCTGGATTTAGCTAAGCCCAAGGAGGAGCTGCCAGGGGACGCGTAAGAAGCGTGAAGACCTAGACCAAAGGTCTATCCCCTGGTCCAACTGCCCCTATCCCTACGGAGATAGTATAGGGGAGTTGGGTGACGTGCCAGATGAGGTGGCAGACGTGGTTCTGCCCGACATGGTTCATGTGCCCGGGATACAGACAAGTGATATGTGGATGAAGACCAATGAACGGGGAACGCGCTCCTTGCCCGACATGCAGTAGAGTTGTCGAGGTGACGTTCCTTCGACGTGGATGGAAGGACCCTCGCTCGACGCACTCATGTGCCCGGACTTTTGGGCCTGTACCCGACGAGCATTGGGCCGTGCCGTGCATATCGTCATGGCCCAGTCCAGAACAGGAGCCCCCCAAGTCGAGTCTCTGGGTTAGAGTGATGACTTATATTGCAACTGGGATTCCCCGTGTTGAGGGAGAGGCGCGGTCGTCCGACATGGGAGGTTATAATAGATTTGCTCGCGAGCTCCTCTTTCCACGGTAGTGTCGGGGATGGAAGGTGATCGATGGGTGCGCATCTTCCTCGTAACGACCGAGGGCTCGGCGCGGGGATATGGCGTCTTGATGAGTCGGGGATACGGACAGATGCCCGGTGTCGTTTCAGTTTCTTTTTTGGGTAGACATGTCTCAGACTTAATGGCGTTGCTTCGTTTTGTGTGCAAAGACGGCGTAGGTTGTAGGCAATGATGACCTAGCGCGTTGGCCCACGCGCCAAGGACTATAAAAGGAAGTTGAGTGACTTCATTTTCACTTTTTCGCTCCTACGTTCACCGGAAGTTCAGAAGATTTCTCCAGTGTCTGCTCGCCTTGCCGTCTGAACCGCCGCCTCAGCCCGTCTTGTTGCCTGAACCACCGTCTCTGCCCGTGCGCCACCGTCTCTTTTTCAACTTCTATATGTCAGGTACCACTTTGCTTCCGTAATCCATCATTTTCCTTTCTGTTTTATGTCAAATGTCTATAAATGTATGTTATATTCGTAGTATGTGGTTAGATTTGACTTAGGAATAGTATAATGGACTGTAGATGGACTATAGATGGTAGAAAATAGGGTTAGGGTTATACTGTCCCGGGCAGAAATTTCATATGCCGGGCAATATTTGCATAAGCTGTATGAACTTTCTGCCCGGTCTCTTAAGAACGTGCGTATCTTCGCGTCGAACAGTTAATGTCCGTTGCTGCTACGCCCTTTCACTTGACCTGCGGTGGAAGGGTGGATTTGATATGACGTCGAATTCACTCTTTCTGTCTGCGTTTCAGGTGCTACCGGGCGTTTACGACCGAGGGGGGAAGACTCCGGGTCCTCGACTGAAGATGTGGCCATCGCTCGTCTACCTGTTGGGGATGGGAGTGTCAGGGACGATACTGAGCACGCCTCATCCTCCGGGCAGGTCGATCTCTCCTGGGTTGCGGATGAACCTTTGGAGGAGGAGTCATATTTATGTGACGAGGCTATCCCTGCTTACGTCGTGGTCGAAGACATAAGCCGGGAAGATCCGCCGAATTGGTATTGTTGTGCCCCCAAGGAGGGGGACCGTATATGCCATCATTTCCCGGGGAAGCAGTTCACTATGTATGAGTTCGCTTTCCGGGAGGCGGGGATCAGACTGCCCTCCAATTCCTTCCAAATGTCGATTTTCAAATGGCTTCGGCTGGCGCCATCCCAACTGCATCCCAACGCTCTCGCCTTCATGCGGGCATTCGAGTTGGTCTGCCGCTTCCTCGGCATCGGGTGTACTCGAGCCCTCTTCTTCCACGTCTTCCACCTCCAGCGGTCCGGCCTCCGCGGGCGCCACAATTGGGTTTCTTTTAAACAGCCCGTGCGCTTGTTCAAGACGTACGTGGACTCTGCCCGTCATTTCAAGGGTCGTTGGTATGTGGTGAGACCGATCACCCGTGCCGCCCTTCACTCCCTTTACTATTATCAACGAGCATCAAACGGGGAGGAGAAATTGATGTCGAAGATACCGCTGAGGTGGCAGCGCGATCATTTCGACCTCTCCACCGCCCATTATAGGATCAAATATGCGATGCTCGGTGTTGAGGATAGGCTCGCGTACAAGAAGCTGGTTGATTACGTGCAGAGTTTCAGTTTGGGGGTCTGGGCGAATCGACAGAGCGTGCCCTATCTTGACGAGGCCGGAGCGCCAATTACTGAGACGCGCTATATTAATACAAAGGCCTTGCTCGAGTGTGGGACTGAGGAGGAGGCTCTAGCATTATTGAGTAGGCAGATTTTTCTTAATCTTGTATTTTTGTCTATGTTTTCGCTCGCTAATGTTTGTGTGTAATGTTTCGCAGGTGCCATGCCCAGTACGCGTGATCGAGTCCTGAAGCTGGCCAATCAGGCCGGTGCGGCTGACCGGGTGCCGAAGAAGAAAAAGAAAACCGTGGCTCGTGTTCAGGTGACCGCTGCTGATGCTGGGATCGGGACTTCGAACACGACAAGCTCGACACCTTCCTCTCCTCCTCGGGTGTCTCCGATAAACATACCTGATAGTCCGTCGCCATCGGCCTCTCCTCTCCATAAACGGAAACGTCCGACGGGGACTCTTTCGAGGTCATCCTTGGGAAGTCCGGGTGGACCGGGCAGCTATTTGTTACCTCCCTGCTATGTGGAGCGGTCGTTCTTCAAAGCCGAGGATGCGATCGCTGTGCCGACGCCTGAGGCAAAGGCTATCCTGGACCAAGATACTGGTGCCCGACGTAAGGAGCTGGCTAGGGACCTGGCAGCTGTCATCCGGGTGATGGAGACGACCATGGTATTGACTGATACTTCGGTCTCTACTGCCTCCCTGGAGGACGCTCTCGTGCAGGTTCGGTCGGAGAAGGATAAGCTGTCCAAAGACCTGTCGGACTACAAGGAAGAGCATCAGCTGCAGGAGGGGCTGAATAAGAAATTGGAAGAGGCAGAACAAGAGCGGGACCAGCTGAAGGCATCCAAGGTGAGCTTGGAGGAACAGGTATTCGGGCACCAAAAGCTGATCGAGGACAATGCTGGCCTGCGGGCTCAGCTTGAATCTCTTGAGGAAAAGGTCCGTCCTTTGGCTGATGAGACCGAGGAGGAGCTTGCCCTTGGTTCCCGCGGCAAGCTGCTGGGGCACATACGCTCTCTCAACCAGGACCTCGTGGCCGTTTTCAAGGAGGGTTTCAACAATTCCATCGAACAACTGAGGCTTCTGAATCCTGAGTTGGTGACGAAGGGGTCGGTCCATAATTATTGCGTCAGGGAGGGAGAGATCGTATGCCCGTTTGAAGCTGAGGAGGAGCTGGGGGATGACGAGGAGGAGGTGGAGGATGTTGAGGAAGAGCTCCGGGCGGAGACTTGATTATTTTTCTTTTGATTTGCTATTTTTGTTATGGCCTGCGTGCCTTGTTGTGTGGCCTGCGTGCCCGTCATGTATTTTGGCCTTCGGGTATATGTAATATGGCCTTCGGGCGTACTTGGCCTCGGCCGTTGTTATGTTATTATTTTTAAATATATGAATGTTTTCTGTTGTCATTCATTGTGTTCGTGTATGCGTTATATTTGCTTTTTTATGAGTTTATACTCTGCTCGACCTTGTTAGTCTCCTTGGTTTAGGGAACCGACGAAGTGTCGGACTTTGTGCCCGTTGGGATCAAAGCCCGGGTTCGTTGTTCGGACTCTGGCCTCGAGGCTTGGGCTTTCCCATCGCGAGCTTGGTGCCCTGCCTGCCGTGGTACTTCGACGTTAAGTCTCGATTGAGATCCCAATCGTCGGGGAGGGTTGTGTTCGCTGTGTGGCCCGGTTCGTCCCCGGGTCTTGCGGTTCCTCTTTGGGGTTTTGGAGACGAAGAGCGTGGTCGTACCCCCCACGTCTCCCCGTGATACATTTAGCTGTAATATTGTCTAAGTTTTTCTGCGTTCCATGGTCGAGCGAGTTCTTCCCCTTGTAGGTTTTCTAGGTAATATGCCCCGTTGCTCGTCTTGTCGCGGACGCGGTAGGGGCCTTCCCAGTTGGCGGCCAGTTTACCCTCTTTTGGGTTTTTCTGGTTTCTTCTGAGGACCAGGGTGCCGACCTGGAACTCTCTTCTTATGACCTTCGCGTCGTGGCGTAGTGCTATTTTTTGTTTGAGGGACATTTCCCTTAAGGCTGCTTCGGAACGGATCTCTTCGACTAGGTCGAGCTCGGCTCTAAGGGTCTCGTCGTTCATTTCCTCGTCCAGGGGCTCTTCTGTCCTCCTCGTTGGTTCCCGTATTTCCACCAGGATGACTACTTCGGTGCCGTAAGTCAGTCGGAATGGGGTCTCCCCGGTGGTGTCGTGTGGTGTCGTGCGGTAAGCCCATAGGACGCCATGTAGTTCCTCGACCCATGCCCTTTTCGCCTCGCCGAGTCTTCGTTTAAGGCCACGTAATATTACCCTGTTGGCCGCCTCCGCTTGCCCGTTCGTTTGTGGATGTTCGACAGATGTGAAATGCTGTTTAGTACCTAGGCTGGCGACGAAGTCCTGGAATCCTCCGTCCGTGAATTGTGTCCCATTGTCCGTGACGAGGGCCTGGGGTACGCCGAACCAAGCGAGGATGTTGCGTTTAAAGAACCGGAGAATGTTCTGTGCGGTTATTTTAGCTAATGCTTCTGCTTCAATCCATTTTGTAAAATAATCCACCCCGACGATGAGGTATTTATTCTGGTACGACCTGGTGACGAAAGGTCCAAGGATGTCCATGCCCCACCATGCGAAGGGACATGGGGAAGACAGTGATTTTAGGTCATTCGGGGGTGCGAGGTGCATGTCGGCGTGTCGTTGGCATTTGTCGCATTTTTTTACGTGCTCCTTTGAGTCGTTTTGCATGGTCGGCCAGTAGTAGCCTGCTCGAAGGGCTTTTCGTGCGAGCGATCGCCCGCCGAGGTGTTGAGCGTTAATTCCCCGGTGTATTTCTCCAAGTATGTCGGGAACTTTCTCTTCCTCGACACACTTAAGTAACGGGATGGAGAACCCTCTACGGTAGAGTTTACCTTCGAGGAGTACGTACGAGCATGCCCGTCGTTTGGTAGTGGCCGCCTCCTTTGGGTCAGCTGGGAGTTCGTCGAACTTGCGTTTGACCAAGAGGGCAGCGGCTTCACCGTTAATTCCTCCACCTGATATAACCAGTGCGGTTGGGAAATCTTCCCAGGGGTTGAGTGCAGTGATTCTACCTTCGGGCAATGGCTCGGGGAGGAAGAAATCTTCCGGGCGTGACACGCAGAGGGCCACTTGGTAAGGAGAGTTGTCGGGGGGTGTTTCTTCCCGGGGTCTCTTCTTCTCTGCCTTGTCATGTCTGGGGGTTTCGTTCTTCCTCGTATACTGTTTTAGGTGCCCTTCTTGGATTAAAATCTCTATTGCATCCTTCAGGTGGACGCAGTCTTCGGTCACGTGCCCGTGACTCCTGTGGAACCGGCAGTACTTGGATTTGTCGGTATGAGGCTTTGGCGCAGATGGTTTTGGGAACCTTACTCTGCCTTGTTTAAATTCAGAGTTGATGCATTCCGCGAGGATGCACTCTCGAGGAGCTGTCAGTAAGGTGTACTCGCTGTATCGGCCCGCGGGGCCTCTTCCTTCTCGAGGTTCGCGAGGTCTTTCTTCCCTTCGCTTGTCCCCGTTGCGACGGGGGATATTTAGATCCTCGCGTTTGGAATGCTCGGTATCCCCAGCATTACGGCCGTTGCGGGCGTTGTGTGCTACCTGTTTTTCCTCATATCTGATGTAGGCCTGGGCCTTGTGCAGAAGTTCGTTCAAGGTGCGGGGAGGCTCGATCCCGACGGCTCTGCTAAGTTCACTGCCGGGCAAGAGTCCTCTTTCGAGGAGATACTTCTTCATGTGTTCGGTGGTATCCACCTCGACAGCTTCTTGGTTGAATCGCTCGATGTACGAGTGCAGTTTTTCATTCTTCTTTTGTACTATGGCTTCAAGGGTCGCCTCAGTCTTGGGATGACGACGGGAAGTCGTGAAGTGCCTGGTGAACACGGACCTCATGACTCTCCAAGATGTGATGGATTCGGGAGCCAAGCTTTTGTACCAAGCCATGGCCCCTTTCCTGAGGGTTGTTGAAAACAGTCGGCATTTGAGATGACCGGTGATATCATTGCGGTAGTCGAGCATTGCGTTGACGTTGTCGACGTGGTCGTCGGGATCTGTAGTCCCGTCGTACACAGCTAGATTGGGCGGTTTCTCCATGCCTTTGGGGAGCGGGGCTTCCATTATTGCCCGAGACAGGGGGCAGTGCAAGTCTTCCTCGTTGCTCCTTAATGGAGATAATTCGTTGTTGTCGGGGCTGCGCCCGCGCCTTGGTGATGTTCCTGCTCGATCATTGTCACGACGGGCGCGTGCCCTGCTGACGTGAGGTTCGGGAGAGCGACGCCCTCGCTTCTTTGCTAGCTCTGGACGTTGTTGTGTCCTCCTCTCCTGCTGGGGTCGGACCTCCTGTCACTCGGCTTCGAGGGCCATGATTCTCTCGTGTTGCTGGTAGAGCATAGAACCGTCCTAGTTGAGGGCATTCACCATGGCAATCATGGTGGCGTCTCCTTCAACGGGGACGGGGATGGGATGAAATGTCTCTGCCCCTTGGTTTTGGGTGTGAGAGACATCCCCGTTGTTTTGAGGCTCTAGAGACGGGGTAGATGGACGACCGTCTCGAGCGTCTGCTTCATGGGGCTGCGGGCCATCGTCCATAGTGTAGTCGACGAGGGGACGGCTGCGCTCGCTAGGTTGTTCTCCGGCCATGTTGGAAGGACAGGAATGAATGATCTTTGATCCTCTGTTGATGAAGACGGGGATAGCTAGTTCCCACAGACGGCGCCACTGATCTTACCTGATCAGGAGGGCCTTCCAAGGATTTGAAGACTGGGCCAGAGAATAAGGTGAGTGAGGGGGTGTACCTGCAAGGTGATCCAATGCTTAAGTCAGAAGAGGTACAGAGTAAGGTTATTTTAGATTAAGTTAGAATACCTGACCCTTTGCTATGAAAGGGTATTTATATTGAGCCCCCAGCGCTGGGCCAAGGCTCCAAATAGGCTGGATTTAGCTAAGCCCAAGGAGGAGCTGCCAGGGGACGCGTAAGAAGCGTGAAGACCTAGACCAAAGGTCTATCCCCTGGTCCAACTGCCCCTATCCCTACGGAGATAGTATAGGGGAGTTGGGTGACGTGCCAGATGAGGTGGCAGACGTGGTTCTGCCCGACATGGTTCATGTGCCCGGGATACAGGCAAGTGATATGTGGATGAAGACCAATGAACGGGGAACGCGCTCCTTGCCCGACATGCAGTAGAGTTGTCGAGGTGACGTTCCTTCGACGTGGATGGAAGGACCCTCGCTCGACGCACTCATGTGCCCGGACTTTTGGGCCTGTACCCGACGAGCATTGGGCCGTGCCGTGCATATCGTCATGGCCCAGTCCAGAACACCTTCCAAGCTTAAGGATTTGGTCTAAAAATTTCCTGAAATCTCCCAGTTCATCAAGAAGCATGGTCATCTACTTAACTTGGTTACCTCAAGGTTTTATGAAGATATGATGAGTGTCCTATTCCAGTTCTTTGATCCTAAATATCACTGTTTCACATTTCCCAATTATCAGATGGTGCCCACAATGGAAGAATTCTCCAAGTTACTTGGGGTACCTATCCTTGATCAGAAACCCTTCACAAGCTTAGAGAATGAGCCTAAACCTGAAGTCATTGATGCAGTCCTACATTTGAGGAAATCAGACATTGTCCTAGAAACAAGAAGTGGAGTTAAGGGTATTCTTTCCAGAGTATTGATAGAGAAAGCTCAGTTGTTCTTGGATGATATGAGTTACGATGCTTTCAAGGAGATCTTAGCCTTGTTGATTTATGGTTTGGTGTTATT
Organism: Lathyrus aphaca; assembly: GCA_963966055.1. Classification (NCBI taxonomy): domain Eukaryota; kingdom Viridiplantae; phylum Streptophyta; class Magnoliopsida; order Fabales; family Fabaceae; genus Lathyrus; species Lathyrus aphaca. The sequence goes on from OZ014519.1 coordinate 633,886,196, forward strand.
CCCTAATTTAGATCAGTTTATAGATGTACACACCATTAACATATTTCTGACTCACAATCCAGTGCCTACATTACTTGGAAATATCTTACACTTTCTTTACACTCGTACTACGAAGGTGCGAGAAACTTTGATGTGTTGCATACCTCTACTATCTAGGTGGTTTGTTTCTCACCTTCCTCGATTTCTGATGAAGAATGAACAAGGGTTGAGGTGGTCTAAGAGGATGATGTCACTCTCTCATTCAGATATTCACTGGTGTTCCCGATCTATGGAAATTTCACTATCATTGACCGTTGTGGGGAATTCCCTAATGTGCCACTCCTTGGCATAAAATGGGGCATTACTTACAACCCTTCTTTAGCTATACATCAGTTTGGTTATGCTCAGAGTAATGGTCCTCATGACATGCTTATTCAGGGTATTGTATTTGATTACGACAACGATCTTCAAGGTTACCGTCAAAGGTTTATACGAGCTTGGAGTAAAGTAAACAAGGTTGATAGTAAGACTTTGGAATAAAAGTACTCCATTCCTATGGAACCTTACCTCATATGGGTGCGGTATCGTGCTCAGACTCTTATGATGCCATATCATGTTGTTCTACCGGTTACTATTGAGCCTGTTGCTGAAGGAGATGTTCCTTACACCATCCTTCATCCAGATATGCCCACTGATTTGGAAGAGCTGTAGAAGTCCTTGATCCAACTGAAGGAGCAAAGAGATACCTTTGAAGCTCAATTCAGGATTAGCCAAGAAATAGTGTTGGAGCTAACAAAGAAACTCCACGAGGAGCAGAATCTCAACACATATCTCAACACCAAGAGGAAGCGTCCATGGGAGACTTAATTCTCAGATGTTTCATTTTCTTTATAAATTTTGTTTTGTAAGCCCAATGGGCAATATTATTTCAAACCTACTAATAAAAGTTTTGTTTTTGTTTGTTTTAATAAATTTAAATCTCGTGGTCCTTGAAAACATTAAATATGCATCTACATACCATATCATTACATAATAGGTTTTCACAACAGGTTTCTCATCTTCTCGCTGTTTATTTCAGCAGAAATGGCTGTCGAACAATTTGTCAAAGATTGTCAAGCTCAGAATGCCCAATTCCAATAGATGATCCTGAACTTGTCCAAGGGACAAGAAAAGCTGAAAGCACTCCTGACCAAGAAGAAAAAGAAAACCAAGAAACCAGTTGGCTTCATCAATTTGGGAAGAAGATTCAGAGCTCCAATCAAGACAGATGATGAGGTTGAAAACCCTGGAGATAAAGATTCTACAGAAGAGGAAGGAAGTCCACATGGTACTGCTATGAATTCTGATTATGAGGAGAATTATTATCATGATTCAACTGGTGATGAGAAGTATAAGTTGCTGGAAGATCGCGTGAATTCTATGGAATTACAGAAGACCCCAGTGTTGGATTTTGAAGATCTGAGTTTGATTTCTGGGGTTGTCATTCCTATTGGTTTCAAGGTTCCTACTTTTGTGGTGTATGTGGTGTGTCATGTCCTAAGCTGCATCTAAGGTCTTATGTCCGGAGGATCCAGCCATATACTGCTGAAAGGAAGCTGTGGATTCATTTCTTTCAAGAGAGTTTATCAGGAGCTCAATTGGAATGGTACTATCAACTGGAGAGTATTAATATTCGTACTTGGAATGATCTTGCTGAGGCCTTTTATAGGCAATATCAATATAACTCTGATTTAGCACCAACTCGCATGCAACTCCAAAGCATGTTTATGGGTTCTAAAGAAAGTTTCAAGGAGTATGCCAAAAAATGGAGAGATCTTGCAAGCAGAGTTCAACCTCCTTTGACTGACAGGGAATTGGTTGATATGTTCATGAGTACGTTAACTGGTCCTTTCTAAAGTCATCTCATTGGAAGTTCATCATCTGGTTTCACTGAGCTGATAATGATTGGAGAACGTGTGGAGAGTGGAATACAAAGTGGTAAGATACAAGTGGTTTCCTCTTCAAGTACTACCAAGAAGCCCTCTAATGGGAAGAAAGAATCTAATGTTGTGTATGGCCAACAGGGTCGTAATAGGAACAACCAATCTGTGGGAGTAGTCCTAATCTCTAATCCTGCACCTACACCACAAGATCAACAACAGAATAGTCAGCCTAAGCCTAGGAGGAAATTTACAAAGATCAATATGTCATTGGCTCAGGCTCTGCAACACATGTTGAATGGAGAATTGATTACTTTGAGGGATCCTCCTTAGAACCTCAATACTACCTCTCCTCGTTTCAATCCCAATGAAAGATGTGCATATCACTCCAACTTCCCAGGCCATGATACTAATAACTGTTGGGCGTTGAAGAATAAGATCCAGGATATGATTGATGTTGGAGAAATTGAGTTTGATCCTCCAAAGACTCCTAATGTAATTACTGCTCCTATGCCCAAGCATGAGAAGACTGTTAACATTGTTGATGATGTTTCTTATGTTTCTACGGTGACTGATTTGACTATTCCTCTATCCATCATTAAGAAGAAGCTGCACCTTTAGAAGTGATCCTCACAGGAGCCACCTGTGAAGATTACTGCTGAGCCAAATGTGGCTCCCTTGATTATTACTACTCCTGGTCCGATTCCATATTCTTATGATAAGGCTATTCCTTGGAATTATGGGTCTGATGTTTATATCCATGGTATTAAGCAAGAGCCTCTAACTAATATACCTGCTACAGATACTAATACTGATGTCGACAATATTGTTGGGACTAGTAAGGTTACTAGGAGTGGAATAATTTTCTCTCCAAAATATACTTCAAAGACTGTTGTTGCTCCAGTTCATATCGCCAACCCTGGGCCAAGTACTGAAGCTCGGGGCAAAGGACTATTGATTGAGCCTGTTCAGGCTAAAACACCAGTTACTAAAGACCTCTCTAAGCATATGGATGAAGTATTGAAGATCATCCGCAAGAGTGATTATAATATTGTTGAACAATTGGGGAATACTCCCTCTAAGATCTCTATGTTGTCTTTGTTGCTATATTCTGAAGCCCATGCCAAGGCTTTAGTAAAGTTCCCGAAGGCTGCTCATGTACCACATGAAATCTCTGTGGATCAGTTTGAGAATTATGTTGCCAACATGACTGGTAATAGCTTGGGCTTTTCTGATGTTGATCTAACTCTTGCCAAAAGAAACCACAATAGAGCTCTGCATGTCTCCATTGAGTGTAGGGGCACAACTCTGTCTCATGTTTTGGTGGATAATGGTTCCTCTTTAAATGTGTTACCAAAGGATGTTCTGGACAAACTCAACTTGTTAAGACCCAGTAACATGGTGGTGAAAGCCTTTGATGGATCAAGAAGAATGGTGCATGGAGAAGTTGACCTCCCAATTAGAGTGGGTTCACAAGTCTTTGATTCTATATTCTATGTGATGGATATGCGTCCCTTCTATTCCTGTCTGCTTGGGTGTCCCTAGATACATGGGGTAGGTACTGTGACTTCCACTTTACACCAGAAGTTGAAATATCCAGTGAAAAGCAAGATTGTCACTATTTATGGTGAGGAAGAATATATGGTCAGTCATGTAAACAATTTCAAGTACGTTGAGATGGAGGGTGAATTTATTGAGACTCCTTGCCAAACATTTGAAGTAGTTCCTCAAGTTGTTCCTGCTGCTGAATCCATCCCTACTGCTAAACCAGTTCCTGCTGTTACTAGAGTACCTCCTGCAATGGCTTCTCTGAAGGATGCAAAAGTTGTAGTTGAAGAAGGTGGTTGTACTATTTGGGGTCAGCTTCCTGACATTCCTTACAAGTTTGAAAAGTTTGGTTTGGGTTTTACTGCAGAGTCTCAGAAGGTTGTTCGTCGTGCTTGTGCTATTCATACACCAACAAGGGAATTCAGAAGGATCAATTCAATGTTGTGGAGGATTCTGATGAAAACTACAACTTGGATAGCTGGATCTTTCCTACCATTGGCAGTGGGCTCATTAATTGGAAAGATATAGATGTTATTTCCATCTCCTTTAGTCATGAGTAAATACTATTACTGTGTTTCTTATTTTTAAGTTTGTAATTTTGAACAATTATACTTTAAGCCTTGTGCCTTTCCCGGGCCACAATGGTATGCTTGTTAGGGATGTCATTTCATTTTCATATCTTCATTCAATAAAATCAATGGACGTTTTTTATTTCGTATATATTGCACTCTTTATCTTTCTTTTATTTTTCCTTATTCAAAAGCTATGTGTTCTTACACACACACGTCACTAAAATGCAGATCCTCATCCACTCTGGATTCTGTTGATAACAATTCTGCTATTGCCAATTATAACTTCGAGAATCCGATATATCAAGTCGAGGATGGAAAGGAGGAAGATTATGAAGTGCCTATAGAGCTTGCTAGGTTGCTACAACAAGAAGAGAAAGTTATATAGCCACATTAAGAACCTATTGAAATTGTAAATCTGGGAACTAAGAAAGACATGAAAGAGATCAAGATAGGAGCTGAATTAGAAGACAGTGTTAAGAATAGATTGATTCATATGTTACATGAATATGTGGAGATCTTTGCTTGGTCTTATGAGGATATGCGGGGACTTGATACTGATATTGTGGTTCATCGTCTGCCAATGAAGGAAGGTTGTCGCCCAATAAAGCAAAAAGTTCGTCGTATGCGACTAGAAATGTCAGAAAAGATTAAAGCAGAAATGATGAAATAATTTGATGCAGGGTTCCTAGTTGTTACTTCCTATCTTCAGTGGGTTAAAAATGTAGTGCTAGTGCCTAAGAAAGATGGTAAAGTATGCATGTGTGTAGATTACATGGATTTGAACAAAGCTAGCCCCAAAGATGATTTTCCGCTTCCACATATTGATGTTCTGGTAGACAACACTGCTCAACATAAGGTATTCTCTTTTATGGATGGTTTATATGGTTATAATCAGATTGAGATGGCACCTGAAGATATGGAGAAGACTAAGTTTATCACACAGTGGGGCACCTTTTGTTATAAAGTAATGCCATTTGGCTTAAAGAACGCTGAAGCAACATATCAGCGTGCTATGGTAGCTTTGTTCCATGATATGATTCACCATGAGATAGAGGTATATGTTGATGATATGATAGCCAGATCCCAGACTGAAGAAGAACATCTTGATCATCTGCACAAGTTGTTTGAGAGATTGAAGAAGTACTAGTTGAGATTGAATCCAAACAAATGTACCTTTGGAGTTAGATCTGGTAAATTTTTGGGTTTCGTTGTCAGTGGTAAAGGTATTGAAGTTGACCCTGCAAAGGTAAAAGCTATACAAGAAATTCCCACTCCTTGCACTGAGAAAGAAGTCAGAGGTTTCTTGGGACGACTGAATTACATTGCAAGATTTATTTTCCAATTGACCGCTACTTGTGAGCCAATCTTCAAGTTGTTGAAGAAAGATCAAGTAATGGAATGGAACAACGAATTCCAAGTAGCTTTTGATGAGATCAAGAAGTACCTCCAGGAACCTCCAATATTGATGCCACCAGTTGAAGGAAGACCCTTGATTCTGTACCTGACAATATTAGACAACTCAATAGGGTGTGTGTTGGGGGCAACATGACGATTCTGGTCGAAAAGAGCAAGCAATATACTACCTTATCAAAAAGTTTACCGATTGTGAAACAAGATACTCAACACTCGAGAAAACTTGATGCGCTTTTGTATCGGTAAAAACATGAGTGTAAGCTATTAGTTAACTTAACTCAAAGTAAACAGAGTCGCCACCGCGCTTTTTATTTTATTCCAAGAGGAAAAGGAAAAAAGAGCGAATAAATCCTAATGAATCTAACAGCAAAAATCTAAGGAAACACAACAGAGAAACAGGTAAGGGGATAGGTTACACAATGGGAAGATTTTATGCACCCAAAATGTCCATGGTACTCCACGGGAGCCCTTTGAAAAATTTATGGCTTTTGGTTTGAAAATGGTTTGTAAAATGTGAGTGGAGAGATGAGAAAAGAACTATTTTTTTTATATTTTTGTGTTTGGAGAGGTTTAACGCCTCATGCCTACGTACCCACAAAGTGCAATGCAAGATCAAAACCCCATAGTCTTTTTTATTAAGTCTTTTTTATTTTGTTTGAAGATGAGAAAAAAAGACTCAAGAGAAAAAAGGTCAAAGCTAAAGGGGGACTAAGACATAACCCTAATGGTTTGTGATGTTTTCTAATCCTAAGGAAGAAAAGGAAAAGAAGAAAAGAGAATTAGAACTCAACTTACTTCCTAAGGAAGTTAAGTTGTTTCTAAGAAAGGGGAAAGCCTATACAAGCAAAGCACAAAGTGATAAGGCAACCACAATTAGAAAGCAGGAAAAGATGAGATTGAAGTAATGTTTACCTCAATCTTCCCCATACAAAAACAAAGGTTAGTGCCAAAATAAATGGCATATGGGAAACAAAAACCAAAGTATAAAGGCAATTAAACCTTACGCACATCCTAGAATGGAACTATGGTTTAAAATAAGACCTAAGTCTAAAGGTGAAGGTACCTAAAAGTTTTATGACTTCTAAAGTCAATAGATACATGTTATAGGTCCCTAAGAATGCTAGGATACCTCACAAGTTCAAACTATATCAAACTATGTACAAAAGGTTCACATAAGTTCACATGAATGCAAGTTAGAGTTTATGGATGAAGTATGAGCACGTATGGCATACAAGCATGAATTAGTACATGAAATGAGTATCAAAGTCAGTAGTGAATGCTTATGAATATGGATGAATGAACATACCATCATGGATGTAATGGTGTAAGCATATGGAGCAAGGAGAAGAAGATGTGAGAACAAATGAAACATGGTGTCGCATAAGATCACAAATGATGCAAGTTAAGGATGAATGTCATGTGAATATGCATGGTATGATTATGGGTCAGTAGCGTACAATATGTGATATGCAATCAGAATGCATGAATAACCATTTATGATTTCCACATAATTCATGTTAACAACTAGAGGAGAAGAGAAACTAGTTTAGGTTAAACATATTTCAAATAAGTATGCCCTTTGAAACACCAAAAAAAATCAAATGAACATGGTTAAAGAAGTGACTTATACCTTTAATAAAGGACCTATAAGTGACCTATAATTAACTCCTAAAAGTTACCAAAAGGTACCTCAAGAAAATGGCATGAATGCCTTCCTATCATTTAGGTTATGGGACAAATAAGCACATAAATCAACCTATGATCTAGGTGACATGGAAAAATAGCAAAAAAGATTTAAAAATTATGAAATTAAATCCATGGAATGTTGAAGTCAGTATCTAACATGGTCTAAACACATTTCACAAAATTACGCACCAAAGTACCAAAACAATTACTTAACGATTGAGATAACAAGGTATGATCGCCGAAAAACAACTCCACAAAGTGGATCAAAAATGGCACCAAAAATTATGAAAAATATTACTAAGGAGCATAAAAATGTAAAAAATTCCAGTGTTTAATCACACACAAACAATAGGTCTCACACCTATGGGAAAAAATGGTTTTTGGTCCCTTTAACTAAAATAATCACTCATGAATATTTCCAGAATTTTATCACACCTAAAACTATTTTTAATAATTGCGACGAAATGGGAAAAAACGGTGTTTTAAGGGAAAGCGAAAGGAAGTGAATTCTACAATCCGTAACCTAATCCCTAAGCTCCGGAATCGATACATATAAATATATATCACAAATAAATACAGTGCCTCAGGTGGGAGGGCTCAATATGCATCTTAAATTATATGATCCTAAGCCGCATACAACTCGAATGGTGCATTAAAGTGGAGAATCGAGATTACTTACTTGATCGAAGTACCGATTCTTCATATAAAAGAAATCCAAAAAAACTTCATGCCAAGTCTTGTAATCTCCCATAAGAAAAATAAATGCTTATCTTCCATAGTTGCTTTGTGAAGCTCCACCATAACCAAAATCGATTCTTACCGATCAAAAAAATCATAAACACTTTTATTCACAATTAATTCAAAACAAATAATTAAAATTCTCACCAAAATCTTAATTAAAATTGTTAAACCACTAAAAAATGGGCTAATCATAAAAAATTATTTAACAAAGAAATTAATTAACAACTTTTTTTCAAGAAATAACCATAAATATTTATAAAAATAAAGAGAAATAAACAGGGGGTGATTCAGTAGAATGAGAGTGCCAAGAGTGGCCCAAGGAGCTGGCCCAAGAAGCTTTGCGCAGGGGGAGGTGTTTTAGTAAACTGGCGGGTTCGAATAGAAAAACAATTCCCTTAGGCCCATATTCTTGAGATTATTTCGCAGAGAGGGGTGTGTTAGTAAAATTGAGATGGTGTGAGAAGTATTTTCATGGAATCTTCTTGAAGAAACAAACCCGGTCCAATAACTTTCCATAGAAACCCTAATTTATATTCAGTAAAACAAGGAGGCAATCCTCTTCTTCTTCATCAGCCGCGTCTTGTTCTTCTTCCTCCCTAAGTTTCCGTCGCGAATCAAACATTACCATCTCACTAGCGGCGTCAAACTATATCTGATCCTCATCCATTTTCATCGTCGCAATCTCGTCCCCTCATCTCTTGCTCCTAACTCACGACTTCCCTCATTTCCCGCACAAAACAAACGCCAGACAAAACCTTAACGACGACGGCGTCTCCTTAATAGCAATCAAGACGAACTCATGGATGAACATAGCGCTGCTAAGGTGATGATGGCGCACACGGAAGATAGAGAACATGAACTACCCAGGAGCGATGGAGATTCCGAATTGCTCAGGTACGAAAATCATTGCGATTCGATCTTCTTCCTCTTATCCTCCGACCTTAAAGCGCCCGCACTCTGAAGTTTTTGCTGCGTATTTTTCTTCAAATTCTTCTGGCCGTCGCTGCGAGATGGAATTGATGTTATGTTTTCGATGTGCAGGTTTTGTGAACGTTGCGGTTCTTTGTGAAGTGTTGAAGCCGCGAACAATTTTAGAGATTGATGAAGTTTGTTATTCTTTCTGTTAAGCTCTCCCTGTGTATTGATGCTTCTCCTCTTCTCTTGCACAATCTGCTTGTTTCAGAGTGGATTCCATAACGATGCAAACAAGCGACTTTGGTAAGCAATTCCAATCTGATCTTCTCTTCGCTCTTTCTTCTTCTATGATGTTCTTGTTGCCGACGTGTTTTCGAATCACATTGTTGAAGGTGTTGTTCTATTCTTGATGTTTTGATATGGAAATCTTATTGAAATTGTGTTTTGAAGATGTTGATGAGGTTGTAGATAGGCGTCGCTGATGATGCGATGTGTAGTAGAAGGTGAAAGAAGGGTGATGAAGATTAGGGATTTAGAGAGCGAAGATGATAGAGGATGTTGATGATGATTTCCGATTGGAGATTTTTGTTTCTGCAGGTTTCAATGTTGAGACTTGTGATTGAAGCTTCTAAGAAGAATTTGAGATTCAAGATATGAAGATTGAACAACCGAATTCAGAGGGAGTGGAGTCTTGAAGGGTGAAAGCAAAGAAGTGAGGGAAGGTTCCGATTATCAAGGGTTGAGGTTAAATTTGGTTCGTGAAGGAAGATTAGATCTTCGGAGGTGAAGTGATGAAGAGTTCTCAGAATTTTCTGTGAACCTTTCCTCTCTATAACTGAGTTTTTCATTTCTGAGTTTTCCCTCTTTCTATAACTGAATTCTGATAAAAAAAAATATGTAACTGAATCTGGTTTTTTCTGTTGTAACTGAATTGCCCTCCTTTAACTGCATTATGTTTCTCTTTTTCTCGTTTCTGGAAAATTCAGCTGCTATATCAGTTTGTGTAACCTGTTTTTGTATTGTCTTGGATTTTCCTGATATGTGATTTTTTATTAGCTTTTGTTAAGTTACTCATTGATGCCCACACATAGCAGATTCAATGTCTTTTTGTGAATTGAAATTATCATTTAATAGATCCATCTTTAATAAATCCACAGATGAATTATTATAGAACATATGAAATGTTCTAGTGGCATGGTGGCACATCTTCTAGAGCACCCTCCTTGGAAACAAAAAGTAAACGCCACAAAACTTATTAAAATAAAAAGACTTTAGACAGGCCTACAGTACAAATTCATTCACTTTCACCCTCCTTTTTCGGCAAATATTATGTCCAATTATACCTTCACTAATAGAAATCTCTTCATTGATTAACTAACTCTTGCATTCTTACCAATATCAGTTAAAGAAGAATGAAACTAAACACTTTTCTGAAAGCTAATGGGCTTAGAGAAAAAAATGGACATTGGATTTAAAGTGTGAACATAATTAAGAAAAATGTTAACGAACGAAGTTTGGAATTAAATGAGACATGGGCTCATTAGGACGAAAAATAATTATTATGGACATGGATCAAAATGTGATTTAAGTTAGTAATATGAATGAACAATTGATTTGTGGACATTGACACAAACATGACTTGGTTATGACTTTCTTCAAGATGGTTTGGAAAAATGAAGGAATTTCGATTAAAGGAGATATTTGAAAAAAGAAAATGGGGTTAGAAATTAAATGTGGATTTGATTTCTATTTGAAATCCACACGTAAGTTTGAACCACTTGATTATTCCTGAATCGATACCCTGTTTCAAAATGAATAAAATAACAATCCATGTCGTGCTTGACTAATGATTTACATTCCTCAAACTCACAACTAATTCACTTGAAAGTCCCAAACTTAACATATCGAGACCTGTCTTGACTTAACGAAAACCAAATTGCCCATTGCATGATTTGAAGTTACGACGGAGAAGAATATTCAATATGGATTCGAAGAAACACCCTAGCGATATCAACCTTTATTGAAGAACTTTTGCCCAGTCCAAACACAAAGAATAGAAACCGTACTTCATTTTCTCTTGATATGTTGACAAATGGTCAAACCCTAATTTAAAGCCTTCTCAGCCTGACACTCGATGATGTTGAGACACCTTGGAGAATGTAAACTTGATATTTCGATAAAAAGATATTTATGATATTGGGAACTCAACCTTCATCTCTATAGTCCGATAAATCACCTATGAATAGGAAAAATCAAATCAACAGAGAATACTTCGATCCTATGTCTTAGGAGTTCAATGCAAATGTGTGAATGCAAAGGTTATGACCTAGTGAGAAGTGCATATGAATGCGAAGCAAAAGCCAGTTAAGGGTGAAAAATAAGAGGGCAAAGTTTGAGGTATTACACTCGGTAAGTTGGCCTAGATTTGGAAATATAAAGTTGAAGGCTTATGCCTTGTATTTACGTCTCTATTAATTGGAATGATTCTAAGTTGGGAGTTTTGCTCCGTTGGTACCACATGCATCGCATTTGTCTAAGTCACATATCAAGCTGCATATTAAGTTGTCATGTTGTATCTTGTGTGGGTATTTAAGTTGTTTGCGAAGTTGCAAAGTGGTGATATGTGTAATCTAATTTAATATTTTATTTATCATATTCTTGATTATATTTTTAGATATATCTCTCCTTATGTTTGAATTTTTCCCTCTGTTGGTTATGTGCAGATAATCCAGAGTAGGACGGAGTACCTTAGTAGATTCAAGTCGGTGTTGTCGCTCTGATACGTAGCACTCGAGGGGATAACGCTTGTTTTATGTTGATGTTGACAATTATCATAGTTTCTGAATTGTAAGTTGTTTAATTAAAGAATTTGTGTTTTCTTAAGTTGCTTTGATGTTGAATACGATTAAAGTTGTTTTAATTTGAGTTATTTATGAATCCTCTACGTAGTAATAAAGTATTTGTTTTTAAGAAATTATCAAGTGGTGAACAATGTTTTAAAGTTGAAATGTATCATCTCAGTTTACTTTTTCGAAGTTTTATACTCTGATTTCATTAATAATTATCTGGTAGAATTGGGGTGTTACATTAGTGGTATCAGAGCAGGTCGGTCTGTCCGACCAAGTTGTCGAGTCGTAGTCGTTTAACAATCGAGTATTGTTAGCTAGTTCTAACTTTGGTTGTGTTGTAATGATTAAGTTGAGATGGCTGGAAGGAACGATGTTGCGACGGCTGCTGCTATGCAAGCAATGGCTCAAGCTGTGCAGAATTTTACGAATGCTGGTGAGGATGCAAGATCTCGTAGTTTGGCGACTTTTCAGAGAGAGAATCCACCTACCTTTAAGGGTAAGTATGATCCTGATGCGGTGTTGGCTTGGTTGAAATAGATTGAGAGAATATTTCGTGTGATGGATTGCGCTCCAGCTCAAAAGGTTTGGTATAGGACTCATATGTTGGCAGTCGAAGCTGATGACTGGTGGATAGAGACTCGTCAGAGATTGGATACTGCAGGTGAAGAGATCACTTGGGTTATGTTTATAGGGAATTTCTGATGAAGTATTACTCAGAGGATGTCCGTGGAAAGAAGGACATTGAATTTCTCGAGCTAGAGCAAGGTAACATGTCAGATACTGACTATGCTGCAAAGTTTATGGAGTTGGCTAAGTTTTTATCCGCACTATAATGAGGCGAATGCTGAATTTTTGAAGTGTATCAAGTTTGAGAATGGGTTGCATCCTGAGATTAAGAAGTTTGTTGGATATAAAAAGATTTGTGTCTTCGTCAATTTGGTTGATAATTGCAGGATCTATGAAGAGGATAACAATGCTCATTATAAGATCATTAATGAGAGGAAAGGTAAGCACCATCAGAGTCATGGCAAGCTTTATGATGCTCCAGCTAGGAAAAGTAAACAGAAAGATGGTAAGAGAACTAGTGGGGGAGATGCTCTTGTTGGTATTGGTTAGTTTCAAATGTGGGAAATCTGGTCACAAGAGTAACGTGTGTACTGCTGAGGCTAAAAGGTGTTTTCGTTGTAGTAAGATTGGGCATGCAATATCTGAATGTAATATACGTATCACAAACCAAACAGAATAATAATGAATGTAAATGTTCAAAAACGATCAATCTATGAATCAATTAAATGCAATGCTATTCGTAACTTGTGTATCAAATGAACCAAAACACAATTAAAACCACAAACAATTGATCTAACACTTTGTGTGCAATCAATATCTATTAGAAATTTAATTTGTTTTGTTGATATTAGAAGTCAATCACAATCAAAATGATTATGATTATATCACCAACAACACTTTTAGAAGATAATCGAAAAAAATTTCCAATCAAAACGATCAAACGATGACGACCTCGATAAATTGTGAAAACAACAATTAAAGAAATAAAGAGATAAAAGAGAGAGAGAGAGAGAGAGAGAGAGAGAGAGAGAGAGAGAGAGAGAGAGAGAGAGAGAGAGAGAGACCAATATTTGTTCAGGAAGTTCCCCAATTGGCCTCGCTATGAGTACGTATGCCCTCAATTCGAAATAAAATTGAGATACTAGCAATTAACGTTTTCTTTGCAAAAAAGTTTATACAAGAGATGAAGAATGCAAACCCAAAAAACCCTATTGTTTTGTGTTGAATCTTCCACCTCCAAAACCTTGATCCAAGCTTGATCAAGTGACCAACAATTTGTCTCCAATCCACCGATTGTACGAAGATTGAAAATTATTGTAAACCCAAGATTCCCAAACAAAGCTCAGCGTCTCACGGTACTCCCTTGCAAGGAAGCACCTTGTCCCAAGGCCTTGAAAATAATAATATGTGAGTATGTGTATATATATGTATATATGGAAAAATGCAAAGAGAATGCAAAAAAAATAGGATGTAAAACGAATTTTGCAAATATAAGATGCATAGGCCGGTCTGTAAAGGTAATATGTCAACCTATTGATGTCTTCAGGCCGACCTGTAAGGCGACATGAATTGCAGTCTATGGGCAGAATCTATAGACTTCGTTCTTGGAGTGTAGGAGCCGACCTGTAACTTCTATGTGCCGACTTGTAACTCACAAGATGGTCTACTCTAACCAATAAATACTCATGGGAGATTATCAAAACGAATTGAAACATGAGAATTTTAATGACTAATGAGTCTCTTGACAAGAAGCCTGCTACTTCCCTGCAAGAAATTATGGCATGGAAAGAGTAGTACATAGACGAGGAAAGAAATGCAAAAAAAAGGCTTGGATGGGAAACAGCAAGTCAGTGGTCCGATTTCTGCCACAAACATCGCAATAATCATTTCACATCACTCATATGTGATAGGCGGTCTTCGGGAAGCCCATAGAGAGCTATACACCACTGCAGAAGTGTGAAATATAACACACTAAAGCTATCATGCTAGGTTCTTCCAACTCCAAAGTGAGAGGTTATGGAGAACGAATCAAACAAGTGGTGTACGTGTACGTATCACAAAGTGAAGACCCATCTCACATATAAATACCACTAGATAAAGAAGGAAATAAAAAACCTTATCCATGAAGGTCATATGCGACAATATGTTTAGAAAAAATTAACGCTCAGGAGGCAGGTCTCTTCCTTCAGGATGTCAAGATATTAATGTGAGATATCTTGTCCTTGATTCCCCTATCTCCTATAATATCATAATCAGACGTCCAAGTTTCATTGTTCTGGAAGCCGCCCTATCAATTATCTATCTAACTATGAGGTACCCACTCCTCGAGCGTGCTAGCTGATTCTGGCCATCCATTTTTAAAGAATTGATACTGCATTGTAATGCTTGATTGTTTGATTTGCATCAAAATACTACACATTCTCTGGTTTTCTTAATGCCATGCTTGTTTTCCACACATGCTATTGACAAATGAGCACATGACATATGATAAGATTGAGTTACTATGCTTCAATGGTATTGAAAATTTTCCAGCAAACCATAATCAAATGCGGATCTATATAAGGTGCCAATAATTCATCTGTGATTTTTATTTGGTACTGTATGTGTTTTTAGCTACTTTTGTATGAATATAAAGATATTCTTTTTATGTTATCAGCTAAATATAATAATTTATTTTTCACATAATCAAGATGTTACAACTTACAAAACAAATCACATGAGTAATTAACGACATTATCATGTAAAAATAAAACTATATGTTTAAAAATAATAAATTAGTTTTCAACTTAATTTCATGCAGAAACATTGATTCTCAATGCACACTCCATGTTTAGGAGAATTACAATCAAGGATACATTCGCCATCAGAATCACAGTAACTTATTCCTGCGATGTAAAACAAAATTAAAGAAATGTTACATAAAACAACGAAATATCGAAAAATTTAAGGTAAAGAATTTTTTAAAAAGATGAGAAAGAAATGTTTCTACCATAGGTTATAACAAAAACCAGAGAAAGTAAGAGAATGGTAACACTAATAAACTTGAGAAATTCGGTCATAGTTTTTGCATGTGAAAAATAAAAAGAAAATTGTATATTCTCAGTTTACTGATATTAGCTAGAAAGTTTTTGGAATTTATGGAGATTATCTTAAATTGTTCAAAAATTAAAATGATATCTAAATGTCTTTTAAGTTCATTGGTAAGTTATATTTGTTTCTTTAACAAACATAATTGACCCCTCACATTATTTATAAGAATGTATCATAAAAAACATGTTTTAACAAAACATAAGAATCTTTTTTTTTGAACCTTTCATGATATACGAGGGTGAAATCATAAAATAAATTTTATTGGTTTCTTTAACCAAACAAAAAATAATTATGTTATTTCATTAAAGATAGGACTTAGCTAAAAAAATAGAATCACCGGGAATCATGGTTTTAAATTGTGACTGTAGTCGTGGATCATTTGCGATTGCACGTATTGCGGTTGAGGTCATTCTGGTCAATGCGATGCATATTGCGAAAATTGCACGTGAATTTTGATTGAGAAAAGTTTGTTAAAAAACACTTATTGTTAAGATTTTTCATAAGTAAATTGAGTTTTGCTTTCTAAATTTTGAATTTTGACGAAATATTTGAAGAAATTTGATAGATAGTTTAATTGATAATTATTAGTTAGAATATTTAAGTAATAATTTTAATATATTAGTTTAGATTAATTACTATAAGGTTCTATAAGTTTCTTAGAATCTTTGTGATTGTGCAACTTGGATGACTAAGATATGTTTAGAGTAGTATTTACAGTGTAATGTTCTATTTATATTTACATTAATGAAATCAATGAAAATATTTATTTTTATTACCTTAGTTTTATCTCTCTCTTAGTTTTATTTGTCTTTTTCATAATGTAGATTTTATAGCTTTCTTAAGTTTGTTAGGGTTCTTATTTATCATCCTAACAATTGGTGCTTTCATCTTGAACTTCAATCATTCCTTCATTGATATATCCATATTATCATACCTACACCCCATATACTTCATACATTCCATATCAACAACAACATATAATTTCTACTTCATTTCAACAATCATCTTCCACCTTCCATGAACATTTAAGTTGTTGGAAATCTCTCAAAACCTTTGAAGAATTTCAATCAATTTTGATGAACAAGATTTTTGCATAACAGAAATATAAAAAAACTGAGAAGAGAGAGATTAGGGCCTTAAAGAGGAAGAAGAAGATGAATATGACTATCCACAAACTGTGAGATTTTCCTTCACTCTGCAACTGTAGATATCTGTGAATTATAATGTGTTATAGTGATTACAAAATATGGATTACTCCCTATTTATAGATTTAGGTTAGCTTGCACCCCAAGCTAAAAACCCCAAAACTATATAATCCCAAAATACTTATTTTGGAACTAAATCAAATATATATAGTTTATATCTAAATCAAACCTATATATTTTAGATCTAAATCAAATATGTATGTAACAATCTGCTTCCACACTTTGTTAGACTAAATCGACACACTCTGTGTTGAGCAACATACTGCTTTCGACACAAGGAATTACAACTCAACACACCACCTAATTCGTTGTATATAAGCTATCTACATTCATCATAGCTCTTAGTCTTCTGAACACTTGGACCTACACTCCCTTCGTCATGATATCTACAATCTGATTCTTAGTTCTACATTGTTCTAAATTCATCTTCCCTTCTGCTACCCGCTCTCGAAGATAATGGAACCTCATTTCGATGTGCTTGCTTTTGCTATGTGCTATCGGATTCTTCACCAGATTGATATATGACATTTTGTCGATCTTCATGGTAATTTATCCATCACTTTTAGTTGTAATCTTTTCGACCATATTCACTATCCATGTTGCTTTACATGTACAAAAAGAAATAGTTATGTACTCTACTTCACACGATGATAATGCCACTACTGACACCTTTCTCAAACTCCAAATCACTAGTACACCAGCTAACATAAACACATATCTAGTTGTGGATTTTCGATCCTCAGCATCACTGCACCAACTTGAGTCGGTGTATCCTACTATCTTGCATTATTTTCCTTCATCGGTTATAGGAAACAAAATGCCATAGTCGAGAGTTCCTTTCAGATACCATAGTATCCTCTTCGTATTAATTACCTTCTTTCCTTGAGGCAATTCGACAAGTGACCAAGTGTTGTTGACTTCGATGGACTTCATCTCCTTATTCATTGCTTTCACCCACTCCAAATCTTTCAATGCCTCAGATGCATTGACAGGTTCGACATCTGCATAGAAAGCATATTATACTAGCTCATCTTCTTCATCAACCACATCATCTGATGTAATCACACATTCTTGCAACCTTGCAGGCATGTGTTTTGTTCATTGAGGTCTGCTTGGGCCTGTTTCACCTCTAATTTCTTCTTATCGAACATATTTTTCGACTCCACTACCTGGTTCTTCACATAAGATTCCAACTAAACATTTCTTGATATTTTCAGTCCAATCCCATTATTTAAGCTCATTTATGAGCACGTCTCTACTAATCACAACTTTCTTGTTCACTGGGTCGAACAACTTGTATCCTTTAGTCGAATGATATCCTATCAGAATCATTTGACTAGACTTGTCATCCAACCTTCTTCTCAACTGATCTGGCACATGTCTATGCGTTATAGATCCAAACACCTTCAGATGACTCAAGCTAGGCTTGACACCCGACCAACATTCTTCTAGCGTAATTCCTTCTAGCTTCATTGTCGGACATCAGTTCAAAATATATGTAGCAGTCGACATAGCTTCTCTCCATAATTCTTTTACTAGATGCTTTCTTTTCAACATACTACTCACCATATTCATGATGGTTTGATTCTTCCTTTCTGCAATTCCATTTTGTTGTACAGTGTAGGGTGGCACCACTTCAGGCACAATCCCTTCTTTCACACATAATGCATCAAAATCCTTTGACACATACTCTCCACCACCATTATTCCTCAGAATCTTGAGCTTTCGACCACTTTGTCTTTCAACCATAGATTTAAACTTGGTGTCGCTCCCTGGACTCGCGTCCCGGTGTAGACGCGGACGGTCGGTGATGTTGGAGGTTGAGGTTAAATAGAGTCGCCAGCTAGGCATTTTTATCCCGAAGGAAAGGCAATGATGCATAAACCTAGAAGGGTATGGATAAGACGGTTGCGAACCAAAGAAACAGAGAAAGGGGGTTGGTTACGACCTGGGAAGGTATTAGCACCCAGATCGTCCATCGTACTCGACGAGATCCACACTTACTTGATTGTGTTTAAGAGGGGTAGTGTATATGCTGATTGTGTATGAAAATCTAGGAATGAATGTACAGGGTGTCAGTGCAAAAGGAAAGGGTGAAATGCTCAATACCGAGGCTTAGAAAGAAAGCTGGAAGGAGAGGGGAGACAAAGAGACTTTTGTTCGATAACTGTTAAGTTATGCCTACGTATCCTCTTGTGCAATGAGGAAGTTAGAACACCGTAGTTCGACTCAAAGAGACTGGATGATTTGCTGAACTGCTTGCTTGTCTATGCTCAAGTGTATGACTCGTCTGGCTCGAGTACTAACTGTCTTGCATTAGAAGGGAGAAGCGAGTTCTCGTTTATAGAATGAGTAAGATGAGAAAAGAACCCCGGAGGATACGATTATTGTTTGTTTTTGTGTTTTCAGTTTTTTTTATTGTTTTTGGTGTTTTGCATAGGATAATGAGCTTGAGCCTAAATCAAGGGTTTGTAACCTCATTATATCACCCCTGATTAGGGATAATGAGCCTACTTAAACATGAGATGAAGATCTCAACTTAATTACCATGATGATATATGATTAAGATCATTAACCTACTTGGTAATTATTAAGTGTTTTGGGTTTTTGTTTTGTGTTAAGTAATGAGTTTAATCTCTAATCAGGGATTAGTGAACTCATTACTCCATCCTAAGAGAAGGATGATAGATGAGAACTCTTAAGCTGAAGAAGACTCTTCAACTTAATCCATGGTTAGGGACTAAATTCATTAGATAACAAGCCTTTATTAAAGTGGATTTTAATTAAAGGATGAGATTAAGAAGTGAGTTTTATAATTGTAAGACTTATCTTGAGGGGGACTTGTCCATTGAACACTAGGGTTAGTCCCTCTTAACCATAAGGAAGAGATGTAACCCTAATATAAGGCCCAAGTTACAAGCTTAAGTCTTAGTTATTATTAGGTGTTTTGATTAAGAGTTGTAAACAAATTAAAGGTTTAACACTAAGGATTAAAGTTATACACTCCATCCTAAGATAAGGATGCAGGCATAACCCTAATTCAAAGTCCTAAAGCTTTTAGTGTTTAGCCTCTGATTATGAGATGAGAAGAGAGACTCAAGGAGACTCAAAGGTAAAAACTAAGGGAAGACTATATACAACCCTAAAATCATCATGCTTGGATTTTCCTATGGTTTGTGAGGCTTAAAGAAAGATCTTCAGGAGGCCACCAAGAAAGAAAAGCAGATGAAAAGAGAAAAGAAAGAAGGATAGGTTACTTACTTCCTGAAGAAGATAAGTAACCTAAAAGGAAGATGTAGATGTTTAGAATTGGCAGAATTTTTGACCAACAAGAAATGTTGAATTCAGTTCAGTATGTCCTATCAGATGTTGGGACATTATCAAACAGAGTATACGAACTTAATTCAGGATGTCAAACCAGATGTTGGGACATTGTGTTAATGATTTAAGTTCAGTTTTTCAGGATGTCCCAACAGATGTTGTGACATCTCAAACCTGCTACCAGAATTAATTAATGACTAACTGATCTGAGTAATTTAAGGAAAGTTATCTGGAATTAATTATGGATGGACAAAAACAGAATAAGGCGCATCTGTAGGGAGTGTTGTTATGAGACTTCAGCATAATCAGAAGAACGAAATCACCTAGAATCTAGGAAGTAACAAACCCTAATTCAAGGTGGAAGCTGCATGCGTTCTAGGACTGGATTAACTTACAGAAAGCCCAAAATCCAAACACCTATTTAAGCAACAGAAACTCTCAGAATAGAGCACGAATTTCAGAAGATAAAATAGGGTGTTTTGTGTTTTAATAGCAGGTTGTTTTATTGTACCACTTTATGAGCTTTTAAGCAAAAGTGTATTTGTGTCTTGATTGAAACTGTGAAGTTAGATCAAGCTGTTTTGTTTGAAGTATGACTTCAATTTTATTAAACTTGTAAACAAGATCACTGTGTGATTGAGGGGGAGTGAGTTGGTACTCATATCTAAGTTGTGTCTTAGGTAGAAATTGCATTGGGTAGATATTAAGTGAAAGATTAAACTGGGTGGTTTAAGTCTAGAATTAATATTACTTATAGTGGATTTCCTCCTGGCTTGGTAGCCTCCAGATGTAAGTGTGGTTATACACTGAACTGGGTTAACAAATTACTATGTTGTTTAATTTTCCTGCATTTTAAGTTTTGGTTAAATTTGTCAAGTGTTGGAAGATCTCATTCGACATCTCATACCTGATCACAGAATTTCAATTGGCATCAGAGCAGGCACCCTGCCTGTTTATTCTGGGTGAGATCTAGGGAATACAAATTCTGGAAACATGGACAGAGATATAGGATCAGTAAATAGACCACCTATACTGGATGGATCTAATTATGACTACTGGAAGCCAAGAATGATTGCATTCTTAAGATCACTTGACAATAGGGCCTGGAAAGCAGTCAACAATGGATGGGAGCATCCTGTCCAAGACACCAAAGATGGAGCAAAAGTGTTGAAACCTGAAGAAGAATGGAGTAAGGAGGAAGAAGATTCAGCACTTGGCAACTCCAAGGCCTTAAATGCTTTATTCAATGGCATTGATAGGAACATCTTTAGACTTGTGCATCACTGTGAGCTGGCCAAAGATGTTTGGGACACTCTCAAAACAACTCATGAAGGAACATCAAAGGTAAAGATGTCAAGACTTCAACTTCTCACCACCAAGTTTGAAAACTTGAGAATGAAGGAAGATGAGACAATTCATGAATTCTACATGAACATCTTAGAAATAGCCAATACTTCTGGAGCCTTGGGAGAAAAGATGACTGATGAAAAGCTTGTAAGAAAGATTCTCAGATCTTTGCCAAAAAGATTTGACATGAAAGTCACAACAATAGAAGAAGCTCAAGATATATGCACAATGAAAGTTGAAGAACTCATTGGTTCCCTTCAAACATTTGAGATGGGAATGAATGACACAATTGTGAAGAAGAACAAAAGCATAGCTTTGCTGTCAAATACTGATAAAGAAGAAGAAAATGATGAATCAGAAACTGATGAAAGCTTATCAGAAAACATTGCTATGCTTGGAAGACAGTTCAAAAAGATTCTCAGAAGGATGGAAGACAAGTCCAGACCAAGTGGAAGATACACAAATTCTTCTGAAAACAAAAGACCTTATGATGCTAATAGAAGGTCAAATTATGATGAAAAGACTAGTCAAGAAAAAG
Source organism: Lathyrus aphaca (assembly GCA_963966055.1). Lineage (NCBI taxonomy): Eukaryota > Viridiplantae > Streptophyta > Magnoliopsida > Fabales > Fabaceae > Lathyrus > Lathyrus aphaca. The sequence goes on from OZ014519.1 coordinate 633,907,886, forward strand.
GAATTAAATGCCATGGATGTGAAGGATATGGACACATCAGGAATGAATGTCCTACCTATTTAAAAAGGCAAAAGAAAGGTTTCTCTATAACCTGGTCTGATGAAGACTCAGGAGGTGATTCAGAAGAAGAATCAGCTAAGCATATCACTGCTCTAGCTGGATTATGTGAATCTGAAAGTGAATCCAGTGATGGGGAGCTTACTTTTGAAGAACTTGAGCAATCATACAGAGAACTATTCAAAAGAAGCACTGAAATATGCAGGGAGAGTATAAAGCTAAAGAAGCAGATTAAGGCACTAAAGGATGAAAAAGCAAGTGATCTAGAGATCATTGACACCTTGAAAAGTGAAGTAAGTCTTCTCAACTCCAAGTTGGAACATATGTCCAAATCTGTTAGAATGCTGAACAGTAGCTCAAGCACACTGGATGTTATTCTCAACAACAATAAGCATTCAGGGGATAAAAGTGGACTGGGATTTAACAAAGTTCATAAGGTTGAAGCCATCTCTAGCAAAACTACTTCAAAATCCATACAGTCAAACAAGATGTCCAAACAGATGCTTCAACATCATGAAAAGAACACAAAGCCAAACATAATGTTCCAACAGATGTCTCAACATCCTGAAAAGAACATAATGAAGAAGAAGTATCAAAGATGGAGATGTCATCATTGTGGAAGATTTGGACATATCAAACCCCATTGCTATAAGTTACATGGATATCCAAATCAAATGTATCAACAACCTCCTAAGCAGAAGACAGAGGTCATCAAGAAGGTATGGAGATCAAAAGCTAGTCTTCATGCTGATCAAAGCAACTTGCCCAAAAACAAGATCAACAAACAACCTTGGATTTCTACTGATGAACAATGCACATGGCAGAAGTATCAAAAGAAATCTCAACACAAATGGTCAAAGAAAGGTGTTGCATATATAGCTCATACATCACTCAGAGTGTCAGCTAAGGAAGACTGGTACTTTGACAGTGGATGTTCAAGACACATGACTGGATTGAAGAATTTGCTAGTAGACTTAAAGTCATACTCATCCAGATATGTAACCTTTGGAGATGGAGCTAAAGGAGAAATCAAGGGAGTTGGAACCTTGGACTGTCCAGATGTACCAAGACTAGATGATGTACTGCTGGTTAAAGGTTTAACTGCTAACCTGATCAGCATAAGTCAATTATGTGATCAAGGGTACAGTGTAAACTTTACCAAAACTGAATGCATAGTGTCTAACAAAGAACAAAAGGTTGTCATGAAAGGAGCCAGATCTAAAGACAACTGTTACATGTGGGAACCTCAAGAATTCAGTCTCACTTCAACTTGCTCTTTAGCTAAAGAAGAAGAAGTGAAACTATGGCACCAAAGACTAGGTCATCTTCATTTCAGAGGCATAAAGAAAATCATATCTATGGATGTTGTGAGAGGTATTCCTAAACTGAAGATTGATGATGGCAAAATATGTGGTGAATGTCAAATAGGCAAGCAAACCAAGATGTCCCATCCAAAGCTCCAACATCTGACAACTTCCAAAGTTTTGGAATTATTGCATATGGATCTTATGGGACCTATGCAGGTTGAGAGCCTTGGTGGTAAGAGGTATGCCTATGTGGTGGTTGATGACTTTTCTAGGTATACATGGATAAATTTCATCAAAGAAAAGTCTGATGTATTTGATGTATTCAAAGACTTATGCCAAAGAATACAAAGGGAAAAAGCCAGCTGTGTGATCAGAATAAGAAGTGATCATGGAAAAGAATTTGAAAACCAAAAATTCTTAGATTTCTGTTCTTCAGAAGGAATCAATCATGAATACTCTTCACCAATCACTCCTCAACAGAATGGGATAGTTGAGAGGAAGAATAGAACTATTCAAGAATCAGCAAGAGCTATGATCCATGCGAAAAAGTTACCTTTGTACTTCTGGGCTGAAGCTATGAATACAGCTTGTTACATCCATAACAGAGTTACTCTAAGGAAAGGAACTTTGTCCACAATCTATGAAGTCTGGAAGGGCAGAAAACCCACAGTTAAGTGCTTCCATGTATTTGGAAGTAACTGTTATATTCTGGCAGATAGGGAGCAAAGAAGAAAAATGGATCCTAAAAGTGATGAAGGGATTTTTCTTGGATACTCTATAAACAACAGAGCATATAGAGTATTTAATTCTAGAACCAAGGTTATCATGGAGTCCATAAATGTGATAATTGATGATGCTCCTACAGATGTTCCAGAAGATGTTGGAACATCTGCTGATATCAAATCTGAAACTGAAGAAAAGAGTGATCTTTCTGAATTCTCTCAAACTGATGCAAGGACAGAACAATCCAGCAAACCTCCCTCCATCAGAATCCAGAAGGATCATCCCAAAGATTTGATAATTGGTGATCCCAACAGAGGTGTAAGCACTAGATCAAGAGAAGTGATTTCAGGTTCCTGTTTTGTTTCTAAAATAGAACCTAAAAACATCAAGGAAGCTCTTACTGATGAATACTGGATTTGTGCTATGCAAGAAGAATTAGGTCAATTCACAAGGAATGAAGTGTGGAACCTTGTTCCTAGACCTGATGACATAAATGTGATTGGAACTAAATGGGTATATAAGAATAAGTCAAATGAGCAAGGAGTTGTTACAAAGAACAAAGCTAGACTTGTAGCTCAAGGATACACACAAATTGAAGGAGTAGACTTTGATGAAACCTTTGCACCAGTAGCAAGGCTTGAATCAATCAGACTACTTTTAGGAATTGCTTGTATCTTGAAGTTCAAGCTATTTCAAATGGATGTGAAAAGTGCCTTTCTAAATGGATATCTTAATGAAGAGGTATATGTAGAACAGCCTAAAGGATTTGTTGATCCAAGCTGTCCAAATCATGTATACAAACTAAAGAAGGCTCTTTATGGTTTGAAGCAAGCTCCAAGAGCATGGTATGAAAGGCTAACTACTTTTCTTATCAAGCAAGGGTACAGGAAAGGTGGAATTGACAAAACCCTATTTGTTAAAGATGAAGAAGGAAATGTCATGATTGCTCAAATATATGTAGATGACATTGTTTTTGGTGGGATGTCAGAAAGGATGGTGAAACATTTTGTCAATCAGATGGAATCTGAATTTGAAATGAGCCTAGTAGGAGAATTAACCTACTTTCTTGGACTGCAAATAAAGCAAATAGAGGACTCCATGTTCATTTCCCAAAGCAAGTATGCTAAGAACATAGTCAAGAAATTTGGGATAGACAGTGCTACTCATAAGAGAACTCCTGCCCCCACACATTTAAAGCTGACTAAAGATGACAAGGGTGAGAATGTAGATCAAAGCCTATACAGAAGCATGATTGGAAGCTTGTTATATCTGACTGCTAGCAGACCAGACATAGCATTTGCAGTAGGTGTATGTGCAAGATATCAAGCTGATCCAAAAGTTAGTCATCTTAACCAAGTCAAGAGAATTCTGAAATATGTTAATGGTACTTGTGACTATGGCATAATGTACTTTCATGGATGCAAACCAATTCTCACTGGCTTCTGTGATGCTGATTGGGCTGGAAGTGCTGATGACAGAAAATGCACTTCAGGAGGATGCTTCTTTCTAGGAAACAATTTGATTTCTTGGTTCAGTAAGAAACAAAATTGTGTATCCTTATCTACTGCTGAAGCTGAATATATAGCAGCTGGAAGCAGTTGTTCACAGTTGGTTTGGATGAAGAAAATGCTCACTGAGTACAATGTCCCACAAGATGTCATGACATTGTACTGTGACAACTTAAGTGCAATTAACATATCAAATAATCCTATCCAACATAGCAGGACCAAACATATTGATATCAGACATCATTTCATCAGAGATCTTGTAGAAGAGAAAGTGATTTCACTGGAACATGTAGCTACAAATCTGCAGTTGGCTGATATATTTACCAAAGCCTTGGATGCTACTCAATTTGAAAACCTAAGGGGTAAATTGGGAATCTGCTTATGTGAAATTTAGCAGTTATGGAGATGTGCCAACATGTCATATGACATTGTGTGGCATGAGCACCAGATGGCAACACCAGTCTGGTCAAGCACCTTGGGTATTCCACTCCTAAAAATTCTCAAAGTAACGGCTACTTATAAAATATCAGCTTGTGTTCAGCTATCCATCTTCTCATCATACTCTCAAAAACGAATTGCATTCTCTAACTGTCTTTCAGAACTCATCAAACCTAAAACTCTTCATCCATCTCTTTCGAAAATGTCTCAACATCAAAACCCTAACATTTCTAAAGAAATCCTCAACAAGGAAGATGTGGTGCATGCAACCCCCATCTCTGTGGTACCCATGGATTCAACTCCAATGGACGAAATCAGAGGAAGTGTTCCTCTTGCTCAAAAGCCAAGAACTCCAAAAAGAACAAAAGATCCTGTATTCAGCAAGGCCAAAGGCTTGCCTTCACCATTAAACACCACTCCAAGTGCTTCTGCATATGTGGATGATTCCATAAAGGAGCTGGTAAACAGAATCTTAACTGAGCAAAGAGTGGTAAGTGGCATATCTATCCCTCTGAACACCATGCCAGCTCCACAAGAAGATCAACAAACTCAGGATGAAAAGGACACTCATGTTCAACAGGATGTCCCAATAGATGTTGAAACATCTGAGGACCAGCAAAAGGCCTCATCTGATGCTGCTGTTGAATCATCTGAGGACCAGAAAAAGGCCTCCACTGATAGTGATGAAGAAATATCTGAGGACCAGCACAAGGCCTCCACTGAAGATCAAATCTCTGTTGAACCACTAGCTGAAGAGGAGACTGCTCAACCTCCTCCTGTTGTGAACCTAGAGCATGATTCTGATACATAAATCATTGCTTCTGTAAACCCTAGCATAGCCAAAAGGCTTAGGACTAGGAAAGAAAAGATGAATGCAGGACATGCAATTCCTGAGAAGAAGCAAGCTACACCAAAGAAGGACAAAGCTAAAGTTGTCTTTGGTCCTACAAAACAATGGAGCAAGGTGCAAACACAAAAGAGGAAAGCTGTCACTCCTCCAGATTCAGATGTTGAAGAAGATGTCCCAACATCTCCTCCAAAGAAGAAACCAGCACCCTCAAGGTCATCAACTACTGTTCCAGAAGCTCCTCTGGACAACATCTCCTTTCATCATGTTTCAAGTGTGAATAGATGGAAGTTTGTTTATCAAAGAAGGGTAGCACTTGAAAGAGAGCTGAGCAGTAATGCACTTGAGTGCACAGAGTTAATTGATCTCATCTCTTCTGCTGGCCTTTTCAAAACTGTCTCCAACTTCTCTCCTTGCTATGAGCTGCTTGTCAAGGAATTCATAGTCAACCTCCAAGAAGATTGTGCTAATGGTAAGTCTGCTGACTTTAGAAAAGTATATGTAAGAGGAAGGTGTGTAGAATTCTCTCCTAGGGTTATCAACCAATACCTTGGAAGAGAATCTGATGGTCCAAATGAGTTAGGGAAGACTGATAACCAAGTTTGCAAGGTTATCACTGCTAATCAGGTCAAGACTTGGCCAGTTAAAGGAAAGCTCTCAGTTAGCATGCTGACAAGGAAATATGCCATGCTGAATAGGATTGGCACAGCCAACTGGGTTCCTACCAATCATACATCCTCAATATCAACTGGACTGGGCAGGTTCATATATGTTGTAGGCACCCAAACAAAGCTGGATTATGGAGCTTATATCTTTGATCAGACATTGAAGCATGCTGGATCATCTGCAACAAAGCTGCCAATTTCCTTCCTTTCCTTGCTGTGTGGAATAGTGCTGAGTCAGTACCCTGGTATCCTCACTGAGAAGGACACAATTTGCAAAAGAGAAAGCCCTCTGGCCTTCCACTACAAGTTGTTCTTGAGTCATCATGCAGCTGATGTTGAAGCTCCCTCTGGGACATCTGCTGGTCCTTCAAAGGCAAAGTCTCCAATCTCCAAAGCTGCCTTGATTGCTGAGTTGAAGATCACTTGCAAAGAACTGGATGCAAGGAAGCAGAAACTTGAGGAAATTATTCAAAGGCTGGAGAGTGAAGAAAGTGCTCAGAAAAATGCTGCTTCTGATGAGGAGACTGAGGAAGAGGAAGAAACTGATTTTGAGGAGTCTGAGTGAAATTTGTATGTGAGGATTATGTAATGACAGCTTCTGCATTGTAATTTTAACTTAGTAGCTTTGGCCCCAAATTTATGTCTAACAAGGGGGAGAACAAGAAACAAGAACAACAATGTATAATGCTGTTTGGTTATTAATGAAAAATCTCTGTTTGCTTCTGAACTAAATATGTGATGTTAATGAAAAATATTTTTGTTGCAACAAGACTGAATACATGTATGGTTGAGGGGGAGTAAACTCATACATGACTCAACAGAAAAGAACTGCTATACTCTGATATAAGAACTTCTGCTGCACTCTGAAAATCAGAAAAGAATGTTAGCCAAAAATTAGCCAAAGGGGGAGTTTGTAGATGTTTAGAATTGGCAGAATTTTTGACCAACAAGAAATGTTGAATTCAGTTCAGTATGTCCTATAAGATGTTGGGACATTATCAAACAGAGTATAAGAACTTAATTCAGGATGTCAAACCATATGTTGGGACATTGTGTTAATGATTTAAGTTCAGTTTTTCAGGATGTCCCAACAGATGTTGTGACATCTCAAACCTGCTACCAGAATTAATTAATGACTAACTGATCTGAGTAATTTAAGGGAAGTTATCTGGAATTAATTATGGATGGACAAAAACAGAATAAGGCGCATCTGTAGGGAGTGTTGTTATGAGACCTCAGCATAATCAGAAGAACTAAATCACCTAGAATCTAGGAAGTAACAAACCCTAATTCAAGGTGGAAGCTGCATGCGTTTTAGGACTGGATTAACCTACAGAAAGCCCAAAATCCAAACACCTATTTAAGCAACAGAAACTCTCAGAATAGAGCACGAATTTCAGAAGATAAAATAGGGTGTTTTGTGTTTTAATAGCAGGTTGTTTTATTGTACCACTTTATGAGCTTTTAAGCAAAAGTGTATTTGTGTCTTGATTGAAACTGTGAAGTAAGATCAAGCTGTTTTGTTTGAAGTATGACTTCAATTTTATTAAACTTGTAAAAAGATCACTGTGTGATTGAGGGGGAGTGAGTTGGTACTCATATCTAAGTTGTGTCTTAGGTAGAAATTGCATTGGGTAGATATTAAGTGAAAGATTAAACTGGGTGGTTTAAGTCTAGAATTAATATTACTTATAGTGGATTTCCTCCTGGCTTGGTAGCCTCCAGATGTAAGTGTGGTTATACACTGAACTGGGTTAACAAATTACTGTGTTGTTTAATTTTCCTGCATTTTAAGTTTTGGTTAAATTTGTCAAGTGTTGGAACATCTCATTCGACATCTCATACCTGATCACAGAATTTCAGAAGAGATAAGAGAAAGGGAGCATAAGTGAAGGAAGCTCACTTCAAAGACAAACAAAGAATGCATAAGAAGAGATAAGAAGAAGGTAGGATGTGGAGGCAAATCCACATCCCAAACAACTTACCATGAGCCCTTGAAAGGTTAGTGTGAGATGCATAAGGAAAGAAATGAAATGAAATGCAACAAGTAATGATGCAATGACCAAGACCAGAAGCAATCATGCAATGTAAATGTGTCATGAGATGATGCAAATTCATACATGATGCATATGAATGATCATACAAGGGATGAGATGCAAAAATGGCATGTTAGAAGCATGAAAACACATGGATACACATGAAAAGCAATGAATGAAAAGCATACCAAATGAATGAAGAAATGATCAAGCAATGTTCTAACATGTTCTAAGATGTATAATATGACATACAAATGTTTGGGATGGCATGGCAAGATCACATGATTGAGATATGTAAAGATGAATGCAAATGAACATGAGAAATTAGGGTTTTATGAATGTATGAGATGCATATGACCAAAACAGAAGCATACATCATGATAAAAATTTGAAAATGAACTCAAACAAACCCTAAACACATACAAGATCACTCCCCAAAGATGGAAGTCAGAAGCTAAACCTAGAGAAAGTTATGAATTTTCTAAGTTAACTAGGGTTTTTGGGTACTTCTAAAGGAAAAATTCTAAACAAATTGAAAATGTAATTCAAAATTATGAGTTAAATAACCTAGATATTAGATGCAAAGCATGAAAGAATGCAAAAATAATAAAGTTCAAAATCATCATGGTTGATCAGAAATGATTTTTTCAAGTTAGAGTCAGAAAAATGTGAATTTATGAACCCTAATTCAGAGAAAATTGTGAAAAGATGATCAAACCTAAAAAGAAATTTGTATGGTGAGTTTGTAAATTGTTCTAAATGCCTAAGAATACTTCATGAATTTTTTGGTGATTTTTAGAAACCTAAATGTATTTTTAATTAATTAAAATCAATTAATTAATTAAATAAAACATTTAAATGATTTAAAAATACCTTTTTAATGCAAAAATTAAAATAAAAAATGTTTTTGAGTTTAGAAAAATATTTGAGGTAAAATTGCAGAAAATGAGATTTTTAAGAGTATTTTTTCTATTTTAAATAAATATATGAAAGAAATATGAAAAAGAAAAAGAAAAATGAAAAATATGCAGGATCTAAAGCTCAGATTCAAAGTTGGGGTGACTGTGCGCGCTATCCTATGGCTGAGATTCATTCTGATTAATTAATTATTAATTAAACTAATTAAGGTGATTAGGGTTAATGAACTAATTTGATCCATCCAATCCTTAATCTAAACACGCATCCAATGGTCCACATTTAAACTGACACTTAAACCCTAATTAAAAACCTAATCCCCTCAGGCGACCGGAACAGTACTCCGCTCGTCTTCTCCGGCCAACCCCAAGACCTAACTTCTTCCCTAGGCAAAATCAAGACATCGAAACCACCCAGAAATGATCCCCACATCAAATGCAACTAAAAACACTCATCAAACACAATTTATCACACAATCAGAGAATCAAATCAAAACATATTCATGGACAAATTTTCAGAAGCTCATGAAATGCTCATTTCTGAATCATTTTCAAATCTAAAAAGCATTAGTGTGATCCCTATAACATATATTTTCATTTTATAACAAGAAATTGAAGTTCTGAAAGATTTTGTTCTTGAGGTTACCTGAGCTGGTGAACTGCAAATATGAACTTTCAGAGCTCCTCCCTCGTGCAAAACTCCCTTTGGTCCCCTTGAGTGAATGAAGTGCTTAGATGGAGCTTAGATGGCGTGGTTTGTGTGTTTCAGTTCTGGTGTAGCTGAAATGGAGGTTTGTGTTTGTGATGTTTCTGGCCATTTTGAGGGTTGGGTTTTGTTCTATGGATGAAATGGATATGATTGATGAAAGAATTAGTGAGTTTTGTTGGCTGAAGAGGGAGATTCGAAGAGATGAAGGTTTATGGAAATTTTTGGGATTCTGAGTGTATGGATGTTTCAGGCTCCAATGTTGTGTGAAATGAGTTGCTTGATGTTTGCATAAGAGGTTGTGATTGGTCAGAAAGTTGGTGGTGGCATAGTGTGATTGGTATGGGCCAAGTTGCAAAAAAGTCAAAAGTTGGCAACTATGAGCATGGCACGACTCAGAGGTGTTTTCAAGGCTTGTCCTACTTCAGCTTCATTCAAGGATGGCCTTTGGATCAGATTTTGTGAACTGGATGGCTTGGATTGCAAGATTGCATATGTTTTGCAACTTTCCCTCTTCAGATTTTCTTGAAGTGCAAGGCATGAAAACTTGTGATTCTTGGCACAATTTTGATCAAGGCAAGTTATGTGATGTTTTTATGATGCTTAGAGGTCAATTAGAGGTCAAAAGAGTGCTTAAAACTTGGATTTGCAAAAATCCCTCTTTGGCACATACTTGAAAATTACAAGATTTTTCCCAACGTTGAAACATCATATCTTGAGTTCTAGGATGAATCAAGAGGAGTTCTTGTACTTTTTGAAAATGGGAAGATCCAATATACAACTTTCATGTTTGAATATTTTTCATTTGAAGACTTTTTGATCAAGAAAGATGAGGTTGAAAATCTTTCCTAAAATGGAAAGTTTTCATAACAAGTCATGTTCAAAATGGAAAGTTTGCAAATGGCTTGAAATTATTCAATCTTGTGAACTTATAAACACTTATAAGATCAAATAAAGATCATAGAACCTCAAAATGATGAAGATGACCCTTTGGTACCATTGGTAGTGGCCTCAGATGCCCTGATTCTGACTTTTCTTGCATAATAAGTTACCAGTTGATCATATGACTTCCACAATGAATTTCTTCATCAACTTTGGTACACATGCTCCTTATAACATATTAAGATCATTAGAATCAAGAATGACCAAATAATTTGAGGTTAAGGGCCTCAAACCCAAAACCCTAATTTTAGGTCATTTGTGTAGTAAATCTCCAGTCTGCCTCTATGCCTTTGCAATGCTTTGTGATATCTTAAATTTAATGAAATTTTGGGGAGCATAATATGATCATGGAACACACATGGATCCTCTTGACAAGCTTCAAGGCCTTTGGTATGGCTCAGATCACTTCTTGGATTCATCTGATCACAAACCCTAGCTATGCAACTTATGTAGTGAAACAAATATGCAATGGGAGATGGTATGATTATGCAATGAAATATGACAAGATCACAAGCCATGGTGTGAGAAAAAGTGAGGGAAAATTTGGGGTGTTTACAGCTGCCCCTATTCAAGCATGAGTTAGCTGTGCAGGATGTAAGCGCCTGACTTAACAGACAAAAAAGATAACTTGTGGTTGAATACCAAAGACAGTCCGAAATTTGCACTCACTGGGGAGAAGAAGAAAAGAGATATAAATTCTAACAGGAAGTATAGTATGAGTATCGAATGAAAGCGATGGAGGACGACCATCGAGCAGAGGGTGACTGCTGGGGATGAAAAACGGTATGTAAAGCAATGACGGGGACGACCATCATGCTGGGAAATAAAGAGACCGCGACGGGGATGGCCATCGGGTAAAGAAATAAAACTCTCTAGGGATTAAAGAAATGAGGAAAGCATTGACGGGGACGGCCATCAGGTTAAAGGGTAAATAAACCGCGATGGGGACGGCCATCGGGTAAAAGAATAAATGAAATAATGATGATGGACGGTCATCAAAAGGTGAAGGAGGATCACCTAGCAGGGGATGGCTGCTGAAAATATCACAACATAGGACGAATTCCGGATAGAAAAGATCAACGATATGGAAGGACATTGGATAAGCATGATGAAGGACGGTCATCAAGAGGTGAGGGACGATCACCTAGCAGGGTAAAGCTGCTCTTGGGGATTATCTCGACATAGGACGAATGTCGGATAACAAAGATAAACGATGGGGACGACCATCGGATAAATGATGAGGGAAGGTCATCAAAAGGTGAAGGACGATCACCTAGCAGGGGACGACTGCTAAAACGATATTGCAACATAGGACAAATGCCGGATAGAAAGTTCCAACAATGGGGACTCCACTGGGAAAAGGATGCGGGACGGTCATTCGAAGGTGAAGTCGATCACCTGGCAGGGGACGGCTGCCGAAAATATCACGACATAAGACAAATGTCGGATAAGAGGATCAACGATAGGGACGGACATCGGATAAAATGATGAGGGACGGTCATCAAAAGGTGAAGGACAATCACCTGGCAGGGGACGGCTGCCGAAAGTATCACAACATAGGACAAATGTCGGATAGAAAAGCTGTTTAGTTGGTGACTTACTGGGGAATGGTAAACACAAACGAGTGCTTACGCTTTAAAATAAATGGTATAAGTGTTTGACAGTGTGTGGACTAAAGATGTGGACGAGCATCCTTAGGACCACAATACGGACGAGTATCGATAGAAGAAAATGCTGACACGTGTTTAAGGATGATGATACAGACGAGTATCAATCAGTTAAGCAAGGAACACATACGAGTGTCGATCTGCCAGGGAGGTGATATATACAAGATACAGACGAGTATTAGAGGATTGTGGTTAAGTATGACCTGCTGGGGAAAAATATGTGCAAGACCCGGACGAGTGCCAAAAGATTGAGCAAGGGACACGAACGAGTGTTTGACTTGCTAGTGAAGTATGACACGGACGAGTGTCAAAAATAATATGTACAAGTATGAACAAGTATCTGTATTGAGAGTGCAAAAGGTATTCTGGCTTTGTTTGCAGGGGATAAGTTTTGTATATTGCTGGTGAAATGATTCTGATATTTGCAGGTGATTGGCTTGAACCTGGCTTATGATCATGCAAATGTTTGATTTTTGTCGTAATGCTCCATATTAGACGGAATACTACGCTCTGCATGGGGAAAAATGATGTGAATGCTATGATTATGCAAAAGAGAGAACCGATCCGAGATCCGGATCCTGCGGGGAGAAAGATCTTTGGGCGATCTGTCTGGAGGGAGAACCCTGCTGGGGGAAAGAGATCATTGGCCAATATGTGGGGAGAAAGGATGACTGGACGATCTTCCTAGAGAACTCTGTGGGGATCTCGGCTGGGGAAACTTCTGTTGAAGAGACTCATGTTGGAGACGAGGAGGCTTCGGCAACTCCGCTGGGGAATAGCAGTTCAGGCATTGCTCGGGAGATCCTACTTGGGGAGAAGAGAACTTCTGGGAAGTAATTTGTTGTAACTCCTTCGTCCAAGCGACACGTTGGGGATTTAATGAGTTACTCGAAGGATCCTCTGAGGGGATGACAACTTTGTGGGGGAAAACTCCTGTCAAGTAATCCTGCTGATGAGGTGATTGCTGACTTGGATGGGGATACGAGGCTTGATATACCCCATGCTGTGAGAGATTGTCTGCCTTGAGTACCTGCAACTTGTTAAAAAGAAAAGCACAAGTGTCCCAAGGTACCCTCAACCGGATTCCGTCATAGGAGTTAGATTTGCTCAAGAGTGCATATTTCCTGCAAGCATATATTGAAAATGGCTTATATGTTTTCATGCAAGTGTTGTATTATGAACTTTGGACATTTTGCAAACGAAACAAAAATGTACAAAACAAAGTGTGACTGAATATCCTGATTTTATTGATTTGTGTGCCCTGAATGGGCAAGTACAGTGAAGAAGCGAATCCCTGAAAGGAGGAGATTGCTGTAAATTGAGAAAATAAAAGTGTTGGAAATGTTGAAGTTGACGCTCCAGTGAGCTTCCTTTGCTATGACATGTATGACCTTGACGTTCTTCTTATCTTTCTTTCTGAAGAAGGTTGATTCAGACTGACGCTTTGTCCTTTCGAAGCTTGCCATGTTGTGAATGATACAGACGAATTCAGAATCCAGTTGTTCGCCTATTCCCTGATTTTGCGTGGATCGCCCTTTCGGGTTTTCAATCCACCAGGATACCCATTTTTGCCTGAGTTGTCTGATGTGGATTTTCAACTCAGCGGGTGTACATTTTTTCAATTTTTCCCTTATTTTTGCCCGAGTATTTTATTCTATTTTTGACTCGCCTTTATGCCCTATTTTTTCCTGGACTTGTATTATGTTTTTTATGTCCAGTGGGTGTAAACACCCCAAATTTTCCCTCACCCATTCACACCATGGTTTGTGATCATTTCATATGCATAAGTTCAATCATAGCATCTCATACCACATTTTTGATCCACTGCATTGTTTCTAAGTCATCTGCACCTAGGGTTTGTGATCTGAGCTATCCAAGAGCCACTTGAGCCACTCAAAAGGTCATCAATCACTTCAAAGGGGTCCATGTATGTTCAAACATCATATTATATCCTCACATAGTCAAGAAAGTCAAAGAATCACAAGAACTGAGAAAGGCATGGAAGCAGAGCCAGGCTTAACTACATAGATGACCTAAAATTAGGGTTTTGGTTTCAGAGGCCATAACTCCAAATTTTTTGGTCATTATTGTTTATATTGGTCTCTATATGTTATAAGGATCATGCATATCAATTTTCATGAATAAATTCCATGGGGAAGGCATCTAATCAAGAGTTGACTTCTTGAGCAAGTCAGTGTAAAATCAGGGCATCTGAGGCCCCCAATGACCCAACCAAAGGGTGTTCATCATCATTTTGATTATGTATGATCTTTATTTGATCATATAAGATGTTAGAAGTTCACAAAATTGAAGAATTTCAAGCCATTTGCAAAGTTGACTTTTTGGGAAAATGACTTGTAATGGAAACTTGCCATTTTGGGAAACTTTTTCAACCCTTGCTTTTTGATTCAAAAATGCTTCAAATGGAAAAACTTTGGTCATGAAAGTTGTAGAATGGATCATTCCCTTTTCAAAAAGTACAAGAACTTGTTCTAATTCATTTTGGATCAAAAGTTATGGCTTGTCAAAGTTGGGAAAAATCACATAATTTCAAGTTTTCTACCAAAGAGGCAAAGTTGCAAAACCACTTGCCAAGACAAATTGTGCTATCAAATGGACTTCTAATCTTCATACAAACATAAACCAAGGCCTAAGGATCAGATTGCATCAAAAGTTTACTCATTTTCATGACTTGTGGATCAAGAAACTTCAAAAGGGCCAAAGTTGATCGAAGTTGCAAAACCTCACTCAAACCCTAATCCATGTGCTGGTTGACTTCAAAATTGATCCTATGGTCCTCCTCACTTCTTGCTGCGCAGGACACCCCTCTTGTCCTTGGCTAGCCATGAGCCCATACCTCTCTTACACAAAGCTTGACTTTTTTGCAAAAGACCCATACCAATCACAATAGGGCACAACCACTCTTCTGACCTACCCAAGATTGATAAGTGGACCAAATGAATCACAACACACCACACAACTCATGCTGAAGCTCTCTCATAGCCATAGTTCCAAGTTTATGCCTCATATGCATTTTCATTTGAAACACACAACACAGCCTTCAAACACAAAAACAAACTTCACCACTGATCACAAACCAACCATTGAAACAGCCTGAAACCTCACATAAACCAAATACGATTTCTTCCCCTCTTTGAACAGAACTCAAGCAATCTCTCAAACTAGCCCAAATAAACTTCAAACAAGCTTTGCAAACACTTGAGGGAGGTCAGTAGAGTTGATTGGCAGCAAGGAACTGGTCCAGAAGCTCTTGGGTTGAAAGCTTCGATTCAGGTAACCATGGAAATTCATTTTTCCAGAACTCTTATTTCTTGTTTCTAAAATGATCTACATGCTTCCCTGAATGCAATGAGCTTTGAATTTTTGAAAATGATGCAGAAATGAGGATGTATTGTTTGTCTGAAATTTTGCCCGTAAATTTGATTTCTGTTTGTTCTCCATGATTCATGAAAAAGAAATGAGTTTTGTTGCTGGATTGTTGTTTAGGATGTTAGTTGAGTTGATCTGGAGGTTTTGGCATTATTTAGTGAGGTTTTGAGAGAGTTAGGTTGGAGGTCTCGCCGGAGAAGACGACCGGAAGTCTTCTCCGGCCACCTGAAACTCATTAAGCCCTAATTGTGTCATTAATTGTAGTTTGAATGTGGAGCGTAGATCAGGCTGACTAAGTCAATCCCCCGCGCGTTTCAATGGCCTGGATCCATCATTAAACCCTAATTCCATTTAATTAAATTAATTAATTAGTTTTAGTCAGTTTGAATCTCAGCCACTCGATCACGCGCGCAGTCAACTCCCGCGTCCCAGCTTTGAATCCCAGCCACTGGATCTGTTGACTTTCATTTATTTACATTTTTATTTCATTTTTATTCATTTGTTTTGCATATTTATTTTAAAATAGCTAGAAAAATCTCAAAAATATTTCCTTTTGCATTTTTGTTTCAAATATTTTTCTCAGTCAGAAAATAATTTTTATTTTATTTTTTGCATTAAAAATTATTTTTAAATCATTTAAATGATTATTTTTAATTAATTAATGAGAATTAATTAACTAAAAATACATTTATGTATTTAAAAATCACAAAAAAATTCACATAGCATTTGAAAACATTTAGAAACATTGTCCAACTCTCAAACAAAATTTATTTTTTGTTCTTGATGCCTTTTGATTATTTTCTTTGGAATTAAATTCATTTTGAGGCAATATTTTGTGACAAACTTCAAAAATTCATTTCTGCCTAACCATTGAGAGTTGTATGATGATTCTTTTTGCATTGCATCTTGTATAGCATGTAGTTTATAGGATAAAATTGGTTTGAATTGATCTTGCATTTTCAATTTGTTTTGCATTTTTCTTGACAAGGTACCTTAAAACCCTAGCAATCTTAGGAAATTCACAACTTTCACTAGGTCAAGAGTTGGGTCCCCTCCTTTGGGCAGTGAGTTTGTATAGGTTTAGGGTTCCTTTGATTGCATTTTCAAATTTTTATCATGTCATTTGCTTCTGGTTTTGGATTTTGCTTTGTGTGTTGATCATAAACCCTAATTTATGCCTTCCTTTGCATCCATCTTCCATTTGCTTGCATACCATGACTTGCCATGCCATCTTGTGCATTCATTTGATTCATAATACATCTTAAGACATATTAGAATCATGTTTGATCATTGCATCTTTCATTTGCTATGTTATATGTCTTTTGCATTCCATAACTTTTCATGTATGTTCATGGTTCTAAACTTGCTTCTTTAGCATTCATATGCTTGTTTGATCACTCTCATGCCTTGCCTCATGTTTGCATCATCTCTTAGCATCATTAACATCATACTTATGCTTCTGATTTTGGTTTGCATCATCTCATTTCATCTCATTTGCATTGCATTTCATTTCTTGTGCTAACATTTCAGGTGGTAAGTTGTTTGAGAAGTGAATTTGCCTTCACTTCTCATAATCTCTTTTCATCTCTTCCATACTTCCCTTGATACATTTTGTATGTGTATTGGATTGATCTTACTCATTCTTGTTCATCTTACCTTCTTTCTTCAAGCAACTTGTCTTCTTAGGTGAAGCAAGTTGTTTTGCTTCCTGATCCTTTCATCTGCTTCTCTCCTTGGTGGCTCTTTGAAGATCCCTTTCTCTCTTAAGCCCCACAAACCCTAGGAATGACCAAGCATGATAAAAATTAGGGTTTGATTAGTCCCTCACTTAGTTTTGCCTTTGTGTCATCTTTGAGTCTTCTCTTCTCATCTCATAATCCAGGACTAAACCCTAAAGGTTTTAAGGCTTTGTGATTAAGCTTATGCCTGCATCCTTCTATTAGGATGGAGTGTATAACTTTAATCCTAAGTGTTAAACCCTTAATGTGTTTAAATCCTTTAATCAATCCATCTAATAATCACCAAGACATCAAGCTTGTAACTTGGGCCTTGCATTAGGGTTCTAATTCTTCCTTAACTGGTTAAGAAGGACTAACCCTAGTGTTAATGGACAAGTCCCCCTCAAGTTGTCTTACAAACCATAAAATTCACTTCTTCATCTTATCATTAACTAAAATCCACTTAATAAAGGCTTTGTTTTGTCATGAGGTTAATCCCTAATCATGGATTAAGTTGAGGAGCTTTTCTCAGCTTAAATGTTCTCATCTATTATCCTTCTATTAGGATGGTGTAATGAGTCCATTAAATCCTTGATTATGGCTTAAACTCATTACTTAACACTAAACAAAAACAACAAAAACATCTAAATAATCACAAGTAGGTTAATGATCTTAATCCTACTTCAGGGTGATTAAGTGTGAGATGCTGACTTCACACTTAAGGTATTCTCATTACCCCTAATCAGAGGGAGGATGTGATGAGTTTACTAACCCGTTGGTTTAGGCTTAAGCTCATTAACTTATGCAAAACACCAAAAATAATAACAAAACTGAAAACACAAAAAACAAACAATAATCGTCTCCTCCGGGATTCTTTTCTCACCCCATTCACACACAAACGAGAACTTGCTTCTTCCGTCTAATGCAAGACAGTTTGCACCTGAGCCAGACAGGTCATACACTTGAGCATAGACAAGCAAGCAGTTCATCAGTCGAATTATCTTTCAGTCTCTTTGGGTCGAACTACGGTGTTCTGACTTCCTCATTGCACGAGAGGATACGTAGGCATAACTTAACAGTTATCGAACAAAAGTCTCTGTATATTCCCCCTCTTTCCAGCCTTATTCTTTAAGCCTCATTCTTGAGCATTTCATTCTTGCTCTTACACTGACACTTCTCTTATACACTTCACTTTTCTTTTACACTGACACTTGCATTCTTTCCTCTTTTGCACACAAAATAGCACTGACACTACCCCTTTAAAACACAAATCTTTTAAGCGTGGATCCCGTCGAGTACGACGGACAATCTGGGTGCTAATACCTTCCCAGGTTGTAACCAACCCCCTTTCTGAGTCTCTCTGGTTCGCAACCGTCTTATCCATATCTTTCTAGGTCTATGCAGCATTACCTTTCCTTCGGGATAAAAATGCCTAGCTGGCGACTCTTTTCTTTTCTTGAGTTCACCCTTGTGTGTTCTCATTTCCCTTTTCACCGACCGTTCGCGTCTGTACCCCTTCTGACCTTTGGCCTCATTTGGTGGGAGCGACAGCTTGGCGACTCTGCTGGGGACCCTTATGCTGTAACCAGGGCTTCTGGTTCTTTTTTGTGGGTTCCTCCTAGCGCTTGTTTGATTTGTGTTTACTGGGGTGTTATGTGTTAATTGTATCTGTTTATATGCTTTATTTACTGCTTTATGTACAGTTATTTATTGCTTTCTTTACAGCTTTATATACATCATACTGTCATTCTGTTATCTGGCTGGATCTGGTTTTTTGCTTTGGTGGGTGGGGTTCTATTGAGAGTTTAAGGTCCTATACCTGGGACCTGAGTGACACCTAGGCTAGAGTGGTTCATGTTCTTTCCCATTCCATTTCGGTCTGGTGCGGGAATATGAAACACGGTTCAGATGTGGGTTTCTTCTTGAGAACTCTGTGCTACAGATCTCCTGTAGTGCTAGGGCTATATGGGAAGCCTGCTAAGTCTGGATGACCTTTTTTATGACCTTCAGAAACTGAGGTGAATTAGAGGAGGATCCTTTATGGTTATTGTAAACACTGTACCTCCGGGTTAGAAGTGTTTACACTTCTCATAACTGATCCAAGTCTGAGGATCCTTGTTCTAGAACACTACCTGTGAGGGGGTTGGGCTGTTTGCAGGTTTGCAGGTACCATTGACCACCTCATACCCTGTTACTTTGTTTTGGTTAAGAGTACCTCATTTTGGGACAGTTCTTGTGATTTGAACCCTGGACATGTGACTCTTTATTTGAGCCCCCCCACCTTGGTTATTGGACTCCTGAACCTCCATCTGGACTTCTTAAACATACATGGGCCTTATATCAAGACAGATAATCAGATCCAGCTTGATCACAAACCCTTGCATATCATTTGCATGCTCATCATTGCATCATTTAACATTTGCTTATTTGTTTTTCAGGGTATCCACATTTTATTTGGCTTGGTTTTGACCCTTTCATCTGCATAGACCCCTGTTCATCAGTTATCTACCTCAGCTATCTTCATCAGTTGCCTGCATAAGCTATTTTCATCACCAGCCTCAGCCTATCAGTGGCTCATCTCTAGTATCAGTCTTCATCATCAGCACTTGTTTTCAGCTCTTCATCAGCAGTCATGGCACCCAAGAAGAGCAACATTTCATACCATTTCTTTGAGCCTGTGCTGGCTGGCATCAGGCAGGTCCAGGCACTTGTCACTCCAGACCACATCCCTTTATTCAGAGAGCATTATGGAGGCATCCTTGATATGGTTATGGACTTGGACCCTTCTCAGAGGAGTTTGATTCACACTTGCTTGCAGTTTTATGACCCTCCCTTGAGATGCTTCACTTTCCAGAACTTTCAGTTGGGACCTCTGCTGGAGGAGTTTTCATCTTTGATTGGAGTACCTGTCAGGGGTGGTGTCCCTTTCAACCCTGAAATGGCTTCTCCCAGCAATGAAGAAGTGGCAAAAGCACTGCACCTGGAACCTGTCTTGATTGGGCAGAACATGACAACAAAGGCTGGAATCTCTGGTCTACACTTGGATTTCTTGACTTCTCAGGCTATCCTGAAGGCCTCCTTGGGAGAATGGAAGGCAGTTTGTGCATTGTTAGCCCTCAGTATTTATGGGGTTATACTATTTGCAGATGAGCCCAAGTTTATCAGCAAGAATGCCATTCATCTTTTCCTTCTGAGGAACCTAGTGCCCACATTGCTGGGAGATTTCTATTACTCTGTTCATCAAAGGAATGAAAAGCAAAGAGGAAGGTTAGTGAGATGCTGTGCTCCTCTATTTCATACCTGGCTGCTCAAACACTTACCCAAAACTGATGCCTTCCTGAATCCTCACCAACAGAAGAATTGGGCTAAAAGACTTATTGCTTTGACTTCAGATGACATCAGATGGTGCACCCAGAGCACCAAAGGCAGGGACATAATTACTAGCTGTGGACAGTTCCCCAATGTACCTCTAATAGGAGTGAAGGGTTGAATCAACTACAATCCTTTGCTGTTTAAGAGACAGTTGGGCTATGCTTTGGTTCACCCTCCTAGAGTGCAAGACTTGGCTGAAACCCTGTATTGTGAGATAAAACCCAATCTAGCTGTTGTCAGGCAAGCATCCTGGGCTTGGGACAACATCCAGACCAAAGGGATGGCCATTCTTGGGAGGTGCAATAATGTGGCTTCAGCTCAGTATTATGAATGGTCTCATGCTAGGGCTCAGCTTTCTGGGATGCCTTTCACCATTGAGGATGCACCTGGACCATCCACAGCACCACCTCCAGCCACTGTCAGCCTGGAAGAATTTGAGAAGCTGAAGGAGAGGAATGAGAATCTGTCTCAAGCTCTAAAGAAGACCCTCTGGGAGAGGAGTGATGGTCGTCTAGACATAGAGAGGTTGGAAAAGCTTAAGGTGGAGCATCTAGCCAGGATTGAGAAAGCAAAGGACTACATCAAGAAGTCAAGAGTTGGGGAGCAAATTTTGAAGAATGCCTGTAAAGAGGCCCAGTTTCAGAAGGCTAGGACTGATCTCTATCTAAAAGAAAGTCAAGCTAGGTGGGTCAGGATCACTGAAGCTCGTACTCAAGAAGATAAGAGAACTCAAGACAGGATTGAGCAGTCGGAGGCCAATGAAAAGAAACAACAGGAGGCTCTGCTAGCAGCCCAAAAGGAGATTTCAGAGTTGAAGCTTAGGGCTGGTGTGAAGAGGTCAAAGGACCAAAACAGGCACAAGAAGCTGACCACTGCTATTGCCACCAGAAACCTTCTTATCAGAAACATCACAGAGCATCCTGTTGATCCTGTAACTGAAGCACTTTTGAAGGAGGTTAAGGAGGATGAGTTTGGATTAGATGTTTGACTTCTTTGCTTGTTGTTATTTCCATCTCATGTACTTTTCTTTTTATGTTGTATTTTGACCCCTCAGGGGCATGTGTTGTAAAAAAAAAAAAAAAACTATGTATGATCCACCATTTGTAATGTATTTATTAGTTTGTTTCATTTGAGTTTCTTTTCTCAAGAAACATCAAAGCATCTTCCTCAGGGTCTGGAAAGGTCAAAACCAAGAGCCAAGCCGGATACCTTGGAAAACAAATAGGCATACTGCATTGCATACTGACTTTTGTTTTGTTTTGTTTGTTACTAACTCTGTTGTGATTCAGGAATTATTGCTCGCCGTCGGGTGTTCCCTCTCAACCGTCCGCACAGATATCCTACTCGCAACAATCTTCCTGGTATCCAGATGGACCAAGTACAGCAAGATCTGACAGAGGTCAGAACTCAAATGGCTAATGAAAGGCTGGAGATGAGAAACCAAATGACCCAATTCATGGAAGTAATGAATGGCTTGGCCCAAAGTCAAGAAAGGTTGAGGGCATTGGTAGAAAGACAAACCCCGGAAGAACCCCATCTAGGGACTGGAGGAACAAGTAACAATGAAAGGGGTCAGCCCCATGTTAACCCACCAGTATATGGGCCTCATCTACATCCGGAAGTCAACATCCCGACCAATGTGCAAGGAAATACTACTGGGGGGAGGATTTTACAAGAAGACCCCCAAGAGGAGCAATTCACTGTGATGGGAGCTGGGGATGAAGCCTATGATAGGAGGTTTGACGAAATTGCTGAGAAGTTGAGATCTCTGGAGTCTCAAAATTCCCTGGGTTTTGATGTCATGGATATGAGGCTAGTGGATGGGGTAAGGATTCCCCATAAGTTTAAACCCCCGTGCTTCGAGAAATACAATGGAACCTCCTGTCCACGAACTCACTTGCAGTCCTTTCTGGGGAGACTTAAGGCATACACCATGGATGAAAAACTGTGGATGTTTTACTTTGAAGACAGTTTGACTAGGGCTTCAAGGGAGTGGTATTCACACTTGACCAGAGCTACTATCAGGTGCTGGAAGGACCTAGCTGAAGCCTTCATCAGACAATACCAATACAATCTGGACATGGCTCCTAACAGGACCCTTTTGATGGGAATGTCTCAGTCCTCTAGAGAAAGCTTCAGGGAATATGCCCAGAGGTGGAGACAGCTTGCTGCTGCTGTCCAGCCACCCATGTCGGAAAGAGAAATGGCCGACATGTTTATGAATACTCTGCAAGGAACAAATATTGATAGGCTAGCTGCCTTTTCTTCCACCAGCTTCGCTGACGTAGTTATAGCTGGAGAAAGAATTGAAAGCCTTCTGAAGATGGGTAAGATTTCTGATAATGGTGCAAGTTCGTCTGGTAACCCCAGGAAGCCTTTCGTGGGACCTAGAAGAACTGGTGAGACAAATGCCATTCATGCCAGCAGGGGTAGACCTCAGTATGTCCACAAATCAGTAGCAGCTGTCACTATTCCAGCTCCGATTCCTCAGCAACCAACATATCAACCACCACAACAACCCCACTATCCACAGCAGGTTCAGTATCCACCACAAAGGACCTACAACAACAATAACAACAATCAACAGCAAAGACCCTTTCAGCAAAGGCCATCACAGGAAAATAGGGTGATTAATCCAATCCCTATGCCTTATGTCGCTTTATTGCCACAACTCCTGAAACTCAACTTGGTTGAATTAAGGACATTGGCACCACTAGATCCCTCTAATCTCCCAAGAAATTACGATGTCAACGCCAGATGTGCTTTCCATTCCAATGCACCTGGCCACAATACAGAGAAGTGCAGGGCTTTGCAAATGAAGGTAAAGACCTGGTGGATTCTAAGGCCCTCAACTTTGCACCCCCTCCAAGTGTCACCAAGAATCCCATTCCCAATCATGGAGGACCAAGAATCAATGCCATTGAGGAAGACAAGCCATCTTTCTTAATCACCAGTGTTGGACAGATTCGGACACCTCTGGTCGAAATTAAAGCTCAGCTCCTAGAGTGCCAGATGTTCCCCGGGTGTGAGCTCGGTTGTGGGTATTGCAACATTTCGATCAACGGGTGTGATAACTTGAGAAGCGGCATAGATGGTCTTATCAAAAGTGGTATACTTCAGATCACAACAACGACACCTACAAATCCAGCAATCCCTTTGGCAACAATTCCTAACTCTTCTACAACTGCAACAACAATAATTCCAACCAATTCATCAATATCATCAACAATGGCTTCATCCATTACTTCAACAAACCAGATGTCAACAACCATTTCTTCTACAACATCAGCATCCCTTTATTCAGCAGGATCTTCTACAACACCAACAAACATTAATGAAGATATCTCAGCAATCACTATTTACTATGATCCGTCAAGTGTTCCTCCAAACAACAACTTTCAGCACCAAACAGTGGCACTTCCTGCCAGGTCACCAGTCACCATCTACTACGATCCGCACACCATTTCAGTACCCTCCTCTGCAGCAGTCAGTCCAGTTACTATCACGGTGCCTGGACCAGTTCCCTATGAAAGCAGTAATGCCATACCTTGGCATTATGGCTCTGATCTTTACTGCAACGGGGAGAAAATCACTTTGGACTCTTCAACTTCTTCTCCACAGATTGATAATGTTGGGGGAGGCGGAGGCTTCACCAGAAGCGGACGCCTTTTTGCCTCACAATTGCAAAGACCTAACGCCGAAGCAAAAGCTGCTGCCAAAGCAAAAGGAAAGAGTGTGGTAGTTGAAGAGCCAACTGTAAAAGAAACTCAGAAGACATCTTTTGAGCAAGATGTAGACGAGTTCATGAGGATTATAAAGAGAAGTGATTACAAAGTGGTGGACCAGCTTCACCAAACTCCCTCAAAGATCTCCATATTATCCCTGTTGATGTGTTCTGAAGCTCACAGGAATGCATTATTGAAAGTCTTGCACGCAGCTTACGTGCCAAAGGAGATCACCGTTAATCAGCTAGAAACTGTGGTGGCGAATGTCAACACCAGTCATGGACTGGGCTTTACCAATGCTGACTTAACAACTGAGGGACGTAACCACAACAAGGCTTTACACATCACTCTAGAATGCAAGGGTGCTGTTCTATCCCATGTACTGGTGGACACTGGGTCGTCACTCAATGTTCTACCAAAGAAAGCCTTGGTGAAGCTGGAGTATGATGGCTTGGCACTGTGTCCAAGTAATTTGGTGGTGAGAGCATTTGATGGCTCTAAAAGATCAGTGCTTGGGGAGATTGATCTGCCTGTGATGATTGGCCCGCAGACCTTTAAAATTACCTTCTATGTGATGGACATTCAGCCGGCCTACAACTGTTTGTTGGGTAGACCCTGGATCCATGCCGCTAGCGCTGTTACGTCTACCCTTCACCAGAAGCTGAAATTCGAGTGGGAAGGCCAGATCATCACCATCTGTGGTGAAGAGGACATCTTTGTTAGCCATCTGGCTACGTACAAATATATTGAGATGGATGGAGAAATCCATGAAACTATGAGCCAAGGATTTGAGGCCCTAAACATAAACGAAGCATCTGCTGTACTAGGAACCTCCATGACGTCTTATCAGCAAGCCAGGAAGGTTGTCGAAGAGGGGACTGCCCAAGGCTGGGGCAAGCTGCTGCCCGTGGAGAAGAAAGAAGACAGATTTGGGTTGGGTTACAAACCAACTCAACAAGATCAATCAGAGGCTGCCAAGAAGCCCAGTTTTGTCAGCGGGGGAATGCTCACCCCAGATGCAGTGAACAACTTGGAAGATGAGTCGGAAGATGAGCGCAACCTGGAGAGCTGGATACGTCCAAGGATCCCGGGGAGCCATATCTCAAACTGGTCTTCCCAGGAAATTATAAGGGTTACTCCTGCAGAGTAATTATTATTTCCTGTATTTTTAAGCATGCATCAAGTCTTGCATCTTGCCCAAGATGACAAGACTCATTTTGTAATCGGGCCATCTTGTAATTTTGTGCAAACAGATCAATCAATGAATATCGGACATCTTTTGCAAATGAGTCTTTTCCTTTTTCGCTCACTGTTTTCCATTTTTCTTTTTGTACAAAAATAAAATGGCAATGTTTTCCAAAATGATAACTTCATTTCACTTTTTTCTAAACAAGATTAAAATCAATCACTAAAATGAACAATCTAAACCCTTGCAGAGAGTGCCTTCCAGACTGCACCGACAACAACACTGCTATGACTTCGTATGACTTTGACAATCCTATCAATCAAGCTGATGAAGGGGTTGAAGAAGATTATGAGCTTCCTGAAGAACTAGCCAGGTTGTTAAGGCAAGAGGAGAAGGTTATCACTCCTCATCAGGAGGAGGTTGAAACAGTTAATCTTGGTACGGAAGAAGATGTGAAAGAAGTTAAGATCGGGGCCTACTTACAAGACTCAGTGAAAGAACAACTGATTGATATGCTTCGGGAGTATGTGGATGTCTTTGCTTGGTCTTATCAGGATATGCCAGGGTTGGACACCGATATTGTCATGCACAAGCTGCCTTTGAGAGAAGACTGCCCGCCAGTAAAGCAGAAACTGCGCCATACTCGCCCGGATATGGCAATGAAGATAAAAGAAGAGGTACAAAAGCAGTGGGACGCCGGGTTCCTTGCTGTAACCAGCTATCCGCCATGGGTCGCTAATATTGTACCTGTGCCTAAGAAAGACGAAAAAGTGAGAATGTGTGTAGACAACCGGGATCTGAAAAGAGCCAGCCCGAAAGATGACTTCCTATTACCTCACATTGATGTATTGGTGGATAATACGACTCAGTTCTCGGTATTCTCCTTCATGGACGGGTTTTTAGGATACAATCAGATCAAAATGTCACCTGAAGACATGGAGAAGACAACTTTCATCACACCCTGGGGCACGTTCTGTTACAAGGTGATGCCATTCGGACTGAAGAATGCTGGTGCAACCTATCAACGGGCTATGGTAACACTATTCCACGACATGATCCACAAAGAAATCGAATGTTATGTGGATGACATGATTGCCAAGTCCCTCACAGAAGAAGACCACCTGGTGAATCTGTTGAAGTTATTCAAACGTCTGAGGAAGTACCAACTGAAGTTGAACCCCAACAAGTGCACATTCGGGGTGCGATCTGGTAAGCTGCTGGGATTTATTGTAAGCGAGAAAGGGATTGAAGTTGACCCTGATAAAGTTAAATCCATCCAAGAAATGCCTGCACCGAAGTCAGAAAAAGAAGTTCAAGGGTTTCTAGGTAGATTGAACTACATTTCAAGGTTCATATCTCACCTCACAGCAACCTGCGAGCCTTTGTTCAAGCTATTGAGAAAAGAACAAACGGTCAAGTGGAATGAAGACTGCCAAAGGGCTTTTGACAAAATCAAGGAATACTTACAAGAGCCTCCAATCCTTATGCCTCCGGTTGAAGGAAGACCTCTGATAATGTACTTGACAGTATTAGAAGAGTCAATGGGGTGTGTGTTGGGCCAACATGACGAGTTTGGTCGAAAAGAGTATGCAATTTACTACCTAAGCAAAAAGTTTACCGACTGTGAACAACGTTATTCACTGCTCGAGAAAACTTGCTGTGCTTTAGCGTGGGCTGCTCGCCGACTGAGACAGTATATGTTGACCCACACTACTTTATTGATATCAAAAATGGATCCAGTTAAGTACATTTTTGAGAAGCCAGCACTTACCGGACGGGTTGCAAGATGGCAAATGATCCTCACAGAATACGACATACAATACACATCTCAGAAAGCCATCAAGGGCAGTGTACTGTCTGATTATCTTGCTGAGCAACCTATTGATGATTACCAGCCTATGAGATTTGACTTCCCTGATGAAGACATCATGTTCATAAAAGCAAAAGATCATGAAGAGCCTGTTCACACTGAAGGGCCTGACCCGGAAGAAGAATGGACTATGATGTTTGATGGGGCTGTTAATATGAATGGTCGTGGTGTTGGTGCAGTACTCATTACACCTAAAGGAGTTCACATGCCTTTCTCGGCAAAACTCACCTTTAACTGCACTAACAACGAAGCTGAATACGAAGCTTGTATTATGGGTCTTGAGGAAGCTATTGACCTCAGGATCAAGACTTTAACTGTATTCGGAGATTCAGCTCTAGTAATTAATCAAACCAACGGCAAATGGTACACACACCAGGATCATCTGATACCTTACAGGGATTATACAAGGAGGTTATTGACTTTCTTCACAACGGTCAAGCTTGAGTATATCCCTCGAGACGAGAATCAGTTTGCGGATGCTCTAGCTACCATTTCATCCATGATCAAAGTTCAAGCTGCCAACTTTTTGCCTCGGATTTCAGTATCCAGACTTGACAGACCAGCATATGTATTTGCAGCAGACGCTGTTAAAGATGATAAGCCTTGGTTCCATGACATTAAATGCTTCTTGGAGGATCAAACATACCCACCTGGGGCATCTTCCAATGATAAGAAGACATTAAGAAGGCTTGCTGGTAGTTTCTTCCTGAATACTGATGGTTCCCTGTACAAGAGAAACTTTGATATGGTACTCCTCAGATGCGTTGATAGAGCAGAAGCAGACTTGTTGATGCACGAGGTGCACGAAGGATCCTTTGGTACCCATGCAGGAGGGCATGCCATGGCCAAGAAGTTGCTAAGATCAGGGTATTACTGGATCACAATGGATGCCGACTGTTGTGCCTATGCCAGGAAATGCCATAAATGCCAGATTTATGCGGATAAGGTGCATGTGCCTCCCAATCCTCTGAATGTGATGTCTTCACCCTGGCCCTTTGCCATGTGGGGCATTGATATGATTGGCAAAATTGAACCGACCGCTTCAAATGGCCACAGGTTCATCCTGGTTTCTATTGACTATTTTACCAAGTGGGTCGAGGCAGCTTCTTATGCAAATGTTACCAGGCAAGTGGTAGCCCGATTTCTAAAGAGAGATATCATCTGTCGGTATGGAGTGCCCGAGCGAATCATTACTGACAATGGTTCCAACTTAAACAACAAAATGATGGCAGAGTTATGCCGGGACTTCAAGATCCAACACCACAATTCTTCTCCTTACAGGCCAAAGATGAATGGCGCTGTAGAAGCGGCTAACAAGAATATCAAGAAGATTGTGCAGAAGATGGTAGTCACCTACAAAGACTGGCATGAAATGCTACCGTTTGCCTTGCATGGGTACCGCACGTCAATCAGAACATCTACTGGGGCAACACCGTATCAACTTGTGTATGGTATGGAGGCAGTCCTACCTGTTGAAGTTGAGTTACCCTCCCTACGAGTACTGATGGATGTTAAGCTGAACGAAGCAGAATGGGTCCGATCCCGATACGAACAACTGAGTCTGATTGAAGAGAAGAGATTGGCTGCAATCTGTCATGGGCAGCTGTATCAGAAAAGAATGAAGAAAGCCTTCGATCAGAAAGTTAGGCTCCGAGAGTACCAAGTAGGAGATCTTGTGCTGAAAAGACTCCTCCCTCCTCATACAGACCACAGGGGCAAGTGGACTCCAAACTATGAAGGGCCATTCGTCGTAAAGAAAGTTTTCTCCGGTGGAGCACTGATGCTCAGCACTATGGATGGTGAAGACTTCCCGTCCCCTGTGAATTCAGATGCAGTTAAAAAATACTTCGCATAAAATGACCTGTTGGACATAAAAACAGAATGTAAGTCCAGGCAAAAATAGGGCATCCCGGCGAGTCAAAAACAGAATAAAAGACTTGGGCAAAAATAAGGGAAAATAAACAAAAATGTACACCTGCTGAGTTGAAAAGCCGCATTGGACAACTCAGGCAAAAATGGGTATCCCGATGGATTGAAAACCCGAAAGGGCGATCCATGCAAAATAAGGGAATAAGCGAACCACTGCATTCTGAATTCGTCTGTATCACTTACAACTTGGTAAGCTTCGAAAGGATCAAGCTTCTTTCAGAATCAGCCTTCTTCAGAAAGCAAGACGAGAAGAACATCAAATGTCATTCGAGTCATAGCAAAAAGGAAGCTCCTTGAAGCGTCGTCAATATTGCCAACATCTTGTGTTTCTCAATTTGTAACGATCTCCTCATTTTAGGGGATTTGTTTCTTGGACTGTATCTTGCCAATTAAGGGCACATGAATTAATAAAATCAGATTTTCAGTCATGTTTCGTCTCGTATATTTTATTTTTCTTTACAAAAATGTCTGATGTCTCTAAGATACTAATTGCATAAATACAAATGTTTCTCTTCTAAAAAATACGTGCTTGCAGGAAATATACTTACTCCCGGGAGTGTCTGAACTCTTAGGACAGAATCCGGTAAGGGATACCTCGGGATTACTTGTGCGTTTCTCTGTCTTTTCAGGATTGCCGGTATTCAAAGCACAGCCTGGGGCATGAAAGCTTCACCCTAGCAAGCTGGCAAATCATTATCTACTCAGTCTTAGCACCGGAGGTGTTTTCTCCCCAGCTGAGTTGCCATCCCTTATTCCTCCTCAGCCAAGTACAAAAGCCAGGGAACCATCTCCCCACAGAGTGTCAACCTCTATCCAGAAGAGCAACGAGCGAAGGAATCACAACAGAGTGAAGGAAGCTTCTACAAACCCCAGTTGGGTTCCTCATTAATGAGATGGGTTTATCAGTGACCTATTTCCCCAAGCAAAGTCATACATGACAGATCTACCAGTGATCTCATCCCCAGCTGGGATGTCCACTTCAAGCAGATCAGCCAGAGATCTTCGCAACAACGGGATCCGAATCCCGGATCGGTGTCTTTGCATAATCATAGCATTCGCATCGTTATTCTCCCCACAGAGTGTAGCATTCCGTCTAATACGGAGCATTACGGCAAAAATAAAACATATTGCATAATCATAAGCCATGTTCTGAATCAAACACTTGTAAATACTGACAATCCATCGACGATATACAGAAAACTCCCCAAAATTCCCCGGCAAAGAGCCCAAACATTTCTCTTGCAGATACAGATACTTCCTGACACCCGTCCGTGTCATATCCCCAGTAGAAAGCCAAAGCGTCCCCTTTGCACTCACAGATACATATATACACAATTCCTTGACGCCCGTCCGTGTCACCTTCCCCAGCATAGTTACCTGAACACTTTGTATATCAGATATTTGTTTATACTATACTTTCCTCTTTTGACACTCGTCCGTGTCGCTTTCCCCAGCAGGTTAAATACTCATCCGTACACCACTCATACTTATTACTCCTGTTCCACTCATAACAGGTACTCGTCCGTATCTTGTACACACCACTTATATCCTCTCAGATTAGACACTTGGTCATGTTCTTTGTTAACCAGTTGGTACTCGTCCGTATCATCATCTCAGGACATGCGTCAAGCATTTGTTTCTATCCGATACTCGTCCGTATCGGAATCTTAAGGATGCTCGTACGTATCTTTAATCCATACACCGTGTCAAACACTTATGTCTTCTTGAATTTAGACACTCGTCTGTGTCTACTATTCCCCAGAAGAGTCCCCGCAGAATCAATACTCGTCCGTGTTCTTTGTTAACCAGATGATACTCGTCCGTATCATCATCTCTGAACATGTGTCAGTTTTTTGTTTTTACCTGATACTCGCCGTATCATAGTCTTAAGGATGCTCGTCCGCATCTTTAATCTATACACAGTACAAAACACTCATACCTTTCATTTCTTGGATGTAAACACTCGTCCGTGTTTACTATTCCCCAGCAAAGTCCTCAACAAAACTTGTTAAACTATTTCTTTTCTATCTGACATTCGTCCTATGTCATGATACTTGCGGCAACCGTACCTTGCCAGGTGATCGTCCTTCACCTTTGGATGACCGTCCCTCATCCTTTCCCCAGCGGAGTCTCCATTATTGGACCCTTTTCTATCCGGCATTCGTCCTATGTCGCGATACTCTCAGCAGTCGTCCCCTGTTAGGTGATCGTCCTTCACCTCTTGATGATCGTCCTTCATCATTCTATCCGATGTTCGTCCCCATCATTGATCTTGTTATCTGACATTCGTCCTATGTCATGATAAACCCTGAGAGCAGCCGTACCCTGCTAGGTGATCGTCCTTCACCTCTTGATGACCGTCCCTCATCATGCTTATCCGATGGCCGTCCCCATCGTCGACCTTTTTATCCGACATTCGTCCTATGTCGTGATACTTTCGGCAGCCGTACCCTGCCCGGTGATCGTCCTTCACTTTAGATGACCGTCCCTCATCTTATCCCCAACAAAGCAACCGTCCCCTGCTAGGTGATCGTCCTTCACCTTCTGATGACTGTACCTCATCATTTATTTCATAATCCCCAGAAAGTCTTATAGCTTTGCTTGATGGTCGTCCCCATCGTGATCTTATATCCCCAGCTTGTCGGCCGTCCCCGTCACTGCTGTATTTCCCGCATTCTTCCCAGCATGTCGGCCGTCCCCGTCATTGCTCTTTCCCCAGCAGTCGTCCTATGCTCGACGGTCGTCCTCCGTCGCCCGCACTTTATAATCATACTTTATTTTCTTTTACAATCTATATCCCTTTTCTTCTTCATTCTGTGAGTGCAAATTTTGGACTGTCTTTGGTATTCAACCACAACTTGTTTGCCTGTTAAGCCATTGCTTACATCCCACACAGCTAACTCATGCTTGAATAGGGGCAGCTGTAAACACCCCAAATATTCCCTCACCCTTTCACACCATGGCTTGTGATCATTTCATATGCATAAGTTCAATCATAGCATCTCATACCACATTTTTGATCCACTGCATTGTTTCTAAGTCATCTGCACCTAGGGTTTGTGATCTGAGCTATCCAAGAGCCACTTGAGCCACTCCAAAGGTCATCAATCACTTCAAAGGGGTCCATGTATGTTCAAGCATCATATTATATCCTCACAAAGTCAAGAAAGTCAAAGAATCACAAGAACTGAGAAAGGCATGGAAGCAGAGCCATGCTTAACTACATAGATGACCTAAAATTAGGGTTTTGGTTTCAGAGGCCATAACTCCAAATTTTTTGGTCATTCTTGTTTCTATTGGTCTCTATATGTTATAAGGATCATGCATATCAATTTTCATGAAGAAATTCCATGGGGAAGGCATCTAATCAAGAGTTGACTTCTTGAGCAAGTCAGTGTAAAATCAGGGCATCTGAGGCCCCCAATGACCCAACCAAAGGGTGTTCATCATCATTTTTATTATGTATGATCTTTATTTGATCATAGAAGATGTTATAAGTTCACAAAATTGAAGAATTTCAAGCCATTTGCAAAGTTGACTTTTTGGGAAAATGACTTGTAATGGAAACTTGCCATTTTGGGAAACTTTTTCAACCCTTGCTTTTTGATTCAAAAATGCTTCAAATGGAAAAA
Organism: Lathyrus aphaca; assembly: GCA_963966055.1. Classification (NCBI taxonomy): domain Eukaryota; kingdom Viridiplantae; phylum Streptophyta; class Magnoliopsida; order Fabales; family Fabaceae; genus Lathyrus; species Lathyrus aphaca. The sequence goes on from OZ014519.1 coordinate 633,940,518, forward strand.
CTTTGGTCATGAAAGTTGTAGAATGGATCATTCCCTTTTCAAAAAGTACAAGAACTTGTTCTAATTCATTTTGGATCAAAAGTTATGGCTTGTCAAAGTTGGGAAAAATCACATAATTTCAAGTTTTCTACCAAAGAGGCAAAGTTGCAAAACCACTTGCCAAGACAAATTGTGCTATCAAATGGACTTCTAATCTTCATACAAACATAAACCAAGGCCTAAGGATCAGATTGCATCAAAATTTTACTCATTTTCATGACTTGTGGATCAAGAAACTTCAAAAGGGCCAAAGTTGATCAAAGTTGCAAAACCTCACTCAAACCCTAATCCATGTGCTGGCTGACTTCAAAATTGATCCTATGGTCCTCCTCACTTCTTGCTGCGGAGGACACCCCTCTTGTCCTTGGCTAGCCATGAGCCCATACCTCTCTTACAAGCTTGACTTTTTTGCAAAAGACCCATACCAATCACAATAGGGCACAACCACTCTTCTGACCTACCCAAGATTGATAAGTGGACCAAATGAATCACAACACACCACACAACTCATGCTGAAGCTCTCTCATAGCCATAGTTCCAAGTTTATGACTCATATGCATTTTCATTCGAAACACACAACACAGCCTTCAAACACAAAAACAAACTTCACCACTGATCTCAAAATGTTCCACTGATCACAAACCAACCATTGAAACAGCCTGAAACCTCACATAAACCAAATACGATTTCTTCCCCTCTTTGAACAGAACTCAAGCAATCTCTCAAACTAGCCCAAATAAACTTCAAACAAGCTTTGCAAACACTTGAGGGAGGTCAGTAGAGTTGATTGGCAGCAAGGAACTGGTCCAGAAGCTCTTGGGTTGAAAGCTTCGATTCAGGTAACCATGGAAATTCATTTTTCCAGAACTCTTATTTCTTGTTTCTAAAATGATCTACATGCTTCCCTGAATGCAATGAGCTTTGAATTTTTGAAAATGATGCAGAAATGAGGATGTATTGTTTGTCTGAAATTTTGCCCGTAAATTTGATTTCTGTTTGTTCTCCATGATTCATGAAAAAGAAATGAGTTTTGTTGCTGGATTGTTGTTTAGGATATTTAGTTGAGTTGATCTGGAGGTTTTGGCATGATTTAGTGAGGTTTTGAGAGAGTTAGGTTGGAGGTCTCGCCGGAGAAGACGACCGGAAGTCTTCTCCGGCCACCTGAAACTCATTAAGCCCTAATTGTGTCATTAATTGTAGTTTGAATGTGGAGCGTAGATCAGGCTGACTAAGTCAATCCCCCGCGCGTTTCAATGGCCTGGATCCATCATTAAACCCTAATTCCATTTAATTAAATTAATTAATTAGTTTTAGTCAGTTTGAATCTTAGCCACTAGATCACGCGCGCAGTCAACTCCCGCGTCCCAGCTTTGAAACCCAGCCACTGGATCTGTTGACTTTCATTTATTTACATTTTTATTTCATTTTTATTCATTTGTTTTGCATATTTATTTTAAAATAGCTAGAAAAATCTCAAAAATATTTCCTTTTGCATTTTTGTTTCAAATATTTTTCTCAGTCAGAAAATTATTTTTATTTTATTTTTTGCATTAAAAATTATTTTTAAATCATTTAAATGATTATTTTTAATTAATTAATGAGAATTAATTAACTAAAAATACATTTAGGTATTTAAAAATCACAAAAAAATTCACATAGCATTTGAAAACATTTAAAAACATTTTCCAACTCTCAAACCAAATTTATTTTTTGTTCTTGATGCCTTTTGATTATTTTCTTTGGAATTAAATTCATTTTGAGGCAATATTTTGTGACAAACTTCAAAAATTCATTTCTGCCTAACCATTGAGAGTTGGATGATGATTCTTTTTGCATTGCATCTTGTATAGCATGTAGTTTATAGGATAAAATTGGTTTGAATTGATCTTGCATTTTCAATTTGTTTTTCATTTTTCTTGACAAGGTACCTTAAAACCCTAGCAATCTTAGGAAATTCACAACTTTCACTAGGTCAAGAGTTGGGTCCCCTCCTTTGGGCAGTGAGTTTGTATAGGTTTAGGGTTCCTTTGATTGAATTTTCAAATTTTTATCATGTCATTTGCTTCTGGTTTTGGATTTTGCTTTGTGTGTTGATCATAAACCCTAATTTATGCCTTCCTTTGCATCCATCTTCCATTTGCTTGCATACCATGACTTGCCATGCCATCTTGTGCATTCATTTGATTCATAATACATCTTAAGACATATTAGAATCATGTTTGATCATTGCATCTTTCATTTGCTATGTTATATGTCTTTTGCATTCCATAACTTTTCATGTATGTTCATGGTTCTAAACTTGCTTCTTTAGCATTCATATGCTTGTTTGATCACTCTCATGCCTTGCCTCATGTTTGCATCATCTCTTAGCATCATTAACATCATACTTATGCTTTTGGTTTTGGTTTGCATCATCACATTTCATCTCATTTGCATTGCATTTCATTTCTTGTGCTAACATTTCAGGTGGTAAGTTGTTTGAGAAGTGAATTTGCCTTCACTTCTCATAATCTCTTTTCATCTCTTCTATACTTCCCTTGCTGCATTTTGTATGTGTATTGGATTGAGCTTGCTCATTCTTGTTCATCTTACCTTCTTTCTTCAAGCAACCTGTCTTCTTAGGTGAAGCAAGTTGTTTTGCTTCTCTTTGCTTCGTGATCCTTTCATCTGCTTCTCTCCTTGGTGGCTCTTTGAAGATCCCTTTCTCTCTTAAGCCCCACAAACCCTAGGAATGACCAAGCATGATAAAAATTAGGGTTTGATTAGTCCCCCACTTAGTTTTGCCTTTGTGTCATCTTTGAGTCTTCTCTTCTCATCTCATAATCCAGAACTAAACCCTAAAGGTTTTAAGGCTTTGTGATTAAGCTTATGCCTGCATCCTTCTATTAGGATGTAGTGTATAACTTTAATCCTAAGTGTTAAACCCTTAATGTGTTTAAATCCTTTAATCAATCCATCTAACAATCACCAAGACATCAAGCTTGTAACTTGGGCCTTGCATTAGGGTTCTAATTCTTCCTTAACTGGTTAAGAAGGACTAACCCTAGTGTTAATGGACAAGTCCCCCTCAAGTTGTCTTACAAACCATAAAATTCACTTCTTCATCTTATCATTAACTAAAATCCACTTAATAAAGGCTTTGTTTTGTCATGAGGTTAATCCCTAATCATGGATTAAGTTGAGGAGTTTTTCTCAGCTTAAATGTTCTCATCTATTATCCTTCTATTAGGATGGTGTAATGAGTCCATTAAATCCTTGATTATGGCTTAAACTCATTACTTAACACTAAACAAAAACAACAAAAACATCTAAATAATCACAAGTAGGTTAATGATCTTAATCCTACTTCAGGGTGATTAAGTGTGAGATGCTGACTTCACACTTAAGGTATTCTCATTACCCCTAATCAGAGGGAGGATGTGATGAGTTTACTAACCCGTTGGTTTAGGCTTAAGCTCATTAACTTATGCAAAACACCAAAAATAATAACAAAACTGAAAACACAAAAAACAAACAATAATCGTCTCCTCCGGGATTCTTTTCTCACCCCATTCACACACAAACGAGAACTTGCTTCTTCCGTCTAATGCAAGACAGTTTGCACCTGAGCCAGACAGGTCATACACTTGAGCATAGACAAGCAAGCAGTTCATCAGTCGAATTATCTTTCAGTCTCTTTGGGTCGAACTACGGTGTTCTGACTTCCTCATTGCACGAGAGGATACGTAGGCATAACTTAACAGTTATCGAACAAAAGTCTCTGTATATTCCCCCTCTTTCCAGCCTTATTCTTTAAGCCTCATTCTTGAGCATTTCATTCTTGCTCTTACACTGACACTTCTCTTATACACTTCACTTTTCTTTTACACTGACACTTGCATTCTTTCCTCTTTTGCACACAAAATAGCACTGACACTACCCCTTTAAAACACAAATCTTTTAAGCGTGGATCCCGTCGAGTACGACGGACAATCTGGGTGCTAATACCTTCCCAGGTTGTAACCAACCCCCTTTCACAGTCTCTCTGGTTCGCAACCTTCTTATCCATATCTTTCTAGGTCTATGCAGCATTACCTTTCCTTCGGGATAAAAATGCCTAGCTGGCGACTCTTTTCTTTTCTTGAGTTCACCCTTGTGTGTTCTCATTTCCCTTTTCACCGACCGTTCGCGTCTGTACCCCTTCTGACCTTTGGCCTCATTTGGTGGGAGCGACAGCGGGTCTTTTATGCGATGTATTTTTTAACTGCATCTGAATTCACAGGAGATAAGAAATCCTTACCATCCATAGTAGTGAGCATCAGTGCTCCACCAGAGAAAACTTTCTTTACTATGAATGGGCCTTCGTAGTTTGGCGTCTATTTGCCCATGTGGTCTATGTGAGGAGGAAGAAGTCTTTTCAGAACAAGCTTTCCCACTTGGTATTCTCGAGGTCTGACTTTATGATTGAAGGCTTTCTTCATTCGTTTCTGGTACAACTGCCCATGACAGATGGCTGCTAATCTCTTTTCTTCAATCAGACTCAGAGTATTATATCTAGATCGGACCCATTCTGCTTTGTCCAGTTTCACATCCATCATTACCCGTAAGGAGGGTAGTTCAACTTCAACAAGTAGGACAGCTTCCATACCATACACAAGATGATAAGGTGTTGCCCTAGTAGATGTTCTGATAGAGGTTCGGTACGAAGCTGCTTCAACCCATTTGGTGAAGTAATCAATGGCTACCAGGATGAATCTGTGACCATTTAAAGCAGTCAGTTCAATCTTTCCAATGATATCAATGCCCCACATGGCGAAGGGCCAAGGTGAAGACATTACATTCAAAGGATTCGGAGGCATATGCACTTTATCTGCGTAGATCTGGTATTTGTGGCATTTCTGGCATAGGCACAACAGTCTGCATCCATTATGATCCAATAGTAACCTGATCTTAATAGCTTCTTTGCCATTGCATGTCCTCCGGCATGGGTACCAAAAGAACCTTCATGTACTTCGTGCATCAGTAGGTCTGCTTCCTTCTTGTCAACACATCTGAGTAAGACAATATCGAAGTTTCGCTTGTACAAAGAACCATCAGCATTGAGGAAGAAAATTACGGCTAGCCTTCTTAATGTCTTCTTATCGTTTGACAATGCCCCAGGTGGGTATGTCTGAGTTTCCAAGAAGCATTTGATGTCATGGTACCAAGGCTTATTATCAGTGACAGTGTCCACAGAGAAAACATATGCTGGTCTGTCCAGTCTGGATACCAAAATCCGAGGTACATAGTTAGCAGCCTGTACTTTGATCATGGATGAAATGGTAGCCAAGGCGTCTGCAAACTGATTCTCATCTCGAGGGATATATTCAAGCTTAATTGTTGTGAAGAAGGTCAACAATCTCCTCGTATAGTCATGGTAGGGAATCAGATGCTCCTGATGAGTGTACCACTTGTCGTTGGTCTGGTTGATTACCAAAGGTGAATCTCCGAATACATTCAAGGTTTTGATCCTGAGGTCAATGGCTTCCTCAAGTCCCATGATACAAGCTTCGTATTCTGCTTCGTTGTTAGTGCATGCAAAGGTGAGCCTTGGTGAGAAAGGCATATGAACCCCTTTAGGTGTAATAAGCACTGTACTAACCCCACGACCGTTGCAATGAACTGCCCCGTCAAACATCATAGTCCATGCTTCTTCTGGATCAGGCCCTTTAGTGTGAATAGGCTCTTCATAATCTTTCGCTTTTAAAAACATGATGTCTTCATCAGGGAAGTCAAGTCTCATAGGCATGTAATCATCAATGGGTTGCTCAGCCAGATAGTTAGACAATACACTGCCCTTGATGGCTTTCTGAGAGGTGTACTGAATGTCATATTCTGTTAGAATCATTTTCCACCTGGGAACCCTTCCGGTAAGTGCTGGCTTCTCAAATATGTACTTTACTGAATCTATCTTTGAGATCAATAAGGTAGTATGAGTCAACATATACTGTCTTAGTCGGCGAGAAGCCCACGCTAAAGCACATCAAGTTTTCTCGAGCAGTGAATAACGTTGTTCACAGTTGGTAAACTTTTTTCTTAGGTAGTATATTGCATACTCTTTTCGACCAGAATCGTCATGCTGGCCCAACACATACCCCATCGACTCTTCTAATACTATAAGGTACATGATTAGAGGTCTTCCTTCGACTGGAGGCATGAGAATTGGAGGTTCTTGCAGATATTCTTTGATCTTGTCAAAAGCTCTCTGACAATCATCGTTCCACCTGACTATTTTCTCTTTTCTTAACAGTTTGAACAAGGGTTCACAGGTTGTAGTGAGATGAGATATCAACCTTGAAATGTAGTTCAATCTACATAAGAACCCTCGAACTTCTTTCTCAGTCTTAGGTGCAGGCATTTCCTGAATAGCTTTGACTTTATCGGGATCAACCTCAATTCCTTTTTCACTTACAATAAAACCCAGCAGCTTACAAGAATGTACCCCGAATGTGCACTTGTTGAGGTTCAACCTTAACTGATACTTTCTCAGATGCTTGAAAAGTTTCAACAGATTCGCCAAATGATCTTCCTCTGTAAGGGACTTAGAAATCATATCATCCACATAGCACTCAATTTCTTTATGGATCATATCATGGAATATGTTACCATAGCCCGTTGATATGTTGCATCGGTGTTCTTCAGACCAAACGACATGACCTTGTAGCAGAACGTGCCCCAAGGTGTGATGAAAGTTGTCTTCTCCATGTCTTCAGGTGACATCTTAATCTGATTGTATCCGGATAATCCGTCCATGAAGGAAAATACCGAGAACTGAGTTGTGTTATCCACCAATATATCAATGTGAGGTAATGGGAAATCATCCTTCGGGCTAGCTCTGTTCAGGTCCCGGTAATCAACACACATACGCACCTCTCCATCCTTCTTAGGTACGTGTACAATGTTAGCAACTCACGGAAGGTAACTAGTTACAGCAAGAAAACCGACATCCCACTGCTTTTGTACTTCCTCTTTGATTTTCATGGCCATGTCTGGGCGAGTATGGCACAACTTCTATTTAACTGGTGGACAATCCTCTTTTAGTGGCAGTATGTGCATGACAATATCTGTATTCAGACCTGGCATATCTTTATAGAACCAAGAAAAGACGTCGACATATTCTCGAAGCATACTGACGAGTTGTTCTTTCACTGGAGCTTGCAGACTGACACCGATCTTCACCTCTTTTACATCTTCCTCGGTACCAAGATTGATAGTCTCAACCTCCTCCTGATGAGGAGCAATCACGTTTTCCTCTTGTCTCAATAACCTGGCCAACTCTTCAGGAAAATCATAGTCTTCATCAACCCCTTCATCTGCTTGATTAATCAGATTGTCAAAGTCATACAAGGTCATAGCAGTGTCGTTGTCGGTGCAATCTGGAAGGCTATCTCTGCAAGGGTTGAGATTTGTTCATTTTAGTGATTGATTTTATCTTATTTAGAAAAAGTGAATGAAGTTTATTAAGAAAAACATTGCCATTTATTGTTTTGTGCGAAAACAAAATGAAAAGACAGTGAGCGAAAAAGATTGTTTGCAAAAGATGTCCATTGTTCATTAATTTCTATTTGCACAAAATACATATATGGCCCTATTACAAAATGATTCCTGACACCTTGGGCAAGATGCAGGACTTGATGCATGCTTAAACAGGAAATAATAATTACTCTGCAGCAGTAACCCTTATAATTTCCTGGGAAGACTAGTTGAGGACTTGTTGGCCCGAGACTCTTGGACGAATCCAGCTTTCTAGGTTGTAGTCGCTTTCAGCCTCGTCTTCCACATTGTTGATAGCATCCAGGGTCAACATTCCCCCACTTATGAACTTGGGAGCTTCAGCAGCCTCCTCTTGGACCTGTCGGCATGGTCTTTAACCCAACCCGAACTCATCTTTAACAACCTTCCGAACTTGTTTGTAAGAAGCAATGGAAGTACCAGACACTTTAGCTGTTGCTTCATTGACATTGATAGCTTCAAAACCCTGACTCATCGTTTCATGGATCTCCCCATCCATCTCAATATACTTGTAAGTAGCTAGATGACTGACAAAAATGTCTTCCTCTCCACAAATTGTTATAATTTGGCCTACCCACTCGTATTTTAACTTCTGGTGAAGGGTCGATGTTACGGCGCCAGCGACATGAATCCAGGGTCAACCCAACAAACAGTTGTAGGCAGGTTGAATGTCCATCACATAGAAGGTAGTTTTTTGAAAACCCGTGGGCCAATCACCACATGCAGCTCAATTTCTCCAAGAACCGATCTCTTAGAACCGTCAAAGGCTCTCACAACTAGGTTACTCGGATGGAGTGCAAGACCATCATATTCCATCTTGACCAAGGCTTTCTTTGGAAGAACATTGAGAGATGATCCGGTATCAACAAGGACATGAGAAAGTACGACACCTTTGCATTCCAAAGTGATATGCAAAGCCTTGTTGTGATTACGCCCTTCCGTAGTCAGATCAGCATCGGTGAACCCTAGTCCGTGACTAGTATTGTCATTTGAAACCACCTTTTCTAGCTGATTAACTGAAATCTCCTCAGGCATATAAGTTGCGTGCAAGACTTTGAGCAATGCATTCCTGTGAGCTTCGGAACACATGAGTAGAGATAGAATGGAGATCTTGGAGGGTGTCTGGTGGAGCTAGTCCACAACTTTGTAGTCACTCTTCTTGATAATCCTCATAAACTCATCTACATCATGATCAAAGGATGTCTTCTGAGCTTCTTTAGTAATTGGATCTTCAGGCACCGCACTCTTGCCTTTTGCTTTGGCAGCAGCTTCTGCTTCAACATTAATTCTTGGGAACTGTGAGGCAAAGAGACGTCCGCTTCGAGTGAAGCCTCTGCCTCCCCCTACATTATCAATTTGTGGTGTAGAAGAGTCAAGAGTAACTTTCTTTCTGTTGCAATAAAGATCTGAGCCGTAGTTCCAAGGCACGACACTCCTGTTGTCATATGGAACTGGTCCAGGTACCGTGATGGTGACCTGACTGATTGTTGTGGAAGAAGGAGTTGTGATAGTTTGTGGATCATAATAGATCGTGACAGGTGGTCTGATGGGAGATGGTGCTGGTGCAGGAAGTTGTTGATGTTGATGTTGATGTGAGTTGTTGTCAAAAGAATATGGAACATGAATGGTTGCTGGGTTGTAATAAATGGTGACCGTTGAGATGTCGTCATTGATGGTTGCTGTTATTGTAGTAGACTCTGTTGAGATAATGTTTGCTGATGTTGTAGGAGATTCCTTTGAAAGGGTGTTTGCTGATGTTGTAGGAGAGAGGTTTGTTGATGTTGTAGAAGTGGGAATCGTTGAAGTGATTTGTAGGATGCCTTCTCTGATAAGACTGATGATACCAATATTCAAATTTGCACAACCATTAGCAGAAATCTTGCAAGCTTCACAACAGGCCTCAAAACCTGGAAACACTTGGCACTTCAATAGTTGAGCCTTACCTTCGGCCAGTGGTGTTTGAATACTTGTAATGTCATCAATAAGAACATATGGTTGGTCTTACTCAATGGCATTAATCCTCAGTCCACCGTGATTCGGTATTGGATTCTTTGTGACATTTGGTGGCGGTACAAAATTCAAAGATTTGGAGTCAATCAAATCTTGAACTTTCATGTGCAAGGCCCTACATTTCTCTGTTGTATGGCCAGGTGCATTGGAGTGAAAAGCACATCTGGCGTTGACATCATAGTTCCTTGGAAGATTCAGAGGATCTGGTGGAGTCAAGGTTCTTAATTAAATCAAATTAAGCTTCAATAGCTGTGGAAGTAGAGCTGTATAGGGCATCGGGATGTGATCGATAACCCTGTTGATTTGTGAAGGCCTTTGTTGGAAAGGACATTGTTGTTGATTGTTGTTGTTGCTATAAGATCTATGCTATTGAGGAAACTGTTGTTGCTGAGGATATTGTTGTTGTTGAGGGAAGTGTTGTTGTTGTGGTGCTGGAGTAGGGATGGTGACAACAACTACTGATCTTTGTATACACTGGGGCCTACCTCTGCCAATATGAACTGAGTTGGTTTCACCCATTATTCTAAATCCTGATAAGGGTTTCCTTGTATTGCTGGAGCTAGCACCATTGTCAGAGATCTTACCCATCTTCAAAAGACTTTCAATTCTCTCACCAGCTATAACCACATCAGTAAAACTGGTAGAAGAGAAAGCAGCAAGTCGGACAATGTAAGTTCCTTGCAATGTGTTCATAAACATATCATCCATTTCTCTTTCAGACATAGGTGGCTGGACAACAGTAGCAAGTTATCTCCACCTTTGGGCATATTCCCGAAAACTTTCTCTTGACGACTAAGACATACCTATTAGGAGGGTTCTGTTGGGAGCCATATCCAAGTTGTACTGATATTGGCGTATAAAGGCCTCGGCTAAGTCCTTCCAGTTTCTGACAGTAGCCCTTGACAGGTGTGAATACCACTCTCTGGATGCCCCAATCAAGCTATCTTCAAAGTAAAACATCCACAGCTTCTCATCCACGGTATAAGCTTTCAATCTCCCCAGAAAAGATTGAAGATGGGTACGAGGACAAGAGGTACCAGTATACTTCTCAAAGCATGGAGGTTTGAACTTGTGGGGGATCCTGACTTGTTCTACTAGTCCCATATCCATCACATCAAATCCCAGAGAGTTTTGGGACTCCAAGGATCTCAACTTCTCAGATATCTCGTCCAGACGATGATCATAAACTTCATCAGCCCCAGCACCTAATACTGTAAACTGCTCATCCTGGGGATCTTCTTTCAGAATACGATCTCCGGTGTTTCTCTGAGTGTTTCCAATAATATTGACTTTAGGGTTGATGTGGGGCCCAAACTATGGTGGGTTTGCTTGTGGCTGATCGTGCGTGTTGTTACTTGTACCCCCAGTGCCTGCATGGTTATCTTCTGGAGTTTTCCGCTCGACTAACTCCCTCAATCTTTCCTGGGTCCATGTTAGCCCAGTCATCACAGCCATGAATTGATTCATCTGAGTCCTCACTTATCTCCTCACATCAGTCATCTGAGTCCTCACGTCTGTCAGTTCTTGCTGAAGTTGATCCATCTGTAAGCTCAGAAGGTTGTTTCTGGTTGGGTATCTGTGGATGCGATTGACGGGAAAGACTCTCCTACGCGCAATATTTCCTGAAACACACAACAAAGTGAGAAAACAACAACAAAAACACCTGCAAAACAAAGAAAATGAGGTTAGCATGCAATGTAGTATGTCTATTTGTCTTCAGAGGGTATCCGGTTTGGTTCTTTGGTTTTGACCTTCCAGACCTTTGGGAATGATGAAGATGTTGAAGCAATCAAAGTCTAAAAGAATATCCAAGAGAAAATCCAAGTAACACATAAACCATAACATTACAAAATGCCAAAATACATAGTTTATGATTACAACAAATTCCCATGGTGGGTCAGAATACAATCAAGTCAAGAATACAAACAAAATCACCATAGAGAATTAAAGTGCAACCAAAATAAAATACAAGTAAAAGAGAAATCAAACATCCAGCCCAAATTCATCCTCCTTGACTTCCTTCAGGAGAGCATCAGTCACTGGTCCAACTGGATGCTCTGTGATGGTCCTGATAAGAAGGTTCCTGGTTGCAATGGCACTTGTCAACTCTTGGTACTTGTCTTGTTCTTTTGATCTCTTCAACCCTGCCAGGAGTTTCAGCTTGGAGATTTCCTTCTGTGCTGCTAACAGGGCTTCCTGACTCTTCTTCTCATTGGCTTCCAGCTGCTCTATCTTAGCTTTTGTCTTCTGATCTTCTTGCAAACGAGCTTCAGTGATTCTGATCCATCTAGCCTGACTCTCTTCTAGGTAGTGCTCAGCTCCGGCTTTCTGAATCTTGGCTTCTTTGCAAGCATTCTTCAATACCAGCTCTCCTGCTCGGGCTTTTCTGATGAAGTCCTTTGTCTTCTTTATCTTAGTCACATGCTCGATACGGAGCTTCTCTAACCTCTCAATGTCCAGACGACTGTCATTCCTTTCCCAAAGAGTCTTCTTCAAGGCTTCAGCTAATTGGGCATTTCTTTCTTTCAACTTCTCAAATTCCTCCAAACTGACTGTAGCTATAGGCTCAACTGCTGATGGCCCTGGTACATCCTCCAGGGTGAATGGTATGCGAGTGATTTATCCTCTGATGTGAGACCATTCAATGTACTGAGTTGAAGCTATGTTGTTACACTTCCCCGGAATATCAGTCCCTTTTGTATGTATGTTGTCCCAAGCCCAGACTGCTTGTCGGACGGTGGCATGATTGTTCAAAATAGCACAGTAAAGAGATTCTGCTAAGTCCTGCTCTCAAGGTGGGTGTACTAGGGAATACCCTAACTGTCTTTTGAAAAGCAAAGGGTTGTAGTTGATGTAACCCTTCACTCCAATAAGAGGTACATTAGGATATTGTCCACATCTGGTAATTATGTCTATGCCCTTGGTGTTATGAGTACACCACCTGATGTCTTCAGAAGTAAGGGCTATCATCCTCTTAGCCCAATTCCTTGACTGATGTGGATTCAAGAAAGCTTCCGTCTTCAGCATATGTCTCATCAACCAACAGTAGAAAAGGGGTGCATAACATCTGACCAGTCTCCCTCTCTGCTTCTCATTCCTCTGATGCACTGAGTAGTAGAAATCCCCTAGCAAGGTAGGTACTGGGTTCTTGAGCATGAAGATGTGGATGGAATTCTTTCTTATAAACTTAGGCTTGTCTGCAAACAAGATGATACCATAAATGCTGATGTCGCTCCCACCAAATGACATCGGGCCAGAAGGGGTACAGACGCGAACGGTCGGCGAAAGAGAGAACACCAGGATGAACTGAAAAGAGTCGCCAGCTAGGCATTTTTATCCCGAAGGAAAGGTAATGCTGCATAAACCTAAGAAAAGATGGATAAGACGGTCGCGAACCAGAGAAACTGAGAAAGGGGGTTGGTTACAACCTGGGAAGGTATTAGCACCCAAATTGTCCGTCGTACTCGACGGGATCCACGCTTGAAAGTTTGTGTTTTAAAGGGGTGGTGTCAGTGCTATTTTGTGTGCAAAAGCTGGAAAAGAATGCAAGTATCAGTGCAAAAGAAATGTGAAATGAAGTGGAGAAGTGTCAGTGTAAGGAAAGAGTCCAAAGCTCAAGACTATGAGGCTCAAAGAATAATGCTGGAGGAGGGGGAATATACAGAGACTTTTGTTCGATAACAATTAAGTTATGCCTACGTATCCTCTCGTGCAATGAGGAAGTCATAACACCGTAGTTCGACTCAAAGAGACTGAAAGATGAATTGACTTATGAAATGCTCACTTATCTATGCTCAAGTGTATGACCTGTCTGGCTCAGGTGCAAATTGTCTTGCATTAGACAGAAGAAGCAAGTTCTCGAATATGAGTGAATGAGGTGAGAAAAGAATACCGGAGGAGACGATTATTGTTCGTTTTTGATGTTTTCAATCTTTTATTTCTTTTTTGAGTTTATCATAAGAAAATGAGCTTAAGCCTAAACCAAGGGTTAATAAACTCATCACATCTTCCCTTTGATCAGGGGTAATGAGAATACCTTAAGTATGAAGTAAACACCTCACAATTAATCACCATGATGCAGGATTAAGATCATTAACCTACTTGTAATTATTTAGATGTTTTTTTTTATTGTTAAATAATGAGTTTAAGCCATAATCAAGGATTTAATGGACCCATTACACCATCCTAATAGAAGGATGATAGATGAGAACATTTAAGCTGAGGAAGGCTCCTCAACTTAATCCATGATTAGGGATTAACCTCATGACAAAACAAGCCTTAATTAAAATGGATTTTAGTTAATGGTAAGATTAAGAAATGAATTTTATGGTTTGTAAGACAACTTGAGGGGGACTTGTCCATTAACACTAGGGTTAGTCCTTCTTAACCAATTAAGGAAGAATTAGAACCCTAATGCAAGGCCCAAGTTACAAGCTTGATGTCTTAGTGATTATTAGATGGATTGATTAAGAGGTTTAAACACATTAAGGGTTTAACACTTAGGAATAAAGTTATACACCACATCCTAATAGAAGGATACAGGCATAACCCTAATCACAAAGTCTTAAAACCTTTAAGGTTTAATCCTTGATTAAGAGATGAGAAGAGAAGACTCAAAGATGACACAAAGGTAAAACTAATGGGGGACTAATCAAACCCTAATTGTGATCATTCTTGGGTGTTCCTAGGGTTTATGAGGCTTGCAAGAAGATCTTCAAGAGAAAAGCCACCAAGGAAGAAGCAGGATGAAGGAAGGAGAATCAGAAAGAAGCAAGACAACTTACTTCACTTAAGAAGATAAGTTGCTTGAAGAAAGAGAGAGAGGAAGGAGCATGAATGAGCAAGCTCACTATAATTCACAAGTAAAATGCAGCAATGATGCATAAGAGAGATGAGAAGAGATTATGAGAAGTGAAGGCAAATTCACTTCTCAAACACTTACCACCTGGAAAGTTAGCAAAAAGAAATGAAATGAAATGAAAATGAAATGAATGCAAAGGTGAAAGTCAAAACCAGAAGCATGTTCATGATGCTAATGATGCAAAGAGATGACATAAATGTATGTCATGAGATGAGGATGATCATACAAAGGATGGGAATGCAAATGAGACATGTGAGAAGCATGAAAGTTCATGAATGCATATGACATTAAATGAAAACAAAAACATGGCAAATGAATGATGCAATGATCAAGCATGATTTCAATATGTCCTAAGATGTCTTATATGTCATGTGGATGTACAAAATGTCATAGCAAGTTCATGTATGCAAGCTTATGTAAGATGGATACAAAGGAAGATGCAAATTAGGGTTTATGCACAACATGAAATGCAAAATTCAAAATCAGAAGCAAATGGTAAGATAAAAAATTGAAAATGGAACCAAAGGGACCCTAAGCCTATACAAGTTCACTGCCCAAAGGGGAAGGTCAGAAGCTTAACCTAGAAGGACATATGATTTTCTTAAATTTCTAAGGTTTTAAGGGTGATTCTAAAGGGAAAATGCCAAACAAATTGAAAATGCATTATAAAAATGAAACAAATTTTTTATAGATGCTTGAAACCATGTATAATACAATGCAAAAAGAACCATTCACAAACTCAACTTGGATCAAAAGTTATGAATTTTTGAAGTTAGGGTTAAAGATATTCAAATTAAAGAACCCTAATTCAAATGAAAATTGTCAAAGTGTGATCAAAACCAAAAAGAAATTTGTATTATGAGTTTGTAAATGTTTGTAAATGTTTGAAAAGGCTCTCTAAATTGTTTTGGGATTTTTAAATACTTAAATGTATTTTTAATTAATTAATTCTCATTAACTAATTAAAAATAATCATTTAAATGATTTAAAAATATTTTTTAATGCAAAATATAATAATAAAAATATTTTTGGGTTGTGAAAATTTATAAAATGTTTGATAAAAATTTTCAGAATTTTTTGATGTGTTTTACTATTTTTTAAAATTCGTATGAAATAAATAAGAAAAATGTGAAATAAAACTAATTAAATGAAATAAAAATGGAAAGTCAGCTAATCCTAGGGTGGAGATTCAAAGCTGGGTTGGAGGGAATTGACCCCGCGCGCATCTGGACTGCTGAAATTCAAATTCACTAATTACACAATTAAACCCTAATCTGAACCCTAATGACATACAGGTGACCGGAACAGTGTTCCAGTCATCTTCTCCGGCTGCTCTCTCACTCAATCTCTCTCAATACGCCATGAAACCTCACTAAACTCTCCAGAATCAATCATTAGACAACTCTAAACAAGAATCCAGCAATCAAAATCATTTATTTTCACTCAAGATCAAGAATCAAAGGCAAACGGAAAACACGCAAAATTTTCAAAAGCTTCATACATGCTTGTTTCTCACTCATTTTCAAAACTAAATAGATCATGATGATCAGCAAAGCATGCAGAATATTTCTATAACAAGAAATTACATTTCTGGAAAATTTGTTCTTGAAGTTACCTGAAATGGAGCTTTCGAAAATGGCACTGTCTGGTCCTCTCTTTGGTGCTTTTCCCCTTCTTTTGACTCCCTCTTGCTTCTGGGATGCTTGGCTGAAGCTTTTGTGGACTCTTTTTTGAAGTTTGCTGAAGTTCTGTTCAAGGGGGGGGGGGCCAAAATCGTGTTTTTGATATGGCTGTTTTTAGGGCAAGATGAAGGGTGGGAAATGATCAGGGGTTGATGGTGAGTTGTTCTATGAAGTTTGTTTGAAGGTTTGTAGCTTGTGTGATGAGTTTCGAATGAAAATGCAAAGAGGGGAGTTTTGGTGAATGATGACTTGTGTGAGGATTCTGGCTTGCTTATTGTGTGTAATGGCTTGTATTTGGTCCATGTATCAAGTCTTGATAGGTCAGAGAGTTGTTGGTGGCCTATGTTGATTGGTATGGTTCATCTTGCAAAAAGTCAAGGTTAGGTGTTCTTTGAGGTATGGGCAAATTCAGGCCAAGGACAAGGGCATGTCCTACGCAGCTTGATTCATGGGCAACCATGGAATTCAGATTGAGGCCAATTAGCAAGTGGATTGAAGTTTGTGGGGGGTTTTGCAAATTTCATGAAGTTTGGCCCTTTCTTGATTTCTTCATGCACAAGTCATGAAACTTGGGAGTTCTTGGCACAAATCTGACTTTTAGGCATTGCACAAAGTTGGTATGATGATTAGAAGTCACTTTGAGGTCACAAATTTGCTTGACATGAGGTTTTGCAAAAATCCCTCTTTGACATGGAACTTGAAATTATGTGATTTTTGCCAACTTTGGAAAGCCATAACTTGAGTTCCAAAATGAATTAGGTCTTGTTCTTGTACTTTTTGAAAATGGAATGATCCAATATACAACTTTCATGACCAAGAATTTTTCATTTGTAGCACTTTTGGTTGAGAAAGAGGAGGTTGAAAAACTTTCCCAAAATGGAAAGTTTACATTACAAGTCATTTCCATTTTTGGCAACTTTTGGTTTTGCTCACTTTTCTTCAAATTTGTGAAATTACAAGCACTTAAATGATCAAATAAAGACCATATAACTTCAATTTGATGAAAAATCCACTTTGGTTCCATGGATGGGGGCCTCAGATGCCCTGATTTGGCTCTGACCTGCTCAAGAAGTTACCCAGTGATCAGATGACTTCCATAATGAATTTCTTCATCAAACTTGGTATGTATGATCCTTATAACATATTGAGACCAGTAGAAACAAAAATGACCAAAAAAATTGGAGTTATGGCCTCTGAAACCAAAACCCTAATTTCAGGTCATCTGTGTAGTTAAACCTGGCTCTACTTCCATGCTTTCCAAGTTCTTGTGAGTTTCTGACTTTCTTGATCTTGGGAGGATATAATATGATGCTTGAACATACATGGACTCTCTTGAGATGATTGAAGACCTTTGGAGTGGCTCAGAAGGACCTTGGATTGCTCAGATCACAAACCCTAGATGCATATGACTTTGAACCAATGCAGTGAAGCAAGAATGCAACATGATATGATATGATTGAACTTATGCAAATGAAAAGATCACAAGCCATGGTGTGAACTTAGTGAGGGAAAATTTGGGGTGTTTACAGCTGCCCCTATTCAAAAATGAGTTAGCTGTGCAGGATGTAAGCGATGGGCTTAACATACAAACGAGATAACTTGTGGTTGAATACCAGAGACAGTCCAAACTTTGCACTCACTGGGTGAAGAAGAAAAGGGATATAGATTGTAAAAGGTAGTATAGTACGATTATACATATGCGGGCGATGGAGGACGATCGTTGAGCAGAGGACGACTGCTAGATAAAGCAATGACGGGGACGGCCGACATGCTGGGGAAATAAAGAGATCATGATGGGGACGGCTATCGGGAAAAGAAACAAAATTCTCTGGGGTTTAAGAATAAAGGCAATGATGGGGACGACCATTAGGTTAAATGATGAGGTATGGTTATCAAAGGTGAAGGACGATCACCTAGCAGGGGACGGCTGCTCTGCCGGGGATAAGATGAGGGACGATCATCTAAGGTGAAGGACGATCACCTGGCAAGGTACGGTTGCCGAAAGTACCACAACATAGGACAAATGTCGGGTAGAAAAGGTCGACGATGGGGACGACCATCGGATAAGCATGATGAAGGACGATCATTAAGAGGTGAAGGACGATCACCTAGCAGGGTATGGCTACTCTCGGAGTTTATCATGACATATGACGAATGTCAGATAACAAGATCAATGATGGGGACGACCATCGGATACAAAATGATGAAGGAAGATCATCAAAAGGTGAAGGACGATCACCTAGCAGGGTACGGCTGCTAAACATCACGACATAGGACGAATGTCGGATAAAAAGGGGTCCAATAATGGAGACTCCGCTGGGAGAAGGATGAGGGACGTCATCCAAAGGTGAAGGACGATCACCTAGCAGGGTACGGCTGCCGAAAGTATCATGACATAGGACGAATGTCAGATAGAAAAAATAAATTTTGCTAGGGATTTGCTGGGGAATCTTCTAGGGAATGGTAGATACAGATGAGTATCTATATTCAAGGAAGGAAAAGGTATAAGTGTTTGACGCTGTGTATAGATTAAAGATGCGGACGAGCATCCTTAAGACTATGATATGGACGAGTATCGGTAGAAACAAACGCTGACGCATGTTCAGAGATGATGATACGGACGAGTACCAACTGGTTAACAAAGAACACGGACGAGTGTTGAATCTGGGAAAAGATAAATGGTGTATATAAGATACGAATGAGTATCTGTATGAGTACAAAGTATGAGTGAGACACAGACGAGTGTTCAACTTGCTGGGGAGAGTATGATACAGACGAGTATCATAAGAGGAAGTGTGTAAGTTATGTACTTATGAGTGTAAAAGATATTCTTGTGATCTGTGGGGATAAAATGACACAGACGGGTGTCGAAAGAAGTGTATCATAAACAAGTGTTTGGTTTACAATGAGTGTTTTGGCAACCATGCTGGGGGATGGTGACACGGACGAATGTCCAAAGAGTGTATAGATACCTGTTTGTGGTTTATATCTTCATGGGAATGATGTGACACGGGTGAGTGTCGAAAAGAGTATAAATTGATATGTATTAGTGAGTGCAAAGGGGACGCTTTGGCTTTCTGCTAGGACTGTGAGTTTTTTTTTATACATTGCTGACGGCATGTTGGTATATACAGGTGTTTGATTCAAAACATGGGTTGTGACTATGCAATATGTTTGATTTTTTTGCCGCAATTCTCCGTATTAGACGGAATGCTACGCTCTGAGGTGATTTATGATGCGAATTCCATGATTATGCAAAAGATACTGATCCGGGATTCGGGTCCCATTGTTGTGAAGATCTCTGATTGATCTGTTTGAAGTGATATCTCAGCTGGGCATGAGATCATTGGTAGACCTAATATGTGATTCTGCTTGGGGAAATAGGTCATTGATAGACCTATCTTGGTGATAAGGAGCCCAGCTGGGGCTGTGGAAGCCTTCGTCACTTTGTCGTGAGATCCTCAGATATTGCTCTTCCGGATAGAGGTTGCAGCTCTGTGGGAGATGATTCCCTGTCTAGCACTTGGCTGGGGAGGAATGATTACTGAACGATCTTCCTGGAGATTTCTATGGGGATCCTGCTGAGGATGATGAACTTAGCTGGGGAAATGAGCCCCTTCTGATGCTGCTCTTGAGAAAGTGCTGGAGAAGTGATGCCTAGCAGCTCTGATGGGGAGAAGCTTTCACATCCCATGTTGCGCTGAATACCTGCAATCCTGTTAAGACAAAGAAACGTACAAGTTCCCTGAGGCATCCCTTACCGGATTCCATCATAGGAGTTTAGACACTCCTGGGAGTAATATATTTTCTGTAAGCATGTGATTAGAAAAGGCGCATCTGTATTTATGCAACCATTATATCAAGGATATCAGACATTTTTGCAAATAAAATGAAGAAATGTACAAGACTAAGTGTGACTGAAAATCTGATTTTATTAATTTGTGTGCCCTGAATTGGCAAGTACAGTCAAAGAAACAAATCCCCTGAAATGAGGAGATCGTTACAAATTGAGAAACAAAAAGGTGCTGGCAATGTTAATGACGCTTCAGTGAGCTTCCCTTTGCTATGACCCGTATGACTTTTGACGTTCTTCTCATCCTGCTTTCTGAAGAAGGCTGGTTCTGACTGATGCTTTAACCTTTCGAAGTTTGCCATGTTGTGGGTGATACAGACGAATTCAGAATGCAGTTGTTCGCTTATTCCCTTATTTTGCATGGATCCCCCTTTCGGGTTTTCAATCCACCGGGATACCCATTTTTGCCTGAGCTGTCCAATGCGGCTTTTCAACTCAGCGGGTGTACATTTTTCTTTATTTTTTCCTTATTTTTGCCCGAGTCTTTTATTCTGTTTTTGACTCGCCGGGATGCCCTATTTTTTCCTGGACTTACATTCTGTTTTTATGTCCAGCGGGTCATTTTATGCGAAGTATTTTTAAACTACATCTGAATTTACAGGGGATAAGAAATATTCGCCATCCATAGTAGTGAGCATCAGTGCTCCACCAGAGAAAACTTTCTTTACTATGAACGGACCATCGTAATTCGGAGTCCACTTGCCCCTGTGGTCTGTATGAGGAGGAAGGAGTCTTTTCAGCACAAGATCTCCTACTTGGTATTCCCGAAGCCTGACTTTCTGATCGAAGGATTTCTTCATTCTCTTCTGATATAACTGCCCATGACAGATTGCAACTAATCTCTTTTCTTCAATCAGATTCAGTTGTTCGTACCGGGATCGGACCCACTCTGCTTCATTCAATTTGACATCCATTAGTACCCGCAAGGAGGGTAGTTCAACTTCAACAGGTAGGACTGCCTCCATACCATACACAAGCTGATACGGTGTTGCCCCAGTGGATGTTCTGATTGATGTACGATACCCATGCAAGGAAAATGGTAGCATTTCATGCCAATCTTTGTATGTGACCACCATCTTTTGCACAATCTTCTTGATATTCTTGTTAGCTGCCTCCACAGCGCCATTCATCTTTGGCCTGTAAGGGGAAGAATTGTGATGTTGGATCTTGAAGTCCCATCACAGTTCTGCCATCATTTTATTGATCAAATTGGAACCATTATCAGTAATGATCCGCTCAGGCACTCCATACCGACAGATGATGTCTCTCTTCAGGAATCAGGCTACCACTTGCCTGGTGACATTTGCATACGAGGCTGCTTCAACCCACTTGGTAAAATAGTCAATGGAAACCAGGACGAATCTGTGGCCATTTGAAGCAGTCGGTTCAATCTTGCCAATCATATCAATGCCCCACATGGCAAAGGGCCAAGGTGAAGACATCACGTTCAAAGGATTTGGAGGCACATGCACTTTATCCGCATAAATCTGGCATTTGTGGCACTTTCTGGCATATGCACAACAGTATGCATCCATTGTGATCCAGTAGTAACCTAACCGTAGCGATTTCTTAGCCATTGCATGTCCTCCAGCATGGGTACCAAAAGATCCCTCGTGCACCTCGTGCATCAACAAGTCTGCCTCTGCTTTATCAACACACCTGAGAAGTACCATATCAAAGTTTCTCTTGTATAAGGAACCATCAGCGTTCAGGAAGAAACTACCAGCTAGCCTTCTTAATGTCTTCTTATCATTGGAAGATGCCCCAGGTGGGTATGTTTGATCCTCCAAGAAGCATTTGATGTCATAGAACCAAGGCTTATCATCCTTAGCAAGGTCTGCTGAGAATACGTATGATGGTCTGTCAATTCTGGATACTGAAATCCGAGGCACAAAGTTGGCAGCTTGAACTTTGATCATGGACGAAATGGTAGCCAGAGCATCTGCAAACTGATTTTCATCTCGGGGGATATACTCAAGCTTGACTGCTATGAAGAATGTGAGTAACCTCCTTGTATAATCCTGATATGGAATCAGATTCTCCTGGTGAGTGTACCATTTGCCGTTGGTTTGATTGATTACCAGAGCTGAATCTCCGAATACAGTTAAAGTCTTGATCCTGAGGTCAATGGCTTCCTCAAGACCCATAATACAAGCTTCGTATTCAGCTTCGTTGTTAGTGCAGTTAAAAGTGAGTTTTTCCGAGAAAGGCATGTGAACTCCTTTAGGTGTAATAAGTACTGCACCAACACCACGACCATTCATATTAACAGCCCCATCAAACATCATTGTCCATTCTTCTTCTGGGTCAGGCCCTTCAGTGTGAATAGGCTCTTCATGATCTTTTACTTTTATGAACATGATGTCTTCATCAGGGAAGTCAAATCTCATAGGCTGGTAATTGTCAATGGGTTGTTCAGCAAGATAATCAGACAATACACTGCCTTTGATGGCTTTCTGGGATGTGTACTGAATGTCATATTCTGTGAGAATCATTTGCCATCTTGCAACCCGTCCGGTAAGTGCTGGCTTCTCGAAATTAAACTTAACTGGGTCCATCTTTGAGATTAATAAGGTAGTGTGGGTCAACATATACTGCCTTAGTCGGCGAGCAGCCCACGCTAAAGCACAACAAGTTTTCTCGAGTAGTGAATAACGTTGTTCACAGTCGGTAAACTTTTTGCTTAGGTAGTATATTGCATACTCTTTTCGACCAGACTCGTCATGCTGGCCCAACACATACCCCATTGACTCTTCTAATACTGTCAAGTACATTATTAGAGGTCTTCCTTCAACTGGAGGCATAAGGATTGGAGGCTCTTGTAAGTACTCCTTGATTTTGTCAAAAGCCCTTTGGCAATCTTCATTCCATCTAACTGTTTGTTCCTTTCTTAACAATCTGAACAAAGGCTCACAGGTTGCTGTAAGGTGAGATATGAACCTTGAAATGTAGTTCAATCTACCTAGGAACCCTCAAACTTCTTTTTTAGTCTTCGGTGCAGGCATCTCCTGGATGGCTTTGACTTTGTCAGGGTCAACTTCAATTCCCTTTTCACTCACAATAAATCCCAGCAGCTTACCGGGTCGCACCCCGAATGTGCATTTGTTGGGGTTTAGCTTCAACCGGTACTTCCTCAGACGTTTGAATAACTTTAAAAGATTCACCAGGTGGTCTTCTTCAGTGAGGGACTTGGAAATCATGTCATCCACATAACATTCAATTTCTTAATGGATCATGTCATGGAATAATGTTACCATAGCCCGTTGATAAGTGGCACCAGCATTCTTCAGTCCGAATGGCATTACCTTATAACAGAATATGCCCTAGGGTGTGATGAAAGTTGTCTTCTCCATGTCTTTAGGTGACATCTTGATCTGATTATATCCTGAAAATCCATCCATGAAGGAGAACACCGAGAACTGAGCCGTATTATCAACCAATACATCAATGTGAGGTAATGGGAAATCATCTTTTGGGCTGGCTTTGTTCAGATCCCGGTAATCCACACACATCCTTACTTTGTCATCCTTCTTAGGCACAGGTACAATGTTAGCAACCCACGGTGGATAACTAGTCACAACAAGGAAACCGGCGTCCCACTGTTTCTGTAACTCTTCTTTTATCTTCATTGCCATATCCGGACGAGTACGGCGCAACTTCAGTTTTACTGGTGGACAATCTTCTTTTAGAGGCAGCTTGTGCATAACAATGTTGGTATCCAGACCTGGCATGTCCTGATAAGACCAAGCAAAAACATCTACATACTCCCGAAGCATGTCAATAAGTTGCTCTTTCACTGAATCTTGTAGACGGGCCCCGATTTTAACTTATTTCAAGTCTTCTTCTGTACCAAGATTAATCGTCTCAACTTCCTCCTGATGAGGAGTGATGACCTTCTCCTCTTGTCTCAACAACCTGGCTAATTCTTCAGGTAGCTCATAATCTTCTTCAACCCCTTCATCGGCTTGATTAATCGGATTGTCAAAGTCATACAAAGTCATAGCAGTGTTGTTGTCGGTGCAGTCTGGAGGGCACTCTCTGCAAGGGTTTAGATTTGTTCATTTTAGTGATCAATTTTATCTTGCTTAGAAAAAGTGAAAATGAAGTTATTATCTTTAAAAACATTGCCATTTTATTTTTGTACAAAAAATGAAAAATGAAAAACAGTGAGCGGAAAAAGAAAAGACTCATTTGCAAAAGATGTCCTGATATTCATTAATTGATCGTTTGCACAAAATACAAGATGGCCCGATTACAAAATGAGCCCTGACATCTTGGGCAAGATGCAGGACTTGATGCATGCTTAAAGACAGGAAATAATAATTACTCTGCAGGAGTAACTCTTATAATTTCCTGGGAAGACCAGTTTGAGACTTGGTTCCCTGGGATCCTTGGACGTATCCAGTTTTCCAGGTTGCGCTCGTCTTCTGCCTCATCTTCCAAACTGTTCACATCATCCGGGGTGAGCATTCCCCCGCTGACAAACTTGGGCTCCTTTGCAGCCTCTGGTTGATCTTGCTGAGTTGGTCTGTAACCCAACCCGAATCGGTCTACTTTCTTTTCAACTGGCAGCAGCTTGCCCCAGCCTTGAGCGGTACCCTCCTCAACAACCTTTCGGGCCTGTTGATATGATGTGATGGAACTCCCAGATACAATAGATGCTTCATTAATATTAAGGGCTTCAAACCCCTAACTCATGGTTTCATGGATCTCCCCATCCATCTCTATGTACTTATACGTAGCCAGCTGGCTAACAAAAATATTCTCCTCCCCACAGATGGTGATGATTTGTCCTTCCCACTCGAATTTTAACTTCTGGTGAAGGGTAGACGTAACAGCGCCAGCGACGTGGATCCAGGGTCTACCCAACAGACAGTTGTAGGCCGGCTGTATGTCCATCACAAAGAAGGTAGTTTTGAAGGTCTGCGGGCCAATCAACACAGGCAGATCAATCTCCCCAAGCACTGATCTTTTAGAGCCATCAAATGCTCTCACCACCAAATTACTCGGGCGCAATGCCAAGCCATCATACTCCAGCTTCACTAAGGCTTTCTTTGGTAGAACATTGAGTGACGACCCAGTGTCCACCAGTACATGAGACAGAACAGCACCCTTGCATTCCAAGGTGATATGCAAAGTCTTGTTATGGTTGCGTCCCTCCGTTGTTAAGTCAGCGTTTGTAAAGCCCAATCCATGACTGGTGTTGACATTTGCAACCACAGTTTCTAGCTGATTAACAGTAATCTCCTCCGGCACGTATGCTGCGTGCAGGACTTTCAACAATGCATTCCTGTGAGCTTCAGAACACATTAACAGTGATAATAGGGAGATTTTGGAGGGTGTTTGGTGAAGCTGGTCCACTACCTTGTAATCACTTCTTTTTATGATTCTCATGAACTCGTCTACATCTTGTTCAAAAGATGTCTTCTGAGTGTCTTTGGCAGTTGGCTCTTCAGATACCACATTCTTTCCTTTTGCCTTAGCAGCAGCTTCTGCTTCAACATTAGATCTTTGTGTTTGTGAGGCAAAAAGGCGTCCGCTTCTGGTGAAGCCTCCGCCTCCCCCACATTGTCAATTTGTGGTGAAGAGGTTGATGAATCCAGAGTAATTTTCTCCCCATTGCAGTAGAGATCAGAGCCGTAGTGCCAAGGTATGGCATTACTGCTTTCGTAAGGAACAGGCCCAGGTACCGTGATGGTAACTAGGCTGATTGCTGCAGAGGAAGGTACTGTAATGGTGTGTGGATTTTAGTAAATAGTGACCGGAGATCTGGCAGGAGGTGCCACAGTTTGTTGTTGGAAATTATTGTTGTGAACATTGGCTGGGTCGTAGTAGATTGTAACTGTTGAGACATCTTCGTTAATTTTTGTTGGCGTTGTAGCAGATTCTTTTGATAAAATGGATGCTGATGTTGTAGAAGAAACAGTTGTTGACTTTTGACTTGTTGAAGTAATGGACGGAGTAATTGCTGGTGTTGTTGATGAATCAGTAGGAATGATTGTTGTTGCTGTCGTAGGAGAGTCTGGTGAAAGGAGAATTGTTGGTGTTGTAGGAGGATCCTTTGTTGAAACAAAAGTTGCTGAAGGTGCTTTTGAAGTAATCTGTAAGATTCCATCTTTGATAAGGGAATCTATGCCAACTCTTAGCTTCTCACAACCATTACTAGTTGTCTTGCACAATTCACAGCATGCCCCACAGCCCAGGAACACCTGGCATCTTAAAAGTTGAACTTTGACGTCAGTCAGCGGTGTTTGAATCTGTGCAACATTATCAATTAGCGTAGATGGTTGGTCCTCTTCAATGGCATTAATCCTAGGCCCACCATGATTAGGCATAGGATTTCTGTTAACGTTCGGAGGAGGTGCGAAGTTGAGGGCTTTAGAATCAACCAAATCCTGAACCTTCATCTGTAATGCTCTACATTTCTCAGTATTGTAACCAGGTGTGTTGGAGTGAAAGGCAAACCTGGCGTTGACATCATAATTCTTTGGGAGATTGAGAGGGTCCGGTGGTGCCAACGTCCTTAACTCAACCAGGTTGAGCTTCAGGAGTTGTGGCAATAAAGCAGCATAAGGCATAGGGATATGGTCAATTACCCTATTTGCCTGAGATGGCCTCTGTTGGAAGGGACGCTGCTGTTGGTTGCTATTGTTGTTGTTGTAGGTTCTCTGTTGCGGAAAATGAGATGGTTGCTGATAGTGATGTTGTTGCTATTGTTGTTGAGGATATAACAGTTGTTGTGGAACTGGAGCTGGGATGGTAACAGCTGCTACTGACCTGTGAGAATATTGGGGCCTGCCCCTGCCTGCATGGATGGTATTAGTTTCACCCGTCCTTCGGGGTCCGGCAAAGGGTTTTCTGGGGTTGCTGGAGGAACTTGCACCATTGTCAGAGATTTTGCCCATCTTCAAGAGACTCTCAATTCTCTCACCAGCTATAACCACATCAGCAAAACTGGTAGAGGAGAAAGCAGCAAGTCTATCAATATAAGTCCCTTGCAATGTGTTCATGAACATGTCAGCCATTTCTCTTTCTGACATGGGTGGTTGGACAGCAGCAGCAATCTATCTCCATCTCTGAGCATAGTCCCGGAAGCTCTCTCTAGAAGACTGAGACATGCCCATTAGAAGAGTTCTATTGGGAGCCATGTCTAGGTTGTACTGATATTGTCGAATGAAAGATTCGGCCAAGTCCTTCCAACATCTTATGGTGGCCCTAGTCAGGTGCGAATACCATTCTCTTGAAGCTCCAGTCAGACTGTCCTCAAAGTAGAACATCCATAACTTCTCATCTATGGTATAAGCCTTGAGCCTTCCCAAGAAAGATTATAGTTGAGTACGCGGACATGAGGTACCATTATACTTCTCAAAGCATGGGGGTTTGAATTTGTGAGGAATCCTCACCCCATCTACTAGTCCCATATCCATCACGTCGAAGCTTAAAGAATTCTGAGATTCCAAAGATCTTAACTTTTCAGCAATCTCATCCAATATTCTATCATATTCCTCATCTCCAGCCCCTATAACAGTAAATTGTTCCTCTTGGGGATCCTCTTGCAGGATTCTGCCCCCAGCAGTATTACCTTAAACATTCCTCGGGATGTTAACTTCTGGATTCAGATGGGGTCCATATTCTGGTGGGTCAATACGAGGTTGCCCCCGTTCATTGTTGCTAGTTCCCCCTGTTCCAAGATGGGGCTCCTCAGGAGTTTGTCTTTCCACCAGCTCTCTCAGTCTTTCTTGGCTCTGGGCTAAGCCAGTAATGACAATCATGAATTGGGACATCTGGTTTCTCATCTCTACTCTCTCATTTGCCATCTGATTTCTGACCTCATTCAGGTCCTGCTGTACCTGCTCCATCTGGATGCCGGGAAGGTTGTTACGAGTAGGGTACCGGTGTGTGCGGTTAACAGGGAACACTCGGCGACGAGCAATGTTTCCTGAGATCACAAAAAAGTTAGAAACAAAAATAAAGAACAAAACCTACAAAACAAAGAAAAGGTCAGTATGCAATGCAATATGCTTATTTGTTTTCCAAGGTATCCGGTTTGGTTCTTGGTTTTGACCTTTCTAGACCTCGAGGAAGATGCTTGAGGTTGTTGAGAGAAAGCCTAAATAAAAAACCAACTAAAATATATTACAAAAGATGAAACATACATAGTCTGTATTACAACACATGCCCATGGAGGGTCATAAAATACAACAAAAGGAAAAGTACATCAAAAGGAAAGAACAACAAGCAAAGAGGAATCAAACATCCAATCCATAATCATCCTCCCTGACCTCCTTCAGGAGTGCCTCAGTAACCGGACCAGCTGGGTCCTCTGTAATGGTCCTAATGAGGAGGTTCCTAGTAGCAATTGCAATAGTCAGACTCTTATGCCTGTCCTGGTCTTTTGATCTCTTCAATCCTGCTCTAAGCTTCAACTCTGATATCTCCTTCTGAGCTACCAACAAAGCTTCCTGCTGCTTCTTCTCATTGGCCTCCAACTGATCAATCTTGGCATGAGTCCTCTGGTCTTCTTGTGCACGGGCTTCGGTGATCCTGACCCACCTAGCCTGGCTCTCTTGCAAATAGTGTTCAGCCCTAGCTTTCTGAAACTTGGCCTCCTTGCAGGCATTCTTCAATATCTGTTCCCCAACCCTTGATTTCCTTATGTAGTCTTCTGTCTTTTCAATTTTGGTCAGATGCTCAATTCTGAGCTTTTCCAATCTCTCAATGTCCAGATGACCATCACTTCTTTCCCTAAGAGTCTTCTTCAAGGCCTGAGATAGCTGCTCATTCCTTTCCTTCAGCTTTTCAAATTCCTCCAAGCTAACTGTTGCTGCAGGTTGTATTGTGGATGGTCCAGGTATGTCTTCCAAGGTAAAAGGCATTCTGGTAATCTGAGCTCTAGTACGGGACCAGTCATAGTACTGATCTGAAGCAACATTGTTACATCTTCCAAGGATAGCTACCCCTTTTGTCTGGATGTTGTCCCAAGCCCAAGATGCTTGTCTGACAGTAGCTGAATTAGGTTGCACTTCACAATATAGGGTCTCAGCTAAATCCTGTCCTCTGGGAGGGTGAACCAAGGCATAGCCCAATTGTCTCTTAAACAATAAAGGGTTGTAGTTGATGCAACCTTTCACTCCTATCAGAGGCACATTTGGGTATTGTCCACAGCTAGTGATAATGTCCTTGCCCTTGGTGCTCTGGGTGCACCATCTGATATCATCTGAAGTTAAGGCAATGAACCTCTTGGCCCAATTCTTCTACTGGTGTAGAAAGCATCTGATTTAGGCAGGTGTCTGAGTAGCCAAGAATAGAACAAAGGAGCACAACATCTAACCAACTTCCCCCTTTGTTTCTCATTCCTCTGATGGATGGAATAGTATAAATCTCCTAGCAATGTAGGCACTGGGTTCTTCAGAAGAAACAAATAGATGGCATTCTTACTGACAAATTTGGGCTCATCTGCAAACAGTATAGCCCCATATATGCTGAGGTCTAATAATGCACAGACTGCCCTCCATTCTCCCAATGAAGCCTTCAGGATGGCCTGAGAAATCAAGAAGTCTAAATGTAAACCAGGGATCCCAGCTTTTGTTGTCATACTTTGCTCAACAAAGGCAGGCTCTAAGTACAATGCCCTTGCTATCTCTTCACTTCAGGGAGCAGTCATCTCTGGGTTGAAGGGGATTCCCCCTCTGATAGGTACTCCAATCAACAAAGAAAACTCTTCCAATAGAGGCCCTATCTGAAAGTCAGGAAAAGTGAAACATCTCAGTGGAGGATCATAGAACTGCAAACATGTGTGGATCATGCTTCTCTGAGAAGGATCAAGATCCATAACCATATCCAAGATACCCCCATAGTGCTCTCTAAATAGTGGGATGTGGTCAGGTGTGATAAGTGACTGGACCTGCCTAATACCAGTCAACACAGGCTCAAAAAAGTGATAAGATGTGTTGCTCTTCCTGGGAGTAGCCATGAGTGCTGCTGAAGAAGCTGAAGACAAATGCTGATGAAGATCACAAACTGAGAAACTGGGAGCAACTCTGACAGACTGATGCAGGTAGTGATGGAGGTGGCTGAAGCAGAGGTCTATGCAGAAGAAGAGTTCAAAACCAAAACCAAGATATAATGAGGTGGATACCCTGAAAAACAAATAAACAAATGTTAAATGATGCAATGATGATATATGCAAATGATATGCAAGGGTTTGTGATCAAGAGCTGGATCTGATTATCTGTCCTGATTTAAGGTCCATGTATGTTCAAAGGTCCGGATGGAGGCTCATAAATCCAGTAACCAGGGTGGGGGACTCAAATAAAGAGTCACATGTCCAGGGTTAATCACGAGAACTGTCCAAAGTGGGGTACTCTTAAACGATACAGTAACAGGGTATGATGTGGCCAAGGGTTCCTGCAAACCTGTAAACAACCCAACCCCCTCACATGTAATGTTCTAGAACAAAGATCCTCAGACTTGGATCAATTATGAGAAGTGTAAACACTTCTAACCCGGAGGTACAGTGTTTACTATAACCATAAAAGATCCTCCTCTAATTCTCCTCAGTTTCTGAAGGTCATAACTAAAGGTCATCCAGACTTAGCAGGCTTCCCAGATAGCCCTAGCACTACAGGAAATCTGTAGCACAGAGTTCTCAAGAAGAAACCCACATCTGAACCGTGTTTCATATTCCCGCACCAGACCGAAATGGAATGGGAAAGAACATGAACCACTCTAGCCTAGGTATCACTTAGGTCCCAGGTATAGGACCTTAATCACTCAATGGAACCCCACCCACCAAAACAAAAACCAGATCCAACAATGATAATGACAGTATGATGTATAAAAACTGTAAAGAAAGCAGTAAATAAGACTGTACATAAAGCAATAAATAAAGAAAATAAACAAACACAATTAGCACATAACACCCCAGTAAACACAAATCAAACAAGCGCTAGGAAGAACCCACAAAAAGAACCAGAAACCCTGGTTGCAATATAAGGATCCCCAGCAGAGTCGCCAAGCTGTCGCTCCCACCAAATGACACCGGGCCAGAAGGGGTACAGACGCGAACGATCGGTGAAAGAGAGAACACCAGGATGAACTGAAAAGAGTCGCCAACTAGGCATTTTTATCCCGAAGGAAAGGTAATGCTGCATAAACCTAAGAAAAGATGGATAAGACGATCGCGAACCAGAGAAACTGAGAAAGGGGGTTGGTTACAACCTGGGAAGGTATTAGCACCCAAATTGTCCGTCGTACGCGACGGGATCCACGCTTGAAAGTTTTTGTTTTAAAGGGGTGGTGTCAGTGCTATTTTGTGTGCAAAAGCTGGAAAAGAATGCAAGTGTCAGTGCAAAAGAAATGTGAAATGAAGTGGAGAAGTGTCAGTTTAAGGAAAGATTCCAAAGCTCAAGACTATGAGGCTCAAAGAATAATGCTGGAGAAGGGGGAATATACAAAGACTTTTGTTCGATAACAATTAAGTTATGCCTACGTATCCTCTCGTGCAATGAGGAAGTCAGAAAACCGTAGTTCAACTCAAAGAGACTGAAAGATGAATTGACTTATGAACTGCTCACTTATCTATGCTCAAGTGTATGACCTGTTTGGCTCAGGTGCAAACTGTCTTGCATTAGACGGAAGAAGCAAGTTCTCAATTATGAGTGAATGAGGTGAGAAAAGAATCCCGGAGGAGACGATTATTGTTTGTTTTTGATGTTTTCAATCTTTTATTTCTTTTTTGAGTTTGTCATAAGAAAATGAGCTTAAGCCTAAACCAAGGGTTAATAAACTCATCACATCTTCCCTTAGATCAGGGGTAATGAGAATACCTTAAGTATGAAGTAAACACCTCACACTTAATCACCATGATGCAGGATTAAGATCATTAACCTACTTGTAATTATTTAGATGTTTTTGGAGTTTTTGTTTAGTGTTAAATAATGAGTTTAAGCCATAATCAAGGATTTAATGGACCCATTACACCATCCTAATAGAAGGATGATAGATGAGAACATTTAAGTTGAGGAAGGCTCCTCAACTTAATCCATGATTAGGGATTAACCTCATGACAAAACAAGCCTTAATTAAAATGGATTTTAGTTAATGGTAAGATTAAGAAATGAATTTTATAGTTTGTAAGACAACTTGAGGGGGACTTGTCCATTAACACTAAGGTTAGTCCTTCTTAACCAATTAAGGAAGAATTAGAACCCTAATGCAAGGCCCAAGTTACAAGCTTGATGTCTTAGTGATTATTAGATGGATTGATTAAGAGGTTTAAACACATTAAGGGTTTAACACTTAGGATTAAAGTTATACACCACATCCTAATAGAAAGATACATGCATAACCCTAATCACAAAGTCTTACAACCTTTAAGGTTTAGTCCTTGATTAAGAGATGAGAAGAGAAGACTCAAAGATGACACAAAGGTAAAACTAATGGGGGACTAATCAAACCCTAATTGTGATC
Source organism: Lathyrus aphaca (assembly GCA_963966055.1). Lineage (NCBI taxonomy): Eukaryota > Viridiplantae > Streptophyta > Magnoliopsida > Fabales > Fabaceae > Lathyrus > Lathyrus aphaca. The sequence continues at coordinate 633,972,964 of OZ014519.1, forward strand.
ATGCTTGGGTTTTCCTAGGGTTTATGAGGCTTTCAAGAAGATCTTCAAGAGAAAAGCCACCAAGGAAGAAGCAGGATGAAGGAAGGAGAATCAGAAAGAAGCAAGACAACTTACTTCACTTAAGAAGATAAGTTGCTTGAAGAAAGAGAGAGAGAGGAAGGAGCATGAATGAGCAAGCTCACTCTAATTCACAAGTAAAATGCAACAATGATATATAAGAGAGATGAGAAGAGATTATGAGAAGTGAAGGAAAATTCACTTCTCAAACACTTACCACCTGAAAAGTTAGCAAAAAGAAATGAAATGAAATGAAAATGAAATGAATGCAAAGGTGAAAGTCAAAACCAGAAGCATGTTCATGATGCTAATGATGCAAAGAGATGACATAAATGTATGTCATGAGATGAGGATGATCATACAAAGGATGGGAATGCAAATGAGACATGTGAGAAGCATGAAAGTTCATGAATGCATATGACATTAAATGAAAACAAAAACATGGCAAATGAATGATGCAATGATCAAGCATGATTTCAATATGTCCTAAGATGTCTTATATGTCATGTGGATGTACAAAATGTCATAGCAAGTTCATGTATGCAAGCTTATGTAAGATGGATACAAAGGAAGATGCAAATTAGGGTTTATGCACAACATGAAATGCAAAATTCAAAATCAGAAGCAAATGGTAAGATAAAAATTGAAAATGGAACCAAAGGGACCCTAAGCCTATACAAGTTCACTGCCCAAAGGGGAAGGTCAGAAGCTTAACCTAGAAGGACTTATGATTATCTTAAATTTCTAAGGTTTTAAGGGTGATTCTAAAGGGAAAATGCCAAACAAATTGAAAATGCATTATAAAAATGAAACAAAATTTTTTTTAGATGCTTGAAACCATGTATAACACAATGCAAAAAGAACCATTCACAAACTCAACATAGATCAAAAGTTATGAATTTTTGAAGTTAGGGTTAAAGATATTTAAATTAAATAACCCTAATTCAAATGAAAATTGTCAAAGTGTGATCAAAACCAAAACGAAATTTGTATTGTGAGTTTGTAAATGTTTCTAAATGTTTGAAAAGACTCTCTGAATTTTTTTGGGATTTTTAAATACTTAAATGTATTTTTAATTAATTAATTCTCATTAACTAATTAAAAATAATCATTAAATGATTTAAAAATATTTTTTAATGCAAAAAATAAAAATAAAAATATTTTTGGGTTCTGAAAATTTATAAAATGTTTGATAAATATTTTCAGAATTTTTTGATGTGTTTTACTATTTTTTAAAATTCGTATGAAATAAATAAGAAAAATGTGAAATAAAACTAATTAAATGAAATAAAAATGGAAAGTCAGCTAATCCTAGGGTGGAGATTCAAAGCTGGGTTGGAGGGAATTGACCCCGCGCGCATCTGGACGGCTGAAATTCAAATCTCACTAATTACACAATTAAACCCTAATCTGAACCCTAATGACATTCAGGTGACCGGAACAGTGTTCCGATCATCTTCTCCGGCTGCTCTCTCACTCAATCTCTCTCAATACGCCATGAAACCTCACTAAACTCTCCAGAATCAATCATTAGACAACTCTAAACAAGAATCCAGCAATCAAAATCATTTATTTTCACTCAAGATCAAGAATCAAAGGCAAACGGAAAACACGCAAAAATTTCAAAAGCTTCATACATGCTTGTTTCTCACTCATTTTCAAAACTAAATAGATCATGATGATCAGCAAAGCATACAAAATATTTCTATAACAAGAAATTACATTTCTGGAAAATTTGTTCTTGAAGTTACCTGAAATGGAGCTTTCGAAAATGGCACTGTCTGGTCCTCTCTTTGGTGCTTTTCCCCTTCTTTTGACTCCCTCTTGCTTCTGGGATGCTTGGCTGAAGCTTTTGTGGACTCTTTTTGAAGTTTGCTGAAGTTCTGTTCAAGGGGGGGGGGCAAAATCGTGTTTTTTATATGGCTGTTTTTAGGGCAAGATGAAGGGTGGGAAATGATCAGGGGTTGATGGTGAGTTGTTCTATGAAGTTTGTTTGAAGGTTTTAGCTTGTGTGATGAGTTTCAAATGAAAATGCAAAGAGGGGAGTTTTGGTGAATGCTGACTTGTGTGAGGATTCTGGCTTGCTTATTGTGTGTAATGGCTTGTATTTGGTCCATGTATCAAGTCTTGATAGGTCAGAGAGTTGTTGGTGGCCTATGCTAATTGGTATGGTTCATCTTGCAAAAAGTCAAGGTTAGGTGTCCTTTAAGGTATGGGCAAATTCAGGCCAAGGACAAGGGCATGTCCTGCGTAGCTTGATTCATGGGCAACCATGGAATTCAGATTCAGGCCAATTAGCAAGTGGATTGAAGTTTGTGGGGGGTTTTGCAAATTTCATGAAGTTTGGCCCTTTCTTGATTTCTTCATGCACAAGTCATGAAACTTGGGAATTCTTGGCACAAATCTGACTTTTAGGCATTGCACAAAGTTAGTATGATGATTAGAAGTCACTTTGAGGTCACAAATTTGCTTGACATGAGGTTTTGCAAAAATCCCTCTTTGACATGGAACTTGAAATTATGTGATTTTTGCCAACTTTGAAAAGGGAATGATCCAATCTACAACTTTCATGACCAAGAATTTTTCATTTGTATCATTTTTGGTTGAGAAAGAGGAGGTTGAAAAACTTTCCCAAAATGGAAAGTTTACATTACAAGTCATTTCCATTTTTGGCAACTTTTGGTTTTGCTCACTTTTCTTCAAATTTGTGAAATTACAAGCACTTAAATGATCAAATAAAGACCATATAACTTCAATTTGATGAAAAATCCACTTTGGTTCCATGGATGGGGGCCTCAGATGCCCTGATTTGGCTCTGACTTGCTCAAGAAGTTACCCAGTGATCAGATGACTTCCATAATGAATTTCTTCATCAAACTTGGTATGTATGATCCTTATAACATATTGATACCCGTAGAAATAAGAATGACAAAAAAATTTGGAGTTATGGCCTCTGAAACCAAAACCCTAATTTCAGGTCATCTGTGCAGTTAAACCTGGCTCTGCTTCCATGCTTTCCAAGTTCTTGTGAGTTTTTGAATTTCTTGATCTTGGGAGGATATAATATGATGCTTGAACATACATGGACCCCCTTTATATGATTGAAGACCTTTGGAGTGGCTCAGAAGGACCTTGGATTGCTCAGATCACAAACCCTAGATGCAGATGACTTTGAACCAATGCAGTGAAGCAAGAATGCAACATGATATGATTGAACTTATGCAAATGAAAAGATCACAAGCCATGGTGTGAACTTAGTGAGGGAAAATTTGGGGTGTTTACCGCTGAGGGCTAGGAGAGCACAAACATTTTCCCAATTCCCTATTGCAGCTTGCTTTGTAGCCCGAGTGATTAAGAAGTTCAGATGAAGGCTTGGGATTCCATCCTTGGTGGTCATATGCTAATCAATGATGGTGGCTTCCAAATGTAGAGCCTTAGCTATGTCTTCATTTTTAGGAGCAGTCATCCCAGGGTTGAAAGGAATTCCTCTTCTGATAGGGACACCCAACAACATAGAATACTCTTCCAACAGAGGGCCTATCTGAAAATCCGGGAAAGTGAAACAACGGAGAGGAGGTTCATAAAACTGAAGACATGTGTGAATCATGCTCCTATGTGATGCATCCAAATCCATGATCATGTCCAGGATCCCACCATAATGCTCTCTGAATAAAGGGACATGATCAGGAGTGATAAGGGCATGTATCTGTCGGATGCCTGTCAGAGGGTACTCAAAGAAATGGTAAGTGATATTGCTCTTTCTGGTTGAATCCATATTGACAATGGGTGCTGATGAAGATAACTGAAGGAGATAACCAAAGCAGATAGCTGAAGAGGATGGCTGAAGCAGATATCTGAGCAGAAGAACGGTCAAAACCAAACCAAAGAAGAAGGTGGATACCTTGTAAAACAAATAGACAAAATGTTAAATGATGCAATATGATGTATGCTGAATGATATGCAAGGGTTTGTGATCAGGTGCTGGATTGTCTGTTGCTTTTGGTAGGGTCCATGAGTGTTCAGAATTCCGGATGAAGGTCTGAGAACCAGTAACCAGGTGGGGGACTCAAATAAAGAGTCATTTGTCCAGGGTTTCATAAGAATCAGTCCAAAATAGTGTGACCTTAAAACAATTCCAGTAATAGGGTATGATAAGGTCAAGGGTTCCTGCAAACCTGTAAACAACCCCACCCACTCACAGGTATTGTTCTAGAACAAGGATTCTCAGATTCAGATCTATTATGAGAAGTGTAAACACATCTAACCCGGAGGTACAATGTTTACCCTAATCATAAAGGATCCTCCTCTAATTCACCTCAGATGTTGAAGGTCATCTAAAAAGGTCATCCAGACTTAGCAGGCTTCCTAGATAGCCCTAGCACTACAGGAGATATGTAGCACAAAGTTCTCAAGAAGAAACCCATGTTTGAACCGTGTTTTCATATTCCCGCACCAGACCGAAATGGAATGGGAAAGAATATGAATCCAATCTAATCCTATGTTTGTCACTCAGGCCTTTGTGTTGGACCTTTCTCACTGGAATACCCCTCCAACCAAAGCAAACCAGAAAATCAAGCACATGATATCATAATAATAAATGAAATGCATAAAGCGGTAAATGAAAGCGATAAAGTAAATGCAGTAAATAAAGTTGTACAGAAAGCAATAAATAAAGAAAAAACAAAAGCACACATAGCACATAACACCCCCAGTAAACACAAACAAACAAGCGCTAGGAGAAACCCTCAAAAAGAACCAGAAGCCCTGGTTGCAAAGATTTCCCCAGCAGAGTCGTCAAGCTGTCGCTCCCCGGACTCTCGTCCTGGTGGAGACGCGGACGGTCGACAATGTTGGAGGTTGAGGTTGAATAGAGTCGCAAGTTAGGCATTTTTATCCCGAAGGAAAGGTAATGTTGCATAAACCTGGAAGGGTATGGATAAGACGGTTGTGAACCAGAGAAACTGAGAAAGGGGGTTGGTTACGACCTGGGAAGGTATTAGCACCCAGATCGTCCGTCGTACTCGACGGGATCCACGCTTACTTGATTGTGTTTAAAAGGGGTAGTGTATGTGCTGATTGTGTATGAAAAGCTATGAATGAATGTACAGGGTGTCAGTGCAAAAGGAAAGGGTGAAATGCTCAAGACTGAGGCTTAGAAAGAAAGTTGGAAGGAGAGGGGAGACAAAGAGACTTTTGTTCGATAACTGTTAAATTATGCCTACGTATCCTCTCGTGCAATGAGGAAGTCAGAACACCGTAGTTCGACTCAAAGAGACTGGATGATTTGCTGAACTTCTTTCTTGTCTATGCTCAAATGTATGACTCGTCTGGCTCGAGTGCTAACTGTCTTGCATTAGACAGGAGAAGTGAGTTCTCGTTTATAGAATGAGTGATATGAGAAAAGAACCCTGGAGGAGACGATTATTGTTTGTTTTTGTGTTTTCAGTTTTTTTATTGTTTTTGGTGTTTTGCATAGGATAATGAGCTTAAGCCTAAATCAAGGGTTTGTAAACTCATTATATCACCCCTGATTAGGGATAATGAGCCTACTTAAGCATGAGATGAAGATCTCAACTTAATTACCATGATGATATAGGATTAAGATCATTAACCTACTTGGTAATTATTAAGTGTTTTTGGGTTTTTGTTCTGTGTTAAGTAATGAGTTTAATCTCTAATCAGGGATTAGTGAACTCATTACACCATCCTAAGAGAAGGATGATAGATGAGAACACTTAAGCTAAAGAAGACTCTTCAACTTAATCCATGGTTAGGGACTAAATTCATTAGATAACAAGCCTTTATTAAAGTGGATTTTAATTAAAGGATGAGATTAAGAAGTGAGTTTTATATTTGTAAGACTTATCTTGAGGGGGACTTGTCCATTAAACACTAGGGTTAGTCCCTCTTAACCATAAGGAAGAGATGTAACCCTAATAAAAGGCCCAAGTTACAAGCTTAAGTCTTAGTGATTATTATGTGTTTTGATTAGGAGGTGTAAATAAATTAAAGGTTTAACACTAAGTATTAAAGTTATACACTCCATCCTAAGATAAGGATCCAGGCATAACCCTCATTCAAAGTCCTAAAGCTTTAAGTGTTTAGCCTCTGATTATGAGATGAGAAGAAAGACTCAAGGAGACTCAAAGGTAAAAACTAAGGGGAAACTATATAAAACCCTAAAATTATCATGCTTGGATGTTCCTATGGTTTGTAAGGCTTAAAGAAAGATCTTTAGGAGGCCACCAAGGAAGAGAAGCAGATGAAAAGAGAAAAGAAAGGAGGATAGGTTACTTACTTCCCGAAGAAGATAAGTAACCTAAAAGGAAGAGATAAGAGCAAGGGAGCATAAGTGAAGCAAGCTCACTTAAAAGACAAACAAATAATGCATATGAAGAGATAAGAAGAAGGTAGTATGTGGAGGCAAATCCACATCCCAAACAACTTACCATGAGCCCCTGAAAGGTTAGTGTGAGATGCATAAGGAAAGAAATGAAATGAAATGCAACAAGTAATGATGCAATGACCAAGACCAGAAGTAATCATGCAATTTAAATGTGTCATGAGATGATGCAAAGTCATACATGATGCATATGAATGATCATACAAGGGATGAGATGCAAAAATGGCATGTTAGAAGCATGAAAATACATGGATACACATGAAAAGCAATGAATGCAAAGCATACCAAATGAATGAAGAAATGATAAAGAAATGTTCTAACATGTTCTAAGATGTATAATATGACATACAAATGTTTGGGATAGCATGGAAAAATCACATGATTGAGATATGCAAAGATGAATGCAAATGAACATGAGAAATTAGGGTTTTATGAATGTATGAGATGCATATGACCAAAACAGAAGCATACATCATGATAAAAATTTGAAAATGAACTCAAACAAACCCTAAACACATACAAGATCACTCCCCAAAGATGGAAGTCTGAAGCTAAACCTAGAGAAAGTTATGAATTTTCTAAGTTAACTAGGAATTTTGGGTACTTCTAAAGGAAAAATGCTAAACAAATTGAAATTTCAATGCAAAATTATGAGTTAAATAACCTAGATACTAGATGAAAAGCATGAAAGAATGCAAAAAGAATCAAGTTCAAACTCATCATGGTTGATCATAAATGATTTTTTCAATTTAGGGTTAGAAAAAGGTGAATTTATGAACCCTAATTCAAAGAAAATTGTGAAAACATGATCAAACCTAAAAATAAAAGTGTATGGCGAGTTTGTAAATTGTTCTAAATGTCTAAGAATGCTTCATGAATATTTGGCGATTTTTAGAAACCTAAATGTATTTTTAATTCATTAAAATCAATCAATTAATTAAATAAAACATTTAAATGATTTAAAAATACTTTTTAATGCAAAAATTAAAATAAAAAATGTTTTTGAGTTTAGAAAAATATTTGAAGTAAAAATGCAGAAAATAAGATTTTTAAAAGATTGTTGCTATTTTAAATAAATATATGAAAGAAATATGAAAAATAAAAATAAAAATGAAAAGTATGCAGGATTTAAAGCTCAGATTCAAAGTTGGGGTGACTGCGTGCGCTATCCTATGGCTGAGATTCATTCTGATTAATTAATTATTAATTAAACTAATTAAGGTGATTAGGGTTAATGAACTAATCTGATCCGTCAAATGCTTAATCTAAACACGCATCCAATGGTCCACATTTAAACTGACACTTAAACCCTAATTAAAACCTTAATCCCCTCAGGCGACCGGAACAGTGCTCTGGTCGTCTTCTCCGGCCAACCCCAAGACCTAACTTCTTCCCTAGGAAAAATCAAGACATCAAAACCACCCAGAAATGATCCCCACATCAAATGCAACTCAAAACGCTCATCAAACACAATTTATATCACACAATCAGAGAGAATCGAATCAAAACATATTCATGGACAAATTTTCAAAGCTCATGAAATGCTCATTTCTTAATCATTTTCAAATCTAAAAGCATCAGTGTGATCCCCATAACATATATTTTCATTTTATAACAAGAAATTGAAGTTTTGAAAGATTTTATTCTTGAGGTTACCTGAGCTGGTGAACTGCAAATATGAACTTTCAGAGCTCCTCCCTCGTGCAAAAAGCTCCCTCTGGCCCCCCTTGAGTGAATGAAGTGCTTAGATGGAGCTTAGATGGCTTGGTTTGTGTGTTTCAGTTCTGGTGTAGCAGAAATGGAGGTTTGTGTTTGTGATGTTTCAGGCCATTTTGAGGGCTGGGTTTTGTTCTATGGATGAAGTGGAGATGATTGATGAAAGAAATAGTGAGTTTTGTTAGTTGAAGAGGGAGATTCGAAGAGATGAAGGTTTATGGAAATTTTTGGGATTCTGAGTGTATGGATGGTTCAGGCTCCAATGTTGTGTGAAATGAGTTGCTTGATGTTTGCATAAGAGGTTGTGATTGGTCAGAAAGTTGGTGGTGGCATAGTGTGATTGGTATGGGCCAAGTCGCAAAAAAGTCAAAAGTTGGCAACTATGAGCATGGCACGAGTCAGAGGTGTTTTCAAGGTTTGTCCTACTTCAGCTTCATTCAAGGATGGCCTTTGGATCAGATTTTGTGAACTGGATGGCTTGGATTGCAAGATTGCATATGTTTTGCAACTTTTCCTCTTTGGATTTTCTTGAAGTGCAAGGCATGAAAACTTGTGATTCTTGGCACAATTCTGATCAAGGCGAGTTATGTAATGTTGTTATGATGCTTAGAGGTCAATTAGAGGTCACAAGAGTGCTTAAAACTTGGTTTTGCAAAAATCCCTCTTTGGCACATACTTGAAAATTACAAGATTTTTCCCAACTTTGAAACATCATATCTTGAGTTCTAGGATGAATCAAGAGGAGTTCTTGTACTTTTTGAAAATGGGAAGATCCATTCTACAACTTTCATGTTTGAAGATTTTTCATTTGAAGCCATTTTGATCAAGAAAGATGAGGTTGAAAATCTTTCCCAAAATGGAAAGTTTTCATTACAACTCATGTCCAAAAATGGAAAGTTTGAAAATGGCTTGAAATTCTTCAATCTTGTGAACTTATAAACACTTCTAAGATAAAATAAAGATCATAGAACCTCAAAATGATGAAGATGACCCTTTGGTACCATTGGTAGTGGCCTCAGATGCCCTGATTCTGACTTTTCTTGCATAATAAGTTACCAGTTGATCAAATGACTTCCACAATGAATTTCTTCATCAAATTTGGTACAAATTCTCTTTAGAACATATTAATATCATTATAATCAAGAATGACCAAAAAATTTGAGGTTAAGGGCCTCATACCCAAAACCCTAATTTCAGGTCATATGTGTAGTAAATCTTCAATCTGCCTCTATGCCTTTGCAATGCTTTGTGATCTCTTGACTTTAATGAAATTTTGGGGAGCATAATATGATCATGGAACACACATGGATACTCTTGACAAGCTTCAAGGCATTTGGGATGGCTCAGATCACTTCTTGGATTCATCTGATCACAAACCCTAGCTATGCAACTTATGTAGTGAAACAAATATGCAATGGGAGATGGTATGCTTATGCAATGAAATATGAAGAGATCACAAGCCATGGTGTGAGAAAAAGTGAGGGAAAATTTGGGGTGTTTACACTTGGCAAATACCTCGTTTACTTCATTTTTCTTCTTGAATAGGTAAGAGCACAAATTTCGACTGAAATCATCTATGAATGTGACAAAGTATTTATTACCTCCAATCGAATCCACCTTGATAGGACCACATACATCAGAGTATATGACTTCAAGAATTTCCTTAGACCCTACTTTCTACATCCTTGTTGAAGCTATTCTTGTGCTGCTTCGCTTGAACACATTATTTACACACTTTGTTTGGAATGTTGATTTATGGAAATCCTGAAACCATATTTCTCCTATTTAAATCTTTGATGTATTTAAAATTGAGATGGTCAAATCTATAATTCCACATCCATTCATCTCTACTAGTTGCATTTTCAAGGAACTTATGCTCTATCAGTTTAAGTTCGATCTTGAATGTTCTATTTTGAGACATTCGAGCCTTCATGATCAACCTACCACTCATGTCTAGAACTCTCATCATCTTGTGTTCGACCATTACCTTGTAATTCGTTTTGACTAATTGTCATATACTAATTAAATTTCTCTTCATGCCTAGAATGTCCAACACATTGGAAGTTACTGACTTCTTGCCATCTTTCCTCATAATCAGAACATCACCAATACCTTCAGCTACTAGAGTATTGTCATTTGCAAATTTCACCATGTTCTTCATCGAGGACTTTATGTTGAAAAACAAATCTTTCCTACCAGTCATGTGTGATGAGCATCTTAAGTTTCTCTTCATCTCTCGTTGTAACCATCAAAAACATTTTTTTTCTTCTTGTTTCGCCAGCTTAGTGTCACTATCTTGATTCTTCTTCTTTTCAGGATAATCACTGAAATAGTGACCTTACTTCTTACAATTGTAATACTGAATGTGACTCTTGTCTGGCTTTTGACCACCAACTCTTCCTCTATCTGCAACACCACCTCTTTGGTTGGCTTGGTTCCAAGGTTTTCTTTGATTCGACTAATCTCCTTATTGCTAATTTTGACTAGTTGAATATTTGTAGCCTCCTCTTCCTTTGTTGTCAATCCACTTTCCTTTTCCTTTCTTATCTCTTACTGATTGAGCTTGTAGAGCCACATCACTCATCAACTTGCATGTAGCTCTTTCATCCATTATTTGTTCATGAGATTCAAGCATCCTTTGAAGCTCCCATTTTGTAAATCTTGACAAATCTTTTGACTCTTCTATGGCTACTACCACATGGTCGAACTTTGGAGCCAACGATCTCAAAATCTTTGAGATGGCTGCTTTGGTCGTCAGCGCCTCTTCATATACTTTGATATGATTCACAAGTTTCTTAACAATTATGAAGAAATATATTATGCTTTCACTTTCTTCCATCTGAATCAATTCATAGGTTCTCTTGTGAGTTTGTAGCCTCACCTCTTTCACCTTCTTTGTGCCTCCAAACGACTTTTCCAGAATTTCCCATGCTTCCTTTGTTGATTTTACATCACTAACCTTCTCAAAGTTATATGGATCAACACTTTAATGGATTATAAAGAGAGATTTATAATCTTTCTTCTTCAAATTTCTTTGTGTGCAGTCTTTTCTTGATCTGTTACTCCTTCCTTCACAAGATCCCAAAGATCTTGATAACAGAAAACAAACTTTATTTGCTTGCACCAACTCTTATAATTATCTTTCTTTAGAATCAGAAGGTTTACCGAAAAATGCCCGTTTGGATGATTCATCGCCATCACGATATTTTCCCTTAAAATGCTCAAAGCGGAGCTCTAAATACCCGATCTTGGAAATCCCCCATAACCTATGGAGATTTTCAATCAATCTTGATGAACAAGATTGTTGCACACAAATATTATAAGAAAAATTGAGAAGAAAAAGATTAGGGTTTTAAAGAGGAAGAAGAAGATGAATATGACTACCCAAAAACTATGAGATTTTCCTCTTTTCTTATTCACTCTGCAACTGCAGAAATCTGTGAATTATAATGTGTTATAGTGATTACAAAATAAAGGTTACTCCATTTTTATAGATTTAGGTTAGCTTGGACCCCGAGATAAAAATCCCAAAACTATAAAAGCCTAAAATATCTATTTTGGAACTAAAACAAATCTATCTATTTTAGATCTAAATCAAATATGCGTGTAACAATATGCTTCCACACTTCGATAGACTAAATCGACACATCTTGTGTCGAGCAACATAATGATTTCGACACAAGGAATTAGTACTCAACACAAGTTACCATATCTACCAACCTCAATTTCAAGATTTCTATTCACAAATAGAAACTATAAAATAATATTTGATTGAAACTAATAAAATAGAACATGAATATAGAGAAGAGTTTAAAGAACTGATTAAAAATTTTGGTTACTCTCTCAAAGCATCACAACTTTCTTATAAGGAAAAACCATCAGATTTGTATGGAAAACAACCAGAACAACTAAACATGTATGAAACCCAACTACAATTGTTCATGGATGAGTCAGATATGGGTAGAAAACAAATAGAGCAACAAAATTTGTCTGATGAAAAAACAAATACACCACCGAAGCCACTTCTAACAATGATTTCTGATCAAACTCATGTACCACCGCCGCCCTTGAAACCATCTCCGATGAAAACTTCGACAAAAAAACTATACCAAAATCCAGATTTGAGGCCCAAACTACCAAACAAAAATTCTTTTTTTCCATCAGTATCCACATCGCTAGTCTCCGATCGCTCCTCGATACCACCACCACGAATGACGTTCGGAGGTGAGGAACATTCCTTCTCCAACGATATTTTTTGTATCTTAATTTTTAATCCCAAAGGTGATTAATATATTTTCCAAGCGTTGATTCTTAATAAGATGAAAAAGAAGAAAAAGAGTTTACAAAGAAGAAGAAAAATGTTAAAGATAAAAAGGAAGAAATAGGTGGAAGAAGAAAAGAAGAAAGGAAAAGAGGAAGAGAAGAAAAAGAAAAAAAAGAATGTGAGAATGAGAGAGAAGAAAGAGAAACAAATGGTAGAAAAAAAAATGAAATGAGAAAGAAATTGAGAGATTGTATAATCTTCCCCACTACCCTAAAATTATGCACATTTTTTCTAAAATCACATGACCATGTCACCTCACTCCACATATTTATATTTTTCATCTCTTCCACGTGACACACTCACAAAGCAGTATAAATTTACCATTAAAATTAAAAAAATTCTCTCTCACAATTTCAAACCAAACTCACATTTTAATTCATTAAGAAAAAACACCTATATTTTTTTAAACACATTTATTTATTTAGGTGTTAATTTTAGAACCTTGAGGACAAGGTTCAAGTGGACTTGACGACAATGAAAGATAGTTTAATTTATAATTATTAGTTATAATATTTAAGTTATAATTTTAATATATTAGTTTAGATTAATTATTATAATATTCTATAAGTTTCTTAGATCCATGTGATTGTGCCACTCGGATGACTAAGACATGTTTAGAGTAGTATTTAAATTGTAGTGTTCTATTTGTATTAGCATCAATGAAATCAATGAAAATATTTATTTTTATTAGCTTTGTTTTATCTCTCTCTTAATTTTATTTGTCTTTTTCATAGTGTAGATTTTATAGTTTTCTTAAGTTTGTTAGGGTTCTTATTTAGCATCCTAACAAAATTTGGACAAAGCTATCTGATGAGGTTCCTAATATAGAAAGGCACGAGATTTCAAATCACACCGCAATTGCGGACCAATGCGGTTGCGATAACTATCACATACGAAATATTGTGGCTGCAATTGTGATTGTAGACCGCAATTTAAAACCACAGTGAGAATAAATGTTAGAGGAATAGGAGAATTTCTAAGATATAGATGCAATTAAATAACTCTAAAATCATCTTAGACATTTTTATGCTAGAAAATATTAACCACATATCATGTACACCCTCCCAAATGAAACATATAAGTTATGACACTCTTAGGGCATTATAATTCTATCTTTAGGTGTACTCATGTACTTTTTAAAAAAAACTTAAAATGTTCTTGAAATTTAGAAATTCACTTTCAAACACACTTCATTTGACATCACATTCATTCATAAGAGAGTTACACATTCATTTTTTTCCAAAAACTAGTACGGAAATGCATATCCGTTTAAAATACAGAAGTACATCTCTAGACGGATGTTTAGTCTAATACATGCGTCAGACCTTCCTATTTCCTCATTTCCAGCAAAACACACCAAAAATCTTCTCAAGTCACTTCTCTAGTACGCCAAGTTTTTTTTTAATCAATCCAAGTTTCATTTATACTTCATACAATACAAGTGGTTTGCGAATTATTTCTCAACATCCAACCATCTAAGTACTTCAATATCAAGTACGCATTTGATAAGTTTTTCATTCCAAGTTTTTTTACATTTGATTTTTTATACATGCATTAAGAAATAGGAAAATTAGGTCATGTAATATACATCAATATATAGGTAATTACACTCATTGTTTGGTAGTTTAATGAGCAATATGTTTTTTCTTCCCATTTTTTTGTTTCCTTGCGTTTCAACTATTTTGTGTTTTCTTAGTTGAGGTAACTACGGAAGTGGGGGGAAAATCCCATCCCTTGCAACCACCGGTTGGTGTCTGTTCATTTAATGCAGAAGAATTAAATTCTAGGGCTACGGTGTCTTCGGTTTTGTGTTCACGCAGGCAAGTGTCACTTGTTGTTGTCCCAAAGCCCCACCAGTCCAAGTTGAAACACATGTTGCCAATGCTACCATTTTCGAGGAATTTGGAGGAGGCCTCTATGATACTTCACTACTACCTCTATAAACAAACCATGTTATAAGGAACGTGCGGGACAAAAAAGTAAATTTTTGTGTGTTTATTATTTGAAACACATGTGTTATAATATTCGAACTTCCTCACAATGATGTATTTTTTTGTAGTATCATGATGTTTTAAAATATATCAACCATGGTAGGAAGATTTCAAGGCTGCAACAGCCTGACGAGCGGTGGTTTTATGATGTCATTCATCTATTTGGGAACCGAGATTCATGCATGATCGATTATACTACTATTAACCATGGTACATGAAGGTGAGAAAATACATTAGAAGGGAGGTTGAATTGTTTTTTCCAAATTGTTTCTACTTCTGAACCAAAGTTCAGATTCTAAACAGAAGTTTAGAAACTGATAACAAGTGCAACCAATATGGTAATTGAAATAAATAAATAAAAAAAGACAAAGAACACACAAAAGTTATATTGGTTCCTCTACAACTGATATTAGTTGAGTTCCCTTGCAGCACAAGAGATTTCCATTATAATCAAACATATTACAACTACTTATACTCTTAAGTATAAGACTTTCTCCTTCTCAGACCTATAACTAAGACTTCCTTGCTTAATCAACACCTGATCAAGACTTCCTTGCTTAGATCCTCAAATCCTAATACTTTCTTGCTTAAACCCCTCATATTCAATACTTCCTTTCTTATACCCTCAAGTACAAGATTTCCTGCTTAGACCTGTAGTCCAAGACTTCCATATTCATTTCCTATAATCTAAGACTTCAATTCTCAAGCCCAAGGCAAGAGACCTTATCTAAACTGCCTGTTTAGAGAAGTAATAACTTACAACAATACTTGAATAACAATCAGAGATGTTCAAATATAATATAACACACTTTAACATTAAAGATTATTATGCTATACAAGAATAAAAACTCTTAACATATTAGATTTTCTTGAGCTGATATGAATGGTGTGAAGTGTGTGTAGATTTTAGTTCTAATTACAACAATATTCTCTTAGTTGATACTCAATTCTTCTGATCCTTTTATATTTGAAAAAATAGAATTGTTGAAGCATCCCCATCGGCTATATTCAGATCAAATATTCTTGTACATCTTTGATCGGTAAAATAGTAAGTGTACTATTTTATTGATGTAGTAATAATAGGGGGTTTTACCCAGTGTCGGTATTTTGAGGATTGCGCAGTTAAAATAAGTTTGTGTGAAGCAATTGAACAAAAGGTTTAAGGCTTGTTTTCAAATTGACATTGGAAATTACTAAGGATAAAAGAAAATGACTTAAATAAATAAGCAGTTATGACAAATATGAGAATAATACTAGAGAAGGTGTATGAAAATCCTTATAATGACACATAAATTATTATTATCAATTTCACCACAAGGCTAAATCATTATCGCCTTATTATAATAGTTTTCCAAAATTCCTTTAAAGAAAATCTTTTGGTATTCTCTCTATACCCCAATTCCTTGGTTTTATAGAAAGAATAACAAGCTTTTAGAATACCAAAATTTTTACGGTTAAATTATGGCATCCCAATTCCTTGGTGATGTCTAATAAAATAATGTTGTTTAAAAAGTGTTAACAATTGTATTCCTACATACGGTTAACATTAGATCAAAAACCTTATTTTCCAAATGGGGTTTTTCATTACAAATGATCAAACAACATAATGATTATGAGAAAGCAGTGAAATTATTATTACAAAAGGTTCAATGTCATTAAAAAGATAATCAGGGATACCCCTAGCATTGGGGGGTTTAGCCACTCATATTCATAATAACATTACACTTGTCATTACAAAGATAATCAGCGACACCCCTAGCATTGGGCGGGTTTAGCCACTCATAGGTTTCAGTTGATATTCAATTACAAAACTATAAAAATAAGGAAAAGACATTCCAAGATCGCCTTTCTCCTAAAACGCGTGCGTACAATCTCCCAAGAAGAAGAAAAATTAATCGTAAAATCAAAAATGTTTTTCTCCTTCTAACAATCAGCCTAATGTATCGGAACACAAAAATCTAAGCGAAATTCCAATAATACCCCAGGAGGTCACTTAAAGAAAATTAAAACAAAATAATAAAATGTCTCCTTCAGGGGCCCTGACACGGGCCGTGTCCCATGACACGGGCACCCGTGTCAGGCTTCTGACTCTTCTCCCTTGGGTGCATCAACCACATAAGCCCTGACACGGGATGTGTCCTGCGACATGGGCGGTCGTGTCAGGCTTCTGACTTGGCTTTTAATCTTCTTTTTTTATGTTCCCTCCCAGGCTCCCTGGCACAGGCCGTGTCAGGTAACACGGGCACCCGTGTCAAACTTCTGCATCTTCTCTAAAACCTCAGTTTCTCGACCTGAAACTTCGTTCCACGTGTGTCTGTTCAGTGACTTCCTATATTCCTGAAAACACAACATAAAACACCCAAATCAAAGATAACAATGCTATAACAATATAAAAACATACACATACGACTCGCTCGACGAAACTAGGAAACTACGATGAAAACATAAGCAAATTTGAATTGTCTCAGAAACCGCTAGTTGAGGCAAAAATACGCATATGTGGATTTTTCGTTCCAAGTCACTTGACAAAACGTTATGGTATTCTCAATCTATCAACGTATCACAAAAACACTAAACCGCGGTGCAAACTCGGACATGAATCTCCTTTTCGGTAACTGTAGATGTCTTGAATTGGCAGAATTTTTGACCAACAAGAATTATTGAATTCAGTTCAGAATGTCCTATCAAATGTTGGGACATCATCAAACAGAGTATATGAACTTATTTCAGGATGTCTTACCAGATGTTGGGACATTGCATCAATGACTTAAGTTCAGTTTTTCAGGATGTCCCAACAGATGTTGAGACATCTCAAACCTGCTACCAGAATTAATTATTGACTAACTAATCAGATATATTTAAGGAGAGTTATCTGGAATTAATTAATGATGGATAAAAACAGAACAAGGCGCATCTGTAGGGAGTTCTATATTGAAGATTCAGATTAAAACAGAAGACCTAAATCACCTAGAATCTAGGAAGTAACAAACCCTAAATTCAAGGTGGAAGCTGCATGTGCATTAGGGCTGGATCATCCTACAGAAAGCCCAAATTACAGATACCTATTTAAGCAACAGAAACTCATAGAATTGAGTACGAATTTCAGAAGACCAAATAGGCTGTCTAGTGTTTTTAGCAGGTTGTTTTTATTGTACCACTTTATGAGCTTTTAAGCAAAAGTGCATTTGTGACTTGATTGAAACTGTGAAGTAAGATCAAGCTGTTTTTGTTTGAAGAATGTCTTCAATTTTATTAAACTTGTAAACTTGATCACTGTGTGATTGAGGGGGAGTGAGTAGGGTACTCTTATCTAAGTTGTGACTTAGGTAGAAATTGCATTGGGTAGTTATTAAGTGATAGATTAAACAGAGAGGTTTAAGTCTAGAATTAATATTACTTATAGTGGATTTCCTCCTGGCTTGGTAGCCTCCAGATGTAAGTGTGGTTATACACTGAACTGGGTTAACAAACTTCTGTGTTGTTTACTTTTCTTGCTATTTAAGTTTTGGTTAAATCTGTCAAGTGTTGGGACATCTCTTAGGACATCTCATACCTGATCACAGAATTTCAATTGGTATCAGAGCAGGCACCCTGCCTGTTTATACTGGGTGAGATCTAGGGAAAACAAATTCTGTAACATGGACAGAGATATAGGGTCAGTAAATAGACCACCTATTCTGGATGGATCTAATTATGACTACTGGAAGCCAAGAATGATTGCATTCTTAAGATCACTTGACAACAGGGCATGGAGAGCAGTCAACATTGGATGGGATTATCCTGTCCAAGATACCAAAGATGGATCAAGAGTGCTGAAACCTGAAGAAGAATGGAGTAAGGAAGAAGAAGATTCAGCACTAGGCAACTCAAAAGCCTTAAATGCTTTATTCAATGGCATTGATAGGAACATCTTCAGACTTGTACATCATTGTGAGCTAGCCAAAGATGTGTGGGATACTCTCAAAACAACTCATGAAGGAACATCAAAAGTAAAGATGTCAAGACTTCAACTTCTCACCACAAAATTTGAAAACTTGAGAATGAAGGAAGATGAGACAGTTCACGAATTCTACATGAACATTTTAGAAGTAGCCAATACTTCTGGAGCTTTGGGAGAAAAAATGAATGATGAAAAGCTTGTAAGAAAAATCCTCAGATCTTTGCCAAAAAGATTTGACATGAAAGTCACAGCAATAGAAGAAGCTCAAGACATATGCTCTATGAAAGTTGAAGAACTCATTGGTTCCCTCCAAACTTTTGAGATGGGAATGAATGACACAAATGTTAAAAAGAACAAAAGCATAGCCTTGGTGTCAAATACTGATGAAGAAGAAGATGATGAATCAGAAAATAATAAAAGCTTATCAGACAACCTTGCCATGCTTGGAAGACAATTCAAACAGATTCTCAGAGGAATGGAAGGCAAATCCAAACCCAGTGGAAGAAACACAACCTCTTCTGAGAACAAAAGACCTTATGATGCTAACAGAAGGTCAAATTATGCTGAAAAGACCAGTCAAGAAAAAGGAGTCAAATGCCATGGATGTGAAGGATATGGACACATCAGGAATGAATGTCCTACCTTCTTAAAAAGGCAGAAGAAAGGACTCTCTGTGACCTGGTCTGATGAAGACTCAGGAGGTAGTTCAGAAGAAGAATCAGCTAAGCATATCACTGCTTTAGCTGGATTATGTGACTCTGAAAGTGAATCCAGTGATGGAGAGCTTACTTATGTAGAACTTGAGCAAGCATTCAAAGATTTATACAAAAGAAGCTCTGAAATATGCAGTGAGGTTATAAAGCTAAAGAAGCAGAATGAGGCATTAGAAGATGACAAAGCAAATGATCAGGAGATCATTGACACCTTAAAAAGTGAAGTAAGTCTTCTCAACTCCAAGTTGGAACATATGTCCAAATCTGTTAGAATGTTGAACAACAGCTCAAATACACTGGATGTGATTCTCAACAACAATAAGCACTCAGGGGATAAAAGTGGACTAGGATTTAACAGAGTAAATAAAGATGAAGCTAGCTCTAGCAAAACAACTTCAAAATCCATACAGTCTAACAAGATGTCCCAACATATGCTTCAACATCAGGAAAAGAACACAAAGTCAAACATAATGTTCCAACAGATGTCTCAACATTCTGAAAAGAACAAAATGAAGAAGAAGTATCAAAGATGGAGATGCCATCACTGTGGAAGATTTGGACATATCAAACCTCATTGTTATAAGTTGCATGGATATCCAAATCAGATGTTTCAGCAACCTTCCAAAAAGAAAATAGAAGTTACCAAGAAAGTGCTGCATAAACATCAAAGAAATCAGCAACCTCCTAAGCAAAAGACAGAAAACATCAAGAAGGTATGGAAACCAAAAGCTAGCCCTGAAACTGATCAAAGCTACAAGAACAAGATCAACAATCAAGCTTGGAGATCAGCTAATAAACAACACACAGGGCAGAGGCATCAAAAGAAATCTCAACTCATCTGGTCAAAGAAAAGTACTGCATACATAGCACATACATCACTAAGAGTATCAGCTAAAGAAGACTGGTACTTTGACAGTGGATGTTCAAGACACATGACTGGATTGAAGAATCTGCTAGTAAATTTAAAATCACATTCATCCAGGTATGTGACATTTGGAGATGGAGCTAAAGGAGAAATCAAGGGAGTTGGAACCTTGGATTGTCAAGATGTTCCAAGACTAGATGATGTGCTGCTAGTTAAAGGTTTAACTGCTAACCTGATCAGCATAAGTCAATTATGTGATCAAGGGTACAGTGTAAACTTTACCAAAACTGAATGCATAGTGACTAACAAAGAACAAGAGGTTGTCATGAAAGGAGCCAGATATAAAGACAACTGTTACATGTGGGAATCCCAAAATCTCAGTCTTACTTCAACTTGCTCTTTAGCTAAAGAAGAAGAAGTGAAACTATGGCATCAAAGACTAGGTCATCTTCATTTCAGATGTATAAAGAAAATAATATCCATGGATGCTGTAAGAGGTATTCCAAAACTGAAGATTGATGATGGCAAAATATGTGGTGAATGTCAAATAGGCAAGCAAACCAAGATGTCCCATCCAAAGCTCCAACATCTGACAACTTCCAAAGTTTTGGAACTTTTGCATATGGATCTGATGGGACCTATGCAGGTTGAAAGTCTTGGTGGTAAGAGGTATGCCTATGTTGTGGTTGATGACTTTTCAAGATATACATGGATAAATTTCATTAAAGAAAAGTCTGATGTATTTGATGTATTCAAAGAGTTATGTCAAAGATTGCAAAGGGAAAAATCCAGCTGTGTGATCAGAATAAGAAGTGATCATGGAAAAGAATTTGAGAACCAAAAGTTCTTAGATTTCTGCTCTTCAGAAGGAATCAATCATGAATATTCTTCACCAATCACTCCTCAACAGAATGGGATTGTTGAAAGGAAGAATAGAACCATTCAAGAATCAGCAAGAGCTATGATCCATGCTAAAAAGTTACCTCTGTACTTCTGGGCTGAAGCTATGAACACTGCCTGTTACATCCATAACAGAGTTACCTTAAGGAAAGGAACCTTGTCCACAATATATGAAGTCTGGAAAGGCAGAAAACCCACAGTTAAGTATTTCCATGTATTTGGAAGTAACTGTTATATTCTGGCAGATAGGGAACAAAGAAGAAAAATGGATCCTAAAAGTGATGAAGGGATTTTCCTTGGATACTCCATAAACAGCAGAGCATATAGAGTATTTAATTCTAGAACCAAGGTCATCATGGAATCCATAAATGTGATAATTGATGATGCTCCTACAGATGTCCCAGAAGATGTTGGAACATCTGCTGATATCAAGATTGAAGCTGAAGAAAAGAATGATCATTATAACTTCACTCAAACTGATACAAGGACAGAAGAATCCAGCAAATATCTTCTGTCATCTGCACCTCCCTCCATCAGAATACAGAAGGATCATCCCAAAGATCTGATAATTGGTGATCCCAACAGAGGTGTGAGCACAAGATCAAGAGAAGTGATTTCAGGTTCTTGTTTTGTTTCCAAGATAGAACCTAAAAACATCAAGGAAGCTCTTACTGATGAATATTGGATTTGTGCTATGCAAGAGGAATTAGGTCAATTCACAAGGAATGAAGTGTGGAATCTTGTCCCTAGACCTGATGACATAAATGTGATTGGAACAAAATGGGTGTATAAGAACAAGTCAAATGAACAAGGGGTTGTTACAAAGAACAAAGCTAGACTTGTAGCTCAAGGATACACTCAAATTGAAGGAGTAGACTTTGATGAAACCTTTGCACCAGTAGCAAGGCTTGAATCAATTAGACTACTTTTGGGAATTTGCTTGTATCTTGAAGTTCAAGTTATTTCAAATGGATGTGAAAAGTGCCTTTTTAAATGGCTATCTTAATGAAGAGGTATATGTAGAACAGCCTAAAGGATTTGTTGATTCAAGCTATCCAAATCATGTATACAAACTAAAGAAGGCACTTTATGGTTTGAAGCAAGCTCCAAGGGCATGGTATGAAAGACTGACCACATTTCTTTTTAAGCAAGGATACAGAAAAGGTGGAATTGACAAAACCCTGTTTGTTAAAGATGAAGAAGGGAATGTCATGATTGCTCAAATATATGTTGATGATATTGTATTTGGTGGAATGTCTGAAAGGATGGTCAAACATTTTGTCAAGCAGATGGAATCTGAATTTGAAATGAGTCTAGTAGGAGAGTTAACCTACTTTCTTGGTCTGCAAATAAAGCAAATGGAAGACTCAATGTTCATCTTTCAAAGCAAGTATACCAAGAACATAGTCAAGAAATTTGGAATGGAAAATGCTACTCATAAGAGAACTCTTGCCCCCACACATTTGAAGCTGACTAAAGATGAAAAGGGTGAGAATGTAGATCAAAGCTTATACAGAAGCATGATTGGAAGCTTGTTATACCTAACTGCTAGCAGACCTGACATAGCATTTGCAGTAGGTGTATGTGCAAGATATCAAGCTGATCCAAAAGTCAGTCATCTCAATCAAGTTAAGAGAATTCTTAAATATGTTAATGGTACTTGTGACTATGGCATATTGTACCTTCATGGATGTAAACCAATTCTCACTGGCTTCTGTGATGCTGATTGGGCTGGAAGTGCAGATGACAGAAAAAGCACTTCAGGAGGATGCTTCTTTCTAGGAAACAATTTGATTTCTTGGTTCAGTAAGAAACAAAATTGTGTATACTTATCTACAGCTGAAGCTGAATATATAGCAGCTGGAAGCAGTTGTTCTCAGTTGGTTTGGATGAAGCAAATGCTCACTGAGTACAATGTCCCACAGGATGTCATGACATTGTACTGTGATAACTTAAGTGCAATCAACATATCAAAGAATCCTATCCAACATAGCAGGACCAAGCATATTGATATCAGACATCATTTCATCAGAGATCTTGTAGAAGAAAAAGTGATTTCATTGGAACATGTAGCTACAAATCTGCAGTTAGCTGATATCTTTACCAAAGCATTGGATGCTGCACAATTTGAGAACTTAAGGGGCAAACTGGGAATATGTTTATGTGATATTTAGCAGTTAATGAGATGTGCCAACATGTCATATGACATTGTATGGCATAAGTTCCAGATGGCAAAACAAGTCTGGACAGGAACCTTGGGAATTCCATTCCAAATGATTTACACTGTAACGGCTACTTATTTAGTAACTGTTTATAATCAGCTATCAAGATTCTCATCATACTATCACAAGCGAATCACATTAACTAGCTATTCTTCAGAAATCATAAACCCTAAAGCTTTTCATTCATCTTCCTCAACAATGTCTCAAAACCCTAACACAACTGAAGAAGTTCTCAACAAAGAAGACGTAGTTCATGCCACTCCCATCTTTGTGGTACCAATGAAATCAACTCCATTGGACGAACTCAGAGGAAGCGCTTCTCACACTAAAAAGCCAAGAACTCCAAAGAGAGCTAAAGATCAAGTCTGCAGCAAAGCCAAAGGAGGCATTCCTTCTCCTGCTAACATGCCCCCAAAATCTTCAAACTATGTGGATGATTCCATCAAGGAGATTGTCAACCAAATTCTCTTTGAACAGAGAGTGGTGAGTGGGATCTCTGTTCCTCTGAACACCATGCCTGCACCTCAAGAAGAACAAACTCAAGCTGCAGAGGACACTCCTGCAAAACAAGATGTCCCAATAGATGTTGGAACATCTGAAGATGAGAAAAAGAGCTCATCTGATGCTGATTTGGAACAAACTGAGGACCAGAAGAAGGCCTCAAATGAAAGTGATGAAGAAGTCTCTGAGGATCAGACCAAAGCCTCAAATGAAGATCAAATCCCTGCTGATCAACCAGCTGAAGAGGAGACTGTTCAATCTCCTCCAGTGGTCAACCTGGAGCAGGACTCTGATACAGAGATCATAGCCTCTGTTAGACCCAGCATAGCCAAAAGGCTGAGGTCCAGAAAAGGAAAGATGCAAGCTGAAGCTGAAATTCCTGAGAAGAAGAAAGCTTCCCCAAAGAAAGGCAAAGCTAAAGCTACTTTTGGGCCAACAAAACAATGGAGTAAAGTTCAAACTCAGAAAAGAAAAGTTGTTACCCCATCAGACTCAGATGTTGAATCAGATGTCCCAACATCTCCTCCCAAAAAGAAACCAGCACCATCTAGGGCTTCATCTGCTGTTCCAGAAGCCCCCTTGGACAACATATCTTTCCATCATGTCTCCAGTGTCAACAGATGGAAGTTTGTTTACCAAAGAAGAGTTGCCCTTGAAAGAGAACTGAGCAGCAATGCACTTGAGTGCACTGAATTGATTGACCTCATCTCTGCTGCAGGACTATTCAAAACAGTCTCAGATCTCTCTCCCTGCTATGAACTTCTTGTAAAAGAGTTCATTGTTAATCTTCAGGAGGATTGCTCCAATGGTAAGTCCTCTGAGTTTAGAAAAGTATTTGTTAGAGGTAAATGTGTAGAGTTTTCTCCTCAAATCATAAATCAGTACCTAGGAAGAGAAACAGATGGACCCAATGAGCTAGGTAAGACAGATAACCAAGTCTGCAAGGTTATCACTGCAAACCAGGTCAAGGCATGGCCTGTGAAGGGAAAGCTCTCTGTGAGCATGCTTACAAGAAAATATGCTATGCTGAACAGGATTGGTACAACTAACTGGGTGCCTACCAACCACACCTCTTCAATCTCCACTGGCCTAGCCAGGTTTATTTATGTTGTGGGAACTCAGACCAAGCTAGACTATGGAGCTTACATTTTTGATCAGACCCTGAAGCATGCCAGCTCTTCTGCAACAAAGCTACCAATAGCTTTTCCATCATTGCTATGTGGTATAGTGCTCAATCAATACCCTGGAATTCTCACTGATAAGGATACAGCCTGCAAAAGAGAAAGCCCCCTGGCTTTTCACTACAAGTTATTCCTCAGTCATCATGCTGCAGATGTTGAAGCACCTTCTGGGACATCTGCTGGTCCTTCAACTGCTAAGACTCCAATCTCCAAGAAGGCTCTAATTGCTGAGCTTAAAAGCACATGCAAAGAACTTGAAGCAAGGAAGCTGAAACTTGAAGAAATCATTCAAAGGCTGGAGAGTGGAGAAGATCAGAAAGCTGCCTCTGATGAAGAAAGTGAAGCTGATGAAGAAACAGAAGTTGAGGAAGAAACTGAGAGTGATGAATCTGAGTGATCAATGTATGTGAGGAAAATGTAATGACAGCAATGTATTTCTGTTTGGCCCTAAATTTTGTGTCTACCAAGGGGGAGAACAACAACAAATTGTATTGCTGTTTAAGTATGAATGAAAAATTCTGTTTGTTTGCTTCTGAACTGAATAAGTTTTTTTTTCTGTTACAACAATAGTGGATACATATATGTTTGAGGGGGAGTAATCTCAAATAAGAATCAACAGAAAAGTAATGTTATACTCTGATAAAAAGAACTTCTGCTGCACTCTGAAAACCAGAAAAGATGTTAGCCAAAAATTAGCCAAAGGGGGAGTTTGTAGATGTCTTGAATTGGCAGAATTTTTGACCAACAAGAATTATTGAATTCAGTTCAGAATGTCCTATCAAATGTTGGGACATCATCAAACAGAGTATATGAACTTATTTCAGGATGTCTTACCAGATGTTGGGACATTGCATCAATGACTTAAGTTCAGTTTTTCAGGATGTCCCAACAGATGTTGAGACATCTCAAACCTGCTACCAGAATTAATTATTGAATAACTAATCAGAGATATTTAAGGAGAGTTATCTGGAATTAATTAATGATGGATAAAAACAGAACAAGGCGCACCTGTAGGGAGTTCTATATTGAAGATTCAGATTAAAACAGAAGACCTAAATCACCTAGAATCTAGGAAGTAACAAACCCTAAATTCAAGGTGGAAGCTGCATGTGCATTAGGGCTGGATCATCCTACAGAAAGCCCAAATTACAGATACCTATTTAAGCAACAGAAACTCATAGAATTGAGTACGAATTTCAGAAGACCAAATAGGCTGTCTAGTGTTTTTAGCAGGTTGTTTTTATTGTACCACTTTATGAGCTTTTAAGCAAAAGTGCATTTGTGACTTGATTGAAACTGTGAAGTAAGATCAAGCTGTTTTTGTTTGAAGAATGTCTTCAATTTTATTAAACTTGTAAACTTGATCACTGTGTGATTGAGGGGGAGTGAGTAGGGTACTCTTATCTAAGTTGTGACTTAGGTAGAAATTGCATTGGGTAGTTATTAAGTGATAGATTAAACAGAGAGGTTTAAGTCTAGAATTAATATTACTTATAGTGGATTTCCTCCTGGCTTGGTAGCCTCCAGATGTAAGTGTGGTTATACACTGAACTGGGTTAACAAACTTCTGTGTTGTTTACTTTTCTTGCTATTTAAGTTTTGGTTAAATCTGTCAAGTGTTGGGACATCTCTTAGGACATCTCATACCTGATCACAGAATTTCAGTAACCTCTCCGACTATGCTTTGGGCTTAAGTCTTATTTTTTCGATTTTCCACCCTGTTCATTCAGACAATCACTTTTTAAGGCTTTTGTGATTTTTCCTCGCATGGACAAGATTGATAAAGAAAAATTCTCTTTTTTCTATTGGCACCGTTATTTCTTTGTCCACTTTGGGACGACTTCATGTTAAATCGTCGTTAGGCTGAATAACCAGGTGAAGGTTACCCAACTTAGAAGGATTGATCGTCAAATTGCCATTATTCACATTTTTCCGGTGCCTTTTCTCAATCAATAATTCCATTTTTTTCGATCAACCTTGTGCACACATTTCTTATATATTAAGCCCGACAGTCAATATAAACTACTCAAGGTGTACTTCTCAGATCAAAGCACTATGGCACAAATCTACATGTCGGACTCATTCCTTACTCAGTAAACTCAGGGTGGTTTTGGTATACCTAAATATCAAGTTGTTCCCAAACTTCTCATCAAGCTTCTTTTCATTCAAACCCTATATACTTTCTTCTTACTTACTCGCAGAAACAAGACAGCTCAAACACATTTTTTTTTCTTTTCGTTCAAATTCGGGGTGCTTTCACAATATATTTCAGACGTAATTTCAAACTAAAATTAACACAAAGACTTGACTAGCAACGACACACACAAACAAAAATACGACAAAACACATAAATAACACAAAAATAAATAAATACCCCTCACACTTGAACTCAAAAGTGTCCACACTATTTAAGAACTAGTGCAGTGGGGGACTCACAGAGCTCACTGATGAGGAGGTTGGTCTCGCAACATCATTTGATGCATCCACTCGTGCATCTCACTGATCAGCGTTCCTTGACGGGCTTGTTCATCTCCTTGTCGGGTTTTCTCTCCCCTAATTTCACCTATTTCGTGTGTAACCATGTCCAGTAGTCATTTGTCATAGAAAATGGATCAACACTCGAACCACTGGTACGAGGAGGAACCGTCTAATGGGGTTCCGGTTCAGTCCAGAAGCCATCCTGGTCTTGGTCACCTGCATCAAAAGTATCATCCTCTTGCTCGTCCATGATATAAAGGACGACACCACCATAATACCAATTATTCACATCCTCAATCCCACAACGTTGGGGGTTAGGCAAAGACATTAAATATTTATCGGAACACATTAGCGCATAATAGTCATCATGAAGAGCAATCATACCTTGTTGGACCAATATGTTCATGTCTAAACTAGATTTACCTGCTATCGGTGTTTCATCAAGCAGTGTCTGGTCATACCCCAGATGCTCAGCAATTTGGGTGATCATACCCCCAACTGAAATAACACCAGATGTGGCTCGGCTAACTCGACCCAAGTAGTCAGCTGCGAATGCCGCCACACTGACTGAAGTGCGATTTTCCATTGCATGGAGAAAGAATAACTCCTTTTGGGTTGCCACCCATGTACTATCGCCCCTACCAATCAGCGTATAAGCTAGGCATTTATGCGCGTATCTGAAGCAAGGATTTTGAATCCCTGATGCTTTAGCTCCTCTGGCTACATACTCCGTGTGACCAGTGATGGCCATCCAGAAGGAGCGTGCATCAAATTCCTCCAGTACAAAGCCGGGGCCAGTAATTGGGAGATTCATGATGCCTCCAATATCCTCCATTGTTAGTTCATGATCATTATCGTACAACCTGAAACTCATTGTCCCAAAAAAGTAGTTAGCAGTACCTGTCCACTTTTTTCTTAATTTAAATTCAACTGTGCTAAAAAATTCTAAGGTAATACGCTCATAAGTGGGCGCCTCGTATTGTAAAAATTTGATCAGAACTAAAGTGTGGAACATTCTGCCTACCTCGACAAATAAACCTAGTTGGGATAGAGTGTCAGGATTGATATACCTTGTAGCGTTTATTTTCCGTTTTACATGATACTCATATCTCTTTTCATGCTCCTCTGTGTTGAAGAGGATGCCATGGGAATTAGGCCTCCGAATGGTGCACTTTCATGGGCGCGATGTCTCAGTAGCAACCAGTTTACCTTTATCAGCTTGCTTCGGGGGCATTTTTGTACCTGTAAAATTCACAAAAACTGAAACAAGAGTTATTGCAAAAATAAAACGGTAGAAGTTCCGAGGAGGATGAGGTGAACAATTTTTGTGAAGGCCGAGTGGTGTTTTGATGAGTGGGTGTTAGTGATTTTGGAGGTTTTTTTAAGTGTTAGGTTATGGAGTTTGAGAGATATTTTAGAAGGAGGAATATGAAGATACGAAATTAGGGAGAGAAAAAGTAATAAAAGTGGGATTAAGAGTGGTTATGGTGAATAAATTCGCGGGGCCCATAAGAGAGAGGAAAATATGAAAATAAAAAATAAATAAAAAAACAACTAAAAAAATTTCAAAATCTTCCTCCCGCGCGCCCTGACACGGGCGGCCGTGTAAGGGCACTGACTTACCTTCACCCCACAATTGAAAATATACCAAGCTACAGGGGCCCTGGCATGGGCCGTGTCAGGCCTCTGACTTTCAACATATTTCCAATTTTTTTCTTTTACCTAGTCTCCCTGACACGGGCCGTGTCAGGTGACACAGGGGGGGCGTGTCAGGGAACTTTACAAACTCAAAAATCATTTTTTTTCTTGCACGTTTCACCAACACACAACATTTTTAACTGGATCTGTACCCGGAACATATTAAACGATTGCAAAGAGAAAAACAACAATGATTAGAGATAAAAACTGTGGGTTGCCTCCTACGCAGCGCTGCGTTTAACGTTTCATGGCTCGACGGTCCTTCGTCCTACATGTAAACACCCCAAATTTTCCCTCACTTTTTCTCACACTATGGCTTGTGATCTTTCATTTTTGTTTTAACATAAGCATTACATCTCATATTGCATATTTGTTTCACTGCATTTCATCTGCATCTAGGGTTTGTGACCTGAGCAATCCAAGAATCAATCTGAGCCATCCCAATGGTCTTGAAGCTTTCCAAG
The DNA here is from genome assembly GCA_963966055.1 of Lathyrus aphaca. NCBI lineage: Eukaryota > Viridiplantae > Streptophyta > Magnoliopsida > Fabales > Fabaceae > Lathyrus > Lathyrus aphaca. The sequence continues at coordinate 634,002,417 of OZ014519.1, forward strand.
AGGGTCCATGTGTGTTCTATAATCATATTAGGCTCCCCAAAGTTCATGAAAGTCAAGAGATCACAAAGATTAACAAAGGCATGGAAGCAGAGCTAGGGTTTCACTACACAAATGACCAAAATTAGGGTTTTGGTTTCAGAGGCTTTAACTCCAAATTTTTTGGTAATTCTTGTTTCTAATGTTCTTAATATGTTATAAGGATCATGTGTACCAAATTTGATGAAGAAATTCATTGTGGAAGTCATCTGATCATTAGGTAACTTCTTGAGCAAGTTAAGTCAAAATCAGGGCATCTGAGGCCCCCAACAAGGACACCAAAGGATCATTTTCATCAGATTGAAGTTCTATGATCTTTTTTTTATCTTAGGAGTGGTTAGAAGTTCACAAGATTGAAGAATTTTGAGCCAATTGAAAACTTTCTATTTTTGGAAATGACTTGAAATGCAAACTTTCCATTTTGGGAAAGATTTTCAACCTCCTCTTTCATGACCAAAAATGCCTCAAATGAAAAATTCTTGGACATGAAATTTGTAGATTAGGTCTTTCACTTTTCAAAAAGTACAAGAACATGTCTTGATTCATCCTAGAACTCAAGATATGGCCTTTCAAAGTTGGCAAAAATCACATAATTTTCAAGTTCATGTCAAAGAGGGATTTTTGCATATTGGCATTTCAAGCTTCTAAGTGACCTCTAATCCACTCAATTATGTCACAACATGTTAATGCAACTTTCCAAGATCAGAATTGGCCCAAGGATTGAAGCATTTCATGGCTTGATTCACAAGAAACATCAAAGTTGGAAAATTGCATAAACATTGAAATCTCTTCATCCAAGCATTACAGCTCACTTCTATTGATCTAAGGGCTCCCCACAAACTCTACTGAGGCCAACGCACCCCTTGAAACAACTATGCACCATGCCCATACCTCAAGTACACAAATTTGACTTTTTTATAAAACCTCCCATACCAATCAAACTGAGCCACCACCCACTCTCTGACCAATCACAATGACTTATGTGAACCCTAAGGACCTCATTCCATAACACATTCAAGCCTGAAACATTGGAGAGCTCAAAATTCACAAAAATTGTCAAAACCTTCCCTTCTTCGAAACTCAAAACACAACCATCAAACTTCAAAACAAACTTCACCAATCATCTTCAAATCACTCATAGAACACAAAGCAACCCTCAAAATGGCCTGAAACCTCCCAAATCAAAAATACGATTTCTGCAAAACCAGAACCAAACACTTCAAAATAGCCATCACAAACTTGTTCTAAGCATTGAAACATCATCAGGGAGCTCATTGGGGTTGATTTGCATCAAAGGAAAGGTCAGAAAGCTCCAAACTGAAAAGCTTCAACTCAGGTATACCTCAAGAACAAATTTTCCAGAAACACTCTTTTAAGTTTTAGAATGATTCTATATGTTCTCTAGATCACACTGATATGTTTAGTTTTGAAAATGATTGAGAAACGAGCATGTATGGCTGTTCTGAAAGTTTTCCCGAAAATCTTGTTTGATTTGATTCTTGCTTTTGATGAAATATAAATGTTATATGATGATGGATTCTTGTTTAGGGAGGTTAGAAGATCATTTCTGGAGATTTAGAGGGTTTAATTTGACCTAGGGAAGAAGTTGAGGTTTTGAGTGACCGGAGAAGATGACCAGAGCTAGCTCTGGTCACCTAAAAATCATTAGAACCCTAATTAGGGTTAGCTGCCCAGATTGAATTCCCACCCTTGGATCTTGTTTAAGTTAGCGTGTGGACGGCCCAGATGAATCCACTTAACCCTAATCCTGTTTATTTAATTTAATTAATATTAATTAGCCAGAAACAATCCCAACCATCCAAAAACGCGCGCAGTCAACTCTCATTTCCCCAGTTTGAATCTCATCCACTGGATCTGATTAGTTCCCCTTTTTATTTATTTTATTTTCATTTTAATTCATTTCTTTTGCATATTTTATTTAAATTAGTAAAACTCATCAAAAAATTCTCAAACCTTGCATTTTTGTTTTAAATATTTTTCTCAACCTGAAAATAATTTTTATTTTATTTTTTGCTTTTAAAAAGTATTTTTAAAATATTTAAATGTTATTTTTAATTAATTAAAGTATTTTAATTAATTAAAAATGCATTTAGGTTTCTAAAAATCACCAAAAAAATCATGAACCATTCCAATACATTTAGAAACATTTTCAAACTCTTCAAAAAAAATTATTTTTAGGTTTGATCATAATTTCACAATTTTCTTTGAATTAGGGTTCTTTAAAATCACATTTTTTAACCCTAACTTTGAAAAATCATTTCTGCCTAACTAAGAAGAGTTTGAACTTGATTATTTTTACATTGTTTCACATATTTCATGTAGTTTCTAGGTTATTTTCCTCATGAATTTATCTTGCATTTTCAAATTAATTTTCATTTTCCCTTTTGAATCACCTAAAAACCCTAGAAAACTTAGGAAAATCATAACTTTCAATAGGATTGGCTTCTGACTTTCTCCTTTGGGGTGTGATCTTATATGGGATTAGGGTTTAATTGAGCTTGGTTTCAATTTTATATCATGTTGTATGCTTCTGTTTTGTTCATTTGCATCTCACATGTCCATAAAACCCTAATTTCTCATGTTCATTTGCATTCACCTTGAATATCCATCATCATATGAACTTGCCATGACATTTCAAGCATTCATATGTCATCTTATACATCTTAGGACATGTTAAAACATTGCTTGACCATTTCTTCATTCATTTTCCATGTATTGCATTCATTACATTTCATAAACATCCATGTGTTTTCAAACTTCTAAGCATGCTTTCATGACATCTCATCTTTGTATGAACACCCATATGCACATTGTATGACTTTGCATCATCTCATAACACCTTAGCATTACATAATCACTTCTGACTTTGGTCATTTCATCTCATTTAAATTCATTTCTTTATGCTTTATATCTTATGCATTCATACTAACTTTTCAGGAGCTTTTGGTAAGTTATTATGGGAGGTGGATTTGCCTTCACTTCCCACTTCTTCTTATCTCATTTATGCATTTTACATGTCTTTGAAGTGAATATAATTCACTTATGTTCCATATCTCTCACTTTCTTCCTTTAAGTTACTTATCTTCTTAGAAAGTAAGTACCTTATTCTTCTGCTTCCTCCTCTTTTCATCTGCTTCTTCCATTGGTGGCCTTGAAGATCTTCTCTATTAAGCCTAACAAACCATAGGATATCCAAGCATGATAACTTTTAGGGTTGTATATAATTCCCCTTAGACTTTTACCTTTTGAGTCTCCTTAATTCTCTCTTCTCATCTCAACAATCAGAGACTAAACTCTTAAAGCTTTAGGATTTTGAATTAGGGTTATGCATGCATCCTTCTCTTAGGATGGAGTGTATAACTTTAATCCTAAGTGTTAAACCTTTAATTTGTTTAAACCTCTTAATCAAAACACACTAATAATCACCAAGACTTTATCTTGTAACTTGGGCCTTATATTAGGGTTCTATCTCTTCCTTATGGTTAAGAGGGACTAACCCTAATGTTTAATGGACAAGTCCTCCTCAAGTTATCTTAAAAACCATAAAATCCACTTCTTAATCTCATCCTTTAATTAAAATCCATTTAATAAAGGCTTGTTATATAATGAATTTAATCCCTAACCATGGATTAAGTTGAGGTATCTTCCTCAGCTTAAGTGTTCTCATCTATTATCATTCTATTAGGATGGGGTAATGAGTTCACTAATCCCTGATTAGAGATTAAACTCATTACTTAACACTAAACAAAAACCCAAAAACATCTAAATAATCACAAGTAGGTTAATGATCTTAATCCTACATCATCATGGTAGTTAAGTTGAGATACCTATCTCATACTTAAGTAGGCTCATTATCCCTAATCAGGGAGGATATAATGAGTTTACAAGCCCTTGATTTAGGTTAAGCTCATTAACTTATGCAAAACACCAAAAATAATAACAAGACTGAAAACACAAAAACAAACAATAATCGTCTCCTCCGGTATTCGTTTCTCATCACACTTATTCATAAACGAGAACTTGTTTCTTCCGTCTAATGCAAGATAGTTAGCACTCGGGTCAGACGAATCATACACTTGAGCATAGGCAAGTAAGAAGTTCACAATCATTTTATTTTCAGTCTCTTTGAGTCGAACTATGGTGTTCTGACTTCCTCATTGCACGAGAGGATACGTAGGCATAACTTAACAGTTATCGAACAAAAGTCTCTTTGTCTTCCCCCTCTTTCAACATTCTTTAAAAGCCTCAGTTCCTGGGCAATTCACCATTTTGCACTGACACCTATACATTCATTCTTTAGCTTTTGCACACAGATAGCACATTGTTGCACCCCAAAATTTGCCCTTACCTAGACCATACATTGTGTACTAAGTCCCAAGAGGTTCACAAGGTTCACAAGATTCACAAGGTATCTCAAGAGGTTCACAAGGTTTACAATTAGTCAGAAAGTTGGGCAATTCCCTCAGTCAAAGCCTCCTCCTAAGCAATGCATCCTAAACTAGGGTTTTGGATTTTATCAGGCTAAATGGATTTCCAAGGCTTCAAGTTAGCTTCATAACATCCCACATGTATTTAAGAATCCCCGTGTCAAGTTTCAAAACTTTCCCAAAGAGCTTGCCCAGTCAGATGATCAGATATGCAAAAATCAGTCAAAGTAGTTAAAAAGTCAAACCGAGGTCAATTGTGGTCAAATCAAAGTCAAACTTCAAGATTTTTTGCCAACATCGATTTTATGAAATAAAATTCATCATTTGATTAAAGGTTGATCATGATTCATCAAGGAAGTTTCAGATCATCAAGAATCAGGAGTTTCTAAATTAGGGTTTTCTTAAGGAAAGTCAACTGAACTTTGACCAGCCATAACTTTCACATGCTTCATCAAAAAAATCCCATCCAAAGCTCATTTTGAAGGAAATTAAATTCTCTACAACTTTGTGTCTCACAAGCCAAGCCCAAAAATGCTTCATTTGGAAGGTATGAGCTAAGACATTATAGGTCATTTCAAAAGTCAACAAAAAGTCAACATCTTCCAAAGGGCATAATTTGAAAATGGTAAAGGATATGGACATGAGACCAATGAGGTTGGTTAGAGGACTCTTTAAGCTTTCCAAAATTTCCAAGAACACCCTCATAGACTTAAAATTAAGGGAGATATGTCTTTGCAAAGTTGGGAAAGTTTTGAGAGGTTTATTGAGCAAATGGGGCCTTAAAACCAAATTTCTCCAAATGGGCTTGCAATGTTGTGATCCAATCCATACAAAGACTTCTAGTACGACCCAAAGCAACCAAATTCTGATTTTTTATTATTTATTCATTATTTATTTTGATTTTATTCATTAAAAGTTAAATTAAATCTAAATAAAATATAAAAATCAATATTTGGACATGATTCTTCTTCTAGAAATTCTTAAAAATCAATTAAAGATGATTGGAATCATGTAAAATCAGATTAACCCAATTTAGAAAGGTTTTATAAGATATTTTCAATATTTGAAAGAAGTGAATCTTCATGATCAAGAAATCTCCATAAAGCCCATAAGTCCACAAACTTTTGACCTAATTCAACTCCATACATATACACAAACTGATCACAAGTACAAGGGGACGAAATTGCAGCCTCATGTAGACACCCCAAATTTGCCCTCTAGCTTTTGTATCTTTTTCTGTTTCTCGTTTGCATATCATACGCATTTTGCATACCATTTGCATAGGCTCCTGAGACATGGGATCGACGTCATCTGAGGAATTAGGTTTTCACGTTCCTATTTGCGGATTATCAGAAGAATTCAAAGTCCTTGGCTATGCAGCCATCAATGACATTGTTTTCTTATGCTATTGTCACTCAATTAGGGTTTATTTCCCTAGTTAAGTGTTGTTCAAGGATTTCACGTCTGAAGAATATTCACTGATTCATCTTGCCCATCATCAGTAATGAAGCATGAATTAAGGGTCTTTTCTCCATCAAGTTACAAGACTATCCCTTTCTTCTCAACATCTCTGGTTATTTTCTTCTTTCTAGACATCTCAGAAGCTCTGGTTTCAAGCTGTCGCTCCCCGGATTTCCATCCTGGTACAAACGCGAAAGTGGCGCAGAAAAAGAATAGAGTCGTTAGCCAGGCATTTTTATCCCGAAGAAAGGGAATGGTAATGCTGCACAAACCAGAAGAAAGAAAGAGGAAGGACACAGGTCCTACGAACCAAAGAAACTGAGTTCGGGAGTCGGTTACGACTTGGGAAGGTATTAGCACCCAGATCGTCCACCGTACCCGACGGGATCCACGCTTGCAAAAGAAAATGTTTCAAAGGGTGAGGGTATGAAAGCTGCAGCAACAAAAAGAAAAGAAACTGAGGAAAAGAACTGAAATGAGAGAACAAAAGAGAAAAATGTAGGGAAAATAAAGATTGTGCTCGAACGGGCCCTACCCCGCTGCCTACGTACCTCATCAGGATAATGAGGATCAGAGACGCCTTAGTTCCCCTAACCAGGGGTAACAAGGAAATTGATTGCGAATTAAAGCTTGAATTGCCTATGCCATTGCTCAGGTGTTGCAGACTCGGACGACGAGTGCGTAACCGTCTTGCAAAGTGACAAGTAGGAGAAAGTTCGCGTACGGAGCGAATGAGATGAGAAAAGAATTCCCGAAGGAAAGACGCTTATTGTTTGTTCATTGTTTTTTTATGAAGCTTTTATGAGTGAAGTTTGTATAAGTAAGTGTACCTAAGCCTTACTCAATGGGATGTGTACATCTCACATCATCCCGAAATGGAATGCGCAAGAGGCACACCTATCTATGGAGGAAATCCCCAAAGCTAGTCCCACAAGTGAAGGCTTAAGCACACTGGCCTATTACCATTATTAAGTATTTTTGTGGCTTTTTGGTTAAGAAGTGTTTTTTAGCTTTTCTTTGAGAAGTACTCATGCTAAGACCTATCCACCACGAGGGATAACTCACACCTTGCTCCGAAACGGAACGCGTGCAAGTATCTCATAGCAAAGTCTCATGTCACATGAAAGTACTCAACCTTTATTAAGTGAATTAGAATTGAGTTTGAAGATGAGAAGAGAAAGCACCAAAGGATCACAAAAGGCAAAATTCTAAAAGGGGGACTAAAGAATCCTAAGTGTTAACATGCATGGATGTCCTAAGGTTAGTGAGGTTTCTATCCTAATGAAGAAGGAAGAAGAAGAGAGAAGAAGGGATGAGAAAGGACTAAGACCAACAACAAAAGAGTTAGTACAAATAAACATAAGAGGAAGAGATGAGATTTGGAGATGTGGAACTCAACTTCCACACCTCACACTTACCATAGCCCCTGCAAGGTTAGTAGCATGCATATAAGTGAAGCAAGATGAACAAGATGACATGTTAACATCATACAAACAGAAGTGAAATGATATGAACAAATGTACAATGCAAATGCAACTCAAAAGAATAAGAGATGAAGCTTACAAGTCAACATGATGCAATATGAAACACATATGCAAACTTATGTAAACTTATGAAAGATACAAAGCCACAATGCATAAACCATGACTCAATACACACAATCAGAACCAAAACAATATGAAGAAGGGCTTATGAAGCCAACAAGATGAAGAGAATGGACACACAAGACCAAACAATCACCAAATGGGAGTGAAAGAAGTAAGGAAGAAGTGAAAGCACACTTAAGAAATGAAAGGACACAAAAGGGAAGAAAACACAAAAAATCCTAAGACTCAAACCCTAAACTAGGACTAGGAAGGTACCCATATCCCAAAAGAATCCCAAATGAGAAGAAGAAGTTGGCACAAGTGCCCTTCTAAGCTTATAAGAGAGCTAAAGGTCCAAAGGAAGCAAAATGGGACAAGGTGAGAACAAAAATCCACATCAAATCAACCAAGCATCTAAAAATTCCATAACTCAAGTCAAATGATCTTCAAACATGTTATATCAATGAGCCAAAAGGGTTTGAGAGAATTCAGAAGCAAACTAGGTCAAATGGAGGCTTAAACACAAGCTAGGGTTACAAACTTTCAACATAAGTCAAAGGATCAAGACCCAAGTAATAAATTTCTAAAAATCAAGAGAAAACTCACACAAGAAGTAAATTGTCTTAGGAATCCAGATCAAAAAGAATGGGATCAAAATTCAAAATAATGAAGTCTATGGAAATTTGACAAGGCAGTGTACTAAAAATGAACTTAAAAAGAAGCTAATTGGAATGAGGATTTAATTGTGACACGTGGAAATGGAAAAAAGAGAAATAAAAAATATGGACAAATAAAAGACACTTCAAAGATGACTCATGATTTATTTGAGAATTTTTTAATAATGGGAAGTATTTTAATAAAATAGAAACTAAACAGAAATAAAAGAAAAAATAAAGTGAAAAAGAAATAAAATGGAAATGGTGATGGGGTGTAATTAGTAAGGAATTTGTACTGAAAATAATTGGGATGATGTTAACTGGGGGTGCGAATAGGAACCCAAGGCCCAAAGCTGCACTAGTTCATAATATTATGGTGGGATTTTGTGAATAAAAGCTGGAAAATACGCTGGACCTTGGATCAATCAGACGCGGGCAATGGATAGCTCATTAATTGACGTGGATCAATGGAGCATTGTGAGTGGCTGGTACACAATAACTAATGGGGTATGCGAAACACAATGTATTTAAATGAAAAAAATAAAACAACGAATGGGAGAGAGATATTCAGGGACATGTGGCAACATCTGGACCGATGGAAAGATGGATCTAACGGTGCCTGAGTTGTCTTCTCCAAAACACAAACCCTAGGTCATGAATCCAGTTTCCGGTGACCGGAGCTAGGGCTCCGGCACCGGAATTCAACACAGATGCACATAACATAAAATAAATGGACCAAAATGTCCAGATTCACTAAATCAACCATGCTGAACATGAATATGAGCTCAAAACTTGCTAAAACTCAAAGAATCAAAGGGATCGAAGAAAAACATACTTGACCATGAAACTTTGAACTCAAATAACTCACTCGATATTACACCATTTTCATAACTAAAAAGTGCATCATGATCAGTGAACTTCACACATCACAAAACAACTCATTAATTTCATTTTTAGATCACAAGATTTGGATCCATACCTGAGGTGAAGATCTTGATTCAGTGAGATAGAAAGCCCAATGATGCATGCAATGCACTCCTCTTTCACCCTAGATGCAAAATAAATGCATCTAAGGTCTTGAATGAAGCTGGATCTGGGGATTTGCCCACACCTGCCCTAAAATGGCAATGTTTCTAAACTTGAGGGAAAGCTTGAATGAATGGTTGCTTAATGATCCTTAGCTCTCACTGATTTCAAATCCACAATTTGTCTTGAGATTGAGTGCTTGTATGAAGAGAAATGAGAGAAAATGCAAATGTTGCATAAACTTGAGAATGAGAGAATGAGAGAGAGATGGTGCTTGCTGAAACCCTAGCTGCTTTTGTATGATTTCAAAAACCCTTGCTGAAAGAATTGGCTCACTTGCACGTGTGGATCATGAGATTTGTGTGAATTTGCAAATTTTGCAAAATGTGAGATAATCATGCCACCCTCATGCCTTGCTTGTATTCTCAGCCCATGTGCAATGCAATCTGTACCCTTAATCTTCATACAAATGATCTTGGCCATTGGATTGAGGTATCACACCTTTTCTTTGGAGAAAATTGATCACAATGCAAAGTATTGTAACATTAGAAACCAATTTGAAACATATCAATTCTTACAAACACGTTTTGGAGCTTTTTGCTTTTGGTTGCATGCATGAAATTTGGATTTGCCCTAAAATACCTCAAATTTTCGAGGGACCCCTAGGACAAACCACAAATCCTATGAAAATTTACTTGTACTTTTTGAAAATGGGAGCCCTTAATCTCCAACTTTCATGTTTGACTTTGGTCCATTTGAAGAATTTTTGATCATGTTAAGGCCATTTGAAAATTAGAGCAAAAGTTGCCAAATTTGGAAAATCTCAAAAACCAACTTTGTACCATTTTTGCAAAACCCTTCAAATCTCCATGATTCTTGAACTTTGATCATTCCAAACCTCTTACAACATTGTAAGCACCCCTCTTGGCCAAAACATTTGGGTTAGACCCCCCTTGAAATCAAACAGTTGACTTTTTAAGGGCACAATTGACTTTTTACTTCATCTGCAAGCAACTGAGGCATTCTCTGACTTCCACATGGAATTTTCTCATGAAAATTGACACCTAGGATCCTCTTGACATATAGAAGACTTTTCCCAAATGAAATGGCCAAAGTTGTGAGATTTTGATGCTTGAATCTCAAACCCTAGTTTAGATGCCTTGTAAAGGAGCTTTGCCTTATCCTGAGATCTCTGATGATCATGCAATCTTCTGAGCTTTTCCCAATGGACTTGAACTCTTCAATGGAGTGTAGACTCACCATAAGACTTGTATACAACTATTGGGACCCTTGTGGTGGCTTGTGATGCCTCAAGAACCTCCACAGATGACCATATGCTTGATACTAGGACATGAAGAATGTTATGCCTCATCTTTCTATGATATGATGCTAAGAATATGGTATGCTCATAATGAATATGATATGATATGATATGATGCTTAAAATGAAGAGGGAAAATTTGGGGTGTTACAGCTGCCCCTATTCAAACATCAGTTAGTCTGAAAAGGACGGTAGCACGGGCTATCGACCATTCAAGATAAACTGTGATTGAATACCCAGAAGGCCAGAAATTTGCACTCTGACGAAGAATGCAACATTGGGAAGTAAACCCAACCAAATGACGCTTTGGTGACTGAAAGGGAGAAAAAGCAGACGAGCTTCTTCCAAGTTGAAACTGATATCTGGAATAAGAATGTTAAGACAAACGAGTCTTCTTTGAACAATCCTGTGACGCCAGGAGCTGGACAGACGAGTCCCCAAACACTGCAAGAATATATGACTTGAGACAGACGAGTCTCCTTCGGATATACCTGTTACGCAAGGACCGGGATGCATTTAAGTCTGTAGGATAAACATGCATAATCAAGGTAGACGAACCTTCTTCATATATTATCCGTGGATATATGGTATAAGACAGACGGGTCTTCTGAGCAAACCTGTTACGCCAGGTGCAACAACAACAATAATTGGTGCCTGAGACAGACGAGCCCCCTTCGAACTTACCTGTTACGCCAGGACCGGTAACCATTTTGACATTTACTCCCACTGTCAGGATTTTAAACCTCTTCAATACAGACGAGTATTGGATGATCATCAAGATAACACAGACGAGTGCCATAAGTCAATGATACAGACGAGTATCAGACGATGATCTGAGAAACACAGACGAGCGCCTCAAGCAATGATACAGACGAGCATCAACCACTGGTATACACGAATACCAGAAATTCAAACACAGACGAGCATTTGGAGTAGAAAAATAGGAAAGTATGAGAACAATCAGCAAATCCACACATACAGATATAAGCCTAGCACGGACGAGTACTGGGGATGATACAGACGAGTATCCAGGCAAAGCAGACTAGCTTCGAACAAATTAATCAAATACCAAACACAGACGAGTATCCAAATAAAGCAGACGAACTTCAAACAGATAACAACACAGACGAGTACTGGGGATGATACAGACGAGTATCCACGTATTACAAATATCAAACATCAAACACAGATGAGTACTGGAAATTGCAGATGAGCAATAGCAAATACTGGGAAATCAAACACAGACAAGTGTTGAGAGTTGCAGACGAGCAATATCAAGGTAATCATGGACCACTGTTGGGGAGAGCAAATGAGCAATACCAAAGGGATAGCACAGACGAGTGTTGAAAGATGCAGACGAGCAGCCACAAAGATCACAGATATCAGAACACAGACGAGTGTTGGAGGAATGCAGACGAGCAAACAGCAGAGATTACATATCAAACACAGACGAGTGTTGGAAATTGCAGACGATCAATATCAAAGGGACAACACAGACGAGTGTTGAAAGATGCAGACAAGCAGCAATAAAAATCAAACACAGACGAGTGCTGGGAAGGTGCATACGAGAAACAAACAAAGCAAGAGCACAGACGAGTGCTGGAAGTTGCAGACAAGCAACAAACAAGGCTAGAGCACAGACAAGTGCTGGAGATTGCAGACGAGCAATAAACAAATGCCTGATTGGCCACAAGAGTTACAACTCTGCAGGGGAAGACAAGTCAGGAGGCCTGGATACCTAACTCTGACTGAGGTGATGAATACCTGCTTGTATCATCAAATTGACCAACAGAATGGAAACTTCGATGGGGAATATTTCACTGACGGAAGTGAAAATCCAATATGAACTATGTGGGGAAAAATCATCTTCAGACTTGCCTAGGAAAGATGTTTCAATCATGCTCTAGCTGGGGAGAACATTGTTGATTCTGAACTCTGGTTGTGACCCTTGCTGGGTATAGAATTCTGCTTGGTATGTCATGCTTTTAGATACCTGTTGGGCATACTTCACTGGGGAAGAATAAATTGCTTGGGCTGCTGCCAAGGCTTAGCTGAGGAATAATTCTGCTGGATATACTCTACTGGGAAGAGCAAATTGCTCGGGAGGATGTGACACCATCCTGCAACCTGCAACAACAGAAAACACAAGTGTGCCCCAGGGATTTGCATGGTATGATCTGTTCATCCATTGTCACCCGACACTCAAAGAGGATTACAGTTTCCTTGCATGTCATTTTCTTTTAAAATTATCACCATGTTTAAATTCAACGCTATTTTTTCCAAAAATGCAGGACATTTTGCAAACAAAATAAACACACACAGTTTTTTGACTGAATATTCTTTTTATTGAAAGGCCTCTGAATAGGCAAAGATTTACATCAGGAAGCAACCACGTGGAAAGAGGTAGCGACCATGAAATTGAGAAAAGAAACTATCCTAATGGCAATGGGCACGACATTCCAAGGAGTTCCACTTCTGCTATGACCTGCATGTCTTCGAGACTCTCCATTCTTGCTTTTGCTTTCTGAGAGGATGAGGGGACTGTTTCCTATCCTTCTGAGATTGTCAAGTTGTACGAAACGATGACGTGGTTCAGATTACTCGGATCGCAATTGTTCACTTATTCCCTTGTTTTGCGTGGATCGCCCTTTCGGGTTTTCAATCCACCGGGATACCCTTTTTTGCCTGAGCTGTCCAATGTGGCTTTTCAGCTCAACGGGTGTACATTTTTTTATTTATTTTCCCTAACTTTTTCCCGAGCTTTTTATTCTGGTTTTAGCTCGCTGGGATGCCCTTTTCTTGCCTGGACTTTAATTCTGTTTTTGTGTCCAACGGGTCTCTTTACGCGAAGTATTTTTTTAACTGCGTCCGAGTTAACAGGGGACTGGAAGTCATCTCCATCCATAGTGGTGAGCATCAGTGCTCCTCCTGAGAAGACTTTCTTTACTATGAATGGTCCTTCGTAGTTTGGGGTCGACTTGCCCCTGTGATCTGAACCTGGAGGAACGATCCTCTTCAGCACAAGCTCTCCCACTTGATACTCCCGAATACGTACTCGTTGGTCGAATGCTCGCTTCATTCTCCTCTGATAAATCTGACCATGACAGATAGCCGCTAATCTCTTTTCCTCAATTAGACATAGCTGATTGTAACGAGCACGTACCCATTCAGCCTCATCCAGCTTCACATCCATCATCACACGCAATGAAGGAATCTCTACTTCAACAGGCAGGACTGTTTCCATGCCATACACTAGAGAGAAGGGAGTTTCCCCTGTTGACGTCCTGAATGATGTTCGGTACCCATGCAACGCAAATGGTAACATCTCATGCCAATATTTGTAAGTGACAACCATTTTCTGCACAATCTTCTTGATATTCTTGTTTGTTGCCTCTACCGCACCATTCATCTTTGGTCGGTAAGGAGAAGAATTATGGTGATGTATCTTGAAGTCCCGACACAAGTCTGCCATCATCGTGTTGTTAAGATTAGAACCATTGTCAGTAATGATTCTTTCGGGCACTCCGTATCTGCATATGATATCTCTTTTCAAAAATTTTGCCACCACTTGACGAGTGACGTTGGCATAAGATACTGCTTCCACCCATTTGGTGAAGTAATCAATCGCGACCAAGATGAAGCGATGACCATTTGAAGCAGTAGGCTCGATCTTCCCGATCATGTCAATGCCCCACATAGAAAAGGGCCTAGGAGATGACATGACGTTAAGCGGGCTTGGAGGAACATGCACTTTGTCTACATATATCTGGCACTTCTGGCACTTACGAGCGAATGAACAACAGTCTGCATCCATTGTCATCCAGTAATACCCTGATCTCAACAATTTCTTTGCGATATCATGTCCTCCTGCATGGGTACCAAAAGATCCTTCGTGGACTTCCTGCATAAACATGCTTGCTTCGTGTCTATCCACGCATCTATGCAAGACCATGTCGAAGTTTCTCTTGTACAAAACCCCGTCTGTGTTCAAGAAGAAGCTAGCAGCAAGTCGCCTTAAGGTCTTCTTGTCGTTGGAAGATGCCCCAGCTGGGTATTCTTGCTTTTCCAGGAACAACTTGATATCAAAATACCAAGGTTTCTCATCAGAAACGGCGTCTACAGAGAAGGCATGAGCTGGAGCGTCAAGCCTGGATATGTCAATTCTGGGCACATAATTCCAACATAAAAATTTGATTGACGAAGAAAGAGTGGCTAATGCGTCGGCAAACTGATTTTCATCACGTGGTATCTATTGAATTTTAACTGTCGTGAAGAACGTCAACAATTTTCTAGCATAATCCCTGTATGGAATTAGATGCTCTTGATGCGTATACCACTTGCCGGTAACTTGGTTAATGACGAGGGCTGAATCTCCGAATATATCAAGGTTCTTAATCCGAAGATTAATAGCCTCTTCTATTCCCATTATGCATGCCTCGTATTCCGCTTCATTGTTGGTGCAGCCAAAAGTAATTCTGGCAGCGAAGGGTAAGTGAACACCTTCGGGAGTGATAAGAACGGCACCAACTCCACGACCATTGATATTGACTGCCCCATCAAACATCAACTTCCATTTGGATTCAGGGTCAGGCCCCTCCTTCGGAAGTGGTTCCTCGCAATCGTTTGCTTTGAGGTACATGATGTCCTCATCAGGGAAATCAAACTTCATTGGCTGATAATCATCCTCAAGAGGTTGCTGTGCAAGGTAATCCGACAATACACTTCCTTTGATGGCTTTCTGAAAAGTATACTGGATGTCATATTCAGTTAAAATCATCTACCACCTAGCAACCCTTCCGGTTAACGCTGGTTTCTCAAGGATGTACTTGACAGGATCCATTTTGGAAATGAGTAGTGTGGTATGAGTCATAATGTACTGCCTCAGTCGGCGAGCAGCCCATACCAAAGCGCAACAAGTTTTCTCGAGCAGTGAGTATCGGGATTCACAGTCGGTAAACTTTTTGCTAAGGTAATAAATAGCGTACTCTTTTCGACCAGACTCGTCATGTTGGCCTAGAACACACCCCATTGACCCTTCTAGCACGGTCAAGTACATGATTAATGGTCTTCCTTCCACTGGAGGCATCAGAATCGGAGGCTCCTGCAAATATTCTTTTATTTTGTCGAAAGCTCTTTGGCAGTCTTCATTCCACCTGACCGTTTTCTCTTTTCTTAGCAACTTGAATATCGGTTTGCACGTGGCAGTTAGATGAGATATGAACCGAGAAATGTAGTTCAACCTCCCTAAAAACCCGCGCACTTCTTTTTCTGTCTTCGGTGCAGGCATATCTTGAATAGCTTTTACTTTAGCAGGATCTACCTCAATTCCTCTTTGACTAACAATGAAACCCAACAGTTTCCTGGAACGCACTCCGAAAGTGAACTTGTTTGGATTCAACCTCAGCTTGTATTTGATCAGTCTATCAAACAACTTCTTCAGGTTGACCAGATGCTCTTCTTCGTCTCGGTACTTTGCAATCATATCGTCCACATAACACTCAATCTCCTTGTGTATCATGTCATGGAACAATGTGACCATCGCCCCTTGATAAGTTGGCCCGACATTCTTTAAACCAAAGGGCATGACCTTATAGCAGAATGTACCCCACGGGGTAATGAACGTTGTCTTCTCCATGTCTTCTGGCGCCATCTTTATCTGATTATAGCCGGAGAAGCCATCCATGAAGGAAAATACCGAGAATTGAGCAGTATTGTCTACCAACACGTCAATGTGTGGCAACGGAAAGTCATCTTTTGGTCTTGCTCTATTCAAATCCCGGTAGTCAACGCACATCCGAACCTTGCCGTCCTTCTTTGGTACAGGTACAATGTTGGCTACCCAAGGTGGGTAACTAGTTACAACAAGGAAACCGACATCCCATTGCTTCTGAACCTCCTCTTTAATCTTCATTGCCATGTCAGGACAAGTTCTTCTCAATTTTTGTTTCACTGGAGGACAGTCCTCTCTCAAGGGTAGCTTATGCACAACGATGTCGGTATCCAACCCTGACATATCTTGATATGACCAAGCAAAGATATCCACATATTCTCTCAGCATACTGATCAGCTCTTTCTTGACGTCAGCCTGCAGACTGGCCCCAATCTTGATATATTTCTTCACATTTTCACTGCCAATGTTGATGATCTCAATTTCTTCTTGATGAGGCTGAATAACTCGTTCCTCCTGTTTCAAAAATCTGACCAATTCTTCAGGGAGATCACAGTCTTCCTCAACCCCTTCATCAGCTTGGTAGACTGGATTGTCAAAGTCATGCGTAGTCATAGCAGGAACATTATCAATGGAATCCAGATGATCAACACTGCACAGATGATGTGCTCATTCAGAATCTGCTCATTTTGAAAAAGAGACGCTAACACAAACACAAAAGGAAAAACACATTGCCATTTTTTTTTATATTTTTTGTTTTTGTGAAAAATTTTAAAAATAAAGAAAGAGAACGCAATTTGTCTGAAAATGTCCTTTTATTTCATGGTAAAAATAAGATGCATACAAAACATGGTGGCCCAATACAATGGATCCTAGCATCTTGGGCAGAATGCTGGATTTGACAATGTAGTATGATAATAAAAGGAAACAAAATGAATTACTCTGAGTGCCAGGTAACTTGAACAACGTCTTCAGCAGACCAGTTCCTTAGCTCCTCGTCGGGCGCATACGAGTGAATCCAGTTGTCCCAGTCACCATCACTGTCCCTATCTTGGCTTGCTGTACAGATCTGGTTGCGGTCGAGCAACCCAGCACTTGTAAATGTGATAGCCTTACCACTTGGAGTAGATCCACCAGGCTGATAACCCAAGCCAAACTTATCGTCTTTCTTTTTGTAGCTCCAGCAATTTGCCCCAGCCTTGGGCACTTCCTGATTGAACAACCTCCTTTGCCTCTTTGTAGGAGTGGATAGATGTACCTTCCTTCTCACTGCTCTTCTCCACAGGAGTCAAGATGCTGACATTGACTGCTTCGAAGGCTTGGCATAAAGTCTCATGGATCTCTCCATCCATCTCTACATACTTGAATGTTGACAAGTGGCTTACGAAGATGTCTTCCTCTCTGCACACTGTGATGACCTGTCCATCCACCACATATTTGAGCTTCTGATGCAGGGTGGAAGTAACAGCTCCAGCAGCATGTATCCATGGGCGTCCCAACAAGCAGCTGTATGCAGGCTGGATGTCCATGACGTAGAAAATGCTTTTGAAGACTTGAGAACCTATCTTGACGGGCAACTCAACCTCTCCAAAAACTGATCTTCTCGAACCATCAAAAGCTTTGACAATCAGATCACTTGGTCTCAGGACTATACCATCAACGTTGAGCTTCATTAATGCCTTCTTCGGAAGCACATTAAGGGAAGAGCCTGTGTCTACAAGAACATGTGACAACACAGCACCCTTGCACTCCATAGTGATATGTAGTGCTTTGTTGTGGTTTCTGCCCTCTGACGTGAGGTCTCTGTCTGTAAAGCCTAGGCCATGGCTTGCATTAACACTGCCTACAACAGCTTCAAGTTGGTTGACAGTAATTTCCTGAGGAACATAGGCCATCTGCAGTACTTTCAATAAGGCCTCTCTGTGTGTGGGAGAACACATTAGCAGTGATAGAATGGATATCTTGGAAGGTGTCTGGTTCAGCTGATCGACCACCTTATAGTCACTCTTTTTGATAATCCGCATGAATTCCTCGACCTCCTTTTCAAATGTACCCTTCCCAGCAACAGGAGTAGTTGATTCATCAGATACAACTTGCTTTCCTTTGGCTTTGGATGAAGCCTCAGCCTCAGGATCCCCTCTCAGCACAGGGGGAGCAAATAAACGACCACTTCTGGTGAAACCTCCAACTCCTCCGACATTCTCTATAGTCGGGTCCACAGCAACAGACTTGCTCTCAATCTTCTGTCCAGCCACATATATATCTGAGCCATAATGCCAAGGAATGGATTTATCGTCTGTGTAAGGAACAGGCCCAGGTACGGTGATAGTCACGGGACTAATTTCAGGAGCATAGATTGTTACAGGCTGTCTTCTAGCAGGCATATCTGCTTCATCATAGAAAATGGTTATTGTTGACACATCTTCAGCTTCACTACCAACCCTGTTGAACTGCAAAGATCCATCATCAATCAAACTCTGCAATCCCATTTTCAAATTCTCGCATCCATTCCCAGAATTCAGACATTCCTCACAATCAGCACTGCAACCAGGAAACACTTGACCCTTCAGCAACCTCTCTTTCACTACCCTCAAAGGAGTCTTCATTTCTTCAATACTCAGAATAAGGCTTAACTTTTCATCACCCTCAACAACATTGATTCTCGCCCCTCTGTGATTCGGAATAGGGTTCAAATTAACATTCGGCGGTGGTGCAAAGTTGATTGCTTTAGAGTCTATAAGGTCTTGAACTTTGTGATGCAGAGCCCTGCACTTCTCAATCGAGTGCCCGGGTGCCCCAGAGTGGAAAGTGCATCGTGCATTGACATCATAACCCACTGGAAGCTCTCCAAGAGGTGGTGGTGCCAAAGTTCTCAGTTGAATCAGATTCAAATCCAGCAGTCTTGGTAGCAAAGCAGCATAAGTCATAGGGATGGCCTCAATCACCCTATTAGCCGGGCGAGTTTTCCTTGGCTGATACGATCTCTGCTGATAGTTGTTACGGGGTTGTTGTTGCTGATGTTGTTGAGGTTGCATCTGTTGCACTGGAGTAGAAGGAATTGTGACTGCTGCCACATGCTCATACGGTCTTCTATAACCACGGCCCCGGCCTCGGCCAAATACAGCATTTGTCTCACCCTCTCTTCTCCTAGGAGGTCCACTGAAAGCTTTCCTCGCTCCATTCGAGCTGCTAGCACTTGTATCTTGGATTTTCCCCATCTTCAACAAGGTCTCAACCCTCTCTCCAGCAATTACAATGTCATTGAATTTGGTGGCAGAACTGGACGCCAATCTTTCAAGAAACACACCATGTAAAGTCCCCATAAACATGTCAGCCATTTCGTTCTCTAGCAGCGGTGGTTGCACTCTGGCAGCGAGCTGACGCCACCTCTGAGCATACTCTTTGAAACCTTCCTTAGCAGTCTGAGCCATGTGTTGCAATTGCGTACAATTTGGAGCCATGTCCAAATTATATTGATATTGTCTCACAAAAGCTTCTGCTAGGTCCTTCCAGCTCTTGATATTGACTCTGCTAAGCTTCATATACCATTCCAGAGAAGCTCCAACCAAGATGTCTTGGAAATAGTACATCCAGAGTTTTTCATCATCCGTGTGAGCAGCAATTCTCCCAACGAAAGATTGAAGATGGGTCTTCGGGCATGCACTGCCATTGTATTTCTAAAAAGATGGAACTTTGAACTTGTAAGGGATTCTGACCCCTGGAACCAAGCCCAAGTCTGTTATGTCAAATCCCAAAGAACTCTGGGATTGAATGGCTCTGATTTGTTCTGCCATTTCCTCAAATCTCTTGTTCATCTCAGCTCCCTGACCTTCAGCTTCATACAGCAGAGTGAACTGTTCGTCCTGGTTATCCATTTGCACATTATTCAACCCATCATTGATTATTGTCACCCCTGGTTGTGCAATAGGGATTTCCACTTGTCGTGCGCCCGCACCGTTACGATTATCAGCAGCAGTGTTGTTCCTGGCTTGATTCTCAATCAACTCCCGTGGACGCTCTTGGTTCTGACCCATGCCTGCCATCAGAGTCATAAAGTTGTCCATCCTTAGCCTCAGGTCAGCTAAGTCCGCTTGCATCTGGTCCATGATTCTCTCTCTGTTGATCTTTGTTGGATATCTATGTGCTACTAGTTGTTCCCGAACTTTCCGGGGAGCTATAGTGCCTGAAACACAAGAAACGTTAGCAAATGAGACCCTGCAAAACAAACAAACAGGTTATATGTATGCAATGCAGTTGTTTATGTTTCCAACCCCAGGTCATTCCTGCCCCGGTTCCGGTATTTAGCAAAGAAAACCAGATGGGTACTGATCCTCGACTTTCAGAAACCTTCGCAAAAAACCACATTCAAACCATGACAGCAGGCATACAAAGAAATGGTGGAAAAGACATAACATAAATCAGCCTATTAGGCAAACAAAACAGAATTCCCCGTATGGTACAAGTTTCTAAGAAGAAAAACCAACAACCAGGACTCCTACAACATGCCTGTAGGTAATCCAGATACAAGGAAAACAAACTAAGAAGAAAAACCACTGCCTGAGGACCCTGAACCTCCCTCACTAAGCCCCACATCAGACCTAACCTTTTTGACTCCAGCCATCAACTTGAGGTCTTCAATCTCCTTAAGTGCTGCTTCTAGGGCTTGTTGACTATCTGCTAACTGCTGAGTCTTCTCCCTTCGAATCTTGTGGACTTGCTCCACCTCTTCCTTCTTATAGGCCATTTGCACTTAGAAGAACTCTTCTTTTTCTTTATATCTCTTCAACTCTTGCTCTCTCTGTCCCTGCAACCAGACAATAGACTGACGAGCTTCCTTGAGAGTCTTTGAATTCTTCTTGCGTTCAGCTTCTCTTTTTGCTTCCATCATACCCAACCTGTGGAAGTGAGCTTCCCTTCAAGCAATGTCTTTCTCTTTGGCCTCCAAAGTAGTCTGCATCTTCAGCGATCTCTCCTCAGCTTCATTCTTGGCCCGGTTAGCAAGATGATATAGACTAACCACTTCAGTGTTCTCCACTCTGACTGCATGCAGCTGGGCTTCCAACTTCTTGAACTCCTCTAAAGACACAGTATCAATAGACTCAGCAACTGGAGGAACTGGTGATGATAATGGAATCAATACCCTTCTGACTCTGTCTTTCAACCAAGCTTCATACTCCGGGAATGTCTGATTGTTGCACTTTCCAAAGATAGCTATCCTTTCTCCCTTAATGCACTTCCAAGCTCCAGCAACCTTCCTCACTAAAGGCATATTGTCCTTTACAGGGAAGTAGAAAATAGGGGTCAACTTCAATTCTTCTGGTACCTCTCTCAAGGCATATCCCAATTGTCTTCTTAACAAGATTAGATTGTAATTGATCCCTCCAGTTACTCCCTATAGAGGTACACTAAGATAACTCCCACAGCTAGTGATGAAACGTGCACCCTGCAGCCTCTGAGTAATCCACCTGACATCCTTGGCAAACAACTTTTCCAGCTTCTGAGCCCATACCAAGGTGTGGTCACTAAACACTCCAGTACTAGGCAGATGCCTCATGAACCACATATGAAATAAAGGAGCGCATCAACGAACTAAACCTCCCCTCTTCTTCTCAGTCTTGTAGTGCACTGAGAAATACAAATCTCCGAGCAATGTAGGCACAGGATTCTTCAGCAAAAAGAGATGTATGGCATTCATATCTATAAACTTCTCCATATCAGCAAACAGGATAATGCCATAGATAGAAAGAGCCAAGATAGCACAGACAGCATCCAATTCTTCCTCAACAGCCAACTCTTCCACCTTCTTTACTAGAGCTTCTAAAGAAAACCCAAGTACACCTCCCTTAATGATGGTCAAAGAATTCATAGCAGACGTGCTCAAATAAAGAGCCTTAGCAATAACCTCAGGTGCAGGTCTACTCATCTCAACATTGAACGGAATCTGGTCTCAAACAGGGACTCCCAAGATCAAAGCATACTCCTTCAGCAAAGGACCTGACTGAAAAATCAGGAAAAGTGAAGCAACGGAGCTGAGGATCATAATACTGAAGTAGGGTATGAATGACACTTCTCTCAGAAGGATCTAACTCTACCACCACATCCAGAATACTCCCATAAGCCTTCCTGAATCTCTCTACATGGTTGGGTCTAATCAGCTTCACCATCTTCTTCAACAGGCCAACCTTGGTGTCAAAAAACTTGAAGTGAATATTCTTCTTGCGAGGATCTTCCATCTCTGAAGAGAATACCGGAACCGGAAGCAAAGATATGAACCTGTGAATGAAAACAAAACATGATTAATGATGCAATGCAAATGCAAATGCAAAGACATATGATCCATCTGGGACTGTCTAGAATCTGGATACCAAGGCCAAGTGATTAAAAACCCAAATCCTCTGGAGATCAGCCCATAAACACTCAGATAAGCTCAGATACTCCCAATCAAAGACCAGATAAACCCAAGAACTTCGGAACCAAAGTAACTGCATCAGAACATGAAACGGTACTGGTAACAAGGGTATGATGAGGTCAAGGGTTCCTGCAAACCTGTAAACCCCTCCCATTCTCACAGGTGTGCTCCGGGTCAAACATCACGGACTCTCAAAGCCAAATAGCAATAATACTTTCACCATTTCCGAGAAATGGCTCATGACCAAATCAGGGAATCGGTTAGGCATTATGTACTACACAGGGAGGCCTCAGCTGAGTCCGGGAAAAACAAGCATCCCTTATAAGTCCCCAGCTTCAAGCGCTGAAATCGAGAAACAATAGTACATTCAGCCCGTAGGATACAGTACTAATGTCATACGACCAGATACTTTGACTGAGTTCCTATAAGAGAACCAGACCATCCTATACGAGTCCCCAGTGGACCCTCGGGTGCGAATGGATTTGCCACAAAATGTGGTCTGCCATTGCCACCACTGGAGAGGGTTGTTTCCATAAAGGTTCTCAATGATCGGTCCCCAGATGCACATAACTATCAAGGTCCTATCCCGAAGTGGAGGAAATCCCCACACAAGATATTTCCAAGACGGTCGCAATCTGGGCGTGAAACACACTGCCACTCATCATGTCACATGTGAGTACAATATGTCCACTCTAATCCTATAGTGCACTCAAGCCGAGTACTTGGCTTATCTCTCAGAAACAATATCACCCGAGCCCACCAAACAGAAAACTAGTCCAGACAGTCCAGTATGATATACATGATGCGGAAAATAAATACTGAAAACTGTAAATAAAGCTGTAAATAAACAACAATAAAACACAACAATTCACGGCAAAAAAACATCACCCAATGAAACAGAAACACACAAGCGCTAAGAGAGACTCACAGGGGAACCAAAGACTCTGGGTTCGGTCCCCAGCAGAGTCGCCAGCTATCGCTCCCCGGATTTCCATCCTGGTATAAACGCGAAAGTGGCGCGAAAAAAGAATAGAGTCGCCAGCCAGGCATTTTTATCCCGAAGAAAAGGAATGGTAATGCTGCACAAACCAGAAGAAAGAAAGAGGAAGGACACAGGTCCTACGAACCAAAGAAACTTAGTTCGGGAGTCGGTTACGACTTGGGAAGGTATTAGCACCCAGATCGTCCGCCGTACCCGACGGGATCCACGCTTGCAAAAGAAAATGTTTCAAAGGGTGAGGGTATGAAAGCTGCAGCAACAAAAAGAAAAGAAACTGAAAAGAAACTGAGGAAAAGAACTGAAATGAGAGAACAAAAAAGAAAAATGTAGGGAAAATAAAGATTGTGCTCGAACGGGCCCTACCCCGCTACCTACGTACCTCATCAGGATAATGAGGATCAGAGACGCCGTAGTTCCCCTAACTAGGGGTAACAAGGAAATTGATTGTGAATTAAAGCTTGAACTGCCTATGCCATTGCTCAGGTGTTGCAGACTCGGACGACGAGTGCGTAACCATCTTGCAAAGTGACAAGTAGGAGCAAGTTCGCGTACGGAGCGAATGAGATGAGAAAAGAACTCCCGAAGGAAAGACGCTTATTGTTTGTTCATTGTTTTTTTATGAAGCTTTTATGAGTGAAGTTTGTATAAGTAAGTGTACCTAAGCCTTACTCAATGGGATGTGTACATCTCACATCATCCCGAAATGGAATGCGCAAGAGGCACACCTATCTATGGAGGAAATCCCCAAAGCTAGTCCCACAAGTGAAGGCTTAAGCACACTGGCCTATTACCATTATTAAGTATTTTTGTGGTTTTTTGGTTAAGTGTTTTTTAGCTTTTCTTTAAGAAGTACTCATGCTAAGACCTATCCACCACGAGGGATAACTCACACCTCGCTCCGAAACGGAACGCGTGCAAGTATCTCATAGCAAAGTCTCATGTCATATGAAAGTACTCAACCTTTATTAAGTGAATTATAATTGAGTTTGAAGATGAGAAGAGAAAGCACCAAAGGATCACAAAAGGCAAAATTCTAAAAGGGGGACTAAAGAATCCTAAGTGTTAACATGCATGGATGTCCTAAGGTTAGTGAGGTTTCTATCCTAATGAAGAAGGAAGAAGAAGAGAGAAGAAGGGATGAGCAAGGACTAAGACCAACAACAAAAGAGTTAGTACAAATAAACATAAGAGGAAGAGATGAGATTTGGAGATGTGGAACTCAACTTCCACACCTCACACTTACCATAGCCCCTGCAAGGTTAGTAGCATTCATATAAGTGAAGCAAGATGAACAAGATGACATGTTAACATCATAAAAACAGAAGTGAAATGATATGAACAAATGCACAATGCAAATGCAACTCAAAAGAATAAGAGATGAAGCTTACAAGTCAACATGATGCAATATGAAACACATATGCAAACTTATGTAAACTTATGAAAGATACAAAGCCACAATGCATAAACATGGACTCAATGCACACAATCAGAACCAAAAAAAGATGAATATGGGCTTATGAAGCCAACAAGATGAAGAGAATGGACACACAAGACCAAACAATCACCAAATGGGAGTGAAAGAAGTAAGGAAGAAGTGAAAGCACACTTAAGAAATGAAAGGACACAAAAGGGAAGAAAACACAAAAAATCCTAAGACTCAAACCATAAACTAGGACCAGCAAGGTACCCATACCCCAAAAGAATCCAAAATGAGAAGAAGAAGTTGGCACAAGTGCCCTTCTAAGCTTATAAGAGATCTAAAGGTCCAAAGGAAGCAAAATGGGACAAGGTGAGAACAAAAATCCACATCAAATAAACCAAGCATCTAAAAATTCCATAACTCAAGTAAAGTTATCTTCAAACATGGTATATCAATGAGCCAAAAGGGTTTGAGAGAATTCATAAGCAAACTAGGTCAAATGGAGGCTTAAACACAAGCTAGGGTTACAAACTTTCAACATAAGTCAAAGGATCAAGACCCAAGGAATTAATTTCTAAAACTCAAGAGAAAAATCACACAAGTAAATTGTCTTAGGAATCCAGAGCAAAAATAATGGGATCCAAATTCAAAATAATGAAGTCTATGGAAATTTGACAAGGCAGTGTACTCAAAATGAACTTAAAAAGAAGCTAATTGGAATGAGGATTTAATTGTGACACGTGGAAATATAAAATAGAGAAATAAAAAATATGGAAAAATAAAGACACTTCAAAGATGACTCATGATTTTTTTGAGAATTTTTTAATAATGGGAAGTATTTTAATAAAATAGAAACTAAACTGAAATAAAAGAAAAAATAAAGTGAAAAAGAAATAAAATGGAAATGGTGATGGGGTGTAATTAGTAAGGAATTTGTATTGAAAATAATTGGGATGATGTTAACTAGGGGTGCGAATAGGAACCCAAGGCCCAAAGCTGCGCTGGTTCATAATATTATGGTGGGATTTTGTGAATAAAAGCTGGAAAATACGTTGGACCTTGGATCAATCAGACGCAGGCAATGGATAGCTCATTAATTGACGTGGATCAATGGAGCATTGTGAGTGGCTGGTACACAATAACTAATGTGGTATGCGAAACACAATGTATTTAAATGAAAAAAATAAAACAACGAATGGGAGAGAGATATTCAGGGACATGTGGCAACATCTGGACGGATGGAAAGATGGATCTAACGGTGCCTGAGTTGTCTTCTCCAAAACACAAACCCTAGGTCATGAATCCAGTTTCCGGTGACCGGAGCTAGGGCTCCGGCACCGGAATTCAACACAGATGCACAAAACATAAAATAAATGGACCAAAATGTCCAGATTCACTAAATCAACCATGCTGAACATGCATATGAGCTCAAAACTTGCTAAAACTCAAAGAATCAAAGGGATCGAAGAAAAACATACTTGACCATGAAACTTTGAACTCAAATAACTCACTCAATATTACACCATTTTCAAAACTAAAAAGTGCAGCATGATCAGTGAACTTCACACATCACAAAACAACTCATTAATTTCATTTTTAGATCACAAGATTTGGATCCATACCTGAGGTGAAGATCTTGATTCAGGGAGATAGAAAGCCCAATGATGCGTGCAATGCACTCCTCTTTCACCCTAGATGCAAAATAAATGCATCTAAGGTCTTGAATGAAGCTGGATCTGGGGATTTTCCCACACCTGCCCTAAAATGGCAATGTTGTTAAACTTGAGGGAAAGCTTGAATGAATGGTTGCTTAATGATCCTTAGCTCTCACTGATTTCAAATCCACAATTTGTTTTGAGATTGAGTGCTTGTATGAAGAGAAATGAGAGAAAATGCAAATGTTGCATAAACTTGAGAATGGGAGAATGAGAGAGAGAGAGAGAGAGAGAGAGAGAGAGAGAGATGGTGCTTGCTGAAACCCTAGCTGCTTTTGTATGATTTCAAAAACCCTTGCTGAAAGAATTGGCTCACTTGCACGTGTGGATCATGCGATTTGTGTGAATTTGAAAATTTTGCAAAATGTGAGATAAGCATGCCACCCTCATGCCTTGCTTGTATTCTCAGCCCATGTGCAATGCAATTTGTACCCTTAATCTTCATACAAATGATCTTGGCCATTGGATTGAGGTATCACACCTTTTCCATGATTTTCTAAAATATCCTCTTTGTATGTAACTTTCTTATTGTGCACGAAAATTGGAATTTCTTTGGAGCAAATTGATCACAATGCAATGTATTGTAACATTAGAAACCAATTTGAAACATATCAAGTCTTACAAACAAGTTTTGGAGCTTTTTGCTTTTGGTTGCATGCATGAAATTTGGATTTGCCCTAAAATACCTCAAATTTTCGAGGGACCCCTAGGACAAACCACAAATCCTATGAAAATGTACTTGTAATTTTTGAAAATGGGAGCCCTTAATATCCAACTTTCATGTTTGACTTTGGTCCATTTGAAGAATTTTTGATCATGTTAAGGCCATTTGAGAATTAGGGCAAAAGTTGCCAAATTTGGAAAATCTCAAAAACCAACTTTGTACCATTTTTGAAAAACCCTTCAAATCTCCATGATTCTTGAACTTTGATCATTCCAAACCTCTTATAACATTTTAAGGAACCCTCTTGGCCAAAAAATTTGGGTTAGACCCCTTGAAATCAAACAGTTAACTTTTTAAGGGCACAATTGACTTTTTACTTCATCTGCAAGCAACTGAGGCATTCTTTGACTTCCACATGGAATTTTCTCATGAAAATTGACACCTAGGATCCTCTTGACATATAGAAGACTTTGCCCAAATTAAATGGCCAAAGTTGTGAGATTTTGATGCTTGAATCTCAAACCCTAGTTTAGATGCCTTGTATAGGAGCTTTGCCTTATCCTGAGATCTCTGATGATCATGCAATCTTCTGAGCTTTTGACAATGGAATTGAACTTGTAAATGGAGTGTAGACTCACCATAAGACTTGTATGCAACTATTGGGACCCTTGTGGTGGCTTGTGATTCCTCAAGAACCTCCACAGATGACCATATGCTTGATGCTAGGACATGAAGAATGTTATGCCTCATCTTTCCATGATATGATGCTAAGAATATGGTATGCTCATGATGAATATGATATGATATGATGCTTAAAATTAAGAGGGAAAATTTGGGGTGTTACACAAATCAATTGCAGTTGTTCAGTCATGATCATCTATGGTTTTTTGGTCGCTTTGTTTTTGTCGGATATATTCATAATGCTTCAGATGATTCACTCGGTCATGGTTTATAAAATCGGGTGTAACATGTGCATTAGTGGCTTTTGGTAGTGGTTCATGTCCATATCCATATCCGATATTTCCATTTTTTTCTACCCATTGTCATATTTAAATTTTCAGCAATTTACCATTCGATTTCAATAACCATTTCTCGTATCCAATTTCATTTGTAAATCCATTTTATACCATTTTCCGTTTTTTTAAGTCATATCCATTATTCACATTCAGATACCCATATCCATAACCTTTTTATTAAACCATTTGGTCCATATTTCAGTTTATAATCCAATTTTCATCCGTACATCCATTTTTCCTTAATTCAAATCTAAATCATTTTACAATTATCCAATCCATTCCATTAAATCCATTTTTATCTTTCTATCATTCCAATCATCCATACATATTTTATTTTTTTTAAACCGTTTATTTTATCAATACCAAATTCACTTTTGATTTAATTTACATCAGAAATCCAATAAGCCCATATCACTGTATATCAAAACATACCCATTATAACTTCCATTACACAAACTTTTCATCCAAGTTCTATTTCCTCCAATCCCGGCCCACAATGTACTTTTTGATTCCACTCACACCAATTACACCCACACTTTCGTACCGCAACTCCACACACAATGCAAGGAAAATCCCGCAACACTACACCCATAATGGCCAACGAACCTCTTGCAGGCCTCAGAGATCACACGCAAAAGCTGTTATAACAAAAATCATCAATTCACTCCTTTACTGAGGGTCTCACTTTATAACTCAAAATTCATTGACACAAAAACAAAAAGAAAACTTTCATCTTCTCCATACAAAAAAAGCCTTAAACCTTTTTTTCCTGCAGCAACAATAATCATTCACCACCGTAAATTTCATCACTCTTCCATTCCCACGATTTACTCTTCTCTCCTTTAACTTAAAAACATGACAGCAAAACTCTGTATCTTTCTCACATCACCCTTCACTAACATTTAATCGTCATCTTACCCTTCCGTAAACACAAGCAAACTTTCATCACTTTTTCTTCATACAACCTTCATCGCATCACCAATAATCAACACAAACCGTGACCACCTTCCTCATCCTTCAACCACACGAACCTCTCCCTTACTCCGAAACCTCCACAACTGCCCTTCCATTCTCGCGACTACCTCGTAACAACTGAACAACAACAAACAACCCCAAACTCATCACTATTGCGGATCAGAAATAGAAGAAGAGAAAGAGTTGGAATGAGATTGTGAAACGAACCTAAGAGGAATAGGAGAAGAGATCGATCCGCGCGAAGCCTAGATCGCCGCGATTTACTGTAGAAGAGGGAACCAAACCGAAGCCGTGATGCTTGCGGTGACCAGATCAAGACGGGAGATCGTACCAAACACACCAAAGCTGTGATGAACCGAAAACCGAAAACGATGAACCGAGATAGGCGGTGAGACTTTGAAGATTGAAAGAGAAGAGAATGCGGTCCACAACGGATGGTTCGTCGGCGCGTTGACCTTCAAGAAGGAGATGAATAGTGTTGATGGAGAGAGAGCGAGCTGGTTTGTGGAATAACGAAAGATCGCCGATGACCTTTGAAAGGATGATACGGAACCTGCGAACTTGATGGCGAAAATAGCGGAGAATCGGAGATCGGCGCCGGAAGTGTGGTTTGACGGCATCGTGTTCTGTTTTCTCATTTGAAGAAGAAGAGGAGGATCCGTGTTTTCCTGAAGTCTCTTTTCCTCTTTTGACTTTTTCTATACTTTCATACTTATTATTTTAATTTATGGTTATTTTATTCATTTTCTTATTTTAATCTTTATTTTGGTTTTTGCTGAATTGCTGTATTTGGGGCTTCGAAGCCCAATGACCGTTGCACCTCCAATCTGCGGACAACTTCCCCCCTCCATGGTCTTTCTTGTATTATTTTTTTTTAAATTTTATCCATTAAAACTTTCTCTTGTTTAATTGTTAATGTTGTAATTAGTTTTTGGTTAACACTTGTTAAAACTTATTTTGGATTTTTATAAATCTTTAATTAGAATTTCGATATATGTTTGTTAGCTTTAATTACTAGTTTTAATATAGTTTAGATTTTAATTCCGATTAATTTGCTTATATCAATTTTAGTTATGTGCTTGAAGTTTCATAGGTTTATTGCTTGATTTTGAGGACAGCGGATTTGACTTGGTCATAACTTTACAGTTAATTGTCTGTTCCAGGACTGTTGACTTGATAATAAGGTTGAGCTAACCCTAGTGATTCGGGATGTGGAATACTTGGGGACTTACTGGATTGATTGTGCAAATCTTCTTCTTGATGTTTCTTCTTGAGTTTTCTCGTTTACGCATTGAAGAGGCAGCGAACCTTCTCCGTTAGGTACCGCTGATGGCCGACTTTACTTATTGCATGTTGTTGCATCTGGAAGTCCTACTGGTGTAGGCTCTGTTTGTGCATTGTTCGATTACTCCATTTCGCATTCTCATCTCTTTATCTTATTTCTTCTTCATCTTAATTCTTCTTCCTCATCTTTTTCTATTCTTCTTAACTTGAGGTGTGATTAGGCCACCATGGTACTTCTCCTTTCACCTTTCTCTTCTTCTTTCCTCCTTCATTAGGATAGTAAACTTCACTAACCTAGGACCATCCGAGCATGTGAATATTAGGAGTAGACTTTTCCCATTAGACTTTCACCTTTGTGATCCTTTTAGTTCTTCTTCTCTTCTCATCTCATAATCTTAAAGAAAGCACTTAATAAAGTTTGAAGTAATATCTTGAGCAATAGCCTTATCCCATGAGGTACTTGTAGTCTTCCCATCTTGGGATAGTACAAGCTTACCTTGTGATGCACAAGTCTGATCAAGGTATCTTCTTCACCAAGAAAAGCATAAAAAACACTTCTTCATTGTAAATACCAAAAACACTTAATAAATTAATGAGTTAGTGAGCTTAGGCCCTAATCTTTGGGTTCAAGTTTTGGGGATCTTCTCCTTACTTGAGTGTACTTGTTCTATTATTCCATCTTGGAATGTAGTGACAAGTGCACATTCCATGGAAAAGAGCTTGAGTTCACTTCCTTGTGACACACTCCTAAAAGCTTCATAAAAAACACAAACAAACAATAAGCGTCTTTCCTTCGGGAATTCTTTTCTCATCTCCTTCGCTCCGTACGCAAACTTGCTCCTACTTGTCACTTTGCAATATGGTTACGCACTCGTCGTCCGAGTCTGCAACACCTGAGCAATGGCATAGGCGGTTCAAGCCTTAATTCACAAGCAATTTCCTTGCCACCCCTAGTTAGGGGAACTACGGCGTCTCTGATCCTCATTATCCTGATGAGGTACGTAGGCAGCGGGGTAGGGCCCATTCGAGCACAATCTTTATTTTCCCTACATTTTTTCTCTTTGTTTTCTCATTCAACTTTCTTTCTCATTTCTTTTATCCAGTTCATTTTATTTTCTTTTGCAGTAGCTTTCATACCCTCACCCTTTGAAACATATTTCTTTACAAGCGTGGATCCCGTCGGGTACGACAGACGATCTGGGTGCTAATACCTTCCCAGGTCGTAACCGACTCCCGAACTCTGTCTCTTTGGTTCACAGAACCCGTGTCCTTCCTCTTCTTTCTTCTGGTTTGTGCAGCATTACCATTCCCGTTCCTTCGGGATAAAAATGTCTGGCTGGCGACTCTATTCTTTTCCGTGCCACTTTCGCGTTTGTACTAGGATGGAAATCCGGGGAGCGACACCTCCAAGGGTAAGAACAAACCTTCAATTTTCACACAAAAAAGTGGCATTCGGTTTTGAACATAGAGACATTTTCAAGGCAAAGTAAAGGTTGCTTTAGCTTCTTTGAGACTCTCTGATCGTATCCCCATCATCACCTTCATCCATAACATCATAAAATGCATAAACCGAATCTTGTTTTGTCTTGAATTTTAATTTTTCGATTCTAATTATTCATGCGTTTATAATGAATTTTGATGCTGCTTTATTGTTTGTGAAGACTCATAGATGGATTCTGGATGTTTAAATTGAAGTTTCATGGCCAAACCGCAAGGACACCATTGTTAGGGTTCCAAGCTTCGAATTAGGGTTTCACGATTAAGCAAATATAAATGAATAATGAAATCATAGATGAATTGTACATGCTGTAGTGATCATGTTGATGGGTTTAATTGGACAAAATCGTACGTATTCGATGCAGTTTGAATTTCGCAGGTTTGTAAGTGCAGGAAAATTCGCAGGAGAAAGCATAGGTATTTTCGCAGGTAATAGGTTGAAGATGTAGCGGCCTGGCGCGAAAATTTGATTTTATTTTATTATGTATTGTTTGTATAATGTTTCACGAAAGCAGCATTGGCTCAGTTGGTTTGTGTGTTTGCGTGTGAATGTGATGGTCCTAGGTTCGATTCCCCCCAGGCCATTTTGCTTTGTTGTATTTTTTTTATTTTTTACAGGATTATAACAAAAGGAATGCTACTCGTATCATGGATACAAGGACGCGTTTGGCCTGGTGGTAATGGTTGCTGGACTGAGAGATTGAAGCCTAGGGCCTGGGTTCGAATCCCAGCCCCAGGTATGTTTTTTTTCTTCAATTTCTTTATGTTTTCTTGTTATATTTATTTAAATTTAATTAATTTCTTAAAAAACAATTTCTAAAATAAAATGTTTATATTATTTTCTTATATAAAAACTTATATTTTTAAATTCATAATTTATTTTCTCAAAAATCAAAATAGTTATATTTATTTTATTTTATTTATTATTATTATGGTATATATTTTATAAATAAATTAATCATGTTTAAATCAATAATAAAAAACCCTAACTTTTTTTAATGAGGTATAAACCCTAATTTTTATAATTCTAACCCTAACCTTAATTTTTCTTAACTTTAAAATTTAACCTAATATTTTTATAAATTATAATTAATCATTAATCATTTGTTGAATATGTAAATAATTTAGTAGTTATTTATTATTAAAAACCTATTTTCTTAATTAAATATTAAAAAAAATCTTTTTTCTAATATTAATTTGCTAATTTCTTATTTCTCTTATTTTTATTCTTCTAACCTTTTATCTTAATTCTTATTATTATTATTGATTATTATTGCTTATTAATTATTACTTATCTTTATTATATTTCTCGATTATATTGTATTTGTCCCAAAGCTTTGTAATAGTTTAGATTTATATTTTTGCTTTATTTTTATTATGAATATATTTACTGTATGGTTAGTAATTCTAGGGTGTGAATAACATACTTGTGATTAAAATTAACTTAGAATAATTAACTTAAATAAGATAAATATTTGAATATGAACACGCACACACGTAAGTCGATCTTTAATCGCCATCTTGCACTTTCTAGGGTTACCTCTCATGTTGCCTATTTCAAAAGGTCAAGTAAGTTGTCTTAAGCAAAGTACTTTCACAAATATCATCAAGTCCCTATAAATTTAAAAGATCAAGTCCCTTCGAGGTTGCCTACGATAAATGATCTTGTCCCTTCGAATAAAAGATGATAAGTCCCTACGAATTGCTAAAGACACCTTGTAGTTGCCTATATACATATGTCCCTACACATGTCCCATATTACATCCAAGGTAATGACTACCTATTCCTTAATAATAAGGATAGTCTTACCATTGAAAGAACATAAGAACAATAAAGACTTAATATAGGGTAGGTTTTGTAACACCCCAAATTTGCCCTTTTTATTTTAAGCATCATATCACATCATATTCATCATGAACATATCATTTTCTCAGCATCTTAGCATGGAAAGATGAGGCATAACATCCCTCATGTCCTAGCATCAAGCATATGGTCATCTGTGGAGGTCCTTGAAGCATTTCAAGCCATGACAAGGGTCCCAATGAGTTTGTACAAGTCTTATGGTGAGTCTACACTCCATTTAAAAGTTCAAGTCCATTGGCAAAAGCTCAGAAGATTGCATGATCATCAGTTATCTCAGGACAAGGCAAAGCTCCTGTACAAAGCACCCAAATTAGGGTTTGTGATTCAAGCACCAAGATCTCACAACTTTGGCCATTTCATTTGGGCAAAGTCTTCTATATGTTAAGAGGATCCTAGGTGTCAATTTTCATGAGAAAATTCCATGTGGAAGTCAGACAATGCCTCAGTTGCTTGCAGATGAAGTAAAAAGTCAACTGTGCCATTAAAAAGTCAACTATGTGATTTCAAGGGGTCTAGCCCAAATGTTTTGGCCAAGAGGGGTCCTTACAATGTTATAGGAGTTTAGGAATGATCAAAGTTCAAGAATCATGGAGGTTTGAAGGGTTTTGCAAAAATGGTACAAAGTTAGTTTTTGAAGTTTTCCAAATTTGGCAACTTTTGCCCTAATTTTCAAATGGCCTTAACATGATCAAAAATTCTTCAAATGGACCAAAGTCAAACATGAAAGTTGGAGGATAAGGGCTCCCATTTTCAAAAAGTACAAGTACATTTTCATAGGATTTGTGGTTTGCTCTAGGGGTCCTTTGAAAGTTTCATGATTTTAGGGCAAATTTCACATTTCCATGCATGCACCAAATGCAAGAAGCTTCAAAACTCAATTTCAAGACTTGGTTTTGGTTCAAACTTGTTTCAAACTTAAAATGCATTGCATTGTGATCAATTTGCTCCAAATAAAGTCCATTTTTCGTGCACTACAAGAAAATCACTCCAAACATGCAAAATTGGCCAAATCATGAAATAAGTGTGATGCTTGGATCTAAAGGCCAGGATTGATTGGATTTGGATCAAGGGTTGAAAATGCATTGCACATGTACTGAGAGGACCAAGGAAGCATGAGCATGGCATGCTTATCTCACATGTTGCAAAAATTGCAAAATCACAAAAAAACTCATGATCCCCTCGTGCCAATCTTTTCATTCTTTCAGCAAGGGTTGGTGACCTCATACATAAGCAGCTAGGGTTTCAGCTTGCATAATCTCTCTCTCATTCTCTCATTTACAACTTCTTGCTTCATTTTCATTTTCTTCCATTTCTCTTCATACAAGAAAGCAATCTCAAAACCAATTGCAGATTTGTGATCAGTGAGAGTTCTAGATCATTAAGCACACACTCATTGAAGCTATTTCTCAAGTTTGGCAAGCTTACCATTTCAGGGCAGGTGTGAGAGAAACCTCAGATCCAGCTTCATTCAAGACCTTAGATACATTTATTTTGCATCTAGGGTGAAAGAGGAGTGATTTGCACGCACCATTGGGCTTTATACCTCATTATACCAAGATCTGCAACTCAGGTACACTTTGAAATCCTTGGATCTAAAAATGAAATTGAACATGTATTTTGCAATCCTTGATGTTCACTGATGATTCTGTAATTGTTAGATTTGAAAATGATGCACCATAGCATAAGTTATGTGAGTTTCAGTTTTGGTGGTGCAACTTTATTTGTTTCGATCCATTAGATTCTTTGAGTTTTAGTAAGTTTTGAGCTCATATTCATGATCAGCATACTTTTTTTAGTGGATCTGGAGTATTTGGTGTTTTATTATTGATGTTTGTGGCTCTGTGATGAATTCCGGTGCCGGAGCCCTAGCTCCGGTCACCGGAAACTGGGTTCATATTGTTAGGGTTTGATCAATGAAGAAGACAAGCTTATGACCCTCAGATCTTCTCACCAACGCACAGGATTTGGACACCTAGCCCTCACACCAGCCTCCTTCATGTGTTATTTATGTTTCTCATTTTAATTCATTGTGTGTTTCAGTCCACCTTAAGAACCATACACCATCACCTCACATCCAATTAACTTGCCAGGTCATTTAATGAGTCCCTCACCGTGTGCATTAGATTAATCCAGCGTTCCTTGTTTTTTCCAGCATTTTATTCAAAAATACCACCATAAGACTTATGTTCAGCGCAGCATTGGGCCCTCACAAGTGCTCTTCACACCCCCATTTCACCAGGCCCAATTGATTTTAACGTGGACTCTTGCTTCCTGCACCCCATTCCAATTTCCTTTAATTTCTTTTTTTCACTTTTTTTCCTTTTATTTCAGTTTAGCTTTTAATTTTTATAAAATACTTCTGATCATTTAAAAATTCCGAAAAAAATCATGAGTCATATTTAAAGTCTCTTTTATTTTTTCATATTTTTATTTCCTATTTTTTTCCATTTCCACGTGTCATTATTAAATCATTGTTTCACTTAACTCCTTTTTAAGTTCTTTTTGACCACACTGCCTTGTCAATTTTCCATACACTTCATTATTTTGAGTTTTGATCCCATTCTATTTTCTTTGGATTATTAAGACATTTTAATTCTTGTGTGATTTTTCTCTTGATTTTTAGAAATTTATTTCTTTAGTCTTGGTCCTTTGACTTGTGATGGAAGTTTGTAACCCTAGCTTGTGTTTAAGCCTCCATTTGTCCTAGTTTTCTTCTGAATTCTTTCAAATCCTTTTGGCCCATTGATATACCATGTTTGAAGATCACTTGGTTTAAGTTGTGGAATTTTTAGATGCTTGGTTGATTTGATTTGAATTTTACTTTGAGCCTTGTCCCATTTTGCTTCTTTTGGTTCATTAGGTCTCATGTAAGCTTAGAAGGGCACTTGTGCCAACTTCTTCTTTTCATTTGGGGTTCTTTTGGGGTGTGGGTACCTTCCTGGTCCTAGCTTAGGGTTTGAGTCTTAGGATTTTTTTTTTCTCTTGCTTCTTTTAAATCCTTTCTTCTCTTAAGCGTTTCCATCTCACTTCCTTACTTCTCTCACTCCCATTTTGTATTTGTCTGGTATTGTGTGACCTCTCTCTTCATCTTGTTGACTTCTTAAGCCCTTCTTCATCTTATTTTGGTTCTGGTTGTGTGCATTGTATCCATGTTTATGCATACTTGCTTTGCATCCTCCTTAAGTGTACATAAGTTTTCATATGTGTTCATGTTGCATCATTTTGACTTATAAGCCTCATGTCTCATTCTTTTGGGTTGCATTTACATTGTGCATTTGTTCATATCATTTCACTTCTGGTTGTATGATGTTAGCATGTTATCTTGTTCATCTTGCTTCACTTATGTGCATGATACTAACCTTTCAGGGGCAATGGTAAGTGTGAGGTGTGGGAATTGAGTTCCACGTCTCCAAATCTCATCTTATCTCTTCCTATTATGTTTATGTACACTAACTCTTCTGTTGTTGGGCTTAGGCCTTGCTCATCCCTTCTTCTATCTTCTTCTTCCCTTCTTTTTTTTCCTTCTTCAATAGGATAGAAACCTCACTAACCCTTAGGACATCCATGCATGTTAACACTTAGGATTATTTAGTCCCCCTTTAGAATTTTTCCTTTGTGACCCTTTTGGTTCCTCTTCTCATCTCATAACTCTTAAAAAGCATCTTAATAAGTTTGAAGTGATGTCTTGATCCATAGCCTTATCCCATGAGGTATGCTTGTAGTCTTCCCATCTTGGGATAGTACAAGTTTACCTTGTGATGCACAAGTCTGATCAAGGTATCTTCTTCATCAAGAAAAGCATAAAAAACACTTCTTCATCTTTAAATACCAAAAACACTTAATAACTTAACAAGTTAGTGAGCTTAGGCCCTAATCTTTGGGTTCAAGTTTTGGGGATCTTCTCCTTACTTGAGTGTGCTTGTTCTATTATTCCATCTTGGAATGTAGTGACAAGTGCACATTCCATGGAAAAGAGCTTGAGTTCACTTCCTTGTGACACACTCATAAAAGCTTCTAAAAAACACAAACAAACAATAAGCGTCTTTCCTTCGGGAATTCTTTTCTCATCTCACTCGCTCCGTTCGCGAACTTTCTCCTACTTGTCACTTTGCAAGACGGTTACGCACTTGTCGTCCGAGTATGCAACACCTGAGCAATGGCATAGGCAGTTCAAGCTTTAATTTACAAGCAATTTCCTTGTTACCCCTAGTTAGGGGAACTACGGCGTCTCTGATCCTCATTGTCCTGATGAGGTACGTAGGCAGCGGGGTAGGGCCCGTTCAAGCACAATCTTTATTTTCCCTACATTTTTCCTTTTCATTTCTTATTCATTTCTTTTCTCAGTTTCTTTTTTCAGTCCATTTCTTTTCTTTTGTCGCAGTTTTCATACCCTCACCCTTTGAAATAGTTTCTTTTGCAAGGGTGGATCCCGTCGGGTACGGCGGACGATCTGGGTGCTAATACCTTCCCAGGTTGTAACCGACTCCCGAACTCAGTCTCTTTGGTTTGCAGGACCCATGTCCTTCCTTTTCTTTTCTTCTGGTTTGTGCAGCATTACCATTCCCTTTCTTCAGGATAAAAATGCCTGGCTGGCGACTCTATTCTTTTTCCGCGCCTCTTTTGCGTTTGTACCAGGATGGAAATTCGGGGAGTGACAGCTGGCGACTCTGCTGGGGACTACACACCAGAGATCTCTGGTTCCTCTGTGAGTCTCTCCTAGCGCTTGTGTGTTTCTGTTTCCTTGGGTGATGTTTGTTTGCTGTGCGCTGTTGTATGTTATTGTTATTTATTTTCATCTTTATTTACAGCTTTATTTACATTTT
Source organism: Lathyrus aphaca (assembly GCA_963966055.1). Taxonomy (NCBI): domain Eukaryota; kingdom Viridiplantae; phylum Streptophyta; class Magnoliopsida; order Fabales; family Fabaceae; genus Lathyrus; species Lathyrus aphaca. The sequence continues at coordinate 634,041,284 of OZ014519.1, forward strand.
TCAGTATTTATTTTCTGCGTCATGTATATATACTGGACTGTCTGGACTGGTTTCTATTTGGTGGGATGGGTGTTACTTGTTCTTGAGAGATGAGCTCATTACCACAGCTCGAGAGCACCTTAGGACTTAGAGTGGTTCCACTTTGGCCTCATGAGATCTTGTCATGGGGGTAGTAGTGAGTTCCACACCCAGATTTGCGATTGTCTTGGAGATGTCTTGATTTGGGGATCTTCCTCTTTTATTACATAACCTTGACAGTTATGTGCAGCTGGGGACCGATCATTGAGAACCTTGTGGAAACATCCCTCTTTAGTGATGACAGTGGCAGCCCACATTTTGTGGCAAACCCATTCGCATCCGAGGGCCCACCTGGGGATCACATAGGATGACCTTGTGTCCTGGACTCAGCTGAGGCCTCCCTGCGTAGTATATAATGCCAAAACGATTCCCTGATTTGGTCATGAGCCACTTCTCGGAGATGGTGACAGTATTATTGCTATTCGGCTTTGAGAGTCCGTGATGTCTGACCCGGAGCCTATTACCAGTGAGATTGGGAGGGGTTTACAGGTGTGCAGGAACCCATGGCCTCAACATACACTCATTTATTCAGTGGTCCTTGTTATGATCTGTGGTCCTATGGTTATGATCTTTGGTTCTATGGTCCTATGGTTCTGGAGTTCTGGCTCTCTTGATACTGGTTTTCTTGATACTGTGGTTCTGAGATCTTCTATCAGAGATTTGTGATTATCAGAGAGTGGTGACTCAGAGGACTTTTGGTTTGTCAGTGATCAGAGGGGCCCTTGTCAGTGTCCAGTTCAGATGGTCCCAGTTGATCATATGCCTGCATTGCATTGCATTTGCATCATCTTTGCATTAACTGTTTATGTTTCCCATTTTTCAGGTCATTGTTCTTAATCAGCTCCCAGTTCTGGTGATCTTATCTCCATGGCAGAAATCAGAAGAGTTCCAAGGAAAAAGAATGTGCACTATACTTTTCTTCAGCCTGAAGTTAGAAGTGTTCAGAAGTTAGCAGGTCTGATGAATGATCAAGTCTTGGGCAATTTCAAGAAAAGATATGGCCAGATACTGAAGTTTGTGGACAAGCCCACTGCAGACCAGAAGGACATTTTGCATACTTTGTTGCAGTTTTATGATCCTCTGCTGCGTTGCTTTGTTTTTCCAGGTTACATCTTAGCTCCAACATTGGAAGAGATCTCCAGCATGCTGAATGCTCCAGTCAGAGAAACCTTACCATTCTATGGGTCTGAGGTTATGCTTAAAGATGAAGACATAGCCAAGGTTTGTAGGTTTCCAGCTGCTACAGTCAAGAGGGCTCTGAAAGAGAGTGAAGGCAAAGGGCTACCTTGGAGTGTGCTCATCCCAGAGGCAGAGAGGTAGGCTACAAAGGCTAAGTGGAATGACTTTGGTGCTTTGCTTGCATTGATGGTATATGGGTCCAGCTTGTTCCCTGGAGAGAAAGAGTTTGTCAGCTTAGAGGTGATCTCAATCTTTGCAAAAGGCAATCCAGTGCCTACTCTTTTGGGTGACTTCTACTACAATGTTCATTACAGAAATGAGAAGGGTAGGGGTGGTCCAGTAGTCTGCTGTGCTCCTTTGTTTGCTGAGTGGTTTGCCAGACAACTGCCAAAATCAGGTGCCTTCAAGGAAATGAGGGATGAGTGGAGATGGTCCAGAAGACTGATGGGGTTGACTGTTGAAGATATTGCCTGGGGATATGACAGAGATCTGCTAGGTAAAGAGTTGCTGGTCAGTTGCAGAAGATTTGTTGGAGTGCCTTTGCTGGGAAGGAAGGGTGTCATCAGTTATCATCCATCATTAGCCAGAAAATAGTTTGGTTATCCTTTGAAAGATCCTCCACAGATGGAAGAGTTTGCTAAATCTTTGTACTTTCCTGTTGAAGGAAACAAGGAGTTAGTTCAACAAGCAGTCCAAGCCTGGGCTCACAGGATAAGGAAGGGTAAGAAAGACTTCGGCAGAGTTGATCCCAAGACGTATCCACCATATGCTGCATGGTTGCAAAGACATGTAGAAGCAGTTCTCATGCCTTTCTCAGTTGAGGCTCCACTTTATCCCATAGAAGTTCCAAGTCATAGTAGTAATGTCTCCCTTGAAGAGTATAAGAAGCTAGAAGCTCAGTTGCATGAAGTTAGAGTGGAGAATGCTGAGATGGTAAGTCTGTACCATCATGCCAACAGGGCCAAGAATGAAGCTGAAGACAAGCTGCAGAAGCTCCAAGCCTCTCTGGAAGCCAAAGAGAAGGACTTTGCTGGCAGAGAAGCACACTTCCACAGGTTGGGTCTAATGGAGGAAAAGAGAGAAGCTGAACGCAAAAAGACTTTGAAGACTCTCAAGGATGCTCGTCAATCCATTGTTTGGTTGCAAGGCCAAAGAGAGGAAGAGCAGAAGAAATTCAGAGAGAAAGAAGAGTTCTTTGAAGTGCAAATGGCCTTCAAGAAAGAAGAGGTGGAGCAAGTCCACACCATCCGGAGGGAAGAGACCCAACAGCTAGCACAAAGTCAGCTAGCCTTGGAGGAAGCAAGGAAAGAGATTGAAGAGCTCAAGCTGAGAGCGGGTGTCAAGAAGAATAGAGTAGAGGTGGCAGAGCCTGGGTCTTTAGCTTAGTTGTTTATTTTCCAGACTACCTACAGACTTGTTGTAGGAGTCTTTCTTTTATTTGTGCTTTGTCTTTTATTCATGTACTGGCTTGTAACCCTTCGGGGAATATTTCTGGTTGTATTCTAACATTTAGCCGGCAGTGGTTGTCCATATACAGTATTAATGGAAAGTTATCATTTTGAATGTGCAAGACTCGTTTGTCTGATTACTGCTAACGTCTGAACACTTGTCAAAGAGAAAGTTTGAAAGATAATCTTCAAAGTGACTGTCTGAGAATAGATGCCAGAACTGGGGCATGAAAATGCTTAAAACCTGGGAACATGAACAGTTACATTGCATTGCATATAACTTGTTTGTTTGTTTTGCAGGTAGTGTCTCAGTTGCTAACGTGTTTTGTGTTTCAGGCACTATAGCTCCCCGAAAAGTTCGGGAACAACCAGTCGCACACAGATATCCAACAAAGATTAATAGAGAGCGAATCATGGATCAGATGCAAGCTGACTTGGCAGATATGAGATTGAGAATGGATAACTTTATGACTCTGATGGAAGGCATGGGTCACAACCAAGAGCGTCTGTGGGAGTTGATTGAGAATCAAGCCAGGAACAACACTGTTGCTGCTGCTGATAATCGTAATGGTGTGGGCGCACGACAAGTGGAAATCCCTATTGCACAGCCAGGGGTGACAATAATCAATGATGGGTTGAATAATGTGCAAATGGATAATCAAGATGAACAGTTCACTCTACTGGACGAGGCTGAAGGTCAGGGGGCTGAGATGAACAAGAGGTTTGAGGAAATGGCAGAACAAATCAAAGTTATTCAATCCCAGAGTTCTTTGGGATTTGACATAACAGATTTGGGCTTTGTTCCAGGGGTCAGAATCCCCTACAAGTTCAAAGTTCCAACTTTTGAGAAATACAATGGCACTGCATTCCCGAAGACCCATCTTCAATCCTTTGTGGGGAGGATTGCTGCTCACACCGATGATGAAAAACTCTGGATGTACTATTTCCAAGACAGTTTGGTTGGAGCTTCTCTGGAATGGTATATGAAGCTTAGCAGAGTCAATATCAAGAGTTGGAAGGACCTAGCAGAAGCTTTTGTGAGACAATATCAATATAATTTGGACATGGCTCCAAATCGCACGCAATTGCAGCATATGTCTCAGACTGCTAAGGAAGGTTTCAAAGAATATGCTCAGAGGTGGCGTCAGCTTGCTGCCAGAGTGCAACCACCGCTGCTAGAGAACGAGATGGCTGACATGTTTATGGGGACTTTGCAGGGTGTGTTTCTTGAAAGATTGGCGTCCAGTTCTGCCACTAAATTCAATGACATTGTAATTGCTGGGGAGAGGGTTGAGACCTTGTTGAAGATGGGAAAGATACAAGATCCTAGTGTTAGCAGCTCTAATGGAGCGAGGAAGGCTTTCAGTGGACCTCCTAGGAGAAGAGAGGGTGAGACAAATGTTGTATTTGGCCGAGGCCGGGGCCGTGGTTATAGAAGACCGTATGAGCATGTGGCAGCAGTCACAATTCCTTCTATTCCTGTGCAACAGATGCAACAACCTCCACAAAAACATCATCAACAACAACAACAACCCTGTACCAACTATCAACAGAGACCGTATCAGCCAAGGCAAACTCGCCCGACTAATAGGGTGATTGAGGCCATCCCTATGACTTATGTTGCTTTGCTTCCAAGACTGTTAGATTTGAATCTGATTCAACTGAGAACTTTGGCACCACCACCTACTGGAGAGCTTTCAGTGGGTTATGATGTCAATGCACGATGCGCTTTCCACTCTGGAGCACCCGGGCACTCGACTGAGAAGTGCAGGGCTTTACATCACAAGGTTCAGGACCTAATAGACTCTAAGGCAATCAACTTTGCACCACCGCCGAATGTTAATTCGAACCCTATTCTGAATCATGGAGGGGCAAGAATCAATGCTGTTGAGGGTGGTGAAAAGTTGAGTTTGATGATGAGTATTGAAGAAGTGAAGACTCCTTTGAGGGTAGTGAAAGAGAGACTGCTGAAGGGACAAGTTTTTCCTGGTTGCAATGCTGACTGTGAAGAATGCTTGAATGCTGTGAATGGATGTGAGAAGCTGAAGAGGGGATTGCAGAGTTTGATTGATGATGGATCCTTGCAGTTCAATAAAGTTGGTAATGATGAAGCTGGTGATGTGTCAACAATTACCATTTTCTATGATGAAGCTGACATGCCTGCCAGAAGACAGCCTGTAACAATCTATGCTCCTGAGATTAGTCTTGTGACTATCACTGTACCTGGGCCTATTCCTTACACAGACGATAAAGCCATTCCCTGGCATTATGGCTCAGATGTATATGTAGTTGGACAGAAGATTGAGAGCAAGTCTGTTGCTGTGGACCCGACTGTAGCGAATGTCGGAGGAGTTGGAGGCTTCACTAGAAGTGGTCGTTTATTTGCTCCCCCTGTGCTGAGAGGGGATCCTGAGGCTGAGGCTTCATCCAAAGCCAAAGGAAAGCAAGCTGTGAATGATGAATCAACTACTCCTGTTGCTGGGCAGGGTACATTTGAAAAAGAGGTCGAGGAATTCATGCGGCTTATCAAAAAGAGTGACTATAAGGTGGTCGATCAGCTGAACTAAACACCTTCCAAGATATCCATCTTATCATTGTTGATGTGTTCTCCCGCACACAGAGAGGCCTTACTGAAAGTGCTGCAGATGGCCTATGTTCCTCAGGAAATCACTTTCAACCAACTTGAAGCTGTTGTAGGCAGTGTTAATGCAAGTCATGGCCTAGGCTTTACAGACAGAGACCTCACGTCAGAGGGCAGAAACCACAACAAAGCACTACATATCACTATGGAGTGCAAGGGTGTTGTGTTGTCACACGTTCTTGTAGACACAGGCTCTTCCCTGAATGTGCTTCCGAAGAAGGAATTGATGAAGCTCAATGTTGATGGGATAGTCCTGAGACCAAGTGATCTGATTGTTAAAGCTTTTGATGGTTCGAGAAGATCAGTTTTTGGAGAGGTTGAGTTGCCCGTCAAAATAGGTTCTCAAGTCTTTAAAAGTATCTTCTACGTCATGGACATCCAACCTGCGTATATTTGTTTGTTGGGACGCCCATGGATACATGCTGCTGGAGCTGTTACTTCAACCCTGCATCAGAAGCTCAAATATGTGGTTGATGGCCAGGTTATCACAGTCTGCGGAGAGGAAGACATCTTCGTGAGCCACTTGTCAGCGTTCAAGTATGTAGAGATGGATGGAGAGATCCATGAGACTTTATGCCAAGCCTTCGAAGCAGTCAACGTCAGCATCTTGACTCCTGTAGAGAAGGGCAGTGAGAAAGAAGGCACATCTATCCATTCCTACAAGCAGACAAAAGAGGTTGTTCAATCAGGCAGTGCCCAAGGCTGGGGCAAGCTGCTGGAGCTAGAAAAGAAAGACGACAGGTTTGGCTTAAGGTATCAGCCTGGTGGATCTACTCCGAGTGGTAAAGCCATTACCTTTACAAGTGCTGGGTTGCTCGACCGCAATCAGATTTGTGCAACAAGCCAAGATGGGGACAGTGACGGTGACTGGGACAACTGGATTCAGCCATGTGCACCCGGCGAGGAGCTGAAGAATTGGTTTGCTGAAGACATAGTCCAAGTCACATGGCACTCAGAGTAATTATTTTGTTTCCTTTTATTAGCATACTGCATTGTCAAATCCAGCATTCTGCCCAAGATGCTAGGATCCATTGTATTGGGCCACCATGTTTTATATGCATCTTTATTTTGCTATGAAATAAAAGGACATTTTCAGACAAACTGTGTTCCATGTCTGTGTTTTTAAACTTTTTCACAAAAATATAAAAATGGCAATGTGTTTTTCCTTTTTGTTTTTGTGTTAGCGTCTCTTTTTCAAAATAAGCAGATTCTGAATAAGCACATCATCTGTGCAGTGTTGATCATTCGGATTCCATTGATAACGTTCCTGCTATGACCGAGCACGGCTTTGACAATCCAATCTACCAAGCTGATGAAGGGGTTGAGGAAGACTGTGACCTCCCTGAAGAATTGGTCAGATTGTTGAAACAAGAGGAACGGGTTATTCAGCCGCATCAAGAAGAAATAGAGATCATCAACATTGGCAGTGAAGATGTGAGGAAAGAGATCAAAATTGGGGCCAGTCTGCAGGCCGACGTCAAGAAAGAGTTGATCAGTATGCTGAGAGAGTATGTGGATATCTTTGCTTGGTCATATCAAGATATGCCAGGGTTGGATACCGACATCGTTGTACATAAGCTGCCTTTGAGAGAGGACTGTCCTCCTGTGAAACAGAAATGAGAAGAACTTGTCCTGACATGGCGATGAAGATCAAAGAGGAGGTTCAGAAGCAATGGGATGTCGGTTTCCTTGTTGTGACTAGTTACCCACCTTAGGTAGCTAACATTGTACCTGTACCAAAGAAGGACAGCAAGGTCCAGATGTGCGTTGATTACCGGGATTTGAATAGAGCAAGCCCTAAAGATGACTTTCCGTTGCCACACATTGATGTGTTGGTGGACAATACTGCTCAATTCTCGGTATTTTCCTTCATGGATGGCTTCTCCGGATATAACCAGATAAATATGGCGCCGGAAGACATGGAGAAGACAACGTTCATTACCCCGTGGGGTACATTCTGCTATAAGGTCATGCCCTTTGGTTTGAAGAACGCCGGGGTAACTTATCAGCGGGCAATGGTCACATTGTTCCATGACATGATACACAAGGAGATTGAGTGTTATGTGGACGATATGATTGCAAAGTCCCGAGACGAAGAAGAGCATCTGGTCAACCTGAAGAAGCTGTTTGATAGACTGATCAAGTACAAGCTGAGGTTGAATCCAAACAAGTGCACTTTCGGAGTGCGTTCCGGGAAAATGCTAGGTTTCATTGTTAGTCAAAGAGGAATTGAGGTAGATCCTGCTAAAGTAAAAGCTATTCAAGATATGCCTGCATCGAGAACAGAAAAAGAAGTGTGCGGGTTTTTAGGGAGGTTGAACTACATTTCTCGGTTCATATCTCATCTAACGGACACGTGCGAACCTATATTCAAATTGCTAAGAAAAGAGCAAACGGTCAGGTGGAATGAAGACTGCCAAAGAGCTTTCGACAAAATAAAAGAATATTTGCAGGAGCCTCCAATTCTAATTCCTCCAGTGGAAGGAAGACCATTAATTATGTACTTGACCGTACTAGAAGGGTCAATGGGGTGTGTTCTAGGCCAACATGACGAGTCTGGTCGAAAAGAGTACGTTATTTATTACCTTAGCAAAACGTTAACCGATTGTGAATCCCGTTACTCACTGCTCGAGAAAACTTGCTGCGCTTTGGTATGGGCTGCTCGCCGACTGAGGCAGTACATGTTGACTCATACCACACTGCTCATTTCCAAAATGGATCCTGTCAAGTACATCTTTGAGAAACCAGCGTTAACCGGAAGGGTTGCTAGGTGGCAGATGATTTTAACTGAATACGACATCCAGTATACTTCTCAGAAAGCCATCAAGGGAAGTGTATTGTCGGATTACCTTACACTACAACCTCTTGAAGATGATTATCAGCCAATGAAGTTTGATTTCCCTGATGAGGACATCATGTACCTCAAAGCAAACGATTACGAGGAACCACTTCCGGAGGAGGGGCCTGACCCTGAATCCAAATGGAAGTTGATGTTTGATGGGGCAGTCAATATCAATGGTCGTGGAGTTGGTGTCGTTCTTATTACTCCTGAAGGTGTTCACTTACCCTTCGCTGCCAGAATTACTTTTGGCTGCACCAACAATGAAGCGGAATATAAGGCATGTATAATGGGAATAGAGGAGGCTATTAATCTTCGGATTAAGAACCTCAATATATTCGGAGATTCAGCCCTCGTCATTAACCAAGTTATCGGCAAGTGGTATATGCATCAAGAGCATCTAATTCCATATAGGGATTATGCTAGAAAACTGTTGACGTTCTTCACGACAGTTAAACTTCAACACATACCACGTGACGAAAATCAGTTTGCCGACGCATTGGCCACTCTCTCTACGTCAATCAAAGTCTTGTGTTGGAATTATGTGCCCAGAATTGACATATCCAGGCTTGACGCTCCAGCTCATGCCTTCTCTGTAGACGCCGTGTCTGACGAGAAACCTTGGTATTCTGATATCAAGTTATTCTTGGAAAAGCAAGAATACCCAACTGGGGCATCTTCCAATGACAAGAAGACCTTGAGGCGACTTGCTGCTAGCTTCTTCTTGAACACAGAAGGGGTTTTGTACAAGAGAAACTTCGACATGGTCTTGCTCAGATGCGTGGATAGACACGAAGCAAGCCTGTTGATGCAGGAAGTCCACGAAGGATCTTTTGGTACCCATGCAGGAGGGCATGTTATGGAAAAGAAGTTGCTGAGATCAGGATATTACTGGATGACAATGGATGCAGACTATTGTTCATTCGCTCGTAAGTGCCACAAGTGCCAGATATATGCAGACAAAGTGCATGTTCCTCCAAGCCCTCTCAACGTCATGTCATCTCCTTGGCCCTTTTCCATGTGGGGCATTGACATGATCGGGAAGATAGAGCCTACTGCTTCAAATGGTCATCGCTTCAGCCTGGTCGCGATTGATTACTTCACCAAATGGGTGGAAGCAGCATCTTATGCCAACGTCACTCGTCAAGTGGTGGCAAGATTTCTGAAAAGTGATATCATATGCAGATACGGAGTGCCCGAAAGGATCATTACTGACAATGGTTCTAATCTCAACAACAAGATGATGGCAGACTTGTGTCGGGACTTCAAGATACAGCATCACAATTCTTCTCCTTACCGACCAAAGATGAATGGTGCGGTAGAGGCAGCTAACAAGAATATCAAGAAGATTGTGTAGAAAATGGTTGTCACCTACAAAGATTGGCATGATATGTTACCATTTGCGTTGCATGGGTACCGAACGTCAGTCAGGACGTCAACAGGGGCAACTCCCTTCTCTCTGGTTTATGGCATGGAAGCAGTCCTGCCTGTTGAAGTAGAGATCCCTTCATTGTGTGTGATGATGGATGTAAAGTTGGATGAGGCTGAATGGGTGCGTGCTCGTTACAATCAGCTATGTCTAATTAAGGAAAAGAGATTAGCGGCTATCTGTCATGGTCAGCTTTATCAGAGGAGAATGAAGCATGCATTCGACCAACGAGTATGTACTCGAGAGTATCAAGTGGGAGAGCTTGTGTTGAAGAGGATCGTTCCTCCAGGTTCAGATCACAGGGGCAAGTGGACCCCAAACTACAAAGGACCATTCATATTGAAGAAAGTCTTCTCAGGAGGAGCACTGATGCTTACCACTATGGATGGATATGATTTCCAGTCCCCTGTTAACTCGGACGCAGTTAAAAAATACTTCGCATAAAGAGACCCGCTGGACACAAAAACAGAACTATAGTCCAGGCAAAAAAAGGGCATCCCAGCGAGCTAAAAACAGAATAAAAAGCTCGGGCAAAAGTTAGGGAAATAAAAAAAATGTACACCCGCTGAGTTGAAAAGCCACATTGGATAGCTCAGGCAAAAAAGGGCATCCCGGTGGATTGAAAACCCGAAAGGGCGATCCACGCAAAACAAGGGAATAAGCGAACAACTGTGATCCGAGTAATCTGAACCACGTCATCGTTTCGTACAGCTTGACAATATCAGAAGGATAGGAAGCAGTCTCCTCATCCCCTCAGAAAGCCCAAAGCAGAATGGAGAGTCTTGAAGACATGTTGGTCATAGCAGAAATGGAACTCCTTGGGATGCCGTGTACATTGCCATTAGGATAGTTTCTTTTCTCAATTTTATAGTGGCTACCTCTTACCAGGTGGTTACTTCTTGATGTAAAATCTTTGTCTATTCAGAGGCCTTTCAATAAAAAGAATATCCAGTCAAAAAGCTGTGTGTGTTTATTTTTGTTTGCAAAATGTCCTGAATTTTTGGCAAAAATAGCATTGCATTAAAACATGGTGATAATTTTGAAAGAAAATGACATGCAGGGAAACTATAAGCCCTCTTTGAGTGTCGGGTGACGATGGATGAACAGATCATACCATGCAAGTCCCCGGGGCACACTTGTGTTTTCTGTTGTTGCAGGTTGCAGGATGGCGTCACATTCTCCCAAGCAATTTACTCTTCCCCAGTAGAGTATCTCCAGCAGGATTTTTCTCCAGCTAAGTCTTGGCAGCAACCCAAGCAGTTTATTATTCCCCAGTGGAGTATGCCCAGCAGGTATCTGAAAGCCTGACATCCCCAAGCAGAATTCTATCCCCAGCAAGGGTCACAACCAGAGTTCAGAACTAGCACAATGTTCTCCCCAACTAGAGCATGATTGAAGCATCTTTCCCAGCCAAACCTGAAGATGATCTTCCCCACAGAGTTCATATTTGATTTTTCACTTCTGTCAGTGAAAATGTTCCCCAGCAAAGTTGCCATACTTTTGGGTCAATTTGATGATACAGCCAGGTGTTCATCACCTCAGTCAGAGTGAGGTGTCCAGACCTCCTGACTTGTCTTCCCCTGCAGAGTTGTAACTCTGGTGGCCAATCAGGCATTTGTTTGTTGCTCGTCTACAATCCTCAACACTCGTCTGTGTTATCCCTAAGTAGAGTTTTCTCCAGCAGTGACATATTATTGCTTTGTTTGTTGCTCGTCTGCATCTTTCAACACTCGTCTGTGTTATCTCTGTAGTATTGCTCGTTTGCTTTCCCCAACAGTGGTCCATGATTACCTTGATATTGCTCGTCTGCAATTTCAAACACTCGTCTGTGTTTTGAGGTCCTGATTTTCATTTGATTTTGCTCGTCTGCAAGTTCCAACACTCGTCTGTGTTTGGCATGTAATCCCTGTTATTGCTCGTCTGCAAGTTCCAACACTCGTCTGTGTTTGGTATTTGATTTTGTGGTTGCTCGTCTGCAATTTCCAGCACTTGTCTGTGTTTATTATCTGTTTGAAGCTCGTCTGCTTTGTTTGGATACTCGTCTGTATCATCTCCAACACTCGTCTGTGTTAAGCTTATATCTGTATATGGTGACTTGCTGATTATCCTGGTATTCTTCTATTTTTGCTACTTCAAATGCTCGTCTGTTTTTGAATTTCTAGTATCCGTCTATACCAGTGGCTGATACTCGTCTGTATCATTGCCTAAAGTGCTCGTCTATGTTTCTCAGATCATCGTCTGATACTCGTCTGTATCATTGATTGTTGGCACTCGTCTGTGTTATCTTGATGATCATCCAATACTCGTCTGTATTGAAGAGGTTTCAAATCCTGACTGTGGGAATTAATGTCAAAATGGTTATCGGTCTTGGCGTAACAGGTAAATCCGAAAGAGGCTCGTCTGTCTCAGGCACCAATTGTTGTTGATGCACCTGGCGTAACAGGTTTGCTCAGAAGACTCGTCTGTCTTGTACCATATATCCACGAATAATATATGAAGAAGGTTCGTCTACCTTGTTTATGCATGTTTATCCCACAGACTTTAATGCATCCCGGTCCTGGCGTAACAGGTATATCCTAAGGAGACTCGTCTGTCTCAAGTCATTTGTTATTACAGAGTTTGAGGACTCGTCTGTCCAGTTCCTGACGTCACAGGATTGTTCGAAGAAGACTCGTCTATCTTAGCATTCTTATCCCAGATATCAGTTTCAACTTGGAAGAAGCTCGTCTGCTTTTTCTCCCCTTTCAATCACCAAAGCGTCATTTGGTTGGGTTTATTTCCCAGTGTTGCATTCTTCGTCAGAGTGCAAATTTCTGGTCTTCATGGTATTCAACCACAGTTTATCTTGAACGGTCGATAGCCCGTGCTACCGTCCTTTTCAGATTAACTGATGTTCGAATAGGGGCAGCTGTAACACCCCAAATTTTCCCTTTTCATTTTAAGCATCATATCACATCATATTCAGCATGAACATATCATTTTCTCAGCATCTTAACATGGAAAGATGAGGCATAACATCCCTCATGTCCTAGCATCAAGCATATGGTCATCTGTGGAGGTCCTTGAAGAATTTCAAGCCATGACAAGGGTTCCAATGAGTTTGTACAATTCTTATGGTGAGTCTACACTCCATTTACAAGTTCAAGTCCATTGGCAAAAGCTTAGAAGATTGCATGATCATCAGTTATCTCAGGACAAGGCAAAGCTCCTGTACAAAGCACCCAAATTAGGGTTTGTGATTCAAGCACCAAGATCTCACAAATTTGGCCATTTCATTTGGGAAAAGTCTTCTATATGTTAAGAGGATCCTAGGTGTCAATTTTCATGAGAAAATTCCATGTGGAAGTCAGACAATGCCTCGGTTGCTTGCAGATGAAGTAAAAAGTCAATTGTGCCCTTAAAAAGTCAACTGTGTGATTTCAAGGGGTCTAGCCCAATTTTTTTGGCCAAGAGGGGTCCTTAAAATGTTATAAGAGGTTTGGAATGATCAAAGTTCAAGAATCATGGAGGTTTGAAGGGTTTTGCAAAAATGGTACAAAGTTGGTTTTTGAAGTTTTCCAAATTTGGCAACTTTTGCCCTAATTTTCAAATGGCCTTAACATGATCAAAAATTCTTCAAATGGACCAAAGTAAAACATGAAAGTTGGAGGTTAAGGGCTCCCATTTTCAAAAAGTACAAGTACATTTTCATAGGATTTGTGGTTTTCTCTAGGGGTCCTTCGAAAGTTTCATGATTTTAGGGCAAATTTCACATTTCCATGCATGCACCAAATGCAAGAAGCTTCAAAACTCAATTTCAAGACTTGGTTTTGGTTCAAACTTGTTTCAAACTTAAAATGCATTGCATTGTGATCAATTTTCTCCAAAGAAAGTCCATTTTTCGTGCACTACAAGAAAATCACTCAAAACATGCAAAATTGGCCAAATCATGAAATAAATGTGATGCTTGGATCTAAAGGCCAGGATTGATTGGATTTGGATCAAGGGTTGAAAATGCATTGCACATGTGGTGAGAGGCCCAAGGAAGCATGAGCATGGCATGCTTATCTCACATGTTGCAAAAATTGCAAAATCACAAAAAAAACTCATGATCCACTCGTGTCAATCTTTTCATTCTTTCAGCAAGGGTTGGTGACCTCATACATAAGCAGCTAGGGTTTTAGCTTGCACAATATCTCTCTCATTCTCTCATTTCCAACTTCTTGCTTCATTTTCATTTTCTTCCATTTCTCTTCATACAAGCAAGCAATCTCAAAACCAATTGCAGATTTGTGATCAGTGAGAGTTCTAGATCATTAAGCACACACTCATTGAAGCTATTTCTCAAGTTTGGCAAGCTTACCATTTCAGGGCAGGTGTGAGAGAAACCTCAGATCCAGCTTCATTCAAGACCTTAGATACATTTATTTTGCATCTAGGGTGAAAGAGGAGTGATTTGCACGCACCATTGGGCTTTATATCTCATTATACAAAGATCTGCAACTTTGGTACACTTTGAAATCCTTGGATCTAAAAATGAAATTGAACATGTGTTTTGCAATCCTTGATGTTCACTGATGATTATGCAATTGTTAGATTTGAAAATGATGCACCATAGCATAAGTTATGTGAGTTTCAGTTTTGGTGGTGCAACTTTATTTGTTTCGATCCATTAGATTCTTTGAGTTTTAGTAAGTTTTGAGCTCATATTCATGATCAGCATACTTTGTTTAGTAGATCTGGAGCATTTGGTGTTTTATTATTGATGTTTATGGCTCTGTGATGAATTCCGGTGCCGGAGCCCTAGCTCCGGTCACCGGAAACTGGGTTCATATTGTTAGGGTTTGATCAATGAAGAAGACAAGCTTCTGACCCTCAGATCTTCTCACCAACGCACAGGATTTGGACACCTAGCCCTCACACCAGCCTCCTTCACGTGTTATTTTTGTTTCCCATTTTAATGCATTGTGTGTTTCAGTCCACCTTAAGAACCATACACCATCACCTCACATCCAATTAACTTGCCAGGTCATTTAAAGAGTTCCTCACCGTGTGCATTAGATTAATCCAGCGTTCCTTGTTTTTTCCAGCATTTTATTCACAAATACCACCATAAGACTTATGTTCAGCGCAACATTGGGCCCTCACAAGTGCTCTTCACACCCCCATTTCCCCAAGCCCAATTGATTTTAACGTGGACTCTTGCTTCCTGCACCCCATTCCAATTTCCTTTAATTTCTTTTTTTCACTTTTTTTCCTTTTATTTCAGTTTAGCTTTTAATTTTTATAAAATACTTCTGATCATTTAAAAATTCCAAAAAAAATCATGAGTCATATTTAAAGTCTCTTTTATTTTTTCATATTTTTATTTCCTATTTTTTCCATTTCCACGTGTCATTATTAAATCATTGTTTCACTTAACTCCTTTTTAAGTTCTTTTTGACCATACTGCCTTGTCAATTTTCCATACACTTCATTATTTTGAGTTTTGATCCCATTCTTTTTGCTCTGGATTCTTAAGACATTTTACTTCTTGTGTGAGTTTTCTCTTGATATTTAGAAATTTATTTCTTTAGTCTTGGTCCTTTGACTTGTGATGGAAGTTTATAACCCTAGCTTGTGTTTAAGCCTCCATTTGACCTAGTTTGCTTCTGAATTATTTCAAACCCATTTGGCACATTGATATACCATGTTTGAATATCACTTGGTTTAATTTGTGGAATTTTTAGATGCTTGGTTGATTTGATTTGAATTTTACTTTGAGCCTTGTCCCATTTTGCTTCTTTATGTTCATTAGGTCTCATGTAAGCTTAGAAGGGCACTTGTGCCAACTTCTTCTTTTCATTTGGGGTTCTTTTGGGGTGTGGGTACCTTCCTGGTCCTAGCTTAGGGTTTGAGTCTTAGGATTTTTTTTTGTGTCTTGCTTCTTTTAAATCCTTTCTTCTCTTAAATGTTTCCATCTCACTTCCTTACTTCTCTCACTCCCATTTTGTATTTGTTTGGTATTGTCTGACCTCTCTCTTAATCTTGTTGGCTTCTTAAGCCCTTCTTCATCTTATTTTGGTTCTGGTTGTGTGCATTTTATCCATGTTTATGCATATTTGCTTTGCATCCTCCTTAAGTGTACATAAGATTTCATATGTGTTCATGTTGCATCATTTTGACTCATAAGCCTCATGTCTCATTCTTTTGAGTTGCATTTACATTGTGCATTTGTTCATATCATTTCACTTCTGGTTGTATGATGTTAGCATGTTATCTTGTTCATCTTGCTTCACTTATGTGCATGATACTAACCTTGCAGGGGCAATGGTAAGTGTGAGGTGTGGGAATTGAGTTCCACATCTCCAAATCTCATCTTATCTCTTCCTCTTATGTTTATGTGCACTAACTCTTCTATTGTTGGGCTTAGGCCTTGCTCATCCCTTCTTCTATCTTCTTCTTCCCTTCTTTTTTTTCCTTCTTCAATAGGATAGAAACCTCACTAACCCTTAGGACAGCCATGCATGTTAACACTTAGGATTATTTAGTCCCCCTTTAGAATTTTTCCTTTGTGACTCTTTTGGTTCCTCTTCTCATCTCATAACTCTTAAAAAGCATCTTAATAAGTTTGAAGTGATGTCTTGATCCATAGCCTTATCCCATGAGGTATGCTTGTAGTCTTCCCATCTTGGGATAGTACAAGTTTACCTTGTGATGCACAAGTCTGATCAAGGTATCTTCTTCATCAAGAAAAGCATAAAAAACACTTCTTCATCTGTAAATACCAAAAACACTTAATAACTTAACAAGTTAGTGAGCTTAGGCCCTAATCTTTGGGTTCAAGTTTTGGGGATCTTCTCCTTACTTGAGTGTGCTTGTTCTATTATTCCATCTTGGAATGTAGTGACAAGTGCACATTCCATGGAAAAGAGCTTGAGTTCACTTCCTTGTGACACACTCATAAAATCTTCTAAAAAACACAAACAAACAATAAGCGTCTTTCCTTCGGGAATTCTTTTCTCATCTCACTCGCTCCGTTCGCGAACTTTCTCCTACTTGTCACTTTGCAAGACGGTTACGCACTTTTCGTCCGAGTATGCAACACCTGAGCAATGGCATAGGCAGTTCAAGCTTTAATTCACAAGAAATTTCCTTGTTACCCCTAGTTAGGGGAACTACGGCGTCTCTTATCCTCATTGTCCTGATGAGGTACGTAGGCAGCGGGGTAGGGCCCATTCGAGCACAATCTTTATTTTCCCTACATTTTTCCTTTTCATTTCTTATTCATTTTTTTTTCTCAGTTTCTTTTTTCAGTCCATTTCTTTTCTTTTGTTGCAGTTTTCATACCCTCACCCTTTGAAATAGTTTCTTTTGCAAGCGTGGATCCCGTCGGGTACGGCGGACGATCTGGGTGCTAATACCTTCCCAGGTTGTAACCGACTCCCGAACTCAGTCTCTTTGGTTCGCAGGACCCGTGTCCTTCCTTTTCTTTTCTTCTGGTTTGTGCAGCATTACCATTCCCTCTCTTCGGGATAAAAATGCATGGCTGGCGACTCTATTCTTTTTCCGCGCCTCTTTCGCGTTTGTACCAGGATGGAAATCCGGGGAGCGACACTCAGGATTGAGGCTTTTAAAGAATGCTGAAAGAGCGGGAAGACACAGAGACTTTTGTTCGATAACTGTTAAGTTATGCCTACGTATCCTCGCGTGTAATGAGGAAGTCAGAACACCGTAGTTCGACACAAAGAGACTGGAAAATAAATTGACTGTGAACTGCTTGCTTGTCTATGCTCAAGTGTATGTCTCATCTGGCTCGAGTGCAAACTGTCTTGCATTAGACGAAAGAAGCAAGTTCTCGTTTATGAATGAGTGTGATGAGAAACGAATCCCGAAGGAGACGATTATTGTGTGTTTTTGTGTTTTCAGTTTTTTATTATTTTTGGTGTTTTGCATAGGTTTATGAGCTTAGGCCTAAATCAAGGGCTTGTAAACTCATTATATCCTCCCTGATTAGGGATAATGAGCCTACTTAAGTATGAGATAAGCATCTCAACTTAATTACCATAATGATTTAGGATTAAAATCATTAACCTACTTGTGATTAATTAGATGTTTTTGGGTTTTTGTTTAGTGTTAAGTAATGAGTTTAATCTCTAATCACATATTAGTGAACTCATTACACCATCCTAATAGAAGGATAATAAATGAGAACACTTAAGCTGAGGAAGATACCTCAACTTAATCTATGGTTAGGGATTAAATTCATTATATAACAAACCTTTATTAAATGGATTTTAATTAAAGGGTGAGATTAAGAAATGAATTTTATGGTTTTTAAGACAACTTGAGGGGGACTTGTCCATTAAACACTAGGGTTAGTCCCTCTTAACCATAAGGAAGAGATAAAACCCTAATGTAAGGCCCAAGTTACAAGATAAAGTCTTGGTGATTAGTAATGTGATTTGATTAAGAGGTGTAAAAAAATTAAAGGTTTAACACTTAGGATTAAATTTATACACTCCATCCTAAGAGAAGGATGCATGCATAACCCTAATTCCAAGTCCTAAAGCTTTAAGAGTTTAGTCTCTGATTATTGAGATGAGAAGAGAGACTCAAGGAGACTCAAAGGTAAAAGACTAAGGGGGACTATACACAACCCTAAAAGTTATCATTCTTAGATATCCTATGGTTTATAAGGCTTAAGAGAAAAGATCTTCAAGGCCACCAAGGAAGAAGCAGATGAAAAGAGAAGGAAGAAGAAGAATAAGTTACTTACTTCCTGAAGAAGATAAGTAACTTAAAAGAAAGAAAGTAAGGAGAATGGAACACAAGTGAAACAAGTTCACTTCAAAGACAAGTAAATAAGCATATGAATGATGAGAAGAGATGGGAAGTGAAGGCAAATACACCTCCCAAATAACTTACCAAAAGTTCCTGAAAATGTTAGTATGAATGCATAAGACATAAAGTAAAAGGAAATGAAATAAAATGAGATGTGAAGACCAAAGTAAGAAGTGAAAATGCAATGTAAAAGGCATATGAGATGATGCAAAGTCATACAAGATGCATATGAATGATCATACAAAGATGAGATGCAATGAAAGCATGTTTAGAAGCATGAAAACACATGGATGTTCATGAAATGTAATGGATGCCAAGCATAGCAAATGAATGAATAAATGAACAAGAAATGTTCAAACATATCTTAAGATGTCTAAGATGTTATATAAATGTTTGAAATGTCATGGCAAGTTCACATGGTGATGATATGCAAAGATGAATGCAAATGAACATGAGAAATTAGGGTTTTATGAATGTATGAGATGCAAATGACCAAAACAGAAGCATACATCATGATAAAATAACTAAATTAGATTCAAACAAACCCTAAACCTGTACAAGATCAAACCCCAAAGGATAAGGTCAGAAGCTTAACCTAGTGAGAGTTATGAATTTTCTAAGTTTGCCAGGGTTTTTGAATGATTCTAAAGGGAAAATGCAAATCAAATTTAAAATTCAAGATAAATTCATGAGAAAAATAACCTAGAAACTATATGCAATATGTGAAACAATGCAAAAAGAATCAAGTTCAAACTCATCATGGTTAGGCAGGAATGAATTTTTCAAGTTAGGGTTAGAAAAATGTAATTTTAAAGAACCCTAATTCAAAGAAAATTGTGAAATTATGATCAAACCTAAAAAGAAATTTGTATGATGAGTTTGAAAATGTTTCTAAATGTATTGGAATGGTTCATGAATATTTTGGTGATTTTTAGAAACCTAAATGCATTTTTAATTAATTAAAATCCATTAATTAATTTAAAATAACATTTAAATATTTTAAAAATACTTTTAAAATGAAAAAAATAAAATAAAAATTATTTTTTGGTTAAGAAAAATATTTGGATCAGAAATGCAAAAGATCATATTTTTTTGATGTTTTTAACTATTTTAAATAAAATGAGAAAGAAAATGCAAAGAAAATGAAATAAAAATAAAATAAATGGAAAGTCAATGCATCCAAGGGCCAGGATTTGAACTGGAAAGGGAAATGTTGACTGGCGCGTGATTGTGTGGTCTGGATTTAATCTGGCATAATTTCTAATTAAACCTAATTAATTACTTTAATTAAAAGATTAGGGCTTTAATGAGGCAATCTGGGCCCTCCATCCACGCGTGAAACTCACATCCTACGGCCTACATTCAAACTGAGAACTAAACCCTAATTAAACCTTAATTACCCTCTGTCACTCCCCCGAAAAGACACCAGGTTAAATAGGGTGCTTGCGCGAACGATCAGCAAAAGGAGAAAATGAAATGAACTGAATAGAGTCGCCAGCTAGGCATTTTTATCCCGAAGAAAAGGTAATGCTGCATAAACCTAGAAAGAGATGGATAAGACGGTCGCGAACCAGAGAAACTAAGAAAGGGGGTTGGTTACAACCTGAGAAGGTATTAGCACTCAGATTGTCCGTCGTACTCGACGGGATCCACGCTTAAAATATTGTATTTAAAGGGGTAGTGTATGTGCTATCTGTGTGCAAAAGCTGGAAAAGAAATGTACAAGTGTCTGTGCAAAAAGGTGTGAATTGCTCAGGATTGAGGCTTTTAAAGAATGCTGAAAGAGCAGGAAGACATAGAGACTTTTGTTCGATAACTGTTAAGTTATGCCTACGTATCCTCGCGTGCAATGAGGAAGTCAGAACACCGTAGTTTGACTCAAAGAGACTGGAAAATAAATTGACTGTGAACTGCTTGCTTGTCTATGCTCAAGTGTATGACTCGTCTGGCTCGAGTGCAAACTGTCTTGCATTAGAAGGAAGAAGCAAGTTCTCGTTTGTGAATGAAGATTATGAGAAAAGAATCCTGAAGGAGACGATTATTGTTTTTTTGTGTTTTCAGTTTTGTTATTGTTTTTTGGTGTTTTACATATGATTATGAGTTTAAGCCTAAATCAAGGGTTGTAAACTCATTATATCCCCCCTGATTAGGGATAATGAGCCTACTTAAGTATGAGATAAGCATCTCAACTTAATTACCATGATGATTTAGGATTATGATGATTAACCTACTTGTGATTATTTAGATGTTTTTGGGTTTTTGTTTAATGTTAAGTAATGAGTTTAATCTCTAACATAGATTAGTGGACTCATTACACCATCCTAATAGAAGGATAATAGATGAGAACACTTAAGCTGAGGAAGATACCTTAACTTAATCCATGGTTAGGGAGTAAATTCATTATATAACAAAGCCTTTATTAAGTGGATTTTAATTAAGGGATGAGATTAATAAATTAGTTTTATGGTTTGTAAGGTAACTTGAGGGGGACTTGTCCATTAAACACTAGGGTTAGTCCTTCTTAACCATAAAGGAAGAATTAGAACCCTAATGTAAGGCCCAAGTTACAAGATGAAGTCTTAGTGATTATTAAGATGATTTGATTAATAGGTTTAAACAAATTAAAGGTTTAACACTTAGGATTAAAGTTATACACTCCATCCTAATAGAAGGATACAGGCATAACCCTAATTCCAAAGTCCTAAAACTTTAAGAGTTTAGTCTCTGATTATTGAGATGAGAAGAGAGACTCAAGGAGACTCAAAGGTAAAAGATAAGGGGAACTAATCACAACCCTAATTATTATCATGTTTGGATATCCTATGGTTTATGAGGCTTAGAGAAAGATCTTCAAGGAAGCCACCAATGGAAGAAGCAGATGAAAGGAGGAGGAAGTAGAAGAATAAGTTACTTACTTCCTAAGAAGATAAGTAACCTAAAGGAAGAAAGTGAGAGAGAAGGAACACAATTGAAAAAGTTCACTTAAAAGACAAGTGAGAATGCATATGAAAGGGATGAAGAGAAGTGAGAAGTGAAGGCAAATCCACTTCTCAAAGTAACTTACCACCTGAAAATGTTAGCAAGAATGCATAAAGTACAAAGCATAAAGAAATGAAATTAAATGAGATGCAATGAGATGAAATGACCAAAGTCAGAAGTGTTTATGAAATGTTAATGTCATGTGAGATGATGCAAAGGCATACAAAGATGAGATGCAAATGGAAGCATGCTTTGAAGTTTGAAAACAAATGAAAGTTAATGAAATGAAATGAATGCAAACCATGGAAAATGAATGAAGAAATGATCAAGAATGATTCTAACATGTCCTAAGATGTCTAAGATGACATATGAATGCAAGAAATGTCATGGCAAGTTCATGTAAGGATGCATATGCAAGATAAATGCAAATGAACACATAAAATTAGGGTTTTATGGACAAGCAAGATGCAAATGAACAAAACAGAAGAATATGACATGATAAAAAATTTAAATCAAGCTCAAATAAATCCTAATCCCATACTATGTCACACCCGAAAGGAGAAGGTCAGAAGCCTAACCAATCAAAAGTTATGATTTTCCTAAGTTTGCTAGGGTTTTTGGGTGATTCAAAGGGACAAATGCAAATCAAATTGAAATTGCAAGATAAATTCTTGAGGAAAATGTCCTATAAACTACATGCAATATGTAACACAATGCAAAAGGAATCATCTTCAAACTCTTCTTGGTTAGGCAGAAATCATTTTTAAAGTTAGGGTTCAAAAAATTAAATTTAATGACCCTTAATTCAAAGAAAATTCACAAACTATGATCAAACCTAAAAAGAAATTTTTGTGAAGAGTTCGAAAATGTTTTTAAATGATTGGGAAGATTCATGATTTTTTTGGTGATTTTTAGAAACCTAAATGTATTTTTAATTAATTAAAAGACTTTAATTAATTAAAAATAACATTTAAATATTTTAAAAATACTTTTTGTATGCAAAAAATAAAATAAAAATCATTTTTGGAATGAGAAAAATATTTTGATCAGAATTGCAAAAGGAAATATTTTTGTGATGCTTTTTGGTATTTTAAATTAATTATGCAATGAAATGCAAATAAAATGAAATAAAAACCAAAGAAAAAGAAAGTCAGCAAGATCTATGGCCATGATTCAAACCTAGGGAGACTGCGCGCGTGAATGTGAGGCTAGGATTGATTCTGGCAAATTTAATAATTAAACCTAATTAATTAAATTAATTAAAGATTAGGGTTTAAGTGAACTAATTCTGGCCCTCCACACACGCAGGAATCAAGATCCAAGGGCCCAAATTTAAACTGGGGAATTAATCACAAATTAGGGTTTAATGACTTTCAGGTGGCCGGAGAAGACCTCCGGTCATCTTCTCCGGCAGCTCACTCTTCCTATCTCTCTCAAAACGCCATGAAATCAACTCAAACTCTCCAGAATTACTCATTAGACATCAAAGAACAAGAATCCAGCAACAAATTCCATTTATATCTCATCAAATTCATGAATCGAAGCAAAACGGAAAATTGTACAAAACATTCAGAAGGCTATGAAATGCTTAAAACTTAACCATTTTCAAATCAAATCATATCAGGATGATCAGTGAAACATGTAGATTCATTTAGAAACTTAAATAGCAAGTTCTGGAAAAAAAGTTCATGAAGCTACCTGAGTTGAAACTTTGTGTTCTTGAGCTTTATGGCCTCCTCCTTTGTGCAAATCAACTTCAATGGACCCCCTGAGGATGATGTGATGCTTAGAACAAGTTTATGTTGGTTGTTTTGAAGTGTTTGGTTCTGATAACTCAGAAATTGTATTTCTGATTTTGGGGGTTTTAGGCCATGGGAGTGGGTGCTTTGTGATCTGTGGATGATTTTGAGTTGATTGGTGGAAAAATATTTGATGTTTTGATGGCTGGTTTTTGAGATTCGAAGAGAGGAAGGTTTTTGATGATTTTGTGAATCCTGACTTGTGGGAGGTTCTGAGCTTGTGTGTTATGTGAAATGAGGTCCATAAGATTAGTATAGGCCAATGAGAGTGTTCAGAAAGTGGGTGGTGGCATAGTGTGATTGGTATGGGCCAAGTTGCAAAAATGTCAACTTTGTGTACTTGAGGTATGGGCATGGTGCAGGCCTGGTTTCTTGGGGTGTCTGGTCTCAGCTGACTTTGTGGAGAGCCATGGAATTGGTTTTGATGTGCTGGCACAAGTGGATGAAGAGTTTCATACCATTTTACAATTCTTGAGAGTTTTGGCCCTTTTGTGATTTCTTGAAATTCAAGTCATGAAAGTAATGAAAACTTGGGCCAATTCTGATGTTTAGAGGTTGCCTTGACATGTTGTGAAGTATTTGTGCCTATTAGAAGTCATTAGAATGCTTGATCATGCCAATTTGCAAAATCCCTCTTTGACATGAAACTTGAAATTATATGATTTTTTCCAACTTTGAAAGGCCATATCTTGAGTTCTAGGATGAATCAAGACATGTTCTTGTACTTTTTGAAAAGGGAAAGACCTAATCTACAACTTTCATGACCAAGAATATTTCATTTGAAGCCTTTTTGGTTGAGAAAGAGGAGGTTGAAAAACTTTCCTAAAATGGAAAGTTTCCATTACAAGCCATTTCCATTTTTGGCAACTTTTGCAAATGGCTCAAAATTATTCAATCTTGTGAACTTCCAACCTCTTCTAAGATCAAATAAAGATCATAGAACTTCAATTTGATGAAAATAACCCTTTGGTTCCATTGTTGGGGGCCTCAGATGCCCTGATTTTGACTTAACTTGCTCAAGAAGTTACCCAGTGAACAAATGACTTCCACAATAAATTTCTTCATCAAACTTGGTACACATGATCCTTATAACATCTTAAGAACATTAGAAATAAGAATGGCCCAAAAATTTGGAGTTAAGGCCTCTGAAACCAAAACCTTAATTTTGGTCATCTGTGCAGTGAAAACCCTAGCTTTGCTTCAATGCCTTTGCTAGTTCTCGTGATTTCTTGACTTCCATGAACTTTGAGGGACATAATATGATGATAGAACACACATGGACCCTCTTGGAACACTTTGAAACCTTTGGTATGGCTCATATGGATTCTTGGATTGCTCAGATCACAAACCCTAGATGCAGATGAACTTGAATTATGCAGATGAAAACAAATATGCAATATGAGGTGTAATGCTTATGCTTATGCAAAAATGAAAGATCACAAGCCATGGGGTGATATGAGTGAGGGAAAATTTGGGGTGTTTACAGCTGCCCCAATTCAAACATGAGTTAGTTGTGCAGGATGTAAGCGCCTGGCTTAACAGACAAACAAGATAACTTGTGGTTGAATACCAAAGATAGTCCAAAATTTGCACTCGTTGGATAGAAGAAGAAAGGGATATAAATTGTAAAAGCTAGTAAAGTATGAGTATCAAATGAAGGCGATGGAGGACGACCATCGAGCAGAGGACGACTGCTGGGGGTAAAGCAATGACGGGGACGGCCGATAAGCTGGGGAGATAAGGAGACCATGACGGGGATGACCATCAGGTAAAGAAACAAGATTCCCTGGGGATTAAAGCAAAGGCAATGATAGGGACGGCCATCAGGTTTACAAAGTAAAGATAAACAACGATGGGGACGGCCATCGGTTCAAAGAATAAATGAAATGTTGATGAAGGACGGTCATCAAAGGTGAAGGACGATCACCTAGCAGGGGACGGCTGCTCTTTATCACGACATAGAACGAATGTCGGATAGAAAAGGTCGACGATGGGGACGGCCATCGGATAAGCATGATGAAGGACGATCATCAAGAGGTGAAGGACGATCACCTAGCAGGGTACGACTGCTCTCGGGGTTTATCACGACATAGGACGAATGTCGGATAACAAGATCAACGATGGGGATGGCCATCGGATAGAATGATGAAGGACGATAATCAAAAGGTGAAGGACGATCACCTAGCAGGGGACGACTGCTCTTTACCACGACATAGGATGAATGTCGGATAGAAAAGGGTTCCACTAACGGGGACTCCATTTTGGAAGGGGATCACCTGGCAAGGTACGGCTGCCGAAAGTATCACGACATAGGACGAATGTCGGATAGAAGAAAGTTGCTTTGTTGGTGACTTACTAAGGAATGGTAAACACGGACGAGTGTTCACGCTCAAGAATAAAAGGTATAAGTGTTTGACGCTGTGTATAGATTAAAGATGCGGACGAGCATCCTTAAGACCATGATACAGACGAGTATCGGTAGAAACAAACACTGACGCGTGAGATGATGATACGGACGTGTACCAACTGGTTAACAAAGAACACGGACGAGTGTCGGATTTTCTGAGGAATGATATATATATATATACGAACGAGTATCAAAGACTTATGTATAAGTGTGAGTGAATACTGATTTATTGATGAAGTATGAGCAAGACATAGACGAGTGTTCGACTTGCTGGGGAATGTATGACACAGACGAGTGTCAAATAAGTACTATATATAAACAAACA
The DNA here is from genome assembly GCA_963966055.1 of Lathyrus aphaca. Classification (NCBI taxonomy): domain Eukaryota; kingdom Viridiplantae; phylum Streptophyta; class Magnoliopsida; order Fabales; family Fabaceae; genus Lathyrus; species Lathyrus aphaca. The sequence continues at coordinate 634,067,210 of OZ014519.1, forward strand.
TCTGTTTCGAGAGTGCAAAGGATATACTTTGGCTTTCTGTAGGGATAGGATGACACGGACAGGTGTCGAAAAGAACGTGTTATAAACAAGTATTTGTTTGCAGAAGATTTTCTGGCAACCTTGCTGGGGAAGCATGACACAGACGAGTGTCCAAAGAGTATGCGTAGGTATCTGTATTTGAGAGTGCAAAAGGTATTCTGGTGACCTGCGGGGATAAGACGACACAGACGAGTGTCGAAAAGAGTATATATGAATATGAACAGGCATTTGTGCTTGGGAGTGTAAAGGGGACGCTTTGTCTTTTATTTGCAGGGGATGTGAGTTTTTTATAATCATTGCTGATGAAATACCGATGGTAATTGCAGGTGACTGGCTCGAACCTGGCTTGTGATCATGCAAATGTTTGATTTTGCTGTAATGCTCCGTATTAGACGGAATGCTACGCTTATTAGGTGAATATGATGCAAATGCTATGATTATGCAAAGAGAAACTGATCCGAGACTCGGATCCCGCTAAAGATCTCTGGCTGATTTTCTTGGAAGAAATAACCCGGATGGGGAAGAGATCCTTGAATCTGTCTGGAAATATAGCTCTGCGTGGAAAAATAGATCATTGGCCGATCTACTCGTAAGGAGAACTCAGCTGGGGAGAAGGAAACTTTTGTCACTTTGTTGTGTAAGAGTTGCAGGCATTTCTCTTCTGGGGAGAGGATGGAAACTCTGTGGGGAGATAGTTCTTTTTATCCTTGCGGAGGATGAGAGATCCGACACTCTGGCGGGGATCTTGGCTGGGGAAGCTCCTGTTGAATGGACTTACGCTGTGGATGAGGAGGCTTTGACAACTTCGCTGGGGAAAAGCATTTCAGATATTGTTCTTCCAGGAATTATCCTGCTGGGGATGTGATGCTTGACATGCCCCATGTTGTGTATTGAATACCTACAACCTGTTAAGACAAAAGAAAACGCACAAGTATCTCGAGATATTCCTTACTGGATTCCGTCATAGGAGTTAGGTTTCCCCAAAAGTAAATATATTTCCTGCAAGCATTTATTATAATGGCCCATTTGTTTTATGCAAGTACTATTTCATGAATATTGGACATTTTGCAAACGAAACAAAAATGTACAAAACGAGGTGCGACTGAAAATTCTGATTTTATTAATCTGGGTGCCCTGAATTGGCAAATACAGTCAAAGAAACAAATCCCCTTAAATGAGGAGATTGCTATAAATTGTGAAAAGTAAAAGTGTTGGCAATGTTGATGACGCTCCGGTGAGCTTCCTTTGTTATGACCTGTATGACCTTGACGTTTTTCTCATCTTGCTTTCTGAAGAAGGCTGATTCTGACTGATGATTTATCCTTTCGAAGCTTGTCGTGTTGTGAGTGATACAGACGAATTCAGAATGCAGTTGCTCGCTTATTCCCTAATTTTGCGTGGATCGCCCTTTCGGGTTTTCAATCCACTGGGATACCCATTTTTGCCTGAGCTGTCCAATGCGACTTTTCAACTCAGCGGGTGTACATATTTTTTTTCAATATTCCCTTATTTTTGCCCGAGTCTTTTATTCTGTGTTTGACTCGCCGGGATGCCCTATTTTTTCCTGGACTTACATTCTCTTTTTATGTCCAGCGGGTCAATTTATGCGAAGTATTTTTTAACAGCATCTGAATTCACAGGGGATAAGAAATCTTCACCATCCATAGTAGTGAGCATCAGTGCTCCACTAGAGAAAACCTTCCTTACTGTAAACACCACAAATTTTCCCTCACCCATTCACACCATGGCTTGTGATCTTTTCATATGCATAAGTTCAATCATAGCATCTCATACCACATTTTTTTGATTCACTGCATTGCTTCTAAGTCATCTGCATCTAGGGTTTGTGATCTGAGCAATCTAAGGGCCACTTGAGCCATTCAAAAGGTCATCAATCACTTCAAAGGGGTCCATGTATGTTCAAGCATCATATTATATCCTCTCAAGGTCAAAGAAGTCAAAGAATCACAAGAACTGGGAAAGGCATGGAAGCAGAGCCAGGTTTAACTGCACAGATGACCTAGAATTAGGGTTTTGGTTTCAAAGGCCATAACTCCAAATTTTTTGGTCATTCTTGTTTCTATTGGTCTCTATATGTTATAAGGATCATGCATATCAAGTTTCATGAAGAAATTCCATGGGGAAGGAATCCAATCAAGAGTTGACTTCTTGAGCAAGTCAGTGCAAAATCAGGGCATCTGAGGCCCCCAATGACCCAACCAAAGGGTGTTCTTCATCATTTTGAATGTGTATGATCTTTATTTGATCATATAAGATGTTAGAAGTTCACAAAATTGAAGAATTTCAAGCCATTTGCAAAGTTACCTTTTTGGGAAAATGACTTGTAATGTAAACTTGCCATTTTGGGAAACTTTTTCAACCCTTGCTTTTTGATTCAAAAATGCTTCAAATGGGAAAACTTTGGTCATGAAAGTTGTAGAATGGATCATTCCCTTTTCAAAAAGTACAAGAACTCATTATAATTCATTTTTGGATCAAAAGTTATGGCTTGTCAAAGTTGGGAAAAATCACATAATTTCAAGTTATGTACCAAAAAGGCAAAGTTGCAAAACCACTTGCCAAGGTGAATTGTGCCATCAAAGTGACTTCTAGCCTTTGTACAAACATGAACCAATGTCTAAAATTTAGAATGCACTAAAGGTTTGCCCATTTTCATGCCTTATGGATCAAGAAACTTCAAAAGGGCCAAAGTTGATTAAAGTTGCAAAACATCATTCAAACCCTAATCCATTTGCTGGATGGCTTCAAAACTGATCCCATGGCCCTCCTCATTCCTTGCTGCGCAGGACACCCCTCTTGTACTTGGCCTACCATTGACCCATACCTCTCTTACACAAAGCTTGACTTTTTGCATAAAGACCCATACCAATCCCAATAGGGCACACCAACTCCTCTGACCTCTCTTGTTGTGATAAGTGGACCAAATGCAACATAACACACCACCCAACACAAGCTGAAAACCTCAGATTGCCATAGTTATCAAAAATCCTCCAACTTGCAAAACCATTCGAATCTCTCAGCTCACTCAACCATTCTTCAAACCAACTTCACCATTGATCTCAGAATGACTCACTGACCCAAAACCATCCATCAAAACAGCCAAGAGCCTCACATAAACCAAACACGATTTCTTCCCCTTTCTGAACAGAACTCAATCAATCTCACAAACTAGCCAAAATAAACTCCAGATAAGCTTTGCAAACACTTGAGGGAGGTCAGTAGAGTTGATTGGAAGCAAGGAACTGGTCCAGAAGCTCTTGGTTTGAAAGCTTCGATTCAGGTAGCCACTGAAATTCATTTTTCCAGAAGCTTTATTTTAAGTTGTTAAATGGTTAAGTTTGATTCCCTGAGTTCAATGAACCTTTTGTTTTTGAAAATGATGAAGAAATGAGTGTGTATGATCTGACTGAAATTTCTGCCATTTTTGAACTTTGCTTCGAATCTTTTTAATGGTGAGAAATAAATTCCATTTGAGGGCAGGGATGAGTTTAGGGAGGTGAGAGGAAGTGATCTGGAGCTTTAGAGCTCCAGAAATGACCTAGGGAGTGAGTTTGAGTTTTTCAGGGAAGGGGGTCACCGGAGAAGACGATCGGAGCTCGTCTCCGGTGACCTGAAAATAATTAGGGTTTGCTAATTAGGGTTAGCCAAGTTTGAATGTGGACCCTTGATTCAGTGGACTTTTGTTGACCCGCGCGCAAACAGATGGCCAGGATGGTTTCATTAAACCCTAATTCCATTTAATTAAATTAATTAATTAGGTTTAGTCAGTTTGAATTTTAGCCATCAGATCACGCGCCAGTCAACTCCCACGCGTCCCATTTAAATCTCAGCCACTGGATCTGTTGACTTCTCATTAAAATTCATTTTAATTTCATTTTTCTTGCATTTTCTTTCTCATTTTATTAAAAATAGTAAAACAAATCACAAATATCTCATTTTTTGCATGCTGACTTAGAATATTTTTCTCATTTCAAAAATATTTTTATTTTTATTTTTTGCATTAAAAATTATTTTTAAATCATTTAAATGTTTATTTTTAATTAATTAATGAGAATTAATTAATAAAAAATGCATTTAGGTATTTAAAAATCACCAAAAAATTCACATAGCATTTAAAAACATTTAGAAACATTGTCCAACTCTCAAACCAAATTTATTTTTTGTTCTTGATGCCTTTTGATCATTTCCATTGGATTTAATTTCATTTTTAGGCAATATTTTGTTCCAAACTTCAAAAATTCATTTCTGCCTAACCATTGAGAGTTGGATGATGATTCTTTTGGCATTGCATCTTGCATAACATGTAGTTTGTAGGATAAAATTGGTTTGATTTGATCTTGCATTTTCAATTTGTTTGACATTTTTCTTGATGAGGTACCTTAAAACCCTAGCAATCTTAGGAAATTCATAACTTTCACTAGATTAAGAGTTGGATCTTCTCCTTTGGGTAGTGAACTTGTATAGGTTTAGGGTATCTTTGATTGCATTTTCAAATTTTTATTATGTTGTTTGCTTCTGGTTTTGGATTTTTGCTTTGTGTGATGCATGAAACCCTAATTTGTGCTTTCTTTTGCATCCATTTCTCATTTGCTTGCATCCATTGACTTGCCATGACATTTTGTGCATTCTCTTGATTCATAACACATCTTAAGACATATTAGAACCATGTTTGATCTTTGCATCTTTCATTTGCCATGTTGTATGTTCATTGCATTTCATAACTTCTCATGTATGTTCATGGTTCAAAGCATGCCTCTTTTGCATCCATATGCTTGTTTGATCATTCCCATGCCTTGTCTCATGCTTGTATCATCTCTTAGCATCATTAACCTAATGTAAATGCTTCTGACTTTGGTTTGCATCATGACATTTCATCTCACTTGCATTGCATTTCATTTCTTTCACTAACTTTTCAGGTGGTAAGTTACTTTGAGAAGTGAATTTGCCTTCACTTCTCATAATCTCTTTCATCTCTTTCACTTCCCTTGCTGCATTTTGTATGTGTTTTGGATTGAGCTTGCTCATTCTTGTTCATCTTACTTTCTTCCTTCAAGCAACTTGTCTTCTTAAGTGAAGCAAGTTGTTTTGCTTCTCTTTGCTTCTTGTCCCTTTCATCTGCTTCCTTCCTGGTGGTTTCTCTGAAGATCTTTCTCTTAAGCCTCATAAACTCTAGGATCTCCAAGCATGATAACAATTAGGTTTTGATTAGTCTCCCCATTTAGCTTTTACCTTTGTGTCATCTTTGAGTCTTCTCTTCTCATCTCATAATCAGGGATTAAACCCTAAAGGCTTTAAGGCTTTGTGATTAAGCTTATGCCTGCATCCTTCTATTAGGATGGAGTGTATAACTTTAATCCTAAGTGTTGAACCCTTAATGTGTTTAAATCTCTTAATCAACTCACCTAATAATCATCAAGACATCAAGCTTGTAACTTGGGCCTTGCATTAGGGTTCTAATTCTTCCTTAATTGGTTTAGAAGGACTAACCCTAGTGTTAATGGACAAGTCCTCCTCAAGTTGTCTTACAAACCATAAAAACCACTTCTTCATCTTATCATTAACTAAAATCCACTTTAATAAAGGCTTTGTTTTGTCATGAGGTTAATCCCTAATCATGGATTAAGTTGAGGTATCTTCCTCAGTTTAAATGTTCTCATCTATTATCCTTCTATTAGGATGGTGTAATGAGTCCATTAAATCTTTGATTATGGCTTAAACTCATTACTTAACACTAAACAAAAACCACAAAAACATCATAATAAATGCAGGTAGGTTAATGATCTTAATCCTACATCAGGGTGACTAAGTGTGAGATGCTGACTTCACACTTAAGGTATTCTCATTACCCCTAATCAGAGGGAGGATGTGATGAGTTTACTAACCCTTGGTTTAGGCTTAAGCTCATTAACTTATGACAAATCCAAAAGCAATAAAAGATTGAAAACTCAAAAACAAACAATAATCGTCTCCTCCGGGATTCTTTTCTCACCTCATTCACTCACAACCGAGAACTAGCTTCTTCCCTCTAATGCAAGACAGTTTGCACCTGAGCCAGACAGGTCATACACTTGAGCATGGACAAGTAAGCAGTTCACAAGTCAATTTATCTTTCAGTCTCTTTGAGTCGAACTACGGTGTTCTGACTTCCTCATTGCACGAGAGGATACATAGGCATAACTTAACAGTTATCGAACAAAAGTCTCTGTATATTCCCCCACTTTCAGCATCATTCTTCAAGTCCCATAGTCCTGAGCAATTTATTCATTTCTTACACTGACACTTACTATATTTCACTTCACTTTCTTATAGCACTGACACTTGCATTTTTTTCCAGCTTTGATACACAAATTGCACAGACACTACCCCTTTAAAACACAAATCTTTTAAGCGTGGATCCCGTCGAGTACGGAAGACAATCTCGGTGCTAATACCTTCCCAGGTTGTAACCAACCCCCTTTCTCAGTCTCTCTGGTTCGCAACCGTCTTATCCATCTTTTCCTAGGTCTATGCAGCATTACCTTTCCTCCGGGATAAAAATTCCTAGCTGGCGACTCTTTTCTCTTGAGTTCACCCTTGTGTGTTCTCTTCTCTTTCGCCGACCGTTCGCGTCTGTACCCCTTCTGACCTTGGTGTCATTTTGGTGGGAGCGACACTTACTATGAATGGACCATCGTAGTTTGTATTCCATTTTCCCCTATGGTCTGTATGAGGAGGAAGAAGTTTTTTCAGCACAAGATCTCCTACTTGGTATTCTTGAAGCCTGACTTTCTGATCGAAGGTTTTCTTCATTATTTTCTGATATAACTACCCATGACAAATAGCAGCTAATCTCTTTTCTTCGATCATATTCAGTTGATTGTACCGAGCCCGGACCCATTCTGCTTCGTCTAGCTTTACATCCATCATTACCCGTAAGGAGGGTAATTCAACTTCAACAGGTAGGACAGCTTCCATACCATATACAAGCTGATAAGGTGTTGCCCCAGTAGACGTTCTGATTGAGGTTCAATACCCATGCTAGGAAAATGGTAGCATTTCATGCCAGTCTTTGTAAGTAACCACCATCTTCTGCACAATCTTCTTGATGTTTTTGTTAGCTGCCTCAACAACGCCAGTCATCTTTGGCCTGTAAGGAGAAGAGTTGTGATGTTGGATTTTGAAGTCCCGACACAGTTCTGCCATCATTTTGTTGTTCAAATTGGAACCATTATCAGTAATGATTCGCTCGGGAACTCCATATCGATAGATGATGTCTCTTTTCAGAAATCTGGCTACCACTTGTCGGGTGACGTTTGCATACGAAGCTGCTTCAACCCATTTGGTGAAGTAATCAATGGCTACCAGGATGAATCTGTGGCCATTTGATGTAGTCGGTTCGATCTTTCCAATCATGTCAATGCCCTACATGGCAAAGGGCCAAGGTGAAGACATCACGTTCAAAGGATTTGGAGGCACATGCACTTTGTCTTCGTAGATCTGGCATTTGTGGCACTTTATGGCATAGGCACAACAGTCTGCATCCATTATGATCCAGTAGTAACCTGATCTTAATAATTTCTTAGTTATTGCATGCCCTCCAGCATGGGTACCGAAAGATCCTTCATGCACCTCGTACATCAGCAAGTCTGCTTCTTTCTTATCAACACATCTGAGCAGAACCATGTCAAAGTTTCGCTTGTATAATGAACCATCAGCATTAAGGAAGAAACTACCGGCCAGCCTTCTTAATGTCATCTTATCATTGGATGATGCCCCAGGTGGGTATGTTTGATCCTCTAAGAAGCATTTGATGTCATGGAACCAAGGCTTGTCATCTTTAGCAATGTCCACAGAGAAAACGTATGTTGGTCGGTCTAGTGTTGATACCGAAATCCGAGGCACATAATTGGCAGTTTGAACCTTGCTCATGGAGGAAATGGTAGCTAAAGTCTGCGAACTGATTTTCGTCTCGAGGGATGTACTCAAGTTTGAATGTTGTGAAGAAAGTCAATAATCTCCTCGTATAGTCACGGTATGGGATCAGATACTCTTGGTGAGTGTACCATTTGTCGTTGGTCTGATTAACTACCAAAGTTGAATCTCCAAAAACACTCAAAGTATTGATCCTGAGGTCAATGGCTTCCTCAAGACCCATGATACATGCTTCATATTCAGCTTCGTTCTTAGTGCAGGCGAAGGTGAGTTTTGCTGAGAAAGGCATATGAACTCCTTTAGGTGTAATGAGCACTGCACCAACTCCACGAACATTCATATTGATAGCCCCATCAAACATCATTGTCCATTCTTCTTGTGGGTCAGGCCCTTCAGTGTGAACAGACTCTTCATGATCTTTTGGTTTTAAGAACATGATGTCCTTATCAGGGAAGTCAAATCTCATTGGTTGATAATCATCAATGGGTTTCTCAGCTAGATAGTCCGACAGTACACTGCCTTTGATGGCTTTTTGAGATGTGTACTGAATGTCATACTCTGTCAGAATCATTTGCCATCTTGCAACCCTTCCGGTAAGTGTTGGCTTCTCAAATATGTACTTGAAAGGGTCCATCTTTGAAATCAACAAGGTAGTGTGAGTAAACATATACAGCCTTAGTCGGCGAGCAGCCCACGCTAAAGCATAACAAGTTTTCTCGAGCAGTGAATAAGGTTGTTCACAGTCGGTAAACGTTTTTCTTAGGTAGTATATTGCATACTCTTTTCGACTAGACTCGTCATGCTGGCCCAACACACACCCCATTGATCCTTCTAATACTGTCAGGTACATTATTAGAGGTCTTCCTTCAATTGGAGGCATAATAATTGGAGGTTCTTGTAGGTACTCCTTGATTTTGTCAAAAGCCTTCTGACAATCTTCTTTCCATCTGACCGTTTGTTCCTTTCTTAACAATTTAAACAGGGGTTCACAGGTTGCAGTTAGATGAGATATGAACCTTGATATGTAATTCAATCTACCATGGAACCCCCGAACTTCCTTTTCAGTCCTAGGTGCAGGCATCTCCTGAATGTACCCCGAATGTGCATTTGTTGGGGTTTAAGCTTCAGCTGATACTTTCTCAGACGCTTGAACAACTTCAGCAGATTCACCAGATGGTCTTCTTCAGTAAGAGACTTGGCAATCATGTCATCCACGTAGCATTCAATTTCCCTGTGGATCATATCATGGAATAATGTTACCATAGCCCGTTGATAAGTCACACCGGCATTCTTAAGTCCAAAAGGCGTTACCTTGTAACAAAAAGTGCCCCAAGGTGTGATGGAGGTTGTTTTCTCCATGTCTTCGAGTGACATCTTGATCTGATTATACCCAGAAAATCCATCCATGAAGGAAAATACCGAGAACTGAGCTGTGTTGTCGACCAATACATCAATGTGAGGTAATGGGAAATCATCCTTCGGGCTAGCTCTGTTCAAATCCCGGTAATCTACATACATACGTACCTTGCCATCCTTCTTAGGCACTGGTACAATATTAGCGACCCACGGCGGGTAACTAGTTACAGCAAGGAAACCAGCGTCCCACTGTTTTTGTACTTCTTCCTTAGTCTTCATGGCCATATCTGGACGAGTACGGCGTAGCTTTTGCTTCACTGGAGGGAAATCTTCTTTCAATGGTAGCTTGTGCATAACAATATCCGTATCTAGACCTGGCATGTCCTGATAGGACCAATAATAGACGTCGACGTATTCTCGAAGCATGTTGATAAGCTGTTCTTTTACTGAAGCCTGCAGACTGGCCCCAATCTTCACTTCTTTCAAATCCTCTTCGGTACCGAGATTAATTGTTTCAACCTCCTCCTGATAAGGAGTAATCACTTTCTCTTCCTTCCTCAACAACCTGGCTAACTCTTCAGGTCACTCATAGTCTTCTTCAACCCCTTCATCGACTTGATTAATTGGATTGTCGAAGTCATACAAGGTCATAGAGGTGTTGTTGTTGGTGCCGTCTGGAGGTTAATCTCTGCAAGGGTTGAGATTGGTTCGTTTTAGTGATCAATTTTAATCTTGTTTAGAAAAAATGAAGTTATTATTTTGAAAACATTGCCATTTTATTGTTTTGTACAAAAGTGAAAAATGAAAAGATAATGAGCGAAAAAGAGACTTGTTTGCAAAAGATGTCCGATATTCATTGATAATCCATTTGAGAAAAATTACAAAATGGCCCAATTACAAAATGAGTCCTGACACCTTGGGCAAGATGCAGGACTTGATGCATGCTAAAAAAGGCAAGAAATAATAATTACTCTGCAGGAGAAACCCTTATAATTTCCTAGTGTAAACACCCCAAATTTTCCCTCACCCAGTTCACACCATGGCTTGTGATCTTTTCATTTGCATTGGTTCAATCATATCATCTCATATTGCACTTTTTTCTTCACTGCATTGGTTCAAAGTCATCTGCATCTAGGGTTTGTGATTTGAGCAATCCATGAGCTATCTGAGCCACTCCAAAGGTCATCAATCATCTCAAGAGGGTCCATTTATGTTCAATCATCATATTATATCCTCCCAAGGTCAAGAAAGTCAGAAAATCACAAGAACTTGGAAAGCATGGAAGCAGAGCCAGGTTTAACTGCACAGATGACCTAAAACTAGGGTTTTGGTTTCATAGGCCATAACTCCAAATTTTTTGGTCATTCTTGTTTATATTGGTCTCTATATGATATAAGGATCATGCATACCAAGTTTGATGAAAAAATTCATTAGGGAAGTCATCTGATCACTGGGTAACTTCTTGAGCAAGTCAGAGCCAAATCAGGGCATCTGAGGCCCCCTAACATGAAACCAAAGTGGATTTTTCATCAAATTGAAGTTATATGGTCTTTATTTGATCATTGAAGTGATTTGAATTTCATAAAATTGAAGAAAAGTGGGCTAAACCAAAAGTTGCCAAATATGGAAATGACTTGTAATGTAAACTTTCCATTTTGGGAAAGTTTTTTAACCTCCTCTTTCTCAACCAAAAATGCTTCAAATGAAAAATTCTTGGTCATGAAAGTTGTATATTGGATCATCCCCTTTTCAAAAAGTACAAAAACAAGATCTAATTCATTTTGGAACTCAAGTTATGGCTTTCCAAAGTTGGCAAAAATCACATAATTTCAAGTTTCATGCCTAAGAGGACTTTTTGCAAAACCTCATGCCAAGCAAATTTGTGACTTCAAATTGACTTCTAATCACCATACAAACTTTGTGCAATGCCTAAAGATCAGATTTGGCCCAAGAATCATTCCATTCCATGACTTGTACATGAAGAAATCAAGAAAGGGCCAAAATTCATGAAATTTGCAAACCCCCCCCCCCCCCCACAAACTTCAATCCACTTGCTGATTTGCCTCAATCTGAATTCCATGGTTGCCCATGAATAAAGCTGCGCAGGACATGCCTTTGTCCTTGGCCTGAACTTGCCCATACCCCAAAGGACACCTAACCTTGACTTTGTGCATTTTCACCCATACCAATCACACTATGCCACAACCACTTTCTGAACCAATCCATTTTGTTTATACAAAGCAAAAGCAAGCCAAACATAACAAGAACACAGCCTGAATCCTCCCACAAGTCAGCATTCACCAAAACTCCCCTCTTTGCATTTTCCTTCGAAACTCATCACACAAGCCACAAACATCCAAACAAACTTCATAGAACAACTCACCATCAACCCCTGATCATTTCCCACCCATCATCTTGCCCTAAAAGCAGCCATATCAAAAACACGATTTTGGCCCCCTTTGAACTAAACTTCAGCAAACTTCAAAAGGAGTCCACAAAAGCTTCAGCCAAGCATTCCAAAAGCAAAAGGGAGTCAAGAGGAGGGGAAAAGCACCAAAGAAAGGTCCAGATAGTGCCATTTTCGAAAGCTCCATTTCAGGTAACTTCAAGAACAAATTTTCCAGAAATGTAATTTCTTGTTATAGAAGTGTTATGTATGCTTTGCTGATCATCATGATCTATTTAGTTTTGAAAATGAGTAAGAAACAAGCATGTATGAAGCTTCTGAAATTTTTGCGTGTTTTCCGTTTGCCTTTGATTCTTGATCTTGAGTGAAAATAAATGATTTTGGTTGCTGGATTCTTGTTTAGAGTTGTCTAATGATTGATTCTGGAGAGTTTAGTGAGGTTTCATGGCGTATTGAGAGAGATTGAGTGAGAGGGCCACCGGAGAAGATGACCGGAACACTGTTCCGGTCATTTGAAAGTCATTAGGGTTCAGATTAGGGCTTTAATCATAATTAGCGTAGTTTGAATGCCAGCCGTCCAGATGCGCGCGAGGTCAATTCCCTCCAATCCAACTTTGAATCTCAGCCTCAGGATTAGATGACTTTCCCATTTTTCTCATTTATTTAATTTTTAATTCATTTGTTTCTATTTAATTTGCACGAATTTTAAAAAATAGTAAAACACATCAAAAAATTCTGAAAATTTTTATCAAACATTTTATTAATTTTCAGAACCCAAAAATATTTTTATTTTTATTTTTATTTTTTGCATTAAAAAATATTTTTAAATCAGTTAAATGATTATTTTTAATTAGTTAATGAGAATTAATTAATTAAAAATACATTTAGGTATTTAAAAATCCCAAAAAAATTTAGAGAGCATTTTCAAACATTTAGAAACATTTACAAACTCACAATACAAATTTCTTTTTGGTTTTGATCATACTTTGACAATTTTCATTTGAATTAGGGTTCTTAAATTTGAATATTTTTAACCCTAACTTCAAAAATCATAACTTTTAAACCAAAGTGAGTTTGTGAATGATTCTTTTGGCATTGTGTTATGCATAGCTTCAAGTTTCTAAAAACAATTTTATTTCATTTTTATCCTTCATTTTCCATTTGTTTGGCATTTTCCCCTTAGGATCACCATTAAAACCTTAGGAATTTAAGAAATTCATAAGTCCTTTTAGGTTTAGCTTCTGACCTTCCCCTTTGGGCAATGAACTTGTATAGGTTTAGGGTTCCTTTGGTTCCATTTTCAATTTTTTATCTTACCATTTGCTTCTGATTTTGAATTTTGCATCTCATAAGATCATATAACCTTAATTTGCATCCATCTTACATAAGCTTGCATACATGAACTTTCCATGACATTTTGTGCATCCACATGACATATAAGACATCTTAGGACATATTGAAATCATGTTTGATCATTGAATCATACATTTACCATGTTTTTCTTTCATTTCATTTCATATGCATTCATGAACTTTCATGCTTCTTACATGTCTCATTTGCATTCCCATCCTTTGTATGATCATCCCCATCTCATGACATACATTTTTGCCATCTCTTTGCATCATTAGCATCATGAACATGCTTCTGTCTTTGGCTTGCATCCTTGCATTTCATTTCATTTTCATTTCTTTTCATTTCCTTTTGCTAACTTTTCAGGTGGTAAGGGTTTGAGAAGTGAATTTGCCTTCACTTCTCACAATCTCTTCTCATCCCTCTTATGCATCATTGCTGCATTTTACCTGTGTATTAGAGTGAGCTTGCTCATTCATGTTCCCTCCTCACTTTCTTTCTTCAAGCAACTTATCTTCTTAAGTGAAGTAAGTTGTCTTGCTTCCTTCCTACTTCTTTTCTTTCCATCTTTCTTCTTCCTTGGTGGCTTTTCCTTGAAGATCTTCTTACAAGCCTCATAAACCCTAGGAACACCCAAGAATGATTACAATTAGGGTTTGATTAGTCCCCCATTAGTTTTACCTTTGTGTCATCTTTTGAGTCTTCTCTTCTCATCTCTTAATCAAGGACTAAACCTTAAAGGTTTTAAGACTTTGTGATTAAGCTTATGCCTGCATCCTTCTATTAGGATGGAGTGTATAACTTTAATCCTAAGTGTTAAACCCTTGATGTGTTTAAATCCTTTAATCAACTCATCTAATAATCACTAAGACATCAAGCTTGTAACTTGGGCCTTGCATTAGGGTTCTAATTCTTCCTTAATTGGTTAAGAAGGACTAACCCTAGTGTTAATGGACAAGTCCCCCTCAAGTTGTCTTACAAACCATAAAACTCATTTCTTAATCTTACCATTAACTAAAATCCATTCAATAAAGGTTTTGTTTTGTCATGAGGTTAATCCCTAATCATGGATTAAGTTGAGGAGCCTTTCTCAACTTAAATGTTCTCATCTATTATCCTTCTATTAGGATGGTGTAATGAGTCCATTAAATCCTTGATTATGGCTTAAACTCATTACTTAATACCAAACAAAAACTCCAAAAACATCTAAATAATTGTAAGTAGGTTAATGATCTTAATCCTACATCATGGTGATTAAGTGTGAGGTGTTTACTTCATGCTTAAGGTATTCTCATTACCCCTAATCAGAGGGAGGATGTAATAAGTTTACTAACCCTTGGTTTAGGCTTAAGCTCATTTTCTTATGACAAACTCCAAAGGCATTAAAAGATTGAAAACACCAAAAACAAACAATAATCGTCTCCTTCGGGATTCTTTTCTCATCTCATTCACTCATAAACGAGAACTCGCTTCTTCCGTCTAATGCAAGACAGTTTGCACCTGAGCCAGACAGGTCATACACTTGAGCATGGACAAGTAAGCAGTTCACAAGTCAATTTATCTTTCAGTCTCTTTGAGTCAAACTACGGTGTTCTGAATTCCTCATTGCACGAGAGGATACGTAGGCATAACTTAACAGTTATCGAACAAAAGTCTCTCTACCCCCCCCCCCCTCTTCCAGCATTATTCTTTAAGCCTCATAGTCTTGAGCTTTATATTCTTTCTCTGCACTGATACTTTTCTTTCATCTCACTTCACATTTATTTTGCACTGACACTTGCTTTCTTTTCCAGCTTTTGCACACAAAATAGCACTGAGACTACCCCTTTAAACACAAATCTTTTAAGTGTGGATCCCGTCGAGTACGACGGACAATCTGGGTGCTAATACCTTCCCAGGTTGTAACCAACCCCCTTTCTCAGTTTCTCTGGTTCGCAACCGTCTTATCCATCTTTTCTTAGGTTTATGCAGCATTACCTTTCCTTCGGGATAAAAATGCCTAGCTGGCGACTCTTTTCAGTTCATCCTCATGCTCTCTCTTTCGCCGACCGTTTGTGCTGGTACCGGGATGCAAATCTTTGGGAGCGACACCTGGGAAGACCAGTTAAGGACTGGGTGACCCGGGATCCTTGGACGAATCCAGCTCTCCAGGTTGAGGACGCTTTCCGCCTCGTCTTCCAGGTTGTTAACAACATATGTGGTCAGCATCCCCCCACTGATGAACTTGGGCTCCTTAGCAGCCTCTGCTTGATTTTGTCAGAATGGTTTGTAACCCAAACCGAATTTGTCCTCCTTCTTCTCCACTGGTAGCAGCTTGCCCCATCCTTGGGCATTTCCATCTTCAACAACCTTTCGGGCTTGCTGATAGGAGACAATTGAAGTACCCATCCTATCCTCCTGGGATGCAGCAAATACTTCAGTCGTCGCCTCATTGACGTTCAGAGCCTCGAACCCTTGGCTCATGGTTTCATGGATTTCACCATCCATCTCAATCTACTTGTATGTAGCCAGATAGCTAACAAAGATTTCCTCTTCACCACAGATGGTGATAATCTATCCTTCCCACTCATATTTCAATTTCTGGTGAAGGGTCGACGTAACTGCGCCAGCGGCGTGAATCCATGGTCGACCCAACAAACAGTTGTAGGCCGGCTGTATGTACATCACATAGAAAGTAGTCTGAAAGACCTGCAGACCGATTATCATAAGCAACTCCACCTCTCTAAGAACAGACCTCTTGGAGCCATCAAAAGCTTTGACCACCAGATTGCTTGGTCGGAGAGCTATACCATCATATTCGAGTTTGACAAGGGCTTTCTTCGGCAGGACATTGAGTGAGGACCCAGTGTCAACAAGAACATGAGAGAGCACAGCTCCTTTACATTCCAGAGTGATGAGTAAAGCTTTGTTGTGGTGACGTCCTTCCGTTGTTAAGTCAGCATTGGTGAAACCTAGCCCATGGCTAGTATTGACATTAGACACCACTGTCTCGAGCTTATTCACTGTGATCTCCTCTAGCACGTAGGCAGCGTGTAAGACTTTGAGTAGTGCATCCTGATGAGCTTCGGAACACAGCAGCAGAGATAAGATGGAGATCTTAGAAGGAGTCTGGTGGAGCTGATCCACAACTTTGTCGTCACTTCTTTTAATTATCCTCATAAATTCATCCACATCCTGATCAAAGGATGATTTATGAGTCTCTTTTGGCGCAGGTTCTTCAGGTGCCACACCTTTCCCTTTGGCTTTGGTAATAGCCTCTGCCTCAATATTAGTTCTTGGAGCTTGTGACGTGAAGAGGCGTCCGCTTCGGGTGAAGCCTCCGCCTCCCCCGACATTATCCACTTGGGGGGTAGAAATTGAAGAATCTAGAAGGACTTTTTCTCCGTTGCAGTAAAGTTCTGCACCATAGTGCCATGGTACATCATTGTTTTTGTCATATGGAATAGGTCCTGGCACCGTGATGGTGACTGGGCTAACTATAGCAGAGGTTGGAACCGTTATTGTATGTGGATCATAGAAAATGGTGACAGGACTTCTGGTGGATATTGGTGGTGATGAATTAAAGCTTGGTTGTTGCTGAAACTATTGCTGAGATTGTTGTTGAAAGTTGCTGGAGTTTGGGACCGTTGTAGGGTCATAATAGATGGTAACTGTGGAGACGTCGTTGTTGGTGGTTGCTGTAGTTGTAGAAGTAGATGCAATGGAACTGTTGTTTGTTGAAGTGATGGAAGAAGTGGTTAATGATTTTGTAGACGAGTCTGTAGGAACAATTATTGTTGCAGTTGTAGGAGAATCATTTTTTGTTGTTAAAAAAGGAGTTGCTGGTGTTGTAGAAGCTGTTGTTGTTATTTGCAGAATTCCTTCCTTAATCAAGCCATTGATGCCATTCCTCAAACATGCACACCCATTCTCGGAAACCTTGCAAGATTCACAACAGGCCTCACAACTGGGAAACACTTGGCATTTCAAAAGCTGAGCTTTAACCTCTGCCAGAGGTGTTTGAATACTTGCAATATCTTCAATTGAAATCATGGGTGAGCCTTCCTCTATTGCATTTATCCTTGTCCCACCATGGCTGGGCATAGGGTTCTTCATGACATTGGGAGGTGGTGCAAAATTCAGGGCCTTTGAATCTACCAGATCCTGGACCTTCATATGCAGAGCGCTGCACTTTTCTGTGAAGTGACCAGGTGCATTAGAATGAAAAGCACACCTGGCGTTGATGTCGTAATTTCTCGGAAGGTTTTGAGGATCTGGTGGAGCCAATGTCCTTAACTCGACAAGATTGAGCTTTAGGAGTTGTGGAAGCAATGTGGCATATGGCATTGGAATAGGGTCAATCACCCTGTTGATCTGAGATGATCGTTGTTGGAAAGGGCGTTGTTGTTGATTGTTGTTATTGTTGTTGTAGGATCTCTGTTGAGGAAACTGTGGTTGTTGAGGGAAATGTTGTGGTTTTTGAGTATATTGAGGAGGTGGAGCAGGAATAGTGACGACATTAATTGATCTGGGTATATACTGGGGTCTACCTCTTCCCATATGTACAAAGTTTGTTTCACCGGATCTGCGGGGTCCTGCAAATGGCTTCCTTGCACTGCTTGAACTGGCACCGTTGTCAGAAATCTTTCCCATCTTCAGTAAGCTCTCAATTCTTTCCCCAGCTATAACCACGTCTGCAAAGCTGGTGGAAGAAAATGCAGCTAATCTGTCAATATAAGTACCCTGGAAAGTGTTCATGAACATATCCGCCATCTCCCTTTCTGACATCAGGGGTTGGACGACAGTAGCTAATTGCCTCCATCTTTGGGCGTACTCTCTGAAACTTTCTCGGGAAGATTGTGACATTCCCATCAGAAGGGTTCTGTTTGGAGCCATGCCCAGATTATACTGATATTGACGAATGCAAGCTTCTGCCAAGTCCTTCCAATTCCTGACTGTGGCTCTGGTCAAATGAGAATACCACTCTCGGGATGCCTCTGTCAATCTATCCTCAAAGTAAAACATCCATAGCTTCTCATCCATGGTGTAGGCTTTCAATCTCCCCAGGAAAGACTGAAGATGGGTACGTGGGAAGGATGTGCCATTGTATCTTTCAAAATAAGGAGGTTTGAACTTGTGAGGAATTCTAACCCGCTCCACTAATCCCATGTCTATGACATCAAAACCCAGAGAGTTTTGGGATTCAAGAGACCTTGGCTTTTCGACTATCTCATCCAACCGACGATCGTAAACTTCGTCTCCAGCCCCAACCACAGTAAATTGCTCTTCCTGAGGGTCCTCCTGCAAGGCCCTCCCTCCAGTGTTGCCTTGGGTGTTTCTTATAGCATTGATGTCTGGGTTCAGATGAGGTCCAAACTCAGGAGGATCAGTACGAGGCTGTATGTGATCGTTGTTGCTGGTGCCCCCTGTACCTGGATGTTTTCCTCGGGAGTTTGTCGCTCGACTAACTCTCTCAGTCTCTCATGGCTTTGAGCTAAACCATCCATCATCGTCATAAATTGATTCATTTGGGCCCTCATCTCTATCCTCTCATTGGCCATTCGGGCTCTCACTTCAGTTAAGTCTTGTTGAACCTGATCCATTTGTAATCCCGGAAGGTTGTTTCTTGTCGGATACCGGTGCACTCTATTGACGGGAAACACTCTTCTACGAGCAATGTTTCCTGAAACCACAACAAAGTGAGAAACAACAGAACAAAAACCTACAAAACAAAGAGAAAATGTTAGTATGCAATGCAGGATGCCTATTTGTCTTCCAAGGGTATCCGGTTTGGTTCTTTGGTTTTGACCTTCCAGACCTCGAGGAAATGATGATGTTGCAGAGAGATAAAGCCCATGAAGTAAAGAAAACCATATATTACAAAGAGTGAAGATACATAGTTTGATTACAACAAATTCCCTATGGTGGGTCAAAATACAACAACAAAATCAAAAGTACAAACAAAAGGAGGTACAAATACAAAGAAATCAAACGTCCAGTCCAAAGTCATCCTCTCTGACTTCCTTCAGGAGAGCCTCAGTTACTGGGCCAACTGGGTGCTCTATGATGGTCCTGATGAGGAGGTTCCTGGTGGCAATGGCAC
Organism: Lathyrus aphaca; assembly: GCA_963966055.1. Classification (NCBI taxonomy): domain Eukaryota; kingdom Viridiplantae; phylum Streptophyta; class Magnoliopsida; order Fabales; family Fabaceae; genus Lathyrus; species Lathyrus aphaca. Next base: position 634,086,376 of record OZ014519.1, read on the forward strand.
TGGTCAACTTCTTGTACTTATCCCGATCCTTTGATCTCTTCAGCCCCGCCCGGAGCTTCAACCCAGAGATCTCCTTCTGTGCTGCTAACAAAGCTGCCTGATTCTTCTTCTCACTAGCCTCCAGCTGCTCTATCCTAGCCTGGGTTCTTTGATCTTTCTGTGCACGAGCCTCAGTGATCCTGATCCACCTAGCCTGACTCTGCTCTAAGTAATGCTCAACTCTGGCCTTCTGAGTCTTAGCTTCCTTGCAAGCATTCTTCAACACTAACTCCCCTGCTCTAGCCTTTCTGATGTAGTCATCCGTCTTCTCAATCTTGGTCAAGTGCTCAATCCGGAGCTTCTCCAACCTTTCATTATCCAGACGGCTGTCATTCCTCTCCCAGAGGGTCTTCTTCAAAGCTTCAGAGAGCTGAATATTCCTTTCCTTCAGTTTCTCAAACTCCTCTAGGCTGACAGTAGCTGTAGGCTCCACTGCTGATGGACCAGGTACATCCTCTAAGGTGAATGGCATACGAGTGATTTGTGCCCTGGTACGAGACTAATCAAGATAATGAGCTGAAGCTATGTTGTTGTACTTGCCAAGAATAGTTGTCCCCTTAGTCTGAATATTGTCCCAAGCCCAGGCAGCTTGTCTGACAATGGCAAGGTTGTGTTGGATGTCACAATAGAGGGTCTCTGTCAAATCTTGCCCTCTTGGGGGATGTATCAAAGCATACCCTAATTTCCTCTTGAAAAGCAAAGGGTTGTAGTTGATGCAACCTTTTACTCCAATCAAAGGTACATTAGGATACTGCCCACAGCTAGTAATGATATCTTTGCCCTTGGTGCTTTGAGTGCACCATCTGATGTCTTCTGATGTAAGGGCAATCAATCTCTTAGCCCAGTTCCTTGGCTGATGGGGATTCAAGAAAGTGTCTGACTTCGACAAGTGTCTTAACAACCAACAGTAGAAGAGGGGTGCATAGCATCTGACCAATCTTCCCTTTTGCTTCTCATTCCTTTGATGCATCGAGTAATAAAAGTCTCCAAGCAAGGTAGGAACTGGATTCCTCAACAAGAACATGTGAATAGCACTCTTGCTTACAAACTTTGGCTCGTCTGCAAACAAGATAACTTCATATATGCTAAGGGCTAGGAGAGCACAAACAGTTTCCCACCTCCCTACTGCAGCATGCAGGGTGGCCTGGGAGATCAAGAAATCTAAGTGAAGGCCTGGGATCCCAGCCTTGGTGGTCATGCTCTGGTCAATGAGGGTGGGCTCCAAGTGCAAAGCCTTAGCTATATCTTCATTCTTAGGAGCAATCATCTCAGGGTTGAAAGGAATCCCCCTCCTGATGGGGATACCTAACAACATGGAGAACTCTTCCATCAATGGTCCTAGCTGAAAATCTGGGAATGTGAAGCATCTGAGAGGAGGGTCATAAAACTGGAGACATGTGTGAATCATGCTCCTCTGGGATGCATCTAGGTCCATGATCATGTCCAAAATGCCTCCATAATGTTCCCTGAATAAAGGGACATGATCAGGAGTGATGAGAGACTGAATCTGTCTGATGCCTGTCAGAGTGGGCTCAAAGAAGTGATAGGTGATATTGCTCTTCTTGGAAGTGTCCACGCTGATAATGGATGCTGGTGAAGAAAACCGAGGAGAAGCACTGATGAAAGTAACTACTGAAAACTGATGAAGATAACTGGAGAAGGTGCTGGAGAAAAGTCTCCGATGAAGACAACTGGTGAAGAGAACTTTAAAGAATCTCTGATGAAGATAGCTGGTGTAGATAGCTGAAGGAATCTGAGCAGCAGAACAGGTCAAAGCCAAACCAAAGATAAGATGTGGATACCCTGTAAATAGACAAATGTTAAATGATGCAAAATGATGTATGCAGAATGATATGCAAGGGTTTGTTTTCAAGTGCTGGATCTGTTATCTGCCTTGATAGGGTCCATGTGTGTTCATAAGCCCGGATGGAGGCTTAGAGAACCAGTAACCAGGTGGGGGACTCAAATAAAGATTCACAAGTCCAGGGTTTTCACAAGAACAATCCATAAATGATACAACCTTAACAAAAATATTAACAAGGTATGATGAGGCCAAGGGTTCCTGCAAACCTGTAAACTTCCCAACCCCCTCACATGTATTGTTCTAGAACAAAGATCCTCGGACTTAGATCAGTTATGAGAAGTGTAAACACTTCTAACCCGGAGGTACAGTGTTTACAATAACCATAAAAGATCCTCCTCTAATTCACCTCAGATGCTGAAGGTCATAAAAAGGTCATCCAGACTTAGCAGGCTTCCCAGATAGCCCTAGTACTACAGGAAATCCATAGCATAGAGTTCTCAAGAAGAAACCCATGTCTGAACCGTGTTTCATATTCCTGCACTAGACCGAAATGGAATGGGAAAGAATATGAAGCCACTCTATCCTATGTGTCACTCAGGTCCCTAGTATGGAACCTTAATCACTCAAAATCCCTCCCACCAAATGAAACAAAAGATCCAGCACAGATGATATGATGATAACAGTATGAAATGCATAAAACTATAAATGAAAGCAATAAATAAAGCTGTACAAAAAGCAATAAATAAAGCAAACAAACAATAAGCACAAGTAGCACATAACACCCCCATAAACACAAATCAAACAAGCGCTAGGAGAAACCCACAAAAAGAACCAGAAACCCTGGTTGCAAGATAAGGTCCCCAGCAGAGTCTCCAAGTTGTCGCTCCCCCGAAAAGGCACTGGGTCAAATAAGGTACAGGCGCGAACGGTCGGCGAAAGGAGAAAATGAAATGAACTGAATAGAGTCGCCAGCTAGGCATTTTTATCCCGAAGGAAAGGTAATGCTGCATAAACCTAGAAAAAGATGGATAAGACGGTTGCGAACCATAGAAACTGAGAAAGGGGGTTGGTTACAACCTGGGAAGGTATTAGCACCCAGATTGTCCGTCGTACTCGACGGTATCCACACTTAAAAGATTGTGTTTAAAGGGGTAGTGTATGTGCTGTCTGTATGCAAAAGCTGGAAAAGAAATGTACAAGTGTCTGTGCAAAAAGGTGTGAATTGCTCAGGATTGAGGCTTTTAAAGAATGCTGAAAGAGGGGGAAGACACAAAGACTTTTGTTCGATAACTGTTAAGTTATGCCTACGTATCCTCGCATGCAATGAGGAAGTCAGAACACCGTAGTTCGACTCAAAGAGACTGGAAAATAAATTGACTGTGAACTGCTTGCTTGTCTATGCTCAAGTGTATGACTCGTCTGGCTCGAGTGTTAACTGTCTTGCATTAGACGGAAGAAGCAAGTTCTCGTTTGTGAATGAAGATGATGAGAAAAGAACCCCGAAGGAGACGATTATTGTTTGTTTTGTGTTTTCATTTTTGTTATTGTTTTTTGGTGTTTTCCATAGGATTATGAGCTTAAGCCTAAATCAAGGGTTGTAAACTCATTATATCCCCCCTGATTAGGGATAATAAGCTTACTTAAGTATGAGATAAGCATCTCAACGTAATTACCATGATGATGTAGGATTAAGATCATTAACCTACTTATGATTATTTAGATGTTTTTGGGTTTTTGTTTAGTGTTAAGTAATGAGTTTAATCTCTAATCACAAATTAGTGGACTCATTACACCATCCTAATAGAAGGATAATAGATGAGAACACTTAAGATGAGGAAGATACCTCAACTTAATCCATGGTTAGGGAGTAAATTCATTATATAACAAAGCCTTTATTAAGTGGATTTTAATTAAGGGATGAGATTAAGAAATGAGTTTTATGGTTTGTAAGGCAACTTGAGGGGGACTTGTCCATTAAACACTAGGGTTAGTCCTTCTTAACCATAAAGGAAGAATTAGAACCCTAATGTAAAGCCCAAGTTACAAGATGAAGTCTTAGTGATTATTAAGATGATTTGATTAAGAGGCTTAAGAAAATTAAAGGTTTAACACTTAGGATTAAAGTTATACACTCCATCCTAATAGAAGGATACAGGCATAACCCTAATTCCAAAGTCCTAAAACTTTAAGAGTTTAGTCTCTGATTATTGAGATGAGAAGAAAGACTTAAGGAGACTCAAAGGTAAAAGCTAAGGGGAACTAATCACAACCCTAATTATTATCATGCTTGGATATCCTTTGGTTTATGAGGCTTAGAGAAAGATCTTCAAGGAAGCCACCAATGGAAGAAGCAGATGAAAGGAGGAGGAAGCAGAAGAATAAGTTACTTACTTCCTAAGAAGAAAGTAACCTAAAGGAATAAAGTGGGAGAGAAGGAACACAAGTGAACAAGTTCACTTAAAAGACAAGTGAGAATGCATATGAAAGGGATTAAGAGAAGTGAGAAGTGAAGGCAAATCCACTTCTCAAAGTAACTTACCACCTGAAAATGTTAGCAAGAATGCATAAAGTACAAAGCATAAAGAAATGAAATAAAATGAGATGCAATGAGATGAAATGACCAAAGTCAGAAGTGTTTATGCAATGTTAATGTCATGTGAGATAATGCAAAGGCATACAAAGATGAGATGCAAATGGAAGCATGCTTTGATGTTTGAAAACACATGAAAGTTAATGAAATGAAATGAATGCAAACCATGGAAAATGAATGAAGAAATGATCAAGCATGATTCTAACATGTCCTAAGATGTCTAAGGTGACATATGAATGCAAGAAATGTCATGGCAAGTTCATGTAAGGATGCATATGCAAGATAAATGCAAATGAACACATAAAATTAGGGTTTTATGGACAAGCAAGATGAAAATGAACAAAACAGAAGCATATGACATGATAAAAAATTTAAATCATGCTCAAACAAACCATAATCCCATACTAGGTCACACCCCAAAGGAGAAGGTCTGAAGCCTAACCAATCAAAAGTTATGATTTTCCTAAGTTTGCTAGGGTTTTTGGGTGATTCAAAGGGAAAAATACAAATTAAATTGAAAATGCAAGATAAATTCATGAGGAAACTATCCTATAAACTACATGCAATATGTAACACAATGCAAAAAGAATCATCTTCAAACTATTCTTGGTTAGGCATAAATGATTTTTTAAAGTTAGGGTTCAAAACATGAAATTTAATGACCCTTAATTCAAAGAAAATTCACAAACTATGATCAAACCTAAAAAGAAATTTGTGTGAAGAGTTTGAAAATGTTTCTAAATTCATTGGGATGATTCATGATTTTTTTGGTGATTTTTAGAAACCTAAATATATTTTTAATTAATTAAAGGACTTTAATTAATTAAAAATAACATTTAAATATTTTAAAAATAATTTTTGCGGGTAAAAAATAAAATAAAAATCATTTTTGGAATGAGAAAAATATGTTGATCAGAAATGCAAAAGGAAATATTTTTGTGATGCTTTTTAGTATTTTAAATTAATTATGCAATGAAATGCAAATAAAATGAAATAAAAACCAAAGAAAAAGAAAGTCAGCAAGATCTTTGGCCATGATTCAAACCTAGGGAGACTGCGCGCGTGAATGTGAGGCTAGGGTTGATTCTGGAAAATTTAATAATTAAACCTAATTAATTAAAGATTAGGGTTTAAGTGAATTAATCCTGGCCCTCCACGCACGCGGGAATCAAGATCCAAGGGCCCAAATTTAAACTGGGGAATTAATCACAGATTAGGGTTTAATGACATTCAGGTGGCCGGAGAAGACCTCCGGTCATCTTCTCCGGCAGCTCACTCTTCCTATCTCTCTCAAAACGCCATGAAATCAACTCACTCTCCAGAATTACTCATTAGACATCAAAGAACAAGAATCCAGCAACAAATTCCATTTATATTTCATCAAATTCATGAATCGAAGCAAAACGGAAAATTGTACAAAACTTTCAGAAGGCTATGAAATGCTTAAAACTTAACCATTTTCAAAACAAATCATATCAGGATGATCAATGAAGCATGTAGATTCATTTAGAAACTTAAATAGCAAGTTTTGGAAAAAACGTTCATGAAGCTACCTGAGTTGAAGCTTTGTGTTCTTGAGCTTTCTGGCCTCCTCCTTTGTGCAAATCAACTTCAATGGACCCCCTGAGGATGATGTGATGCTTAGAACAAGTTTATGATGGTTCTTTTAAAGTGTTTGGTTCTGATAACTCAGAAATCGTATTTCTGATTTTGGGGGTTTTAGGCCATGGGAGTGGGTGCTTTGTGATCTGTGGATGATTTTGAGTAGATTGGTGGAAAAATATTTGAAGTTTGATGGCTGGTTTTTGAGATTCGAAGAGAGGAAGGTTTTTGATGATTTTGTGAATCCTGACTTGTGGGAGGTTCTGAGCTTGTGTGTTATGTAAAATGAGGTCCATAAGATTAGTATAGGCCAATGGGAGTGTTCAGAAAGTGGGTGGTGGCATAGTGTGATTGGTATGGGCCAAGTTGCAAAAATGTCAACTTTGTATACTTGAGGTATGGGTATGGTGCAAGCCTGGTTTCTTGGGGTGTCTGTCCTCAGCTGACTTTGTGGAGAGCCATGGAATTGGTTTTGATGTGCTGGCACAAGTGGATGAAGAGTTTCATACCATTTTGCAATTCTTGAGAGTTTTGGCCCTTTTGTGATTTCTTGAAGTTCAAGTCATGAAAGTAATGAAAACTTGGGCCAATTATGATGTTTAGAGGTTTCCTTGACATGTTGTGAAGTATTTGTGCTGATTAGAAGTCATTAGAATGCTTGATCATGCCAATTTGCAAAATCCCTCTTTGACATGAAACTTGAAATTATAGGATTTTTGCCAACTTTGAAAGGCCATATCTTGAGTTCTAGGATGAATCAAGACATGTTATTGTACTTTTTGAAAAAGGAAATACCTAATATACAACTTTCATGACCAAGAATTTTTCATTTGAAGCCTTTTTGGTTGAGAAAGAGGAGGTTGAAAAACTTTCCCAAAATGGAAAGTTTCCATTACAAGCCATTTCCATTTTTGGCAAGTTTGCAAATGGCTCAAAATTCTTCAATCTTGTGAACTTCCAACCACTTCTAAGATCAAATAAAGATCATAGAACTTTAATTTGATGACAATAACCCTTTGGTTCCATTGTTGGGGGCCTCAGATGCCTTGATTTTGACTTAACTTGCTCAAGAAGTTACCCAGTGAACAAATGACTTCCACAATGAATTTCTTCATCAAACTTGGTACACATGATCCTTATAACATCTTAAGAACATTAGAAACAAGAATGGCCCAAAATTTTTGAGTTAAGGCTTCTGAAACCAAAACCCTAATTTTGGTCATTTGTGTAGTGAAAACCCTAGCTCTGCTTCCATGCCTTTGCCAGTTCTCGTGATTTCTTGACTTCTATGAACTTTGGAGGACATAATATGATGATAGAACACACATGGACCCTCTTGGAACACTTTGAAACCTTTGGGATGGCTCAGATGGATTCTTGGATTGCTCAGATCACAAACCTTAGATGCAGATGAACTTGAACTATGCAGAGGAAAACAAATATGCAATATGAGGTGTAATGCTTATGCTTATGCAAAAATGAAAGATCACAAGCCATGGGGTGATATGAGTGAGGGAAAATTTGGGGTGTTTACACCCTCAGGTGACCGGAACAGTGTTCCGGTCATCTTCTTTGGTGACCCCCTTCCCCGAACCCTCTCCAAACCTCAAATTAATGCATCAAACTCTCCAGAAATGATTAATAAACAACATTAAACAAGAATCCAGGCATAAAATACATTTATATTGCATCAAAAACAAGAATCGAAGCAAACAAAATTTACGGGTAAAATTTCAGAGCAAGCATACATGGCCATTTCTCAACCATTTTCAAAACAAATCACATCAGCATGCTCAGGGGAACATATAGAATCATTTAGGAACTTAAAACAAAGACTTTGGAAAAAAAATATTTTTGAGGTATACCTGAGATAGAGCTTTCTGATTCTGGGCTTCCTGGACCTTTCCTTGATGCAAAATCACTTCAATGGACCCCCTTAGGCTTCTGGAATGCTTAAAGTAAGTTTGTGGTGGCTGGTTTTGGAGATTCAGTTCTGCTGCACCAGAAATCGTGTTTTGGTTTTGTGTGCTTTCAGGCCATTTCAAGGGGTGTTTTGTGTTCTATGAGTGATATTGAGATGATTGGTGAAGTTTGTTTTAAGGTTTGATGGTTGGTTTTTCAGAATCGAAGAAGGGAAGCTTTTTGGAAAATTTGTGAATGATGAGTTCTTGGAGGTTTCAGGCTTGCTTGTGTTGTGTAATGAGCTCCATAATGTTTGTGTGTAATGTCTTGATTGGTCAGAAAGTGGGTAGTGGCATGGTTTGATTGGTATGGGCAAGTTGCAAAAAAGTCAACAACTTTGTACTTCAAGCATGGGCCATGGAAGGAGCTGCTTCAAGGGGTGTTTGGCCTCAGCCTGATTCATGGAGGGCCATAGGATTGATTCTATGCAGCTGGCACAAGTGGATGGAAGGTTCCAAGAGGTTTTGCAACTTTACCTCTTTGAGAATTTTATGAAAATGTCTTGATGAATCTTGCAATCCAAGGAACAATTTTGGTTCAAATGCATTTCACTATGTTTGTATGATGCCTAGCAATCAATTAGAGGTCATGAAATGGCTTGAAACTTGCATTTGCAAAAAATCCTCTTTGGCATGAACTTGAAAATTATAGGATTTTTGCCAACTTTGAAAGGCCATATCTTGAGTTCTAGGATGAATCAAGACATGTTCTAGTACTTTTTGAAAATGGGAAGACATAATCTACAACTTTCATGTCCAAGAATTTTTCATTTGAAGCATTTTTGGTCATGAAAGAATAGGTTGAAAATCTTTCCCAAAATGGAAAGTTTTCATTACAAGTCATTTCCAAAAATAGCAAGTTTGCATTTGTCTCAAAATTCTTCAACTTTGTGATCTTACAACCACTTCTAAGATCAAATAAAGATCATAAAAACTCAAAATGATGATGATGACCCTTTGGTACCCTTGTTGGGGGCCTCAGATGCCCTGATTTTGATTTTACTTGCTCAAGAAGTTACCCAATGATTATATGACTTCCACAGTGAATTTCTTCATCAAATTTGGTACACATGATCCTTATAACATATTAAGACCATTAGAAACAAGAATGACCAAAAAATTTGGGATTAAGGCCTCTGAAACCAAAACCCTAATTTTGGTCATCTGTGTAGGAAAACCCTTGCTCTACCTCTATGCCTTTGCCATGCTTTGTGATCTTTTGACTTTCATGAACTTTGGGGAGCATATTATGATCATGGAACACACATGGACCCTCTTGGCATGTTTCAAGACCATTGAGATGACTCAAATTGATTCTTGGATTGCTCAGATCACAAACCCTAGATGTAGATGAAAATGAACTATGCAGATGAAACAAATATGCAATATGAGATGGTATGCTTATGCTAATGCAAAAATGAAAGATCACAAGCCATGGAGTGAGAAGAAGTGAGGGAAAATTTGGGGTGTTTACATATGTGCGGCGATTGTTTGGCATATTTGGCTTGCTCGAAACAATATAGTCTTCAGGCATATTAGAGTTTCGGTGGAGGATTGCTTAAACTCAATTAAATTTATATCATGGAGGTGGATGGGGATTAAGGCTAGTACTTATAATATGTGTTCTTTTTATGAATAGTTTAACAATCCTGTCAATGTTTTGTAATGGTTTTATAGTTGGTTTTTTTTTTTCCGGTTGTAAGGGTTTGTGCAACCCTAATGCATAAGTTTTTAATTCCATTGCTTTTTAAAAATAAAAATAAAAGCACTATCTTTAATTAGGCGCCACTACAAACCTTTTTTTAAACCTGACTTAATCATTTAAAAAAAGCAACTCTATCTTGATAGCATTTTACATAAAACTCTATTAAAGACCCTCATTTTTTACTCATACTCATAAAATTATAATTATGAGAGGTTTTGTAACTTAATACAACAACAAAAACAACACAATCATTACTTTTAAAATGCAAATATCAATAAAACAGATATCAAAAGAAATACATTCAATATCAAATACTAAATAACAATTTCATTCCATATAAGAAACGACCCATCAATTTGTATTAACTGAAAATTTTATACAAGTCAATATAAATTACTCATGTATCATTTTTTGTTAGCATTTTATAAGTTTTTGTGTGAAAGTTTTAATACCGTTTTTTTTTTTTTAGAATACACTATTAAGTTAGTGCTATTATGGGGTCACCATGGATCAAATGATATTAAGCTTCTTCATTGATGAACATTTGAAAGATTATATGTGAATAGATATGGTGTGAAACAAGTATAAAAATCAATAATTTGGTTTGGTATATAGCTATCCTGCTTTAGATCCTGTCAAAGAAATTGAAAGGGTAAATAACATTACCACATTATGTTTACAAGTATCATCAAATTATTTTTACCTGTATATGCAAGAACATTGATATTTGATGCACCTTCCAAAGCCAGTAGGGTCATCACAATGATAATCATGACAATCGCGGTTATACTCACACACTTTAGACGAAACTGTCATGCAAAAAAAATTGGTGTTGAAAGAGATGAAAGATAGTTTGTAAGATAAAGAAAATATAACTGAAAATAAAGAGGAAAAAGCATACCAGAAACAGTTACAAAGAGAAACAGATAAAAGGGGATCATAACAAAAACAAAATTGAGAATTTCATCCATATTTTTTCTCATTTTTATGAAAAAATCAGAATATTATTTGACACTTTATAATGTAGAAAATACTATTTCTATATGATTCATTTAAACTTTCCTTAGCACATAAAGTATTGGAAGAAATCCTTGAAAAAATTAGAATAATTATTAACAAACGTCTCTCAAGAAATTGGATGAATTGTGTGTCCCTTAGCTTATTCAATTGATTAAATTGCCTTTTCAAAAATCTCCTAATAATCATCTACCTGTAATAAAAATGTATTATTTATTTTTTACGTTTAATTCATTTTTTTTTGTCCTTTAACTTAATCATGAACATAATTTGGATTTATTATTGGTTGTACTGCCATTTCTATTGTCCGTTCCTTTTTCTTTTGGATTTATAATAATATATAAGACTAAGTATTTAGTCTAAATGTATAAGAGACTAAAAAAATAAATGTTTTAGATTAAAAAATTATAGGTTTAATTCAAAATCTTAATATTGGAAGAATTGTATTATTAATGAAATAAGTAGAATTGTCATATTTTTTAAGCATTATTAATAATTTATTTAAATTTAAAGAGCAATTTAATTTTTAAAATAAATTTGCCGACTCAATATCCTAGTTGACATGCCATGTTGATCAAAGTTAACGATTTTTCTGAAAACATTAACGGAAGGACCAATAATACTAACGAACATGTTTTAAGGGACGAAAGTGTAACATTTTTTAATTAAAGGACCAAAATAAAATCTTAAATTAATTTAAAGGACTTGGGGACTAATTATATCTATTTTTTAAGTTAAATTATAATTTTGATTTCCTTATTTTATTTTATTTATAAAAATAATTATGCTATTTTAAATTTAGATAGTTTTAATAACGTGTAATTTATATATTCAAAGTTTTTTATTTTCAAAGTATTGCAATGAAAATTAATTATATATTTATCTTTTAATATCGTATAATTTATATATTTTATTTTAAATTTTTTAAAATATTTTTAAATGATAAATTATCACATTTCACAAATAACACATCATTTAAAAATAAATATATCAACAATTTTAAATTTAAAAATGATGATAAAAACCAAAATTATTTGAATTTGAATTATAAGAATTACATTTATAAATAAGGTAAATAGGGGGACAAAAACTATGATTAAACGTTATTTTAACTAACCTTTCAATAATTTTTATATTGTTTTAAATATTTGGTGATAAACGGTAAAACAGATTTTTATAAAATATCAAAAGATATATATTTTTTTTATAATCAAAATATCAAAATATTAGTAGCATGTGCATCTAGGATACCTTTGGTTGCATAAAAGAAAGGAAATAATATTTTTAATTCTTTTCACTAAAATGGCGCTGCAAAGATTGAATGAAGGAGTTGTTATGAAAATAAAATTTCCTATTTACCAATTGTAATTAAAAGTAATACAAAAACACATGATAGATAAATTGTGTGGTTTTTTGGAAGTTGATGTCTCTTAAGTGCATTAATGAATCATTGTTGTCCCTTTAATCACAAAAATTGATCACTTGGCTTTTCTTTTCTTAGTATACAATATTGAAAACAACTTTTAAGGATTTTTTTTTCATAAGCAACGAGATTGTAATAAAACGAAAATAAATGGTACCCAACCCAATTCCAATAGAAGAATAAATACGAATTTACAAAAGCGCCTCTATCGTATTTAACATTCAAACGACTTTAGAAATAGAAAACTAACTAAAAGATCTTGCACTAAGTCAATTCCAAGCTAAAATGTTTGTAATGAGGACAATATCCTGACTCCCTATCACCCTGTCTTTGAACAAAATGTCATTTAAAATTAACCAAACAGCCCTCATAACATCAATAAATGGTCAAAATTAGATGAGAAATAACTAAGAACATTTACCCCTATCCAATCCAAGATCGATGACTGAAGATGAGTCTCATCAGGACCTAAAGATAACAGACAAAACAAATTATGTGCTCCTGAGATAGCTCATATCTTTGTCAGTTCATCCATTGTTTGAAGCCTATAATGAATTATGTTCTGCCAAAATCCTCTAACCCCATTTGCTCATTAAGGCTCTATTAAACAAGTCACAATACTTTACACCAAGCCCACCTTCTCCTTTCGATATACAAATAGTACACCACACCACCTAATTGATCCTTCTAAGATTTTCTTTATCATTCTATAATAACAATAGTTGAATCTTGATAAGATCTTGAATAACAACTTCAGGGGCCTTATATGAAAGCACATAATATCATTTGGTATCGTTTATGGTATATCACTAGTTAGAACATTTTAATTATGATGTATTTGACATTTGATTCGGATCATGTGAAATATCTGATTTGAATCATTCACATCTTGAAAATTTGAATTACATTCTGGATCATTTGATTCAGATCAAAAATTGAACATGATTCAAATCATAATCCCATTTGATTTAAATCAAGTGCAAATAATAATTCAAATCATTTTATTTGAAAAATATCTCTTTTTAATTATGTCCAGATTAATTCGAATCAAATTTCCTTCTTGATTCGAATCAAAACATAAAATCTCAATTTTCCATCATTTATTTAAATGATTGTTTCTTTTGATTAGAATAACAAATGTGGGAAATATATGATGATTCATAGAGTCAAAAATAGTGATTTTTGTCATCTATTCTTAGTGTGTTCACCTTTACATCATTCTTCTTTCTTCTTCACCAAATACCAATCTTTGATATTAAACTCATGTCAATTCTTTATATGTTTTTGTTGCATCTTGATTGTGCAAATGGATATTTGTTTTTGTGTGAATTGAGAATAAGTTTATCAATCTTGTTGACGATTTAATCAAGATATTGATATCCATTAATAACTAAGACCTGCTTATTTATAAACTTGTTTGAACCTTGTGTGTGTGTGTGTGTGTGTGTGTGTGTGTGTGTTCATCTTTCATCAAAATTGAATTACTTGACTAATCGTCTATAATGTCAATTGTTGTTGATATTACCTGGCATTGTTCACCATTTTTATCCTTAGTCTCTTTCATTGTTTAAGGACCCTTCTCTAAATATTGAGTGAAATGGAGACCAGTGGTATATTATTAGGGTATCTAATATTTTTGTATGTAGCTAATATTTCTTATTGTAACAGGTGCATGTAACGTTTCTTAAGTGCAATTTGGTATCGAGAAGTTATCTAACAAGATGAGAGTTTCCATTATACTCCAAGGAATACTTTGATAGAATAAAGCGTCAACGGTTCATAAGGAGGAGTTGGAAGTTGTTCTTCTTTGGTAGCATTGGAGAAAGATTAGCAGACAAAGTTAGGAATTGTCCAATATACGCTCAGTTAATGGCAATAGCTCAAACAAGAAATAGGTTGGATCAAGTGGATTACCACACACAATTACTTGGAGAATTTTATTGTGGATAGTGAGGTTATTTGATAAAGATCTTGAGGGATCCTGTATTGTGTTAGCAGTTTAGTGTCAGATTCATCATAAGGAATTATTGTGTGATAGTTCTTTGTAATCAAAACTTTGTAATTATTTTATCATCATAGTGGAAGATCGCGATTATATTTTGATTGCATCATCCATTGAAGAGTGCATGTAGGAAAATTGAGGACGAATGCCGAAACACTATATATCTATGTGTATCTTTCTCTTTCCATGTCCTTTTTACTTTACATGCATTGATTCATTTAATATTTCCTACTGCATGTTTACAATTACATAGATTGTATACCATATTGGTTAGATCGTGCTCATAGTGATTTAATGTATAAGCTTAGGTATGTGGTGTATCAATCTTAAGGAATCACCATGAAGTCAATTATACATTGTTAAGAACATCCAAGTAATGTGTTTTTAAATCGCTTCATTTATAAATGGCTTTACATGTCATGTAAATGACTTGGACTAGGAATTATTTATCTTATGGTTATTTCATGTATCATTTCATGTAGCTTGATTCTTTGAGATACCTCCAAGCCCTCATCTTTATGTTTTTCTTACGCGCTTTCTAAAGTCTCTGATTTTGTTTTATTGGACCTAAAAAGGTTTTTAAAATTGTCTAAAAGTATTTTTGGTCTATTCACCCCCTTATAGGAATTTTTGTTTCCATATTCTCACCCAACAATTGGTATCAGATCTCATCTTTTGATCAATGTCTAGCGAATTCAAAAGTTAATGAAATGGTTCCTACGATTCCATACGAGTATTCTTAAACATTATGGAAGCTTATGCAATTCAATGAATCCCCATGAAATTAAATTGAATTACTTATGATTGATTATCCATTTGCAATACAATAAATAGATTAATCCAAAGTCAAACTTTACTAGAAGTTTCTTCAAGGCATTAATTATAATTAAGATGTCCTCTAAGTGTTGGTTCATCCAGGATTGAACTAACAAGTTTTCTGAGATATGTGCAACTTATTTGTGACATTGTTTCTTTAAGATTGTTTTAGATTGATCCTAAATTTTGTGTCATACATTCACTACAATAAGCTGGAAAATATTATGAGAAAAGGAGTTAGAAATAAAAGCATCTTTTTGTGACCTAGTCTTCCAAGGTTTTTATGTAAAAGAAGATGAAGGCAGTTTTGTGACTATTGGCAATGATCCTCCAAAGTTTCAACCAACTACAAAAGATTAAAGGAATATACTTGAAATGCTTATCAATCTTCCAAGAGTTGAATCAATGATTAGGGATTGACAAGTTGTGTTAATTAATAATGATCATAATATTGCCATTTTAATTTCATCTAAAGCCTTGTGAAGGAGAGTTTGATAATATTCTTCTAACATTCAAGATGATTTCTATACAATTTTTATTTTACTGTTTGTATTTAGAGGTTATGATTATCCTTGTTGTTGATTTCCTTTTGCGATCATAATCAGCAAGTTAAGCTTAGATCCTTAAAATTGGTATGATCGTTCCAAACCTCCTTTGATTCTTTTGTGTATGCACTGGAGTATTTATTTTGTTACGTACCTTTGTGTGTTATGTTATTTGTATATGTTTGTCTATGTTCTAAGTTTTTGCATTCATCTATTAATTACTAAATTATTCAATGTGTTGGTTTATCATTTATGTCGTTTTTTCATTCCATTCATCTGCATTGTTCATACATTTATGCATCCTCATTACTATCTACTTAAAAAAAATTGTGCATTTACATTAAAACACATTTGCATAAAAATTCTTTTTAGCAGTCACATTATAAAGGGCTCAATTATTTTTCATTTATAACATGACATTATACTTTCCCTTATTAACATAAAAAAGGATTATCAAGTGTTTTTGGTGTTGTGTAAAACTCTAATTTTTTCCCTTCAAATTTTAAATTTTTGATATTTTGATTTGAATAAATGGTTTTGAACTAAACCCGTTATCCGGATCAATTTCCTGGGACTTTGAGACATTTGATTTTGATATCAACCACAAATCGATCTCTCAAACTTTTGAATTGATAGATGAATATTTTAGATCAAGTTTCATAAATCTATGTCTAGAGTTTTACAAATCAAGTATGGATCTTTAAGAACAAAAATATTCATCATATATTAATCATCACTTGTTCATATATAAGGCCAATCAAAATAAATACGTAAAAGCTAAGGTAGACTACCTCTACCTTTGATACAAAAGGATTTAGCTCCCCATTATTATGGTACCTTGCTTTGCAACTAATGAAAAAACTCTATTAGCATCAACGTCAAAAGATTAAGGATTGATCCTCTAAAGCTTTGATTTTTACTCATTTTGGAATTTCTAAGCTTCAAAACCTAAAATATCTTATCTAAATCTGAAAAGTGAAATTGTACAAGAATATCTATAAAATATCTCCAAGTTCCCTTTTATACAAGTCAAAATATGTGCCTCTAAGTGGCACCGCGCTAAGCGCCATCAAAGCGTGCTTAGCACAATTAGTTCAAAGGTGGTAGAATTATAGAGAGCGCTTTAAGCGTACTATGACTATGCTAACGCTGTTAGACTTCATTCTCTATTTCCTCTGGTCCCAAAATGGCGTTGAACCCGCACTGAAAAGTGGGCTAAGCGTGATTTTTTGTCGAAATGTCGCAAAATGATCTTTAATACCTTTATCCATCATCTAAAGGCTCCAATCAACATATCAACCAAGAAAACCTATCAAAATGCAACAAAATAATCATAATTCAATAAATTTACATGCATAATCAAAAGCTTACATATTTACACTAAAACTTAAGGTTTTACTACTAATTTACCAAGGAAACAATTGGAAAGGGCCACAAAATACTATCAAATATATACACTTTTTGACACTTAACACATGCCCAAGTTGCTTTGATTTGAAATGGTTGAGGAAATGTAACAGGAGGGAATTTTGCATGCTCGTAGAATAACCTTCTGCAACCTAAAAGGTACCACAGTAGTTCAAAGAATGCACTTGAAAGTATCTTTTATGGTGATTTTTCAATTTCATCCCTCAACGGCTGATTGGCTTTTGAACAAACAATATACATAAATCTGAATTTAGAGCAAACAACATAGAACAAAGAAACAAAGTAAACAACCAAAACTATTAATGATTTAATTATAAATTAGCATTCTAAAAACTTGTCACCTGAAATATTTTGGTTCACTTAATCGAGGAAGAAAATAATCAACCAGAATAGGTGCAATATCGATTTAAAAACTTTGTAATTTGAAGGTGGTGTGGACTATTTACTTCAATGTATACTTGTCTAGGAGGAATATCTCATTCCAAATTAATTGTCATGGTTACAAGTTCATCGAGGAAATTAGAAGCAGTGGAAGGAAGTGTAGATGTTGTAGATTGGGAGCATTTTTTGGTAAAACAAATTCTTTAGTCTTATGACTTGGTATTTAAGAAATTTGCTGGTGTGAAAGTTTAAGTGTGTTTCTCCTTTATCAGGATGTCAAGACAGATGTCATGACATATTTGTTTGGTGCTGAAGACCTAACTGAATCCTATAATTATGCACGCGTATTCTGTTATTCGTTTGCATGTGTTTGTTGAGAATTATGAGGCGCTTTATTTAGAAGGTTGTGATTCAGCATAGAGTATTACTCTCAAAATATTTTATAGGATTGCTATATTTGTTCCTTTATTTTAGGAATTAATTATATTATGTTAAAAATGATGTGCAATAGCAGCAGGTTCATGCCCATGATTCGTCTTCTACTTAAAGGCTGCAAAACCCTATTTGAAGATATAGAGAATAAGGATTGAAGAGTGTTATGAGTATTAGGGTTTTACGCGTCTTAGTTTGCTTGTGAGCCAAACAATCATCATGTTGATTGTATTGGACTAGGTTTATTGAGTTGTATGCTGTCCGTTCAATGCTTTTAAGCAAGAATGTTTTGTACTTGACTGAAGCTCTTAAGTAAGGTCAAGGATTGTCTTTGAAGTGTGTCTTCTTTTTCTTAGTTGTTAGTTTGTTATCACTGATGTGATTGAGGGGGAGGGAGAGGTTTCTCTTATCTATGAGTTCTTAGGTAGAAGTTGCATTGGGTAGGGATTAAGTGAAGAGGGTAAACTGAGTGTTTTAACTCTGAATTGATACTACTAATAGTGGATTTCCTCCCTGGCTTGGTAGCCCCCAGAGTAGGTGTGCTTGCACCGAACTGGGTTAACATTTGCTTGTCTTTTTTACAGTTGTTTTTGTTTATTTAACTTGTTCATTTTAATCTGTCAGATATTAGTGTCATAAGATCTCATTCGACATCTCATATATGCTTCCAGAATTTCAATTGGCATCAGAGCAATCACCCTGCCTGTTTTTCTGGGTGAGATCTAAGGGCGGTATTTTTTGGTACTATGGACAAGGACAGAGGATTTGGTAATAGACCATCCATTCTGGATGGATCTAATTGACTACTGGAAACCTCGTATGGTTTCTTTCTTAAAATCTCTGGATAAGAAGGCATGGAAAGTTATAGATAAAGGATGGGAACATCTTGTCATTATTGGAAAAGATGGATCAAAGACTTTGAAGACTGAGGAAGAATGGAGCAAAGAGGAGGATGAGTTGGCTCTAGGTAATTCTAAATCCTTAAATGTTTTGTTCAATGGAATTGATAGAAACATATTCATGTTGGTTCACCATTGTGAATTGGCCAAGGAGGTTTGGGATATTCTCAAAACTACTCATGAAGGAACATCAAAGGTCAAGATGTCAAGACTTCAGATGCTCACTACAAAATTTGAAAATCTGAGAATGAAAGAAGATGAGACTATTCATGATTTTAACATGAATATTCTTAAGATTGCTAACACTTTAGGAGCTTTAGGAGAAAAAAATGTCTGATGAAAAGCTTGTGAGGAAAATTCTTAGATATCTTCCCAAGAGATTTGCTATAAAGGTTATTACTATAGAGGAAGCACAAGACATCTGCAATATGAAGGTTGAAGATATCACTGGATCTCTTCAAACATTTGAAATGGGATTCAATGATATCTCTTAAAAGAAGAATAAAAGTATAGCCCTTGTTTCTAATACCGAAGAAGAAGCAGAAGAATGTGAGATGGAAACTAAGGAAAGCCTGACAAAAGCTCTAGCCATGATTGGAAGACAGTTCAACAAAGTTATGAAAAAGATGAATATGAATTTAAGACCTAATGTCGGTAACATCTCATTTGACATCAATAGATCCCATAATTCTAGCAGAATGACAAAGCCTGAAGAGAAGTCAAATCAAAGCAAAAGAGTTCAATGTCATGGTTGTGAGGGTTTTTCCACATTAGAGATGAATGTCCTACTTATCTTAAGAAACAAAAGAAAGGTCTATTTGTTTCATGGTCTAATGGATATTCTGAAAGTGATTTTGAAGAGGAATCAGCTAAACATATCACTATTTTGACAGGGACATGTATTTCTAATGATGACTCTAGTGGGGATGAGCTGACCTTTGAAGAACATATAGCATGTTATAGAAAGTTATGTCTAAGAAGTGAACAAGTGATTCAAGAAAGAGAGAAGCAGAAGAAGCTCATAGTAAAACTGGAGGCTGAAAAGGAAGAGAATCAAACAACAATATCCAACCTGAATAATGAAGTCATCATGTTGGATTCCAAGTTTAATCAAATGACAAAATCCATCAGAATGTTGAATAATGGATCTGAAATACTGGATGAGATTATTCAGATTGGAAAGAATGCAAGAGACTTATCTGGCATTGGGTTTGATGGTACCAAAAACATCTCTTCAAGTATCAGCCAACCTGAACTCAAGTATGATGTTGCAAATCATATGTCAAAACCAATCTCTCATCATCATGGTAAAGGAAGACCAAATCATCAAAGCAGAAGATATCAAAGATGGGGGTGTCATTACTGTGGCAGATTTGGTCACATAAAAGCCTTCTGCTATAGACTTCATGGGTATCCTGATCATAATCCTCAGCCCATACCTAAACAAAACATGATCAAGAAACATCAATGGGTTTTAAGGTTGTTGCCTTGATAACTCATACTTCTCTTAGAATATCTATAACATCCTAATTTTCCATGCATTAATTAATATATATGATTATATTTGAGATTTTAACATCACTAAATATTACAAACTAAACATTGAAACTAGTGCCTATAATAATTAATTTATAAATTAATCACCCTTTATTTTTATTATTAATATTACTATTCGATTTGAATATCATCGTTTCATTTTATAAACTAAATTTTGAAACTAGTATTAAAATACTTAATTGTAAGTTAATTATATTATTTTTATTATTATTATTATTATTGTTGGTGTTTTTCTCATTATTATTATTGGATTTTATTTTATTGGAATAACACTATTTTAGTCTACAAATTAATTAGTAAATAAAACAATCTTAAGTTAATAAAGATACCGAATAATTATCCTAGTTATTTTATTATCATTATTATCATTTCATTTCATAAAAGAAATATATATCCCATTTTCTATTAATTTCCTACACGACTTTATGTCATGAAACATCATAACATCAAGCTTCCATACCTTTCTTACAAATTATTTTCACAAAGTCATACTAGATCATTTATGGAACTATTGAAGAAAGACTTGTAAATCTTTGATAAGACATATTTACTAGCAAGAGTTGAAAAGTTAGAAGGTATGGGCAAAAGAAGATGCATTTATGTTATTTTAATATTTTACAACTAGTATAAATAAGGGTCTTTCCCACCCGATTTTCATTCACAAATTATCTTTCTTACCTCTCAACATCTTTCTTTCTCTAGTTCTTCATATAGAAATATTAGTTTTAGTTACTGAGGTTCTCACGATGTCGGTTCGTAACTTTTAGAGTTATTTTGCGGTCCATGTTCTTAGAAATTTTCAAAGGAGTTGAATACGTCAAAGTTCTGCCCAAATCATTTTCATAAGTAACCGATGAGTCGTTATAATGTCCATTTTATTTTAATTATGTTATTTTTACAAAAGTTATTTTAAAGATTTCTATTTAAATTTCGTTTAGAAGTCGAGATACTGAACTTATAAAGTCCAGGATAAAATTACCATTTTAAGTCGTTATAATGCCCAAGTATTATTATAAAATTAAAATGTTATTAGAAATATACTCTTGATAATTTTCTAAAATGAACAAATCCAAACGAGGGTATAGTCTAATTTATATTTGAATTTAATAATCTTTTAAATATAGTGGAGATTATTATTAAATATTTTAATAAATCAATATTTCAAATTTGCAATAGGATTATGTTCAACTAACCGAAAATTATATTCTAATCATTTTGTTAATTTCGTACAATTCAACGATTATCGTAAATTAGGTTCTTGGCAAAGATCGGAGAAAACACTCCTGGACTTTCAACAACGCTCATTAACAAAAGGTGAGGGCAAGATTTCGTATATGTTGGGACGGTTAGCGTAAAATAGCTTTATATATATATATATATATATATATATATATATATATATATATATATATATATATATATATATGTAGTGGTGACCTAAGCCCTACTAGCGATAAATAAGTAAGGCGGGCATATTCTCGAATAATGATTTTCACGGATCATTAAATGAGATTACGCCGACCTTAATTATTTATCATAGGAGTAATATATGATAAATTGAGGTGGTATTGTGATCATATTACTTGATTTATTTTTTAATTGTTATTTTATTTATACTTGAATGATTGTGATTGATAGACTAAGAAAAATGATCTATTAAGGAGAGAAACGACATTGTTAGATATTAAGTGTTAGATCCCCAATAAATGAAGGGAAGTTGTATACATTGAGTAGTTGTATTTGGTTGGATTCTGGCTAAGGAAAGACTTGGTCGACTATGTCCTTTACAGACCACCTCTCTTACCTGGGAAGTCAACCATACCTTATTCATTGTATGAACTGAACTGATTTTATGAAGATAAGGATTATTCCAAGATATAATACGAGTAATAATTTGATGGATTTAGCATGATAAGTATTGCCTAAAAGAATGATATGATATGTCCCAAGTATTATCTTAACACTTATGGTTGAGAGTTTCCACAAGATGATTGAGTGATCATATATATTTGCATTGAGGAATGTATAAGTCCATTGTCGTGCGGTATGGGACGTACGAGGTTGATCGGTCACCTACACTCCCGGCGGGGATTATTATATATGCATGCTAGGCAAGACGAAGTTCTTGGTCTAAATTCTCAGGGATAATCAACTTATAACACCTAGACTCCACGTGAAGTTAGGTGACGTAGCTCTTGGTAATTGGGAGTATGTTGGTGGCATGTGGTCTGGTGATATCTGATCTTGGTAAAAGGGATAGATATCATTGACATCGTTTAGTGGCATGTGTCTGCATATATTTCAAGGATGCATTATAATAAATAGAGATATAATAAATGTAATTATGGGTTGAGGATACGCTTGTTTGAGTAATTGTGGTTGTTATATATATTATTATTTTACACACCCATTCCCACTTTTAAACTTGTACATGAATCTTAGCCTTGTATCCTTTTTGTCTTGTATTTTTGGGTTAATCTATAACGATCAGACGACGAGCTCAGTAGTCCCAGTGGGAAGGATATGAAGTGACGAGGATATGTATTTTCTATGACATCCAGATTGGAGTCTATTAGCGTTTTGTCCAAACGCTTTTCGTATCAATATTACAGTTAGTATAAGTGTTAGTCTCGTTGGGCGTATGAGGTCCTTTTCACTATGCTTTCTTTTGATTTCCTTTATGTACTTTTCTTTTAAGTTTTATCTATGTGGCAAGTCCATTAATCTTAACAATGTCAAATCTATGTAAGATATATTTGGAGCATATGCATGTTTTATTAATTCAGTCTTGTTATGTAAAAATTTTAAATTTTGTGGATTTATATTTAAAGTTTTGTTAGAATTTCACTAATGGGACATAGGCTGTCTCATTAAATGATATCAGAGTTGGTCGATTCAGCTCGGACCATAAGTGTCTAGAGTTATACTGACTGTATTAAGTTGGATTCTAAACTGGATGATGGTTTTTCTTCTGTGCGTCGAGTCTTCGTCTCAAGAGTCTTCTAATATATTGATCTAGGAAGAGTCTTTAACACACTTGACCTTTTTTTCCCTCCCCCAACGGTTACGTAACAAACACCTCACAAAATTATCTCTATAAATTCTTCATACTCATTCATTACTTTCATATCAATTTCAAAGTATCTATCTATACCTTTCAAATGGCTAAATGTTTTCTTTTATTCATCACTTTTCTTGTCATTGTCTTGTTTCTTATTGGTATTACCAAGCATGAAGAATTAGGTAAAGATTTTGTAGCGATAATGATAATTATAGTTTTACCATTACTAGTTTTAGCTTGGTTTTGGAATAGTGGTTTTTGAATGAAACATGGTCATGGTTTTTGTAATCATTGTTATTGAATAAATTGACATTTCTTTTTAAATCGTGATTAGGTTTGAACCGAATTATAGATATAATCATGCCTAATTCGACCTTTTAGACATAGTTATCCCTTGCATGTGAGAGATGACAAATCCTTATCGATGAATCATTCATTGGGATATAAATATACATAACTGTTATGTTCTTTATGTCTTATGAGTGATTGAACCTAATAACTTATCCTTTCAGGAAGTTATGGTTCAGAACGTCAAAAACGCGAGGCGAGGTAGGAGTACTGGTAGAGGCACTACTAGAGGGGTATATAGAAATGCGAGTGGTGAAGTTACTCCCGAAGGAGTACCCACCATTCCCATAGGTTGAGAGGATCATTCCCAAACTGGAACAAACTCTCAAGCTGACACTCGAGATGTTCGTGAACTTGCTACAGTTGTGTTAGTTCAAACACAACAAAATGCTCAAATCCTACAAATCACTCGAGATCATCAGCTTTTTCAGCAACAACAAAGGGAAACAGTGCATGAAGATGCGGGATTAAACTCGTTTTTGAAGGGCAAACCACCACAGTTTGGTGCTGACTTTAATCCAGAGGGTGCTGAGAAATGGTTGCAAGAGATTGAGAAGATATTTTCTTTTACTCACTGTAGAGAAAATAGAAGGGTCGGTTACGCAACATTCATGCTAACAGGCGATGCTGAAGCCTGGTGGAGAGGAAAACAAAGATTGTTGGAAGAGGAAGGAAGAGAAATCAATTGGATCTTATTCAAAGAAGAATTTTTAGGGAAGTATTTTCCAAAGTTATGTAGGAAAGATAAGGAGAGAGAATTCCAGAACCTGCGTCAAGGTGTGATGACAATTAGAGAGTATACAAGGAAGTTTGAATCCTTGCTAAAGTATTCTGAGTTTTACCGCTTGCATCCAAGGGAAGAATGGATGTGTGAAGATTATCAAGATGGGTTGAAATATGATATGCAGAGGGCAGTTCTACCTCTGCATATTGTGCGCTTTGGTGAGCTTACAGAAAGGTGTCTGGAATTGGAAGGAATTGACAATAGGAAGAATCAATATGGATCAGGAGGACCAAACCGAAACAATAATCACAAGGTCCATTTTAACCGAGGCCATGGAGGAAGGACCCAACAAGGGGGCAGGCCATATCAAAGGCCTACACCATCTCATAACCAGTATCCTAGAAGGTTAATGTTCAAGTGTTACATTTGTGGAGGGGCACATCTTAACAAAGATTGGCCAAATAGAAATATTGGAGCTTGTTTTCGTTGTGGTCAAAAGGGACATTTTCTCAAAGACTGTCCCCAAGGACAAAATCAACCAACAGGACAGAAGAGCGGTCTAATAAACAATAATAATATAGGGAGGGCAAGGAACGGAGGCCCAAATGTTGGTCAACAACCTCAGAATCACAATAAGCCAACCACTGGAAGAGTATTTGCAATTAGGGGAACTGAGATCTCAAAGACAGATGGGTTAATTCAAGGTATGTGTTTAATTGGAGATAAGTTGGTATCAGTATTATTTGATTCAGGAGCTACACATTCTTTTATATCTGCATCATGTGCTGAAATTTTGGGATTTGAAATTGTTGATCTAAAGTATAAGTTAACCATTACAATCCCTCAGGTGAAAGAATGGTAACTTGTTCAATCTGTGTAGATTTCCCAATAACCTTAGAAAATAGAAGATTCCTAGTAGATCTTGTGGTACTCCCACTACAAGACCTAGATATTATCTTAGGAATGGATTGGTTATCAGCCAATGATGTAAACTTGGGGTGTAAAAATAAAATCTTAACATTTGGGGAAGATAGCGGAGAAATCAGAAAGACTGAAACTCTCACTCAAAAATTTATGATGTTATTCTCCATGTCAGCAGGAGAAACTCCTAGTGTTGAAAATTTTCCTGTGGTGTGTGAATTCCCGTAAGTCTTTCCAGAAGATGTTCCAGGTTTACCACCGGTTAGGGAAGTGGAGTTTTCTATAGACTTGGTTCCAAGAACTGGACCAATTTCTATATCTCCTTATCGAATGTCACCCTCAGAGCTTGTTGAGTTAAAGAAACAATTGGACAAGATGTTAGAGAAGGAATTCATTAGACCAAGTGTATCGCCATGGGGAGCTCCAATCTTGTTTGTTAAGAAGAAAGATGGTTCTTCTAGACTTTGTGTGGATTACAGACAACTTAATAAATCCACTGTGAAAAACAAGTATCCTTTTCCTAGAATTGATGACTTGATGGTCCAGCTAAAGGGAGCATCGGTATTCTCGAAGATTGACTTGAAGTCTGGATATCACCAGATCAGGGTGAAGGAGGATGATATTCCAAAAATAGCTTTTAGATCCCATTATGGACACTATGAATACTTGGTTATGCCATTTGGTTTGACTAATGCTCCAACAGTATTCATGGATTACATGAATATGATCTTTAGGTCTTACTTAGATCAATTTGTTGTAGTTTTCATTGATGACATTTTGATTTATTCCAAGAATGAGGTAGAGCATGAAGAATATTTGAGAATTGTGCTACAAATATTAAATGACCGTCAATTGTACGCGAAATTCTTGAAATGTGAATTATGGTTGAAGGAGGTACAATTTCTTGGTCATGTAATAAGTGAAGAAGGCATTGTAGTAGACCTGAGTAAAGTCGAAGCAGTAACAAAGTGGGAGAGTCCAAAGAATGTTGGTGAGATTCGAAGTTTTCTTGGACTAGCTGGATATTATCGGAGGTTCATCGAAGGATTTTCAAAAATATCTTTATCTATGACTCAGTTAACGAGGAAAGGTAAAAAATTTGAATGGGCAAAGGAGTGTGAAGAAAGTTTTCAGAAGTTGAAGGAAAGATTGACTTCATCACCAATACTCATCTTACCTGACCCATCAGGACAATTTGATATGTATTGTGATGCATCATACCAAGGTCTTGGTTGTGTGTTGATGCAAGAAAGGAAAGTGATAGCTTACGCATCAAGACAATTGAAGGTGCACGAGAGGAACTAACCAACTCATGACTTAGAGTTAGCAGCAATTGTATTCGCTTTAAAGATTTGGAGGCATTATCTTTATGGATCAAAGTTCACTGTGTTAAGTGATCACAAAAGCCTTAAGTACTTATTTGATCAGAAAGATCTAAACATGATACAAAGGCGCTGGATGGAATTCTTAAAGGACTATGATTTTGAGTTGCAGTATCACCCAGGGAAGGCCAATGTTGTAGCAGACACTTTGAGTCGAAAGAAACTTCATGTATCAGCAATGATGTTTAAGGAAGAAGAGTTGATTAACCAATTTGTGGATTTAAACATAGGAGTACAACATAATTGAGGAAGTATATTCATGGGCGCTGTTGTCGTGTCTAATGAATTTCTAAAATGGATCAAAGATGAACAACAACTTGATGACCATCTAATGAACATAAAGGAAACAATAAATTATGGTCAAAACAGAGATTTTAACATAAGAAGTGATGGAGTCTTAAGGTTTAGAGAAAGGTTGTGTGTGCCTCAAAACCAGGATATTCGAAAGAGGATTTTGGAAGAAGGCCACAAAAGTAAGATGAGTTTTCATCCAGGAGCCACAAAGATGTATCAAGACTTGAATAAAATGTTTTGGTGGTTTGGAATGAAGAAGCATATAACAGAGTATGTTCAAAGTTGTTTGGTATGTCAGAAGGCAAAGATTGAACATCAAAAGCCAGCCGGATTGTTATAATCTTTAGACATTCCAGAGTGGAAGTGGGACATTATAGCTATGGATTTCGTAACTGCTTTGCCCAAGACTCAGAAAAAGCATGATGCGATTTGGGTGATAATTGATAGGTTGACAAAGAGTGCATATTTCATTCCCATAAATCAGACGTTTAGCTTAGAGAGACTAGCTCAGGTGTATGTAAAGGAAATTGTTATATTACATGGAATACCTACAAGTATAGTCAGTGATAGGGATCCGAGATTCACATCAAAGTTTTGGCATCAATTGCACTTAGAGTTAGGAACCAAACTAAGGTTAAGTTCAGCTTATCATCCCCAAACAGATGGCCATTCTGAAAGAACGATTCAGTCATTAGTGGATCTCTTAAGAGCTTGTGCTCTTGAACACAAAGGAAGTTGGGATGAGTTTTTACCATTGATTGAGGTTACTTACAACAATAGCTTTCACTCAAGTATTGGCATGGCTCCATATGAAACATTGTATGGACGAAAGTGTCGTACACCTTTATGTTGGTATGAAATTGGAGAAAATAAAATATTGAGTTCAGAATTTGTGCAACAAGCGACTGATCATGTTAAGCTTATTAGAGAAAAGATGAAGACTGCACAAGATCGTCAAAAGAGTTATAGTGATAAGAGGATAAGACCTTTGGAATTTGAAGCAGTAGATCATGTGTTCATTAGGGTAACTCCTAGAGCGAGAATCGCACGGGGAATCAAAACTAGGAAGTTAACACCAAGGTTTATCAGACCTTTTCAAATTCTACGGAGGATTGGACCTGTAGCATATCAAATTGCTTTGCCGCCAAACCTGTTTAATCTTCATGATGTTTTCCATGTATCACAATTGAGGAAGTATTACCCTGACCCTTCACATGTCATGAAGCCTGAAACTGTGGAACTTAGAGATAACTTGGAGTATGAGGCTTTACCTATCAAGATTGTAGATCATCCAATTAAGGAACTTCGTGGAAAACAAATACCATTGATCTGAGTTGTGTGAGATGATTTAACTGGTGATTATACTTGGGAAAGAGAAGAAGACATGCGTCAGAAATATCCTCATGTGTTTTAGGTACGCTAAATTTCGGGGACGAAAATTTCTTTAAGGGGGTGGTAATGTAACATCCTAATTTTCCATGCATTAATTAATATATATGATTATATTTGAGATTTTAACATCGCTAAATATTACAAACTAAACATTGAAACTAGTGCCTATAATAATTAATTTATAAATTAATCACCCTTTATTTTTATTATTAATATTACTATTCGATTTGAATATCATCGTTTCATTTTATAAACTAAATTCTGAAACTAGTATTAAAATACTTAATTGTAAGTAAATTATATTTTTATTATTATTATTATTATTATTATTGTTGTTGGTGTTTTTCTCATTATTATTATTGGATTTTATTTTATTGGAATAACACTATTTTAGTCTACAAATTAATTAGTAAATAAAACAATCTTAAGTTAATAAAGATACCAAATAATTATCCTAGTTATTTTATTATCATTATTATCATTTCATTTCATAAAAGAAATATATATCTCATTTTCTATTAATTTTCAACATGACCTTATGTCATGAAACATCATAACATCAAGCTTCCATACCTTTCTTACAAATTATTTTCACAAAGTCATACTAGATCATTTATGGAACTATTGAAGAAAGACTTGTAAATCTTTGATAAGACATATTTACTAGCAAGAGTTGAAAAGTTAGAAGGTATGGGCAAAAGAAAGTACATTTATGTTATTTTAATATTTTATAACTAGTATAAATAGAGCCTTTCCCACCTCATTTTCATTCACTCATTCACAAATTATCTTTCTTACCTCTCTACATCTTTCTTTCTCTAGTTCTTCATATAGCAATATTAGTTTTAGTTACTGAGGTTCTCACGATGTCGGTTCGTAACTTTTAGAGTTATTTTGCGGTCCATGTTCTTAGAAATTTTCAAAGGAGTTGAATACATCAAAGTTCTGCCCAAATCATTTTCATCATTAACCAGTGAGTCATTATAATGTCCATTTTATTTTAATTATGTTATTTTTACAAAAGTTATTTTAAAGATTTCTATTTAAATTCCGTTTAGATGTCGAGATACTGAATTTATAAAGTCCAGGATAAAATTACCATTTTAAGTCGTTATAATGCCCAAGTATTATTATAAAATTAAAATGTTATTAGAAATATACTCTTGATAATTTTCTAAAATGAACAAATCCAAACGAGGGTATAGTCTAATTTATATTTGAATTTAATAATCTTTTAAATATAGTGGAGACTATTATTAAATATTTTAATAAATCAATATTTCAAATTTGCAATAGGATTATATTTAACTAACCAAAAATTATATTCTAATCAGTTTGTAAATTTCTTACAATTCAACGATTATCGTAAATTAGATTCTTGGCAAAGATCGGAGAAAACACTCGTGGACTTTCAACAACGCTCACCAACAAAAGGTGGGGGCAAAATTTCGTATATGTTGGGACGGTTAGCGTAAAATAGCATATATATATATATATATATATATATATATATATATATATATATATATATATATATATATATATATATATATATATATATATATAGTTGTGACCTAAGCCCTACTAGCGATAAATAAGTAAGGAGAGCCTATTCTCGAATAACGATTTTCACGGATCATTAAACGAGGTTACGCCGACTTTAATTATTTATCATAGGAGTAATATATGATAAATTGAGGTGGTATTATAATCGTATTATTTTATTAATTGTTTAATTGTTATTTTATTTATACTTGAATGATTGTGATTGATAGACTAAGAAAAATGATCTATTAAGGAGAGGAACGACATTGTTAGATATTAAGTGTTAGATCCCCAATAAATAAAGGGATGTTGTATACATTGAGTAGTTGTATTTGGTTGGATTCTGGCTAAGGAAAGACTTGGTCGGCTATGTCCTTTACAGTCCACCTCTCTTACCTGGGAAATCAACCATACCTTATTCATTGTATGAACTGAACTGATTTTATGAAGATAAGGATTGTGCCAAGATAAAATACGAGTAAGGAGTTAGTGGATTTAGCATGATAAGTATTGCCTAAAAGAATGATATGATATGTCCAAAGTATTATCTTAACACTTATGGTTGAGAGTTTCCATAAGATGATTGAGTGATCATATATGTCGCGGTGAGAATAGGATATCAAGCTATCAATTAACTTGTATCGCAAATCATAAAATTCACCACCGAACTTTAATTTATCCAAGGGAAGGGAAAAAGATCGAGAAACCCTAAAAATATGCTAAGCTAAAAGACGAGGCTAAAAGCTAAGCAATCAGAGATCAAAGGTACGGGGGTTGGTTATACCTAGGGAAGGTGCTAGCATCCTAAGTATCCGTAGTACTCTACGGGAACCTCTTGTAATATCTATGTTTGTGCTCAATTGTCTGCTAACTGAATGAGAACTAAAACGGGAATGATGAAAAAGAGACAAATGAAAGATGAAGAAAATAAAAATGTGAAAGAGAAAAGAATGTGAAAAAGAAAACTGTGCTCGCCAAGGATAAACCTCGTGCCTACGTATTCCCTCGTGCTATGGGAAAGTCAGAGCGTCGTAGTTCGAAAAACTACGGGTAAAAAAGAAGAAAAAGCTTGAATTGCAAGGCTTGTGAAATAAGATTAAAAGGCGAAGAGATTAATTGCCATCTCTGATGAAGGAAGGAATGAATGGTCTAAAAATGAGAAGACTGAGACAAAATACACAAGCGGTAAGCAAAGTGACAATAAGTCAACAAAGCGTCCACTCTCCCTTGGATCGGGTCAAAAGTGTCAAAAATAAAATCAATCGAAAGAGCGCATCTATCTAATATTTTTGTTGTTTTCTAATATCTAAAATAATAAGATAACTAAACTAAAATAAAAAGTCTAATTAATAAAATAAAAATAAATAAATAAATTAGATAAAAGAATAAAATAAACAAAAAAAGTGAATAATAAATGTTTTTTGGTTTTTTAATACTTGATATAAAAATAAATAAAGTAAGAAATAGTAAAGAAATGAATGTAAAAGAAAATATCTAAAATCTAATTAAGTTAAAATTCTAAAATTAAAAATAAAAGTTTAAAGACTAAACTAATCAAAAATAAGAATTTAAACTAAACTTACTAATATAATTTTTTTCTCTTAATGTTCAAAAATAACTAAAAAATAAAAATGAAAGGTCTAACAAACTAAAATAAAGGTAAATGATTAAATTGATTTTTTTGAATTTTGTTTAAAATATAATTTTACTAACCCTACTGAATATTATACTAAAAGATTCTAAAAAATAATAACTAACTAATCAATTAAACATAACTAAGTAATAATACCTTAAACTAAATAAAGAATTTTTTTTTTAGATTTTTCATATTATAGAAATAAAGTAGAATCGGAAATAAATCAAAAGAAATTAAATTATATTAAACTCTCATTATTACTATATATTTCTACACAAACTAAGATAAATTTAAATTTAAATCAATTATATTAATTAAGATCCCTAACCTAAAAAAACTAATTAGTTAAACTAACAAAAATTAAAAAAAATTAAAAAAATTAACCAAATCAAAAAAGTATTTCTATTATTAATTTTAAAATTCTAACTTAAAATGATAAAACTAAACTAAATAAATAGATAAATAAAAAACATAGTAATGACTTAAACTAATCAAAGAATTTTTTAATAATCATTTTTTTAAATATTTGAGAAATAACGAACTAATTAAGACAAATTTCCTAAACAACCCGAAAATAACCTAAAACTAACCAAGACAAATTAATTAAGACTTAATCTAAAAAAAACTTATGATAAAAACCCTAAATAAATGGGAAAAAAATCTGATATAGTATTTTTTGGATTTTTTTAATATGTTATAATTATATTACATATGATATTAAAGAATTCTAAAAATTAAATTAATCACTAATTACTCTAAATAACAAAACTATACTAAACTAAAAATAAAATCCTAAAACTCATTATATTTTTGTAATGGTTTTTTTATACAATAAACTATAAGTCCTAAATTTTAAATTAAAACTTAATCAACTAAACTAACGAAAATAAAAATTTAAACTAAACTAAAAATATTTTTTAGATTTTTATATATTAAACTAAAGTTTTTTCAAAATTTTAAACTAAAATTATTTCTAAATAAAAAGACCTGATAAAGTTATACTACTAAAAAAAATATAAATCTAAAATAAATTAATAAATTAATAAACTAAACTAAGTGAGATTAAATTTACCAATTTAAATCCTAATTACTAAAAAAAAACTAAAATTATTAAATAGAAATTTACTAATTAAAATCTAACAAATAAAATTACTAACTAATATATTAAAAGATTCTAAAAAAAAAAACTAAATAAATAAAATTAAAAGACCACGTTATGAAGAGAAGTTTGAGAATGTAGAAAGTATTGAATACTGGACTTACAAAACAAGAATCCAAAACAAACTTAATTTTACTATAACCTAAATCCTAATTTGGAAATAAAACAAAATAAATAAATACCAAAATCAAATGAAAAGAAAACACGCTCATAAACATAGAAACGAAAAAACCTCTTTCTCTTGAATCGCTACTTCCCCGTCGCCTCACTCTCTCTGCGACTTCCTCTCTCAAACTCGTCTTCACTCGCTCTGAATCTCTGTTTTTCTGTAAAAACTCTCCCTTATCCCTTTGCTTATTCGATGATGATGTTTGGTGATACGCGAATGTTGTTGTGATGGGTAGAAACATATGAGTTTGAGTTATGGGAATTGAAAAGGAAGATGTGGGGTTATGATGTTGAAGAAGGAAAGTGGAATTTGCGGTTCTGTTTTGGAATGGTGAATTATGATTTTATTGTTTGAAGAGTGAGTTTGAGACAAAAATGATATGAGGGGAGTTATTGTGTATGCAAATTATTGTGTAAAGAAGAATGGAGGTTTATTTTTTTTTTGGGTTAAATGGTTGAAGATGAAATGGTTTTTGTAGAGTTTTCAATGAGGTTTTTTTTTGTGTTTTTCTTCCATTTTCATTCATGTGGTGGTTTTTGTAGAAAGGTTAGTTATTGATGTGGTTGTCCTTTTTTAGAAAGATGAAGATCTCTTTTTGTGTTACAGGTTGTGTGGTTATTATTTGTGAAAATTTTGGCATAGAGTGGCATGAAGAGTATAGCAGTGGGCAGAGAAGTGTGTAGTACAGCAGGTATACGTTGGTCTTGGTCAATGCTGCAGTGTTGAGAAAGCAATGGAGGATGGACAATAAAAATTGTTTGGCATGTTGTGGCAAAACTAAAATTAAAATTAACTAAATAGAATACACCATAAAAATAAAATTAACTAAACAAATAAACTAATAAAATAAATTTATTTTAAATCAAATCTAATTAACGAAATTAAATGTAATAATAATAAATAACACTAAATAAAAAAGAACTAATCAATATATACTAATTAAACTAAATTAAAAATACACCAACTAGATTAAAAATGTTAGATTAAATATAAAAATTATACTAATCAAATTACTTTTAAAATTGAACTAAATAAAAGTACACTAGTCACTCTTAAATTAAACCATACTAAAATAAAATTAATTCTAAAATCTAATATTAAAACTTAACTAGAAATTAAAATAAAACAAATAAAATATTAAAAAAAGACAAAATTCTAAAATTAAATTCTCAAAATTAAAAATGAAAATGACATGAAAATATAATAACCGACTAAAAAAATGCATGATTAATGATTAATGGAATGCTTAATAAAAATGTAAAATGAGTGACTGAAAATCGATATTCCGATAAAAAAATGCGTCAGATGAATGAATTTTTTTTTTAAAAACTCGGTCAAAATTTAGGGTGTGACAGATGCCCCTATTTAATCATCTTGAACCTGAATGCATAAATAGCAAAGTTTTTTTTTTGGACATTCAAGGTAGAAGAGGATTAAATATTAAAACACCTAGAATTTTGACTGAATGCAGATGAAATGTAATGTAAATGAATGCATGAATGATTGAGTTATGCGGGAATGATACCATATGAGAGAGGCTAACATGAGAGAATTCCAATGGGGAAAAGGTTTGAGAACACTGAGGATGAAGAAACTAATACAGGAAGTATTTGAAGTGATAAATCAACAGGTTCAAGTGTAACTGCTGACACTAAGAATCACAAAAGACGGAAACAAAAAGAAATTCAAACCGTTGGTTAAACTAACACAGATAAAGTCAAGTTGACACTTAGGATGACGAGAAAATATTCAAACTGAATGTGCAGTGGCACGATGCGACCAACTGACACTAAGAATAGTAACAAAGAAGAAACAACGTTCATGGATTGGATTGGACGAAGTGGAATAAAAATTGACATCCATGGATTGTATTGGATGACAAAGAAAAAGGCAACGTCCATGGATTGTATTGGATAAGGTGAGCAATAATTTTCAGGAATGACAATGATGTTAAAGGAAAATAACTACATCCAGGAATGGAACTGAATATATAGATAAAACTTCTAGGAATGACACTGAAGGTAAAGGCAAATCAATATATACAGGAATGGCACTGGATATACATATAAAATTTCAGGAATGGAATTGAAAGTAAAGGAAAATCATTATATCCAGGAATGGCACTGGATATACCGATAAAACTTCCAAGAATGGCACTGAAGGTAAAGGCAAATCACTGTATACAGGAATGGAACTGGAGTTGAAGAAGATATCCAGGAATAGAACTGGAGGAACAAAATATCCAGGAATGGCACTGGAGTGGAAGAATATATCCAGGAATGGAACTGGATAAAGAATACAAAGACCCATGAATAGCACTGGAGGAACAAAATATCCAAGAATGGCACTGGAGTGGAAGAAGATATCCAGGAATGGAACTGGATAAAGAATACAAAGACCCAGGAATAGCACTAGAGGAACAAAATATCCAGGAATGGCACTGGAGTGGAAGAAGATATCCAGGAATGAAACTGGATAAAGAATACAAAGACCCAGGAATAGCACTGGAGTGACAAAATATCCAGGAATGGCACTGGATATGGAAGGAAAGGTAAGTTTTTGGTAGGCACCAAGAAGTTGGACTTTGACCACAAGGTAAGGTAAATGTTGACCTCAACATGACCTATGAAAATGCAAATTACTATGCATAGCATATGAACTTGTTATGATGTATGATCAAATGCATGTAATGCAGATGCTGACAACATGGCTTGACTCTTTTATGGAGATGACAAGATTGGAAGACTGATTCTTCAACATTGTGAGATCACTGTTATTCTTCTCAAGGACTAAGGATGCTAATGTTGAAAATTTCGTTGCCACACTGATAAATTGTACCAAGTTGATGATCCTTGAAGTAGGGATGACAGGTTGTTTTAGGGATTCTTCTAATGAATTGCCCCAATTTGAGCTGACTGTTGTAGATGAGCTAATCATTACTT
The DNA here is from genome assembly GCA_963966055.1 of Lathyrus aphaca. NCBI lineage: Eukaryota > Viridiplantae > Streptophyta > Magnoliopsida > Fabales > Fabaceae > Lathyrus > Lathyrus aphaca. The sequence goes on from OZ014519.1 coordinate 634,122,150, forward strand.
CAAATTGACTGACTGGTTTACTATATACTAGGAAGGCTTGCCCCAGATAAGTCTTGAGAGATCTTCTGAATAAACCAAATCTAGGATGGACTTGCACTAAACAAACCTTGAATTGGTTCTCAACAGGACATGGAAAGAAATTTCCCCTGATGGGATCACCGACCAAGCTCTTAACTGTTTGAAATTCCTTGAGATAAAGCCAGTTGCAAACAAAAATGTTCATTCAATCATGATAATTTTAAAGCAAATGCAACTTTTGAAAACATTGTCATTGTTGGAAGAAAAACAAATGAATCACTTGTCAAAACACGACGGTTTATGACATTCAAAGTGAAAGCTAAAGAAAAGATATGTACAAAAAAATGACTTGCAAAGATATTTTTGGAGTCAGTTTACGCAACCTCACCGTAGCATGCTTTTAAGAATAACCTTGCCTCAATTAGGTCTTTTATGGGTTGTAACATGGTCTGGTTCACGGTTTATGAAACAAAGGATAAAGGCTCAAAATTGTGTTTGTACCCACCCTTCTTCGTGATGAATCTCCAGTCCTACATTCAGTTAAATCTACACACATTTATCTTGACAATGTAAGGGTAAAGATGATGATTTTAGGTTCACTGAAAATGACAATCATTTTATTTGGCTTTGATGGATGTTTATAGTGACCCATCGATTTTGGACATGGCAGTCACTAAATCTTGTTTGTTTGATATTGAGGGTTTGATGGCCTCTTTTGCTTGATTTTATTTTTTTGAACTGATCCCTAACTTTTTCCTAAGTCCTTTTTTTGTGTGTGTTTGACTTAGCGGGATTTTTTTGTATTTTTTTTGAAATATTTAAAGTTATGACTGTCAAACCATTGGTTGTAATGGATCATCTTGTAATTTGAATGTGTAAACAAAATAACTGAACAACTACCCTGCCCCAGGTTAAGCATAAAGGTCTAGATCCGAAAGGAACTCTTACTTCTAGGCTCGAAGTTGCGAACTAGGGATTAACTCTTTATCTCTCCAGTGTTTGGGAATTGAAACAATGCCTGTACATCATCGGCAAGATTTTATCCGAAAGCAAACCGCAATAGCTATGAGTATTTGTTTTCATCATCCTCCCTTAAACATTTGCATAATCAAAAGTTTTGAACAAAAGGTATATATGTATTTTTTGAAATAGAAAATGTAAAGACATAAATAAACAGATGAACTGAATTCAAAAGATTGCAAATGCTCATTTCATTAATCAAAGAAGTACAAACATAATTGAAAGGAAAACAGTTATTACGAATACAAGGGAAATACAAACATAAAGGAAGCAAAGGCCTAGTGACTAATCAGTAAACAAGGATGAGCTGTCCTGTCTTGAAACATTGGCTTTAGGGAGAACTGGTTGAAGTTGATTGAAGCTTCAAGTGGCATGCCTTGGCAAAGGATTGTCCTTGACACTTGGATTTGGATCACTGAAGGAGAGGATCTTGTCTCTGATCAACTCTTTCACTCTTGTCTTCAAAGCAAAACAATGTTCCAAATCATGGCCCACTCCACCCTGATGAAATTCACAACGAAGATTTGCCCTATAGCCTGGTGGGAGAGGATCTGGAGGAGGAGGCATAGGTCTAGTGGTTATCAAACCTTTCTGAACCAAACCAGGATATAACTTAGTGTATGTCATGGGAATAGGGTCAAAGTGAACCCTATCACGATTCTGAGTTTGTCCAAAAGTCGGACGTTGAGGAGCTCTAGCTGGTTGAGCAACAATCACAGGAGCAACAGCAGCAACATAAGCTTGATTATCATGTTGGGCCCTGTATTGAGGTCTTCTACCCACATCGAAAATAGCATTGGTCTGATCTTCCCTCTTCCTTTGGAAATTCCCAAAAGGTTTCTTAGCAACATTGGAAGACTCAACAACTTTGGACACTTTTCCATTCTTAATTCCTTCTTCAAGCCTCTGTCCAATGGTAACCAGATCAGTGAAACTGGAAGAGACACTTCCGATCATCTTTTCCCAATAGAAGGGAGCCAAAGTATCCATGAACATACCAATCATTTCTTTCTCAGCAATAGGAGGCTCAACCTGAGATGCCAACTCTCTCCAACGTTGAGCATACTCCTTGAAGGATTCCCTCTCTTTCTGAGACATATTCTGCAATTGACGGCGATCAGGTGCCATGTCCAAGTTGTACTTGTATTGTTTCACGAAAGCATCACCCAAATCCGCCCAACTATGGATACGATCTTTCTCAAGTCCCATGTACCACTTCATAGAGGCACCACTCAAACTGTCTTGAAAACAATGAATAAGCACTTTGTCGTTCTTAGCATAAGCAGCCATCTTGCGACAGTACATCGTTAAATGGAGTTTTGGACAAGTGTGCCCCTTGTACTTCTCAAACTCTGGAATCTTGAACTTGGAAGGCATGACAAGGTTGGAAACCAAACACATGTTGCTTGCATCAATGTCGAAGAATTCATTACCCTCTACAGCCCTTAGTCGTTTGTCAATAGCTCGATATTGCTCACGGTCGACTTCAGGTTCAACATAATCTTCATGATCATCCCCTTGAGCACTGGCAGCATGGTACTCATAGGGAACTAGGCCAGTATGAACCACTGGTCTAGGTTCAGTAAAAACAGGAACTTGAAAAGCGGGTCTAGACGCCTGACCGACCATAGAAGTAGTAACATGAGGTGGAGAGTAGTTGTGTGGAAAACCAAACTCCGGCCAAGTTGAAGGTGGCAACTGGGTAGGCTGAGGTTTGACAATAGCATTTTCAACCTCTTGGATCACTGTCCTCTGAGGTGGCTCTCCTCTAGCAATCAAAACTTGAAGCATCTCAGTCAGCTTCGTCACACTCACCTTTAACTCCTCAATTTCCATTCGGACCTCAGCATTATGAACCTCTTGTTCTGGCATCCTGCGTCTGCGGTACGCTCTGGTTCTGTATCGGCTACGAAGAATCAGCTTGACGGTTGATAGATGACTGAAAGATAGAGACAGTTGGAATGAGGTGACAGACAACTTGGATGTATGCATGAATCAATGCAAATGATGCAAATGATATACAATGTCATGCAATACAGGATGCAATTACATGCAACAAGATCAAAGGTTCGAGATCATATGCATGGAGTCTGGGTAAAGACCAACCACAAGGTGTGTACTAGGGGTAAAGTACCTACACAACGGGTTCTAAGAGTTCCCAGAATCACTGGCCCATCTTTCGGATATTACCGACTTCCCGACTCAACTCGGTAATCAATAATATTCTCAAGAGAGTCTCATCTGAGTGTAGCATCGCGTATCAACTATTTTAGATTTACACCCTCATAGTCATCGCACTACATCCTAAAAAAAGGCCATGTGGGGTAAATGGGTTCTACGGTCCTCAGCATTAACGGCTCTCAGGTCGAAAGTAGTAATGTTTTCACGACTGAACTCGGTCAACAAAACTATATCCGAGGAGGCCTCTGCTGAGTGGTGGATTCTCGATTCAGCTTATTTGGGACTCAACTCCTTATAAGCCTACTCGAATATACCACAGTCCTATCATAAGAGCACTCAAGTTCGGGTTAGGACTTATCTCACCACACATGTATCGTAAAACCCTGAAAAACAGAAAAAATCCAGACAGATAGCAAACAATAATAATAACACAAAAACAACACAGATAAAACAAGTTAGGCTTAACCCTCTTGGGGTCATCCCCAGTGAAGTCGCCATTTCTGTCGCGGTGAGAATCGGATATCAAGCTATCAATTAACTTGTATCGCAAATCATAAAATTCACCACCGAACTTTAATTTATCCAAGGGAAGGGAAAAAGATCGAGAAACCCTAAAAATATGCTAAGCTAAAAGACGAGGCTAAAAGCTAAGCAATCAGAGATCAAAGGTACGGGGGTTGGTTATACCTAGGGAAGGTGCTAGCATCCTAAGTATCCGTAGTACTCTACGGGAACCTCTTGTAATATCTATGTTTGTGCTCAATTGTCTGCTAACTGAATGAGAACTAAAACGGGAATGATGAAAAAGAGACAAATGAAAGATGAAGAAAATAAAAATGTGAAAGAGAAAAGAATGTGAAAAAGAAAACTGTGCTCGCCAAGGATAAACCTCGTGCCTACGTATTCCCTCGTGCTATGGGAAAGTCAGAGCGTCGTAGTTCGAAAAACTACGGGTAAAAAAGAAGAAAAAGCTTGAATTGCAAGGCTTGTGAAATAAGATTAAAAGGCGAAGAGATTAATTGCCATCTCTGATGAAGGAAGGAATGAATGGTCTAAAAATGAGAAGACTGAGACAAAATACACAAGCGGTAAGCAAAGTGACAATAAGTCAACAAAGCGTCCACTCTCCCTTGGATCGGGTCAAAAGTGTCAAAAATAAAATCAATCGAAAGAGCGCATCTATCTAATATTTTTGTTGTTTTCTAATATCTAAAATAATAAGATAACTAAACTAAAATAAAAAGTCTAATTAATAAAATAAAAATAAATAAATAAATTAGATAAAAGAATAAAATAAACAAAAAAAGTGAATAATAAATGTTTTTTGGTTTTTTAATACTTGATATAAAAATAAATAAAGTAAGAAATAGTAAAGAAATGAATGTAAAAGAAAATATCTAAAATCTAATTAAGTTAAAATTCTAAAATTAAAAATAAAAGTTTAAAGACTAAACTAATCAAAAATAAGAATTTAAACTAAACTTACTAATATAATTTTTTTCTCTTAATGTTCAAAAATAACTAAAAAATAAAAATGAAAGGTCTAACAAACTAAAATAAAGGTAAATGATTAAATTGATTTTTTTGAATTTTGTTTAAAATATAATTTTACTAACCCTACTGAATATTATACTAAAAGATTCTAAAAAATAATAACTAACTAATCAATTAAACATAACTAAGTAATAATACCTTAAACTAAATAAAGAATTTTTTTTTTAGATTTTTCATATTATAGAAATAAAGTAGAATCGGAAATAAATCAAAAGAAATTAAATTATATTAAACTCTCATTATTACTATATATTTCTACACAAACTAAGATAAATTTAAATTTAAATCAATTATATTAATTAAGATCCCTAACCTAAAAAAACTAATTAGTTAAACTAACAAAAATTAAAAAAAATTAAAAAAATTAACCAAATCAAAAAAGTATTTCTATTATTAATTTTAAAATTCTAACTTAAAATGATAAAACTAAACTAAATAAATAGATAAATAAAAAACATAGTAATGACTTAAACTAATCAAAGAATTTTTTAATAATCATTTTTTTAAATATTTGAGAAATAACGAACTAATTAAGACAAATTTCCTAAACAACCCGAAAATAACCTAAAACTAACCAAGACAAATTAATTAAGACTTAATCTAAAAAAAACTTATGATAAAAACCCTAAATAAATGGGAAAAAAATCTGATATAGTATTTTTTGGATTTTTTTAATATGTTATAATTATATTACATATGATATTAAAGAATTCTAAAAAATAAATTAATCACTAATTACTCTAAATAACAAAACTATACTAAACTAAAAATAAAATCCTAAAACTCATTATATTTTTGTAATGGTTTTTTTATACAATAAACTATAAGTCCTAAATTTTAAATTAAAACTTAATCAACTAAACTAACGAAAATAAAAATTTAAACTAAACTAAAAATATTTTTTAGATTTTTATATATTAAACTAAAGTTTTTTCAAAATTTTAAACTAAAATTATTTCTAAATAAAAAGACCTGATAAAGTTATACTACTAAAAAAAATATAAATCTAAAATAAATTAATAAATTAATAAACTAAACTAAGTGAGATTAAATTTACCAATTTAAATCCTAATTACTAAAAAAAAACTAAAATTATTAAATAGAAATTTACTAATTAAAATCTAACAAATAAAATTACTAACTAATATATTAAAAGATTCTAAAAAAAAAAACTAAATAAATAAAATTAAAAGACCACGTTATGAAGAGAAGTTTGAGAATGTAGAAAGTATTGAATACTGGACTTACAAAACAAGAATCCAAAACAAACTTAATTTTACTATAACCTAAATCCTAATTTGGAAATAAAACAAAATAAATAAATACCAAAATCAAATGAAAAGAAAACACGCTCATAAACATAGAAACGAAAAAACCTCTTTCTCTTGAATCGCTACTTCCCCGTCGCCTCACTCTCTCTGCGACTTCCTCTCTCAAACTCGTCTTCACTCGCTCTGAATCTCTGTTTTTCTGTAAAAACTCTCCCTTATCCCTTTGCTTATTCGATGATGATGTTTGGTGATACGCGAATGTTGTTGTGATGGGTAGAAACATATGAGTTTGAGTTATGGGAATTGAAAAGGAAGATGTGGGGTTATGATGTTGAAGAAGGAAAGTGGAATTTGCGGTTCTGTTTTGGAATGGTGAATTATGATTTTATTGTTTGAAGAGTGAGTTTGAGACAAAAATGATATGAGGGGAGTTATTGTGTATGCAAATTATTGTGTAAAGAAGAATGGAGGTTTATTTTTTTTTTGGGTTAAATGGTTGAAGATGAAATGGTTTTTGTAGAGTTTTCAATGAGGTTTTTTTTTGTGTTTTTCTTCCATTTTCATTCATGTGGTGGTTTTTGTAGAAAGGTTAGTTGTTGATGTGGTTGTCCTTTTTTAGAAAGATGAAGATCTCTTTTTGTGTTACAGGTTGTGTGGTTATTATTTGTGAAAATTTTGGCATAGAGTGGCATGAAGAGTATAGCAGTGGGCAGAGAAGTGTGTAGTACAGCAGGTATACGTTGGTCTTGGTCAATGCTGCAGTGTTGAGAAAGCAATGGAGGATGGACAATAAAAATTGTTTGGCATGTTGTGGCAAAACTAAAATTAAAATTAACTAAATAGAATACACCATAAAAATAAAATTAACTAAACAAATAAACTAATAAAATAAATTTATTTTAAATCAAATCTAATTAACGAAATTAAATGTAATAATAATAAATAACACTAAATAAAAAAGAACTAATCAATATATACTAATTAAACTAAATTAAAAATACACCAACTAGATTAAAAATGTTAGATTAAATATAAAAATTATACTAATCAAATTACTTTTAAAATTGAACTAAATAAAAGTACACTAGTCACTCTTAAATTAAACCATACTAAAATAAAATTAATTCTAAAATCTAATATTAAAACTTAACTAGAAATTAAAATAAAACAAATAAAATATTAAAAAAAGACAAAATTCTAAAATTAAATTCTCAAAATTAAAAATGAAAATGACATGAAAATATAATAACCGACTAAAAAAAATGCATGATTAATGATTAATGGAATGCTTAATAAAAATGTAAAATGAGTGACTGAAAATCGATATTCCGATAAAAAAATGCGTCAGATGAATGAATTTTTTTTTTAAAAACTCGGTCAAAATTTAGGGTGTGACAATATAGATTTGCATTGAGGAATGTATAAGTCCACTACCGTGCGGTATGGGACGTACGAGGTTGATCGGTCACCTACAATCCCGACGGGGATTATTAACTATGCATGCTAGGCAAGACGAAGTTCTTGGCCTGAATTCTCAGGGACGATCAACTTATAACACCTAGACTCCACGTGAAGTTAGGTGACATAGCTCTTGGTAATTGGGAGTATGTTGGTGGCATGTGGTCTAGTGATATCTGATCTTGGTAAAAGGGATAGATATCATTGACAATGTTTAGTGGCCTATGTCAGCATATAGTTCAAGGATGCATTATAATAAATAGAAATATAATAAATGTAATTATTGGTTGAAGATACGCTTGTTTGAGTAATTATGGTTGTTATATATTATTATTTTACACACTCATTCCCATTTTTAAACTTGTTCATGAATCTTAGCCCTGTATCCTTTTTCTCTTGTATTTTTGGGTTAATTTATAATGTTCAGACGACGAGCTCGGTAGTCCCAGTGGGAAGGATATAAAGTGACGAGGATATGGATTTTCTATGATATCAAGATTGGAGTCTATTAGCGTTGTGTCCAAACGCTTATCGTATCAGTATTACAGTCAATATAAGTGTTAGTCTCATTGGGCGTAAGAGGTCCTTTTCACTATGCTTTCTTTTGATTTCCTTTATGTACTTTTCTTTTAAGTTTTATCTATGTGGCAAGTCCATTAATCTTAACAATGTCAAACTCTATGTAAGATATATTTGTAGCATATGTATGTTTTATTAATTCAGTCTTGTTATGTAAATTTTTCAAATTTTGTGTATTTATATTTAAAGTTTTGTTAGAATTTCACTAATGAGACATAGGCTGTCTCAATACCAGCTAAAGATGATTTGTATTTTGATAGTGGATTCTCTAGACATATGAATGGAATAAAAAAATTGTTGGTTGACATCAAATCTCATTCTACCAGCTATGTAACTTTTAGTGATGGAAGCTAAAGGAGAAATTAAATGTGATAGAAAACTGGAGTGTTCAGGAGTTCCAAATCTTGATGGTGTTTTGCTTGTAAAAGGATTGACTGTTAATCTTATCAGCATCATTCAATTGTGTGATCAAGGTTTTAATGTCAACTTCACCAAGTCTGGGTGTGTGGTTACAAATGAAGATAAGGAAGTGATCATTAGGGGAGTCAGGTCTAGAGATAACTGTTACCTATGGGTCAATCAGGATCCTAGTTACTCATTTGTGTGTTCCTTAGCCAAAGAAGATGAAGTAAAATTGTGGCATTAAAAACTGAGTTATCTTCATCTAAGAGGGATGAAAAGGGTTATATCTATGGATGTTGTAAGAGGAATTTCAAAGATTCAGATTGATGAAGGAAAAGTGTGTGGTGAATGTAAAGTGGGCAAGAAAACTAAGATGTCACATACGAATATTTGACATCTTACTACCTCTAAAGTTTTTGAGTTGTTACACATGGACTTGGTGGGTCTCATGCAGGTGGAAAGCCTTGGTGGTAATAGGTATGTGTATGTGGTGGTGGATGACTACTCAAGGTTCACTTGGATAAATTTTATCAAAGAGAAATCTGATGTCTTTGATGTGTTCAAGGATCTTTGTCAAGGACTTCAGAGGGAAAAGCAGAGTTGTGTTATCAGAATTAGAAGTGACCATGGGAAGGAATTTGAGAACCAAAAGTTTATTGGATTTTGCTCATCTGAATGAATCAACCATGAATTTTCTTATCCCGTTACCCCTAAGCAAAATGGAGTTATGGAAAGGAAGAATAAAACTATTCAAGAATCAACAAGAGCCATGATTCATGCCAAGAGACTTCCTATTCATTTCTGGGCTGAAGCTACGAATACTATTTTCTACGTTCATAATAGATTCACTTTTAGAAAGGGAACTCCTACTACTCTCTATGAGATAAGAAATGGAATAAAACCTACTTTCAAATACTTTCATGTGTTTTGTAGTAAGTGTTATATTATGGCAGATAGAGAACAAATAAGAAAGATGGATCCCAAAAGTGATGAAGGCATATTTCTAGGTTACTATACTAACAGAGCTTATAGAGTCTTCAACTCTAGAATAAGAGTCATGATGGAATCCATAAATGTGATTATTGATGATCTACATCAAGAAGCTGATGTCATAGATGATGTTGGAACATTATTTGATACTCCAGCTAAAGTTACTGATAAAGAGGGTGATCCCAATCCATTTATATCAGAATATGAATCATAACCAACAAACAAGGGACCCTCCATCAGAATCCAGAAAGATCATCCTAAAGATCTTATTATAGGTGATCTTAACGGTGGAGTTGTTACTAGATCAAGGGATATCATTTCAAACTCTTGTTTTGTGTCAAAGGTTGAACCTAAGAATGTTAAGAAAGCCTTGACTGATGAATTATGGATTAATTTTATGCAAGATGAGTTATAACAGTTCAAAAGGAATCAAGTGTGGGAACTAGTTCCAAGACCTGAAGGAATCAATGTGATTGGTACTAAATGGGTTTACAAGAATAAGTCAGATGAACAAGGAGTGGTAACCAGGAATAAAGGTAGACTGGTTGCTCAAGGATACACTCAAGTTGAAGGTATTGATTTTGATGAGACTTTTGCTCCTCTTTCTAGACTTGAATCAATAAGATTACTATTGGGAGTTGCTTACATTCTGAAGTTCAAACTGTTCCAAATGGATGTGAAAAGCGCCTTTTTGAATACATATTTGAATGAGGAAGTTTATATGGAACAAACTAAAGGCTTTGTTGATCCAAACCTTCTTGATCATGTTTACAAATTGAGAAAGGATCTTTATGGATTGAAACAAGCTCCTAGGGCTTGGTATGAGAGATTGACATAGTTTCTCATCAAGAATGGATACATGAAAGAAGGCATAAATGAGATTCTCTTTGTCAAATATGAAGAAGGAAAGATAATGATTGCTCATATTTATGTGGATGATATAGTTTTTGGTGGGATATCAGATAAGATGGTTAAAAATTTTGTCATACAAATGCAGTCTGAATTTGAAATGAGTCTGGAGAGTCAAAGAAGTTTGGAATGGAGAGTTATAGTCACAAAAGAACACCTTCTCCCACTCATCTAAAGATGTCTAAAGATGAAAAAGGTGTAAGTGTTGATCAAAGTTTATATAGAAGCATGATAGGAAGTTTGATGTATCTCACAGCTAGCAGGCCATATATTGCTTTTGTTATTGGAGTGTATGTTAGATATCAAACAAAACCCAAATTCAGTCACATAAATCAAGTCAAAAGGATTCTAAAATATGTGAATGGAACTTGTGACTATGGGATGTTGTATTCTCATGGTTGTGATCCTATATATCTTATCTGGATATTGTGATGTTGATTGGGATGGAAATGAAGATGATAGAAAAATTACATTTGGATGGTGCTTCTTTGTAGGGAACAATCTCATATCCTGGTTTAGCAAGAAGCAAAATTGTATTTCTTTATCTACTGCAAAGGCTGAGTACATAGCAGTTGGTAGTAGTTGTTCTCAGCTTGTTTGGATGAAACAAATGTTGTCTGAGTATAATGTCACACAGGATATCATGACATTATATTGTGACTATTGTACCCCAAAAATTTCTCTCACATCTTCAAGACAATATTTCTTAAGAGGTCTTCTAATTATCATAGGATTCTCAATTGCTCAAAGGAATTCCAAGTTTCATCGGACTAAGCCTCCTTCTAAGCAACAGATCTTAAACTAGGGTTTTGAGTTCTCAAAGAAAATTGGACTTCCAAAGCCTAAAGTGGAATTCATGGTATCCCATATACTTCAAAGGATCCCCATGTCAAGTTTCAAGGATTTCCCTACAAATTTGGTCAGTTAGATGCTTAGATGATCCAAAAATCAGTTGACTTGGTCAAAAAGTCAACTGTGGTCAACATACAGTCAAACTTCAAGATTTTTGGTCAACATCAAGATTATGAAGTAAGGTTCATAATTTGATCAAGGGTTGATCATGATTCATCAAGGGAACCTCATAATCATCAAGAATCAAGAGTTACTAAATTAGGGTTTTGTGTAGGAAAAGTCAATTGTACTTTGACCAACCCTAACTTTCACATGCTTCATCAAAAATTTCCCATCCAAAGCTCATTTTGAAGGAAATTAAATCCCCTAAAACTTTGTGCCTCACAAGCCAAGGCCAAAAATGCTTCATTTGAGATATATGAGTCAAGACAACAAAAAGTCAACAAAAAGTCAACATTTCCAAAAGCTCATAACTTAAAAATGGAAGATCAAATGCACATGGGACCAAAAGGAGTAGTTAGAGGACACTCTAAGCCTTCTAAAAAGTCCTAGAACACATACATGGGATAAAAAATGAGATAGTTATGCATTCTTGAAGTTGGGAAATTTTGAGGAGGTGTATGAAGCAAAAATGGCCAAAACTCAAGTTTCTTCCAAATGGGCCCATATTTTTCCAATCAAAAATCAATTATAAGATCATGCACGACCCATAGATCATAATATCTGATTTTTTTATATTTATTTTATATTATGTTGGATTTATTTCATTTAAATTCAATTTTAAATAAGATAAATATTGAAAAATCAAATATTTGATCCTAGGTCTATTTTGAGATCAAATATTTGATGTTTATGATGATTGTAAGTGTGAAAATTCGTGAAAGATCAAAAGAGTATGATTTCATCTAATTTTTTGACCAAATTGGAAACATCTTTTCTTCATCCTCAAGTAACCTCTCAATCCATCACAAAAGCCCAAAATCTGACCTAAATTACACCCTCTATAAATACCTATCATCTCCACAAGTCAAGAGGAGGAAATTTTTGATCAAAGAGAGCATACAAAACTTCAAAAAACTCAAGAGTAATTTGGATTGAGTTTTAGGGTTGCAGCCATTCTCAAGGAGATTTGAAGGTCCAAGAACATTCCTTAGACTCTTCTGAAGGCGTACCAATCATCACATTGCTCCAAAACCTCATAAAACGCCATAACCGAATTTGCTTTTTTTTGGTTTTTTTCAAATTTTCGATTTCATATTTATATGCATGATACATCTAATCTCTTTGTATATTTGTGTTTTGTATGATGTGAGCAAGATATCTGGCCGATCGAATTGAAGTTTAGGGCACCATGGAGAACTAAACTGTTGGTTAATCTGCTGTAATTTGTTTCCGCCGATACTTTGAAGGCTGCAACAGTGATAAGAATTTTAGTCTGACAAATAAGTCAGGTAAGTGTTACTGTTTCGATTTACTTAGATTTATTTTCCAGAAGTTCAGAAAAAAAATCAAAGAACAATACTCTTTTAGAATAGAATCCTAAACGATTTCGACCCTCAAAATTGCAAATTCCTCTTTTTTCTATTTTATTTGATTTATTTTCACTATCCATATTTTCAAAGAAATATGGAAAAAAATTGTGCGCTCTTTATTTGATTTTATTTGATTTTTAGCATCGTTTTAATATTTTTTAGATTTTATTTTAATCGCTTTTCTTATTTTCCATTATTTTAAAATCTGCAGTGATTTTATCTGACTCTGTTTATTTATTTTTTTATTCTTCTAATAGCATGATAAAAAACATATCCTCCTCTCATCTCAAAGACTCAATATTCTTCCGATCTTTTCATTTCGATTATTTTACAATTTATAAAGATAATGTAACTGTCAAAGCCTTGTAATAATTAGGTTTAATTTTCCGCATTTTAATTTTCTGCAATCCCCCTAAAAGACAAATGTACCCCCTCCCATGATATAATAGCCTAGGACATTTACTTTTCTACTTTTATTTTCTGCAAAATATAACTGTGTGGTTAGTAAATTAGGGTGTGCAAAGACTTGTATGCTGAACTAATTCGACCTAGCCCACTAAATCCACAAGATAAAATATCTGAAATTAATATTCACAAACGTAAGTCGATCGTTTTACGATTTCCATCTGTACCTCCTAGGGTTTCCCCTCTTGGTTGCCTTATGAAAATATGGCCAAGTCCCTCGAACGTGGGGGTATCTTAGTAAAGTTGCCTACGAACAATATCATCAAGTCCCTTCAAGATAAAAGATCATAGTCCCTTTGAGTTGCCTACGAATAAATGTTCTTGCCCATCGATGACCCTACGGAAAAATGATGATAGTCCATTCGAATAACTAAGATACCCCTACAAGGTTGCCTTCTATGACCAAACGATAACCCTACGTTTGTCCCTTTAAACATTCAAGGTAAAGACTACTTACTCACTAAAAGTAAGGATAGTCCTACCCTTAAATGAAATAAATAACAAGAAATACCTTACAAACTTAGGGTAAGTAGTTCTTAAGTACTTGCTCACTTTTTCAAAATACTCTTTACACCCCACTTTTCAAACATTATCAAAACTAAACACTTTGTATACATCCATACGAGTATCATTGCAAAGTTAAAGACTTATGAAAATATTTTCTAATCACACACTACACAATTTTATAAACAAAGTAAAGTGAGCTAAGTAGTTAAGAGCTCGTGGATACCATGGATACAAAGGGTGCTAATACCTTCCCTTTGTCTAACTTACCCCCCAAACTCAAATCTATTTATAAAAAGGTTTTTCCTGTTCTTTTATTCCTTTTCCTTATTGGATAAAATAAAAGTCGGTGGCGACTCCTTCTATCCGCAACATAGTTTTTGGGAGAAAAAAAACGCCCAAGTCAGTTCTCCCACCGTGTTAAAAACTGGCGACTCTGCTGGGGATGTACTAAGTAAAAGAGAGGTTACCTTAGGATTAAATCACTATACTTGTTTGAATTATTTGCTTTATCTTTAAGGTCTTGTTGTGGTGTTACTGTGAGAAAGATCCTAACCCGGATCTAGTGTACCTTAGCTAAGTAGCAATAGACCAAGGAAATTGTACGACGTATACCAATATGGTTGATCTGGTGGCTACAGTTAGTGTGACATCTTGGTTGGTTCTGATGTTCCTTAAGTAAGTTGAGGATAACATGAGGCTGCCATATGTTGTCATTAACACTAACTTACTTTTAGAACCCTAATTGACCCATCTTGGCCTTTAGAAAGTAGTGAGATAACCGACTTTGGTGAATTCTAAAGTTGGTTGATACTCGATGCTACACTTATTGAGATTCTAATCTTGGGGAGTTTTGGTTGGAAAGTTAGTTGCCATACTGAACAACAACATTTGATAAGAATCGGTGATATTGAGATCCCTTAGAACCCGATTATTATTGCTAGGACAGGATGAACCAACTAAACTTCAGTGGGAAAGGTACTTACCTATGGACTTCATGCAAGCCTTCAAACCTAGGGCTATTGTGTGATTTGTTTGTGTGTGCCACTTATTTGTGTATGAATATAACATCATAACATCATGACATCATAAGCATAACATTCTCACTAACCATTTCAAGGACCAACGTATTTATCTTTGTTCTTTGATGCAGGTTATGGCTTCCACTCGTAGGAACACTATCCAGGTCAACTTTGTAAGGATACCTTCCAAGCTTAAAGAATTGGTCTCCATAGTTCCTGAGAGTTCTCAATTCATAAAAATCATGGTCATCTACTGGATTTGGTTACCTCAGGGTTTAATGAAGACATGATGAGTGTTTTGTTCTAGTTCTTTGACCCTAAACATCATTGCTTCACATTTCCTGATTATCAGCTGGTGCCCACAATGGAAGAATTCTCCAAATTACCTGGTGTGCCTATCCTTGATCAGAAACCATTCACAAGCTTAGAGAAAGAGCCTAAACTAAAAATTATTGCAGCAGCCTTACATCTGAAGAAGTCAGACATTTTACTAGAAATAAGGAGCGGAGTTAAGGGTATTCTTGGTAAAGTATTAATAGAGAAAGCTCAGGTGTTCTTGAATGTTATGAGTTACGATTCTTTTGAGGAGATCTTGGCCTTTTTTATTTATGGTTTGGTATTGTTCCCTAATCTGGACCAATTCATAGATGTGAACTCCATTAACATATTTCTGACTCATAATCCTGTGCCTACCTTGCTTGGAGATATCTTACACTTTCTTCACACTCGTACTACGAAGGCGCGAGGAACTCTGATGTGTTGCATACCTCTACTATCAAGGTGGTTTATTTCACACCTTCCTCAATCTGTGATGAAGAATGAACAAGGTTTAACATGGTATAAAAGGATAATGTCACTCTCTCATTCAGATATTCATTGGTGTTCCCAATCTATGGAGAATATTAAAATCATTGACCGTTGTAGAGAGTTCCCTAATGTACCACTCCTTGGCATAAGAGGGGGCATTACCTACAATCCTACTTTAGCACTACGTCAGTTTGGTTATGCTCGAAGTAATGGTCCTCATGATATGATTATTCAAGGCATTGTGTTTGATTATGACAATGATCTTCAAGGTTACCGTCAAAGGTTTATACGAGCTTGGAGCATGGTAAACAAGATCAACAACAATACTTTAGAACCAAAACATTCCATCCCTATGGAACCTTACCTCATATGGGCGTGATCTCGTGCTCAGACTCTTATGATGTCATATCATGTTGTTCTACAAGTAACTATTGAGCAAATTGTTGAAGGAGATGTTCCTTATACCATTCTTCATCCTAACATGCCTACGGATCTGGAAGAGCTGCAGAAATCTTGGATCCAACTGAAGGAGTAAAGGGATACCTTTGAGGTTCAGTTCAAAGCTAGCAAAGAGAAAGTGTTGGAGCTAACAAAGCAACTTCACGAAGAGCGGAACCTCAACACATACCTCAACATAAAGAGGAAGTGTCCATGGGAGACTTGAGTCTCACATGTTTATTTTCTTTGTACCTTTTCTTGTTTTCCTTCATTGTAAGCCCAATGGGCAATTATATTTTAAAACTTACTAATGAAAGTTTTGTTTTTTGTTTTCCTTTAACAAATTTAAATCCTAAATTGTCCTTGAAAACATTGCATATGCATCTACATACCATACCATTGCATAACAGGTTTTTGCGACAGGTTTCTTATATTTTCGTTGTTTATTTCAGTGGAAATGGCTCTCGAACAGACTGTCAAAGATCTCAAAACCCATAATGCTCAATTTCAAGAAGTGATACTGAATTTGTCCAAGGGGCAAGAAGAGTTGAGAGTCTTCGTCAATAAAATTCAAGACAACGGAGTCGGGAATCTAATCATCACTCAACCTTCGATGAAACAACCTGACTTGGTTGAAAAGAAGATGAGGATAAGAGAAGGAAAGAAACAGGATACTACTGATAGTTCTGCAATTAAATGAGGAATGTCTTATAGGGTTAATCCACCTCAACTCAAGGAATATAGAAGACAGTTTACCAAAATCAACACGCCAATGTAACAAACTTTGCAATGCTTGTTGGAGATGAAGCTAATTACCTTGAAAAATTCTCCTCTGAATCCCAATACTTCCTCTCCCGGCTATAATCCCAATGCAAGGTGTGCATATCACTCCAATTGTCCTAGATATGACACTAATAATTGTTGGGCATTGAGGAATAAAATTCAAGACCTAGTTGACGAAGGAGTTCTCGAGGTTATGCCAGAAGACCAGATTGAGTTCTCCTATCGTCCATCAAACATCAAAGTTGTCGGGCATCCGAAGTGACAAGTTTAGAGGAGGAAGCTTTGAGAACATTTGATTTTTTATATGTAATTTCTTTTGTCAACTTAAACACTTAATATTATGTCAGACTCTTGTTTTTCACGATAATGCATTGCATATGTTTGTCTAGAATTAATCCATTCATTTCACTATATTTAAACTATGCTTCTTACTTCTCTTTTTGTGATATTTAACTCTTGTTAAAACTGTAAGCCTTTAGAGGGAGGATGACGAAGACACTACCATAATTTCATATAGTATACTTTTGAATAGACTATGCTGACGATGTGCAAGCATTTTTTCGATTCCTAAAAAGTGGAGATATAAGGAAGTTAATCCCTAGTCAACCTTTTTGAGCCTATGAAGTAGGAGTTTTTATTCTCATGCAAATTAAAACCCTTAATCATAACCTGGGACAGGGTAGTTCCTCGGTTAACTCAATTATGCCAGTTATCCTTTTGTACACAACTAATGAAGGTTCCTTATAATCGTTAAGTTGGACAGTCAATATCTAGCAAAAGAAAAGCTCACTAAGTCAAAACCTATGAAGGAGACTTAGTAAAAAATTGAGACATCCCGTTGACTGTAATCTTGAAATAAACAGTCCAGACAAAAGAAAGGGATGACAAAGTCAAAAGAAAAAGAGGTCACTACAAATCCTCAACAAAAAAAGGAAGATGAATGGCTTTTCAAATAAACTTTTGTCGGTGTTACAATTCCAAACTCTTTTGGAGCCTCAATGCATAAGTTAAATGAACATAGGCCTGAAGAACATCACAAAGAATGGGTTGGGTACAAATAAAATTTGAGCCTTTATCATTTGTTTCTTAAACCGTGAACCAAGCCATGTTACAACCCTTTAAAAGTCCTAACTGAAGCACAGTTAGTTTGAAAACGTAGTGCTACAAAAAGGTATCCTGACTCCTTTAAGGCTTATTATAAATCTGGAGTTAATATCACAGTTTTTACAAACATTATTTTGCTAAAATAATTCTTTTTCAAAACTTCAAGACAAACATAAGCGTTGCATTTTGAATATCATTGTTTGCATATAACTAAGTGTTTAACAGTAAAAAATCTTACATGATTAACATTCAATAAACCAAAGTCCTCCCGACAGACAAAGTTTCTTCCTGGGCCTGACTCAGTTGGATCAAACAATGTATACAAGGGGCATGGTCATTATCTTCCACTCAAGGGGGCATGCCATTTGGGGAAGGTCTCCTCATTTGAATTCCCAGGAGTAGCATTACCAAGTTCACGATGCCATGGGCATATTATTGTGGGGCATTTGTTTTATTTCTATTGAGGTAGCCCTTTTCAAATACTTCCATTCTAGGAACAATCATCCTCAGTTAGGGGAAATGCTCTCTTTTCAAATCTAACCAGATCAAAGTTAGTTGCAAGATCCTTAACCATTACCCAGGGCGTAAACGATCCATCGTAGGGGTAAAATACATTCCTCTCATTACATTGCCTTGATACTGTATTTTCAGCATAAGCCATTGTGCAAATTAATTGTCTATGCCAATAGTATTAGATGGTGTTAGTATCATGTCTTCAGATTCAGTCATGATAATTCCTAGAAAATTACTCGGGGAAGTCAAGAATAACAGATATTCTGAAGCCATTGATTATTTTGAATGAATGTATGCTTTTGAATATGATTGATGTTTACCAAAATGCATAAAATTACAATAACAATATCTACTAAGGACCCTCGGAGGTAGTAATCCCTAACAAAGTTCACATCCAACAGATTTTCACAGATTCATCCCCATAGAGTGATCATTACATATTTATTTTAGCGAAGTATTCCAAGTAGTCTCTTGTACTTCCAGCTCTACAAAGTCTCATACATATTTCTCTCAAGCCTGATATCCTCCGAAGAATTGACACTTGGTCGGATATGTCCCTCAGGGGAATTTCCATTTCTTTTATCCCCAGTCAGGGTATTTAGGAATCTAATTTTTCAATAAAAAGTATGACGAACGGAAATCGAAAGGTCCTAGGTATAATATTATGAAACAAGACAGGAATGATGTATTCATATTTCTCAACAACAAATCAGGATTTATTTTCCCTAGCCAACAATTGTTACATGAAGATACTAGTGTGCTTCAACTACATAATTCATACATACATCATTTACATCATATCATGCCATACACATCCATAACGCATACGACATTCTCATTCACATTAAGAACATTATGTCATACATGCATACATCAAATAATCTTGCATAAACTAACTTTTCCTTTTCAAGATAGTTCGCAATCAGATAAACATTACCATCTCCTTGAGACAGTTCAGAGATGATCTAATCGAAGATCTAGTGTTGATGCTTAGTGCATGATGCTTTTCTCTCCAGAGACAATACGAAGACGATCTATACGAAGATCTAGTCCTGGTACTTAGTGCTGACATTTTCCTGAGACAGTTCAGAGACGATCTAAACGAAGATCTAGTGCTGATGCTTAGTACTAATGCTTTTCTTTCTAGAGACAGTACGAAGATGATCTATACGAAGATCTAGTCCTAGTACTTAGTGCTGAAACTCTCCTGAGACAGTTCAGAGACGATCTAAATGAAGATCTAGTGCTGATACTTAGTGCAGGATGTTGTCCAGAAGAAATTCAGAGATAATCAAAACGAAGATTTAATTCTGATGCTTAATTCAAGAAATTGTCCTTGAGACAGTTCAAAGACGATCTACACGAAGATCTAGGGCTGATATTTAATGCAGGATACTTTCCAGAAGCAATTCAGAGATAATCGAAACGAAGATTTAGTTCTGATGCTTAATTCAAGATATTTTCCTAGAAACAGTTTAGAGACGATTGAGACGAAGATCTAGTGCTCATACATAGTTCAGAGTATCGTTTCCCCCCAGAGACAGTTCAGAGACGATCTAAACAAAGATCTAGTGCTGATACTTAGTTCAGATATGCTACAGAGACAATTTAGAGATGGTCTAACCGAAGATCTAGTATTGATACTTAGTTCAGTAACAACATTCAGATAAAGTCAAATGTAGACACATTCTGATACTCCTATCAACAGATACTTTGGATGGCATCTATAAGCCCATCTCTAAATACTCTTAATGGCATCTCTAATCCCATTCAAGCATTACAATCAACCAACAATATAACTTTGTGCACCGACGAGTGCACATTTTTGGGCTTAAATGTTCAATCCTCTTCCACCTTCAAGTCACAAATAGCGTACATGCCAATCTAACTCCTCAGGTTTCATAAAATTGAACAAGGGAAGTTGTTGTACCCCAAAATTTTCCCTCACATATTCAATACAATATGTCTCAAGAGGTCTTCTAATGATCACAAGATTCTCAATTGCTCAAAGGAATTCCAGGTTTCATCAGACTAAGCCTCCTTCTAAGCAACGGATCTTAAACTAGGGTTCTAAATTCTCAAATAAAACTGGACTTCCAAAGGCTCAACTGGACTTCATGGTATCCCACATACTTCAGAGGATCATCATGCCAAGTTTCAAGGCTTTCTTTACAAGTTTGGTCAGTCAGATGCTGAGATGTTCCAAAAATCAGTTAACTTGGTCAAAAAGTCAACTGTGGTCAACATACAGTCAAACTTCAAGGTTTTTGGTTAACATCAAGATTATTAAGTAATATTCATCATTTGATCAAGGGTTGATCATGATTCATCAAGGGAACCTCAGAATCATCAAGAATCAGGAGTTACTAAATTAGGGTTTTGTGCAGGAAAACTCAATAGTACTTTGACCAACCATAACTTTCACATGTTTCACCAAACATTTCTCATCCAAATCTCATTTTGAAGGAAATTCATTTCCCTACAACTTTGTATCTCACAAGCCAAGACCAAAAATACTTCATTTGAGAGATATGAGCCAAGACATTATAGTTCCTTTGAAAAGTCAACAAAAAGTCAACTTTTTCAAAAGCTCATAACTTAAAAATGGAAAATAAAATGGACATGTGACCAAAAGGATTAGTTAGAGTACACTCTAATCTTTCTAAAAAGTCCTAGAACACATACATGGGATAAAAATTGAGACAATTATGCATTGTTGAAGTTGGGCAATTTTTAGGAGGTGTATGAAGTAAAAATGGTCAAAACTCAAGTTTCTTCCAAATGGACCCATATTTTTCCAATCAAAACTCAATTATAAGATCATGCACAACCCATAGATCACAATATCTGATTTTTTATATTTATTTTATATTATGTTGGATTTATTTCATTTAAATTCAATTTTAAATAAGATAAATATTGAAAAATCAAATATTTGATCCTAGGTCTATTTTAAGATCAAATATTTGATGTTTATGATGATTGTAAGTGTGCAAATTCGTGCAAGACCAAAAGAGTATGATTTCATCTCATTTTTTGACCAAATTGGAAACATATTTTCTTCATCCTCAAGTAACCTCTCAATCCATCACAAAAGCCCAAAATCTGGACCTAAATTACACCCTATATAAATACTTATCATCTCCACAAGTCAAGAGGAGGAAATTTTTGATCAAAGAGAGCATACAAAACTTCAAAAAACTCAAGAGTAAGTTGGATTCAGTTTTAGGGTTGCAACCATTCTCAAGGAGGTTTGAAGGTCCAAGAACATTCCTTAGACTCTTCTGAAGGTGTACCAATCATCACATTGCTCCAAAACCTCATAAAACGCCATAACTGAATTTGTTTTTTTTTGTTGGTTTTTTTTCAATTTTTTGATTTCATATTTCTATGCATGATACATATAATCTCTTTGTATATTTGTGTTTTGTAAGATGTGAGCAAGCTATCTGAGCGATCGAATTGAAGTTTAGGGGACCATGGAGAACTAAACTGCTGGTTAATCAGTTGTAATCCGTTTCCGCCTATACTTTGAAGCCTGTAGCAGTGATAAGAATTTCAGTCTGACAGGTAAGTCAGGTAAGTGCTACTGTTTCGATTTATTTGATTCATTTTATATTTCACAAATTCCTCTGTTTTCTATTTTATTTGATTTATTTTATATTTTCATATTTTCAAAAAAATCTGGAAAAAAAATTGTGCGCTCTTTATTTGATTTTATTAGATTTTTAGCATCGTTTTAATATTTTTTTTAGATTTTATTTTAATCGCTTTTCTTATTCTCCATTATTTTAAAATCTGGAGTGATTTTATCTGACTCTATTTTTTTTATTCTTCTAATAGCATAATAAAAAACATATCCTCCTCTCATATCAAAGACTCAATATTCTTCCGATCTTTTCGTTACGATTATTTTACAATTTATAAAGATAATGTAACTGCTAAAGCCTTGTAATAATTATGTTTAATTTTCCGCATTTTAATTATCTGCAATCCCCCTAAAAGACAAATGTACCCCCTCCCATGATATAAAAGCCTAGGACATTTATTTTTCTGCTTTTATTTTCTGCAAAATATAACTGCGTGGTTAGTAAATTAGGGTGTGCAAAGACTTGTATGCTTAACTAATTCGACCTAGCCCACTAAATCCACAAGAAAAAATATCTGAAATTAATATTCACAGACGTAAGTCGATCATTTTACGATTGCCATCTGCACCTCTTTGTGTTTCCCCTCTTGGTTGCCTTACAAAAATATGATCAAGTCCCTCGAACGTGGGGGTATCTTAGTAAAGTTGCCTACGAACAATATCATCAAGTCCCTTCAAGATAAAAGATCATAGTCCCTTCGAGTTGACTACGAATAAATGATCTCGTCCCTCGATGACCCTACGGAAAAATGATGATAGTCCCTTTTAATTACTAAGATATCCCTACAAGGTTGCCTTCTATGACCATATGATGACCTTACGCCTGTCCCTTTAAACATCTAAGGTAAAAACTGCTTACTCACTAAAAGTAAGGACAGTCCTACCCTTAAGGAAATAAATAACAAGAAAGACCTTACAAACTTAGGGTAAGTAGTTCTTAAGTACTTTCTCACTTTTTCAAAATACTCTTTACACCCCACTTTTCAAACATTTTCAAAACTAAACACTTTGTATACATCCATACGAGGATCATTGCAAAGTTAAAGAGTTATGAAAATATTTTCTAATCACACACTACACAATTTTACAAACAAAGTAAAGTGAGCTAAGTAGTTAATAGCCCATAGATAACCATGGATACAAAGGGTGATAACACCTTCCATTTGTATAACTTACTCCCCGAACTCAAATCTTTTTAAAAAAGGTCTTTCTTGTTCTTTTATTCTTTTTTCTTATTGGATAAAATAAAAGTCGGTGGTGACTCTTGCTATCCGCAACATAGTTTTTGGAAACAAAAACGCCCAAGTTAGTTCTCCCACCGTGTTACAGTGACAGTCTAAGTGCTATCAACATTTCCAAGAATCCTATTCACCACAACAAGACAAAGCACATTGATATTAGGTATCACTTCATAAGATCTCTTGTTGAAGATAAAGTGATCACATTGTAACATGTTGCCATTGAGATGCAGTTGGCTGATATATTTATAAAGGCTTTGGATGCAAATCAATTTGAAAACCTAAGAGGAAAATTAGGAATATGTCTTTATGAGGGCTTATAGAAATTATTGACATGTGGGAACATTCTTAAGGACATATTTTATTTTCAAGATTTAATACTAATCCAATGGAGGCGTGTAATATGTGAATTCATCATTAATTCTTCTATTCAAGGGAAATACTTTCAAAAGGTTATTATTCCTTATCAAACACGCTACTACACCATATTTCTCACCTAATCTTTCATCTTTCACATTCACACAAGAAATTTTTGCTCTCTCACCAATAACACAATCTGCACAACAATGTCTCAACATCAATCTGGGTCTCCTTCAAAGAAGTAGTCTCCAAAGATTGACTCCACCTATCCTTCTAGGGTTCATTCCATGAACATCTCTGAAGATTTTATTGATGTGGCTCTTCTTAATGTATTTATTCCTTAAGTTCCTAAGGTTTCAAAACCTAGAACTCCACATGCAAGGAGACCGAAACATACCTCTGCATATTCCTCATCTGAATCTAGTACAAGAAAGGGTTATATGCAAATGAAGCTATTGAGAAACTGATTACAAGGATTCTGAATGAAGATCATGTTGTTGATATTTTTTTTTCTTTTGGCTAATCTTCCTGCTCCTCAGAATAGTCAGAAGGATCAAGATAATGATGGTCCAAATGTTGAAACAACTGATGGTACAAATGATGAAATCCCTGTTGATGAGGCTGGTTGTAAACACCCCAAATTTGCCCTCACCCATTCACACCATGGCTTGTGATCATTCTCATATGCATAAACACAATCATATCATCTCACATCTCATTTTGGATTCACTGCATTGGTCCTAAGTCATCTGCACCTAGGGTTTGTGATCTGAGCAATCCCAAAGCTTCTTGAGCCACTCCAAAGGCAACCAATCACTTCAAAGGGATCCATATGTGTTCTTATATCATATTACATCCTCTCAAAGTCAAGATTTCAAAAGAATCACAAGAACTGGGTTTGGAATGGATGCAGAGCCAGGTTTGACTGCACAGTTGACCTAAAATTAGGGTTTTGGTTTCAGAGGCCATAACTCCAATTTTTTTGGTCATTCTTGTTTCCATTGGTCTCTATATGGTATAGGGAGTATGCATATCAATTTTCATGAAGAAATTCCATGGGGAAGTCATCTGATCAAGGGTTGACTTTCTGGACAAGTCAGTGTAAAATCAGGGCATCTGAGGCCCCCAATGACCCAACCAATGGTTGATCTTCATCATTTTGAGTGCATATGGTCTTTATTTGATCATGGAAGAAGGTTGAAGTTCACAAAAATCAAGAATTTGGAGTTTTTGCAAATGTTGACTTTTTGGGGTATAGTTGACTTTTCAAGAATGTGTCATTTTAGGTCATTTTTCAAGCCTTGATTCTTGATCCAAAAATGCTTCAAATGGAAAAACTTTGGTCATGAAAGTTGTAGAATACATTTTTCCCTTTTCAAAAAGTACAAGAACATGATCAAATTCTTCTTGGATCAAAAGTTATGGTGTGTCAAAGTTGGCTAAAATCATTGATTTTCAAGACATGCCTCAAATGTGAATTTTGCAAAATCATGAACCAAGGCTTTTTGTAACTTCTAGTTGGCATCAAACCATGACACAAACATTCTATAAGCCCTAAAAATCAGAATTGGACCAAAGATCACATGTTTGTAGTTTGTGTAACAAGACTTTTTTCATGAAGTTCCAAAAAGTAACAACTTGCAAAACTCATGATCACACTTCACCAACTTGATGCATTGGATGCTGAACCTTGCTAGCCCTATCACTTCATCTTGCTGTGCAGCCCATGCCTCTTGTACCAAGCTAGAGCTCAAGCCATGCCTTCCTTACACAAAGTGGACTTTTTTGCAAAAGCAAACTTACCAATCAATAGAGGCCAGGTCACATCATCTGACCTATAGGATTAAAATATACTATCCAAATGCAGGCCATTTCATATACCAAGCCAAGCTGAAACATGCCCTAACAAAACATACTCAAACTCACTCCATTTTGCATCTCTCTTCGAAACTCTCTGCCCAGCTGTCGCTCCCGAAGATTTGCATCCAGGTACAAGCGCGAACGGTCGGCGAGAGGGATCAGTGAGAACACACAGCCGTGAACTCACTGGAGATGAAAAGAGTCGCCAGCTGGGCATTTTTATCCCGGAGGAAAGGTAATGCTGTATAGACCTAAGAAGAGATGGATAAGACGGTTGCGAACCAGAGAGACTGAGAAAGGGGGTTGGTTACAACCTGGGAAGGTATTAGCACCCAGATTGTCCGTCGTACTCGACGGGATCCACGCTTGAAAGATTTGTGTTTTAAAGGGGTAGTGTCAGTGCAATTTGTGTGTAAAAGAGCTGGAAAAGAATGTACAGGTGTCAGTGTAGGAGAAGTGAAGTGTATAAATGTACAGTGTCAGTGTAAGGACAGGAGTAAGATGCTCATGATAATGAGGCTAAAGAATAAAGCTGGAAGGAGGGGGGATGTACAGAGACTTTTGTTCGATAACTGTTAAGTTATGCCTACGTATCCTCTCGTGCAATGAGGAAGTCAGAACACCGTAGTTCGACCCAAAGAGACTGAAAGATGAATTGACTTGATGAACTGCCTGCTTGTCTATGCTCAAGTGTATGACCTGTCTGGCTCAGGTGCAAACTGTCTTGCATTAGACGGAAGAAGCAAGTTCTCGTTTATGAGTGAATGAGATGAGAAAAGAATCCCGGAGGAGACGATTATTGTTTATTTTTGCATTTTTCAGTCTTTTATTGCTTTTGAAAGTTTGTCGTAAGATAATGAGCTTAAGCCTAAACCAATGGATTTAGTAAACTCATCACATCTTCCCTCTGATTAGGGGTAATGAGAATACCTTAAGTGTGAAGTCATATTCTCACACTTAATCACCTTTGATGCAGGATTAAGATCATTAACCTACTTGTGATTATTTAGATGTTTTTGTGGTTTTTGTTTAGTGTTAAGTAATGAGGTTAAGCCATAATCAGGGATTAAACAGACTCATTACACCATCCTAATAGAAGGATAATAGATGAGACTGTTTAAGCTGAGGAAAGCTCCTCAACTTAATCCATGATTAGGGATTAAACCCATGACAAAACAAGCCTTTGATTAAGTGGATTTTATTTAATGATATGGTGATGAAGTGATTTTTATGATTTGTAAGACAACTTGAGGGGGACTTGTCCATTAACACTAGGGTTAGTCCTTCTTAACCACTTAAGGAAGAATTAGAACCCTAATGCAAGGCCCAAGTTACAAGTGTGATGTCTTGATATTTATTAAGTGGATTGATTAAGAGATTTAAACACATTAAGGGTTTAACACTTAGGATTAAAGTTATACACTCCATCCTAAGAGAAGGATGCAGGCATAAGCTTAATCACAAAGCCTTAAAGCCTTTAGGGTTTAGTCCCTGATTATGAGGTGAGAAGAGAAGACTCAAAGAGACACAAAGGTAAAACTAAGAGGGGAGACTAATCAAAACCCTAATCATTGTCATGCTTGGTTGTTCCTAAGGTTTGTTAGGTTTAAACAAGAACAATCTTCAATGGAACCACCAGGAAGCAGATGAACAGGATCAAGAGAAGCAAAGTGACTTGCTTCATTCAAGAAGTCAAGTCACTTGAAGAAAGAAAGTAAGAAGAACAAGAATGAGCAAGCTCAAACTCAAACACAAACAAAAATGCAGCAATGGATGCAAGGGAGATGAAAAGAAAAGATATGAGAAGTGAAGGCAAATTCACTTCTCAGCATCACTTACCACCTGAAATGTTAGGAAAGAAATGCAATGCAATGCCAAATGAGATGAAGTGATATGATGAAAAACAAAACCAGAAGCATGTTGATGATGATAATGATGCTATGAAGTGCTGCAAACAAGAGGCAAGGCATGAGGATGTTCATACAAGATTATGAATGCAAATGATGCAAGTTAAGGAGCATGAATGAACATGAAAAGTTATGAATCATACAAGACAAATGACATGGCAAATATGCAATGCAATGATCAAACATGCTTTCTATATGTCTTAAGATGTCAAATGGATCACAAGAATGCACAAAATGCAAAGACAAGTCATGTTATGCAAGGAAATGCAAGGAGGATGCAAAAGAAAGCCCAAATTAGGGTTCATGGATCAAACATCAAACAAAAACCCAAAACAGAAACAAATCCTAAGATAAAAAATGGAAAATGCTACCCAAAGAAACCCTAAACCTATAATGAACCACTGTCCAAAGGGGGACTCTCAACTCTCAACCAAACTCAAGATATGATTTTTACAAGTTATTAAGGTTTTTTAGGGTTCTTAACAAAAGAAAATGCCAAACAATTAGAAAATGCAAGATCAAATCATGGCCATTTTACCCTAGAAACTACATGCTAAACATAAAACAATGCAAGAAGAATCAATGTCTCAACCTTCTCCAATAGGCAGAAATGAATTTTTGAACTTATGATCAAAATAATGCATAAAAAATGATTTAATTCAATGAAAAATTCTTAAAATGCATCAAGATCAAAAAAGAAATTTGGTTTGAAGGTTGGACAATGTTTCTAAATGTCTTAGAACATTTCATGAATTTTTTTGTAATTTTTAAATACCTAAAAGTATTTTTAATTAATTAATTCCCATTAATCAATTAAAAATAATCTTTTAAATATTTAAAAATACTTTTTTAATGATGAAAAATAAAATAAAAGTGTTTTTGGGTCTTAAAAATTAATAAAACTTTTAAGAAAAAGTTTCATAATTTTTAAGACATTTTTGCTATTTTTAATAAATTATGCAAATAAAATGAAAAGAAAATGAATTAAAATTAAATAAAAGGGAAAGTAATCAGGATGGATGGATGAGATTGATTCTGAGTTCAAAATGGTTGACTGGCGCGTGAATGGAGGGTCCAGATGACTCCTGAGTTAATTAACTTAATTAAAAATTAAATAAACTAATGAGAGAGATTAGGGCTAAGCAGGCTGATCCTGGCCCTTCATTCGCGCGGGGAGTCAACTTTTTCAACGCATCTGATGGCTCACATTCAAATGACAATTAATTATGCAATTAGGGTTTAATTACTCTCAGGTGGCCGGAGAAGACTTCCGGTCGTCTTCTCCGGCCAGCACCTCACCGGGAAACTCACCAACTCCCTTAAAACGTAACGAAAATGAAAACTAAGCACACCAAAATGATCCCCATGACCCCCTGAGCTAAAACCCTAAGTCCAAACAAATTTATTCTTCCTCAAAACCATGAATCGAACAGAACAAGTTTTAGGGCAAACCAGTTTCAGAGTCAAATTAAATGCTTATTTCACCACCATTTCAAAAACCAAAGACATATTCATGACCAGGACAACACAAAGAACAAGTTTGTAACAAGAAAAATGATTTCTGGAAAAATAATTTTCGAGCTACCTGAGATTTGGAGCTTTCAGTTTGAGGACTTTCTGGCCACTTCCTTCAGTGCAAACCACTCCACTTGATCCCCAGAAGATGTTTGAATGCTCAAAAGAAGTTTGAGCTGGCTGGATAGTGAGATTCGAAAGCTCCTGCTCAAGCTTGGTCAGAAATGGCAATGGTGAAATAGAGAGCTTCAGGTCATGGTGAATGGTTGTTTGTGATCCTGAGGATGAATGGAGAAGGTCTGGAGTGTTTGTTTGTGTGTTTGTGGTTTGTGGAAGGAGATTCGATTGAAACTGCAAAATGAAGTGAGAAATGGCAGTGAGATGTTCAGGCTGTTTCAAGCTTGGGTTCTTGGTGCTGGATGGTCTATGGAGCAAGGTGAGTTGAATGGTGAAGATGGTTGAAGTGTTTTCAGGCTGTGGAGAGAAATTCGAAGGCTTATGCAAAATGGAGTGTTTGTGTGAATGTGTTGAATGTGTGAGCTTCAGCCTTGCCTTGTACATGAAATGGCTTGCAAATTGTCCACATAACTCTCTCTCATTGGCCAGTTGATTGGACATGTGCTTTATTGATTGGTAAGTTGCCTTTTGCAAAAAGTCAAGAATTGTGTAAGAGAGGTATGGTGAAGTGCTAGCTTGGTACAAATCCTAGGGGCTGCGCAGCATGGTGTGTGTATGAAGCTAGCTTGGTTCAGCAGCCAATGCCTCAAGTTGGTGAGATGTGATCATGAGTTTTGCAAGTTGTTGCTCTTTGGTTCACATGTGATTCCTTTGCCTAACCAAACATAAACCATAGGCATTCTTGGTCCAAATCTGATTTTCATGACTTAGAGAAAGTTTGTGGACTGGTTTGAAGTGAATTAGAGGCTGCAATATGCATTGGTCCATGACTTTGCAAAATTTCCATTTGAAGCATGCCTTGAAAATCAATGATTTTTGCCAACTTTGCATTGCCATAACTTTTGATCCAAGAAGAGTTTGATCATGTTCTTGTACTTTTTGAAAAGGGAAAGATGAGATCTACAACTTTCATGACCAAAGTTTTTCCATTTGAAGCCTTTTTGGATCAAGAATCATGGCTTGAAAAATGACCTAAAATGATGCATTCTTGAAAAGTCAACTATGCCCAAAAAGTCAACATTTGCAAAAACCCTAAATTCTTGATTTTTATGAACTTAAACCTTCTCCCATGATCAAATAAAGATCATATACACTCAAAATGATGAAGATCACCCATTGGTTGGGTCATTGGGGGCCCCAGATGCCCTGATTTTACACTGACTTGTCTGAAAAGTCAACTCTTGATCAGATGACTTCCCCATGGAATTTCTTCATGAAAATTGATATGCATACTCCCTATACCATATAGAGATCAATGGAAACAAGAATGACCAAAAAATTTGGAGTTATGGCCTCTGAAACCAAAACCCTAATTTTCAGTCAACTGTGCAGTTCATCCTGGCTCTGCATCCACTCAAACCCTAGTTCTTGTGATTCCTCTGCAATTTTGACTTTGAAGAGATGGAATATGACATAAGAACACACATGGACCCCTTTGAGTTGATTAGTGGCCTTTGGAATGGCTCAAGATGCTTTTGGGATTGCTCAGATCACAAACCCTAGGTGCAGATGCTTTAGAAACTAATGCAATGAATCAAAAATGAGATATGAGATGATATGATTGTGTTTATGCATATGAGATGATCACAAGCCATGGTGTGAATGGGTGAGGGCAAATTTGGGGTGTTTACAGCTGCCCCTATTCAAACATGAGTTAGCTGTGCAGGTTGTAAGCGACGGCTTAACAGGCAAACAAGATAACTTGTGGTTGAATACCAAAGACAGTCCAAAATTTGCACTCACAGAATGAAGAAGAAAAGGGCTATAGATTGTAAAAGGAAAACAAAGTATATTGTAAGGTGTGGGCGACGGAGGACGACCGTCGAGCAGAGGACGACTGCTGGGTAAAGAGCAATGACGGGGACGGCCGACATGCTGGGGGAAAGTGCAGAAAATAAAGCAATGACGGGGACGGCCGACATGCTGGGGATAAAAGGTAGAGCTAAGACGGGGACGGCCGACTAGCTGGGAAAACAAGATATCATGATGGGGACGGCCATCAAGATAAAGCGGTAAAACTCTCTGGGGGTTAATGAAACATGACGGGGACGGCCATCAAGTTCATAAAGGTAAAGCAACCAACGATGGGGACGGCCATCGGGCTAAAAGGAAAAGGGACCACGACGGGGACGGCCATCGGGTTAAAGAATAAATGAAATAAACAGATGATGGGGTACGGCCATCAAAGGTGAAGGACGATCACCTAGCAGGGGACGACTGCTCTGTTGGGTATAAAAGAAATATGATGGGGACGGCCATCAAAGGTGGAGGACGACCACCTGGCAGGGTACGGCTGCCGAAAATATCAACGATGGGGACGGCCATCGGATAGAAAAGGTCAACGATGGGGACGGCCATCGGACGAGCATGATGGAGGACGACCATCAAGAAGTGGAGGACGACCACTCAGCAGGGTACGGCTGCTCTCAAGGTTTATCATGACATAGGACGAATGTCAGATAACCAAAATCAACAATGGGGACGGCCATTGGATAAAGTGATGAAGGACGATCATCAAAAGGTGGAGGACGACCACCTAGCAGGGGACGGCTGCTAAAATCAACGATGGGGACGGCCATCGGATGAGCATGATGGAGGACGACCATCAAGAAGTGGAGGACGACCACTCAGCAGGGTACGGCTGCTCTCAAAGGTATCATAACACAGGACGAGTGTTAGATAAAAAGAAAATTTGTTGGTGATCTACTGGGGATAATGTAAACACGGACGAGTGTTTATATCCAAGAAACAAAAGGTATAAGTGTTTGGATGTTGTGTATAGATTAAGGTGCGGACGAGCATCCTTAAGACTATGATACGGACGAGTATCAGGTAGAAACAAGTACTGACACATGTTCAGAGATGATGATACGGACGAGTATCAACGGGTTAACAACGAACACGGACGAGTGTTGCATCTGAAAGAATCCTTCTGGAGAATAATAGACACAGACGAGTATCCATATTCAAGAAGACATAAGTGTTTGACACGGTGTATGGATTAAAGATGCGGGCGAGCATCCTTAAGACTTATGATACGGACGAGCATCATGTAGAAACAAACACTAGACGCAATGTTCTGAGATGATGATACGGACAAGTACCAACTGGTTAACAAAGAACAAGGACTATTGTCGAATCTGTGAGGATATGAGTGATGATGTATACAAGATACGGACGAGTATCTGTATAAGTGTACCATGAGTAGTGAGTATTGTATTGATGATGAGTGTTTTAACTGCTGGGGAAAGTGACACGGACGGGTGTCAAAAGAGAAAAGTATAATATTAACAAGTGTATGGGTTGTAAAAGTGTAAGCGACTGCGCTGGGGAAATGACACGGACGGGTGTCAAGAAAGTGTATATATAAGTATATGTGAGTGCAAAGAGGATGTCTTTGGCTTTTTGCTGGTGATTTGACACGGACGGGTGTCCTGAAGTATCTGTAATACGGGTGATCTTGTTTGTAAAGAGTGTTCAAGCGACTTTACTGGGAAAAATGGCACGGACGGGTGCCGAAAGGTGTACATACTGGTGTTTGTGATTTGTGAGGCAACTGCTTTTGCTGAGACTCTGGTGGGATTTTTGTACAATGATGATGAACAGTTTATTATTCACAAGTGTTACTTCAGAACATGGCTTATGATTATGCTATGCATTTGATTTTTGCCGTAATGCTCCGTATTAGACGGAATGCTACGCTCTGAGGGGATATTATGATGCAAATGCCATGATTATGCAAAGATACCACACTGGGATTCGGATCCCGTTACTGCGAAGATCTCTGGATGATCTGTTTGAAATGGACCTCCCAGCTGGGGATGAGATCATTGGTAGATCTAATGATGTATCTGCTTGGGGATATAGGTCACTGATTGACATCCTTATAATACGGGACCCAGCTGGGGTTTGCAGAAGCTTTTTGTACTCTGTTGTGATTTCTTCGTGCGTTGCTCTTCTGAATAGAGGCTGAAGATTCTGTGGGGATATGATCCCCTGATTTTTGCATTCAGCTGAGGATGAAATGGCAACTCGGCTGGGGAATGGTGAGAGGCAACTCAGCTGGGGAGAGCAACAAGCGGCAACTCAGCTGGGGATAGAGCATTTCAGATGCTGAGATTGAGTGTATGTTGATTTGGCAACTTTGCTGGGGAAATGGGTACTCTCCATTGCCACGCGGAAGATAGACTGAGTTGATAACGATTCGCCAACTTGCCGAGACGTAACCTGCATGCCCCAGGTTGCGTTCTGGATACCTGCAATCCTGCAATGGTAAGGAAACGTACAAAAGGTCCCGAGGTATCCCTTACTGGATTCCGTCATAGGAGCTAAGTACTTTCGAGAGTAAGTATATTCCCTGTAAGCATGTGTTTTTATTTTTAGAGAAAGGCATCTGTACTTATGCAATTGTATTTTTAGAGATATCAGACAACTCTTTGCAAAACATAAATGTAAGAACGAAACATGACCGAAAATCTGATTTTATTAATTCGTATGCCCTGAATTGGCGAGATACAGTCAAAGAAACAAATCCCCTGAAATGAGGAGATTGTTACAAATTGAGAAACAAAAAGCTGGCAGTGTTGGCGACGCTTTGAGGAGCTTCCTCTCCTGCTATGACTCGTATGACAATGACGTTCTTCTCGTCTTGCTTTCTGGAGAGAGTTTATTCTGATTGAAGCTTGATCCTTTGAAGCTTACCAAGTTGTATATAATACAGACGAATTCAGAATGCAGTTGTTCGCTTATTCCCTTATTTTGCATGGATCGCCCTTTCGGGTTTTCAATCCATCAGGATACCCATTTTTGCCTGAGCTGTCCAATGCGGCTTTTCAGCTCAGCGGGTGCACATTTTTTATTCATTTTCCCTTACTTTTGCCCGAGTCTTTTATTCTGTTTTTGACTCGCCGGGATGCCCTATTTTTGCCTGGACTTACATTCTGTTTTTATGTCCAGCGGGTCATTTTATGCGAAGTATTTTTTAACTGCATCTGAATTCACAGGGGACGGGAAATCTTCACCATCCATGGTGCTGAGCATCAGCGCTCCACCAGAGAAAACTTTCTTTACAACGAATGGTCCTTCATAATTTGGAGTCCATTTGCCCCTGTGGTCTGTATGAGGAGGGAGGATTCTTTTCAGCACAAGATCCCCTACTTGGTACTCTCGATGCCTGACTTTCTGATCGAAGGCTCTCTTCATTCTCTTCTGATATAGCTGTCCGTGGCAGATTGCAGCCAATCTTTTCTCTTCGATCAGACTCAGTTGTTCGAATCGGGACCTAACCCATTCTGCTTCGTTCAGCTTGACATCCATTAGTACCCGTAACGAGGGTAGTTCAACTTCAACAGGTAGGACTGCTTCCATACCATATACAAGCTGATACGGTGTTGCCCCAGTGGATGTTCTGATGGATGTGCGGTACCCATGCAAGGCAAACGGTAGCATTTCATGCCAATCTTTGTAGGTGATTACCATCTTCTGCACAATCTTCTTGATATTCTTGTTAGCTGCCTCAACAGCGCCATTCATCTTTGGCCTGTAAGGAGAAGAATTGTGATGTTGGATCTTGAAGTCCCGGCACAGCTCTGCCATCATTTTGTTGTTTAAATTGGAACCATTATCAGTAATGATTCGCTCGGGCACTCCATATCGACAGATGATATCTCTTTTCAGAAATCGGGCTACCACTTGCCTAGTAACATTTGCATATGAGGCTGCTTCAACCCACTTGGTGAAATAGTCGATGGCGACCAGGATGAATCTGTGACCATTTGAAGCAGTTGGCTCAATCTTGCCAATCATATCAATGCCCCACATAGCAAAGGGCCAAGGTGAAGACATGATGTTCAAAGGATTGGGAGGCACATGCACCTTATCTGCATAGATCTGGCATTTGTGGCATTTTCTGGCGTAAGCACAACAGTCTGCATCCATTGTGATCCAGTAATAGCCTGATCTTAACAATTTTTTAGCCATGGCATGCCCTCCAGCATGGGTACCAAAAGAACCTTCGTGCACTTCATGCATCAACAAATCTGCTTCCGTCTTGTCAACACATCTGAGGAGTACCATGTCAAAGTTCCTTTTGTATAAAGACCCGTCAGTGTTCAGAAAGAAACTCCCAGCAAGCCTTCTCAAAGTCTTCCTATCATTGGAAGATGCCCCAGGTGGGTATGTCTGATCCTCCAAGAAGCACTTAATGTCATGGAACCAAGGCTTATCATCTTTTACAACATCCGCTGCAAATACATATGCTGGTCTGTTGAGTCTGGACACTGAAATCTGAGGTATAAAGTTAGCGGCTTGAACTTTGATCATGGATGAAATGGTAGCAAGAGCATCCGCAAACTGATTCTCGTCCCGAGGGATATACTCAAGCTTGACTGTTGTGAAGAAAGTCAATAACCTCCTTGTATAATCCCTGTAAGGTATCAGATGATCTTGGTGGGTATACCATTTTCCGTTGGTTTGATTGACTACCAAAGCTGAATCTCCGAATACGGTCAATGTCTTGATCTTGAGGTCAATGGCTTCCTCAAGACCCATAATGCAAGCTTCGTATTCAGCTTCGTTGTTAGTGCAGTTGAAAGTGAGTTTTGCCGAGAAAGGCATGTGAACTCCTTTTGGTGTAATGAGTACTGCACCAACACCACGGCCATTCATGTTAACAGCCCCATCAAACATCATAGTCCATTCTTCCTCCGGGTCAGGCCCTTCAGTGTGGATAGGCTCTTCATGATCTTTTGCTTTAATGAACATGATGTCCTCATCGGGGAAATCAAACCTCATAGGCTGGTAGTCATCAATGGGTTGCTCAGCAAGATATTCAGATAGTACACTGCCCTTGATGGCTTTCTGAGATGTGTACTGTATATCGTATTCTGTGAGAATCATCTGCCATCTTGCAACCCGTCCGGTAAGAGCTGGCTTCTCAAATATGTACTTAACTGGGTCCATTTTTGAGATCAGTAAGGTAGTGTGGGTCAACATATACTGTCTCAGTCGGCGAGCAGCCCACGCTAAAGCACAGCAAGTTTTCTCGAGCAGTGAATAACGTTGTTCACAGTCGGTAAACTTTTTGCTTAGGTAGTATATTGCATACTCTTTTCGACCAGACTCGTCATGCTGGCCCAGCACACACCCCATTGACTCTTCTAGCACTGTCAAGTACATAATCAGAGGTCTTCCTTCAACTGGCGGCATGAGGATTGGAGGTTCTTGCAGATATTCCTTGATCTTGTCAAAAGCCTTCTGGCAGTCTTCGTTCCACCTGACCGTTTGTTCCTTTCTTAACAACTTAAACAAAGGTTCACAGGTTGCTGTAAGGTGAGATATGAACCGTGAGATGTAGTTCAATCGACCTAAGAACCCTCGAACTTCTTTCTCTGTTTTAGGTGCAGGCATCTCTTGAATAGCTTTGACTTTATCAGGGTCAACTTCAATCCCTTTCTCGCTTACAATAAAGCCCAGCAGCTTACCGGATCGCACCCCGAATGTGCATTTGTTGGGGTTCAGCTTCAGTTGGTACTTCCTCAGACGCTTGAACAACTTCAGCAGATTTACCAGGTGATCTTCTTCTGTAAGGGACTTGGCGATCATATCATCCACATAACATTCTATTTCCTTGTGGATCATATCGTGGAACAATGTCACCATAGCCCGTTGATATGTGGCACCAGCATTCTTCAGTCCGAATGGCATCACTTTGTAACAGAACGTGCCCCAAGGTGTAATGAATGTTGTCTTCTCCATGTCTTCAGGTGACATCTTGATCTGATTATATCCTGAAAATCCATCCATGAAGGAGAATACCGAGAACTGAGCCGTGTTATCCACCAATACATCAATGTGAGGTAATGGGAAGTCATCCTTTGGGCTGGCTCTGTTCAGATCCCGGTAGTCAACACACATTCTTACTTTGCCGTCCTTCTTAGGCACAGGTTCTATGTTAGCAACCCACGGCGGATAGCTAGTCACAGCAAGGAACCCGGCGTCCCATTGCTTTTGTACCTCTTCCTTGATTTTCATAGCCATGTCTGGGCGAGTTCGGCGCAACTTCTGTTTAACTGGCGGGCATTCTTCCCTCAGAGGCAGCTTGTGCACAACAATGTCGGTATCCAACCCTGGCATGTCTTGATACGACCAAGCAAACACATCAACATACTTTTGAAGCAGATCTATCAGTCGTCTCTTCACTGAGTCTCGCAGGCAGGCCCCGATTTTAACTTCTTTCACGTCTTCGTCTGTGCCAAGATTAATCACTTCAATCTCCTCCTGATGAGGAGCAATAACCTTTTCCTCCTGTCTCAACAACCTGGCTAGCTCTTCAGGAAGCTCATATTCTTCATCAACCCCTTCATCAGCTTGATTGATCGGATTGTCAAAGTCATACGATGTCATAGCCGTGCTGTTGTTGGTGCTGTCAGGAAGGCACTCTCTGCAAGGGTTAAGTTTGTTCATTTTAGTGATTGATTTTAATCTTGCTTTAGAAAAAGTGAAATGAAGTTATCATTTTGAAAACACCGCCATTTATTTTTGTACAAAAAGAAAAATGGAAAAACAGTGAGCATAAAAGAAAAAGACTCGTTTGCAAAAAGATGTCTGATATTTCATTAATTTAATCTTGTTTGCACAAAAGTACAGATGGCCCTGATTACAAAATGAGTCTTGTCATCTTGGGCAAGATGCAAGACTTTGATGCATGCTATAAAAATGCAGGAAATAATAATTACTCTGCATGAGTAACTCTTATAATTTCCTGGGAAGACCAGTTCGAGACACTGCTCCCCGGGATCTTCGGACGAATCCAATTCTCCAGATTGCGCTCCTCTTCCAGCTCGCCTTCCAGACAGTTGATAGCATCGGGGGTGAGCATCCCCCCACTGACAAAACCTGGCTCTGCAGCAGCCTTTGCTTGATGTTGAGTTGGTCTGTAACCCAACCCAAATTTGTCCTTCTTCTCCTCCACAGCTAAAACCTTGCCCCAGCCTAGGGCAGTTCCTTCTTCAACAACCTTCCGGGCTTGTTGGTATGATGACATTGGAGTACCAGATACAGCAGATGCTTCATTCGCATTCAAAGCTTCAAACCCCTGGCTCATTGTTTCGTGGATCTCCCCATCCATTTCAATGTACTTATAGGTCGCCAGGTGGCTGACAAAAATGTCCTCCTCTCCACAGATTGTGACAACTTGACCTTCCCACTCAAATTTTAACTTTTGGTGAAGGGTAGACGTTATTGCGCCGGCGGCGTGAATCCAGGGCCTACCCAACAAACAGCTGTAGGCGGGCTGAATGTCCATCACATAAAAGATAGTTTTAAAAGTCTGTGGGCCAATTGTCACAGGCAGCTCAATCTCTCCCAGAACCGATCTCTTCGAACCATCAAAGGCTCGTACCACCAGGTTGCTGGGTCTCAATGCCAATCCATCATATTCTAACTTCACCAGAGCCTTCTTTGGTAAAACATTCAGGGAAGAACCTGTGTCCACCAGCACATGAGAAAGGACAGCTCCTTTGCATTCCATGGTTATGTGCAAGGCTTTGTTGTGGTTGCGGCCATCCACTGTCAGGTCAGAATTGGTAAACCCTAGCCCATTGCTAGCAGTAACATTTCCAACCACGGTTTCCAATTGGTTGACAGTAATCTCCTCAGGCACGTAAGCTGCGTGCAAGACTTTAAGTAGTGCATTCCGATGGGCTTCGGAGCACATAAGCAGTGAGAGGATAGAGATTTTGGATGGCGTTTGGTGAAGTTGATCCACAATTTTGTAGTCACTCTTTTTGATGATTCGCATAAACTCATCAACTTCCTGATCAAATGGAGTTTTCAGGGCTTCTTTGGCAGTTTGATCTTCCTGCACAGGGCTCTTTCCTTTTGCCTTGGCAGCAGCTTCTGCTTCGGCAGTAGGTCTTTGAACTTGTGAGGCGAAGAGACGTCCGCTTCGAGTGAAGCCTCCGCCTCCCCCCACATTATCTACTTGTGGTGCAGGTGTTGATGTTTCCAGAGTGATTCTTTTTCCTTCGCAATACAAGTCAGAGCCATAGTGCCAGGGGATGGCCCTATTGCTTTCATATGGTACTGGTCCAGGCACCGTGACAGTGACCGGACTGATTGCTGCTGCTGAAGGGACTGTTATTGTTTGTGGATCATAAAAGATTGTAACTGGTGCTCTGGCGGGAGCAGCACCTTCTGAATGGTAGGCAGAATTATTTTCAGGATCGTAGAATATGGTAACAGTGGAGACATCTTCATGATTGATTGCTGGTGTTGCAGGAGGTACTGTTGAAAGGACTGTTGTTGCTGTTGATGGAGATTCGAAATGGAATGAAACTGGAGTTGTAGCAGGAGAAACTGTTGAAAACTGATCATTTGGGAGGACAGACGAAGTACTGGTTGATGTTGCTGGTGAGTTGTCGGGAACAATAGTTGCTGTAGTTGTAGGAGGTTCTGAAACCGTTGCTGATGAAGTTGTTGGGTTTGTCGGGAATGATGTAGTGATCTATAGCAGGCCACTCTGAATAAGGCTGTCAATGCCATTCCTCAGGTCCTCACACCCATTCCATGAAATATTACAATAGGGACACCCTAGTTCACATCCCGGAAATATTTGGTTTTCACGGAGTTGAGCCTTGATTTCCACCAATGGTGTCCTGATCTGATCCACACCAGTTATCAAATAAGACGGTTGGTCTTCTTCAATAGCATTAATTCGAGGACCACCATGGTTTGGCATTGGGTTTTTATTGACATTGGGCGGAGGTGCAAAATTCAGAGCCTTGGAGTCTACCAAGTCTTGTACCTTCATATGCAGAGCTCTGCATTTTTCTGTACTGTGACCAGGTGCGTTTGAATGAAAAGCACACCTAGCATTGGAGTCATAGTTTCTTGGTAGACTGTTGGGATCCGGAGGTGCCAACGTTCTTAGCTCAACTAGGTTGAGTTTCAGAAGTTGTGGCAGCAAAGCAGCATACGACATTGGGATCGGGTCGATCACTCTGTTAGCTTGGGATGGCCTCTGTTGGAATGGCCTTTGTTGATTGTTGTTGTTGGAGTTGTTGTTGTTGTAGTTTCTTGGAGGATACTGATTCTGCTGATACTGAGGTTGTTGTTGGAAGTTTTGTTGCGGAGGTTGATAGACTGGCTGTGGATGAGCGGGAGCAGGGATAGTGATTGCTGCTATTGACCTTTGAACATATTGGGGCCTTCCTCTGTGGGTGTGAATGGCATTGGTCTCGCCAGTTCTTCTCGGGCCTGCAAAAGGCTTTCTTGTACTACTGGACGAGCTTGCACCGTTATCAGAGATCTTACCCATTTTTAACAGGCTTTCAATTCTCTCCCCGGCTATAACAACATCTGCAAAGCTGGTAGATGAGAAGGCAGCCAACCTGTCAATATACGTTCCCTGAAGGGTGTTCATGAACATATCTGCCATTTCCCGTTCAGACATAGGTGGTTGAACAGCAGCAGCCAGTT
Organism: Lathyrus aphaca; assembly: GCA_963966055.1. Classification (NCBI taxonomy): domain Eukaryota; kingdom Viridiplantae; phylum Streptophyta; class Magnoliopsida; order Fabales; family Fabaceae; genus Lathyrus; species Lathyrus aphaca. The sequence continues at coordinate 634,162,736 of OZ014519.1, forward strand.
GCCTCTACCTTTGGGCATACTCTCGGAAACTCTCCCTCGAAGACTGTGACATTCCCATTAGGAGGGTCCTGTTGGGTGCCATATCTAGATTATACTGATACTGTCTGATGAAGGCTTCTGCCAGGTCCTTCCAGCATCTTATAGTTGCTCTTGTTAGATGGGAATACCATTCCCTTGATGCTCCAGTCAAGCTATCTTCGAAGTAGAACATCCAAAGTTTCTCATCCATTGTATAGGCCTTCAGCCTTCCCAGAAATGATTGTAGATGAGTCCGGGGGCATGAAGTCCCATTATACTTTTCGAAACAAGGAGGTTTGAACTTATGGGGGATCCTGACCCCGTCTACCAATCCCATGTCCATGACGTCGAAGCCCAAAGAATTTTGAGACTCCAGTGATCTCAACTTCTCAGCTATTTCCTCCAATCGTCTATCATAAGTTTCCTCTCCAGCACCCATTACTGTAAATTGGTCCTCCTGAGGATCTTCTTGAAGTACTCTCCCTGCTGTGGCAGTCCCTTGTATATTGACTGGGATGTTGGCCTCTGGATGGAGATGGGGTCCAAAAACTGGGGGATTGACATGAGGTTGGACCCTCTCGTTGTTACTTGTGCCAGCAGTTCCCACATGGGGCTCCTCTTGATTCCTCCCTTCTACCAAAGTTCTGAGCCTCTCCTGGATTTGAGCTAAGTTGTTCATTACTTCCATGAACTGTGTTATCTGGGTTCTCATCTCCAGCCTTTCGTTGGCCATCTAGTTTCTGACCTCCGTAAGGTCTTGTTGCATCTGGTCCATCTGGATTCTCGGAAGGTTGTTTCTAGTTGGGTACCTGTGTGGCCTGTTGAGAGGAAATACCCGGCGGCGAGCAATAATTCCTGAACATCACAACAGAGGTTAGCAACAACAAAACAAAAACCTACAAAACAAACAAAAGGGTTAGCATGCAATGCAGTTATGCTTATTTGTTCTCAAGGTATCCGGTTTGGCCTTCAGTTTTGACCCTTCCAGACCTTTGAAGATGCTGCTGTTGAAGTTGCTTTTGATGTGAACCCAGATAGAAACCAACACAAATATATTACAAAGGTGAAATAATACAATTTGTTCATTTTACAACACCGGCCCCCTAAGGGGTCAAAATACATCACAAAAAACAAAAGTACATGGAAAAGGAACAACAACAAGCAAATGATCAAACTCCAAGGCCAAACTCATCCTCACGAACTTCCTTGAGAAGTGCTTCGGTCACAGGATCAGCCGGATGCTCCGTAAGATTTCTGATGAGAAGGTTTCTTGTTGCAACAGCTGCAGTCAACTTCCTGTTCTGACTTTGGTCCTTAGACCTCTTCACTCCAGCTCTGATTTCTAGCTCTGATATTTCCTTCTGGGCTGCTGCCAGGGCTTTTTCCATCTGTTCCATCTTGTCCTGAACTCTCTTGTCTTCTAGAGTACGGGCCTCAGTGATCCGGACCCACCTGGCCTGACTCTCTTTCAGATACAAGTCTGTCCTTGCTCTCTGGAACTGGGCCTCTTTACAAGCATTCTTCAGAATCTGCTCACCAGCTTTGGACTTGTTGATATAATCCCCAGACTTTTCAATCTTAGTCAAGTGTTCCACTCTCAACTTCTCCAATCTCTCAATCTCCCTCACACCTTCACTCCTCTCCCTGAGGGTCTTCTGCAAGGCTTGGGTTAACTTCTCATTCCTTTCCTTCAAGCTCTCAAACTCCTCCAAACTGATAGTGGCAGGGGGTGGTGCTGAAGATGACTCAGGCATGTCTTCTATGGTGAAGGGCATTCCAGAGAATTGGGCCCTAGCATGGGACCACTCATAATATTGGACTGATGCCACATTATTGCACTTTCCCAGAATGGTGATTCCCTTGGTTTGAACATGATCCCAGGCCCAGGCAGCCTGCCTAACAACAGCCAAACTAATCTTGTTCTCACAGTAGAGGGTCTCAACCAAGTCTTGTTCCCTAGGAGTATGAACCAGTGCATAGCCTAATTGCCTTCTGAACAGCAGAGGGTTGTAATTGATACTTCCCTTAACTCCTATTAAGGGCACATTGGGAAAGTGCCCACAGCTGGTGATTATATCTCTGCCCTTGGTGCTCTGAGTACACCATCTGATGTCTGCTGAAGTGAGAGTAGTGAGCCTCTTAGCCCAGTTGCTTTGCTGATGAGGATTTAGAAATGCATCTGTCCTGGGTAGATGCCTGAGAAGCCAAGCATGAAATAATGGAGCACAACACCTCACTAACCTCCCCCTCTGCTTCTCATTCTTCTGATGTACTGAGTAATAGAGATCACCCAGCAAAGTTGGCACAGGGTTCTTCAGGATGAACAAGTGGATTGCATTCTTGCTAATGAATCGAGGCTCATCTGCAAACAACACAATTCCATATACACTTAAGGCCAACAGAGCACAAACAGCTTTCCACTCCCCCAGGGAGGCTTTCAGACCAGCTTGAGAAATCAGGAAGTCCAGATGAAATCCAGGGATCCCAGCCTTAGAGGTCATATGCTGTTCAATCAAAACAGGCTCCAGGTGCAAAGCTTTTGCCACCTCTCCATTGCTGGGAAAGACCATTTCAGGGTTGAAAGGGATTTCCCTCTTGATAGGCAGACCAATCAATGATGAGTATTCCTCCAGAAGAGGTCCCAACTGAAAGTCTTGAAAGGTGAAACATCTCAATGGGGGGTCATAGAACTGAATACAGGTATGGATCAGGCTTCTCTGAGATGGGTCCAGATCCATGACCAAGTCAAGTATATCCCCATAACTCTCCCTGAACAAGGGTATGTGATCTGGAGTGATCAGGGTTTGGATCCTCCTGATGTCTGATAAGTCTGGTTGGAAGAAATGATAAGTGATGTTGCTTTTCTTTGGAGCCATGATGCTGAGGACTGAGTAGGATAAGTGCTGATGAAGATGCTGAGGAGTGGGCCACTGGCTGGCTAGTGCAAGTAACTGAGGTATATGGCTGACAGGCTGAAGCAAGTGCTGGTGGAGATAGGTCAAAACTGCAGATGGGGTCAAAACCAAAACCAAAGATGAAGGTGGATACCCTGAAACACAAATAAGCAAATGTTAATATGATGCAATGGGTATGTATGCAAATGAAATGCAAGGGTTTGTGACTGAGCTGGATCTGATTAACTGCCTTGATATAGATCCATGCGTGTTCAAGAATTCCAGATGGAGGTCTATAAATCCAGTAACCAGGGTGGGGGACTCAAATAAAGAGCCACAAGTCCAGGGTTTTAGAATCACAAGAACTATCCAACATGGAGTATTCTTAACAAAGTCAAAGTAACAGGGTATTCTGAGGTCAAGGTACCTGCAAACCTGTAAACAGCCCAACCCCCTCACAGGTGGTGTTCTAAAACAAGGATCCTCAGACTTGGATCAGTTATGAGAAGTGTAAACACTTCTAACCCGGAGGTACAGTGTTTACAATAACCATAAAAGTTCCTCCTCTAATTCACCTCAGTTTCTGAAGGTCAATACTAAAAGGTCATCCAGACTTAGCAGGCTTCCCAGATAGCCCTAGCATTGCAGGAAATCCGCAACACAGAGTTCTCAAGAAGAAACCCATATCTGAACCGTGTTTCATATTCCCGCACCAGACCGAAATGGAATGGGAAAGAATATGATTCACTCTAGCCTAGGTGTCACTCAGGTCCCAGGTATAGGACCTTAACTCTCAATGAAACACCCACCCACCAAAGGAAAACCAGATCCAGCCAGCAGTACAGTATGATAACATGATATATACAAATGCAATAAAGAAAGCAGTAAAGTAAACTGTACATAAAGCAATAAACAAAAATAAATACAAGCACAAACAAGCACATAACACCCCAGTAAACACAAAACAAACAAGCGCTAGGAGGAACCCACAAAAAGAACCAGAAGCCCTGGTTGCAATATATAGCATCCCCAGCAGAGTCGCCAAGCTGTCGCTCCCGAAGATTTGCATCCAGGTACAAGCGCGAACGGTCGGCGAGAGGGATCAGTGAGAACACACAGCCGTGAACTCACTGGAGATGAAAAGAGTCGCCAGCTGGGCATTTTTATCCCGGAGGAAAGGTAATGCTGCATAGACCTAAGAAGAGATGGATAAGACGGTTGCGAACCAGAGAGACTGAGAAAGGGGGTTGGTTACAACCTGGGAAGGTATTAGCACCCAGATTGTCCGTCGTACTCGACGGGATCCACGCTTGAAAGATTTGTGTTTTAAAGGGGTAGTGTCAGTGCAATTTGTGTGTAAAAGAGCTGGAAAAGAATGTACAGGTGTCAGTGTAGGAGAAGTGAAGTGTATAAATGTACAGTGTCAGTGTAAGGACAGGAGTAAGATGCTCATGATAATGAGGCTAAAGAATAAAGCTGGAAGGAGGGGGGATGTACAGAGACTTTTGTTCGATAACTGTTAAGTTATGCCTACGTATCCTCTCGTGCAATGAGGAAGTCAGAACACCGTAGTTCGACCCAAAGAGACTGAAAGATGAATTGACTTGATGAACTGCCTGCTTGTCTATGCTCAAGTGTATGACCTGTCTGGCTCAGGTGCAAACTGTCTTGCATTAGACGGAAGAAGCAAGTTCTCGTTTATGAGTGAATGAGATGAGAAAAGAATCCCGGAGGAGACGATTATTGTTTGTTTTTGCATTTTTCAGTCTTTTATTGCTTTTGAAAGTTTGTCGTAAGATAATGAGCTTAAGCCTAAACCAATGGATTTAGTAAACTCATCACATCTTCCCTCTGATTAGGGGTAATGAGAATACCTTAAGTGTGAAGTCATATTCTCACACTTAATCACCTTTGATGCAGGATTAAGATCATTAACCTACTTGTGATTATTTAGATGTTTTTGTGGTTTTTGTTTAGTGTTAAGTAATGAGGTTAAGCCATAATCAGGGATTAAACAGACTCATTACACCATCCTAATAGAAGGATAATAGATGAGACTGTTTAAGCTGAGGAAAGCTCCTCAACTTAATCCATGATTAGGGATTAAACCCATGACAAAACAAGCCTTTGATTAAGTGGATTTTATTTAATGATATGGTGATGAAGTGATTTTTATGATTTGTAAGACAACTTGAGGGGGACTTGTCCATTAACACTAGGGTTAGTCCTTCTTAACCACTTAAGGAAGAATTAGAACCCTAATGCAAGGCCCAAGTTACAAGTGTGATGTCTTGATATTTATTAAGTGGATTGATTAAGAGATTTAAACACATTAAGGGTTTAACACTTAGGATTAAAGTTATACACTCCATCCTAAGAGAAGGATGCAGGCATAAGCTTAATCACAAAGCCTTAAAGCCTTTAGGGTTTAGTCCCTGATTATGAGGTGAGAAGAGAAGACTCAAAGAGACACAAAGGTAAAACTAAGAGGGGAGACTAATCAAAACCCTAATCATTGTCATGCTTGGTTGTTCCTAAGGTTTGTTAGGTTTAAACAAGAACAATCTTCAATGGAACCACCAGGAAGCAGATGAACAGGATCAAGAGAAGCAAAGTGACTTGCTTCATTCAAGAAGTCAAGTCACTTGAAGAAAGAAAGTAAGAAGAACAAGAATGAGCAAGCTCAAACTCAAACACAAACAAAAATGCAGCAATGGATGCAAGGGAGATGAAAAGAAAAGATATGAGAAGTGAAGGCAAATTCACTTCTCAGCATCACTTACCACCTGAAATGTTAGGAAAGAAATGCAATGCAATGCCAAATGAGATGAAGTGATATGATGAAAAACAAAACCAGAAGCATGTTGATGATGATAATGATGCTATGAAGTGCTGCAAACAAGAGGCAAGGCATGAGGATGTTCATACAAGATTATGAATGCAAATGATGCAAGTTAAGGAGCATGAATGAACATGAAAAGTTATGAATCATACAAGACAAATGACATGGCAAATATGCAATGCAATGATCAAACATGCTTTCTACATGTCTTAAGATGTCAAATGGATCACAAGAATGCACAAAATGCAAAGACAAGTCATGTTATGCAAGGAAATGCAAGGAGGATGCAAAAGAAAGCCCAAATTAGGGTTCATGGATCAAACATCAAACAAAAACCCAAAACAGAAACAAATCCTAAGATAAAAAATGGAAAATGCTACCCAAAGAAACCCTAAACCTATAATGAACCACTGTCCAAAGGGGGACTCTCAACTCTCAACCAAACTCAAGATATGATTTTTACAAGTTATTAAGGTTTTTTAGGGTTCTTAACAAAAGAAAATGCCAAACAATTAGAAAATGCAAGATCAAATCATGGCCATTTTACCCTAGAAACTACATGCTAAACATAAAACAATGCAAGAAGAATCAATGTCTCAACCTTCTCCAATAGGCAGAAATGAATTTTTGAACTTATGATCAAAATAATGCATAAAAAATGATTTAATTCAATGAAAAATTCTTAAAATGCATCAAGATCAAAAAAGAAATTTGGTTTGAAGGTTGGACAATGTTTCTAAATGTCTTAGAACATTTCATGAATTTTTTTGTAATTTTTAAATACCTAAAAGTATTTTTAATTAATTAATTCCCATTAATCAATTAAAAATAATCTTTTAAATATTTAAAAATACTTTTTTAATGATGAAAAATAAAATAAAAGTGTTTTTGGGTCTTAAAAATTAATAAAACTTTTAAGAAAAAGTTTCATAATTTTTAAGACATTTTTGCTATTTTTAATAAATTATGCAAATAAAATGAAAAGAAAATGAATTAAAATTAAATAAAAGGGAAAGTAATCAGGATGGATGGATGAGATTGATTCTGAGTTCAAAATGGTTGACTGGCGCGTGAATGGAGGGTCCAGATGACTCCTGAGTTAATTAACTTAATTAAAAATTAAATAAACTAATGAGAGAGATTAGGGCTAAGCAGGCTGATCCTGGCCCTTCATTCGCGCGGGGAGTCAACTTTTTCAACGCATCTGATGGCTCACATTCAAATGACAATTAATTATGCAATTAGGGTTTAATTACTCTCAGGTGGCCGGAGAAGACTTCCGGTCGTCTTCTCCGGCCAGCACCTCACCGGGAAACTCACCAACTCCCTTAAAACGTAACGAAAATGAAAACTAAGCACACCAAAATGATCCCCATGACCCCCTGAGCTAAAACCCTAAGTCCAAACAAATTTATTCTTCCTCAAAACCATGAATCGAACAGAACAAGTTTTAGGGCAAACCAGTTTCAGAGTCAAATTAAATGCTTATTTCACCACCATTTCAAAAACCAAAGACATATTCATGACCAGGACAACACAAAGAACAAGTTTGTAACAAGAAAAATGATTTCTGGAAAAATAATTTTCGAGCTACCTGAGATTTGGAGCTTTCAGTTTGAGGACTTTCTGGCCACTTCCTTCAGTGCAAACCACTCCACTTGATCCCCAGAAGATGTTTGAATGCTCAAAAGAAGTTTGAGCTGGCTGGATAGTGAGATTCGAAAGCTCCTGCTCAAGCTTGGTCAGAAATGGCAATGGTGAAATAGAGAGCTTCAGGTCATGGTGAATGGTTGTTTGTGATCCTGAGGATGAATGGAGAAGGTCTGGAGTGTTTGTTTGTGTGTTTGTGGTTTGTGGAAGGAGATTCGATTGAAACTGCAAAATGAAGTGAGAAATGGCAGTGAGATGTTCAGGCTGTTTCAAGCTTGGGTTCTTGGTGCTGGATGGTCTATGGAGCAAGGTGAGTTGAATGGTGAAGATGGTTGAAGTGTTTTCAGGCTGTGGAGAGAAATTCGAAGGCTTATGCAAAATGGAGTGTTTGTGTGAATGTGTTTAATGTGTGAGCTTCAGCCTTGCCTTGTACATGAAATGGCTTGCAAATTGTCCACATAACTCTCTCTCATTGGTCAGTTGATTGGACATGTGCTTTATTGATTGGTAAGTTGCCTTTTGCAAAAAGTCAAGAATTGTGTAAGAGAGGTATGGTGAAGTGCTAGCTTGGTACAAAGCCTAGGGGCTGCGCAGCATGGTGTGTGTATGAAGCTAGCTTGGTTCAGCAGCCAATGCCTCAAGTTGGTGAGATGTGATCATGAGTTTTGCAAGTTGTTGCTCTTTGGTTCACATGTGATTCCTTTGCCTAACCAAACATAAACCATAGGCATTCTTGGTCCAAATCTGATTTTCATGACTTAGAGAAAGTTTGTGGACTGGTTTGAAGTGAATTAGAGGCTGCAATATGCATTGGTCCATGACTTTGCAAAATTTCCATTTGAAGCATGCCTTGAAAATCAATGATTTTTGCCAACTTTGCATTGCCATAACTTTTGATCCAAGAAGAGTTTGATCATGTTCTTGTACTTTTTGAAAAGGGAAAGATGAGATCTACAACTTTCATGACCAAAGTTTTTCCATTTGAAGCCTTTTTGGATCAAGAATCATGGCTTGAAAAATGACCTAAAATGATGCATTCTTGAAAAGTCAACTATGCCCAAAAAGTCAACATTTGCAAAAACCCTAAATTCTTGATTTTTATGAACTTCAACCTTCTCCCATGATCAAATAAAGATCATATACACTCAAAATGATGAAGATCACCCATTGGTTGGGTCATTGGGGGCCCCAGATGCCCTGATTTTACACTGACTTGTCTGAAAAGTCAACTCTTGATCAGATGACTTCCCCATGGAATTTCTTTATGAAAATTGATATGCATACTCCCTATACCATATAGAGATCAATGGAAACAAGAATGACCAAAAAAATTGGAGTTATGGCCTCTGAAACCAAAACCCTAATTTTCAGTCAACTGTGCAGTTCATCCTGGCTCTGCATCCACTCAAACCCTAGTTCTTGTGATTCCTCTGCAATTTTGACTTTGAAGAGATGGAATATGACATAAGAACACACATGGACCCCTTTGAGTTTATTAGTGGCCTTTGGAATGGCTCAAGATGCTTTTGGGATTGCTCAGATCACAAACCCTAGGTGCAGATGCTTTAGAAACTAATGCAATGAATCAAAAATGAGATATGAGATGATATGATTGTGTTTATGCATATGAGATGATCACAAGCCATGGTGTGAATGGGTGAGGGCAAATTTGGGGTGTTTACACCAGCTCACAAACACTTAAACCAGCTTCACTAATCATCTCACCATACTCCACTAAGCCAAAACCAACAGAGAACCAGGCCTGAAACAAGCCATAACTCCACTTCACCATTTTCACTCCAACTTGCAGTTTCTTTCGAAACTCACTCCACAGTCCACAAACACTCAAACAAACTCCACAAACCTTCTCCACTCATCATCTGGACCACAAAGAACCTTTCACCCTTGCCAGAAACAGCCTGAATCACCATTGCCATTTTCAACTGAGCTTGAGCAGAAGCTGCTCAAACTCTTCATCCAGCCAACATAAATTCCTCTTGAGCATTCAAGCATCACCAGAGGGTCAAGTGGAATGGATTTCACCAAGAGGGGAGGCCTGAAAGTTGCTGGAGTGAAAGCTTCGAATCTCAGGTAGCTCAAGAAATATTTTTCCAGAAATCATTTTTTATGTTCTAAACTTGTTCTCCATGCTTCACTGAATATCCTGATGCTTTTAGTTTCGAAAATGGTGGAGAGATGAGAGTTTAATTAGCTTCTGAAACTGTTTTGCCCTAGTTTTTGTTTGCTTCGATTCAGCCTTTCCAGGAAGAATAAATTTGTTTTGAGTGGGGGTTTTGGTTCGTGAGTGATTGGGAATTGTTTCTGTGCTTCTAGATTTCATTTTCGTAACGTTTGGAGTAAGTTTGAAGTTTTGGTTGAACGGGGAAGATGGCCGGAACACTGTTCCGGTCATCTGAGTGTGTTTAACGGCGAGATTAGGGCATAAGCATTGATTAGTGAAATTTGAATTCTGGCCGTGGGATCTGGCGCCAAGTCAACTCCCGCGCGTGTAACTTTGAATCTGGCCCCTAGGATTAGCTGACTTCTCATTAAATCATTTAAAATTCATTTAAATTCATTTTCTTTTCATTTGTTTTGCATAATTAATTTAAAATAGTAAAAAATGTCTAAAAATTATGAAACTTTTTCTCATGAGTTTTATTAATTTTCATGACACAAAAATATTTTTGTTTTTATTTTTATCATTAAAAAAGTATTTTTAAATATTTAAGAGATTATTTTTAATTGATTAATAAGAATTAATTTATTAAAAATACTTTTAGGTATTTAAAAATCACCAAAAAATTCATGAAATGTTCTAAGACATTTAGAAACATTGTCCAACCTTCAAACCAAATTTCTTTTTTGATCTTGATGCGTTTTGAGAATTTTTCATTGAAATAAAATCATTTTTGTGCATTATTTTGATCCTAAGTTCAAAAAATCATTTCTGCCTATTCATGAGGAGTTGGACATTGATTCTTCTTGCATTGCATTGTGTTTGGCATGTAGTTTTTGAGATAAAATGGCCATGATTTAATCTTGCATTTTTCATTTGTTTGACATTTCTTTTGTTTAGGAACCCTAAAAACCCTAAAATCTTAGAAAAATCATAACTTGAGATTGGTTAAGAGTTGAGACCTCTCCTTTGGGCATTGGTTTAGTATAGGATTGGGGGTCCTTTGTGTGGCATTTTCCATTTTTTATCTTAGGGTTTACTTCTGTCTTTGGCTTTTGTTTGTTGTTTGGTTCATAAACCCTAATTTGGGCTTTCATTTGCATCCCCCTTGCATTCTCTTGCATAACATGACTTGCCATGACATTTCAAGCATCCATTTGATTCATTTGACACCATAAGACATATAGAAAGCATGTTTGATCATTGCATCATGTGTTTGCCATGTTGTATGCCATGTGCACTTCATAACTTTTCATGTATGTCCATGCTTCTGAGCTTGCTTCTTTTGCATTCATAAACTTGTAGGATCATCTCCATGCCTTGTTTCATGTTTGTATCACTTCATAGCATCATTAGCATCATCAACATGCTTCTGGTTTTGTTTATCATCATGTCATTTCAATTCATTTTGCATTGCATTGCATTTCTTTACTAACATTTCAGGTGGTAAGTGAATTTGAGAAGTGAATTTGCCTTCACTTCTCATAACTTTTCTTCTCACTCTCTTGCATCCATTGCTGCATTCTTATATGTGTTTGAGTTTGAGCTGGCTCATTCTTCTTCTTCCCACTTTCTTTCTTCAAGTGACTTGACTTCTTGAATGAAGCAAGTTACTTTGCTTCTCCTGACACCTGTTCATCTGCTTCCTGGTGGTTCCATTGAAGATCTTCTTTCTTAAACCTCACAAACCTTAGGAACAACCAAGCATGATAATGATTAGGGTTTTGACTAGTCTTCCCCCTTAGTTTTACCTTTGTGTCTCTTTTGAGTCTTCTCTTCTCATCTCATAATCAGGGACTAAACCCTAAAGGCTTTAAGGCTTTGTGATTAAGCTTATGCCTGCATCCTTCTATTAGGATGGAGTGTATAACTTTAATCCTAAGTGTTAAACCCTTAAGGTGTTTAACTCCTCTTAATCAATCCACTTAATAATCATCAAGACATCACACTTGTAACTTGGGCCTTGCATTAGGGTTCTAATTCTTCCTTAATTGGTTAAGAAGGACTAACCCTAGTGTTAATGGACAAGTCCCCCTCAAGTTGTCTTACAAAACCTAAAAATCACTTCATCATCTTATCATTAATTAAAATCCATTTAATAAAGGCTTTGTTTTGTCATGAGTTTAATCCCTAATCATGGATTAAGTTGAGGAGCTTTCCTCAGCTTAAACATTCTCATCTATTATCCTTCTATTAGGATGGTGTAATGAGTCTGTTTAATCCCTGATTATGGCTTAACCTCATTACTCAACACTAAACAAAAACCACAAAAGCATCTAAATAATCACAAGTAGGTTAATGATCTTAATCCTACACCAAAGGTGATTAAGTGTGAGAATCTGACTTCACACTTAAGGTATTCTCATTACCCCTAATCAGAGGGAAGATGTGATGAGTTTACTAAATCCACTGGTTTAGGCTTAAGCTCATTAATCTATGACAAACTTCCAAAAGCAATAAAAGACTGAAAACTCAAAAACAAGCAATAATCGTCTCCTTCGGGATTCTCTTCTCATTCACTCATAACCGAGAACTTGCTTCTTCCGTCTAATGCAAGACAGTTTGCACCTGAGCCAGACAGGTCATACACTTGAGCATTGACAAGCAAGCAGTTCACAGGTCAATTCACCTTTCAGTCTCTTTGGGTCGAACTACGGTGTTCTGACTTCCTCATTGCACGAGAGGATACGTAGGCATAACTTAACAGTTATCGAACAAAAGTCTCTGTATATTCCCCCTCTTTCTAGCCTCATTCTTTTAGCCTCATGATCTTGAGCATTTCACTCCTGTTCTTACACTGACACTTCACTTATATACTTCACTTTTCTCTTACACTGACACCTGTACATTTTGTTTTCCAGCTATTTTACACACAGATTGCACTGACACTACCCCTTTAAAACACAAATTTTCTAAGCGTGGATCCCGTCGAGTACGGCGGACAATCTGGGTGCTAATACCTTCCCAGGTTGTAACCAACCCCCTTTCTCAGTCTCTCTGGTTCGCGACCGTCTTATCCATATCTTTCTAGGTCTATGCAGCATTGCCTTTCCTCCAGGATAAAAATGCCTAGCTGGCGACTCTATTCATTCTCCAGTGAGTTCACGGCTGTGTGTTCTCATTGTCCCTTTCGCCGACCGTTCGCGTCTGTACCCTATTTGACCTAGCTTCATTTAGCGGGAGCGACAGCTTGGCGACTCTACTGGGGAAACTTATACTGCAACCAGGGCTTCTGGTTCTTTTTGTGGGTTCCTCCTAGCGCTTGATTGATTCGTGTTTATTGGGGTGTTTGGTGCTTATTTGTGTTTGTATATTTGTATTTATTTTTGCTTTATGTACAGTTATTTCACTGCTTTCTGTATAGCTCTGCATTATATCATATTGTCATACTGTGCTGGCTGGATCTGTTTGTTTGCTTTGGTGGGTGGGTGTTCTATTGAGAGTTAAGGTCCTATACCTGGGACCTGAGTGACACCTAGGCTAGAGTGAATCATATTCTTTCCCATTCCATTTCGGTCTGGTGCGGGAATATGAAACACGGTTCAGATGTGGGTTTCTTCTTGAGAACTCTGTGTTGCAGATTTCCTGCAATGCTAGGGCTATCTGGGAAGCCTGCTAAGTCTGGATGACCTTTTAGTTTTGACCTTCAGAAACTGAGGTGAATTAGAGGAGGAATTGTTATGGTTATTGTAAACACTGTACCTCCGGGTTAGAAGTGTTTACACTTCTCATAACTGATCCAAGTCTGAAGATCCTTGTTTTAGAACACCATCTGTGAGGGGGTTGGGCTGTTTACAGGTTTGCAGGTACCTTGACCTCAGAATGCCCTGTTACTTTGTTTGATTAAGAGTACTCCATCTTGGAACAGTTCTTGTGATTCTAAAACCTTGGACATGTGACTCTTTATTTGAGTCCCCTACCCTGGTTACTGGACTTATAGACCTCCATCTGGATTTCTTACACACATGGGCTTATATCAGAGCATTTGATCAGATCCAGCTCAGTCACAAACCCTTGCATATCATTTGCATACATAATCATTGCATCATATTGACATTTTCTTATTTGTGTTTCAGGGTATCCATCTTCATCTGGTTTTGGTTTTGACCCCATCTTCAGTTTTGGCCAACCTTCATCAACACTTGTTACCAGCTATCTACTCCAGCCAATCAGTGGCCCTTCTCTTCAGTATCTTCATCAACACTTGTCTCTACTCAGTCTCAACATCATGGCTCCAAAGAAAAGCAACATCACTTACCACTTCTTCCAGCCAGAGTTATCAGACATCAGGAGGATTCAAACCCTGATCACTCCAGACCATGTACCATTGTTCAGGGAACACCATGGAGATATACTTGATATGGTTATGGATCTGGACCCCTCACAAAGAAGCCTTATCCACACATGCCTTCAGTTTTATGATCCCCCACTAAGATGTTTTACTTTCCAGGATTTTCAGATGGGGCCCTTATTGGAAGAATACTCATCATTGGTTGGTATACCTATCAGGAGAGAAATCCCTTTCAACCCTGAGATGGCTTTCCCAAGTAATGAGGAGATAGCCAAAGCATTGCACCTGGAACCAGTCCTGATTAGGCAGCATATGACTTCTAAGGCTGGAATCCCAGGCCTGCATCTGGATTTCCTGATCTCTCAAGCTACCCTGAAAGCTTCTCTAGGAGAGTGGAAAGCTGTCTGTGCTTTGTTGGCCTTGAGCATATATGGGATTGTATTGTTTGCAGATGAGCCTCGATTCATTAGTAAGAATGCAATCCACTTGTTCATCCTAAAGAACCCAGTGCCAACATTATTGGGGGATCTCTACTATTCAGTGCATCAGAGGAATGAAAAGCAGAGGGGAAGACTAGTGAGGTGTTGTGCTCCATTATTCCATACTTGGCTTCTCAGACACCTACCCAGGACAGATGCATTTTTGAATCCTCATCAGCAGAAAAATTGGGCTGGAAGGCTTACTACTCTCACTTCAGCTGATATCAGGTGGTGCACCCAAAGCACAAAAGGCAGGGATATCATCACCAGCTGTGGGCATTATCCCAATGTGCCCCTAATAGGAGTAAAGGGGAGTATTAACTACAACCCTCTGCTGTTTAAAAGACAACTGGGCTATGCACTGGTCCACACTCCTAAGGCACAGGACTTGGTTGAGACTCTTTACTGTGAGAACAAGATTAGTCTGGCTATTGTTAGGCAGGCAGCCTGGGCCTGGGACAATGTGCAGACTAAGGGGGTAACCGTCCTGGGAAAGTGTAACAATGTGGCATCAGCACAATACTATGATTGGTCCTATGCTAGGGCTCAATTCTCTGGGATGCCCTTTACTATTGAAGATGTGCCTGGGCCTTCCACAGCACCACCTCCAGCAACTGTCAGTCTAGAGGAGTTTGAGAAGTTGAAAGAGAGAAATGAGAAGTTAACTCAATCTTTGCAGAAGACCCTCTATGAGAGGAGTGATGGGAGATTGGATATTGAAAGATTGGAGAAGCAGAAAGTGGAGTACCTGGCTAGAATTGAGAAGTCTGAGGATTACATTAAGAAGTCTAGAGCTGGAGAGCAAATCCTGAAGAATGCTTGCAAGGAAGCCCAATTCCAGAAAGCTAGGACAGACTTGTATCTGAAGGAGAGTCAGGCTAGGTGGGTCAGGATCACCGAGACTCGTACTCTGGAGGACAAGAGAGTCCAAGACAAGATGGAGCAGATGGAAGCTAGTGCAAAAGAGCAGCAAGAAGCCCTGGCAGCAGCCCAGAGGGAGATATCAGAGCTAAAGATTAGAGCTGGAGTAAAGAGGTCAAAGGACCAAAGTCATCACAAGAAGTTGACTACAGCTGTTGCTACCCGGAACCTCCTTATCCGGAATCTTACGGAGCGTCCAGCTGATCCTGTGACCGAAGCACTTCTCAAGGAAGTTCGTGAGGATGAGTTTGGCCTTGGTGTTTGACCATTTGTTTGTTGTTGCTTCTATTCCATGTACTTTTACTTTCTTTTTTTTTTGTGATGTATTTTGACCCCTTTGAGGGCTTGTGTTGTAAAATGAACAAGTTGTATTATTTCACCTTCTGTAATATATTTGTGTTAGTTTGTTCCATCCAAGTTTACTTCAAAAGCAACTTCAACAGCATCTCCAAGGGTCTGGAAGGGTCAAAACTGAATACCAAGCCGGATACCTTGAGAACAAATAAGCATACTGCATTGCATGCTAACACTTTGTTTGTTTTGTAGGTTTTGTTTTTGTTGTTGCTAACTCTGTTGTGAATCTCAGGAATTATTGCTCGGCGACGAGGGTTCCCACTCAACAGGCCACACAGGTACCCTACTAGAAACAATCTTCCGGGCATCCAGATGGATCAGATGCAGCAGGACCTTACGGAGGTCAGAAATCAGATGACTAGCGAGAGGTTGGATATGAGAACTCAAATGACGCAGTTTATGGAAGTAATAAACAACATGGCTCAAAGCCAGGAGAGGCTTAGAGCACTGGTAGAAGGAAGGAATCAGGAAGATCATCAGCCTGGGACTGCTGGGACTAGCAACAATGAAAGAGTCCAACCACATGTAAATCCCCCAGTCTTTGGTCCCCACCTCCATCCAGAGGCCAATATTCCAGTCAATATACCAGGAACTGCTACAGCCGGGAGGGTACTGCAAGAAGACCCTCAAGAAGACCAGTTCACAGTAATGGGAGCCGGGGAAGAGGCTTATGATAGAAGGTTGGATGAGATAGCTGAGAAGTTGAGGTCTTTGGAGTCCCAAAACTCTTTGGGGTTCGATGTTATGGATATGGGCTTGGTAGACGGGGTCAGGATTCCCCACAAGTTTAAGCCACCATGCTTTGAAAAGTATAATGGGACTTCCTGTCCTCGGACTCATCTACAATCTTTTCTCGGAAGGCTAAAGGCCTATACCATGGACGAGAAACTGTGGATGTTCTACTTCGAAGATAGCTTGACTGGAGCTTCCAGGGAATGGTATTCCCATCTGACAAGAGCAACTGTAAGATGCTGGAAGGACCTGGCAGAGGCCTTCATCAGACAGTATCAGTATAATCTGGATATGGCACCCAATAGGACTCTCCTAATGGGAATGTCACAGTCATCTAGAGAGAGCTTCAGAGAATATGCTCAAAGATGGAGACAGCTTGCTGCTGCTGTCCAGCCACCTATGTCTGAAAGAGAAATGGCTGATATGTTCATGAATACCCTTCAGGGAACCTATATTGATAGGCTAGCTGCCTTCTCATCTACCAGCTTTGCAGATGTTGTCATAGCCGGGGAGAGAATTGAAAGCCTATTGAAAATGGGGAAGATCTCAGACAATGGTGCAAGCTCATCCAGTAATGCAAGAAAGCCTTTTGCAGGCCCAAGAAGGACTGGTGAGACTAATGCCATCCACACCAACAGGGGTAGGCCCCAATATGTTCACAGATCTGTGGCAGCTGTCACCATCCCTGCTCCAGCACATCCACAACCAGTTTATCAACCTCCTCAGCAAAACTATCAACAACAGCCTCAGTACCACCAGCAAAGTCAGTATCCTCCAAGAAATTACAACAACAGCAACACCAACAACAATAACCAGCAAAGGCCATTCCAGCAAAGGCCATCTCAAGCTAACAGAGTGATCGATCCGATCCCAATGCCATATGCTACACTGCTGCCACAACTCCTGAAACTCAACCTAGTTGAGCTAAGGACGTTGGCTCCTCCGGATCCCAACAGTCTACCCAGGAATTACGACTCCAATGCTAGGTGTGCCTTTCATTCAAACACACCTGGTCATAGTACGGAAAAGTGCAGAGCCTTGCACATGAAGGTACAAGACCTGGTAGACTCGAAAGCTCTGAATTTTGCACCACCACCCAATGTCAACAAAAATCCTATGCCAAACCATGGTGGTCCCCGAATTAACGCTATTGAAGAAGACAAATCGTCTTATTTAATAACCAGTGTGGGACAGATCAGGACACCATTGGTAGAAATTAAGGCTCAGCTCTTGGAATGTCAGATGTTCCCAGGATGCGAGTTAGGGTGTGCTTACTGCAATATCTCAGTAAATGGGTGTGATAATTTAAGGAATGGCATAGATGGCCTTATTCAGAGTGGCCAACTTCAGATCACCACATCATTTCCAACAAATCCAGCAATCTCATCAGCAACGGTTTCAGAACCTCCTACAACTGCAGCAACCATTGTTCCTGACAATTCTTCGGCTACATCAACAAGTACTTCCTCTATCATCTCAACTGATCAGTTTTCAACATTTTTTCCTGCCACAACTTCAGCTTCACTCCATTTTGAATCTCCTACAACAACAACATCCATCCTTCCGGCCATATCTCCTACAACTCCAGCAACAAATCATGAAGATGTCTCTACTGTCACAATATTTTATGATCCTGAAAACAACTCTGCCTACAATTCAGAAGGTGCTGCTCCCATCAGAGCACCAGTTATAATTTATTACGATCCACAAACTATTACAGTCCCTTCAGCAGCAGCAATCAGTCCAGTCACTGTCACGGTGCCTGGACCCGTACCTTATGAAAGCAATAGGGCCATCCCTTGGCACTATGGCTCCGACGTGTACTGCGAGGGACAAAGAATCACTCTTGATACATCAACACCTGCACCACAAATAGATAATGTGGGAGGAGGCGGAGGCTTCACCCGAAGCGGACGTCTCTTCGCTCCACAGATTCAGAGACCCACTGCCGAAGCAGAAGCTGCTGCCAAGGCAAAAGGAAAGAGCCCAGTGCAGGAAGATCGAGCTGTTAAGGAAGCTTTGAAAACACCGTTCGATCAGGAAGTTGATGAGTTTATGAGAATCATCAAAAAGAGTGATTATAAAATTGTGGATCAGCTTCACCAGACGCCATCCAAGATCTCTATCCTCTCACTGCTTATGTGCTCCGAAGCCCATCGGAATGCACTACTCAAAGTCTTGCACGCAGCTTACGTGCCTGAAGAGATCACTGTCAACCAGTTGGAAACCGTGGTTGGAAATGTTACTGCTAGCAATGGGCTAGGGTTCACCAATACTGACTTGACGGCGGATGGCCGCGACCATAACAAAGCCTTGTACATCACCATGGAATGCAAAGGAGCAGTCCTCTCCCATGTGCTGGTAGACACGGGGTCGTCCCTTAACGTCTTACCAAAGAAGGCTCTGGTGAAGCTAGAGTATGAAGGATTAGCATTGCGACCCAGCAACCTGGTAGTAAGAGCCTTCGATGGTTCTAAGAGATCGGTTCTGGGAGAGATTGAGCTACCTGTGACAATTGGCCCACAGACCTTTAAAACTATCTTCTATGTGATGGACATTCAGCCTGCCTACAGCTGTTTGTTGGGTAGACCTTGGATTCACGCCGCTGGTGCAGTAACGTCTACCCTTCACCAGAAGTTAAAATTTGAGTGGGAAGGCCAAGTTGTTACAATCTGTGGGGAAGAGGATATATTTGTTAGCCATCTGGCTACTTATAAGTACATTGAGATGGATGGGGAGATCCATGAAACAATGAGCCAAGGTTTTGAGGCCTTGAATGTCAATGAAGCATCTGCTGTATCTGGAATCTCCATGTCATCTTACCAACAAGCCCGGAAGGTTGTTGAGGAAGGAACTGCCCAAGGCTGGGGCAAGATTTTAGCTGTGGAGGAGAAGAAAGACAAATTTGGGTTGGGTTACAGACCAACTCAACAAAATCAAGAAAAGGCTGCTGAGAAGCCCTGTTTTGTCAGTGGGGGGATGCTCACCCCTGATGCTATCAACAATTTGGAAGACGAGCTGGAAGAGGACCGCAATCTGGAGAATTGGATTCGTCCAAAGATCCCGGGGAGCAGTGTCTCAAACTGGTCTTCCCAGGAAATTATAAGAGTTACTCGAGCAGAGTAATTATTATTTCCTGTATTTTTATAGCATGCATCAAAGTCTTGCATCTTGCCCAAGATGACAAGACTCATTTTGTAATCGGGCCATCTGTACTTTTTGTGCAAACAAGATCAATTAATGAAATATCAGACATCTTTTTGCAAACGAGTCTTTTTCTTTTCCGTTCACTGTTTTTTCATTTTTCTTTTTTGTACAAAAAATAAATGGCGGTGTTTTCAAAATGATAACTTTATTTCACTTTTCTAAAGCAAGATTAAAATCAATCACTAAAATGAACAAATTAAACCCTTGCAGAAAGTGCCTTCCAGACAGCACCGACAATAGCACGGCTATGACTTCGTATGACTTTGACAATCCAATTAATCAAGCTGATGAAGGGGTTGAAGAAGAATATGAGCTTCCTGAAGAGCTAGCCAGGTTGTTGAGACAAGAGGAAAAGGTTATTACTCCTCATCAGGAGGAGGTTGAAGTGATTAATCTTGGTACAGATGAAGACGTGAAAGAAGTTAAAATCGGGGCCTGCCTACAAGACTCTGTGAAGAGACAACTGATCGATCTGCTTCAAGAATATGTGGACGTGTTTGCTTGGTCGTATCAAGACATGCCAGGGTTGGATACCGACATTGTTGTGCACAAGCTGCCTTTGAGAGAAGAGTGCCCACCAGTCAAACAGAAATTGCGCCGTACTCGCCCAGACATGGCTATGAAAATCAAGGAAGAGGTACAAAAGCAGTGGGACGCCGGGTTCCTTGCTGTAACTAGATACCCACCGTGGGTTGCTAACATAGTACCTGTGCCTAAGAAAGACGGAAAAGTAAGGATGTGTGTTGACTACCGGGACTTGAACAGAGCCAGCCCGAAAGACGATTTCCCATTACCTCACATTGATGTATTGGTTGATAACACGGCTCAGTTCTCGGTATTCTCCTTCATGGATGGATTTTCAGGATACAATCAGATCAAGATGTCACCTGAAGACATGGAGAAGACAACATTCATCACACCCTGGGGCACGTTCTGTTACAAAGTGATGCCATTCGGACTGAAGAATGCAGGTGCGACGTATCAACGGGCTATGGTAACATTATTCCACGATATGATCCATAAGGAAATCGAGTGCTATGTGGATGACATGATTGCCAAGTCCCTTACAGAGGAAGACCACCTGGTAAATCTGCTAAAGCTATTCAAGCGTCTGAGGAAGTACCAACTGAAGTTGAACCCCAACAAATGCACATTCGGGGTGCGATCCGGTAAGTTGCTGGGATTTATTGTAAGCGAGAAAGGGATTGAGGTTGACCCTGATAAAGTCAAAGCTATTCAAGAGATGCCTGCACCGAAAACAGAGAAAGAAGTTCGAGGGTTCTTAGGTCGATTGAACTACATTTCACGGTTCATATCTCACCTTACAGCAACTTGTGAACCTTTGTTCAAGCTGTTAAGAAAAGAACAAACGGTCAGGTGGAACAAAGACTGCCAAAGGGCTTTTGACAAAATCAAAGAATATCTGCAAGAACCTCCAATCCTTATGCCTCCAGTTGAAGGAAGACCTCTGATAATGTATTTGACAGTATTAGAAGAATCAATGGGGTGTGTGTTGGGCCAGCATGACGAGTCTGGTCGAAAAGAGTATGCAATATACTACCTAAGCAAAAAGTTTACCGACTGTGAACAACGTTATTCACTGCTCGAGAAAACTTGTTGTGCTTTAGCGTGGGCTGCTCGCCGACTAAGACAGTATATGTTGACCCACACTACCTTATTAATCTCAAAAATGGACCCCGTCAAGTACATTTTCGAGAAGCCAGCTCTTACCGGACGGGTTGCAAGATGGCAAATGATTCTCACAGAATATGGCATCCAGTACACATCTCAGAAAGCCATCAAGGGCAGTGTACTATCTGAATATCTTGCTGAGCAACCCATTAATGACTACCAGCCTATGCGATTTGACTTCCCTGATGAAGACATCATGTTCATTAAATCCAAAGATCACGAAGAGCCTATTCACACTGAAGGGCCCGACCCGGAAGAAGGATGGACTATGATGTTTGATGGGGCTGTTAATATGAATGGTCGTGGTGTTGGTGCAGTACTCATTACACCCAAAGGAGTTCACATGCCTTTCTCGGCAAAACTCACTTTCAACTGCACTAACAACGAAGCTGAATATGAAGCTTGCATCATGGGTCTTGAGGAAGCCATTGACCTCAGGATCAAGACATTGACTGTGTTCGGAGATTCAGCTTTGGTAGTCAATCAAACCAACGGGAAATGGTACACCCACCAAGATCATCTGATACCTTACAGGGATTATACAAGGAGGTTATTGACTTTCTTCACAACAGTCAAGCTTGAGTATATCCCTCGGGACGAGAATCAGTTTGCAGATGCTCTCGCTACTATTTCATCCATGATCAAAGTTCAAGCTGCTAACTTTGTACCTCAGATTTCAGTGTCCAGACTCGACAGGCCAGCATATGTATTTGCAACAGATGTTGCCAAAGATGGTAAGCCTTGGTTCCATGACATTAAATGCTTCTTGGAGGATCAAACATACCCACCTGGGGCATCTTCCAATGATAAGAAGACTTTGAGAAGGCTTGTTGGTAGTTTCTTTCTGAATACTGATGGGTCTTTATACAAAAGGAACTTTGATATGGTACTCCTCAGATGTGTTGACAAGACGGAAGCAGATTTGTTGATGCATGAAGTGCATGAAGGATCCTTTGGTACCCATGCTGGAGGGCATGCCATGGCTAAAAAGTTGTTAAGATCAGGCTATTACTGGATCACAATGGATGCAGACTGTTGTGCTTATGCCAGAAAGTGCCACAAATGCCAGATCTACGCGGATAAGGTGCATGTGCCTCCCAATCCCTTGAATATCATGTCTTCACCATGGCCCTTTGCTATGTGGGGCATTGATATGATTGGCAAGATTGAGCCAACTGCTTCGAACGGCCACAGATTCATCCTGGTCGCCATTGACTATTTTACAAAGTAGGTTGAAGCAGCCTCATATGCAAATGTTACAAGACAAGTGGTAGCCAGATTTCTGAAGAGAGATATCATCTGTCGATATGGAGTTCCCGAGCGAATCATTACTGACAATGGTTCCAACTTAAACAACAAAATGATGGCAGAGCTGTGCCGGGACTTCAAAATCCAACATCACAATTCTTCTCCTTACAGACCAAAGATGAATGGCGCTGTTGAGGCAGCAAATAAAAATATCAAGAAGATTGTGCAGAAGATGGTAGTCACTTACAAAGACTGGCATGAGATGCTACCATTTGCCTTGCATGGGTACCGCACATCAATCAGAACGTCCACTGGGGCAACACCGTATCAGCTTGTGTATGGTATGGAGGCATTCCTACCTGTTGAAGTTGAATTACCCTCTTTGCGAGTACTAATGGATGTTAAGCTGAACGAAGCAGAATGGGTTCGGGCCCGATACGAACAACTGAGTCTGATTGAAGAGAAAAGATTGGCTGCAATTTGTCATGGGCAGTTGTATCAAAAGAGAATGAAGAAAGCCTTCGATCAGAAAGTCAGGCACCGAGGGTACCAAGTAGGAGATCTTGTGCTGAAGAGAATCCTCCCTCCTCATACAGACCACAGGGGCAAATGGACTCCAAACTATGAAGGACCATTTGTGGTAAAGAAAGTTTTTTCCGGTGGAGCACTGATGCTCAGCACCATGGATGGTGAAGACTTCCCGTCCCCTGTGAATTCAGATGCAGTTAAAAAATACTTCGCATAAAAAAATGACCCGCTGGACACAAAAACAGAATGTAAGTCCAGGCAAAATAGGGCATCCCGGCGAGTCAAAAACAGAATAAAGGACTCGGGAAAAAATAAGGGAAATAAATGAAAAATGTGTACACCCGCTGAGTTGAAAAGCCGCATTGGACAACTCAGGCAAAAATGGGAATCCCGATGGATTGAAAACCCGAAAGGGCGATCCATGCAAAATAAGGGAATAAGCGAACAACTGCATTCTGAATTCGTCTGTATTACCTACAACTTGGAAAGCTTCCAAAGAATCAAGCTTCAATCAGAATCAGCCTTCTTCAGAAAGCAAGACGAGAAGAACGTCATTGTCATACGAGTCATAGCAGAAGAGGAAGCTCCTTGAAAGCGTCGTCAACATCGCCAGCATTTTGTTTCTCAATTTGTAACAATCTCTTCATTTCAGGAGATTTGTTTCCTTGACTGTATCTTGCCAATTCAGGGCACACGAATCAATAAAATCAGATTTTTTCAGTCATGTTTCGTCTTGTACATTTTATTTGCAAAGAATGTCTGATGTCTCTAAAAACCCAATTGCATAAGTACAGATGCTTTTCTCTAAGAAAATAAAAACACATGCTTGCAGGGAATAAACTTATTCTTGAGAATGCTTAACTCCTATGACGGAATCCAGTAAGGGATACCTCGGGACCATTTGTGCGTTTCCTTATCTTTGCAGGATTGCAGGAATCCAGAACGCAACTCGGGGCATGCAAGTTACATCTCAGCAAGTTAGCAGATCAACATATAATCTCAAGCATCCGCGGTGCTCTATCCCCAGCTGATTTGCCTCTCATTACTCTCCCCAGCTGAGTTACCAACAGCATTCCCCAGCTTTAGTACCAATCGTTCTTCCTCAGCAGAATGCAGGAATCAGGGAATCATCTCCCCACAGAGGTTCAGCCTCTACTCAGAAGAGCAACGCATGAAGGAGTCACAACAGAGTACAGAAGGCTTCTACAAACCCCAGCTGGGTCCCATATTACAAAGGATATGTCCGTCAGTGACCTATATCCCCAAGCAGATACATCTCATCAGATCTATCAATGATCTCATCCCCAGCTGGGAAGTCCATTTCAAACAGATCGACCAGAGATCTTCATGGCAACGGGACCCGATTCCCAGATCAGTATCTTTGCATAATCATAGCATTCGCATCATATTCACCCACAAAGCATAGTATTCCGTTTAAAACGGAGCATTACAGCAAGAATCAAATACATAGCATAATCATAAGTCATGTTGTGAGGCGAGCACTTGTGAATAATGACAATCCGTCGATATACAGAATCCAATACACAAAAATCCCCACCAGAGTTCCCAGCAAAAGCAGTTGCCTCCAAATCACAAACACCAGTATATACACCTTTGGACACCCGTCCGTATCATCACTCCCCAGTAAGGTTGCCTGAATACCTTTTACACACCAAATCACCCGTATTACAGATACTTCCTGACACCCGTCCGTGTCAAACCACCAGCAGAAAGCCAAAGACATCCTCTTTGCACTCACATATACTTATATATACACTTTCTTGACACCCGTCCGTGTCACATCCCCAGCGCAGTCGCTTACACTTTTACAACTCATATACTTGTTGATGTTATTATACATCCCTCTCTTGACACTTGTCTGTGTCACTCTCCCCAGCAGATAAACACTCATCTATACAATACAATACTCACTACTCATGATACACTTATACAGATACTCGTCCGTATCTTGTACACATCACTTATATCCTCGCAGATTCAACAATAGTCCTTGTTCTTTGTTAACCAGCTGGTACTCGTCCGTACCATCATCTCAGAACATTGCGTCTAGTGTTTGTTTCTACATGATACTCGTCCGTATCATAGTCTTAAGGATGCTCGTCCGCATCTTTAAATCCATACACTGTGTCAAACACTTGTGTCTTCTTGAATATAGATACTCGTCTGTGTCTATTATTCCCCAGAAGTCCCCTCAGATTCAACACTCGTCCGTGTTCTTTGTTAACCCGTTGGTACTCGTCCGTATCATCATCTCTGAACATGTGTCAGTAATTGTTTCTACCGGATGCTCGTCCGCATCCTTAATCTATACACAACATCTAAACACTTATACTTTCTTTTCATGGCTGTAAATACTCGTCCGTGTTTACTATGTCCCCGGTAGATCGCCAACAAAGCAAATTTTCCTTTTTATCTGGCATTCGTCCTATGTCATGATAAACCTCGAGAGCAGCCGTCCCCTGCTAGGTGGTCGTCCTCCACCTCTTGATGGTCGTCCTCCATCATGCTCGTCCGATGGCCGTCCCCATCGTTGTTTTTTAGCAGCCGTCCCCTGCTAGGTGGCCGTCCTCCACCTCTTGATGATCGTCCTTCATCATTTTATCCAATGGCCGTCCCCATTGTTGATTTTTGGTTATCTGGCATTCGTCCTATGTCATGATAAACCTCGAGAGCAGCCGTCCCCTGCTAGGTGGTCGTCCTCCACCTCTTGATGGTCGTCCTCCATCATGCTCGTCCGATGGCCGTCCCCATCGTTGACCTTTTATCCGGCATTCGTCCTATGTCGCGATATTTTCGGCAGTCGTCCCCTGCCAGGTGGTCGTCCTCCACCTTAGATGACCATCCCTCATCTTAACCCCAACAGAGCAGCCGTCCCCTGCTAGGTGATCGTCCTTCACCTTTGATGACCGTACCTCATCATCTGTTTATTTCATTTATTCTTTAACCCGATGGCCGTCCCCGTCGTGGTCCCTTTTCTTTTTAGCCCGATGGCCGTCCCCATCGTCGGTTACTTTGCTTTATGAACTTGATGGCCGTCCCCGTCATGTTTCATTAATTCCCAGAGAATCTTACAACTTTACCTTGATGGCCGTCCCCATCATAATATCTTATTTTTCTCAGCTAGTCGGCCGTCCCCGTCTTTGCTTTACCTTTTATACCCAGCATGTCGGCCGTCCCCGTCATCGCTTTACTTCACACTTTTCCCAGCATGTCGACCGTCCCCGTCATTGCTATTTACCCAGCAGTCGTCCTCTGCTCGGCGGTCGTCCTCCGTCGCCCACACTTTACAATATACTTTATTTTCCTTTGCAATCTATATCCCTTTTCTTCTTCATTCTGTGAGTGCAAATTTTGGACTGTCTTTGGTATTCAACCACAAGTTATCTTGTTTGCCTGTTAAGCCGTTGCTTACATCCTGCACAGCTAACTCATGTTTGAATAGGGGCAGCTGTAAACACCCCAAATTTGCCCTCACCCATTCACACCATGGCTTGTGATCATTCTCATATGCATAAACACAATCATATCATCTCACATCTCATTTTGGATTCACTGCATTGGTCCTAAGTCATCTGCACCTAGGGTTTGTGATCTGAGCAATCCCAAAGCTTCTTGAGCCACTCCAAAGGCAACCAATCACTTCAAAGGGATCCATATGTGTTCTTATATCATATTACATCCTCTCAAAGTCAAGATTTCAAAAGAATCACAAGAACTGGGTTTGGAATGGATGCAGAGCCAGGTTTGACTGCACAGTTGACCTAAAATTAGGGTTTTGGTTTCAGAGGCCATAACTCCAATTTTTTTGGTCATTATTGTTTCCATTGGTCTCTATATGGTATAGGGAGTATGCATATCAATTTTCATGAAGAAATTCCATGGGGAAGTCATCTGATCAAGGGTTGACTTTCTGGACAAGTCAGTGTAAAATCAGGACATCTGAGGCCCCCAATGACCCAACCAATGGTTGATCTTCATCATTTTGAGTGCATATGGTCTTTATTTGATCATGGAAGAAGGTTGAAGTTCACAAAAATCAAGAATTTGGAGTTTTTGCAAATGTTGACTTTTTGGGGTATAGTTGACTTTTCAAGAATGTGTCATTTTAGGTCATTTTTCAAGCCTTGATTCTTGATCCAAAAATGCTTCAAATGGAAAAACTTTGGTCATGAAAGTTGTAGAATACATTTTTCCCTTTTCAAAAAGTACAAGAACATGATTAAATTCTTCTTGGATCAAAAGTTATGGTGTGTCAAAGTTGGCTAAAATCATTGATTTTCAAGACATGCCTCAAATGTGAATTTTGCAAAATCATGAACCAAGGCTTTTTGTAACTTCTAGTTGGCATCAAACCATGACACAAACATTCTATAAGCCCTAAAAATCAGAATTGGACCAAAGATCACATGTTTGTAGTTTGTGTAACAAGACTTTTTTCATGAAGTTCCAAAAAGTAACAACTTGCAAAACTCATGATCACACTTCACCAACTTGATGCATTGGATGTTGAACCTTGCTAGCCCTCTCACTTCATCTTGCTGCGCAGCCCATGCCTCTTGTACCAAGCTAGAGCTCAAGCCATGCCTTCCTTACACAAAGTGGACTTTTTTGCAAAAGCAAACTTACCAATCAATAGAGGCCAGGTCACATCATCTGACCTATAGGATTAAAATATACTATCCAAATGCAGGCCATTTCATATACCAAGCCAAGCTGAAACATGCCCTAACAACACATACTCAAACTCACTCCATTTTGCATCTCTCTTTGAAACTCTCTGCCCAGCTCACAAACACTTAAACCAGCTTCACTAATCATCTCACCATACTCCACTAAGCCAAAACCAACAAAGAACCAGGCCTGAAACAAGCCATAACTCCACTTCACCATTTTCACTCCAACTTGCAGTTTCTTTCGAAACTCACTCCACAGTCCACAAACACTCAAACAAACTCCACAAACCTTCTCCACTCATCATCTGGACCACAAAGAACCTTTCACCCTTGCCAGAAACAGCCTGAATCACCATTGCCATTTTCAACTGAGCTTGAGCAGAAGCTGCTCAAACTCTTCATCCAGCCAACATAAATTCCTCTTGAGCATTCAAGCATCACCAGAGGGTCAAGTGGAGTGGATTTCACCAAGAGGGGAGGCCTGAAAGTTGCTGGAGTGAAAGCTTCGAATCTCAGGTAGCTCAAGAAATATTTTTCCAGAAATCATTTTTTATGTTCTAAACTTGTTCTCCATGCTTCACTGAATATCCTGATGCTTTTAGTTTCGAAAATGGTGGAGAGATGAGAGTTTAATTAGCTTCTGAAACTGTTTTGCCCTAGTTTTTGTTTGCTTCGATTCAGCCTTTCCAGGAAGAATAAATTTGTTTTGAGTGGGGGTTTTGGTTCGTGAGTGATTGGGAATTGTTTCTGTGCTTCTAGATTTCATTTTCGTAACGTTTGGAGTAAGTTTGAAGTTTTGGTTGAACGGGGAAGATGACCGGAACACTGTTCCGGTCATCTGAGTGTGTTTAACGGCGAGATTAGGGCATAAGCATTGATTAGTGAAATTTGAATTCTGGCCGTGGGATCTGGCGCCAAGTCAACTCCCGCACGTGTAACTTTGAATCTGGCCCCTAGGATTAGCTGACTTCTCATTAAATCATTTAAAATTCATTTAAATTCATTTTCTTTTCATTTGTTTTGCATAATTAATTTAAAATAGTAAAAAATGTCTAAAAATTATGAAACTTTTTCTCATGAGTTTTATTAATTTTCATGACACAAAAATATTTTTGTTTTTATTTTTATCATTAAAAAAGTATTTTTAAATATTTAAGAGATTATTTTTAATTGATTAATAAGAATTAATTTATTAAAAATACTTTTAGGTATTTAAAAATCACCAAAAAATTCATGAAATGTTCTAAGACATTTAGAAACATTGTCCAACCTTCAAACCAAATTTCTTTTTTGATCTTGATGCGTTTTGAGAATTTTTCATTGAAATAAAATCATTTTTGTGCATTATTTTGATCCTAAGTTCAAAAAATCATTTCTGCCTATTCATGAGGAGTTGGACATTGATTCTTCTTGCATTGCATTGTGTTTGGCATGTAGTTTTTGAGATAAAATGGCCATGATTTGATCTTGCATTTTTCATTTGTTTGACATTTCTTTTGTTTAGGAACCCTAAAAACCCTAAAATCTTAGAAAAATCATAACTTGAGATTGGTTAAGAGTTGAGACCTCTCCTTTGGGCATTGGTTTAGTATAGGATTGGGGGTCCTTTGTGTGGCATTTTCCATTTTT
Organism: Lathyrus aphaca; assembly: GCA_963966055.1. Taxonomy (NCBI): domain Eukaryota; kingdom Viridiplantae; phylum Streptophyta; class Magnoliopsida; order Fabales; family Fabaceae; genus Lathyrus; species Lathyrus aphaca. Next base: position 634,192,094 of record OZ014519.1, read on the forward strand.
TATCTTAGGGTTTACTTCTGTCTTTGGCTTTTGTTTGTTGTTTGGTTCATAAACCCTAATTTGGGCTTTCATTTGCATCCCCCTTGCATTCTCTTGCATAACATGACTTGCCATGACATTTCAAGCATCCATTTGATTCATTTGACACCATAAGACATATAGAAAGCATGTTTGATCATTGCATCATGTGTTTGCCATGTTGTATGCCATGTGCACTTCATAACTTTTCATGTATGTCCATGCTTCTGAGCTTGCTTCTTTTGCATTCATAAACTTGTAGGATCATCTCCATGCCTTGTTTCATGTTTGTATCACTTCATAGCATCATTAGCATCATCAACATGCTTCTGGTTTTGTTTATCATCATGTCATTTCAATTCATTTTGCATTGCATTGCATTTCTTTACTAACATTTCAGGTGGTAAGTGAATTTGAGAAGTGAATTTGCCTTCACTTCTCATAACTTTTCTTCTCACTCTCTTGCATCCATTGCTGAATTCTTATATGTGTTTGAGTTTGAGCTGGCTCATTCTTCTTCTTCCCACTTTCTTTCTTCAAGTGACTTGACTTCTTGAATGAAGCAAGTTACTTTGCTTCTCCTGACACCTGTTCATCTGCTTCCTGGTGGTTCCATTGAAGATCTTCTTTCTTAAACCTCACAAACCTTAGGAACAACCAAGCATGATAATGATTAGGGTTTTGACTAGTCTTCCCCCTTAGTTTTACCTTTGTGTCTCTTTTGAGTCTTCTCTTCTCATCTCATAATCAGGGACTAAACCCTAAAGGCTTTAAGGCTTTGTGATTAAGCTTATGCCTGCATCCTTCTATTAGGATGGAGTGTATAACTTTAATCCTAAGTGTTAAACCCTTAAGGTGTTTAACTCCTCTTAATCAATCCACTTAATAATCATCAAGACATCACACTTGTAACTTGGGCCTTGCATTAGGGTTCTAATTCTTCCTTAATTGGTTAAGAAGGACTAACCCTAGTGTTAATGGACAAGTCCCCCTCAAGTTGTCTTACAAACCCTAAAAATCACTTCATCATCTTATCATTAATTAAAATCCATTTAATAAAGGCTTTGTTTTGTCATGAGTTTAATCCCTAATCATGGATTAAGTTGAGGAGCTTTCCTCAGCTTAAACATTCTCATCTATTATCCTTCTATTAGGATGGTGTAATGAGTCTGTTTAATCCCTGATTATGGCTTAACCTCATTACTCAACACTAAACAAAAACCACAAAAGCATCTAAATAATCACAAGTAGGTTAATGATCTTAATCCTACACCAAAGGTGATTAAGTGTGAGAATCTGACTTCACACTTAAGGTATTCTCATTACCCCTAATCAGAGGGAAGATGTGATGAGTTTACTAAATCCACTGGTTTAGGCTTAAGCTCATTAATCTATGACAAACTTCCAAAAGCAATAAAAGACTGAAAACTCAAAAACAAGCAATAATCGTCTCCTTCGGGATTCTCTTCTCATTCACTCATAACCGAGAACTTGCTTCTTCCGTCTAATGCAAGACAGTTTGCACCTGAGCCAGACAGGTCATACACTTGAGCATTGACAAGCAAGCAGTTCACAGGTCAATTCACCTTTCAGTCTCTTTGGGTCGAACTACGGTGTTCTGACTTCCTCATTGCACGAGAGGATACGTAGGCATAACTTAACAGTTATCGAACAAAAGTCTCTGTATATTCCCCCTCTTTCTAGCCTCATTCTTTTAGCCTCATGATCTTGAGCATTTCACTCCTGTTCTTACACTGACACTTCACTTATATACTTCACTTTTCTCTTACACTGACACCTGTACATTTTGTTTTCCAGCTATTTTACACACAGATTGCACTGACACTACCCCTTTAAAACACAAATTTTCTAAGCGTGGATCCCGTCGAGTACGGCGGACAATCTGGGTGCTAATACCTTCCCAGGTTGTAACCAACCCCCTTTCTCAGTCTCTCTGGTTCGCGACCGTCTTATCCATATCTTTCTAGGTCTATGCAGCATTGCCTTTCCTCCGGGATAAAAATGCCTAGCTGGCGACTCTATTCATTCTCCAGTGAGTTCACGGCTGTGTGTTCTCATTGTCCCTTTCGCCGACCGTTCGCGTCTGTACCCTATTTGACCTATTTGAGGAGTGTGCTAATGGAAGTTCCAAAGATTTCAGAAAGGTTTTTGCGCGAAGTAAGTGTGTTAACTTTTCCCCAACTGTAATCAATACATATTTAGGAAGAGATACTATATGTCACCCTGAGTTGGAAGCCAATGATAACCAGATTTTCAAAGTTCTCACTAAAAATCAAGTTAAAACATGGCCTAGGAAAGGAAAGCTTTCTACTAGTATGCTTAGTGTGAAGTATGATATGTTGAACAAATTTGGTGCTGCAAATTGGGTGCCAATTCTAACATTGCAACTGGATTGGGTAGATTCATCTATGTTGTAGGTACCAAGACCAAATTTGATATGGAACTTATATCTTTGATCAAATCATAAAGCATGCAAGTACTTTGGCTGTCAAGCTTCCAATAGCTTTTCCTTCTCTTATTTGTGGAATAATCCTGAATTAGTACCCTGCCATGCTAAATGAGTCTGGCACTACTTGCAAGAGAGAGTCATCCTTCTTTTCACTATAAGTTATTTCAGGGGACTTATGTCCCTGACATTGCTGTGATATCTATTGGAACATCTCATGACAACAAGCTTATTAACAAGGATACTTTCATTGTTAAACTCAAGGAAGCATGCAAAGTACTAGAAGTAAGAAAGATCAAGTTTGAGAAAATGATTAGTATGATGGAAAGGGATGTAACTAATGGTGAGAAAGCCGAGGATGAAGTTGAAGCAGGTTCTGATGGTGACTCAGATGGTGATCATGATGGTAAGGGAGAAGGTGATAGTGTTAGAGATGATTCAAGTAAATTTGATTCTGATGATGAATAGGCTGTGTTCAATGACTGATGGTTCTTTCTGATGAAGTTTTTCTTTGGTTTTCTTTTTGATATATGTGTTTGAATGGACCTTGAAGGCCTTGATGTAATCTATGCTCTAGTTGGATTTTTGGTTCTCTGATGTATGTTTTGGATTTCTGCTCTTTTGAGCTTATGTTCTGGCATTGCATTGGCTTTATGTTAGTTAATTGTTTTGGCTCAATTTCTGGCTAAAAGGGGGGAGATAATTATAGATAGATAGACAATCTGATCTCTGGTTTGCAAGTTATGTTCAGGGGGAGATGTAATCTCTCATTTATGCAGAATTGATTTATAGGTGATACAGGTTGTGTTGAGGGGAAGTTAATCTCTCATTAATGATTTCTGCTGGTTGTACTCTGATACAGTTTGTGTTTCTTCTACTAGATGTTCTCTGATGTTGCTTGAATTATTTTAGCCAAATTTTTTCCAAAGGGGGAGTTTGTAGATGTTGTAGATTGACAACATTTTATGGTAAAACAAATTCTTTAGTCTAATGTCATGTTTGATGTTATGACTTGGTATTTAAGCAATCTGCAGGTGTGAAAGTTTAAGCGTGCCACTGCTTTATCAGGATGTCAAGACAGATGTCATGACATCTTTGTATGGTACTGAAGACCTTACTGAATCCTTTAATTATTTGCGTGTATTCACCTATTCGTTTGTGTGTTTTTATTGAGAATTATGAGGCGCTTTATTTAGAAGATTATGATTCAGCATGGAGTGTTATTGTCAGAATATTTTATATGATTGCTATATATGTTCCTTTAGCTTAGGAATTAATTATATTAGGTTAAAACTGATGTGCAATAGAAACAGGCCCGTGCCCATGATTCGTCTTTTACTTAAAGGTTGCAAAACCCTATTTAAAGATACAAAGAATAAATATTGAAGAGTGTTACGAGTATTAGGGTTGTATGTGTTTTAGTTTGCTTGTGAGCCAAACAATTATCATGTTGATTGTATTGGACTAGGTTTATTGAGTTGTATGTTGTACACTCAAAGCTTTTAAGCAAGAGCGTTTTGTACTTGATTGGAGCTTTTAAGTAAGGTCAAGGATTGTATTTGAAGTGTCTTCTTTTTCTTAGTTGTTAGTTTGTTATCACTATTGTGATTGAGGGGGAGTGAAAGGTGTCTCTTATCTAAGAGTTCTTAGGTAGAAGTTGCATTGGGTAGTGATTAAGTGAATATGGTAAACTGTGTGGTTTAACTCTGAATTGATACTACTATAATGGATTTCCTCCCCGGCTTTGTAGCCCCCAAAGTAGGTGTGTTTGCACCAAATTGGGTTAACAATTGGTTGTCTCTTTTACAATTGTTTTTGTTTATTTAACTTGTTCCTTTTAATCTGTCAGATATTAGTGTCGTAACATCTCAATCAACATCTCACATCTGCTTCCAGAGTTTTAGGAAGCAAGTGAAAAACATCAATTATTACTTTAATAGTAGAAAATAATGTCATCGAGGCAATAATAATATTTGGAGATGCGTTAGAAAAAATGGCTTTAAATGGATTAGAACATAGATGTATAACCTGCAACTATCTTTGGTTCTTCATCGGCCTTCCATGAATTCTGGAATTGTGTCGAATTTTCAGGCTCCAACCACCTCCTTAGATGCACTAAAAGTTTGCCGCCCAAGGTAATATTGAACCAATTGGATAAAAGCTCATGCAGGTGGGCAAAGCCTAGTAGATGAGGCATGTTGAGATTTTTTTGTGTGAGCAAAATTGACCAATATAGTCCTAAGGTTGCTTTGTAAAAGTTCTTTGGGCATCCTTTGATTTATAACCTACATGATACAAACATATAACATTAATTGAGATTAAAATATAAATCTAAGTATACTAAAAGCACTTGTATTGATATCGAGTGTGAATTACTTAGCTAGTCCCATTCCCTAAAAAAGATTTTTTTTATAATCAATGAAATTCCATTAAAAAAGGAGAAAAAAAGATTCTCCAACCCAATACAAAGAATTATAAGAAATCAAGAGAAAATTTCGACCAATCGTAAAGGGAATAAATTATACGGTTATTAAACCCTATAGCCAACCAACACCAAGATAACAAAACAATACTAAGGAAAATAAAATCAACATCACATATATCGTCGTTGAAAATAATAGCATTTCACGTTTTCCAAATGCACCAACACATTATAAACCAAATTGAGCAAGCCGAATCAACCTTACATCTACCAGCAAGATGCAACATCCACACCAAAATATGATCACTAAATTTTGGTTCTTCAATCCTAGACAAGCCAACCAAAAGGAATACTTTGTCTTAAACCCTTCTAGGCTTAATTAGTACAAGAAAGAAAGATGTGCACAAGGTCCTCATTTGCATTAAAACATAAAACACAAACTTTGTCATGATTCGACACGAAAATTCCCATGGCTTCAAGATTTAGATGCATTGGAAGCCTATTTAGGATCATGCGTAATGCAAAAATATTAATTTTTAGGGGCATAACGGTCTTCCGAATCGCCTCTAAAACAGTCTGATCCGACACATTCAAATGCAGTCCAATACCACCACTAGCAGCCCGATCGTAATACGATTTGACAGTAAAATTCAAACTATTGTCCACCCTCTAGTTCCACACATCACACAAGCCCACCTGCGGTGAAACAGTATGTAGAAGAATATGTAGCTCCAATAAATCTGCACCAACAGTAGGATAAGCCACAAACTGGTTTAAACAAAGGTTCCAATGCCAAATAACTTCCTCCCAATGTCCCAACTCAGATATCATAACCAAATTATTAATAGTAGCATGGAACAACCCCATAAATAAATCACATAAGATTCCAGCCCCGGACCTAGGTTATGTTAGTCAATCATCAATGGATGTAAAACTTTGACGGATTTTCATGAATTAAAAATGTATGTCTAAACTAAAAACATGCATAGATAAGAGATTGTAACGAGATAACATTTGATCTTTTAATAACAACGCCAAAGCAATAAGTATGATAATACTGTAATGGAGTGAAATATATAATTAGGACCAAATGATCCCAGAATTCAGGTTGTCAAGATCTCGATCTAGATCTTAAAATCTTAAGATTTGGAAATTCACTCACTCCCAACAATCCCGATCATAAGTAGAATCACGTGTTGTAGAAAAATTGTAAAACCATTGATTTTGTGCGACCGCGCTCAGTCTCAACCATAATCAGTCATTTTCCGAACATGCTCGCCGTTTTTTGGCCACCGCCGTTACAAACCGAGAAGGTTGACATGATGTTAAGGCATAACAATTAAATTTACGGTTCTGCAGAGGCCATTTTACTATGATTACACTTTCCTACCGAAACATCACGTAAAAAAACTTCAAATACAAATGATAATTTTTCGTTTTAGTAATATCTTATGATCTTATGTTTTACGATCTTGCTATCCCTCAGTATCTTACAAATAAAATGGGTAGGATCATCTGATCTTAGGTACCATCTTATGTTTTACGATTTTACTTTCCCCTCCTGATCTTATGCAAGTTCCCGATCTTTACAATATTTCCAGAATTAACTAGTATTTATCATATAGGCCGTCACATTCCCAAGCGTACATCATTAGGGATATATTTGCACATGCATTACAATCAATCCAACAATGAAGCTTAAAGTATAAAACATAAAAGCTTAGTATACCTGATGCAACCTTTCCTTAGCAACAACAACAATATCTTGATTTTGCCATGTTAAAGACTTCAAAAACATTGGAAAATTATTCGGCGCGAGTTTGGAATAAATAGTAAATCAAATGAAATGGAAATGCAGAATCTGAAATGGAAAGTATGCCAATGACTCATCAATGTTTTATGAGAAAAACTAAGGTTGAATCTCAAGCATGGAAAAATCACAAATAATCCTCATAAGGAGTGAAGTTATAACACCACACCATTGATGTAAGGAACACCAACTTGAATCAAAGCTCTCTTGATAGTAGTCATAAAACGAGAATTAGTAACCCTAAGGAAAAGAGTGGCCCCGGGAAAGAGTACAACTCTTGAACATTGCAAAGGACTGGTAAAAAGTGGAAAATATTGGCACAACATGATGAATGAATCCATTTTGGAATGAAATATTCATATAAGCATGATAGAAGAAAGTGAAAGTTACGACCTTGAAGCCAAAAAGCAGTGTGGTGGCATATGTCTTCCACATTTGTTAGCAACAAAAATTGAGCTTAGTGAATATCAAACAACACAATCGCAATTACATAATAGAAAGAAAAAAAAATCTACCACCGAGATATGTGTGCAAAGAAGCGATATTGGTATTGAAAGTGAATTCAACAGGTGTAGATTGGTTTGCAGATCAAATTAAAACTAAGGTATCACACGCAAATATACATATATGTTTGATTTTGTAGCAAGTAATAAATTAAGGATATTGTACCCACAGGGAATGGAAGAGACTTATATTGAACTAATTGTAAATAATATTTGCTTAAAAGAAGTATGAGCAGGGTAAAAAATAATAATTAATATAACAAGTGAAAGGAGTCCACACTATATAGCTAAAATAATAAATAAGAGGGTGAAAGTATCAAGAGAGTGATTGATGAGCTAAGATCCACTAATATATTAGTAGTCAAAATGTATCAATGAAGTGAAGTTTCATGCCTCAAAAGATCAGAATGTGGTCTCATTGTGTATCTCTACATCATCAAAACATGCATAACTAGGGAAAGAAAACAAATCTCTAAGCCTCACTTATAACCCTAAAAAATGTCTAGTTTTAATTTTGAAAGTTCTTTATGACTTTACCTTCTTATCTCTAAGCAAGCTAATTTAAGTGAATATCTTTATCCTACTTGTTTAACCATTTTTGTTACGAAATTCACTTGTTGTTGGATCTCTCGTAAAAACAAGTTTTTACCTTTTTTTAAGTTGATCATTCTAAGAAGAAGATTTATAGCATAAAAAAACATAAAAAAAATAAGACACTTAATGACACATCATTTCAACATAAACATATTTTATTAACTTCACTTTACTCATCAAACAAGAGTTTAGCTCATATTGAGTCGAGTACAAACTACTGGACTGAAACCACTAGGAGACATTCTTAAACAAAAAGATGTAAAAGAAATGACAACCTAATAGTAATTTGGAGTTTCGTTGCGTAGGATAAACAACAACTGATCTCTTCTGTCACGTCAGCTCTCAACAGTGAATACATGATTGGATGAGAATAAGAAAACTCTCTATTTCTCACTAACTCTTAAAAGAAAATATAACTACTCTAAAACTATTCTATTTATGTAAATTATCCCGCTCTCTTATTTCTAAGCTTAAGGTCAACTTTTATAGACTTGAGTGTGGAGGTAAAGGTTGGTAGGTATTGAATCTTGGGCCTTTGATTCAAATAAGGTTCAGCCCAAATCAAATAAAGAAATGCCTCAAATTTCTTTTCCCTTAACGAACCAGTTTTCTAGTACATACAATAATGGGGGGCAAGACGTCTTCTATAATCGATAGTGGCGCAAAGGTGCAGGCGGCAGAAGACTGGTGCATGGTGCTCTTTTATAGAGGTGGTCCCCATCGTACTATGCTTTTTTCCTATGTTCCATTGATTTTATCTTTTTTTCCTCTTCAACTTTTCCACACATCATCCTGCCACATAAGCCATAGCAATGAATTCCCTCCAAGTTTTTGGTGAATTATTGTTTGTGATCTTTAGCAACTTCATTTTCTTCAATTCTTTTTTCACTATAGACTCTGTCTTGGCCAGTCACGCCTCAGCTTGTCTTAAAAGCTATTTTCAAAACAAAAACATTATAAAAAATACAAAAGGGGCACCTAGTGTGCTCAAGATAAAATAAACTAAAACAAGTAAAATTAGTCAAACAAACATTAAAACTTAAAGCGAAACCTATTTGAAAACGGATCACAGTGGCACACTAAAACAATGTTATCAGTGGGTGAAGCAAGATATATATATATATATATATATATAGAGAGAGAGAGAGAGAGAGAGAGATAGAGATAGAGAGAGAGAGGCTATACCAATGTAACTTGTTTGACGTGACATGATGAATTAGAGATTGGTTGGTTCTTTAACAACTGAAACGGTCAATGAGTTTAGTATATGATTTTTCCTCCGTTTTTCCAGAAACCTCCTATGCACACTTTCGTTTCAGGGTGCGGTTTTCTCTTTCTCTTTTTTGTGTTTTCTTTGATTCCATTATTTCTCTTCGTTATGATAAAATTTTCAATGTGGAATAAATATGGAGATTAGGGTTTTGCCATCTTCTTTCACTCTAGTCACTTTTCCTTTTTAATTTTTCTCATTTAGTTTATAATTATTGTTTGAGTTAATTAATAAGAAAATAAACTTATATTTTTGGTCAAAATAAAAGTGAGAGAAGCGCATATAGAGAGAAAACTATGAAAATACAGTGGGAAGTTTATAGGAAAGAAGAGGAAAAATTAGATAAATTTTTTTACCTTCAGAATTGATATAAGCAATTAAAATATAAGTTATTTTTATTTTATTTTTTTTAAGAAATCTAATATTTGAGAATTTTATTTTTCAATTTATCTAAATTTATATTCGTTTTAAATTTAGCAAGAGTAATTAAGATTTGATTATAATAATATTTTAAATTTATATCCGTTTAAAAAAAATAGGGTGTCTATTATAATAACATTTCATTTACAAAATTGTCACCGTATTTCTTATTTACACTCATTTTTAATATAAATGGTGTAAAATTTAAAATTATATTCTTCTTTTTCCACTAGTTATTCAGCATGTCTTGATAGTTTAGACTTGATATGGAAGTCAAATATCCTTGGTAAAGTTCAGGTTGTTTGTTGGAGAGTGTTTTATGAAAGGACTTTCAACAAAAGCTTAATTGATTAAAAGAAATATTCTCCCTGAGACTGATAGTGGAGTTTGTCCTTTATGTCAAATATTGCAAGAAGATGAGTTGCATTTACTCAAGAATTATGTGTTAAGAAAAAACTGTTTGGAAAGACGTGTTCTCTTGGTTAGGAATTATGGTGGAGGAGTGAAATAGCTCCATGGCATACTTGTTAATAATTTGACTTCTTGTTAATAATTCACTCAAAGATGGATATAGGATTTTTTTTGACAAATTATTTGGTTTGTTTTGGGAAGCAACTTGTTGGACTTTTGGTTAAAAACTAAAATGCTATTATTTTCAAGGTGGAAGAGTTATTTGACTTGGATTTATGGACAAGATCAAATCTCTATTGTATCCCTTATGTCGATATAATTCCATTGCTTATTAAAAACATCTATCGTGTGAATGAATCAATACTTTTTCTTATAGTGGTAGTTCTCATTGTTGGGAGGATTGAAAGTGTGATTCAGCTCTGAGTTTTAGCTTGTAAATTATTATCATCTTAGTCGTTTGAGGCTTCAGATCTATTTTCTCTATTATTTTCTTTTTGTATATATTAAGGGTTGTGCATCCCTAGTGTCTCTCATAATCTAAGTAGTTATTTATAAAAAATATCACAATTCAGGACAAAGATAGTATTATTATGTGTTCCCTTTATATCAAATCATTCTGGTGATAAATGTAGAAGTAGAATACATATATTGTCTTTGTTTATTTTATTTTTATTAAAGGGAGGGCCAAAGCCCAAAGACGAAAGAGCTACAAGTTGATAACACACAGACTAACAGTCCCCGTCATATCACTAGCAAGCAAGTGATTTATAAACTCAGGGCAATCAACTAAAATGGAGTGATAGAATGATTCCAATCTTCCCTTCTTTGCCAAAGTATCTGCAAACTTATTAGCTTCCCTATAAATATGACGAATCTTGACTTCGATGGCAAATGGTTAAGAGGATTCACCAAGTTGATTGGTAAGAGTAATGTCTATGTAGCCGAGCATTGGGGAGTCTTCGAAGGATTAAGACTTGCAAAAGAGATGGAGTTCAGGAAGGTAATCTTGGAGGTGGACTCTAGTCAAGTTGTTAACGACATAGTTTCGGGAGAGAATATTAGCAACCTGGGCAGATAAATGATCGCGAAGATTAGAGATTTATTAAAGCAAAACATGGAAGTCAAGATTCGTCATATTTATAGGGAAGCTAATAAGTGTGCGAGTACTTTGACAAAGAAGGGAAGATTGCAATCATTTTATCACTCCATTTTAGTTGTTTGTCCTGAGTTTATAAATCTCTTACTTGCTAGTGATATGGCGGGGACTGTTAGTTTGCATGTTATCAGCTTGTAGCTCTTTCATCTTTGTGCTTTGGCCCTCCCTTTAATAAATAAAAAACACTAATTACTCCCCCTCTCCAACAATACTTGTCACATTTAAAAAAAACATGAAATACATGTTATTCTTAATTTTCAAATGCAACTTTAATGATTTAGAAGAACATTCTAATTCTATCATATATAATTATTATTACATTTATATTATTATTTTATTTTACATTTATGATGATAGAAACATACCAATAATTAAAATAGATAATTGAATAAATTCATCATTCTATTTCTTTTATTTACCCTATTTTCTTATTGATTGTGAAATAGAAGAGTGAGATAGCTTTATTGATATTTGTTAATCACATTACATGATTATGAGTTGTTGGACTTAAATTTAATTTCTGATAATATTTATATTATTTTCTCATATATGTTAATATAAATAAATTATTGATATTTATATATCAACAACTTTAAAATAAAATAATAAGAATGAAGTGCAATAAATATTATAATTAAAATGATAAGACACATTAGAAGATCCAACCATAAAATATTACTAAACATACTTAAAAGTACTCAAAAGCAAAATACAAAAATAGAAAAATTCAAAAGAACCAAAAAAACCCTAATGAATCCCTTGAAAATACACTTAATTCTCTTTCTCTCTCCCAACAAAACCAAATCACCTAAAAATGTTCTAAAATGAAGTGACCTTTGTGTTCTCAATTTATTTAAGAGCATAAAAAATAACATCATCTGCATGATATATTTAATTATATTTAATATGCTTTTGAGTAACAACATTAGGTGTACAAATAAAGACACAAACTTAAAAATAATTAACATTAACATAGATATGTATTTTACAACTTCACTCTTCACCAAAATGTGCATTTACAATGACCTTGATCGCATATTGCATAAAAAGATAGAAAATAACAATAACCCTTACATTTATCATCAGTTGAACATGATGTACTAACTTAAAAAAAATAAAAAAAAATGTTTAAAATATATCATATATATGTATAAACAAATCATGTAAAATTATAGAAAAATAATAAAAACATGAAAAATGCATTACCACCATTGGTTAAAACAAGGAATAGATAAATAAAGATGATAAAAGCTTTAACAAACATGTTCACTAGTGCCATATGTTCTCTTCCTATACACGTAACATATAAAAATTAAATTTTCTTAGACCAATTTATAGTATATAAAAGTTTGTGCTCGACTTACTTCAATTAATTAAAAAAAAATATCACTTGTTCAGTTGCATCGAACCTTTCTAAATCTCATATATATTGTCTATTAAATGTTTATATTAAGGGTTGTATTTGACCTTTAGCTAAATTAATTGATCACTTTACTTAATAAATATTAATCAATAAGATAGAAATCTTATTATTATTTGTCATAACCTTTCACCTTTCGCTATTCTTATTTATTTGCTAGCCTTTCATGGAAAACAAGGACAAAATTCCAGAACAGAAATATGAAGGAAACAAAATCTTATGATGAAAAACATATATAAAGATAAATTTTTGAAATGTTTTAGTATTTTTTTTATTTGGTGTTTTTGGAGAGATGAAATCTAACTGGCTCGAGTGAATTATCACATAGTCTTTTAATTATAAACTTTAAATTCCTAAACTATGAAAAACAAAAACAAAAATTAAATAAGTAATGAAGAGCATGATAGAGACTTAATTAATAACATACAAATATATATATTTTTTTATTTTTGGTATCTTTTGATTTAAAAAGATTGGATATATAATGTTAATAATGAAGAACAAATTTAAAGGTCTAAAACTAGAAATTTTTACCTTATACCTCTATCACTATCCCCAGACTCTTATTGTTCTGAACTAACCTAGCATCTATTCTGGGAAGAATTAAGGCCCAATTCAGCTTAACTTTGGGCACAAGCCCAACAAGAAATTCAAGACCTTGTGACCGTTGAGGAGTAGAGTCGTTGGGATATAGTTGTTAGGGATCTTCTCCAGTGCTCTAAATGCTCTCACGCGACCAACCGTCCTTCTGAAACTACTGGAAGCAGTTGGACCTAGTCAAGGGCCACACGCCCACGTACCTCGACCAGGCGCCCTTATAAATACCATCCACCTTTGGAGGGTCAGGTATTCAATTCTAATCACTCACATACTTTCTTAACGCTTTAGCTTACTTTCACACTGAAACTTATTTGAACGTCAGAGTATCTTGCAGGTACACCACCCCTTCTCCTACACCCATCGTTGCAGCCCAACAGAAGGCTACGAGGACCTGTCCGAATCATTTCTGTACAGTGATGTCGTCTGTGGGAAACTAGCAGCTCCCCACATCTTTCTTGAACAAGATCCTTTCTTTTCAACCCAAGATCAAAACTCTTATCATCTCTTTTCGTCTTCATGGTGTAATACCTCAAAATTTTCCCTCTCATTTCCTCCATTTTTTTCATAGCATTTAGCATAAACAAATTCATGAAATAGTAAAAAAAACATTGCATCATGTGTATCATAGTTGAGGCATAGGCATGTGATCATTGATTGGAGCAACTGAAGGCTATGCAAAGGCAACCAAAGGGCCACAAAGCTTCTCAACCATGTGCAAAGGGTTCATAACATCCCACAAGTCCTTACTTGAAGCCAAAGCCATGAAAAGATTTGAAATGATCAAAGGAGGCAAGCAGTGCAACATCTCCTGATGAAAGGGGCCAAATTAGGGTTTCACTTTTACTAGTCTTCTCCATGAAATTTTGATTCAAAGTGGACTCCATTGTATTATATATGATGTCAAGTGCCTAGGGTTCAAATTGCATCCATATAAACATTTTGGAAGAGGTTCAATTGGCCAGATGACTGAAAATCATGGATTTGGGGAAAAGTCAACCATTCTGAGGAAAAAGTCAACTCTTGACTTTTTGAGATCAAAATCATGAAATTAGGGTTACAATGATCCTATGGTTCAAATTTTATCAATAAATGATGGAGGAATCAAGAGAAATCAAGAAAACCAAAACATACCATTTTTGGAAAATTAGGGTTTCCGAAAATGGAAAGTTTTGGCCATTTTTGCAGCAACTTCAAGAGAGGCCTTCTCCCAAAATATGAGGGCTATCAAAATTCTACCTTGAGCCAATTAAAGAGGTCATATTAAGCTTCAAATTCGTATGTGTAACTCACTCATAACATTAAAATTGAGAAAGTTATGATCAATCAAAGATTGGACAAATCAAGGCCAAAACCAAGTCATGGGGTAGGGAAGGCAAAACCTGCGCGCATGACTTGCGATGCAATTTCTCAAACAGGTGGTGTGCCACAATTTTTTTCATTTTTCTCCATCAGGATGACCTCAAATAAAAAAACCTCCAATATCAAAGTTGTTACTTGCCATGTTCACTACAAGGTTCATGTTTACCAAATATTCATTTGAACCCTATTTCATGGACATATGCTGGCTTGAAGTGGAAACCATGGAACTGAACACGTGTAGACACCAATGGCACAAGACAAGGCAAGATATACAGGCCCATTATGCAGCCTCATGACATGATGTTCATTGATACATTTGAGATGTTTAGAGGTCATATTCCATCTTGTATCAAACTCCAAACTTGTCTTATACATCATCCTCTTCAAATTAAGCACAAACATTTTGTGGATTGGTAGCTTGAGCTTGAAGAAATAACTAATGGAAATTCAATACTTCAAATTGTGTTTCTTGTATGCTAAGGCACTGCAACATGAGATTGTTTGGTTCAGTCGGGTTTGCAAGCATTATTTCATTGGTTTTGATTACAAGGCTCATATTTAGAGGTTCTAAGTATCATGTACAGGTTCATACATGCTAGAAGCTATGCACACTAGTAGAAATCCAAGTATGAGAAATTGCAAAGAAGCATCAGGCCTTGTATTTATGCTGCATTAATCAGCTTCACACCACACATATCATGAAGCCTCACCATAACACCATGTTCTTCATCACATTCGAGCAAACAAACTCAAGCTTAACTGAATTGCACTCCATTGCACTAAACACCTTCATTTTGTTCATGGCACCTCAGGTTAATTTTAACCATGGTTCTAACAAGCAACTGAGTTAGTTAACTTCTAACTGCACATATAAAAGCTTGATATCTAACTGAATTGCACTCACCATTTCCATTTGCACAAATCACATCCAAAATTCTCTGATTTTTCTCTTTGAATTTCCTTCTGCATTTTGTTTCGAGGAAGCTCCATTCTCCATCAATCTTCTTCATTCTTCCTCAGTTCATCACCATCATAGCATTGAGCATAAGATCCATGGATTCTATAGCTTGATTCTCCAAGGATCAACCATTGCACCTTCTTGCATTGCGCTGCATTGTGGATTAAAGCTCTTCAAACTTCATCCCTATAATATCAACCTTCATCAAATCTTCATTAGCATCATGCTCTGCATCATGTCCATGGATTCCATAGCTTGAAACACTAAGGATTCATCACTGCATCCTGTGGAATTGTTCTGCATTTTCATCAACATCTCAAGATCCTCAACTCACAAAGTGTTTATTTCACTCTGCAAGCATTCAAGACCAAGCAAGGCATCAAGAGGGACCTCATCTCTGGTCTTCTTCAACATCAACCTCTCTGCATTTTCAGGTTTCACCATAAATCTATCTTGCACGATTTCCAGAATTTTCGATTGTTTTGTATGATGTTTTAGCTTACTATAAGCTTTGGTGATGCTGGCTAGTTGATATGCACCCTGGGTGCTTAGTTTCAGTTTCCAGGCATGAATTTGTTTGCTTCGATTTGCATAGCATAAGAACCCTAAGCTAAATCTAAGGCTAGATTGTTGATCAGTGATGTGAGGCGAGTCTAGATATGGTCTTAGATTGCTTGTTCATGGTGGTTTTAGAAAGCCCTAGGTCAGGGGTGACCGGAGAAGATGACCGGAGGTTACTTCCGGTCACCTGAACAGTGCCCTAGAATTAATTAGGAAAACATGTCATAGCCTTTAGATCTTGATCATTTAACATCCATAGATGAGCCAATGCATTAATGAAAACGTGCATTGCACGTGTGTAATTTTGTGAAAAATTTCTTCAGTATTTTTTCCTCACCTCCCCAACGTATAAGTGAATCCCATTTTAGTTGTTCTTGTTGCTAGAGGCACCCCCAAGGCCCAATGTAAAAGTCAGTCTACTTCTTTTTTTAATTTCTTTTTCATCATTTAATTCATTTTTTGTTTTGGGTCATTAAAAATAGAAAAATCTCATAAAACAATTCCTAATTAATTCATGAGGGATCCTTGAATTTTTCTCTAATTTTCCATTATTTTTGTTCATATTTTTCTTTTATATTTTAGTCAGAATTAATTTTCGAAGGGAATTAATTTCTATTTTTCCATTTTTGACCAATCCTTTTGTACATTTTCTTTCTCACAAACCATAAAACATAAATGTCTCATTCTTTTTGCATTAATCAGAAGACTCATCAAAGTTCCTCACCATTTTTTTTTAATTTTTAGGTCCCTTTAAGCCATGTTTTGAACTCTTGTTTTAACACACATGCTCATAAACCCCAATTCCCTTTCAAACTTCATTTGAACCCCCAAAAATGGGAATTTTTGTGAGATTTTTGGTATGCAATTCACTCTCTGGATTTTGTATGCAAGTGTCAAGTTTCATAATTTTTCATGGCCATTTGGTATTTTTTTTAGGTTGCTTGGTTTACAAGTCATGTTAATGGTCCTTCCATTCCTTCCCTTTGGTCCCATTAGCCCAAGGCCTTCATGTCAATACTTTGAGGTCCCAATCTTGAGTCTCTTAGATCATTTAGGATGTATATAAGAGTTGAGTGCAATCCTTGGGTCTTTACCTTTAATTTTTAGACTTGCCTTGAGTCCTAAGTCACTTGTCCCATTTTTAACATAATCTTCCTCCTCCTTCCATCTTAAACACTTCAAAATCCTTTTGCACATGATTTAACTTCATCTTATCTTTGTTTTGAGTCTTATAAAGGTTTTGTGATCATCTATACTTGTTAATCTCATGTTAGAACCATTTTGTTTCCTTTTGAACTTCATTTGCCACCTAAAAGACTTTAAAAAACCTAATGTGAACACCTAGCCTTAGGATGCTTCTTAACCCTTCATTTGTGAACAATTTCCAATTATAATATCAATTTTATTTTGTTGTCAAGTCCCTGGTTTTTGTATGGGGAAATCAAATCACTTTGGTCTTTTCTTGAATTTTTTCTAAGTCATTTTGTCTCATCTTTATAACCATGTTTCTATATGCTTTTTCCCACCTTTTCAATTGCATATTTGCAAACCTTTAACTTGGATCTCTTCTTTTCCATTTGAGCTATTCATTTCCTTCACTTCCTTATAGTTAGTTCTAAGTTCTGGATTTTCATTTATCTTTAATTTTAGAAGATTTTAGCAATAGTAAACATTTAGGTTATCTTTCTAACCTCATCCTTAGGGTTTAGTATTGCCTTAGGACATAGTTTGACCTTAATTCAATTAATCCCTTTAGATACTTTTGAAATGGTTTAGCTACTGACTTCTTAAGTTTGCTATTTTATAGGTGGCCTTAGACATAGGTATTAACCTTAGGAGTTCACTAACATCCTTCCTTAGCTAGTGTGAGTTGTTTGTGAAATTTGTCATGTCATAATTGTTCATACTTCTTCATCATGCTAATATTTATTTTGTAGGGGGAAGATGAGGTAATCACTTCATTCCTTATTTCTTATGCATTTAATTGTCTTTGCCTTAGCACCTTGGTGCTTTGTTCATAGGCCCCATTTTGTTCTTTAGATTCAACTTAACTTCCTTAGGAAGTAAGTTGAATTCTAACTTGTTTTTCTTCTACTTAGGTTAGAATACCTCATAAACCATAGGATCACCTTTTGTACACAATAAGTTAACTTAAGGTTGTGTCTTAGTCCCCCATTAGCTTTGACCTTTGCCTTTTGAGTCTTTCTCTTCTCATATTCAAACAAAATCAAAAACACCTAATGAAGACATGAAGGAATCTCTTGTGTATAGCCTTATTCCATGGGGCACTTACATTCATTCCATCTTGGAATAGTGTAGGCTTGTCTAGCATGATGTACAAGTCTTATCAAGAGGTTGTTTCACAAAGAAAACCTAAAAGACACTTCTTCACAGACAACAAAAACCTGTACTAAAGTTCAACAAGCTAGTGAACTTAAACCCTAATCATTGAGAACAAGTCCTGGATAAATTCTCCTTACTTTGTGTGCTTGTTCTACTATTCCATCTTGGAATGTAGTAGCAAGTATACATTCCATGGAAAAGAGTTTGAATTCACTTCCTTGTGCCAAATTCATAAAAACTCTCATAAAAAGAAAACAACAAACAATAAGCGACTTTCCCGCGGGAACTCTCTTCTCTCACCTTATTAACTCTCAGCGCGAACTTGCGACGACTTGTCTCGCATGCAAGACGGTAAACTCACTCGTACCAGATGAGCCTGCAATACCTGAGCATAGACATACGCAGTTCCAGCTATAAAAAAACACAAACAAATAGTTCCCTCCTTAGTTAGGCGAATTACGTCGACTCTGATCCTCATTTTCCCGGTGAGGTAAGTAGGCAGCGGGGTAGGGCCCGTTCGAGCACATTCTTTATTTTACCTACATTTCCCCATTCTTTCTTTCCAGTTTCTTTTCCAGTTTCCTTTCTCATTTTAGTTCCATTCCAGTAGCAGTTCTTTTGTTCAGCAGCACTTTATTTCTCACCCTTTGAAACAGACAAGCAAGCGTGGATCCCGTTGGGTACGGCAGACGGTCTGGGGTGCTAATACCTTCCCAGGTCGTAACCGACTCCCGAACCCAGATCTTTGGTTCGCAGGACCTTATCCTTTCCTTCTTCCTCAGGTTTGTGCAACATTACCTTTCCCGTTCCTTCGGGATAAAATGCATGGCTGGCGACTCTACCTTTTCCGTGCCACTTTCGGTGTTTGTACTAGGATGAAAATCCCGGGAGCGACAGTTGGCGACTCTGATGGGGAAACAACCCAGAATCACTGGTTTCCCTTATAGAGTCACTCATAGCTTGTTTGTTTTTGAAACAGATGTTGGTAAGCCTCTGAATGCAAAGAATCTGAAGAAGATGAAGTTTATAACTTCTATCAAGAAAGAACCTGTCCTCTATTCTAGAGAAGTTATAACCACCAGGAAGATTCCCCTGCAGAACTTCCCCCTCTTCTCTTCTGACACACCTCCAGAGGTTGTGGTCAATTACTTGGACTTATGCAAGCAACATGGTGTGGATCCAATGTTCAAGGAAACTGAACTTACTCAGCAAACTCCAGATGCTGCCTCTGCAAGAAGCAAGAAAAGAAAGGCTGGAGAAGGATTGTCTCAGAAGGCTCCCAAATCAACCAGAAGAACAGGTAAAACTTCTGCCTCTAACTCTGAATTCATTTCTGTAGTAGAAGAAGTTACAGTAGAAGTGTCTGAAACCCCTTCTGACCCAACACCTTTTGTTGACATTCCTTCTGCACCAATCCCATCATCTGAACCAACTCAATCCTCTAAACCTATTCCACATTCTAACCCTATTCCCTCTGTTATACCTGCAACTGCTGTTGTCTCATCCATTCTATCATCACTTTATCCACCAGAACATGAACACCATCAACCACAAACACTTTCAGATTTTGATATTCCAATTGATACAACACCCCTTTCTGATATTGATCCTTCACCATCAGCTGAAACACACACTGCCCTTCAACATGTTCTCTCTGACATTGATGATTTTCAACCCACTTATTCTGTTCAAATCCCATCTTCTGAAACTTTTGAAACACACCACCATAGCAGTTTCCAACCTCAACATTCTGATGTCCCTGTTTTTAATCTTTCACCAATAAGAGAAAGTTATCTGTCTTCATATGAGTCTACACCTCCTAACTCACCAACTTTTATCACCATCCCTGATACACCACCAGAAGAAGCTGAACATGAAAATCCCCTTAGAACCTCTGTTAACATTGAAGCTTTACACAAATTATCCTCCGTCTCACAAAACTGCCATACCTGCACCAAAACCAAAACCCTCAAAAACAGACATTTTTGCACTATTACTTGCTTTTGAAACAACAATGAAACTGAAGTTAGATGATCTAAAGTTTGCTTGCTCAGAGCTTCCTGATCCAGTTGCTTCTGACTTTCTGTGGGCAAACTTCAGAAAATGGTTTAATGCTGAGACAAAGAGACTTAAGGACATCTGCTATGACATTGCTCACCAGAACTTCTGTGAGTATCTCAAAGCAGTTGTTTCTAACATTGAACAGAATAAACCTTTTCTGCTGGACAACAAACCCTGGACAGAGTCAGAACCTCTGGAAGAAAACTCTGGACTTCAAATGGTTCTGGTACCTTCTGAAGAAGATCAGGATGTTGAATCTGCTCAATCACCAGCAACTATAGAAGTTTCTGAGAATCAAGCTGCTCCAGAAGTTGAAGAACCTCTGCCAACCAATCTTGTTCTGCAGACCTTGGCAGAGTTGAAGAAGGAAAACGAGATGGTTAAGCAACGCCTGGATAAGCAAGATGAAACCACTGCTGAGTTGAAGACAATGCTTGGAAAGCAAGTGGAATCATCCTCTGAGATCAAGTCTCTGCTGGAGGCCTTAGTTACTAAGATGCACTCCTGATTTTCTGTTTATCCTCTGCTTAGCTTTTTTTGTTTTATCTTCTGTCTCTTCATGACTTTTTAAGTTCTACCAGTTTTGTTCTTGCTGGATTTTAATTCTATACTCTTGCATTTTTTTCTGCATCTATTCTTTTTTATTATGACAAAAAGGGGGAGAAACGTAGAAGATCCTGATCTATAGCAGTTTATCATGATTTTCCTCTAACATATAAAATTCTAATAAAACTATTTGAGTTGTGATTCTAAAATAGAAACAGGTCAAGTAATCAACTCAGGGGGAGCTAAGGCTAATGAAACTTCTGAAGGATATAACTTCTGAAGAAATCTTTAATATTTGATTTTATTCAATTAAAGGGAGTTCTTCTAATCCTATTAAACTCTATTCTCAATATCTAAATAAATATTTTGTCATCATAAGAAAAGGGGAGATTGTTAGAACAATTATGGTTCTAAACCTCTAAGAGTTTTGATGATAACAAATATTATTATGCTAGAATAGAAGTTCTAATGACTACCTTTATTACATGTGTAGAAGAAGAATTTATTTAAAGGAGACGTATATTACTAGAAGATATATTGAGCCATATATAGAAGATACACTTAATGAAGAATCCATCATTTAATGACAAGGTTTAATGGCTGCGCATCAAGTCTTTAATATCTCTGATTTACGTCTAGAAGATGATGATCTTCATAATGAAGACATTAATTAAAGAATATTTTAATTAATGGTAAAGACAAGTATCTCTTGTTTTGGAAGGAATTTATGGTATTAACTAATATCCTAAATTAGCTCAAGATGTCTCAACGGCTACATTTATTCAAGTACTATATAAAGGAATCAAATTGAAGATTTGGATAATACACTCACGAGAAAAAGACTGAATCATTTGTGCTAAAATATTTTAACATTCACTTAGTGATCTTAGCTTTATTAGAAGAAAAATTGTTAATATATTATTATTATTGTAATAGTTAAGTAATATTTCCTTGAGTGACTAGTTTCAGTCAGAAGACTCAAGAGGACATTGACTGTAGGTCAGTGTGTGTATTCATTTATTGAATAGTGGATTAAGACCTCAGTGGTAGAGGCAAAATCACCTTGGCGGGTGGACTGGACGTAGTTTGAGTTCAAACGAACTAGGATAAATTAATTTGTCATTAGAAGTTATTTTTAGTTGTTAAAGAAAACCCAATTCCAACCCCCCTTCCTTGTGTTTTACGCACCTACAAGTGGTATCAGAGCAAGGTCATGGGTTCGAATCCCCCCGGCTGACACTGGGGGGGAGATTGTTGGATTTATTAATTCAGCGTCACCCTTAGGGATTCGATGGGCTTAACATCCCAACCCATGGCGCTTAATAGGCGCATCCCCTTGAGGGCTCTATACTATAAGGAAATAAAGTTGCGCCTTCATTAACAGCAATTGCTTTTAGTGCAGTGGTAAGCGCTTGATCCTACATATATGTGTGTTGTGTGTGCTGTTGTGTTTATTTACTGTTTTGTTTACAGTTTATTTTACAGTTTATTTACTGCTTACAGTATTTATTTTCACATGCATCATATACTGGACTGTGTTGGTTTCATTTTTTCTGTGGGATGGGCTTTGTTACTGTGAGATAAGCCAAATACCCGGCTTGAGTGAACCTAGGACTTAGAGTGGTTCCACTTTGGCTTCATGGCATTTTGCTATGTTGGTATTAGTGAGTTCCACGCCTTGACTTGCGACCTTCTCGGAAATGTATTGATGTTGTAATCTTTCTGGGGAAATACACTACCTTGATAGTTATGTTCAGTCAAGGGACCGGTCATTGAGAAAATTTGTGGAAACATCCCTCTCCAGGGATGACAGTGGCAGATCACATTTGTTAGCAAACCCATACGCATCCGAGGGCCCACTAGGAACTCGCATAGGATGGCCTGGTTCTCTCATAGGAATCCAGTTAAGGCAAATTGTTTGTATGACGATATTATTGTACCCTCCAGGATGAATGTACTATTGTTTCTCGAATCAGTGCTTGAAGCTGGGGACTTATGTGGGATGCTTGTTTCCTTGGACTCAGCTGAGACCTTCCTGAGTAGTACATAATGCCAAACTGATTCCCTAAATTGGTCATGAGCCATTTCTCGGAGATGGTGAACGTATTATTGCTATTCGGCTTTGAAAGTCCGTAATCTTGACCCGAGTAGCACACCCGTGATATTGGGAGGGGTTTACAGGTTTGCAGGAACCCTAAACTTCAACATACCAATTGTACCAACATGTTTCAGTATCATGATCTATTCTATTACACATGGATTCTGAGATCTGAACCTCTGATCAGAGAGATACTTGTGATGATGTTGTGATCCTGCACAGACACCTGGTTATATGATTGACACTACACAGACACAGCACTGATCACATGCCTTGCCTTGCTTAAGCATCATAACATCATTAATCATTTTTGTTCTTTTTATTCTCAGGGTCCATATTACTTCCTATTCCCGGTCATATTACTACTTCAAGATGGAGGTTCCAAGGAAGAGAAATGTCCACTATACTTTCCCACAACCAGAGACAGAGGGTATTCAGAAGTTGATTAGCTTGATGGGTAACAAAGTTCTTGATGATTTCAGAGGGGAGTTTGGAAAGATCCTGGACTATGTGAGCAAGCCAACAATTGACCAGAGGGATAGCCTACATTCTCTGTGCAATTCTATGATCCATAACTACGGGTCTTTGTTTTCCTATATTACATCTTGGCTCCCACATTGGAAGAGATCTCCAGCATCCTCAGGATTCCCATAAAAAATGGTGCTCCTTACTATGGTTTAGAGAAGATGCCTTCATGCAAAGACATAGCTGACTCTTTCCATTTGGATTTTTCCCAGGTCAGTAGAGGGCTGGATGCCAGCAAAGGTAAAGGAATTTTCTTGGATTTTCTTGTCAAGGAAGCTCAGGATCTAGCTTCTGAAAACAAATGGGCTAAGTTCAATACCTTGCTTGCTTTGATAGTGTATGGGATTAGTTTGTTTCCAGGTGAGAAAGGATTAATCAGCATGGAAGCTATCACCATCTTTGTCAAAAGAAACCCAGTGCCTACCTTTTTGGGTGACTTTTACTATGGGGTTCACCACAGGAATGAAAAGAGGAAGGGACATGTGAATTGTTGTGCTCCTTTGTTTGCTGACTGGTTTGTGAGACAACTCCCTAAATCAGGGCCTTTTCAGGATTTGAAATAATCTTGGAAGTGGTCCAAAAGATTGATGGGCTTAACCTCATATGAAATTGCTTGGGGATGCAACAGGGATCTTGTAGGCAAGGAAATCTTGATTAGTTGTGGTGGCTTCCAAACCGTGCCCTTGATAGGAAGAAAAGGTGGAATCAGCTACAATCCTATCTTATCCAGGAAACAGTTTGGTTATCCTTTGAGAGATGAACCATTGATTGAGGAGATGAGTGAGTCACTATACTTTCCAGCAGAAGGTAACTTGAAAATGAGCATACTAGCATCCCAAGCTTAGGAGGTTAGAGTGATGAAGGGGAAGAAAGACTTTGGGAGAGTAGATCCCAAGACTTATGATCCTTTTGCCACCTGGTTGGAAGATTGTGTAGAGACTTTGTTGCTCCCATTATCTAAGGAACCACCTCTCTACCCTAAGGAGGTAGCACCCATAGCTTAAGTTCCTCTTCAGGAGTATCAGAAATTGGAGGCCTTGGTTAAGCAACTCAGGTTAGAGAATCAAGAAGCCAACAACTCATGCCAGAAGTTGAAGATTCAAAACCAGAAATTGGAAGAAAGGGCTCACAAAGATGATGAAATAGTCAGGCTCAAGCAGCAAAACTTTCAGGAGAGGGAGCTCTATTTCAAGAAAAAGGGATTAGCTAAAACTCACAAGGAGGTCCAGTGCCGTAAAGATAAGAAAGAGTTGAATGAAGCTAATGAAACTATCACCTTATGGCAAGAGAAATGGGAAGACAACTTGAAGAGGCAGAGAGAGCTGGAAGTCAGATACAAGTTAGAGATCAAAGGCCTTCAAGATTCTTTAGCTGAGCAGGGAGAGCTCCTTCAAAAGGCCCACCACCAAGAGAAGATTCATCTCCAAGATCTAGCAGAGAGTCAAAAGGTAGTGAAGGATGCTCAGAAGGAGATATAAGAGTTGAAGTTGAGAGTTGATGTCAAGAAGACCAAGACTGATTCCATTACAAGCCAGGAGAGTGAAAAGGTGTTCCTACAACAAATCGAGGAATTGCATGCCTCCTTTGACCTTAGGGATATCCTGATTCAAAAGCTCATACAAGCACCATCACATCCAGATATAGCTCAGATGTTGCAAGGTGTCAAGCGCCTTAGCTGGAGATTATAGGATGTAAATATTCCTAGGCTTTAGTCTTGTATTCATATGATTTAGATTACCCACAGACTTGTTGTGGGAGTCCTCTTTCTTGATGTACTTTTTATCTTTGATGTATGAACTTGTACCCTGTGAGGGTTTTGCTATTCCAACTTTCTTTTGATTTACCTGAAGTCTCTGGTTATTATCTGTTGCACGGACACGAGATATTAAATGTTGCCACTTCACATCTGATTGTCACACAAGGTCTTTTTTGCAAAGGCTATTTTCTCAACACCGGAATGGGAAAGTAAATAAAACCTTGAGGATAAAAGGGAGACATTGCATTGCATACATATCATTTGCATTGTTCTTTATTTTTGCAGGTTTCTCCAGGTTACTTAACTTATCTACATTTTAGGAAAAGACTGCACGAGCTACCAAGACCCGACACTTCAGACAAAATATTCCTCATCGTTACGTAACCCGCAACAACCAAAGGACTGTCATGGACGTTATGCAAACTGAGCTCAATGAATTCCGCACCAGGATGGGGAAATTTATGGTTATGCTGCAAGGGATGGCCCAAGGACAACAAGAATTGAGGAATGCTATTCAGGGGCTCAATCCTCCCCAAACTGACCCTCCTGTAATCACTCCAGAAGTTCAAGTGAATCCTCCCAACACTAACAATGAACAGGTGGACCTCCAGTTCCAGAGCCTCGCACAACAACCTTCATCCATGTGCAAGACCGACAAGAGGATCAGTTCCCTCCTTTTAACAATGATATGGGATTTGGCGTGGAAGGAAATTTTCAAGACTTTTTGCTGCTAGCTGAGAATATCAAAGCCCTTGAGTGTAGATAAACTCTCGGGATAGATGTATATGACATGGGCCTAGTTCCTAGGGTGGTCATTCCTCACAAGTTCAGGCCACCTACTTCTGATAAGTCAAGATTCGTCATATTTATAGGGAAGCTAATAAGTCTGCAAGTACTTTGACAAAGAAGGGAAGATTGCAATCATTCTATCACCCCATTTTAGTTGTTTGTCCTGAGTTTATAAATCTCTTACTTGCTTGTGATATGGCGGGGACTGTTAGTCTGCATGTTATCAGCTTGTAGCTCTTTCATCTTTGGGCTTTGGCCCTCCTTTTAATAAATAAAAAACACTAATTACTCCCCCTCTCCAACAATACTTGTCACATTTAAAAAAAAACATGAAATACATGTTATTCTTAATTTTCAAATGCAACTTTAATGATTTAGAATTACATTCTAATTCTATCATATATAATTATTATTACATTTATATTATTATTTTATTTTACATTTATGATGATAAAAACATACCAATAATAAAAAAGATAATTGAATAAATTCATCATTCTATTTCTTTTATTTACCCTATTTTCTTATTGATTGTGAAATGGAAGAGTGAGATAGCTTTATTGATATTTGTTAATCACATTACATGATTATGAGTTGTTGGACTTAAATTTAATTTCTGATAATATTTATATTATTTTCTCAAATATGTTAATATAAATAAATTATTGATATTTATATATCAACAACTTTAAAATAAAATAATAAGAATGAAGTGCAATAAATATTATAATTAAAATGACAAGACACATTAGAAGATCCAACCATAAAATATTACTAAACATACTTAAAAGTACTCAAAAGCAAAATACAAAAATAGAAATATTCAAAAGAACCAAAAAAAACCTAATGAATCCCTTGAAAATACACTTAATTCTCTTCCTCTCTCCCAACAAAACCAAATCACCTAAAAATATTCTAAAATGAAGTGACCTTTGTGTTCTCAATTTATTTAAGAGCATAAAAAATAACATCATATGCATGATATATTTAATTATATTTAATATGCTTTTGAGTAACAACATTAGGTGTACAAATAAAGACACAAACTTAAAAATAATTAACATTAACATAGATATGTATTTTACAACTTCACTCTTCACCAAAATGTGCATTTACAATGACCTTGATCGCATATTGCAGAAAAAGATAGAAAATAACAATAACCCTTACATTCATCATCAGTTGAACATGATGTACTACTATATACTGCAACTTAAAAAAAAATAAAAAAAAATGTTAAAAATATATCATATATATGTATAAACAAATCATGTAAGATTAAAGAAAAATAATAAAAACATGAAAAATGCATTACCACCATTGGTTAAAACAAGGAATAGATAAATAAAGATGATAAAAGCTTTAACAAACATGTTCACTAGTGCCATATGTTCTCTTCCTATACATGTAACATATAGAAATTAAATTGTTTTTGACCAATTTATAGTATATAAAAGTTTGTGCTCGACTTACTTCAATTAATTAAAAAAAATATCACTTGTTCAGTTGCATCGAACCTTTCTAAATCTCATATATATTGTCTATTAAATGTCTATATTAAGGGTTGTATTTGACCTTTAGCTAAATTAATTGATCACTTTACTTAATAAATATTAATCAATAAGATAGAAATCTTATTATTATTTGTCATAACCTTTCACCTTTCGCTATTCTTATTTATTTGCTAGCCTTTCATGGAAAACAAGGACAAAATTCCAGAACAGAAATATGAAGGAAACAAAATCTTATGATGAAAAACATAGATAAAGATAAATTTTTGAAATGTTTTAGTATTTTTTTTTATTTGGTGTTTTTGGAGAGATGAAATCTAACTACCTCGAGTGAATTATCACATAGTCTTTTAATTATAAACTTTAAATTCCTAAACTATGAAAAACAAAAAACAAAAAATAAATAAGTAATGAAGAACATGATAGAGACTTAATTAATAACATATAAATATATTTTTGTTTTTATTTTTGGTATCTTTCGATTTAAAAAGATTGGATATATAATGTTAATAATGAAGAACAAATTTAAAGGTCTAAAACTAGAAATTTTTACCTTATACCTCTATCACTATCCCTAGACTCTTACTGTTCTGAACTAACCTAGCATCTATTCTGGGAAGAATTAAGGCCCAATTCAGCTTAACTTTGGGCACAAGCCCAACAAGAAATTCAAGATCTTGTTGTAACACCCCAAATTTGCCCTCTTCTGTTTAGCATCATCATCATATCATAATCATCATAAGCATGTCATATCCTTAGCATTTTGCATAGAAAAATGAAGCATAACACTCATATGTGCTAGCACAAGGCATATGATCAATCATCCGAGAGATTTGAAGCACTGCAAGTCAAAATCAAAAGCATGGTGACCTGGCAAGGATCTCACAGTATCACTTTGCACAAGCTCTGTATCATCTTCAAGACCCTAAAAAAGGATGAGGATCAAAATCAGTTTGAAACGGTTGGCGTCGGGTTATTCCTGAGGTTTCCCACCAAAAGGAGGGAAATTCAAATTTTCCTTGCGTTAACCGGTTAACGCATATGGTTAACCGGTTAACGGCTGCGAAATTTGAAAATCAGCAGCAAGTTCAGCATGTGTGTTTTGGCTCCATTTTCCAATTTTCTGATTTTTATTCATTTGAATTAATTATGGAGAAGGATCTAGAGCATTTGTCCAAGCCTAATTTCAATTCTAAATCCTAATCACTTTCTAAGCCAATGCCAAGCCATATTTTTGGATCCCAAACCAAATTTTTGGGCCCAAACCTAAACCATATTTATTCCATTTCCCTCCAAACCAAGAAGAAAACCCTCTCACAATTTTCACTTCTCCTTTTCTGAATTTTGAGCTCTCTCACCATTCTCTCACCTTTTTCTCCCCATTTTTCCAAATCACTCAAAGTTCCTCTTTGAAGATCACATAACTTTGCATTAAAGTGTGTAGATCTTGGAACTAGACCTCCATCCATAGCTTCTTTTCATCATTTTGATGGTTTATTACTTGGTTCAGATCTAGTTTGGAGAGTAGAAGTGCTTGTGGAGTCAAAATTCTGCATCAAGACTTTTTGCTTGCATTTATTTTGCATGGAGTGTGAAGCTTAGCACCTGATCTTCAAAGTTTTCCGCGAAATCTCTCATTTCCAGCTCAAACAACAATTACCAAAGCATACCTCAGCTTTATAGGTTGGTTAATTTCAGATCTAGCTCTGTTTTTAGCTTATTTGCATGCTTGTGCTTTAGATCCACCATGTGCTTGTGTATTTGCTTGGGTTGCTTGAATTGATTGGTTGATTTGTAACCGGATCCGAATGTTGATGTTCATGAGCTTAATGATGTGGATTAATGTGAATTGACCTAATTTTTCCATGTATAATTGATTGTTGGTCTGGTGTAAGTTTATTTGAATAAGCTGGTTTGAGCTGCTGGTTTTTGCAGGATTTGCTGCTGTTTTAACAGTGTTAACCGGTTAACGCATTTGGTTAACCGGATAACACACCTGTTTTATGCGTATTTTGTGCAGGTTTGAACTGGTTAATCGATTAACGCATTTGGTTAACCGGTTAACACTGAAGCAGAATGACTTTTCGGGGTTGTTTTGAGCTTGTTTGATCTCCTTGCTTGTTTTAATTGCCATGGATCATTGTATGATCATTGAACATGCTATTTTAGGGTGATTTTCTTGTTGGTTGATGTATGCTTTCATGTTTTCGACGCGTAAGTCATATATTTGCAATGCTTGGCATGTCGTTTGATCCTTGTTTGCTAGAACCTTTGAGCATGTTAATTCCATGATTGTGTTGATCAATTTGCTGGATTTTTGCTAACATTTCAGGGGCTCACGGTAAGAGAAGTGTGTATGTTTATCCACATTTCAACTCTTCATCTTTCCTCTTTTGCTTTGCTTTTGCTTTTTTGAGTTTTGATGTGCTTTGTGCCATCATGTGGTTCTCTTTCCCCTCTCTAGCTTCCTTCTCCTTTCTTTTTGCTTCTCTTTTGATCATCCTTTCTCTTAGGATAGTTGAAGCCTCACTAACCTTAGGACCACCTTTGCATGATAACTTTAGGATTATACTTTCCCCATTAGACTTTTACCTTTAAGATCTTTGGTTCTCTTCTCTTCTCATCTCAAAACAAAAACCATAAAAAAACACTTAATAAGGATTGAAGTGGTCTCCTGTGCAATAGCCTTATTCCATGAAACACTTGTAGTCTTCCCATCTTGGGATAGTACAAGCTTGTTCATCATGATGCACAAGTCTGATCATGAGACCATCTCCATGAAGAAAATCATAAAAAAGACTTCTTCAAAAATTACAAAAGCACTTAATAAATTCAACGAGTTACTGAGCTTAGGCCCTAATCTCTGGAATCAAGTTTTGGGGATCTTCTCCTTACTTGAGTGTGCTTGTTCTATTATTCCATCTTGGAATGTAGTAGCAAGTACACATTCCATGGAAAAGAGCTTGAGTTCACTTCCTTGTGCCACACTCATAGAAAACTCATAAAAAACACCAAACAAACAATAAGCGTCTCTCCTTCGGGACTTCTTTTCTCATCACCTTCACTCTCATCATACGAACTTGCACCTACTTGTCATTTTGCAAGACGGTAACACACTCGTCGTCTGAGCCTGCAACACCTGAGCATTGACATATGCAGTTTAAGCCTTAAGACACAAGCAATCTTTTCCACCCCTAATTAGGGGAACTACAGCGACTCTGATCCTCATTGTCCAGATGAGGTACGTAGGCAGTGGGGTAGGGCCCGTTCGAGCACAATCTTTATTTTCCCTACATTTTTCCTTTTCATTTCTTTTTCAGTTCCCTTTTCTTTTCTCTTATCCAGTTCCAGTTCATTTTCTTTGCAGCAGCTTTCATTTATTCACCCTTTGAAACAATTTCTTTGCAAGCGTGGATCTCGTCGAGTACGGCGGACGATCTGGGTGTTAATACCTTCCCAGGTCGTAACCGACTCCCGAACCCAGTCTCTTTGGGTCGCTAGACCCGTGTCCTTCCTTTTCTTTTCTTCCGGTTTGTGCAGCATTACCATTCCCGTTCCTTCGGGATAAAAATGCCTGGCTGACGACTCTACCTCTTTCCACGCCACTTTCGCGTTTGTACCAGGATGGAAATCCAGGGAGCGACACTTGTGACCGTTGAGGAGTAGAGTCGTTGGGATATAGCTGTTAGGGATCTCCTCTAGTGCTCTAACTGCTCTAACTGCTCTCACGCAACCAACCGTCCTTCTGAAACTACTGGAAGTAGTTGGACCTAGTCAAGGGCCACACGCCCGCGTACCTTGACCAGGCGCCCTTATAAATACCATCCACCTTTGGAGGGTCAGGTATTCAATTCTAATCACTCACATACTTTCTTAACGCTTTAGATTACTTTCACACTGAAACTTATTTGAACGTCAGAGTATCTTGCAGGTACACCACCCCTTCTCCTACACCCATCGTTGCAGCCCAACAGAAGGCTACGAGGACCTGTCCGAATCATTTCTGTACAGTGATGTCGTCTGTGGGAAACTAACACCTCCCCACATCTTTCTTGAACAAGATCCTTTCTTTTCAACCCAAGATCAAAACTCTTATCATCTCTTTTCGTCTTCATGGTGTAATACCTCAAAATTTTCCCTCTCATTTCCTCTATTTTTTTCATAGCATTTAGCATAAACAAATTCATGAAATAGTAAAAAAACATTGCATCATGTGTATCATAGTTGAGGCATAGGCATGTGATCATTGATTGGAGCAACTGAAGGCTATGCAAAGGCAAACAAAGGGCCACAAAGCTTCTCAACCATGTGCAAAGGGTTCATAACATCCCACAAGTCCTTACTTGAAGCCACAAGCCATGAATAGATTTGAAATGATCAAAGGAGGCAAGCAGTGCAACATCTCCTGATGAAAGGGGCCAAATTAGGGTTTCACTTTTACTAGTCTTCTCCATGAAATTTTTATTCAAAGTGGACTCCATTGTATTATATATGATGTCAAGTGCCTAGGGTTCAAATTTCATCCATATAACCATTTTGGAAGAGGTTCAATTGGCTAGATGACTGAAAATCAGGGATTTGGGGAAAAGTCAACCATTCTGAGGAAAAAGTCAACTCTTGACTTTTTGAGATCAAAATCATGAAATTAGGGTTACAATGATCCTATGGTTCAAATTTTATCAATAAATGATGGAGGAATCAAGAGAAATCAAGAAAACCAAAACATACCATTTTTGGAAAATTAGGGTTTCCAAAAATGGAAAGTTTTGGCCATTTTTGCAGCAACTTCAAGAGAGGCCTTCTCCCAAAATATGAGGGCTATCAAAATTCTACCTTGAGCCAATTAAAGAGGTCATATTAAGCTTCAAATCCATATGTGGAACTCACTCATAACATTAAAATTTAGAAAGTTATGATCAATCAAAGATTGGACAAATCAAGGCCAAAACCAAGTCATGGGGTAGGGAAGGCAAAACCTGCGCGCATGACTTGCGATGCAATTTCTCAAACAGGTGGTGTGCCACAAGTTTTTTCATTTTTCTCCATCAGGATGACCTCAAATAAAAAAAACCTCCAATATCAAAGTTGTTACTTGCCATGTTCACTACAAGGTTCATGTTTACCAAATATTCATTTGAACCCTATTTCATGGACATATGCTGGTTTGAAGTGGAAACCATGGAACTGAACACGTGTAGACACCAATGGCACAAGACAAGGCAAGATATACAGGCCCATTATGCAGCCTCATGACATGATGTTCATTGATACATTTGAGATGTTTAGAGGTCATATTCCATCTTGTATCAAACTCCAAACTTGTCCTATACATCATCCTCTTCAAATTAAGCACAAACATTTTGTGGATTGGTAGCTTGAGCTTGAAGAAATAACTAATGGAAATTCAATACTTCAAATTGTGTTTCTTGTATGCTAAGGCACTGCAACATGAGATTGTTTGGTTCAGTCGGGTTTGCAAGCATTATTTCATTGGTTTTGATTACAAGGCTCATATTTAGAGGTTCTAAGTATCATGTACAGGTTCATACATGCTAGCAGCTATGCACACTAGTAGAAATCCAAGTATGAGAAATTGCAAATAAGCATCAGGCCTTGTATTCATGCTGCATTAATCAGCTTCACACCACACATATCATGAAGCCTCACCATAACACCATGTTCTTCATCACATTCGAGCAAACAAACTCAAGCTTAACTGAATTGCACTCCATTGCACTAAACACCTTCATTTTGTTCATGGCACCTCAGGTTAATTTTAACCATGGTTCTAACAAGCAACTGAGTTAGTTAGCTTCTAACTACACATATAAAAGCTTGATCTCTAACTGAATTGCACTCACCATTTCCATTTGCACAAATCACATCCAAAATTCTCTGATTTTTCTCTTTGAATTTCCTTCTGCATTTTGTTTCGAGGAAGCTCCATTCTCCATCAATCTTCTTCATTCTTCCTCAGTTCATCACCATCATAGCATTGAGCATAAGATCCATGGATTCCATAGCTTGATTCTCCAAGGATCAACCATTGCACCTTCTTGCATTGCGCTGCATTGTGGATCAAAGCTCTTCAAACTTCATCCCTATAATCTCAACCTTCATCAAATCTTCATTAGCATCATGCTCTGCATCATGTCCATGGATTCCATAGCTTGAAACACTAAGGATTCATCACTACATCCTGTAGAATTGTTCTGCATTTTCATCAACATCTCAAGATCCTCAACTCACAGAGTGTTTATTTCACTCTGCAAGCATTCAAGACCAAGCAAGGTATCAAGAGGAACCTCATCTCTGGTCTTCTTCAACATCAACCTCTCTGCATTTTCAGGTTTCACCATAAATCTATCTTGCACGATTTCCAGAATTTTCGATTGTTTTGTATGATGTTTTAGCTTGCTATAAGCTTTGGTGATGCTGGCTAGTTGATATGCACCCTGGGTGCTTAGTTTCAGTTTCCAGGCATGAATTTGTTTGCTTCGATTTGCATAGCATAAGAACCCTAAGCTAAATCTAAGGCTAGATTGTTGATCAGTGATGTGAGGCGAGTCTAGATATGGTCTTAGATTTCTTGTTCATGGTGGTTTTAGAAAGCCCTAGGTCAGGGGTGACCGGAGGTTACTTCCGGTCACCTGAACAGTGCCCTAGAATTAATTAGGAAAACATGTCATAGCCTTTAGATCTTGATCATTTAACATCCACAGATGAGCCAATGCATTAATGAAAACGTGCATTGCACATGTGTAATTTTGTGAGAAATTTCTTCAGTATTTTTTCCTCACCTCCCCAACGTATAAGTGAATCCCATTTTAGTTGTTCTTGTTGCTAGAGGCACCCCCAAGGCCCAATGTAAAAGTCAGTCCACTTCTTTTTTTTAATTTCTTTTTCATCATTTAATTCATTTTTCGTTTTGGCTCATTAAAAATAGCAAAACCTCATAAAACAATTCCCAATTAATTCATGAGGGATCCTTGAATTTTTCTCTAATTTTCCATTATTTTTGTTCATATTTTTCTTTTATATTTTAGTCAGAATTAATTTTCGAAGGGAATTAATTTCTATTTTTCCATTTTTGACCAATCCTTTTGTACATTTTCTTTCTCACAAACCATAAAACATAAATGGCCCATTCTTTTTGCATTAATTAGTAGACTCCTCAAAGTTCCTCACCATTTTTTTATAATTTTTAGGTCCCTTTAAGCCATGTTTTGAACTCTTGTTTTAACACACATGCTCATAAACCCCAATTCCCTTTCACACTTCATTTGAACCCCCAAAAATGGGAATTTTTGTGAGATTTTTGGTATGCAATTCACTCTCTGGATTTTGTATGCAAGTGTCAAGTGTCATAATTTTTCATGGCCATTTGGTATTTTTTTTAGGTTGCTTGGTTTACAAGTCATGTTAATGGTCCTTCCATTCCTTCCTTTGGTCCCATTAGCCCAAGGCCTTCATGTCAATACTTTGAGGTCCCAATCTTGAGTCTCTAAGATCATTTAGGATGTATATAAGAGTTGAGTGCAATCCTTGGGTCTTTACCTTTAATTTTTAGGCTTGCCTTGAGTCCTAAGTCACTTGTCCCATTTTAAACATAATCTTCCTCCTCCTTCCATCTTAAACACTTCAAAATCCTTTTGCACATGATTTAACTTCATCTTATCTTTGTTTTGAGTCTTATAAAGGTTTTGTGATCATCCATACTTGTTCATCTCATGTTAGAACCATTTTGTTTCCTTTTGAACTTCATTTGCCACCTAAAAGACATTAAAAAACCTAATGTGAACACCTAGCCTTAGGATGCTTCTTAACCCTTCATTTGTGAACAATTTCCAATTATAATATCAATTTTATTTTGTTGTCAAGTCCTTGGTTTTTGTATGGGGAAATCAAATCTCTTTGGTCTTTTCTTGAATTTTTTCTAAGTCATTTTGTCTCATATTTATAACCATGCTTATATATGCTTTCTCCCACCTTTTAAATTGCATATTTGCAAACCTTTAACTTAGATCTCTTCTTTTCCATTTGAGCTATTCATTTCCTTCACTTCCTTATAGTTCTAAGTTCTGGATTTTCATTTATCTTTGATTTTAGAAGATTTTAGCAATAGTAAACATTTAGGTTATCTTTCTAACCTCATCCTTAGGGTTTAGTATTGCCTTAGGACATAGTTTGACCTTAATTCAATTAATCCCTTTAGATACTTTTGAATTGGTATAGCTACTGACTTCTTAAGTTTGCTATTTTATAGGTTTCCTTAGACATAGGTATTAACCTTAGGAGTTCACTAACATCCTTCCTTAGCTAGTGTGAGATGTTTGTGAAATTTGTCATGTCATAATTGTTCATACTTCTTCATCATGCTAATATTTGTTTTGTAGGGGGGAAGATGAGGTAATCACTTCATTCCTTATTTCTTATGCATTTAATTGTCTTTGCCTTAGCACCTCGGTGCTTTGTTCATAGGTCCCCTTTTGTTCTTTAGATTCAACTTAACTTCCTTAGGAAGTAAGTTGAATTCTAACTTGTTTTTCTTCTCCTTAGGTTAGAATACCTCATAAACCATAGGATCACCTTTTGTACACAATAAGATAACTTAAGGTTGTGTCTTAGTCCCCCATTAGCTTTGACCATTGCCTTTTGAGTCTTTCTCTTCTCATCTTCAAACAAAATCAAAAGCACCTAATAAAGACATGAAGGAATCTCTTGTGTATAGCCTTATTCCATGGGGCACTTACATTCATTCCATCTTGGAATAGTGTAGGCTTGTCTAGCATGATGTACAAGTCTTATCAAGAGGTTGTTTCACAAAGAAAACCTAAAAGACACTTCTTCACAGACAACAAAAATATGTACTAAAGTTCAACAAGCTAGTGAACTTAAACCCTAATCATTGGGAACAAGTCCTGGATAAATTCTCCTTACTTGGTGTGCTTGTTCTACTATTCCATCTTGGAATGTAGTAGCAAGTATACATTCCATGGAAAAGAGTTTGAATTCACTTCCTTGTGCCAAATTCATAAAAACTCTCATAAAAAGCAAACAACAAACAATAAGCGACTTTCCCGCGGGAACTCTCTTCTCTCACCTTATTCACTCTCAGCGCAAACTTGCGACGACTTGTCTCGCATGCAAGACGGTAAACTCACTCGTACCAGATGAGCCTGCAATACTTGAGCATAGACATACGCAGTTCCAGCTATAAAAAACACAAACAAATAGTTCCCGCCTTAGTTAGGCGAACTACGTCGACTCTGATCCTCATTTTCCCGATGAGGTACGTAGGCAGCGGGGTAGGGCCCGTTCGAGCACATTCTTTATTTTACCTACATTTCCCCGTTCTTTCTTTCCATTTTCTTTTCCAGTTTCCTTTCTCATTTCAGTTCCATTCCAGTAGTATTTCTTTTGTTCAGCAGCACTTTATTTCTCACCCTTTGAAACAGACAAGTAAGCGTGGATCCCGTCGGGTACGGCAGACGGTCTAGGGTGCTAATACCTTCCCAAGTTGTAACCGACTCCCGAACCCAGATCTTTGGTTCGCAGGACCTTGTCCTTTCCTTCTTCCTCAGGTTTGTGCAACATTACCTTTCCCGTTCCTTCGGGATAAAAATGCCTGGCTGGCGATTCTACCTTTTTCGTGCCAGTTTCGCGTTTGTACTAGGATGAAAATCCCGGGAGCGACAGCTGGCGACTCTGATGGGGAAACAACCCAGAATCTATGGTTTCCCTTATAGAGTCACTCATAGCTTGTTTGTTTTTGTTTCTTTAGGTGTTTATATGTGTGTTGTGTGTGCTGTTGTGTTTATTTACTGTTTTGTTTACAGTTTATTATACAGTTTATTTACTGCTTATAGTATTTATTTTCACATGCATCATATACTGGACTGTGTTGGTTTCATTTTTTTTGTGGGATGGGCTTTGTTACTGTGAGATAAGCCAAATACCCGGCTTGAGTGCACCTAGGACTTAGAGTGGTTCCACTTTGGCTTCATGGAATTTTGCTATGTTGGTATTAGTGAGTTCCACGCCTTGACTTGCGACCTTCTCGGAAATGTATTGATGTCGTAATCTTTCTGGGGCAATACACTACCTTGATAGTTATGTTCAGTCAAGGGACCGATCATTGAGAACCTTTGTGGAAACATCCCTCTCCAGTGATGACAGTGGCAGACCACATTTGTTGGCAAATCCATACGCATCCGAGGGCCCACTAGGAACTCGCATAGGATGGCCTGGTTCTCTCATAGGAATCCAGTTAAGGCAAATTATTTGTATGACAATATTATTGTACCCTTCGGGATGAATGTACTATTGTTTCTCGATTCAGTGCTTGAAGCTGGGGACTTATGAGGGATGCTTGTTTCCTTGGACTCAGCTGAGACCTCCCTAAGTAGTACATAATACCAAATTGATTCCATGATTTGGTCATGAGCCATTTCTCGGAGATGGTGAACGTATTATTGTTATTCGGCTTTGAGAGTCCGTAATCTTGACCCGAGTAGCAAACCCGTGATATTGGGAGGGGTTTGCAGGTTTGTAGGAACCCTAAACTTCAACATACCAATTGTACCAACATGTTTCAGTATCATGATCTGTTCTGTTACACATGGATTCTGAGATCTGAACCTCTGATCAGAGAGATACTTGTGATGATGTTGTGATCCTGCACAGACACCTGGTTATATGATTGACACTACACAGACACATCACTGATCACATGCCTTGCCTTGCATAAGCATCATAACATCATTAATCATTTTTGTTCTTTTTATTCTCAGGGTCCATATTACTTCCTATTCCCGGTCATATTACTACTTCAAGATGGAGGTTCCAAGGAAGAGAAATGACCACAATACTTTCCCACAACCAGAGATAGAGGGTATTCAGAAGTTGATTAGCTTGATGGGTAACAAAGTTCTTGATGATTTCAGAGGGGAGTTTGGAAAAATCCTGGATTATGTGAGCAAGCCAACAATTGACCAGAGGGATAGCCTACATTCTATGTGTAATTTTATGATCCACAACTACGGGTCTTTGTTTTCCTATATTACATCTTGGCTCCCACATTGGAAGAGATCTCCAGCATCCTCAGGATTCCCATAAAAAATGGTGCTCCTTACTATGGTTTAGAGAAGATGCCTTCATGCAAAGACATAGCTAACTCTTTCCATTTGGATTTTTCCCAGATCAGTAGAGGGTTGGATGCCAGCAAAGGTAAAGGAATTTTCTTGGATTTTCTTGTCAAGGAAGATCAGGATTTAGCTTCTGAAAACAAATGGGCTAAGTTCAGTACCTTGCTTGCTTTGATAGTGTATGAGATTAGTTTGTTTCCAGGTGAGAAAGGATTAATCAGCATTGAAGCTATCACCATCTTTGTCAAAAGAAACCCAGTGCCTACTGTTGCACCCCAAAATTTGCCCTCTACAAGACAAGTCATTGTGTACTGAGAGGCTCACAAGGTTCACAAGGTTCACAAGACATCTCATGAGGTTCACAAGGTTCACAAAGTTCACAATTGGTCAGAAAGTTTGACAATTCCCTCAGACAATGCATCCTCCTAAGCAATGCATCCTAAACTAGGGTTTTGACTTTAATCAGGCTAAATGGACTTCCAAGACTTAAATTGAGCTTCATAACATCTTATAAGTGTTTAAAAATCCCCATGTCAAGTTTCAAGACTTTCCCAAAAGATTTGCTCAGTCAGATGATCGGATAGGTTAAAATCAGTCAAAGTAGTTAAAAAGTCAAACTGAGGTCAACTGTGGTCAAACCAAAGTCAAACTTCATGATTTTTTGCCAACATCAAGTATATGAAGTAAAATTCATCATTTTATCAAGGGTTTATCATGATTCATCAAGAAGATTTCAGATCATCAAGAATCAGGAGTTTCTAAATTAGGGTTTTCACAGGAAAAGTCAACTGAACTTTGACCAGCCATAACTTTCACATGCTTCATCAAAAATTTTCCATCCAAAGATCATTTTGAAGGAAATTAA
Organism: Lathyrus aphaca; assembly: GCA_963966055.1. NCBI lineage: Eukaryota > Viridiplantae > Streptophyta > Magnoliopsida > Fabales > Fabaceae > Lathyrus > Lathyrus aphaca. Next base: position 634,231,704 of record OZ014519.1, read on the forward strand.
ATTCTCTACAACTTTGTGTCTCACAAGCCAAGCCCAAAAATGCTTCATTTGGAAGGTATGAGCTAGAACATTATAGGTCCTTTTAAAAGTCAACAACTTCCAAAGAGCATAACTTGAGAATGATAAAGATATGGACATGAGACCAAAGAGGTTGGTTAGAGGACTCTTTAAGATTTCCAAAATGTCCAAGAACACCCTCATAGCATTAAAATTGAAGGATTTGTGTCCTTGCAAAGTTGGGAAATTTTTGAGTAGTTTATGAAGTAAATGGGGTCTTAAAACCATAATTCTTCAAATGGGCTAACTTTTTTGTGACCCAATGTGTTCCATGACATCATGCACGAAATTTATTTAATATTTTCATAATTTTATTCATTTTATTTTTATTTATTATGATTTTTTATATTAAAAATCATTTTAAATTCAAATAAAATATAAAATGGTGAAGATTTAAAAATATGTTGCTTCTAGAATGTCATAAAGGTTAATTGGATTCAATTGATACAAAAATTATGAAGATTGTCTTAAAATAGCAAGTTCTTATCAAGAATTTTCAAATTTTAAAAGTCAATCTTTTTCAATCTTCAATGATCCAAATATCCATCAAATTGGCAATGTTTTTAACCTAATTCACTCACTCATATATAATGAACATTAAGCAAATCATTGGACACGAATTCACAGCCTCCTCATACCATATTCAAGCTTCAAAAATTTCACTAAAAACACCAATTCAGTTTGATACCTAGGGCCTCTTTCAAGACAAACCAAAGGTTGAAACTTGTTCCTTGGAGTTCATGGATTGATTCTAGATCATAACATGCATCATTCATTCATGCCCTAAATCGTGAAAACCGAATGCATCTTCTTCATGTTTTAAAAAATTTCGATTTGAATGATTTGCATATTGTTAATGAAAACTAATTATTGGTTTGTGTTTATAATGATGTTTGGATGCTTTCTGGATAAATTAATTTGATTTTAGGTCCAAGATGAAGAAATCACCATGGCTAGGGTTCTTCGGCCGTTTTAGGGTTTCATGATTTATCAATGATAAATGAATTCTAAAGCCATAGATCAATTCTAATTAACATCTGGATCATGTTGGTATATTTAATTTGATGAAATTGTGTTGTTTTATAGATGATTGAGATTCGTAGGTTTTGCTGCAAATAAGAATTCGCAGGAAAGCTTGTAGCAAAAATCGCAGCAAAATTCATAGGTCTGGAGGTAGAAGATGACTGGCGCGAATTCAGAATTTGAATTTAAATATATATTATATATTAATGTCTGTATTATATGTCTTGAGAAACACTGATGGCGTGGTGGTGAGTGTATGCGCATGTGAAGGCAAGGTCTTGGGTTCGAAACCAGCCTCTGGGCATTTTTTTTGTTCAATTATTTTGTTTTACAGGACTAGAACAAAAGCCAATGGATGCAACATGTTATCAGCCAGCGCGCGCTAGCCCAGTGGTCATGCTGTTGATTTTCCAGGTAAAGGACCTGGGTTCAAATCCCAGGTCCTGTTTTTTTGGTTTTTTCTTGTTTTTTTAGGTTTATTTGTTTATTTAGTTTCTTATTATTATTCTTTAATCAAATTAATTTCTAAAATCATATTTACAAATGTTTTCTAATTTTTCTAAAACAATTCAAAACCCTAATTTTTCCTTTGTGATTTTAATTTCTTTTTTATAATTAAATATTTCTAATATGTATATATAATTAAATTATTAAAACTATTAATCATATTTATTAGTATATAATTATTATTATTTATTTCTTTTCTTAAAATTCTTAAAAAACTGATTATTTATTTAAATTTGAACTTTTAATTTATTTTCTATATTATATTATTATACTAACCTCTTTTATATTTATTTTATTTATTATTACTAACCTTCCTATTTATTTATTTATTATATGCTTATTTATTTAAATTATTTTATTATAATGTAATTGTGCAAATTATGTAATAGTTGTAGAATTTTTATTATTATTTATTTAAATGGTTAGTAAAATAGGGTGTGAAAACATGTTTGTGTTTAAAATTGAATTTAGATCACTAATTATAAGATGAATATTTGAATTTGTACACGCACACACGTAAGTCGATCTTGGATCGCCATCTCACTTCTTAAGGGTTATCCCTCATGTTGCCTAAATAAAAAGGTCAAGTAAGGTGTCTAAAAAGCAAAGTCCCTTCTCATTAAATATCATCAAGTCCCTTTAAAGATTATAAGATCAAGTCCCTTCAATGTTGCCTACGGTAAATGATCTTGTCCCTTCGAATAAAAGATGATAAGTCCCTTCGTATTGCTAAGACACCTTACAGTTGCCTAATCACAGATGACCCTTCATATGTCTCATACAACATCCAAGGTAATGACTACCTATTCCTTAATAATAGGGATAGTCTTACCACTTAAAGGACATTCAAGAACAGTAAAGATTTAATCATTAGGGTAGGTTCCTCTTATGTACTTGCTCACCTTTTCAAAACATTTCAAAAACACTTCACATTTTCAAACAATTTTCAAAACAAAGTCTTTATATATATCCGTACATGGATCATTATAAAGTACTTAAGAAAATTTCTAATCACACATTACACTTTTTCAAAACATTTTAAAGTGAGCTAAGTAACTAAAAGCCCATGGATAACCATGGATGTAAAGGGTGCTAACACCTTCCCTTTACATAACCTACCCCCCGAACCCAAAAATATTTTAAGGTCTTTCCTGTTCTTTTATGCCCTTTCCTTTGGATAAAATAAAAGTCGGTGGCGACTCTTGCTATCCGCAACATTTAATTAAAGTCAGTTCTCCCACCGTGTTACACCTACCTTGTTGGGTGACTTTTACTATGGGGTTCACCACAGGAATGAAAAGAGGAACGGACATGTGAATTGTTGTGCTCCTCTGTTTGCTGACTGGTTTGTGAGGCAACTCCCTAAATCAGGGCCTTTCCAGGATTTGAAACAATCTTGGAAGTGGTCCAAAAGATTGATGGGCTTAACCTCATATGAAATTGCTTGGGGATGCAACAGGGATCTTGTAGGCAAGGAAATATTGATTAGTTGTGGTGGCTTCCCAAATGTGCCCTTGATAGGAAGAAAAGGTGGAATCAGCTACAATCCTATCTTATCCAGGAAACAGTTTGGTTATCCTTTGAGAGATGAACCATTGATTGAGGAGATGAGTGAGTCACTATACTTTCCAGCAGAAGGTAACTTGAAAATGAGCATACTAGCATCCCAAGCTTAGGAGGTTAGAGTGATGAAGGGGAAGAAAGACTTTGGGAGAGTAGATCCCAAGACTTATGATCCTTTTGCCACCTGGTTGGAAGGTCGTGTAGAGACTTTGTCGCTCCCATTCTCTAAGGAACCACCTTTCTACCCTAAGGAGGTAGCACCCATAGCTTCAGTTCCTCTTCAGGAGTATCAGAAATTGGAGGCCTTGGTTAAGCAACTCAGGTTAGAGAATCAAGAAGCCAACAACTCATGCCAGAAGTTGAAGATTCAAAACTAGAAATTGGAAGAAAGGGCTCACAAAGCTGATGAAATAGTCAGGCTCGAGTAGCAAGACTTTCAGGAGAGGGAACTCTATTTCAAGAAAAAGGGATTAGTTGAAACTCACAAGGAGGTCCAGCGCCGGAAAGATAAGAAAGAGTTGAATGAAGCTAATGAAACTATCACCTTATGGCAAGAGAAATGGGAAGACAACTTGAAGAGGCAGAGAGAGTTGGAATTCAGATATAAGTTAGAGATCAAAGACCTTCAAGATTCTTTAGCTGAGCAGGGAGAGCTCCTTCAAAAGGCCCACCACCAAGAGAAGATTCATCTCCAAGATCTAGCAGAGAGTCAACAGGTAGTGAAGGATGCTCAGAAGGAGATATAAGAGTTGAAGTTGAGAGTTGATGTCAAGAAGACCAAGACTGATTCCATTACAAGCCAGGAGAGTGAAAAGGTGTTCCTACAACAAATCGAGGAATTGCATGCCTCCTTTGACCTTAGGGATATCCTGATTCAAAAGCTCATACAAGCACTATCACATCAAGATATAGCTCAGCTGTTGCAAGGTGTCAAGCGCCTTAGATGGAGATTATAGGATGTAAATCTTCCTAGGCTTTAGTCTTGTATTCATATAATTTGGATTACCCACAGACTTGTTGTGGGAGTCCTCTTTCTTGATGTACTTTTTATCTTTGATGTATGAACTTGTACCTTGTAAGGGTTTTGCTATTCCAACTTTCTTTTGATTTACCTGAAGTCTCTGGTTATTATCTGTTGCACGGACACGAGATATTAAATGCTGCCACATCACATCTGATTGTCACACAAGGTCTTTTTTGCAAAGGCTATTTTCTCAACACCGGAATGGGAAAGTAAATAAAAGCTTGAGGATAAAAGGGACGTATTGCATTGAATACATATCATTTGCATTGTTCTTTATTTTTGCAGGTTTCTCCAGGTTACTTAACTTATCTGCATTTCAGGAAAAGATTGCACGAGCTGCCATGACCCGACACTTCAGACAAAATATTCCTCATTATTACCTAACACGCAACAACCAAAGGACTGTCATGGACGTTATGCAAACTGAGCTCAATGAATTCCGCATCAAGATGGGGGAATTTATGGTTATGATGCAAGGGATGGCCCAAGGACAACAAGAATTGAGGAATGTTATTCAGGAGCTCAATCCTCCCCAGACTGACCCTCCTGTAATCACTCCAGAAGTTCAAGTGAATCCTCCCAACACCAACAATGGAACAGGTGGACCTCCAGTTCCAGAGCCTGGCACAACAACCTTCATCCATGTGCAAGACCGACAAGAGGATCAGTTCCCTCCTTTTAACAAGGATATGGGATTTGGCGTGGAAGGAAATTTTCAAGACTTTTTGCTGCTAACTGAGAATATCAAGGCCCTTGAGTGTAGATAAACTCTCGGGATAGATGTATATGACATGGGCCTAGTTCGTGGGGTGGTCATTCCTCACAAGTTCAGGCCACCTACTTCTGATAAGTCAAGATTCGTCATATTTATAGGGAAGCTAATAAGTGTGTGAGTACTTTGACAAAGAAGGGAAGATTGCAATCATTCTATCACTCCATTTTAGTTGTTTGTCCTGAGTTTATAAATCTCTTACTTGCTAGTGATATGGCGGGGACTGTTAGTCTGCATGTTATCAGCTTGTAGCTCTTTCATCTTTGGGCTTTGGCCCTCCCTTTAATAAATAAAAAACACTAATTACTCCCCCTCTCCAACAATACTTGTCACATTTAAAAAAAACATGAAATACATGTTATTCTTAATTTTCAAATGCAACTTTAATGATTTAGAAGTACATTCTAATTCTATCATATATAATTATTATTACATTTATATTATTATTTTATTTTACATTTATGATGATAGAAACATACCAATAATTAAAATAGATAATTGAATAAATTCATCATTTTATTTCTTTTATTTACCTTATTTTCTTATTGATTGTGAAATGGAAGAGTGAGATAGCTTTATTGATATTTGTTAATCACATTACATGATTATGAGTAGTTGGACTTAAATTTAATTTCTTATAATATTTATATTATTTTCTCAAATATGTTAATATAAATAAATTATTGATATTTATATATCAACAACTTTAAAATAAAATAATAAGAATGAAGTGCAATAAATATTATAATTAAAATGACAAGACACATTAGAAGATCCAACCATAAAATATTACTAAACATACTTAAAAGTACTCAAAAGAAAATTAGAAAAATAGAAAAATTCAAAAGAACCAAAAAAAACCCTAATGAATCCCTTGAAAATACACTTAATTCTCTTTTTCTCTCCCAACAAAACCAAATCACCTAAAAATGTTCTGAAATGAAGTGACCTTTGTGTTCTCAATTTATTTAAGAGCATAAAAAATAACATCATCTACATGATATATTTAATTATATTTAATATGCTTTTGAGTAACAACATTAGGTGTACAAATAAAGACACAAACTTAAAAATAATTAACATTAACATAGATATGTATTTTACAACTTCACTCTTCACTAAAATGTGCATTTACAATGACCTTGATCGCATATTGCAGAAAAAGATAGAAAATAACAATAACCGTTACATTAATCATCAGTTGAACATGATGTACTACTATATATTGCAACTTAAAACAAAAATATAAAAAATGTTAAAAATATATCATATATATGTATAAACAAATCATGTAAAATTAATGAAAAATAATAAAAACATGAAAAATGCATTACCACCATTGGTTAAAACAAGGAATAGATAAATAAAGATGATAAAAGCTTTAACAAACATGTTCACTAGTACCATATGTTCTCTTCCTATACACGTAACATATAGAAATTAAATTGTTTTAGACCAATTTATAGTATATAAAAGTTTGTGCTCGACTTACTTCAATTAATTAAAAAAAATATCACTTGTTCAGTTGCATCGAACATTTCTAAATCTCATATATATTGTCTATTAAATGTCTATATTAATGGGTTTTATTTGACCTTTAGCTAAATTAATTGATCACTTTACTTAATAAATATTAATCAATAAGATAGAAATCTTATTATTATTTGTCATAACCTTTCACCTTTCGCTATTCTTATCCATGTGCAAAACCGACAAGAGGATCAGTTCCCTCCTTTTAACAATGATATGGGATTTGGCGTGGAAGGAAATTGTCAAGACTTTTTGCTGCTAGCTGAGAATATCAAGGCCCTTGAGTGTAGATAAACTCTCGAGATAGATGTATATGACATGGGCCTAGTTCCTGGGGTGGTCATTCCTCACAAGTTCAGGCCACCTACTTCTGATAAGTATAACGATAACTCTTGCCCCAAAACTCACTTGTGTAACACCCCAAATTAGCCCTCTTCTTTTTAGCATCATCATCATATTACTCATCATCAACATGTCATAGCCTTAGCATTTTGCATAGAAAAATGAAGCATAGCACTCACATCTTCTAGCATAAGGCATATGATCAATCATCTGAAAGCGCGTGGTCTTACAAGTTAAAGTCAAGAGCATGGTGACCTGGCAAGAAGCTCACAGGACCTTTTGTACAAGCTTGGAATTATAGTCAAAGCTCTAAAAGAATTAAAGATCAAAATCAGATTGGAATGGTTGGCGCCGGGTTATTATGGGAGTCTCCCACCAAAAGGAGGGAGAATTCAAAATTTGCTTGTGTTAACCGGTTAACGCTTTGGTTAACTGGTTAATGGCTGCGAATTTTGAATTCCAGCAGAAAATTCCGCATGTGTTTTGGCTCCAATTTTTCATATTTCAGATTTTTATTCATTTTGAATTAATTGGAAATAATGGAGAAGGATCTAGATGACTTTCCAAGCCTAATTACAAGGCTAGATCCTAATCACTTTCTAAGTTAATCTAAAAACCATTTTTTTGGATCCCAAACAAAACTTTTGGGCCCCAAACCTAAGTGATATTTATTCCATTTCCCTCCAAACCAAGAGGGAGCTCTCTCATAATTCACTTCTCATTTTTCTGAATTTTCACTACTCTCTCACCATTCTCTCATTTTGTCTCCCAATTTTCCAAATGTAACACCCCAAAATTTGCCCTCTTATTTATTATCAACCTCGATCGGTGTACGCTTCATTCTTCCATCATTCCGCACATCATTGCATCGCATTTGAAAAAAATAAATAAATCATCATCCTTTGCATACGCATGAGGTGTGTGGTCGATTGAGGCTTGCCAAACATTGGAGTTCAAGAGAAAAAATAATATACCAAAAATAATCCAAACCATTTCCATGCTAACCAACCAAAAGGGAGATTTCACCTTTCCCTCCCTTTTCTTTCCCTTTTCCTTCCACTTTCTTTCCACATTTCCTTTCATTCTTTCCCTCTTATTTTTCCACTTCAATTCCACTCCATTTCCCTTGGAAACTTCTACCATGTTCTACCATCTTCTAGAGTGTTCCAAGGAATATTCCCTTTTCCAACCCTAACCCTAACTAACTACCAAACCATAATTTTGGATCCCAAGCCTAATTTTGGGCCCCAAACCTAACTCCATTCCCAAACCTAGCTTCAAGCCTAGTCTCTATATATTCATTAATCACTTCAATGCAAGGGGTTTTCACACAATTTTCCAAATTTTCACTCTTTCACAATCACTTTTTCTCTCTCACTTTTCCTCCATTTCCACATTCACCAAAGCTTTTTTTTGAATAAGCTCTTCAAGTTTCACATTGAAACTTGAAGATCTTAAAGCTTAAGCCTTCAACCTCCATTGATTGTGGATTGTAGAAGAAGAAGCTAGTGATTTTTGTGAGGATTTCGGCTTATCGGAAGTGCGCGAAGGTTCAAGCATCAAGAACGCATTTATTTGGCGGTTTTGCGGTTTTCTTGGTTTTATCTTCGATCAAGCTCTGATTCTTGCAACAATTACCGAAGCACTTCTCCGCTTTGTAGGTTGGTGATCTAAATCACTTCTTCTTTAAGTTATTCTCTTCATCTCGTCATTTAGGCATTCTTTAATTGCTTTTCGTTTTGATTGCGATCGGTTATGTATTGCTTGCGATTTGTGATTATTATTGGATTAGGATTGAAGGTGTTGATAGTTATAGGTTCTATCATGTGTAAATAAACCCCAATTAAGTAGAAATTAGTGTTAGCATGTTCCTAGGAATGTTAGGGATCATTAGAAGTAAGATTGTGGCCAAAAGCACTTATTTCAAAAGCATTTTTGACTTTCTGTTAAGCGTTAACCGGTTAACGCATTTGGTTAACCGGTTAACGCATGCGTTTTTGGCCATTTTTAGTGCTTTCCAGGGTCCGTTAACGGGTTAACCAATTTGGTTAATTGGTTAACGCTGTTCATTTTTGGATTTTTAGCTTATTTTCTTGCTCAATCTTGCTTCCTAGTGCCTCTAATGTTCATACATGTTTAGGTAGTGATTTTAGGGAATTTTTGGATCCATTTCGAGTAGCTCATTCCCTCATTTCGAGTCGTTTCGACACGATTCCGTTCATGTTGCGTATTATGCATTTTAGTGTTTCTTTGTGCATAGCTTGGTTTCTTGCATGTTGTTGCCATGTTTGTGCATTATTTGGCATGTGAATAATCATGTTGCATTCTGTTTTTACATCTTTTGCATTGCATTAAATCATTTTGCATTTCATTATGTTGATGTATGTTGCATGTTGCATAATCATGTATGTATGTGCATTTGGTTGCATTTGTTTGCATGCTTAATCATATCATTTATATCAATTCAATTCTGAATTTTGCATTGAGTTTGACATTATGTTTGAGCTATCATATTGCATATTCATAATCAATAATCATCATGTTCATATACCATATTCATGTGCTACATTTTTGCATTACTTGTTGCATAATCAACCATGTGATGCATTCTTGCATAATCTCCCAAAAATGTTCATTGATCTTTCATTTATATATGATGATTTATGTTCAAATGCATGTTCATGTTGAAGATGGTGCATTTTTCATTGAGTTTGTGCATTAAAAAATGACAATAATCAAATCTGGATTTTGCATTTCATAGCTATTATTGCATATAAGTGCTGTAGAATACATGTTGTTTGTTTGTTTGCATGTTGTATTTGACCTTTTACACCTACCTTTTCATGTTGCATGTTGACTGTAAAAAGCTGATTTGTGTTATGCATTGTTTTCATAGTTGATTGTGTGTTTGAGTGCTATAAATAGTGGCTGAATTTTAGTTTAGCATAGTGTAGGCACCCTTAAACTTAAGATTGAGTCTAGTTTAGGTCCAAGTTTCCTTAGGAATTGTTTGGTATGTGTTTACCCCATTCCTTTTTAATAAATTGCACACTAATCTTTGTTTTGTAGAGGGGAAGATTGAGGCATGTTTCCTTACACCTTATCCTTTTATTTTTTATGCATTTATTTATACATTTAATTCATTTTTCCTTCCATATTTGTGATTGGTAGGAACCCCCTTTGTTAGGACCAACTTACCTTCCTTAGGAAGTAAGTTGCATCCTTTTTCTTCTTTCTTTTTCTTTTGCTCCTTAGGATTAGAAAACCTCACTAACCATTAGGATCTCCCTTTTGTATATAATAAATAACTTAGGGTTGGTCTTAGTCCCCTTAGTTTTTCCCTTTCTCCATTTGAGTCTTCTTCTCTCATCTTCAAACAAAGCCTAAAAGACACTTAATAAAAGATTGAAGTAGTCTCTTATGCATAGCCTTATTCTATGGGGCACTCATATTCATTCCATCTTGGAATAGTGTGGGCTTGTCCAGTATGATGTACAAGTCTAATCATGAGACTATCTTCACAAACAATAAACTCCAAAACACTTCTCATAAAAGACAATCAACAAAGACAGCGTGTCTTCTCTTCTCATCTCCTAATCTTTACGGACGAATGCGACTTGCCTCGAAAGTTCAAACAGTGATACGGTAAACACCCTCGAGTCAGAGCCGGTAACACCTGAGCTAGAGCTATGGCAACGTCATCCTAAACAATACAAACCAAGTTCCCGCCTTAGTTGGGCGAACTACGTCGACTCTGATCCTCATTATCCCGATGAGGTACGTAAGCAGCAGGGAAGGGCCCGTTCGAGCACAATCTTTATTTTCCCTACATTTTCCCATTCTCTTTTTCAATTCCATTTCTTTTCTCCTTCTCATTCCCTTCTAGATAGCAGTTTTATTTAGCAGCATCTTTTATTTCTCACCCTTTGAAACAAACAAACAAACAACCGTGGATCCCGTCGGGTACGGCGGACGATCTGGGGTGCTAATACCTTCCCAGGTCGTAACCGACTCCCGAACTCAGATCTTTGGTTCGCAGGACCTTGTCCTTTCCTTCTTCCTTAGGTTTGTGCAGCATTACCTTTCCCATTCTTTCGGGATAAAAATGCCTGGCTGGCGACTCTCCGCGCCACTTTCGCGTTTGTACTAGGATGAAAATCCCGGGAGCGACAGCATGCGACTCTGCTGGGGACCGAACCCAGAATCTCTGGTTTCCCTTGTAGAGTCAATCCTAGCGCTTGTCTGTTTTTGTTTCTTTCGGTGTTTATCTGTTTACTGCTGTGTGCTTTAGTTTAGCTTTACTGTTTTCATTTACAGTTTTACTTTACAGCTTTACTTTACGGCATTTATTTACTGCTTTCAGTATTTATCATGCATCATTATCACTGTCTGGCTGTGCTGGTTTTCATTTTTTCTGTGGAATGGGGTTACTGTGAGATGAGCTCGTAACCGGGGCTCGAGTGCACCCTAGGACTTAGAGTGGTTCCACTTTGGCTTCATGGCATCTTGCTATGTTGGTAGTAGTGAGTTCCACACCTTGACTTGCGACCTTCTCGGGAATGTATTGATACTGGAATCTTTCTGGGTTGATACGCTACCTTGATAGTTATGTGCAGTCAAGGGACCGATCATTGAGAACCTTTATGGAAATATCCCTCTCCATTGATGACAGTGGCAGACCACATTTGTTGGCAAACCCACTCGCATCCGAGGGCCCACTAGGAACTCGCATAGGATGGCCTGGTTCTCTCATAGGAACCCAGTCAAGGCAAATTGTTCGTATGATGATAGTATTGTACCCTTCGGGATGAATGTACTATTGTTTCTTGATTCAGTGCTTGAAGCCGAGGACTTATGAGGGATGCTTGTTTTCCCCGTACTCAGCTGAGACCTCCCTGGTTAATACATAATGCCAAACCGATTCCCTGATTTGGTCATAAGCCATTTCTCGGAAATGGTGAACGTATTATTGCTATCCGGCTTTGAGAGTCCGTGATGTTGACTCGGTGTGGCATACCCGTGAGATGGGAGGGGTTTACAAATTTGCAGGAACCCTGAAACTTCCAACATACCCACTTTGCCAACATTGTTCAGTATTATGATCAGGTTCTACATGGTCCTTTGGTTTTGAAATCTGGGATTTCGGTGGTACTGTTATTATGACTCTTCACCAGCACATGATTGTCTTCTCAACACCAACATCAGACCAGTGATCGCCAGACCTTTGATCACATGCCAGTGCATTGCATAACATCCTCTGCATGTTTGCATTACTAACACATGCTTACTCATTTGCAAGGACGCATGTTGCGTCCTCATGAACATATCATACGCATTTACTGCATGATTTGCATATTTTTCATTTTTACAGGTTTTTCGGACTTCCTAACTTATTCAACTTCAGGCAATATAGCTGGTCAACACATTCATCGGTATCCAACAAAAAGAAACCGAGTGAGAATGGCTGAACGAATGCAGACTGATCTTAATGAGCTCCGATAGAGGATGGATCAGTTCATGGACATGATGACCGACATTGCTCAGAATCAAGAGCGTCTCAAGTTGATGGTTGAGCAACCCCATGGGAATGCTAATACTGGAACACCGACTGAGAATGTGGATCCTAACGCTGTCCGTGACGGAGGACTAAATCTAAATAGGACGGCGGCCCGTAATGAAGACACTCAGGAAGACCAATTCACTCTACTAGATGTTGATATGGGTAATATGAATGAGGTCAATAATCGAAGGTATGAAGAGCTGGCGGAGAAATTTAAGGCCATGGAATGTCAGAATTCCCTGGGCATCGATGTAACCAATCTTGGGTTAATGCCAGGAGTCAGAATCCCTCCTAAATTCAAGGTGCCATCATTTGACAAGTACAACGGCAGCACGTGCCCTAGAACTCAAATTCATGCATACTTTGGAAAAATCTCGGCTCACACTGATGACGAGAAACTTTGGATGCATTTCTTCCAAGATAGTCTATCTGGAGCTTCATTGAGCTGGTACATGAAGCTGAGCAGGGTCTCTATCCGATGCTAGAAAGATTTAGCTGAAGCTTTTCTCAAGCAGTATCAATACAATATTGATATGGCTCCGAACCGCACTCAGTTGCAGAATTTGTCTTAAGGACCTAAAGAAAGTTTTAAGCAGTATGCCCAGAGGTGGCGTGAGCTGGCCGCACATGTTCAACCTCCATTGCTCGATCGATAAATGGACGATATGTTTATGGTAACCTTGCAAGGTGTTTACCTGGATCGTCTGGCCGCCTGCCCGTCCATTGGTTTTTCTGATATTGTCATCGCTGGAGAAAGGATAGAAAACTTTCTGAAATTGGGAAAGATTCAGGATGCAAGCAGTGTTGGTTCTTCTGGTGTGAAGAAACCTTTTGGTAATGGCCAAAGACGAAGAGAAGGCAAGACCAATGTTGTGTATAGGGGCCGAGACAGAGGTCGTTCTCAAGGTTACTACCAAACAGCTGCAGTGACTATTACACCACAGGTCCAACCACAACCTCAAGGTCAGCAATATCAGGCACAAAGACCAAATCAGGAAAGAACAAGAGCAAGAAACCGCAGACTTGATCCCATCCCATGCCCATATGTTGTATTGCTTCCAGAGCTGCTAAAGTTGAACATGGTCGAGCTTCGTTCCATGAGAGCTCCTTCTCCTGATAGTCTACCTCCAAACTATGATACAAATGCCAGATCCGAATTCCATTCGGGTGCCCAGGGGTGTAAACACTCCAAATTTGCCCTCACCCATTCACACCATGGCTTGTGATAATTTCATTTGCATAAGTTCAATCATAGCATCTCATATTGCATTTTTGATTCACTGCATTGATTCAAAGTCATTTGCATCTAGGGTTTGTGATCTGAGCAATCCAAGAGCTTCTTGAGCCACTCCAAAGGTCATCAATCACTTCAAAGGGGTCCATGTGTGTTCAAGCATCATATTATATCCCCACAAAGTCAAGAAAGTCAAAAAATCACAAGAACTGGGAATGGCATGGAAGCAGAGCCAGGTTTGACTGCACAGATGACCTAGAATTAGGGTTTTGGTTTCAAAGGCCATAACTCCAATTTTTTTGGTCATTCTTGTTTCTATTGGTCTCTGTATGGTATAGGGATCATACATATCAATTTTCATGAAGAAATTCAATGGGGAAGGCATCTAATCAAGAGTTGACTTCTTGAGCAAGTTAGTGCAAAATCAGGGCATCTGAGGCCCCAATGACCCAACCAAAGGGTGTTCTTCATCATTTTGATTATGTATGATCTTTATTTGATCATAGAAGATGTTAGAAGTTCACAAAATTGAAAAATTTCAAGCCATTTGCAAAGTTGACTTTTTGGGAAAATGACTTGTAATGGAAAATTGCCATTTTGGGAAACTTTTTCAACCCTTGCTTTTTGATTCAAAAATTCTTCAAATGGGAAAACTTTGGTCATTAAAGTTGTAGAATGGATCATTCCCTTTTCAAAAAGTACAAGAACTCATTCTAATTCATTTTGGATCAAAAGTTATGGCTTGTCAAAGTTGGCCAAAATCACATAATTTCAAGTCTTGCACCAAAGAGGCAAAGTTGCAAAACCACTTGCCAAGACAAATTATGCTACCAAATGGACTTCTAATCTTCATACAAACATGAACCAATGTTTAAAAGTAAGATTGCATCAAGAGTTTGCTCATTTTTATGACTTGTGGATCAAGAAACTTCAAAAGGGCCAAAGATGAACAAAATTGCAAAACCTCACTCAAACCCTAATCCATTTGTTGGCTGACTTCAAAATTGATCCTATGGTTCTCCTCACTTCTTGCTGCGCAGGACACCCCTATTGTCCTTGGCTAGCCATGAGCCCATACCTCTCTTACACAAAGCTTGACTTTTTGGCAAAAGACCCATACCAATCACAATAGGGCACACCAACTCCACAGACCTATCCATGAGTGATAAGTGGACCAAAGGCAAGCCATAACACATAACAATTCATGCTGAAACACTCTCCAAGCCAGCATTCTCATTTTCCACCTCTTATTCAACTTCCTTCGAAACTCACCATACAAGCATCAAACATAGAAACAAACTCCATAGAATCACTCAGCACACTCCCCTGATCATTTCCATACCCTCATTCATCCCTGAAACCTCCTCAATCAGAAACACGATCCTCACCCCTCACTGAACAGAACTTCTGCAAACTCACAAACCAACCATTATAAACTCCAACCAAGCTTCATAACTTCATCAAGAGGACCATTGGGATCATTTTGAGGCAAAGAGGCAAGCAGAAAGCTCTTGGGTTGAAAGCTTCGATTCAGGTAGCCATGGAAATTCATTTTTCCAGAACTCTTATTTCTTGTTTCTAAAATGATCTACATGCTTCCCTGAGATCACTGAACCTTTTATTTTTGAAAATGATTGAGTTTTAAGGTTGTATGCTTGTTCTGAAACTTTGCCCGTGAAATGCTTTTTGTTTTGATTCTTGAGTTTGAGTGAAAATAAATGATTTTGATTGCTGGATTCTTGTTTAGAGTGGTCTAATGATTGATTCTGGAGAGATTTGTGAAGTTTCATGGCGTATTAAGAGAGATTGAGTGAGGACCTTGCCGGAGAAGATGACCGGAACACTGTTCCGGTCATCTGAAAGTGATTAGGGTTTCTGATTAGGGCTTAATCATAATTAAGCAAGTTTGAATTCAGGCCGTCCATTAGCGCGCCAAGTCAATTCCCGCGTGTCCCAGTTTGAACCACAGCCCTTGGATATGCTGACTTTCTCATTTTTCATTTAAAATTCATTTTATTTTCATTTATTTTGATTTATTTTTGCACGAATTATTAAAAATAGCAAAAAATGTTTAAAAATTATGAAAATTTTTGTCAAGGTTTTCATTATTTTTCAGAACACAAAAATATTTTTATTTTTATTTTTTGCATTAAAAATTATTTTTTAAATCATTTAAAAGTTTATTTTTAATTAGTTAATGGAAATTAATTAATTAAAAATACTTTTAGGTATTTAAAAATCACAAAAAATTTCATGTAGCATTTAGAAACATTGTCCAACTCTCAAACCAAATTTCTTTTTTGTTCTTGATGCCTTTTGATAATTTTCTTTGGAATTAATTTCATTTCAAGGCAATATTTTGTTTCAAACTTCAAAAATTCATTTCTGCCTAACCATTGAGAGTTGGACAATGATTCTTTTTGCGTTGCATCTTGTATAGCATGTAGTTTATAGGATAAAATTGGCTTGATTTGATCTTGCATTTTCAATTTGTTTTGCATTTTTCTTGACAAGGTACCTCAAAACCCTAGCAAACTTAGAAAATTCATAACTTTCAATAGGTTAAGAGTTGGATCCCCTCCTTTGGGCAGTGAGTTTGTATAGGCTTAGGGTTCCTTTGATTGCATTTTCAAATTTTTATCATGTCATTTGCTTCTGGTTTTGGATTTTTGCTTTGCATGTTGCATATAACCCTAATTCATGCCTTCCTTTGCATCCATCTTCCATTTGCTTGCATACCATGACTTGCTATGATATTTTGTGCATTCATTTGATTCACAAGACATCTTAGGACATATTAGAATCATGTGTGATCATTGCATCCTTCACTTGCCATGTTATATGTCTTTTTCATTCCATAACTTTTCATGAACATTCATGGTTCCAAGTATGCTTCTTTTGCATCCATATGTTTGTATGATCATTCTCATGCCTTGCCTCATGTTTGCATCATCTCTTAGCATCATTAACATCATGTATTTGCTTCTGACTTTGTCTTGCATCATGCCATTTCATCTCATTTGCATTGCATTTCATTTCTTTCACTAACTTTTCAGGTGGTAAGTTACTTTGAGAAGTGAATTTGCCTTCACTTCTCATGTTCTCTTTTCATCTCTCTCACACTTCCCTTGCTGCATTTTGTATGTGTATTGGATTGAGATTGCTTATTCATGTTCATCTCTTACTTTCTTTCTTCAAGCAACTTGTCTTCTTAAGTGAAGCAAGTTGTTTTGCTTCTTGTTGCTCATTTCATTTGCTTCTCTCCTTGGTGGTTCTTTGAAGATCTTTCTCTTAAACCTCACAAACCCTAGGACTTCCAAGCATGATAACAATTAGGGTTGATTAGTCCCCCCATTTAGCTTTTACCTTTGTGTCATCTTTGAGTCTTCTCTTCTCATCTCATAATCAGGGACTAAACCCTAAAGGCCTTAAGGCTTTGTGATTAAGCTTATGCCTGCATCCTTCTATTAGGATGAAGTGTATAACTTTAATCCTAAGTGTTAAACCCTTAATGTGTTTAAATCCTTTAATCAATCCACTTAATAATCATCAAGACATCAAGCTTGTAACTTGGGCCTTGCATTAGGGTTCTAATTCTTCCTTAATTGGTTAAGAAGGACTAACCCTAGTGTTAATGGACAAGTCCCCCTCAAGTTGTCTTACAAACCATAAAACTCACTTCTTCATCTTATCATTAACTAAAATCCATCTAATAAAGGCTTTGTTTTGTCATGAGGTTAATCCCTAATCATGGATTAAGTTGAGGAGTTTTTCTCAGCTTAAACATTCTCATCTATTATCCTTCTATTAGGATGGTGTAATGAGTCTGTTTAATCCCTGATTATGGCTTAAACTCATTACTTAACACTAAACAAAAACAACAAAAACATCTAAATAATCACAAGTAGGTTAATGATCTTAATCCTACATCAGGGTGTTTGAGTGTGAGATGCTGACTTCACACTTAAGGTATTCTCATTACCCCTAATCAGAGGGAGGATGTGATGAGTTTACTAATCCATTGATTTAGACTTAAGCTCATTAACTTATGACAAACTTCAAAAAGCAATAAAAGATTGAAAGCACAAAAACAAACAATAATCGTCTCCTACGGGATTCTTTTCTCATCTCATTCACTCATAAACGAGAACTTGCTTCTTCCGTCTAATGTAAGACAGTTTGCACCTGAGCCAGACATGTCATACACTTGAGAATAGACAAGTAAGCAGTTCACAAGTCAATTCGTCTTTCAGTCTCTTTGGGTCGAACTACGGTGTTCTGACTTCCTCATTGCATGAGACGATACGTAGGCATAACTTAACAGTTATCGAACAAAAGTCTCTGTACATTCCCCCTCTTCCAGCCTTATTCTTTTAGCCTCATAGTCTTGAGCATTTAACTCTTGTTCTTACACTGACACTTATATACACTACACTGCTCTTACACTGACACCTGCATTCTTTTCCAGCTATGATACACAAATTGCACTGACACTACCCCTTTTAAACACAAATCTTTTAAGCGTGGATCCCGTCGAGTACGACGGACAAACTGGGTGCTAATACCTTCCCAGGTTGTAACCAACCCCCTTTCTCAGTCTCTCTGGTTCGCAACCGTCTTATCCATATCTTTCTAGGTCTATGCAGCATTACCTTTCCTTCGGGATAAAAATGCCTAGCTGGCGACTCTTGTCTTTCTGAGTTCACCCCTGTGTGTACTCACCTCCTTTTCGCCGACCGTTCGCGTCTGTACCCCTTATGACGAGGCGTCATTTGGTGGGAGCGACAGCTTGGCGACTCTGCTGGGGACCCTTATACTGTGACCAGGGCTTCTGGTTCTTTTTGTGGGTTCCTCCTAGCGCTTGTTTGAATTGTGTTTACTGGGGTGTTATGTGCTGATTGTGTTTGTATATTTGTATTTATTTTTGCTTTATGTACAGTTATTTATTGCTTTCTTTACAACTTTATATATCATATTGTCATATTGTCATCTGGCTGGATCTGGTTTTGCTTTGGTGGGTGGGGTTCTATTGAGAGTTTAAGGTCCTATACCTGGGACCTGAGTGACACCTAGGCTAGAGTGGTTCATGTTCTTTCCCATTCCATTTCGGTCTGGTGCGGGAATATGAAACACGGTTCAGATGTGGGTTTCTTCTTGAGAACTCTGTACTACAGATCTCCTGTAGTGCTAGGGCTATCTGGGAAGCCTGCTAAGTCTGGATGACCTTTACTATGACCTTCAGAGACTGAGGTGAATTAGAGGAGGATCTTTTATGGTTATTGTAAACACTGTGCCTCCGGGTTAGAAGTGTTTACACTTCTCATAACTGATCCAAGTCTGAGGATCCTTGTTTTAGAACACCACTTGTGAGGGGGTTGGGCTGTTTACAGGTTTGCAGGCACCTCTAGCCACAACATACTGTCATACCCCGAAAAATACGACCTCACGCGATCCGAAATGGACGGAGCCGCGCGCCGGACGGACTGAAGAGTCACCACCTAATTCTATTTATTCCCGAAGAGGGAAATGGGAGATATAGATACAACCCGGGAGGAAACGGATGAGGACAAAGGTTAACGAAACCATTACCTGGGTTCGGGAGTCGGTTATGCAGGGGGAAGGTATTAGCACCCCCTACATCCATCGTACTCGATGGGAACCATCTAAGTTAACGTGCACGAAAGGATGTCTATGCTTAAATGAATTGCTTGCTAGAGGGAAATGAGTTGAATTAAGTTAGATTGAACCTAGGTGCTCGGCAAGGATTGAGATCCTCGTGCCTACGTACTCCCGTGTGCAATGGGAAAGTCAGAGCCTCGTAGTTCGGCCTACTAAGGGTAATGGTTGTTCGATTTTATTACCTTTCTTCGATGAAAGGGTTTAGGAGTTGAAATGTACTAAAGACTATGGATAGTTTACCTCGCCCAACAAGACGAGTGTCCTGCGTCGAAATAATCAGAGCGAGTAACGAGAGCTCGTTATCCTCCTTTCTACCGCTTAAGGCTCGTGGCGTACAAATCTTCTCGTATTATTAGAATGTTTTATTTCCTAAGACCGCTTGACGTTGGATCAAGGGTTTGGATCTAGTCGAAACGTTTTGGTTTTTTTGAGGTTAAAGGTAAATGCAATTGGAGATTTTTTTTGTGGTTTTGTTAGCGAGGCACGAAGCGCTCGGCTCGCAAGGATGGAGTGGATCCTAATAAACGAAAAATAACTGGAAAATAAAGTGCAAGTGTGCAAGTGAGATCGCTTGGCGTTGGACCAAGGATTCAGAATTAAATACGGAAAATAAATTGCGTACAAAGTAAGGGGAGAGGGATACAAAATAAATACAGGGGATTGCGAGAAATAAAGGGTATCATTGTAATTTGCCCAAGAGGAAGCGTGTGTGCAGTGTGTTTGAACTATTCGAAGGCGTTCGGCCTGTTTAATCGGGACGCAACTATTCGAAGGCGTTGGACCTTTTAATCGAGCGCAACTATTCGAAGGCGTTGGACCTTTTCGGGACGCGGCAAAATTTTGTTCGTGAACTGTCTTAGAATCGGTTCAAAATGGGAACCATTCTATAAGGAGTCGAATCGTAATTTGAAATGCAAAATGAATAAATTAAATTGCGAAATGTTAAATAAATGATAAATTGAATAACTAAACAAATTAAATAATGAATAAATAATGAATAAAATGAATTAAATTATATTACAAGTGTTTTTTTTTTCAAAATAAAAATAATAGAATAAAAATAAAAGAGGGCCTCATATTGACCGCTCATCACCGATTAAATGTGATCGGGCGAAAAACGGCCTTTTATGATATCACCGGCCCCTAATAAAAATATTAAATATCCATATATAAAAGTAACATAATGGAGATACAAGTAATATTAAAAACTTTAAACTAACAAATAAAATAAAAACTAACAAATAAAAATAGAAACTAGTAAGAAAAAAAAATCAAATTAAATAAACAATTAAAAGGGAAGGGGTTTGTTTTGTAGACAATGGTGGTGTTGTGTAGAAATTTGGATGGGCTTGGCCCAACAACTAGAAAAAAAGAACATCTTGTAAGCTAATAGCAGAGAAAGAGGTGCGCTGCTATCAGTATGTGTGTAAATAGTGGATAATCAAAGGGCTTAAGCCCAGCTAAATTAAATAAAAAAAATAAAAAGAAGAAAAGAAACTAAAGGAAATTAAATCATAAAGGTTTTATAAAACAAAAAGAAGAAAAAGTTCTTCTTATCAGTTTCACGACTCTAATATAAGAATAAAAAAAAAAGGGAATCCTCACCAAAACCTCATGGTTCATCGGAAACAAACAAAACAAACTCAAGAAAACTGAACACGATTCCAAGAAAAACATAATACCTACCCTTTTTGATGGTGACGGCTACCTCTCTCAATCGTGTTCGCTCTGTCTCTCGCGGTTATCCTCTCTCGAACTCGCGAATGGTCCTTTGAACTCGCGATTCGCTTGCGGCTTTGGTCCCTTCAGCGACGGCCTTGGTGCGAGTTTCCGATCTGTGCGTTCTGAAAGATGTTGGTGATGGGAGTGGTTCTCGCGCGGTGGTTCGAGTGGCTTGCTCACGGCGGGATGGTGTGAAGATGGTTTTGGGTTTCTGGATGTCGGCGACGGGATTGATGAGGTTCAGACTTGGTGGTGAGCGGTGGCGGCTTGGTGATGAACGGCGCGGCTGGGTTTTGTTTTGGCTGAGGGTGGTTCGAATGGTGGCGAGTTTACGGTGCTTTTGAGTTTCCAGCCGCGGAAGATTTGTGTGGGTGGTGGTATTATTGCGGGTTAGACGCGGGTTCTGCTTCAGTTTCGTCTTCTTACTCACGGCTCATCTCTCGGTTTACAGTGGTGGGCAACTTATGAAGGTGGTGATGGACGGCCGGCCGGTGGAGAACAGATTGAAGGTTTATTTGGTTTGCTGTTTTTTTTTTTGCTTTGTTTGAATGAAAGGTGGGGCTGGAAATGCAGTAGTTCTGTATGTTTATCGCATTCTCGCGGTGTAGGTTTCAACTGGGTTTGGAGGGCTACGGTTTTCACGCTGTTTCTGTATAAGTATTATGGTGGTATGAATGGGTTTTGTGGCTTGAAGATGTATTGTTGCTACATTTTTTGGGTTCTGTTTTTGATAAATAAATAACAAAAGTGGTGAGTTTTTAATGGATTAGTGATTTGAAAAGGAGAAAAGAAACAAAAGGAAACCGTTTGTGGATGGTGCGGATGTTGGATTGGTGGTTATTTTGTGATGAATTTGGTGATAGGAACAGAGATGCCTTTTAAGGTTTGGTTGAGGAGAGATTTATATATGAAGGGTACCAGTGATGTTGCTTGATGAGCGGTGAAAATTTTTAGAAAAAGTTTGTTAATGGGTGCTGTGTTGTAGTAGTGGAACTTGAAAAAAAAAATCGTACAGGCTGTAACTTTTGTTTGCTGATATGCTGTTAGTGAGTGGAGGTGGACAGGCTGTGTGAAAGACATAAAAAATGAAAAAAGGTTGTTATTGTGGTGAAATTTCACGTGGGTGGAAACAAAAAATGTGAGTGGGTAATTTTGTGTATTGACAAGAAAACTATAAAATATAATTATGTGTATTGGATAAAAATGAGTGAAGATAAATTTAGTTGGCCATGTATATATATAAAATAAATAAATAGTAATAATAATGGTGAGAATTTAATGATAATAACAAAATAATAATTAATAAAAACTAATACTAATAATAATAATAAGAAGTGAATCAAAAAATAGTAATAATATAAGAAAAGTGAATAGAGATAATAATAAAAAAATCTACTAATAATAAGAAAATAGATAATGCAATGGAAATCTAGTAATAATAAAAAGTGACAATAATAATAGTATAATCAAAAATAGTAAATAAAATTGAGATATTTTGGGATTCTTGAATGAAAAGCTCTTTAAGATGAAAAATGAATTTGTGTAAAATAGAAATAACAATAATAACAACGAACCTTCTTTTTTGTATATATTTTTTGATAAAAACTTAGAAATAAAAGACTTGGAATAAAAAGAAAAGTTAAATTTTAGTTTGTAAAGAAATAAGTGCGTTTTTTTCGAATATTCGACAGAAAAATAGAATGGTACATATTTTTCGATTTTTGAGATATTTGGTTAGACGGTAAAATAAAAGGGGGACAGGTAGGACAAATTTGGGGTATGACACATACCCTGTTACTTTGTTTTGAATAAGAGTGCTCCATTTTGGGACAGTTCTTGTGATTTTAACCCAGGACATGTGACTCTTTATTTGAGTCTCCCACCTTGGTTACTGGACTTTTGAACCTCCATCTGGATTTCTTAGACATACATGGACTTATATCAAGGCAGTAATCAGATCCAGCTTGATCATAAACCCCTTGCATATCATTTGCATACATCATCATTGCATCATTTAACATCTGCTTATTTGTTTTTCAGGGTATCCATATTATCTGGCTTGGTTTTGATCCCTTCATCTGCATAGACCCCTGCTCATCAGTTATCTGCTTCAACTATCTTCATCACCAGCCTCAGCCTATCAGTGGCTCATTTCTAGTATCAGTCTTCATCATCAGCATCTGTTCTCAGCTCTTCATCAGCAGTCATGGCACCCAAGAAAAGCAACATTTCATACCATTTCTTTGAGCCTGTGCTGACTGGCATCAGGCAGGTCCAGACACTTATCACTCCAGACTACATCCCATTATTCAGAGAGCATTATGGAGGCATCCTTGATATGGTTATGGACTTAGACCCTTCTCAGAGGAGTTTGATCCACACTTGCCTACAGTTTTATGACCCTTCTTTGAGATGTTTCACTTTCCAGAACTTTTAGCTAGGACCTCTGCTGGAGGAGTTCTCATCATTGATTGGAGTACCTGTCAGGGGTGGTATCCCCTTCAACCCTGAGATGACTTTTCCCAGCAATGAAGAAGTGGCAAAAGCACTATACCTGGAACCTATTTTGATTGAGCAGAACATGACAACAAAGGCTGGCATCCCTGGCCTACACTTGGATTTCTTGACTTCACAGGCCATCCTGAAGGCCTCCTTGGGAGAATGGAAGGCAGTTTGTGCATTGTTAGCCCTCAGTATATATGGGGTTATACTTTTTGCAGATGAGCCCAAGTTTATCAGCAAGAATGCTATTCATCTCTTCCTTTTAAGGAACCCAGTACCCACCTTGCTGGGAGATTTTTATTATTCTGTTCACCAAAGGAATGAGAAGCAAAGAGGAAGGTTGGTGAGATGATGTGCTCCTCTATTTCACACTTGGCTGCTCAAACACTTACCCAAGACTGATGCCTTCCTGAATCCTCACCAGCAGAAGAATTGGGCTAGGAGACTTATTGCTTTGACTTCAGATGACATCAGATGGTGCACCCAGAGCACCAAAGGCAGGGACATAATTACTAGCTGTGGACAGTTCCCCAATGTACCTCTGATAGGAGTGAAGGGTTGCATCAACTACAACCCTTTGTTGTTTAAAAGACATTTGGGTTATGCTTTGGTTCACCCTCCTAGAGTGCAAGAATTGGTTGAAACCCTTTATTGTGAGATAAAACCTAATCTAGCTGTTGTCAGACAAGCATCCTGGGCTTGGGACAACATCCAGACCAAAGGGATGGCCATTCTTGGGAGGTGCAACAATGTGGCTTCAGATCAGTATTATGAATGGTCTCATGCTAGGGATCAGATTTCTGGGATGCCTTTCACCATTGAGGATGCACCTGGACCATCCACAGCACCACCTCCAGCCACTGTCAGCCTGGAAGAATTTGAGAAACTGAAGGAGAGGAATGAGAATCTGTCTCAAGCTCTGAAGAAGACCCTCTGGGAGAGGAGTGATGGTCGTCTAGACATTGAGAGGTTGGAAAAGCTTAAAGTGGAGCATCTAGCCAGGATTGAGAAAGCAGAGGACTACATCAAGAAATCAAGAGCTGGAGAGCAAATTTTGAAGAATGCCTGTAAAGAGGCCCAGTTTCAGAGGGTTAGGACTGATCTCTATCTGAAAGAAAGTCAAGCTAGGTGGGTCAGGATCACTGAAGCTCGCACTCAGGAAGATAAGAGAACTCAAGACAAGATTGAGAAGTTGGAGGCCAATTAAAAGAAACAGCAGGAGGCTCTGTTAGCAGCCCAGAAGGAGATCTCAGAGTTAAAGCTTAGGGCTGGTGTGAAGAGGTCAAAGGACCAAGACAGGCACAAGAAGCTGACCACTGCTATTGCCACCAGAAACCTTCTTATCAAAAACATTACAGAGCATCCGGCTGGTCCTGTAACTGAAGCACTTTTGAAGGAGGTTAAGGAGGATGAGTTTGGTCTTGGTGTCTGACTTTTTGCTTGTTGTTGCTTTCATTTCATGTACTTTTCTTTTTATGTTGTATTTTGACCCCTCAGGGGCATGTGTTGTAAAAACAAACTATGTGATATGCACCATTTGTAATATATTTATTAGTTTGTTTCATTTGAGTTTCTTTTCTCAAGTGACATCAAAGCATCTTCCTCAGGGGTCTGGAAAGGTCAAAACCAAGAGTCAAGCCGGATACCTTGGAAAATAAATAAGCATACTGCATTGCATACTAACTCTTGTTTTGTTTTGTAGGATTTTGTTTTGTTTGTTACTAACTCTGTTGTGGTTCAGGAATTATTGCTCGCCGTCGGGTGTTCCCTCTCAACCGTCCGCACAGATATCCTACTCGCAACAATCTTCCTGGTATCCAGATGGACCAAGTACAGCAAGATCTGACAGAAGTCAGGACTCAGATGGCTAATGAAAGGATGGAGATGAGAAACCAAATGACCCAATTCATGGAAGTTATGAATGGCTTGGCTCAAAGTCAAGAAAGGTTGAGGGCATTGGTAGAAAGACAAACCCCGGAAGAACCCCATCTAGGGACTGGAGGAACAAGTAACAAT
Source organism: Lathyrus aphaca (assembly GCA_963966055.1). Taxonomy (NCBI): domain Eukaryota; kingdom Viridiplantae; phylum Streptophyta; class Magnoliopsida; order Fabales; family Fabaceae; genus Lathyrus; species Lathyrus aphaca. The sequence goes on from OZ014519.1 coordinate 634,257,235, forward strand.
GAAAGGGGTCAGCCCCATGTTAACCCGCCAGTATATGGGCCTCATCTACATCCGGAAATCAACATCCCTACTAATGTGCAAGGAAATACTACTGCAGGCAGGATCTTACAAGAAGACCCCCAAGAGGAGCAGTTCACTGTAATGGGAGCTGGGGATGAAGTTTATGAAAGAAGGTTTGATGAAATTGCTGAGAAGTTGAGATCTCTGGAGTCTCAAAATTCCCTGGGCTTTGATGTCATGGATATGGGGTTAGTGGATGGGGTAAGAATTCCCCACAAGTTTAAACCCTCGTGCTTCGAGAAATACAACGGAACTTCCTGTCCACGAACCCACTTGCAATCTTTTCTGGGGAGGCTTAAGGCATACACCATGGATGAAAAACTGTGGATGTTTTACTTTGAAGATAGTTTGACTGGGGCTTCAAGGGAATGGTACTCTCACTTGACCAGAGCTACTATCAGATGCTGGAAGGACCTAGCTGAGGCCTTCATCAGGCAGTACCAATACAATCTGGACATGGCTCCTAATAGGACCCTTTTGATGGGAATGTCTCAGTCCTCCAGAGAAAGCTTCAGGGAGTATGCCCAGAGGTGGAGACAGCTTGCTGCTGCTGTCCAGCCACCCATGTCGGAAAGAGAAATGGCCAACATGTTTATGAATACACTGCAAGGAACATATATTGACAGGCTAGCTGCTTTTTCTTCCACCAGCTTCGCTGACGTAGTTATAGCTGGAGAAAGAATTGAGAGCCTTCTGAAGATGGGTAAGATTTCTGATAATGGTGCAAGTTCGTCAAGTAATCCCAAGAAGCCTTTTGTGGGACCTAGAAGAACTGGTGAGACAAATGCCATTCATGCCAGTAGGGGCAGACCTCAGTATGTTCATAGATCAGTGGCAGCTGTCACTATTCCAGCTCCGATTCCTCAGCAACCAGCATATCAACCACAATAACAACCTCATTATCACCAGCAAGTTCAGTATCCGCCACAAAGGACCTACAACAACAATAACAACAATCAACAGCAAAAACCTTTTCAGCAAAGACCATCACAGGCAAATAGGGTGATTGATCCAATCCCTATGCCTTATGCCGCTTTATTGCCACAACTCCTGAAACTCAACTTGGTTGAATTAAGGACATTGGCACCACCAGATCCCTCCAATCTTCCAAGAAATTATGATGTCAACGCCAGATGTGCTTTCCATTCCAATGCACCTGGCCACAATACGGAGAAGTGCAGGGCTTTACAAATGAAGGTACAAGACCTGGTGGATTCTAAAGCCCTCAACTTTGCACCCCCGCCAAATGTCAACAAGAATCCCATGCCCAATCATGGAGGACCAAGAATTAATGCCATCGAGGGAGACAAGCCATCTTTCTTAATCACCAGTGTTGGGCAGATTCGGACACCTCTGGTAGAAATTAAAGCTCAGCTCCTAGAATGTCAGATGTTCCCCGGGTGTGAGCTCGGTTGTGGTTATTGCAACATTTCGGTCAATGGGTGTGATAACTTGAGAAGCGGCATAGATGGTCTTATCAAGAGTAGCATACTTCAGATCACAACAACGGCGCCTACAAATCCAGCAATCCCTTTGACAACAATTCCCGACTCTTCTACAAATGCAACAACAATCATTCCAACTAATTCATCAATATCATCAACAATAGCTTCATCCATCACTTCAACAAATCAGATGTCAACAACCATTTCTTCTACAACATCAGCATCCATTTATTCAGCAGGATCTTCCACAACGCCAACAGAAAATAATGAAGATATCTCAGCAGTCACCATTTACTATGATCCATCAGATGTTCCTCCAAACAACAACTTTCAACAACAAACAGTGGCACCTCCTGCCAGGTCACCAGTCACCATTTACTACGATCCGCACACCATTTCAGTACCTTCCTCTGCAGCAGTCAGTCCAGTTACCATCACGGTGCCTGGACCAGTTCCATATGAAAGCAGTAATGCCATACCTTGGCATTATGGCTCTGACCTCTACTGCAACGGGGAGAAAATCACTTTGGATTCTTCAACCTCTTCTCCACAGATTGATAATGTTGGGGGAGGCGGAGGCTTCACCAGAAGCGGACGCCTTTTTGCCTCACAATTGCAAAGACCTAATGCCGAAGCAGAAGCTGCTGCCAAAGCAAAAGGAAAGAGTGTGGTAGTTGAAGAGCCAGCTATCAAAGAAACTCAGAAGACATCTTTTGAGCAGGATGTAGATGAATTCATGAGAATTATAAAGAGAAGTGATTACAAAGTGGTGGATCAGCTTCACCAAACTCCCTCAAAGATCTCCATATTATCCTTGCTAATGTGTTCTGAAGCTCACAGGAATGCATTATTGAAAGTCCTGCACGCAGCATATGTGCCAGAGGAGATCACCGTTAATCAGCTAGAAACTGTGGTGGCAAATGTCAACACCAGTCATGGACTGGGCTTCACCAATGCTGACTTAACAACTGAGGGACGTAACCACAACAAGGCCTTACACATCACTCTAGAATGCAAGGGTGTTGTTCTATCCCATGTACTGGTGGACACTGGGTCTTCACTCAATGTTCTACCAAAGAAAGCCTTGGTGAAGCTGGAGTACGATGGCTTGGCATTGCGTCCAAGTAATTTGGTAGTAAGAGCATTTGATGGCTCTAAAAGATCAGTGCTTGGGGAGATTGATCTGCCCGTGATGATTGGCCCGCAGACTTTTAAAATTACCTTCTATGTGATGGACATTCAGCCGGCCTACAGCTGTTTGTTGGGTAGACCCTGGATCCATGCCGTTGGCACTGTTACGTCTACCCTTCACCAGAAGCTGAAATTCGAGTGGGAAGGCCAGATCATCACCATCTGTGGTGAAGAAGACATCTTTGTTAGCCATCTGGCTACGTATAAGTATATTGAAATGGATGGAGAGATCCATGAAACCATGAGCCAGGGGTTTGAGGCCCTGAACATTAACGAAGCATCTGCTGTACTGGGAACCTCCATTACATCTTATCAGCAAGCCAGGAAGGTTGTTGAAGAGGGGACTGCCCAAGGCTGGGGCAAGCTGCTGCCCGTGGAAAAGAAGGAGGACAGATTTGGGTTGGGTTACAAACCAACTCAACAAGATCAATCAGAGGCTGCCAAGAAGCCCAATTTTGTCAGCGGGGGAATGCTCACCCCGGATGCAGTGAACAACTTGGAAGACGAGGAAGAAAGCGACCGCAACCTGGAGAGCTGGATACGTCCAAGGATCCCGGGGAGCCAAGTCCTTAACTGGTCTTCCCAGGAAATTATAAGGGTTACTCCTGCAGAGTAATTATTATTTCCTGTATTTTTAAGCATGCATCAAGTCTTGCATCTTGCCCAAGATGACAAGACTCATTTTGTAATCGGGCCATCTTGTAATTTTGTGCAAACAGATCAATCAATGAATATCGGACATCTTTTACAAATGAGTCTTTTTCTTTTCCGCTCACTGTTTTTCATTTTTCTTTTTGTACAAAAATAAAATGGCAATGCTTTCCAAAATGATAAACTTCATTTCACTTTTTTCTAAACAAGATTAAAATCAATCACTAAAATGAACAATCTAAACCCTTGCAGAGAGTGCCTTCCAGACTGCACCGACAACAACACTGCTATGACTTCGTATGACTTTGACAATCCAATCAATCAAGCTGATGAAGGGGTTGAAGAAGATTATGAGCTTCCTGAGGAGCTAGCCAGGTTGTTAAGGCAAGAGGAGAAGGTTATCACTCCTCATCAGGAGGAGGTCGAAACGGTTAATCTTGGTACGGAAGAAGATGTGAAAGAAGTTAAGATCGGGGCCTGCCTACAAGACTCGGTGAAAGAGCAACTGATTGATATGCTTCGGGAGTATGTGGATGTGTTTGCTTGGTCTTACCAGGATATGCCAGGGTTGGACACCGATATTGTCGTGCACAAGCTGCCTTTGAAAGAGGACTGCCCGTCGGTTAAACAGAAGCTGCGCCGTACGCGCCCAGATATGGCAATGAAGATAAAAGAAGAGGTACAAAAGCAGTGGGACGCTGGGTTCCTTGCTGTGACTAGCTATCCGCCGTGGGTTGCTAATATTGTACTGGTGCCTAAGAAAGACGGCAAAGTGAGAATGTGTGTGGACTACCGGGATCTGAACAGAGCCAGCCCGAAAGATGACTTCCCATTACCTCACATTGATGTATTGGTTGATAATACGGCTCAGTTCTCGGTGTTCTCCTTCATGGACGGATTTTCAGGATACAATCAGATCAAGATGTCACCTGAAGACATGGAGAAGACAACTTTCATCACACCCTGGGGCACATTCTGTTACAAAGTGATGCCATTCGGACTGAAGAATGCTGGTGCAAGATATCAACGGGCTATGGTAACATTATTCCATGACATGATCCATAAAGAAATTGAATGTTATGTGGATGACATGATTGCCAAGTCCCTCACAGAAGAAGACCACCTGGTGAATCTGTTGAAGTTATTCAAGCGTCTGAGGAAGTACCAACTGAAGTTGAACCCCAACAAGTGCACATTCGGGGTGCGATCTGGTAAACTGCTGGGATTTATTGTAAGTGAGAAAGGGATTGAAGTTGACCCCGATAAAGTCAAAGCCATTCAAGAAATGCCTGCACCGAAGACAGAAAAAGAAGTTCGGGGTTTTCTAGGTAGGTTGAACTACATCTCACGGTTCATATCTCACCTTACAGCAACCTGTGAGCCTTTATTCAAGCTGTTAAGAAAAGAATAAACGGTCAGGTGGAACGAAGACTGCCAGAGGGCTTTTGACAAAATCAAGGAATACTTGCAAGAGCCTCAAATCCTTATGCCTCTAGTTGAAGGAAGACCTCTGATAATGTACTTGACAATATTAGAAGAGTCAATGGGGTGTGTGCTGGGCCAGCATGACGAGTCTGGTCGAAAAGAGTATGCAATATACTACCTGAGCAAAAAGTTTACCGACTGTGAACAACGTTATTCGCTGCTTGAGAAAACTTACTGTGCTTTAGTGTGGGCTGCTCGCCGACTGAGACAGTATATGTTGACCCACATTACCTTGTTGATATCAAAGATGGACCCAGTTAAGTACATTTTCGAGAAGCCAGCACTTACCGGACGGGTTGCAAGATGGCAAATGATCCTCAAAGAATATGACATCCAGTACACATCTCAGAAAGCCATCAAGGGCAGTGTATTGTCTGATTATCTTGCTGAGCAACCCATTGATGATTACCAGCCTATGAGATTTGACTTCCCTGATGAAGACATCATGTTCATAAAAGCAAAAGATCATGAAGAGCCTATTCACACTGAAGGGCCTGACCCGGAAAAAGAATGGACGATGATGTTTGATGGGGCTGTTAACATGAATGGTCGTGGTGTTGGTGCAGTACTCATTACACCTAAGGGAGTTCACATGTCTTTCTCGGCAAAACTCACCTTTAACTGCACTAACAACAAAGCTGAATACGAAGCTTGTATTATGGGTCTTGAGGAAGCCATTGACCTCAGGATCAAGACTTTGACTGTATTCGGAGATTCAGCTCTGGTAATTAATCAAACCAACGACAAATGGTACACCCACCAAGATCATCTGATACCTTACAGGGATTATACAAGGAGGTTATTAACTTTCTTTACAACGGTCAAGCTTGAGTATATCCCTCGAGACGAGAATCAGTTTGCAGATGCTTTGGCTACCATTTCATCCATGATCAAAGTTCAAGCTGCCAACTTTGTACCTCGGATTTCAGTGTCCAGACTTGACAGACCAGCATATGTATTTGCAGCAGACATTGTTAAAGATAATAAGCCTTGGTTCCATGATATTAAGTGCTTCTTGGAGGATCAAACATACCCACCTGGGGCATCTTCCAATGATAAGAAGACTTTAAGAAGGCTTGCTGGTAGTTTCTTCCTGAATACTGATGGTTCCCTGTACAAGAGAAACTTTGATATGGTACTCCTCAGATGCATTGATAGAACAGAAGCAGACTTGTTGATGCACGAGGTGCACGAAGGATCCTTTGGTACCCATGCTGGAGGACATGCCATGGCCAAGAAGTTGCTAAGATTAGGATATTACTAGATCACAATGGATGCTGACTGTTGTGCCTATGCCAGGAAATGCCATAAATGCCAGATTTATGCGGATAAGGTGCATGTGCCTCCCAATCCTCTGAATGTGATGTCTTCACCTTGGCCCTTTGCTATGTGGGGCATTGATATGATTGGCAAGATTGAACCGACTGCTTCAAATGGCCACAGATTCATCCTGGTAGCCATTGACTATTTTACCAAGTGGGTTGAAGCAGCTTCCTATGCAAATGTTACAAGGCAAATGGTAGCCCGATTTCTGAAAAGAGATATCATCTGTCGGTATGGAGTTCCCGAGCGAATCATTACTGATAATGGTTCCAACTTAAACAACAAAATGATGGCAGAACTATGTCGGGACTTCAAGATCCAACACCACAATTCTTCTCCTTACAGGCCAAAGATGAATGGCGTTGTTGAGGCAGCTAACAAGAATATCAAAAAGATTGTGCAGAAGATGGTAGTTACCTACAAAGACTGGCATGAAATGCTACCATTTGCCTTGCATGGGTACCGCACGTCAATCAGAACATCCACTGGGGCAACGCCGTATCAACTTGTGTATGGTATGGAGGCAGTCCTGCCTGTTGAAGTTGAGTTACCCTCCCTACGGGTACTAATGGATGTTAAGCTGAACGAAGCAGAATGGGTCCGATCCCGATACGAACAACTGAATCTGATTGAAGAGAAGAGATTAGCTGCAATCTGCCATGGGCAGCTGTAACAGAAAAGAATGAAGAAAGCCTTCGATCAGAAAGTCAGACTCCGAGAGTACCAAGTAGGAGATCTTGTGCTGAAAAGGCTCCTCCCTCCTCATACAGACCACAGGGGCAAGTGGACTCCGAACTATGAAGGACCATTCGTAGTAAAGAATGTTTTCTCGGGTGGAGCACTGATGCTCAGCACTATGGATGGTGAAGACTTCCCGTCCCCTGTGAATTCAGATGCAGTTAAAAAATACTTCGCATAAAATGACCCGCTGGACATAAAAACAGAATGTAAGTCCAGGCAAAAATAGGGCATCCCGGCGAGTCAAAAACAGAATAAAAGACTCGGGCAAAAATAAGGGAAATAAATAAAAATGTACACTCGCTGAGTTGAAAAGCCACATCGGACAACTCAGGCAAAAAAGGGTATCCCGATGGATTGAAAACCCGAAAGGGCGATCCATGCAAAATAAGGGAATAAGCGAACAACTGCATTCTGTATTCATCTGTATCACTTACAACTTGGTAAGCTTCGAAAGGTTCAAGCTTCGTTCCGAATCAGCCTTCTTCAGAAAGCAAGACGAGAAGAACGTCAAATGTCATATGAGTCATAGCAAAAGGGAAGCTCCTTGAAGCGTCGTCAACATTGCCAACGTCTTTTGTTTCTCAATTTGTAACAATCTCCTCATTTTAGGGGATTCGTTTCTTTGACTGTATCTTGCCAATTCAGGGCACATGAATTAATAAAATCAGATTTTCAGTCATGTTTCGTCTCGTACATTTTATTTTCATTTGCAAAATGTCTGATGTCTTTAAGATACTGATTGCATAAATACAGATGCTTTCTTCTAAGAATACGTGCTCACAGGAAATATGCTTACTCCCGGGAGTGTCTAAACTCCTATGACGGAATCCGGTAAGGGATACCTCGGGATTACTTGTGCGTTTCTCTGTCTTTTCAGGATTGCAGGTATTCAAAACACAACATGGGGCATGAAAGCTTCACCCCAGCAAGCTGGCAAATCATTATCTACCCAGTCTTAGCACCAAAGGTGCTTTCTCCCCAGCTGAGTTGCCATTATTCCTCTTCAGCCAAGTACAAAAGCCAGGGAACCATCTCCCCACATAGTGTCAACCTCTACCCAAAAGAGCAACGCGCGAAGGAATCACAACAGAGTGAAGAAAGCTTCCACAAACCCCAACTGGGCCCCTCATTAATGAGATAGATTTATCATTGACCTATTCCCCAAGAAAAGTCATACATGACAGATCTACCAGTGATCTCCTCCCCAGCTGGGATATCCACTTCAAGCAGATCGGCCAGAGATCTTCGCAGCAACGGGATCCGAATCCCGGATGGTTACCCTTTTGCATAATCATAGCATTCGCATCATTATTCTCCCCACAGAGCGTAGCATTCCATCTAATACGGAGCATTACGGCAAAAATCAAACATATTGCATAATCATAAGCCATGTACTGGATCAAACACTTGTGAATACTGATAATCCATCAACAATATACAGAATGCTCCTCAAAATTCCCCGGCAGAAAGCCCAGACATTTCTCTTACAAATACAGATACTTCCTGACACCCGTCCGTGTCATATCCCCAGTAGAAAGCCAAAGCGTCCCCTTTGCACTCACAGATACATATATATATATATACAACTTTCTTGACATTCGTCCGTGTCGCTCTCCCCAGCAAGTTAAACACTCATCGGTACACCACTCATACTTATTACTCCTACAGATACTCGTCTGTATCTTGTATACACCACTTATGCCTCCTCAGATTTGACACTCGTCTGTGTTCTTTGTTAACCAGTTGGTACTCGTCTGTATCATCATCTCAGAACATGCGTCAAGCGTTTGTTTCTACCTGATACCCGTCCGTATCACAATCTTAAGGATGCTCGTCCGCATCTTTAATCTATACACATGTCAAACACTTATGTCTTCTTGAATTTAGACACTCGTCTGTGTCTACTATTCCCTAGAAGAGTCCCCGCAGAATCAATGCTCGTCCGTGTTCTTTGTTAACAAGTTGATACTCGTCCGTATCATCATCTCTGAACATGTGTCCGTGTTTGCTTCTACCTGATACTCATCCGTATCATAGTCTTAAGGATGCTCGTCCGCATCTTTAATCTATACACAGTGCCAAACACTTATACCTTTCATTTTCTTGGATATAAACACTCGTCCGTGTTTACTATTCCCCAGCAAAGTCCTCAGCAAAACTTGTTAAACTATTTCTTTCCTATCTGACATTCGTCCTATGTCATGATACCTTTGCGGCAACCGTACCTTGCCAGGTGATCGTCCTTCACCCTTGGATGACCGTCCCTCATCCTTTCCCCAGCGGAGTCTCCATTATTGGAACCCTTTCCTATCCGGCATTCGTCCTATGTCGTGATACTTTCGGCAGCCGTCCCCTGCTAGGTGATCGTCCTTCACCTCTTGATGATCGTCCTTCATCACTTTATCTGATGGTCGTCCCCATCGTTGATCTTGTTATCTGACATTCGTCCTATGTCATGATAAACCCTGAGAGCAGTCGTACCCTGCTAGGTGATCGTCCTTCACCTCTTGATGATCGTCCTTCATCATGCTTATCTGATGGCCGTCCCCATCGTTGACCTTTCATCCGACATTCGTCCTATGTCGTGATATTTCCGGCAGTCGTACCCTGCCAGGTGATCGTCCTTCACCTTAGATGACCGTCCCTCATCTTATCCCCAACAGAGCAGCCGTCCTCTGCTAGGTGATCGTCTTTCACCTCTGATGACCGTACCTCATCATTTATTTCATTTATGCCTTGAGCTTGATGGTCGTCCCCATCATTTACCTATAATCCCCAGAAAGTCTTATAGCTTTACCTGATGGTCGTCCCCATCATAATCTTTTATATCCACAGCTTGTCGGCCGTCCCCGTCATTGCTTCATCCCCAACAGTCGTCCTCTGCTCGACGGTCGTCCTCCGTCGCTCGCACTTTATAATTATACTTTATTTTCCTTTACAATCTATATCCCTTTTCTTCTTCATTCTGTGAGTGCAAATTTTGGATTGTCTTTGGTATTCAACAACAAGTTATCTTGTTTGCCTGTTAAGTCGTTGCTTACATCCTACACAGCTAACTCATGTTTGAATAGGGGCAGCTGTAAACACTCCAAATTCGCCCTCACCCATTCACACCATGGCTTGTGATCATTTCATATGCATAAGTTCAATCATAGCATCTCATATTGCATTTTTGATTCACTGCATTGATTCAAAGTCATCTGCATCTAGGGTTTGTGATCTGAGCAATCCAAGAGCTTCTTGAGCCACTCCAAAGGTCATCAATCACTTCAAAGGGGTCCATGTGTGTTCAAGCATCATACTATATCCCCACAAAGTCAAGAAATTCAAAAAATCACAAGAACTGGGAATGGCATGGAAGCAGAGCCAGGTTTGACTGCACAAATGACCTAGAATTAGGGTTTTGGTTTCAAAGGCCATAACTCCAATTTTTTTGGTCATTCTTGTTTCTATTGGTCTCTGTATGGTATAGGGATCATGCATATCAATTTTCATGAAGAAATTCAATGGGGAAGGCATCTAATCAAGAGTTGACTTCTTGAGCAAGTCAATGCAAAATCAGGGCATCTGAGGCCCCAATGACCCAACCAAAGGGTGTTCTTCATCATTTTGATTATGTATGATCTTTATTTGATCATAGAAGATGTTAGAAGTTCACAAAATTGAAGAATTTCAAGCCATTTGCAAAGTTGACTTTTTGGGAAAATGACTTGTAATGGAAAATTGCCATTTTGGGAAACTTTTTCAACCCTTGCTTTTTGATTCAAAAATGCTTCAAATGGGAAAACTTTGGTCATGAAAGTTGTAGAATGGATCATTCCCTTTTCAAAAAGTATAAGAACTCATTCTAATTCATTTTGGATCAAAAGTTATGGCTTGTCAAAGTTGGCCAAAATCACATAATTTCAAGTCTTGCACCAAAGAGGCAAAGTTGCAAAACCACTTGCCAAGACAAATTATGCTACCAAATGGACTTCTAATCTTCATACAAACATGAACCAATGTTTAAAAGTCAAATTGCATCAAGAGTTTGCTCATTTTTATGACTTGTGGATCAAGAAACTTCAAAAGGGCCAAAGATGAACAAAATTGCAAAACCTCACTCAAACCCTAATCCATTTGTTGGCTGACTTCAAAATTGATCCTATGGTTCTCCTCACTTCTTACTGCGTAGGACACCCCTCTTGTCCTTGGCTAGCCATGAGCCCATACCTCTCTTACACAAAGCTTGACTTTTTGGCAAAAGACCCATACCAATCACAATAGGGCACACCAACTCCACAGACCTATCCATGAGTGATAAGTGGACCAAAGGCAAGCCATAACACATAACAATTCATGCTGAAACACTCTCCAAGCCAGCATTCTCATTTTCCACCTCTTATGCAACTTCCTTCGAAACTCACCATACAAGCATCAAACATAGAAACAAACTCCATAGAATCACTCAGCACACTCCCCTGATCATTTCCATACCCTCATTCATCCCTGAAACCTCCTCAATCAGAAACACGATCCTCACCCCTCACTGAACAGAACTTCTGCAAACTCACAAACCAACCATTATAAACTCCAACCAAGCTTCATAACTTCATCAAGAGGACCATTGGGATCATTTTGAGGCAAAGAGGCAAGCAGAAAGCTCTTGGGTTGAAAGCTTCGATTCAGGTAGTCATGGAAATTCATTTTTCCAGAACTCTTATTTCTTGTTTCTAAAATGATCTACATGCTTCCCTGAGATCACTGAACCTTTTATTTTTGAAAATGATTGAGTTTTAAGGTTGTATGCTTGTTCTGAAACTTTGCCCGTGAAATGCTTTTTGTTTTGATTCTTGAGTTTGAGTGAAAATAAATGATTTTGATTGCTGGATTCTTGTTTAGAGTGGTCTAATGATTGATTCTGGAGAGATTTGTGAAGTTTCATGGCGTATTAAGAGAGATTGAGTGAGGACCTTGCCGGAGAAGATGACCGGAACACTGTTCCGGTCATCTGAAAGTGATTAGGGTTTCTGATTAGGGCTTAATCATAATTAAGCAAGTTTGAATTCAGGCCGTCCATTAGCGCGCCAAGTCAATTCCCGCGTGTCCCAGTTTGAACCACAGCCCTTGGATATGCTGACTTTCTCATTTTTCATTTAAAATTCATTTTATTTTTATTTATTTTGATTTATTTTTGCACGAATTATTAAAAATAGCAAAAAATGTTTAAAAATTATGAAAATTTTTGTCAAGGTTTTCATTATTTTTCAGAACACAAAAATATTTTTATTTTTATTTTTTGCATTAAAAATTATTTTTTAAATCATTTAAAAGTTTATTTTTAATTAGTTAATGGAAATTAATTAATTAAAAATACTTTTAGGTATTTAAAAATCACAAAAAATTTCATGTAGCATTTAGAAACATTGTCCAACTCTCAAACCAAATTTCTTTTTTATTCTTGATGCCTTTTGATAATTTTCTTTGGAATTAATTTCATTTCAAGGCAATATTTTGTTTCAAACTTCAAAAATTCATTTCTGCCTAACCATTGAGAGTTGGACAATGATTCTTTTTGCGTTGCATCTTGTATAGCATGTAGTTTATAGGATAAAATTGGCTTGATTTGATCTTGCATTTTCAATTTGTTTTGCATTTTTCTTGACAAGGTACCTCAAAACCCTAGCAAACTTAGAAAATTCATAACTTTCAATAGGTTAAGAGTTGGATCCCCTCCTTTGGGCAGTGAGTTTGTATAGGCTTAGGGTTCCTTTGATTGCATTTTCAAATTTTTATCATGTCATTTGCTTCTGGTTTTGGATTTTTGCTTTGCATGTTGCATATAACCCTAATTCATGCCTTCCTTTGCATCCATCTTCCATTTGCTTGCATACCATGACTTGCTATGATATTTTGTGCATTCATTTGATTCACAAGACATCTTAGGACATATTAGAATCATGTGTGATCATTGCATCCTTCACTTGCCATGTTATATGTCTTTTTCATTCCATAACTTTTCATGAACATTCATGGTTCCAAGTATGCTTCTTTTGCATCCATATGTTTGTATGATCATTCTCATGCCTTGCCTCATGTTTGCATCATCTCTTAGCATCATTAACATCATGTATTTGCTTCTGACTTTGTCTTGCATCATGCCATTTCATCTCATTTGCATTGCATTTCATTTCTTTCACTAACTTTTCAGGTGGTAAGTTACTTTGAGAAGTGAATTTGCCTTCACTTCTCATGTTCTCTTTTCATCTCTCTCACACTTCCCTTGCTGCATTTTGTATGTGTATTGGATTGAGCTTGCTCATTCATGTTCATCTCTTACTTTCTTTCTTCAAGCAACTTGTCTTCTTAAGTGAAGCAAGTTGTTTTGCTTCTTGTTGCTCATTTCATTTGCTTCTCTCCTTGGTGGTTCTTTGAAGATCTTTCTCTTAAACCTCACAAACCCTAGGACTTCCAAGCATGATAACAATTAGGGTTGATTAGTCCCCCCATTTAGCTTTTACCTTTGTGTCATCTTTGAGTCTTCTCTTCTCATCTCATAATCAGGGACTAAACCCTAAAGGCCTTAAGGCTTTGTGATTAAGCTTATGCCTGCATCCTTCTATTAGGATGAAGTGTATAACTTTAATCCTAAGTGTTAAACCCTTAATGTGTTTAAATCCTATAATCAATCCACTTAATAATCATCAAGACATCAAGCTTGTAACTTGGGCCTTGCATTAGGGTTCTAATTCTTCCTTAATTGGTTAAGAAGGACTAACCCTAGTGTTAATGGACAAGTCCCCCTCAAGTTGTCTTACAAACCATAAAACTCACTTCTTCATCTTATCATTAACTAAAATCCATCTAATAAAGGCTTTGTTTTGTCATGAGGTTAATCCCTAATCATGGATTAAGTTGAGGAGTTTTTCTCAGCTTAAACATTCTCATCTATTATCCTTCTATTAGGATGGTGTAATGAGTCTGTTTAATCCCTGATTATGGCTTAAACTCATTACTTAACACTAAACAAAAACAACAAAAACATCTAAATAATCACAAGTAGGTTAATGATCTTTATCCTACATCAGGGTGTTTTAGTGTGAGATGCTGACATCACACTTAAGGTATTCTCATTACTCCTAATCAGAGGGAGGATGTGATGAGTTTACTAATCCATTGATTTAGACTTAAGCTCATTAACTTATGACAAACTTCAAAAAGCAATAAAAGATTGAAAGCACAAAAACAAACAATAATCGTCTCCTACGGGATTCTTTTCTCATCTCATTCACTCATAAACGAGAACTTGCTTCTTCCGTCTAATGTAAGACAGTTTGCACCTGAGCCAGACAGGTCATACACTTGAGCATAGACAAGTAAGCAGTTCACAAGTCAATTCGTCTTTCAGTCTCTTTGGGTCGAACTACGGTGTTCTGACTTCCTCATTGCACGAGAGAATACGTAGGCATAACTTAACAGTTATCGAACAAAAGTCTCTGTACATTCCCCCTCTTCCAGCCTTATTCTTTTAGCCTCATAGTCTTGAGCATTTCACTCTTGTTCTTACACTGACACTTATATACACTACACTGCTCTTACACTGACACCTGCATTCTTTTCCAGCTATGATACACAAATTGCACTGACACTACCCCTTTTAAACACAAATCGTTTAAGCGTGGATCCCGTCGAGTACGACGGACAATCTGGGTGCTAATACCTTCCCAGGTTGTAACCAACCCCCTTTCTCAGTCTCTCTGGTTCGCAACCGTCTTATCCATATCTTTCTAGGTCTATGCAGCATTACCTTTCCTTCGGGATAAAAATGCCTAGCTGGCGACTCTTGTCTTTCTGAGTTCACCCCTGTGTGTACTCACCTCCTTTTCGCCGACCGTTCGCGTCTGTACCCCTTATGACGAGGCGTCATTTGGTGGGAGCGACAAGGGGCACAACATTGAGAAATATTGGGCTTTTCAGAACAAGGTACAAGACCTAATTGAATCCAAGGTGATCAATTTTGCGCCTCATCCAAATGTACTCCAGAATCCAATGCCTAACCACAACGGAACCGGTGTCACGGTTGTTTTACCAGATGGTCCGCGTTAAGCTGGGATCTTCTCAGTGATGGC
This sequence comes from Lathyrus aphaca, assembly GCA_963966055.1. NCBI lineage: Eukaryota > Viridiplantae > Streptophyta > Magnoliopsida > Fabales > Fabaceae > Lathyrus > Lathyrus aphaca. Next base: position 634,272,239 of record OZ014519.1, read on the forward strand.
AACTGTTTGTTTGTTTTTCGTCAAAGAATTTTCATCCCTATTGAGGTGAACTACGTCGCTATGATTTTGCATTGGTCATTGGTCAATGGAGATACGTAGGTAGAAGATCGTCAGGTCTTTCCGAGCAACCTTATGGGGCAACTTTACCCCCTAGCTTCACTCTTTCCTTCAGATGTCTCGTGTCAGAGTCAGAATAACTAGAAGAAGAGGTATGATTGCCATGGTTGGAGAAAGTATGATGCGATGCAAGTATGGTGTGATGCAAATGCAATGCAGGCATATGATCAACAACTGGGACTGTCTGGATACGGAATACTGGACTCAAGTGACCAAGAACCAAGATCCTCTGAATAAAGCCCCATGAACAAGAATTCAATTTCAAATAAGCCCCAAATCAGATATCCGAAATCCATGTAGCCATATCAAATCATAGAACTGTACTGGCAATGAGGTGTGATGAGGTCAAGGGTTCCTGCAAACCTGCAAACCCCTCCCAATCTCACAGGTGTGCTCCGGGTCAAACATCACGGACTCTCAAAGCCAAATAGCAATAATACATTCACCATTTCCGAGAAATGGCTCATGACCAAATCAGGGAATCGGTTTGGCATTATGTACTACTCAGGGAGGTCTCAGTGTGAGTCCGGGAAAAACAAGCATCCTTTATAAGTTCCCAGCTTCAAGCGCTGGAATCGAGAAAAAATAGTACATTCATCCCGAAGGGTACAATACTATCGTCATACAACCAAATGCTTTGACTGAGTTCCTATAAAAGAACCAGGACATCCTATGCGAGTTCCCAGTGGGCCCTCGGGTGTGAATGGGTTTGCCACAGAATGTGGTCTGCCACTGTCACCACTAGAGAGAGATGTTTCCACAAAGGTCCTCAATGATCGGTCCCCAGATGCACATAACTATCGAGGTCGTGTAATGATCCAAGAAAGATTCCTGCATCAAAACACTTCCAAGACGGTCATAAGTCTGGGTGTGGAACTCACTACTACCAACATAGCAAGATGCCATGAAGCCAAAGTGATTGTCCACTCTAAGTTCTAGGGTGCACTCGAGCCCCGGTTACGAGCTCATCTCTCAGTAACAGTTCCTAATCCCATAGAAAAAAAGGAAACCATCACAACCAGACAGTCCAGTATAATATGATGCATGAATATAAATACTGAAAACTGTAAATAAAGCTGTAAATAAAACTGTAAATAAACAACAGTAAAATAAACACGCAACAGCAAACAATCAACACTCAACGAAACAGAAATACACAAGTACTAGGATTGACTCTCAAGGGAACCAGAGATTATGGTTAGGAGTCCCCAGCAGAGTCGCTAGCTGTCGGACCCTGGATATCCATCCTGGTACAAACGCGAAAGTGCGCGCGAAAGAGGTAGAGTCGCCAGCCAGGCATTTTTATCCCAAAGGAACGGGAAAGGTAATGTCGCACAAACTAGAAGAAAATAAAAGGAAGGACAAAGGTCCTGCGAACCAAAGAGACTGAGTTCGGGAGTCGGTTACGACCTGGGAAGGTATTAGTACCCCAGATTGTCCGACGTACCCGACGGGATCCACACTTGCAAAGAAACTGTTTCAAAGGGTGTAAGAATGAAAGTTGCTGCAAAGAAAAGGAACTGAACTGGATAAAATAAAAGAAAGGGGGAAAATGTAGGAAAAATAAAAGAGTGTGCTCAAACGGACCTTACCCCGCTGCCTACGTACCTCATTGGACATGAGGATCAGAGACGTCGTAGTTCCCCTAACTAGGGGTGGAAAAGATTGCTTGTGTCTTAAGGCTTGAACTGCCTATGTCAATGCTCAGGTGTTGCAGGCTCGGACGACGAGTGCGTTACCGTCTTGCAAAATGACAAGTAGGAGCAAGTTCGCGTACGGAGGGAAGGAGATGAGAAAATAAGTCCCGAAGGAGAGACGCTTATTGTTTGTTTGTGTTTTTTAGAAGTCTTTTATTGGTGTGGCACAAGAGAATGAACTCAAACTCTTTTCTATGGAATGTGTACTTGCTACTACATTCCAAGATGGAATAATAGAACAAGCACACCAAGTAAGGAGAATTTATCCAAGACTTGTTTCCAAAGGCAATGGCCTAAATTCATTGACTTGTTGAATTTATTAGATGTTTTAGTGATTAAAAATGAAGAAGTGTTTTTTAGGATTTTCCTGATGAAGATGACCTCATGATCCGACTTGTGCATAAGGCTAGACAAATGCACTATTCCAATATGGAATGAATACATATGCCCCATGGAATAAGGCTATTACACAAGAAGTCCCTTCTTTCTTTATTAATGTTTTTTTAGGTTTTGTTTTGAGATGAGAAGAGAAAGAACCAAAGGAGCAAAAGGCAAAAGTCTAATGGGGAAAGACTAAACCTAATGTTATCACGCAAAAGTGGTCCTAAGGTTAGTGTGGTTTGAAACTATCCTAAGAGAAAAGAAGATCAAAGGAGAAGAAAAGGAGAGGAGAAGCTAGAGAACAACTTACTCCTCTAAAGGAGATAAGTTGCTCCTAAGGGGGAAAGAGAAGAATTGAATCACATGATGGCATAAGGCACATCAAAAACCACAAAGTAGAAAGAAAATTAAAAAGAAGAGATGAAGAGTTGAAATGTGGATAAACATCCACACTTCTCTTACCATGAGCCCCTGAAATGTTAGCAAAATTCCTGCAAATATTCATCACACAATTCATGGAATTAACATGCTCAAAGTTCTAGAAAACAATGTCAAACAAACATGCCAAGCTTTGCACATACATGAATTTACACGTCGAGAACATGAAGGCATACACCAACCAGCAAGAAAATCACCTTAAACTAGTATATTCAATGATTATACAATGATCCATGGAAATTAAGACAAGTAGGGGAAGCAAATAAGCTCAAAACAGCTCAAATATGGAACTCTGCTTCAGTGTTAACCGGTTAACCAAAGCGTTAACCGGTTAACCATTTCAAACCTGCAGAAAACAACGCAGAAAACAGATGCATTAACCGGTTAACCAAAAAGTTAACCGGTTAACACTGAGAAAACAACAGCAATTCCTGCAAAAAATCAGCTCCAAACCAGCTTATTCAAATAATTCCACAACAGACCAGCAATCAATTATGCATGAAATAAATGGATCAATTCACATTAATCAATACAATTAAGCTCATGAACATTAACACATAGATCTGATTACAAATCAACCAATCAATTCAAGCAAGACAAGCAAATACACAAGCACATGGTGGATCTAAGCACAAGAATGCAAATAAGCTAAAAACAACAGAGCTAGATCTGAATTTAACCAACCTACAAAGCTGAGGTATGCTTTGGTAAATCTTGTTTGAGTTGGAAATGAAGAATCTCGTGGAAAACTTCGAAGATCCGGTGCTAATATTCACACATCATGCAAAATAAATGCAAGCAAAGGATCTTGATGCAGAATTTTGGCTCCAAAATCACTTCTAATCACCAAATCAGATCTGAACCAAGTAGTGAAACCAGCAAATTGATGCAAAGAATCTATGGATGGAGGTCTAGTTCCAAGATCTACAAACTTTAATGCAAGGTTATGTGATCTTTAAAGAGGAACTTTGAGTGATTTGGAAAATTGGGAGAGAAAATGAGAGAATGGTGAGAGAGATGTAAAAATTCAGAAAAATGAGAATGGAATTATGAGAGAGCTTCCTCTTGGTTTGGAGGGAAATGGAATAAATATCATTTAGGCTTGGGGCCCAAAATTTTGGTTTGGAGTCCAAAAACAGTGGATTGGAATTAGCTTAGAAAGTGATTAGGATCTAGCTTTGGAATTAGGCTTGGAAAATCATCTAGATCCTTCTCCATAATTTCCACTTCAAAAATGAATAAAAATTAGAAAATGAAAAATTGGAGCCAAAAACAACATGCTGAAAATGCTGCTGGAATTCAAAATTCGCAACCGTTAACCGGTTAACACAAGCAAATTTTGAATTCTCCCTCCTTTTGGTGGGAAACTTCAAGAATAACCTGGCGCCAACCATTCTGATCTGATCTTGGTTCTTAATCTTTTTAGGGCTTTGACCATGATACCAGGCTTGTACAAAAAGTCATGTGAGCTTCTTGCCAGGTCACCATGCTCTTGACTTTGACTTGTAGTGCTTCGAATTTCCCGGATGATTGATCATATGCCTTATGCTAGAGCATGTGATTTCTATGCTTCATCTTTCTATGCAAAATGCTAAGGATATGACATGCTGATGATGATTATGATATGATGATGATGCTAAAAAGAAGAGGGCAAATTTTGGGTGTTACAGGGATTGGTCAAGGTCAACATATGAAGAGACCTGAGCATGCGTGAGGCACATGCGTCATTAATGTGTTGGCATGTTAATACGCATTGGATCAAAACTAATCAGATGGTCACGTCTTAAACTTGCATAAAATTAGGGTTTACGATCCTATGAATTTTTAGGTGATCAGAGAAGATTCCAGTCATCTTCTTCGGTGAGCCTCTGGTTACATCAACCAAATTTTTTCCAGAAATGAATAAAAATGGTACCATTAAAAAGCTTACATCATTTAAATTCTAAATCCAGCAAAGAAACTCACATACAACATGCACACAGAGAGAATCGAAGCCAAGAAGTTTTACCCTAAAATTGAAACTATGCTCCTATGGAGCCTATCATCTAGCCAGATCACAAGTAGCTTCTATTAAGCTCAAGAACCAACCAAAACTAGCTTAAATCAAGCAAAATTTCAGAGGAAGAATGTTGAAAAAGAACCTGAGGTTTGAATCTATTCTAACTAAAAAGAAGACCAGAGATGATCATCATCTACTTTTGAGCTTTGAATGGAGCCAACTAAAGGCTTAAAATATTGTGAAATGCTTTGAATGATTCAAACAGAAAATCTGAACTTTTGATGATGAACTTGAATCATTACCTCAATACTCCATTGTTGTTGGTTGTTGAAGATTAAAGAAGAAGATTGAAAAATTCGTGAGAGCAAGAGAGAGTGTGATTGAAGAAAAATGTGAGAAATGTGAAAAAGTGTAAAAATGATCAAGTTCCTCTGAAATTCTTTTAGGATCTCTTATATACCCTTGGTTAGCTTCTAACTACCTCATTTGTTAGTTAGAACTATGGTTGAGTTAGTGGTGTAATGAGCAAAGGAAGGTGATTGAAGCAATTGATCCAAATGAAGAAAACCCTGTGTGGTGTTATTGTTGTTCATGTATGGAGAGAATTATGATATGCTATGGTGAGGAGCATGATTAATGGTGATGATTGTGAGAGATTTTGTGCAGCAACATTACTAAGTGGACAAGCTTCCCCTTTAAACTTTTTTCTTTCAATTTCATGCATGGTTTCATGTATGTGCATGAGTGTAAGACTTATGCTTGGCTAAATGAGGTAAAATATGGATGTTGTATGATGAAATATGCATGTGAGATGAATCAATAAAGAACAATGTTTCTCATTTCTAACTTTGGCTAGCAAGAGGATGTGATGAAAATAGTGATTTTGAATGATGTAATACTCATTGTATGGTGCATGAAATAATGTGAGCTTGGATGCAAATGAAAGACAATACATCATAGAACATGTTTGATGTTGATTTCCAATGGAGATAAAGCATTGAAACCATTCAAACTTGTCGTCAAAGTATCTTGCATGAAACTAATTTTGGGTCAGGTAACATGGATGCATGCCCAAGCAACATGGCATATGGGTGATTCAGTGTGAGACCTGTACTTTGAGCCACCATAACTCCTAATACATTGATCATATGAAAAAAATTCATAACATGAAAGTTGTAGAGGAGATCAAGATAAACAACTTTGATGTTCAAAAAAATTTCATTTGAAGCTTTATTGATGGAGAAAAATAGCTTGACATTTGGCACACCATATGTTTGAAGAAATGTAATGCACCTGGTTCGCCCATGACTTGGCTTCTTGGCAAAGTTACCCAAGTTTTGTCAAACTTTGATTGATCATATCTCTCAATTTTGATCCAATGGAGATGTTCTTGCTATGGATTTGGAGCTCAGGATTTGCTCTTTAATTGACTCAACTTAGGCCTGAAGTTTGAAACATTCATCTTGAAGAAAGAGGGCTTGAAAGTGAGGTGCAAAATGGCCTAAAATTGCCTTAAATAGAAACCATACGTTTCTATTTGGGGCAATTTTGTGATTTCTTGATTTTTCCATGAATCTCTTGACTTTTCTTGATCAAATTTCAACCATTTAACATATTCACCTTGTGGAACATGATTTTGACCTCAAAAAGTCAGGAGTTGGTTTTTTCCTCTGCACAATTGACTTTTCCCCAATTTCTTTATTTTCAAGTAACTGGCCAATTAAAGACCTTCTGAAATGATTCAATGGAATTGTTGAACGACAGATGCAAGCCTTATTTAGTTTGCTCGATATGGCTTATTACTTGTTGGTGTATTTGGAGCATGAGAAATAATATCATATTCATTCGGGAGATTTGCAATGTCGAATCTATCTTCCACCGTATCGTGTTACTCTCTTGGAGGTGGTTGTCTTTAGATTCGAAAGATAGAAGAATTTGTAGCCTTTACGATTGGAACAAATTTCCTTTGGACATTTTGTAATTCGGCCCTTTGGATTTTTGTCCTATTTTTTGGTTGTATTTTGTAATGGGTTGAAAAATCTCTTTTTCTCCGTTAATATATTTCATTGCTTAAAAAAAAACATAACATGGAGTAATAAAATATCTCTTATCAAGTTTTTGGATTGATAAAATTAATATTACATGGTAGAATTGGAAAATATATATCGAAAGTTGAAATATATCATTTATTTTAGAACACTTTTTTACTATCCCAGATTGAATTTATACGAAAAAAATGTATTGTTTAAAATGTATTGTTTATATTTATTAATTAATATATTTGAACTATATGATATTAATTTTCTTTTATAAATATAATCAGAAAAATATTTTAATTGAGTACGATGGATCTTTTCTATTATTTTCTTTTTTTTTTTATTTTGTACCTCCTCGTTTAATATATATACGTTTCATATGTATTACTAATATACTTATATTTTTTAAAAGTTTAATACTAATAAATATTCTATTAATATAAGTTAAAAAAACCTATTTAGTGACTTCAAATTAACTTTGAAGTTGTTGACAACTATTATTATTTATCTTTTATCTATCTTGAAAAGTTAGTAAAGGAATATAAAAAGTAATGAAAAGGTTGTTATAAACTGTATATTAGATTCTTATCAATATACGACACATCAACATACTTAAAACACATTTTATATATAATATTTAATTTAAGATTTCAGAAAGAAAAAAAAGTTTAGTTGAAGTGAACTGAAAATATGCCTATAGCTTTGACTATATAAAGTAATAAAAAAGGTTTTGTTTGTCAAATTAAAACGAGGGAAAATATGGCTATAGCTTTCAAGTTTGCTTACATTCTGATCCTCTTTATTTTTCTATTTGTTGTTCAAACCGTGGTCAGTGGTAAGCTCTAATTCTCTTAAATTTTCTTCATAACCTTATTTAAAATAATTAATTCCATTTATTTTTTTATTTTTTATTTTACATCACAGCATGTTCAGAGAATGAAGATTGTACAAAATTAGAATGCAAAGATCCTGCAAAACCGATGTGTTTTTTATATACGTGTATATGTTGGTAACCGTTATTGTTAAGTTGAAAAAAATGTATTAACTAACTTTTGTTAAGCATTGTATTTTATCACAAGATATGAAGGACATGAATATCGCAACATTATCATACTTTCTAACTTCAATAATTTAAAGTATGTATTTATCCATATATCTATATTTATAATATAAGTACAAAGTTGAAATGGTATCAACATTAGGTCTGATTTTCCAATATATATTGTTTCATCTTGCTTTAATGATTTAATGAATTGATGATTTGCACTCCTTAGCTTTCCCTATATTCAATGATGGAGTGCTTACAAAGCATTGTTTTATAATTAAAGTCAATAGATTATTCTTTTATTTTACTAGAAAAAAGAAACTAATATACTACATAATCGGATGTCTCAATAAGTTTTAGATTCTGTTTGATAAAAATAACGATTCACTAATAAGTTAGTTTATAGTTTATGATTAATATCTGATAGTCGATGACTAATAGTTTATAATTTATAGTTGATGGTTGATGATTGATAATTGATAAATTAATTAAAGTGTTTGATAAAATTAACGGTTAACTAACTTATAAATGTGAAATGACAAAAAAGATATTTAATAAATATTTTATTTTAAATCAAAATTAATTATAAAAGATTTATATTATTAATAAGGATTAAAATGGAAGAAAAATGATAAACTATAAGCTATAAACTAAAATACTATTCGAAATATCGTCTGAAAAATAAGTTATAAACTAGTAAATAACTTATAAGCTCATGATAAAAAGACCGTTATCAAGTAGGTCTAATTTATCATATGAGCTTATAAGCTATAAGCTCAAAAATTAAACTTACCAAACAGAACCTTAATTTTAGTTTTATTGAATATAAATGTTATTTCATTGTCATTATAAATATTAGTAATTTATTTATTTATATTAATATATAATTAAAAATAAATATTATCATTAAAAATTGAACTTTAAATCAACAATTTACCTCTATTTAACCTAAATAACACATATAATTTGAGTTATCCACCCACCTCTTCAAAAATTTGACAATTAATAGCATTTAATTAATTATCTAACTAATATGTAAAAACTTACAAATTAATATTTAAATATTTTTATTTGAAATAAAATATTGATAAACATTTACATACACATACTCTTGAGCTTTAGAAATATTGATAAATCAATGATCTATAAAGTAAATTTGAGTTTTAAATATAAAAAAGAATTAATATTTTTAACAGATAATCGGAGAAAGTGAACAGGATATTCTGAAAGTGAACAGAATATTCTATATTATGAAAATTTAAGTAAATTATATATCTATAATTTATGACATATAAAACTTATTTTTGATATAGATTCTATTTGATAAAAATATTGTTTGACTAATAAGTTAATTGATAGTTTATAGTTTATAATTGATGGTTGATAACTGATAACTTATAATTTATAACTGATGACTGATGATTTATAGTTAATAAGTTAATTGAAGTATTTGGTAAAATTAACGATTCAATTAGTTAATCAATTAAAATTACATAAAAAACATTTAATATATAATTTTTTTATTTAAATTATAAAGGATAGTAGTAGATTTTAGTTAAAATAATAAGGACAAAAGTGAAAGAAAAAATGATAAGCTATAATCTTTGAGCTAAAATGCTATTTAAAATAGTGTTTGGAAAATTAGCTATAATTTGGTAAAATAAGCTACAAGCTCGTGATAAAAAACTGTTACCAAACAAGTCTTTTATTGTCATATGAGCTTATAAACTATAAGCTCAAAAATGATCGTGCCAAACAGAGACATAACATATTCTTCTACCAATTTTACCCTTACTTATATGTAACTTACACAATAACTTCCATTGAAACCACTAGTATTATTTTTCACTTAATTTACTATTATTAATTTTCTATATAACTTCTTCCTATTAATTTCCTACTTAACTTCCTACATTATAAAAGTGGACAGACGGAAACTTGAGTGCTCACGGAACGTTGGTTATTATATATAACATATATAAAGAAAAAAATTTGTTTTCGATGTAACATATTTTTCTACCTATTTTACCCTATTTTTCTACCAATTTTACCCTTACTTATATGTAATTTATACAATAACTTTTATTAAAACTACTACTATTATATTTCACATAATATACTATTATTAACTTCCTATATAATTTTCTACTATTAACTTCCTATTTAATTTCTGTTCTGGACTGGTGTAACAAGTGCCCTATAACTAATTGAGACCCAATCCAGTCCAGTCTTAGGCAAAGATCCAACAAGCAATCAAAGACCTTGTGACTACTGAGGAATAAAATCGTTGAAATTATAGCCGTTGGGGACTTCTCCCTCACGTGCTTGGCAGTTACCACACGGTCACCTGTCCTCTGAAATTCGCGCACATATTTGGACCTAGTAGTGGACCTCGCCCCGCGTATTACGCCATAAGGACTCTTATAAATATCTTCCCCTTTTGGAGGGTCAGGTATTCAATTCTAATCACTTTTATACTTTCCTAACGCTTTAGCTTGCTTTCACACCAAAACTTACTTGAGCGTCAGAGTACCTTGCAGGTACACCACCCATTTTCCTATAATTGTTGTTGCTGCCCCAGCTAAAGGCCATGAGGACTTGTCCTGATCACATATGTACAGTGGCGACGCTTGTTGGAAACTTACAGCTTCGTCATCTTTCTTGAAACAATATCCTATTTTTTAACCCAATATTAATGATTTCTATCATCTTTTTTCATCTTCATGGTTTCTCAACTCAACGAAGTTATCAACAACCCTGTCACTGTCCTCCTCAGCGATGGCGACAACCCTAGCCACCATGGAATTGCTCTCTACGATGCCAACCACCATGATGGACACATTACCTCTCTGTCTTCTAACAATCTGAAACCCACATTCGTCCCTCAAAGGGATCATGTGTTCGAACCAATTCATATCCCTTTAAACGTCGATGTCGGCACCCAGGCTCTCGTTATTGCACTCAATAATTCCAATCTGGCCACCTTCCAGCAAAATGAGCGCATACAAATGTTGGAAAATAACCATCGCTCTCCATCTCCCACAAAGAAACATCATCACGATCCCCTTTTTGGAAGCACAAGGAAAAATATTCCAAAAATCTCTTCCCCCTCGCAGATCAATAACAACCAGAAGGATCCCTTCCGGAGAAGGAGGAGAAACACAATCGGTCCCCTCCTTGGAAACCTCATCGCTCCCCAGACAAGAGAAGCAAAGATACAAAGAAGTCCTGCTATAACGATCGTATCCGACATTCTCGTCGATGGAGCAGAATCCCTCACTACAACAGATCCCTTTATCTGTCGTCTGGCAGTAGCAATGACGAGGATACCATAGACCCTTGAGTCGCGAGATCATGGAGACTTGCATTCCGCGCGGACTTGAGTAACCACCTCCATTGGCCACGTATGATGAGACCACAAATCCAAATAATCATATAGAAAATATTTAGGCCATGCTCCACTACCACAATGTTGAGGGAGCCATCAAGTGTATACTTTTTCCCATCACATTAAGGAAAGGGGCCATGTCCTGGTATAAGCACCTTCCCCCAAGGTCCATTACATCGTGGAGAGTCCTGAAAAATAAATTTACATGGCACTTTACCACATCTAGGCGTCACCCTAAGTCTGAGGATACCCTTAAAGGAATTATCCAAGGTAAGATGAGCCTTTACGAGATTACATAGACAGCTTTAATAAAGAAGCAGTGGAGATCCACACCACTGATTACATGAAGAGATACATCCTAGAAAAAGGTCTACGCCCCAATATCGAGTTTCGTAAAGTAGTAGGGATTGTGCTTCCTCATTCTCTTGTTGAGCTCCTCCACGAAGCGCAAACCTACATCAAATACGAAGAAAATGAGGCTGCGTATAAAACCAAGGATTCGAGGAATCAGGAAAGCTCACGAGCCTACAAGCAAAAGGATGACACTGAGGCTCCTCGACGCGAAACACGCAAAGATGCTCATCCTCGCGAAAGCAAGGGACCCGCCAGACGTTTCTCGGAGTATACCCTCCTCACAGCTCCTTGTCATAAGATTCTATCAGAATGCATCAACACTAAATTCAAACAGGGAGGTGTTCGCTTTCCCAAACCAACAGCTTCCAAAGGCAATACCGACAAGAATAAGTATTTTCGTTTCCACCGCAGTCATGAGCATGTAATGAGGACTGCATACACCTCAAAGATGCCATTTAAATCCTCATCAAGGAGGATCATATGAAGAAATATGTCAAAGAAGAATCTCCTCGGCAAGAGGAGACTAAGAAGGTCGAAGAAATTTCTAGAGAAGCTCCTCCCATGTCAGTCGCCTTGTCGATCTCTAGACCAGAAGACTTCTTCATCCCATGACACACTTCGAGGATATGGGGTACTTTGTTGTGCACATTCCTTGGGAAGTGTTTCCCTTGGCCATGCTCATCTCGGGCGGGGGATACAACGAAATGATAGTTGACTCAGTCAAGAGGAAACTCGAGTAGTTGGTCGATTCCACCCCGAATAAGCTCTCATCCCTCAAAACGATTTGAGGTGAATCTCAACCCATCACATTCTACATGGAAAAGCTCCTGGGTTGTTCCCCAAACTCCCACATCTCTTTGATGATATGTGCAAAGATGGCAAAGACGGACGTTCAAAGGATAGTCATCTACCAAGGAAGCTCGGTCGACATAATGTACACCTCCCTCTTTCAAGAATTGCAGCTCGACCAGAAGAACTTGTCCTCATATGTGGGATCTTATTTGCAAGGTTTGAACGAGGCAACTTCCAAAACCTGAGGCTATGTTGAACTAATGGTCACATTCAGTGTGGGTGACGCCTCTAAGATGATCAAGACCAATTTCTTGGTCATTGGCTGCCCATATTTGTACTAATGCATCCTGGGAAGACCCACACTTGTAGAACTGACCACCGTTCCTTCTACTGTTCATCTTAAGATAAACCAGGATTAATTAGGTTTAATCTGATTGTGTTAGAAGGCCCAAGCCCATGCTTTATGAAGTCTATTTAAAAGTTGCAGGAACCATATTCTGAACAAGAAGAGAAGATATTAATGTCGTGTGCATTGTATTAGGGTTTGGTCTTGTGTTTATTGTGAGCCAATCAATCATCACGTTGATGATTGACTTGGACTGAGTTTATTATGTTGTAATCTGTCCACTCTAAGATTTTAAGAAAGAGTGTATTGTTATTGATTGAAGTTTTTAAGCAAGATCAAGTTTTTTGTATTTAAAGAATGTTATTCTCTCTTTTGTAATTTGTGTTCTTATCGTTGTTCGGATTGAGGGGGAGTGAGTAGAGTCTCTTATCTAAGCGTGTATTAGATAGAAATTACACGGGTAGAGATTAGGTGAGAAGACTGTAAACTGAAGGTTGTTTGCTGAGAGTCTTTGAACTAATTTTTTTAGTGGATTTCCTTCCTGGCTTGGTAGGCTATAGACGTAGGTGTGTTTGCACCGATCTGGGTTAACAATTGCTTGTGTCTTCTTTAATAGTTTACTGCTTAATTTACCTTGTTCATATGTTAATCATTGTTCAGATATTTCATGACATCTCTTATCTAATACCAGAATTTCAATTGGTATCAGAGCAGGCATCCTGCTCTGGTTCTGGGTGAGATCTAGGGACAATAATTTCTGGTAGTATGGATAAGGAAGGAGGATTTGTGAACAAACATCATATTTTGGATGGTACTAATTATGATTATTAGAAACCTCGTATAGTGGCCTTCTTGAAATATTGGATAATAAGGCCTGGAAAGTTGTTATAAAAGGATGGGAACATCATGTCATAGTTGGGAAAGATGGAAAATCTACTGTTGATTTGAAACCTGAGGAAGAATGGACCAAGGAGGAGGATGAATTGGCTCTTGGAAATTCCAAAGATATGACTGCTTTATTCAATGGAATTTATACAAATATATTCAGATTAGTGAACAATTGTGAGATAGCTAAAGATGTTTAGGATACTCTTAAAACTGCACATGAAGGTATTTCCAAAGTGAAGATGTCAAGACTTCAATTTACTACCAAGTTTGAAAACCTAAGGATGAAAGATGATGAAAGCATACATGATTTTAATATGAATATTCTTGAGATAGCCAATTCCTCAAGTGCCCTAGGTGAAAAGGTGTCTGGAGAAAATCTTGTTAGAAAAATTCTCAAGTCTCTTCCCAAGAAGTTTGATATGAAAGTAACTTCCATAGAAGAAGCTCAAGATATCCGCAATACGAGAGTGAATGAACTTATTGGATCTCTTCAAACATTTGAATTGGGGATCAGTGATAGATCTAAAAATAAATCCAAAAGCATAACATTTGTGTCCAATACTGAAGATGGAGAGGAGGAATATGATCTATGTAACAGCCCGAGCCTTCTGCGCTCCCGTCACTATTACCTCATGATCTTCTCTACCCCATCACTAGTAGAGTTTTTTCCTTCCATGGGAATCGAACCCTGTACCCTGGGGTTCAAATACATGTTCATTCCATTACCACTACCAATTGAGCTACTAGCTCAAATGGTAGTGGTAATGGAATGAACATGTACTTGAACCCCAAGGTATTGGGTTCGATTCCCACGGAAGGCAAAAAGTCTACTAGAGAGGGTGATATAAAAGATCATGAGGTAATAGTTCTGGGAGCGCATTGGTAGTGGGAATGGAATGAACATGTACTTGAACCCCAAGGTACAGGGTTCGATTTCCACAGAAGGCAAAAACTCTACTATGAGGGGGTAGAGAAGATCGTGAGGTGGCAGTGCTGGTATTGCCTTGTGGGGGGCTATGGTTGTTACATACAAAAGGCGCCTTTTTTTGTAGCATCCCGAGCCTTCTGTGCTCCTGGCACTATTACCTCACGATCTTCTCTACCCCCCTCACTAGTAGAGTTTTTTCCTTCTATGGGAATCGAACCCTGTACCCTGGGATTCAAGTACATGTTCATTCCATTCCCACTACCACTTGAGCTAGTAGCTCAATTGGTAGTGGGAATGGAATGAACATGTACTTGAACCCCATGGTACAGGGTTCGATTCCCACAGAAGGCAAAAACTCTACTAGTGAGGGGGTAGAGAAGATCGTGAGGTAATAGTGCCGGGAGCACAAAAGGCTCGGGCTGTTACAATCTAGATACAGATGAAGGACTATCCAATATTGTAGTGATGCATGGAAGACAGTTTAACAAAGTTAAGAAGAGTATGGACATGAAGTCAAGAACTAATGTCAAGAAGAACTCATCTAACATCAACAGGTCTAATGATGATGGTAGAAGAACTAGGTCTGAAGAAAAACCCATTCAAGGAAAAGGGGTTCAGTGTCATGAATGTGAAGGATTTTGTCACATTAGAGTTGAATGTCCTACTTACCTCAAGAATAAAAAGAAGGGTCTAATTATTTCTTAGTCTGATGAGGACTCTGAAAGTGAACTTGAAGAAGAATCTACTAAAAGTGTTACTACTCTAACATGGAGATATGTATTTGAAGAAGATTCTAATGATGATGAATTGTCCTTTGAAGAACTGGCAGATTCCTATAGAAAGTTGTGTTTTAGAAGTGAAGAGACTGTCAATAAGGAGAGAAACAGAAGAAACTCATAACCAAATTGGAGGCTGAAAAGGAAGAACATCTAGAAACTATTTTCAATCTAAAGAATGAATTTGTCATGCTAAATTCTAAACTTGATTAGATGTCCAAGTCTGTCAGAATGCTGAACATAAATCTGACACATTAGAAGAGATTCTTCAGATTGGAAAGAGATATGACTGGCCTAGGATTTAATAGTGAAAAGAAACCTTCTTCAGACAACAACCACTCTGAACCAAAAATGTCGAAGCATGTGTTTAAACATCATGGTAGAGGTCAATTCAACTACACAAGAGGGAAATTCACAAGATGGAGATGCCAATTTTGTGGAAGGTTTGGACATATAAAACCTTTTTGCTTCATGTTTTATGGATACCCTAAGCCTGCTCCTCATCCTAGACCTAACCAGATCATTTCCATCAAGAGACAACAATGGATGCCTAAGGCTACTGCTACCAGTTTGATAGCTAATACTCCTATGAGAATCTCAGCTAAAGAATATTGGTACTTTGACTGTAGATGATCCAGACATATGAAATGTATTAAAGATCTATTTGTTGACATCAAATATCATTGTACTAGTTATGTGACTTTTGGTGATGGAGCCAAGGGTAAAATCAAAGGGGTTGGAACGTTGGAATTCTAAGAAGTACCAAATCTTGATGATGTTTTGCTTATCAAAGGACTAACCGCCAACCTAATTAGCATCATTGAACTATGTGATCAAGGATTCAATGTCAACTTCACCAAATCTGAATGCTTATTCAAAAATAGAAACAATAAAGTTGTTATGAATGGAGACAAATCTAAAGACAGTTGCTACTTATGGGTATCTCAAGAGTATAGTTGTTCCTCCATAGTTACTCTAGCCAGAGAAGCTGGTGTCCTAAAAGATGTTGGAACATGTCTAAATGCTATCCCAGCTGAAATCTAAGACAAAAACACTGAACTTGAGTCCACTAATGCAAAAACTGAAGTTGATCAAATAAACAAAGGATCCCCTATCATAATTCAGAAGGATCATCCTAAAGATATTATCAAAGGAGACCTAAATAAGGGAGTCACTACTAGATCAAAGGAAGTCATATCAAGTTCTTGCTTTGTGTCAAAGATAGAGCCTAAGAATGTTACAAAAGCCTCAACTGATGAGTTTTGGTTCAATACTATGCATGGGGAGCTAGGAAAATTCAAGAGGAATGAAGTATGGGATCTGGTTCTAAGACTTGAAGGAACAAATCTCATTAGAACAAAATGTGTGCACAAGAATATGTTTGATTAAAAAGCTTGTCTGCAATCCATCAGACTATTGTTAGGAGTGGCTTACATTTTGAAGTTTAAGTTGTTTCAGATGAATGTAAAAAGTCTCTTCTTGAATGAAGTTTGGAATAAGGAGGTGTATGTGGAACAAACTAAAGGGTTCATTAATCCAAACCTTCCTAATCATGTGTACAAGCTAATTAAAGATTGTTATGGGTTGAAGCAAGCTCCTAGAGCTTTGTGTGAAAGATTAACAGAGTTCCTTGTTGATCATGGATGCAGGAAAAAAAGGTAAAAATAAGACTCCTTCTGTCAAAGATGAAGGAGGAAAGATCATGATTGCCCAAATTTATATGGATGATATTGTATTTGGTGGGATGTCAGATAAGATGGTTCAACATCTTGTTAAGAAAATGCATTCATAATTTGAGATGAGCCTTATTGAAGAGTTAACTTACTACCTTGAACTCCAAATCAACCAGATGGAAGATTTTATAGTTCTTTCTCAGAGTAAATATGACAAGAACATAGTTAAGAAGTGTGGGATGGAGAATACAAGTCACAAGAGGACACCTGCTCCCACTCATCTGAAGTTTTCTAAAGATGAAAAGGGTGTCAATGTGAATCAAAGTATCTATAAAAGTATGAGAGGAATCATATTATATCTCATAGCAAGCAGGTCTAACATTGCATTTGTTGTAGGTAGTTGGGCTAGATACCAAGTTGAACCTAAGGTGAGTCATATCAATCAATTGAAGATGATTATGAAGTATGTTAGTGGAACTTGTGATTGTGGGATAATGTATACTCATGGATTTGACTATGTATTATTTGAATGTTATGGTTGGGCTGGAAGTACTAATGATAGGAAGAACGCATCAGAAGGGTGCTTATTTGTGGAAAACAATCTCATATCATGGTTCAACAAGAAGAAAAAGTATGTCTATTTGTCTATTGGTGAAGCAGGAAGCAATTATTCTCAAATGGTGTGGAGGAAACAAATGTTGATTGAGTACAATGTCACACAAGATGTAATGACATTATATTGTGACAACCTGAGTGCTATAAGCATATCCAAAAATCCTATTCAACACAGCAGAACCAAGCACATTGATATTCATCAATATTTCGTAAGATAACTTGTTGAAGATAAAATTGTTGTCGTAGAGCACATAGCCACTGAGATGCACCTGACTGACTTTTTTACTAAGGCATTGGATGCTAATCAGTTTGAAAATTTGAGGGGTAAATTAGGAATTTGCATCCATAAAGGCTTATAGAAATTAACTGCATGTGGGAACATCATTAAGGACTTGTTATGTTTTCAAGATTTAAAATGCCATTTAATGTTTAGTAAGATTATCCTCCTATTTTCCATAATTGTTCAACAAATTAAGTTCCCACATCAAGTGAAATCATTTCAAAATATCTTCAGTACCATGCCCACATGCTACCCTAGCAATCTGTTTTCTTCCAACAACTTTTTCACCTTCCATTCTCTTCAACAGAAGCTTCTTGCTCATACTCTCTCAACCTTCAACTCTTTCAAAATGTCTCAACATTACGATGGGTCTCCCTCAATGAAAATCTTCTCCAAAGGAAGTTGACTACGCATCCCACCCTAGGGCTCAACCTATTAATATTTTGTTTGATGATGTTATAGATGTCGTTCCCTTGAATATGCTTCCCAACACTGCATCTAAGCTTCAAAGGCCCAAAACTCTACATGCATGAAGACCTAAGATGGTTTCTACATGTAAATCTTCTGAAATCCCTTCTGCTATCACAAAGAGGGAAGAGGAAGATACTCATTTTTTATCAGACAATTAGATGACTTGCTTCTAAGTTTTTGATTAAAGGTCATGAGGTTCTTGGGTTTACTATCCCACTGTCTCAAATTTCTTCCCCACTGACTGATGAAAAGAACAAATATTTTGATGATAATTTTGATGATAATGAGAATGTTGTTGCTCCCTCTAAGACAGATGAGGGTATCCTGCACAAACTTGTTAGTTCTGTGTTGAAGGATGCTGGAAAAAATGTTGTAACTAATGTTGAAACATCTTCTTCCAAGCATGGTCCTCCTACCAAGAATGTGATTCCTGATTCAACTAAAAGGAAGAAGGCCAATGTTAAAGATGTTATTGATGTAACTGATGTTTAAACACCATCTCTCCTAAGAAGAAATATGTGGTAAAGAAGATCCCTGATCAAGTGTCAGAGGCTCCTATGGATAAAATTTCTTTTCATTCTGTTGAGAGTGTAAAAAGATGGAAATATGTCTATCAAAGGAGGGTTGCCCTTGAGAGAAAATTAGGCAATGATGCCTTGGACTATCAAGAAGTAATTGAGTTGATTTCTTATGGTGGGCTTATGAAAACTGCTACTAAGTTGGGAAAATGCTATGAAGGGCTTGTCAAAGAGTTTGTTGTTAATATTCCAGTGAATTGTGTTGATGGAAGGAGTCGAGATTTTAGAAAGGTGTATGTTAGAGGGAGATGTGTTGAATTCTCTCTAACTATCATTAACAGATTCTTAGGAAGAAGTGATAAGGAAGAAGTTGAGCTTGAGGTGATTGATAATAGAGTGTGTAGGGAGATCACTGCTAGGTAGTTGAAGGAGTGGCCCTCTGTAAACACCCCAAATTTGCCCTCACCCATTCACACCATGGCTTGTGATCATTCTCATATGCATAAGTACAATCATGTCATCTCACATCTCATTTTTTATCCACTGCATAGCTTTCAAGGCATCTGCACCTAGGGTTTGTGATCTGGGCAATCCCAAAGCATCTTGAGCCATTCCAAAGGCAACCAATCAACTCAAGGGGATCCATGTGTGTTCTTATATCATATTCCATCTCCTCAAAGTCAAAATTGCAGAGGAATCACAAGAACTAGGGTTTGAGTGGATGCAGAGCCAGGTTGAACTGCACAGTTGACCTAAAATTAGGGTTTTGGTTTCAGAGGCCATAACTCCAAATTTTTTGGTCATTCTTGTTTTCATTGATCTCTATATGGTATAGGGAGTATGCATATCAATTTTCATGAAGAAATTCCATGGGGAAGTCATCTGATCAAGAGTTGACTTTTCAGACAAGTCAGTGCAAAATCAGGGCATCTGAGGCCCCCAATGACCCAACCAATGGGTGATCTTCATCATTTTGAGTGTATATGATCTTTATTTGATCATGGAAGAAGGTTGAAGTTCATAGAAATCAAGAATTTAGGGTTTTTGCAAAGGTTGACTTTTTGGGCATAGTTGACTTTTCAAGAATGCATCATTTTAGGTCAATTTTCAAGCTTTGATTCTTGGTCCAAAAAGGCTTCAAATGAAAAAACTTTGGTCATGAAAGTTGTAGATCTCATCTTTCCCTTTCCAAAAAGTACAAGAACATGATCAAACTCTTCTTGGATCAAAAGTTATGGCAAGGCAAAGTTGGCAAAAATCATTGTTTTTCAAGTTATGCACTAAATGGAAATTTTGCAAAGTCATGAACCAATGCATTATGTGACTTCTAATTCATCTCAAACTAGCACCTAAGCATTCTCTAAGTGCTAAAAATCAGAATTGGATCAAGTTTGCCCATGGTTTGGTTTGTGTAACAAGGCATTTTCTCATAGAATTCCATAAAGCAACAACTTGCAAAAACCATCATGATCACTTCACCAACTTGATGCATTGGCTGCTGAGCTTTGCTAGACCTCTCCCTCATCCTTGCTGCGCCAGCCCATGCCTTGTACTTGCCTAGACTTTGAGCCATGCCTCACTTACACAAAAGTTGACCTTTATGCAAAAGCAAACTTACCTATCATAGCAGGCCATGTCACATCACAAAGCCAATCAGATTTGTTTATGTTATCCCTTTGCAAGCTAAAGACATCACTAAGCAAGGCTGAAACACATTCATTCACAACATTCACAAAAACACTCTCATTTGCATTTTTGCTTCGAATCCCTCTGCCCAGCCATCAAACACTCAAGCCATCTTCACCAATCATCTCACCTCACTCCATAGACCACCCAGCAACCAAGAACCAGGCCTGAAACAACCTGAGCACTCCATTGCCATTCCTCACCTCACTCTGCAGTTTCATTCGAAACTCTCATCCTAGCTCACAAACACACAAACAAACACTCCAGACCTTCTCCATCCATCCTCAGGATCACATAGAACCCATCACCATGACCTGAAACCTTCAGAAACACCATTGCCATTTCTGATCAAGCTGAAGCAGTTCCTTTCGAAACTCATCATCAAGCCAACTTAAACTCCATTTGAGCATTCAAACATCATCAAGATGTTCTAAGGAGTAGATTGCACAAGGAGAGGTGGCCAGAAAGTTCCTAAACTGAAAGCTTCGAATCTCAGGTAGCCTGAAATTTATTTTTCCAGAAGTTGCTTTTCTTGTTACAAACTTGTTCTTCATGTCTTGCTGATCATTCTGGTACCATTGGTTTTGAAAATGGTTGTGATTTGAGCATTTAATTTGTTTCTGAAGCTTGCGTGACCTAGTTTTCTTTTTCTTCGATTCAGCTCATTTAGGAAATATAAATTTGTTTTGAGAGAGGGGTTTGATTCGTGAGAGGCTGAAGATCATTTCCCAATTCATAGATTTTGTTTTTGTTACGTTTTGAGGGGTTTTGAGGTTTCTCAGGTGAGAGCTGGCCGGAGAAGACGACCGGAAGTCTTCTCCGGCAGCCTGAAAGTAATTAGTGAGGTTAATTAGGGTTAGGGCAAAGTTTGAATGTGAGCCACTGGATTTCATCTCCCGCGCGTGTACGAAGGGTCAGGATCATTTCATTAAGTGATAATCAGGATTAATTAATTTAATTAATTGAGTTTTAGAAGTTTGAATATGGGCCTTTGATCTGCGCGCGCAGTCAACCCATCCACTGCCAGAATCAATCTCAGCCATCCTTTCTGTTTACTTTTATTTTAACTCATTTTAATTCATTTCTTTTTCATTTGTTTTGCATAATTATTTTAAAATAGCAAAAATATCTTAAAAATTATGAAACTTTTTCTTTAAAGTTTTATTAATTTTTAAGACCCAAAAACATTTTTTATTTTATTTTTATCATTAAAAAAGTATTTTTAAATATTTAAAAGATTATTTTTAATTGATTAATGAGAATTAATTAATTAAAAATACTTTTAGGTATTTAAAAATTACAAAAAAATTCATGAAATGTTCTAAGACATTTAGAAACATTGTCCAACCTTCAAACCAAATTTCTTTTTTTGATCTTGATGCATTTTAAGAATTTTTCATTGAATTAAATCATTTTTTATGCATTATTTTGATCATGGATTCAAAAATTCATTTCTGCCTATTGGTGAAGGTTGAGACATTGATTCTTTTTGCTTTGTCTTGTGTTTGGCATGTAGTTTCTAGGGTAAAAAGGCCATGAATTGTTCTTGCATTTTCAAATTGTTTGGCATTTACTTTGTTAAGAACCCTAAAAAACCCTAATAACTTAGAAAATTCATATCTTGAGTTTGGTTGAGAGTTGAGAGCTCCCCTTTGGGCAGTAGTTCATCATAGGTCAAGGGTTTCTTTGGGTGTCATTTTCCTTTTTTTATCATGAGGTTTGCTTCTGTTTTTGGTTTGTGTTTGATGTTTGGTTCATGAACCCTAATTTGGGAGTTCTTTTGCATCCTTCTTGCATTCCCTTGCATAACATGACTTGTCTTTGCATTTTGTGCATTCTTGTGATTCATTTGACATATCAAGACATGTATAAAGCATCTTTGATCATTGCATCCCATATTTTCCATGTCATTTGTCTTGTATGCTTCATAACTTTTCATGCTTGTTCATGCTCCTTAGCTTGCATCATTTGCATTCATGATCTTGTATGAACATCTCCATGCCTTGTCTCATGTTTGCAGCACCTCATAACATCATAATCATCATCAACATGCTTCTGGTTTTGCTTAGCATCATATCATTTCATCTCATCTTGCATTGCATTGCATTTCTCTCTAACATTTCAGGTGGTAAGTAAACTTGAGAAGTGGATTTGCCTTCACTTCTCATAACTTTTCTTTTCATCTCTTTTGCATCCATTGCTGCATTCTTATTTGTGTTTGAGTTTGAGCTTGCTCATTCTTCTCCTTCTCACTTTCTTTCTTCAAGTGACTTGACTTCTTGAATGAAGCAAGTCACTTTGCTTCTCTTGATCTTATTCATCTGCTTCCTGGTGGTTCCTTTGAAGATCTTTTCTTGCAAACCTCACAAACCTTAGGACCAACCAAGCATGACAATGAATTAGGGTTTTGATTAGTCCCCCCATAGTTTTACCTTTGTGTCTCTCTTTGAGTCTTCTCTTCTCATCTCATAATCAGGGACTAAACCCTAAAGGCTTTAAGACTGTGTGATTGAGCTTATGCCTGCATCCTTCTCTTAGGATGGAGTGTATAACTTTAATCCTAAGTATTAAACCCTTAAGGTGTTTAAATCTCTTAATCAATTCACTTAATAAATATCAAGACATTACACTTGTAACTTGGGCCTTGCATTAGGGTTCTAATTCTTCCTTAAGTGGTTAAGAAGGACTAACCCTAGTGTTAATGGACAAGTCCCCCTCAAGTTGTCTTACAAATCATAAAAAACACTTCATCATCATACCATTAATCTAAATAAAATCCACTTAATAAAGGCTTGTTTTGTCATGGGTTTAATCCCTAATCATGGATTAAGTTGAGGAGTCTTCCTCAGCTTAAACATTCTCATCTATTATCCTTCTTTTAGGATGGTGTAATGAGTCTGTTTAATCCTTGATTATGGCTTAACCTCATTACTCAACACTAAACAAAAACAACAAAAACATCTAATTAATCACAAGTAGGTTAATGATCTTAATCCTACATCAGAAGGGTGATTAAGTGTGAGAATCTGACTTCACACTTAAGGTATTCTCATTACCCCTAATCAGAGGGAAGATGTGATGAGTCTACTAACCCATTGGTTTAGACTTAAGCTCATTATCCTATGACAAACTTCAAAAAGCAATAAAAGACTGAAAACTCAAAAACAAACAATAATCGTCTCCTTCGGGATTCTTTTCTCATCACACTCATTCACAAACGAGAACTTGCTTCTTCCGTCTAATGCAAGACAGTTCGCACCTGAGCCAGACAAGTCATACACTTGAGCATAGACAAGTAAGCAGTTCATCAGTCAATTCACCTTTCAGTCTCTTTGGGTCGAACTACGGTGTTCTGACTTCCTCATTGCACGAGAGGATACGTAGGCATAACTTAACAGTTATCGAACAAAAGTCTCTGTACATTCCCCCTCCTTCCAGCTCATTTCTTTAAGCCTCATGATCTTGAGCAATTCATTCTCATTCTTACACTGACACATCACTTATACATATTACACTTCACTTCTTTACACTGACACCTGTACATTCTTTTCCAGCTATTTTATACACAAATTGCACTGACACTACCCCTTTAAAACACAAATCTTTTAAGCGTGGATCCCGTCGAGTACGACGGACAATCTGGGTGCTAATACCTTCCCAGGTTGTAACCAACCCCCTTTCTCAGTCTCTCTGGTTCGCAACCGTCTTATCCATCCTTTCTAGGTCTATGCAGCATTGCCTTTCCTCCGGGATAAAAATGCCTAGCTGGCGACTCTATTCATCTCCAGTGAGTTCACGGCTGTGTGTTCTCACTGTCTCCTTCGCCGACCGTTCGCGCTTGTACCTGGATGCAAATCTTTGGGAGCGACAGCTTGGCGACTCTGCTGGGGACCCTTATACTGCAACCAGGGCTTCTGGTTCTTTTTGTGGGTTCCTCCTAGCGCTTGATTGATTTGTGTTTACTGGGGTGTTATGTGCTATCTGTGCTTGTATATCTGTTTTGTTTATTGCTTTATGTACAGTTGATTTATTGCTTTCTTTATAGCTTTATATTTTTCATACTGTCATACTGTGCTGGCTGGATCTGGTTTTTTTTCTTTGGTGGGTGGGTATTTCATTGAGAGTTAAGGTCCTATACCTGGGACCTGAGTGACACCTAGGCTAGAGTGAATCATATTCTTTCCCATTCCATTTCGGTCTGGTGCGGGAATATGAAACACGGTTCAGATATGGGTTTCCTCTTGAGAACTCTGTGTTGCGGATTTCCTGCAATGCTAGGGCTATCTGGGAAGCCTGCTAAGTCTGGATGACCTCTTAGTATTGACCTTCAGAAACTGAGGTGAATTAGAGGAGGAATTGTTATGGTTATTGTAAACACTGTACCTCCGGGTTAGAAGTGTTTACACTTCTCATAACTGATCCAAGTCTGAGGATCCTTGTTCTAGATCATCACCTGTGAGGGGGTTGGGCTGTTTACAGGTTTGCAGGTACCTTGACCTCAGAATACCCTGTTACTTTGACTTTGTTAAGAATGCTCCATGTTGGATAGTTCTTGTGATTCTAAACCCTGGACATGTGGCTCTTTATTTGAGTCCCCCCACCTTGGTTACCGGATTTATATACCTCCATCTGGAATTCTTGGACACACATGGATCTATACCAAGGCAGTTAATCAGATCCAGCTCAGTCACAAACCCCTGCATTTCATTTGCATACATACCCATTGCATCATATTAACGTGTGCTTATTTGTGTTTCAGGGTATCCATTTTCATCTGGTTTTGGTTTTGACCCCATCTGCATCATTGACCTATCTCCACCAGCATTTGCTTCAGCCTGTCAGCCATATACTTCAGTTACTTGCACTAGCCAGCCAGTGGCCCACTCCTCAGCATCTTCATCAGCACTTATCCTACTCAGTCCTCAGCATCATGGCTCCAAAGAAAAGCAACATCACTTATCATTTCTTCCAACCAGACTTGTCAGACATCAGGAGGATCCAAACCCTGATCACTCCAGATCACATACCCTTGTTCAGGGAGAGTTATGGGGATATACTGGACATGGTCATGGATCTGGACCCTTCACAGAGGAGCCTCATCCACACTTGCATTCAGTTCTATGATCCCCCATTGAGATGTTTCACCTTTCAAGACTTTCAGTTGGGGCCTCTTCTGGAAGAATACTCATCATTGACTGGTCTGCCCATCAAAAGAGAAATCCCATTCAACCCTGAAATGGTCTCTCCCAGCAATGGAGAGGTAGCAAAAGCTTTGTATCTGGAGCCTGTTTTGATTGAACAGCATATGACCTCTAAAGCTGGAACCCCTGGATTTCATCTGGACTTCCTGATTTCTCAAGCTAGTCTGAAGGCCTCTTTGGGGGAGTGGAAAGCTGTTTATGCTCTGTTGGCCTTAAGTGTATATGGAATTGTGTTGTTTGCAGATGAGCCTCGATTCATTAGCAAGAATGAAATCCACTTGTTCATCCTGAAGAACCCTGTGCCAACTTTACTGGGTGATCTCTATTACTCAGTCCATCAGAGAAATGAGAAGCAGAGGGGAAGATTAGTGAGGATTTGTGCTCCATTATTCCATGCTTGGCTTCTCAGGCATCTACCCAGGACGGATGCATTTCTAAATCCTCATCAGCAAAGCAACTGGGCTAAGAGGCTCACTACTCTCACTTCAGCAGACATCAGATGGTGTACTCAGAGCACCAAGGGCAGAGATATAATCACCAGCTGTGGGCACTTTCCCAATGTGCCCTTAATAGGAGTTAAGGGAAGTATCAATTACAACCCTCTGCTGTTCAGAAGGCAATTAGGCTATGCACTGGTTCATACTCCTAGGGAACAAGACTTGGTGGAGACCCTCTACTGTGAGAACAAGATTAGTTTGACTGTTGTTAGGCAAGCTGCCTGGGCCTGGGATCATGTTCAGACTAAGGGAATCACCATTCTGGGGAAGTGCAATAATGTGGCATCAGTCCAATATTATGAGTGGTCCTATGCCAGGGCCCAATTCTCTGGATTGCCCTCCACCATAGAAGACATGCCTGAGTCATCTTCAGCACCACCCCCTGCCACTATCAGTTTGGAGGAGTTTGAGAGCTTGAAGGAAAGGAATGAGAAGTTAACCCAAGCCTTGCAGAAGACCCTCCGGGAGAGGAGTGAAGGTGTGAGGGAGATTGAGAGATTGGAGAAGTTAAGAGTGGAGCACTTGACCAAGATCAAGAAGTCTGGAGATTATATCAACAAGTCTAAAGCTGGTGAACAGATTCTGAAGAATGCTTGTAAAGAAGCCCAGTTCCAAAGAGCAAGAACAGACTTGTATTTGAAGGAGAGTCAGGCCAGGTGGGTCCGGATCACTGAGGCCCGTACTCTAGAAGACAAGAGAGCTCAAGACAAGATGGAGCAGATGGAAAAAGCCCTGGCAGCAGCCCAGGAGGAAATTTCAGAGCTAAAAATCAAAGCTGGAGTGAAGAGGTCTAAGGACCAAAGTCAGAACAGGAAGTTGACTGCAGCTGTTGCAACAAGAAACCTTCTCATCAGAAGTCTCACGGAGCATCCGACTGATCCTGTGACCGAAGCACTTCTCAAGGAAGTTCGTGAGGATGAGTTTGGCCTTGGAGTTTGATCTTTTGCTTGTTGTTGTTCCTTTTCCATGTACTTTTGTTTTTTTGTGATGTATTTTGACCCCTTAGGGGGCCGGTGTTGTAAAATGAACAAATTGTATTATTTCACCTCTGTAATATATTTGTGTTGGTTTCTATCTGGGTTCACTTCAAAAGCAACTTCAACAGCATCATCTTCAAGGGTCTGGAAGGGTCAAAACTGAAGGCCAAACCGGATACCTTGAGAACAAATAAGCATAACTGCATTGCATGCTAACCCTTTTTGTTTGTTTTGTAGGTTTTTGTTTTGTTGTTGCTAACCTCTGTTGTGATGTTCAGGAATTATTGCTCGCCGCCGGGTATTTCCCCTCAACAGGCCACACAGGTACCCAACTAGAAACAACCTTCCGGGAATCCAGATGGATCAGATGCAGCAAGACCTTACAGAGGTCCGAAACCAGATGGCCAACGAAAGGTTGGAGATGAGAACTCAGATAACACAATTCATGGAAGTGATGAACAATTTAGCTCAAAGCCAGGAGAGGCTCAGAGTTTTGGTAGAAGGAAGGAATCAAGAGGAGCCCCATGTGGGGACTGCTGGCACAAGTAACAATGAAAGGGTGCAACCACATGTTAACCCCCCTGTGTTTGGCCCACATCTCCATCCTGAGGTTAATATTCCTGCAAACATCCAAGGGACAGCCACAGCAGCCAGAGTACTTCAAGAAGATCCTCAGGAGGACCAGTATACAGTAATGGGTGCCGGAGAGGAAACATATGATAGACGATTGGAAGAGATAGCTGAGAAGTTGAGGTCCTTAGAATCTCAAAATTCTTTGGGTTTCGACGTCATGGACATGGGTTTGGTAGAAGGGGTCAGGATTCCCCACAAGTTCAAGCCTCCATGTTTCGAAAAGTATAATGGGACTTCATGCCCCCGGACTCATCTACAGTCATTTCTGGGAAGGCTGAAGGCCTATACAATGGATGAGAAATTGTGGATGTTCTATTTTGAAGATAGCTTGACTGGAGCTTCTAGGGAATGGTATTCCCATCTGACAAGAGCAACTATAAGATGCTGGAAGGACCTGGCAGAGGCCTTCATCAGACAGTATCAGTATAATCTAGATATGGCACCCAACAGGACCCTCCTAATGGGAATGTCACAGTCTTCGAGGGAGAGTTTTCGAGAGTATGCCCAAAGGTGGAGGCAACTGGCTGCTGCTGTTCAACCACCAATGTCTGAGAGAGAAATGGCAGACATGTTTATGAACACTCTTCAGGGAACGTATATTGACAGGTTAGCTGCTTTCTCTTCCACCAGCTTCGCAGATGTTGTCATAGCTGGGGAGAGAATTGAAAGCCTGTTAAAAATGGGAAAGATCTCAGACAACGGTGCAAGCTCGTCCAGTAGTACAAGAAAGCCTTTTGCAGGCCCGAGAAGAACTGGCGAGACCAATGCCATTCACACCAACAGGGGTAGGCCCCAATATGCTCAGCGGTCAATAGCAGCAGTCACTATCCCTGCTCCAGCTCATCCACAGCCAGTCTATCAACCTCCTCAACAAAACTTCCAACAACAACCTCAGTATCAGCAGAATCAGTATCCTCCAAGGAACTTCAACAACAACTCCAACAACAACAATCAACAGAGGCCATTCCAACAAAGGCCATCCCAAGCTAACCGAGTGATCGACCCGATCCCAATGCCGTATGCTGCCTTGCTGCCACAACTTCTGAAACTCAACCTAGTTGAGCTAAGAACGTTGGCACCTCCGGATCCCAACAGTCTACCAAGGAACTATGACTCCAATGCTAGGTGTGCTTTTCATTCCAACGCACCTGGTCACAGTACAGAAAAATGCAGGGCTCTGCATATGAAGGTACAAGACTTGGTAGACTCCAAGGCTCTGAATTTTGCACCTCCGCCCAATGTCAATAAAAACCCAATGCCAAACCATGGTGGTCCCCGAATTAATGCTATTGAAGAAGACCAACCGTCTTATTTGATAACCAGTGTGGATCAGATCCGGACACCATTGGTGGAAATTAAAGCTCAACTCCGTGAAAGCAATATATTTCCGGGGTGTGAACTAGGGTGCCCATACTGCAATATTTCATGGAATGGGTGTGAAGATTTAAGGAATGGCATTGACAGCCTTATTCAGAGTGGCCTGCTACAGATCACTACATCATTTCCGACAAATCCAGCAACTTCATCAACAACGGTTTCAGACCCTCCTACAACTACAGCAACTATTGTTCCCGACAACTCACCAGCAACATCAACAAGTACTTCACCTGTCCTTCCAAATGATCAGTTTTCAACAGTTCCTCCTGCTACAACTTCAGCTTCATTCCATTTCGAATCTCCATCAGCAACAACAACAGTCCTTCCAACAGTACCTCCTACAACACCAGCAATCAATCATGAAGATGTCTCTACCGTCACCATATTCTACGATCCTGAAAATAATTCCGCTTACCATTCAGAAGGTGCTGCTCCCACCAGAGCACCAGTTACAATCTTCTATGATCCACAAACAATAACAGTCCCTTCAGCAGCAGCAATCAGTCCAGTCACTGTCACGGTGCCTGGACCAGTACCATATGAAAGCAATAGGGCCATCCCTTGGCACTATGGCTCTGACGTGTATTGCGAAGGAAAAAGAATCACTCTGGAAACATCAACACCTGCACCACAAGTAGATAATGTGGGGGGAGGCGGAGGCTTCACTCGAAGCGGACGTCTCTTTGCTTCACAAGTTCAAAGACCTACTGCCGAAGCAGAAGCTGCTGCCAAGGCAAAAGGAAAAGGCCCGGTGCAGGAAAATCCAGCTGCCAAAGAAGCCCTGAAGACTCCATTTGATCAGGAAGTTGATGAGTTTATGCGGATCATCAAAAAGAGTGATTATAAAGTTGTGGATCAGCTTCACCAGACGCCATCCAAAATCTCCATCCTCTCACTGCTTATGTGCTCCGAAGCCCATCGGAATGCACTACTTAAAGTCTTGCACGCAGCTTACGTGCCTGAGGAGATTACTGTCAACCAATTGGAAACCGTGGTTGGAAATGTTACTGCTAGCAATGGGCTAGGGTTTACCAATTCTGACTTGACAACGGATGGCCGCAACCACAACAAAGCCTTGCACATAACCCTGGAATGCAAAGGAGCTGTCCTTTCTCATGTGCTGGTGGACACAGGTTCTTCCCTGAATGTCTTACCAAAGAAGGCTCTGGTGAAGCTTGAATATGATGGATTGGCATTGAGACCCAGCAACCTGGTAGTAAGAGCCTTTGATGGTTCTAAGAGATCGGTTCTGGGAGAAATTGAGCTGCCCGTGACAATTGGCCCGCAGACCTTTAAAACTATCTTTTATGTGATGGACATTCAGCCCGCCTACAGCTGTTTGTTGGGTAGACCCTGGATTCACGCCGCCGGCGCAATAACGTCTACCCTTCACCAAAAGTTAAAATTTGAGTGGGAAGGTCAAGTTGTCACAATCTGTGGGGAAGAGGATATTTTCGTTAGCCATCTGGCTACTTATAAATACATTGAGATGGATGGGGAGATCCATGAAACAATGAGCCAAGGTTTTGAAGCCTTGAACGTCAATGAAGCATCTGCTGTATCTGGTACTCCAATGTCCTCTTACCAACAAGCCCGGAAGGTTGTTGAAGAAGGAACTGCCCTAGGCTGGGGCAAGGTCTTAGCTGTGGAGGAGAAGAAGGACAAATTTGGGTTGGGTTACAAACCAACTCAACATCAAGCAAAGGCTACTGCAGAGCCAGGTTTTGTCAGTGGGGGAATGCTCACCCCCGATGCTATCAACTGTCTGGAAGACGAGCTGGAAGAGGAGCGCAATCTGGAGAATTGGATTCGTCCAAAGATCCCGGGGAGCAGTGTCTCGAACTGGTCTTCCCAGGAAATTATAAGAGTTACTCATGCAGAGTAATTATTATTTCCTGTATTTTTTATAGCATGCATCAAAGTCTTGCATCTTGCCCAAGATGACAAGACTCATTTTGTAACCAGGGCCATCTGTACTTTTGTGCAAACAAGATTAAATTAATGAAATATCAGACATCTTTTTGCAAACGAGTCTTTTTCTTTTCTGCTCACTGTTTTTCCATTTTTCTTTTTGTACAAAAATAAATGGCGGTGTTTTCAAAATGATAACTTCATTTCACTTTTTTCTAAAGCAAGATTAAAATCAATCACTAAAATGAACCAACTTAACCCTTGCAGAGAGTGCCTTCCAGACAGCACCGACAACAGCACGGCTATGACATCGTATGACTTTGACAATCCGATCAATCAAGCTGATGAAGGGGTTGATGAAGAATATGAGCTTCCTGAAGAGCTAGCCAGGTTGTTAAGGCAAGAGGAAAAGGTTATTACCCCTCATCAGGAGGAGGTTGAAGTGATCAATCTTGGTACTGACGAGGACGTGAAAGAAGTTAAAATCGGGGCCTGCCTGCAAGACTCAGTGAAGAGACAACTGATAGATCTGCTTCAAGAGTATGTTGATGTGTTTGCTTGGTCGTATCAAGATATGCCAGGGTTGGATACCGACATTGTTGTGCACAAGCTGCCTCTGAGAGAAGAATGCCCACCGGTCAAACAGAAGTTGCGCCGCACTCGCCCAGACATGGCTATGAAAATCAAGGAAGAGGTACAAAAGCAATGGGACGCCGGGTTCCTTGCTGTGACTAGCTATCCGCCGTGGGTTGCTAACATAGTACCTGTGCCTAAGAAAGATGGCAAAGTAAGAATGTGTGTTGACTACCGGGATCTGAACAGAGCCAGCCCGAAAGATGACTTCCCATTACCTCACATTGATGTATTGGTGGATAACACGGCTCAGTTCTCGGTATTCTCCTTCATGGATGGATTTTCAGGATATAATCAGATCAAGATGTCACCTGAAGACATGGAGAAGACAACATTCATCACACCCTGGGGCACGTTCTGCTACAAGGTAATGCCATTTGGGCTCAAAAATGCCGGTGCAACATATCAACGGGCTATGGTGACATTATTCCACGATATGATCCACAAGGAAATAGAATGTTATGTGGATGACATGATCGCCAAATCCCTTACAGAGGAAGATCACCTGGTAAATCTGCTCAAGTTATTCAAGCGTCTGAGGAAATACCAATTGAAGCTGAACCCCAACAAATGCACATTCGGGGTGCGATCCGGTAAATTGCTGGGCTTTATTGTAAGCAAGAAGGGGATTGAGGTTGACCCTGATAAAGTCAAGGCTATACAAGAAATGCCTGCACCGAAAACTGAGAGAGAAGTTCGAGGGTTCTTAGGTCGATTGAACTACATTTCACGGTTCATATCTCACCTCACAGCAACCTGTGAACCCTTGTTCAAGCTGTTAAGAAAGGAGCAAACGGTCAGGTGGAACGAAGATTGCCAGAAGGCTTTTGACAAGATCAAAGAATACTTGCAAGAACCTCCAATCCTTATGCCGCCAGTTGAAGGAAGACCTCTGATTATGTATTAGAAGAGTCAATGGGGTGTGTACTAGGTCAGCATGACGAGTCTGGTCGAAAAGAGTATGCAATATACTACCTAAGCAAAAAGTTTACCGACTGTGAACAGCGTTATTCACTGCTCGAGAAAACTTGCTGTGCTTTAGCGTGGGCTGCTCGCCGACTGAGACAGTATATGCTAACCCACACTACCTTATTAATCTCAAAAATGGATCCAGTCAAGTACATATTTGAGAAGCCAGCTCTTACCGGACGGGTTGCAAGATGGCAGATGATTCTCACAGAATACGACATACAATACACATCTCAGAAAGCCATCAAGGGCAGTGTACTATCTGAATATCTTGCTGAGCAACCCATTGATGACTACCAGCCTATGAGGTTTGACTTCCCTGATGAAGACATCATGTTCATTAGGGCAAAAGATCATGAAGAGCCAATTCACACCGAAGGGCCCGACCCAGAAGAAGAATGGACTATGATGTTTGATGGGGCTGTTAACATGAATGGCCGTGGTGTTGGTGCAGTACTCATTACACCCAAAGGAGTTCACATGCCTTTCTCGGCAAAACTCACTTTCAACTGCACTAACAACGAAGCTGAATACGAAGCTTGCATTATGGGTCTTGAGGAAGCCATTGACCTCAGGATCAAAACATTGACCGTATTCGGAGATTCAGCTTTGGTAGTCAATCAAACCAACGGAAAATGGTACACCCACCAAGATCATCTGATACCTTACAGGGATTATACAAGGAGGTTATTGACTTTCTTCACAACAGTCAAGCTTGAGTATATCCCTCGAGACGAGAATCAGTTTGCAGATGCTCTTGCTACCATTTCATCCATGATCAAGGTTCAAGCCGCTAACTTTATACCTCAGATTTCAGTGTCCAGACTCAACAGGCCAGCATATGTATTTGCAGCGGATGTTGTAAAAGATGATAAGCCTTGGTTCCACGACATTAAGTGCTTCTTGGAGGATCAAACATACCCGCCTGGGGCATCTTCCAATGATAAGAAGACTTTGAGAAGGCTTGCTGGTAGTTTCTTTCTGAACGCTGATGGGTCTTTATACAAGAGGAACTTTGACATGGTACTCCTCAGATGTGTTGACAAGACGGAAGCAGATTTGTTGATACATGAAGTGCACGAAGGATCTTTTGGTACCCATGCTGGAGGGCATGCCATGGCTAAGAAGTTATTGAGATCAGGCTATTACTGGATCACAATGGATGCAGACTGTTGTGCTTACGCCAGAAAATGCCATAAATGCCAGATCTACGCAGATAAGGTGCATGTGCCTCCTAATCCTTTGAACATCATGTCTTCGCCATGGCCCTTTGCTATGTGGGGCATTGATATGATTGGCAAGATTGAGCCAACTGCGTCAAACGGCCACAGATTCATCCTGGTCGCCATCGACTATTTCACTAAGTGGGTTGAAGCAGCCTCATATGCTAATGTTACAAGGCAAGTGGTAGCCAGATTTCTGAAGAGAGATATCATCTGTCGGTATGGAGTGCCCGAGCGAATCATTACTGATAATGGTTCCAATTTAAACAACAAAATGATGGCAGAGCTGTGCCGGGACTTCAAGATCCAACATCACAATTCTTCTCCTTACAGGCCAAAGATGAACGGCGCTGTTGAGGCAGCAAATAAGAATATCAAGAAGATTGTGCAGAAGATGGTAATCACCTACAAAGACTGGCACGAAATGCTACCATTTGCCTTGCACGGGTACCGCACATCAATCAGAACATCCACTGGGGCAACACCGTATCAGCTTGTATATGGTATGGAAGCAGTCCTACCTGTTGAAGTTGAATTACCCTCCTTACGGGTGTTGATGGATGTTAAACTAAACGAAGCAGAATGGGTACGGTCCCGATACGAACAGCTGAGTCTGATCGAAGAGAAGAGATTGGCTGCAATCTGCCATGGACAGTTATATCAGAAGAGAATGAAGAAAGCCTTCGATCAGAAAGTCAGGCACCGAGAGTACCAAGTAGGAGATCTTGTGCTGAAAAGAATCCTCCCTCCTCATACAGACCACAGGGGCAAATGGACTCCAAATTATGAAGGACCATTTGTTGTAAAGAAAGTTTTCTCTGGTGGAGCACTGATGCTCAGCACCATGGATGGTGAAGATTTCCCGTCCCCTGTGAATTCAGATGCAGTTAAAAAATACTTCGCATAAAATGACCCGCTGGACATAAAAACAGAATGTAAGTCCAGGCAAAAATAGGGCATCCCGGCGAGTCAAAAACAGAATAAAAGACTCGGGCAAAAGTAAGGGAAAATAAACAAAAAAATGTACACCCGCTGAGTTGAAAAGCCGCATTGGACAGCTCAGGCAAAAATGGGTATCCCGATGGATCGAAAACCCGAAAGGGCGATCCATGCAAAACAAGGGAATAAGCGAACAACTGCATTCTGAATTCGTCTGTATCACCTACAACTTGGTAAGCTTCCAAAGGATCAAGCTTCAATCAGAATCAACTCTCTCCAGAAAGCAAGACGAGAAGAACGTCATTGTCATACGAGTCATAGCAGAAGAGGGAGCTCCTTAAAGCGTCGTCAACACCGCCAGCACTTTATTTCTCAATTTGTAACAATCTCCTCATTTCAGGAGATATGTTTCTTTGACTGTATCTTGCCAATTCAGGGCACATGAATTAATAAAATCAGATTTTCAGTCATGTTTCGTTTTACATTTATGTTTTGCAAAGAGTTGTCTGATATCTCTAAAAATACAATTGCATAAGTACAGATGCCTTTCTCTAAAAAATATAAAAGCACATGCTTGCAGGGAATATGATTACTCTCGAAAGTACTTATCTCCTATGACGGAATCCAGTAAGGGATACCTCGGGACCTTTTGTAGGTTTCCTTACCTTTGCAGGTTTGCAGGTATCCAGAGCGCAACCTGGGGCATGCAAGTTACGTTTCAGCAAGTTGGCGAATCATTATCGACTCGGCCTATCTTCCACGTGGCACTGAAGGTGTCCACTTCCCCAGCAAAGTTGCCGAATCAACATACACTCAATCTCAGCATCGGAAATGCTTTATCCCTAGCTGAGTTGCCTCTTGTTGCTCTCCCCAGCTGAGTTGCCTTTTGTTGCTCTCCCCAGCTGAGTTGCCTCTCAATTCCCCAGCCGAGTTGCCAGTCTTCCTCAGCAGAATGCAGAAGTCAAGGGAATCATCTCCCCATAGAATCCCCGGCCTCTATTCAGAAGAGCAACGCACGAAGAAGTCACAACAGAGTGAAGAAAGCTTCTACAAACCCCAGCTGGGTCCCGTATTATAAGGATATGTCAACCAGTAACATATATCCCCAAGCAGATGCATCATTAGATCTACCAGTGATCTCATCCCTAGCTGGGAGGTCCATTTCCAACAGATCAGCCAGAGATCTTCGCAGCAACGGGATCCGAATCCCGGATCTGTGCCCCTTGCATAATCATGGCATTCGCATCATACTATCCCCCCAGAGCGTAGCATTCCGTCTAATACGGAGCATTACGGCAAAAAAATCAAATGCATAGCATAATCATAAGTCATGTTGTGAATTGAACGCTTGTGACTAGTGATCATTCGTCAGAATATAGATTACTTTCCCCCGGAGTCCCCATCAGAGTCCCAGCAAAAGCAGCTGCCCTTTCAAATCACAAACACCAGTATATACACCTTTTGGCACCCGCCCGTGTCATCTTTCCCCAGTAAAGTCGCCTGAACACCCTTTACAAACAAATCACCCGCACTACAGGTACTTCCTGACACCCGTCCGTGTCATATCACCAGCAGAAAGCCGAAGAGGTCCTCTTTGCACTCACATGTACTTGTATATACACCCTTTTTGACACCCGTCCGTGTCATATCCCCAGCGCAGTCGCTTACACCTTCATCACCCATATACTTGTTAATATTATACTTTTCTCTTTTGACACTCGTCCGTGTCACTCTCCCCAGCAGTTAAAACACTCATCTATACAATATAATACTCACTACTCATGGTACGCTTATACAGATACTCGTCCGTATCTTGTATACATCATCACTTATATCCCCACAGGTTCGGCAGTAGTCCTTGTTCTTTGTTAACCAGTTGGTACTCGTCCGTACCATCATCTCAGAACATTGCGTCTAGTGTTTGTTTCTACATGATACTCGTCCGTATCATGGTCTTAAGGATGCTCGTCCGCATCTTTAATCCATACACTGTGTCAAACACCTATGTCTTCTTGAATATAGATACTCGTCCGTGTCTATTATTCCCCAGAAGAATTCTTTCAGATGCAACACTCGTCCGTGTTCTTTGTTAACCAGTTGATACTCGTCCGTATCATCATCTCTGAACATGTGTCAGTTTGTTTCTACATGATACTCGTCCGTATCACAGTCTTAGGGATGCTCGTCCGCATCTTTAATCTATACACAATACCAAACACTTATACCTTTTTGTTTCTTGGATGTAAACGCTCGTCCGTGTTTACATTATCCCCAGTAGATCACCAACGATTTTCTTTTTATCTAACACTCGTCCTGTGTTATGATACCTTTGAGAGCAGCCGTACCCTGCTGAGTGGTCGTCCTCCACTTCTTGATGGTCGTCCTCCATCATGCTCATCCGATGGCCGTCCCCGTCGTTGATTTTTAGCAGCCGTCCCCTGCTAGGTGGTCGTCCTCCACCCTTTTGATGATCGTCCTTCATCAACTTTATCCAATGGCCGTCCCCATTGTTGATTTTGGTTATCTGACATTCGTCCTGTGTTATGATAAACCCCGAGAGCAGCCGTCCCCTGCTGAGTGGTCGTCCTCCACTTCTTGATGGTCGTCCTCCATCTTGCTCGTCCGATGGCCGTCCCCATCGTTGACCTTTTCTATCTGATGGCCGTCCCCATCGTTGATATTTTCGGCAGCCGTACCCTGCCAGGTGGTCGTCCTCCACCTCTGATGGCCGTCCCCATCATATTTCTTTTATTCCCAACAGAGCAGCCGTCCCCTGCTAGGTGATCGTCCTTCACCTTTGATGGCCGTACCCCATCATCTGTTTATTTCATTTATTCTTTAACCCGATGGCCGTCCCCGTCGTGGTCCCTTTTCCTTTTTAGCCCGATGGCCGTCCCCATCGTTGGTTACTTGACCTTTATGAACTTGATGGCCGTCCCCATCATAATATCCTATTTTCCCCAGCTAGTCGGCCGTCCCCGTCTCAGCTTTACTTGTTTTTCCCAGCTAGTCGGCCGTCCCCGTCTTAGCTTTACTTTTTATCCCCAGCATGTCGGCCGTCCCCGTCATCGCTTTATTTCCTGCACTTTACCAGCATGTCGGCCGTCCCCGTCATCGCTTTGCTTCACATACCACTTTACCCAGCAGTCGTCCTCTGCTCGACGGTCGTCCTCCGTCGCCCACACCTTACAATATACTTTATTTTGCTTTTACGATCTATATCCCTTTTCTTCTTCATTCTGTGAGTGCAAATTTTGGACTGTCTTTGATATTCAACCACAAGTTACCTTGTTTGCTTGTTAAGCCGTCGCTTACATCCTGCACAGCTAACTCATGTTTGAATAGGGGCAGCTGTAAACACCCCAAATTTTCCCTCACCCATTCACACCATGGCTTGTGATCATTCTCATATGCATAAGTACAATCATGTCATCTCACATCTCATTTTTTATCCACTGCATAGCTTTCAAGGCATCTGCACCTAGGGTTTGTGATCTGGGCAATCCCAAAGCATCTTGAGCCATTCCAAAGGCAACCAATCAACTCAAGGGGATCCATGTGTGTTCTTATATCATATTCCATCTCCTCAAAGTCAAAATTGCAGAGGAATCACAAGAACTAGGGTTTGAGTGGATGCAGAGCCAGGTTGAACTGCACAGTTGACCTAAAATTAGGGTTTTGGTTTCAGAGGCCATAACTCCAAATTTTTTGGTCATTCTTGTTTTCATTGATCTCTATATGGTATAGGGAGTATGCATATCAATTTTCATGAAGAAATTCCATGGGGAAGTCATCTGATCAAGAGTTGACTTTTCAGACAAGTCAGTGCAAAATCAGGGCATCTGAGGCCCCCAATGACCCAACCAATGGGTGATCTTCATCATTTTGAGTGTATATGATCTTTATTTGATCATGGAAGAAGGTTGAAGTTCATAGAAATCAAGAATTTAGGGTTTTTGCAAAGGTTGACTTTTTGGGCATAGTTGACTTTTCAAGAATGCATCATTTTAGGTCAATTTTCAAGCTTTGATTCTTGGTCCAAAAAGGCTTCAAATGAAAAAACTTTGGTCATGAAAGTTGTAGATCTCATCTTTCCCTTTCCAAAAAGTACAAGAACATGATCAAACTCTTCTTGGATCAAAAGTTATGGCAAGGCAAAGTTGGCAAAAATCATTGTTTTTCAAGTTATGCACTAAATGGAAATTTTGCAAAGTCATGAACCAATGCATTATGTGACTTCTAATTCATCTCAAACTAGCACCTAAGCATTCTCTAAGTGCTAAAAATCAGAATTGGATCAAGTTTGCCCATGGTTTGGTTTGTGTAACAAGGCATTTTCTCATAGAATTCCATAAAGCAACAACTTGCAAAAACCATCATGATCACTTCACCAACTTGATGCATTGGCTGCTGAGCTTTGCTAGACCTCTCCCTCATCCTTGCTGCGCCAGCCCATGCCTTGTACTTGCCTAGACTTTGAGCCATGCCTCACTTACACAAAAGTTGACCTTTATGCAAAAGCAAACTTACCTATCATAGCAGGCCATGTCACATCACAAAGCCAATCAGATTTGTTTATGTTATCCCTTTGCAAGCTAAAGACATCACTAAGCAAGGCTGAAACACATTCATTCACAACATTCACAAAAACACTCTCATTTGCATTTTTGCTTCGAATCCCTCTGCCCAGCCATCAAACACTCAAGCCATCTTCACCAATCATCTCACCTCACTCCATAGACCACCCAGCAACCAAGAACCAGGCCTGAAACAACCTGAGCACTCCATTGCCATTCCTCACCTCACTCTGCAGTTTCATTCGAAACTCTCATCCTAGCTCACAAACACACAAACAAACACTCCAGACCTTCTCCATCCATCCTCAGGATCACATAGAACCCATCACCATGACCTGAAACCTTCAGAAACACCATTGCCATTTCTGATCAAGCTGAAGCAGTTCCTTTCGAAACTCATCATCAAGCCAACTTAAACTCCATTTGAGCATTCAAACATCATCAATAGGTTCTAAGGAGTAGATTGCACAAGGAGAGGTGGCCAGAAAGTTCCTAAACTGAAAGCTTCGAATCTCAGGTAGCCTGAAATTTATTTTTCCAGAAGTTGCTTTTCTTGTTACAAACTTGTTCTTCATGTCTTGCTGATCATTCTGGTACCATTGGTTTTGAAAATGGTTGTGATTTGAGCATTTAATTTGTTTCTGAAGCTTGCGTGACCTAGTTTTCTTTTTCTTCGATTCAACTCATTTAGGAAATATAAATTTGTTTTGAGAGAGGGGTTTGATTCGTGAGAGGCTGGAGATCATTTCCCAATTCATAGATTTTGTTTTTGTTACGTTTTGAGGGGTTTTGAGGTTTCTCAGGTGAGAGCTGGCCGGAGAAGACGACCGGAAGTCTTCTCCGGCAGCCTGAAAGTAATTAGTGAGGTTAATTAGGGTTAGGGCAAAGTTTGAATGTGAGCCACTGGATTTCATCTCCCGCGCGTGTACGAAGGGTCAGGATCATTTCATTAAGTGATAATCAGGATTAATTAATTTAATTAATTAAGTTTTAGAAGTTTGAATATGGGCCTTTGATCTGCGCGCGCAGTCAACCCATCCACTGCCAGAATCAATCTCAGCCATCCTTTCTGTTTACTTTTATTTTAACTCATTTTAATTCATTTCTTTTTCATTTGTTTTGCATAATTATTTTAAAATAGCAAAAATATCTTAAAAATTATGAAACTTTTTCTTTAAAGTTTTATTAATTTTTAAGACCCAAAAACATTTTTTATTTTATTTTTATCATTAAAAAAGTATTTTTAAATATTTAAAAGATTATTTTTAATTGATTAATGAGAATTAATTAATTAAAAATACTTTTAGGTATTTAAAAATTACAAAAAAATTCATGAAATGTTCTAAGACATTTAGAAACATTGTCCAACCTTCAAACCAAATTTCTTTTTTTGATCTTGATGCATTTTAAGAATTTTTCATTGAATTAAATCATTTTTTATGCATTATTTTGATCATGGATTCAAAAATTCATTTCTGCCTATTGGTGAAGGTTGAGACATTGATTCTTTTTGCTTTGTCTTGTGTTTGGCATGTAGTTTCTAGGGTAAAAAGGCCATGAATTGTTCTTGCATTTTCAAATTGTTTGGCATTTACTTTGTTAAGAACCCTAAAAAACCCTAATAACTTAGAAAATTCATATCTTGAGTTTGGTTGAGAGTTGAGAGCTCCCCTTTGGGCAGTAGTTCATCATAGGTCAAGGGTTTCTTTGGGTGCCATTTTCCTTTTTTTATCATGAGGTTTGCTTCTGTTTTTGGTTTGTGTTTGATGTTTGGTTCATGAACCCTAATTTGGGAGTTCTTTTGCATCCTTCTTGCATTCCCTTGCATAACATGACTTGTCTTTGCATTTTGTGCATTCTTGTGATTCATTTGACATATCAAGACATGTATAAAGCATCTTTGATCATTGCATCCCATATTTGCCATGTCATTTGTCTTGTATGCTTCATAACTTTTCATGTTTGTTCATGCTCCTTAGCTTGCATCATTTGCATTCATGATCTTGTATGAACATCTCCATGCCTTGTCTCATGTTTGCAGCACCTCATAACATCATAATCATCATCAACATGCTTCTGGTTTTGCTTAGCATCATATCATTTCATCTCATCTTGCATTGCATTGCATTTCTCTCTAACATTTCAGGTGGTAAGTAAACTTGAGAAGTGGATTTGCCTTCACTTCTCATAACTTTTCTTTTCATCTCTTTTGCATCCATTGCTGCATTCTTATTTGTGTTTGAGTTTGAGCTTGCTCATTCTTCTCCTTCTCACTTTCTTTCTTCAAGTGACTTGACTTCTTGAATGAAGCAAGTCACTTTGCTTCTCTTGATCTTATTCATCTGCTTCCTGGTGGTTCCTTTGAAGATCTTTTCTTGCAAACCTCACAAACCTTAGGACCAACCAAGCATGACAATGAATTAGGGTTTTGATTAGTCCCCCCATAGTTTTACCTTTGTGTCTCTCTTTGAGTCTTCTCTTCTCATCTCATAATCAGGGACTAAACCCTAAAGGCTTTAAGACTGTGTGATTGAGCTTATGCCTGCATCCTTCTCTTAGGATGGAGTGTATAACTTTAATCCTAAGTATTAAACCCTTAAGGTGTTTAAATCTCTTAATCAATTCACTTAATAAATATCAAGACATTACACTTGTAACTTGGGCCTTGCATTAGGGTTCTAATTCTTCCTTAAGTGGTTAAGAAGGACTAACCCTAGTGTTAATGGACAAGTCCCCCTCAAGTTGTCTTACAAATCATAAAAAACACTTCATCATCATACCATTAATCTAAATAAAATCCACTTAATAAAGGCTTGTTTTGTCATGGGTTTAATCCCTAATCATGGATTAAGTTGAGGAGTCTTCC
Organism: Lathyrus aphaca; assembly: GCA_963966055.1. Taxonomy (NCBI): domain Eukaryota; kingdom Viridiplantae; phylum Streptophyta; class Magnoliopsida; order Fabales; family Fabaceae; genus Lathyrus; species Lathyrus aphaca. The sequence continues at coordinate 634,314,470 of OZ014519.1, forward strand.
TCAGCTTAAACATTCTCATCTATTATCCTTCTTTTAGGATGGTGTAATGAGTCTGTTTAATCCTTGATTATGGCTTAACCTCATTACTCAACACTAAACAAAAACAACAAAAACATCTAATTAATCACAAGTAGGTTAATGATCTTAATCCTACATCAGAAGGGTGATTAAGTGTGAGAATCTGACTTCACACTTAAGGTATTCTCATTACCCCTAATCAGAGGGAAGATGTGATGAGTCTACTAACCCATTGGTTTAGACTTAAGCTCATTATCCTATGACAAACTTCAAAAAGCAATAAAAGACTGAAAACTCAAAAACAAACAATAATCGTCTCCTTCGGGATTCTTTTCTCATCACACTCATTCACAAACGAGAACTTGCTTCTTCCGTCTAATGCAAGACAGTTCGCACCTGAGCCAGACAGGTCATACACTTGAGCATAGACAAGTAAGCAGTTCATCAGTCAATTCACCTTTCAGTCTCTTTGGGTCGAACTACGGTGTTCTGACTTCCTCATTGCACGAGAGGATACGTAGGCATAACTTAACAGTTATCGAACAAAAGTCTCTGTACATTCCCCCTCCTTCCAGCTCATTTCTTTAAGCCTCATGATCTTGAGCAATTCATTCTCATTCTTACACTGACACATCACTTATACATATTACACTTCACTTCTTTACACTGACACCTGTACATTCTTTTCCAGCTATTTTATACACAAATTGCACTGACACTACCCCTTTAAAACACAAATCTTTTAAGCGTGGATCCCGTCGAGTACGACGGACAATCTGGGTGCTAATACCTTCCCAGGTTGTAACCAACCCCCTTTCTCAGTCTCTCTGGTTCGCAACCGTCTTATCCATCCTTTCTAGGTCTATGCAGCATTGCCTTTCCTCCGGGATAAAAATGCCTAGCTGGCGACTCTATTCATCTCCAGTGAGTTCACGGCTGTGTGTTCTCACTGTCTCCTTCGCCGACCGTTCGCGCTTGTACCTGGATGCAAATCTTTGGGAGCGACACCCTCCAAAGGAAAAATGTCTACTGGATTGTTGAGTGTGAAGCATGTTATTCTTCACAGAATAGGTGCAGCGAATTGGGTTCCCACAAATCATACTTCAACTATTGCTACTGGTCTTGTTAAATTCATCTATGCAGTTGGTTAACACCCTAATATTTGCCCTAAGATTTCTTCGCATTTCATCTGCATTTTGCATACAAACAACATCACCCTGGTTTCTCAGTTTTTCTTGGGTGTAGGTTTATGCCTCACAGGAGATCACCATTACCATTGTTTTTTATTTTCTTTATATTTGTTTATGATTATTAATTACTAACCAAAATACCGAAACACATGTTGTAGTTCGCTTCTTCTTCTTCTTCTTCTTTGTGCTTTCAGGAGTTGCAAGGTTTTCAAAGGCCGACAGTTTTTTCAATTCAAATGTGGTTGTTTAGTTATGATTCTATTCAGATGGAAGTTTGAATTAATCTTGGTCAAACTATCAAAAGATTATTCCAACTGCAAGTGGTTATTTCTCAGGCGATGTTTGTTCAATGTTAAGTTGTGTTGTATGTGAAAGTTCTCTGATTTATCGAACAGTGGTATGTGAAAAGTTTGGTTTATCGACATGTTATCCTCTTAGAGTGAAATTTATGATGTTATCCTTGTAGAATGATTTTATTCCTTTGATGGCTTTTGCTTATCTCCTGCAGGATTTCAAGTTGAATCTCCAGCAGATTTCCCAGCATTGTTGCCTTGGGATTAGCCGAGTATCTGGTTGTTATGGTGTTTATGTCACCCGTTGCTTATCTTTATGCTTGTTTTGTCAGCATATTCATATGCATATTCATGCATTCGCTTTATACATATCATGATATGTTTGAATTCTTGCATTCTTTGATATATGAATATTCCCCGCTCTTAGGTGTGAATTGTCCCCACAGAGTGTGTGTATTGTCTTCCCTCAAGTTTAGAGTGTTGACCTTTAAGTAGAAAGTGATTATCCTTTCTAATTTCCCTACTGAGTTTGTTCCCCGTGGATGATTTTGATTCAGTTTCCTCCCCAACTTATTATATGGATGGAACTTTTCCCAGTTGAGATATTTTCTCCTTGGGATGAGTCTTGTTTGATCATTTCTCTCCAATTTGTTCTTGGATTTAACTTTGGTCCTTTTATGAATGTTTACATCGGTTTAAATGTCACTTTGATGGTAGTATGTATTATTCCTCCCTTATTTGAACTTATTGCTTTTGCTCCTACCAAATGCATCGGTAGTTGAGCATATTTCCTACCAAATGCACCAGTAGTTGAGCCCATTTCCTACCAAGTGCACCGGTAGTTGAGTCCATATCCTACCAAATGCACCGGTAGTTAAGTCCATTTCCTACAAAATGCACCGATAGTTGATCCCATTTCCTACCAAATGCACCAGTAGTTGATCCTATTTCCTACCAAATGCACCGGTAGTTGATCCTATTTCCTACGAAATGCACCGGTAGTTGATCCCATTTCCTACCAAATGCACCGGTTGTTGATCCTATTTCCTACCAAATGCACCGGTAGTTGATCATATTTCCTGCCAAATGCACTGGTAGTTGATCTTATTTCCTACCAAATGCACCGATAGTTGAGCCCATTTCCTACCAAATGCATCAGTAGTTGAGCTTATTTCCTACCAAATGCATCTGTAGTTGAGTTTTTTTTCTTACCAAATGCACTGGTAGTTGAGTTCATTTTATACCCAATACACCATTAGCAGATAATATCATGTATTTTTTGGACTGTCTACTTAGTACACAGGTAGCCGGTAATTTTGTCCCTTATCTATTTGCCTCTCTTTACCCAGTAAACCATTATTCAATGACTTTTTCCCAATTCAGTATTTCTCCATCTATTGGATTTGAATACTTTGTTTGGTTGATGTTTCCTGGTGGAGTTTTACTCTTCCCTGTTGAATTTTATCCTGATTATGTCTCATAATCTTTTCCCTAAGTTGAGTCAGCTATCCAATGATTTATTTTCCTGGAAAGCTCTTTTTGTTGTCTTTTGTTTTCCCCAGCGGGATTTTCTTCTTGTGTCCCCAAACTTTTGCATTCCTTTGGTGGTCGTATTCTCCCCACAGAGATCTTGGGTTTATATATCATATCATATCATGGTCTCTTAGGACAAATATTGGGTTTTCTATATTTAAGTATCTCCCATCTTGTAGAGACGAATATGTCAATCTTCATAACTCCAGATTGAAGAAACTTAAATAGGGGTAGTTGTAACACCCTAATTTTCCCCCTAAGATTTATTTGCATTTCATCTGCATTCTGCATACAAACAAGATCACCCTGGTTTCTCAGTTCTTCTCGTGTGTAGGTTTATGCCTCACAGGGGATCACCATCGCCATTGTTTTTTATTTGCTTTATATTTGTTTATGATTATTAATTACTAACCAAAATACTGAAAATATGTTGTATTTCTCTTCTTCTTCTTCTTCTTTGTGCTTTCAGGAGTTGCAGGGCTTTTAAAGGCCGACAATGTTTTCAATTCAAATGTGGTTATTTAGTTATGATCCGATTCAGATGAAAGTTTGACCTAATCTTGGTCAAACTATCAGAAGATTATTCCAACTGCAAGTGGTTATTTCCCAGGCGATGCATGTTCAATGTTAAGTTGTGATGTGTGCAAAAGTTTGTTGGTTTACCGAATAGTGGCGTGTGAAAAGTTTGGTTCAGAATGTCTGGATAGAGTGGTCATTATGTCATCAATGGTTCATCTGTGGATTTATTTTCCAGAGATCGATTCAGAACTATTTGGAAAGATTCAAAAAATTCAAAGGTTGATGGTCGTTGTTTCAGTGGCAATTATTCACTGGCTTGAGATTGATTTCAGTCATCAGGCGTGTGGAAAAGTTCAAATTTGGTTCTGGGCTTAAAATAAAAAAATCCTCGCTTCGTCCATTATTCGATTCATACATTTTTTTCTAGTCACTTTTTTTTTACCTCATCCATATTTCCATTATCCAATTATTTTCTATCCATATATTTCCAATTATTATCCAATTATCTATCATATCCACATTCCATTGATTTTCTATTTTTTTATTCAATATATATTTTTATAACCAAATTCCTTTTATTCACTTTCATTTAATACTTTTTTTAATATCATTTATTTCTTTTTTTCCTTCAAGTTCATATCTTTATAAACTCTCACAAAATTTTACTAAGCCCATTATATTAGAGGCCCAATTCTTATTTATTTTTTTATAAACCAAATTAAATAGAATGAACAAAAAAAGAGAAAGTGAGGAAGCTTTATTCTTATTCACGTCACCCTTAGTTGAATACATTTCCAAGCCAATAACACACTTCATGAACACCTTATAGCCACACGTGATCTTCCAATTCCCACTTGGAAGCCAAGCCGCAACACGCTACAGTCGAGTCATCCAAGCCGCAACTATACACACGCATGAGGCACACAAAGATGCGTCTAAACGCAGGAAGTATTAGAATAAAACGCAGCTGTAAATGCACACAAAAAACAACCACCAAAACGCATGGACCAAGTGAGTAAAACATAAGTGTAAGAAGAATTGAAACGCGACAAAACTCAGCAGTAAACATGCTACAAGTGTGAGATCAAAACACATACAATTTCACCAAAACGTCATCAAATTTCAATTCAAAAGTTTCACTCTCCAATTCTATAAATAGGGTGTTATTTTTCACTCATTCTCAAGCTTTGAGAGTCTCCAATTATTCTGCAAAAATACTCTTCAAACCACCAAAACTCCATTAAAGCTTCATATTCAAAGCTTCACCAATATACTCCAATTTTCCCCAAAAAAACACTTCTAATTATCAAATTCTTCATACAATAACAAGTGGAAGAGAATAGAAGTTGAAGAGGAGTTTTGCTTCAATTTTTTTTAAGGTAGTAGGAAATTTTCGTCGATTATTCTGAGCTCTGATTCGCTTTGTTCTTGCATCCCCTGTTATTTTTAATTGTATATTCTTGATCCTCTCCGTCTCACGATCGCAACGGTATATGGTTTAAGCTCTGTCGCTCCGATTTGTGGAACTCAAAATTTTGAAGCATGACAATGGTGGTGGTGTAGCCGCGGGTTCTTTGCTGGAGAAGAAGTGATTTCAATTTTTTTTCATAAATATTTTTGGTTTATGAGAGATGTTGGATTGGGCTTAATGAAGAAGTGTTCCAATTTCTATTCACCAACACCTATGTAGTGCCTCACCCCTTGTCTGGCCTTATTTATTTTCTTTTAAATTCTCATTTTTCTAACTTCTACTATTTTTTATATAAATAGTTTTTTTCTCAGATATTTTTATTGATTTCTGAACTTTGAAAATATTTTTAAAAAGAGTTCTTAAAAAATATTTTAGTTCTTTCTATGGATTATTTTTAGATCTTAATTTTTGATAGAATCTCATTAATATTCATGGATTTCGGGTGTCGATTTTTATCCACCAAGAGAGATTATTGATGTTGATGATGGTTTAATCAATTTGATATCTAAAATATTTAATCAATATTTCTCTTCATCTTTTTTTTATTTTGGTCGATGAGATCTTCGATTCGATGATTGTTGATTTTCAAAGATGTTTAATCTTCATTATTTCAAATCTATGGATGAATGATCATTTGGATCATTCTCAATACTTTGGAATCGTGATAGGTTTCCTTTGATAAATCAATGTGAAATCTCGATAAAGATTAGACTGATACCACTTTTTCTTTTAGTGTGACATGTTTTTGGAGAATGATCCATTATATCATTTCTCTAACATGTATCATCACAAATATCATTTACCTTAATTGATATTGTCCGACCTTATTTGTAGGGTAATTACTTTGTAAATTACTCGGCGATTACTTAACATAGACTTAAATGTGTCCCAAATTCGGAATAAAAATACAATTAGATACTTGCACTTTTGTGGATCGGACCTCGTGTTGGTCACATAATCCCAAAGTGATTAATCTTTTTGCGTTAAGTTTCAAGACTTGTGAAGTTTGATGCGTAGTTTCTTTGGGTATCCCAATCTTATTCCAAACTTCATTGAATTTGGATCTAATCGCCTTGATTAATTACTATAGTGTAAGATACTAAACGAAATTGGTTACTTCTTTTTGGTTGTGGATGATTAAGTTCATCATACCATTATTATGTACATATTATTATTACTATTACTATACTAACATTTAAATTTCTTCTCGCACCTTATCCTCTTTAAATTCTTTCTCGCTCCCTTATCTCTTTTATTATACTTTTACAATGATTTATCATTCATCATATTGTTTATGTTTATATTCATATCTTTGTATTTTTTTCCTTTGTCCATTTGGACACAAAAATATTAATAAAGGATTAAACCTCTAAAACACTTGTGACTTTAATCTTGGACTATGGCCACTATCCTTTGCATTGGACTTGGAGTTTTGGACTTATATTTTAGGATCATTCCCTTTACTCAAGTTATTATGGATTAAATACCTTAGTCTTGAGTTGGTTCACTTGTTTATGAAGATGAAGTCCTATTGTTGTTCATGCTCCGAAGAATGCTCGCTATGCGGTTAGATTTTTCTTACTTTAACTTTTACTTTAAACATTAGGATAACCTCTTCATCTCTTCCCCCTTCTTCAATTTTCAAAACTTCCATCTTTTTCAAAGGATCCTCGTTTTCAAAATTATCACCTTTTAATAAATAAAACCTTGACTTTTGTCAAGTGGATTTTATTACTTCTTTTCTTTTAAAAAAATCAATGAACTTAATCATCTTGACTTTAATTCAAAAAATAAAAGCAACCAAACTCATTCAAGTTGTTTTGTGCCTTTGTGCACCTTTCTTCGATTTCTTTACAAATGTCGATTATAAGCCATTATTCTTTATTCGAGCATAAGTATCTCATTCTCCATGGTTGTAGTTTGATGTAATTGAGTCTCTTGTCATTCGTGGGAGTTTAGTGGCATACTCGTCGATTTTATCCGAGTTGGCGCCCTCCCTATAATGATGTATAAGTATATGCCCTCATTCTCATGGAAGATTTGTTAGGCTATCCACTTGAAAATGACAAATTCTCTTCACTTAGTAAAATCAATCATAACCAACCCTTTTCACTATTTGTACCACGAACTACCGGGTTTGATCTCGCATTGCACATTGTGGGTACATAGGCATGAGGTGGTAAACCTCTCCAAACACAAAAACATTAAAAATTAATTCTTCTCTCATCCCTCCATTCTCATTTTCCAAATATTTTCAAACCAAAAGCAATAAATTTTTCAAAGGGCTCCTATGGATTACCACGAACATTTTGGGTGCATAAAAACTTCCCATTTTGTAACCTATCCCCTTACCCGTTTCTCTGCTTTTTTCTTTAGCTTTTTGCTTTTAGATTCATTAGGCTTTATTCGCTCTTTTTTCATTTTCCACTTGGAATAAAATAAAAAGTGCGGTGGTGACTCTATTTACTTTGAGTTAAGTTAACAAATAGCTTACTCTCATGATTTTACCGCTACAGAAAAGTGGCGACTCTGATGGGGAGTAGTCTCTAAGTGGACTCGGCCTACTTTGATTTATTTACTACTTTGGTTTGATTTGTTTGTTATTTGTTTGTTCCATTTCAGTTTTGGTGATCCTTTGTGAGTGAGATAGATTCTATACCCGGATCTGAGTGGACTTATGATAAGACGGTGATATTCGAAGTGATACACAACAGAGTAGTCCAAAGCGATATCAATTAGATAATCTCCACTCAATTAGGCTCTCTCAGATTACTGATGTCATGACGAGTAGTCGTAACATGGCATTACTTTTCTATCCTGGAGCTAATCATACTGAGGATCGTAGAACCCTTAACCCATCCAAGCCAATTTAGGAATGTAGTGCGGAAGCTATCCAGGTGTAGACCTAAGGTGGTTGTCACACGATACTACACTCGAAAGAGGTCCTCTTGAGGAAATTATCGGTTAAGGAGTATTCCTACATACCGGTAATATCCAAAGGATGGCTGCAAACTCCGGGAACCTCTGTTAGCACCCTTTTGATTTTCTGCAAATACAATGATTACAAAACCCTAGTACTTACCTTTGTGAGTGTGTTCTTATACCTTGACTTCATGCCCGTGACTCGGAACCTAGACCTGTGAGCTTTGTGTGATCTTGTTTGTGTTTGTTGCATACATACACACATGCATTCATGTGTATTGTTCTCAAGATTTCAACGGACTCATAGCCACTTTTGCAAATATTTCAGATATCTTTGGCTTTGAACATGAAAAGAAGTTTTTCAATATTTCAAAGTGTATTATCATTTTTATAAATATTGTAATTTACCTTATAGTCCTTTAAAATATTTTCATTTGCATCTGCATATCATGCATCAGTCTTGCATCGGTCTTACTTTCTGAGAGTTCAACAGGGGTCTTATGGTGTTTCTCTTGGTCTTCATCCAGTGTGTTTGACAAGCTGACTCATTGTTATGGTACTCAGGCTAATCAGAAGAAGAATGAGATGGATCTTATGCAACAAAAGAACTATGGATTTCATTATGGCATGAAAATTCTTAAATATGAGCTAAAGTGTTTATCCACTATGATGAAAGGTTTGATAGCTGATCAGAGTGTCCACTTCGATGCAAAGATGAATGATCCAAGATTTGTGGAAATTGATTAAGAATTTTGCAATCTTGAGGAACAATGGAAGGTGATGAAAGGAGTCAATGCATCTGGCGTTAAGGCATATGACTTGTGTTTGGTACCAGATTTGGTTATTCCTCCAGATTTTATAATGTCTGTTTTTGAACTATATAAGGGATCTAATTGTCCGAAGTACCATTTGACGATGTTCTGTCGAAAGATGGGCGCTTACATCAAAGATGATAATTTTTTAATCCACTACTTTCAAGAGAGTTTGTATGAGGCATCCTTGATGTGGTATATGAAACTCAAAAGGAATCATATTCAATCTTAGGAAGACTTAGCTGAAGCTTTTGTGAAACAATACAATTATAATATGGATGTGTTCCCTGTTTCGATGGAACATGTGGCAGTTGCTCAGAAGCAGTCACCAGTTCTCAATTCTTCTTCTCAGATGTTTGCTCAAAGGACCTCCATCTTTAAGATTATGTATCCCAAGACGGGGTGTGTGAAAAGAGGTTTTGAAGAATTTTTCAAAAGGGGATAATTTTTTAAGGGAAGTTGTTCTTCCAGCAGTTTAAATAGATTTGGAAATAGTTTGTCCAAGAAGAAAGAATCAGCTGCTAATGTTATTTTGCAAGGAAAACTTGAAAGATCTCAGAACCCAAGTAAGCAACGACAACATGTAGACCAGTTTGATCCAGTTCCGATGTTTTATGCGGGAACTGCTCATGAAAAGAAAAATGATGAGGAAACTGATTATGATGATCCTAATGGTGATGAAGAAGGGGATTCTGAATCTGATACCAGTGATGAAGATGCGACTTCTGCTACTGATGAATACAAGTGATAGTTACAATGTTGTTTCTGGTCCTGATGATGTTTTTTTTTGTTTCTTTGTGAGTTTTGGTTCTGACTATTTTTGGCACTTCAAGTGCTTGGTTTGCAATCCCGTTTTTTGGTTATGTATTCTCTCCTTGTGACTCTGATGGTTGTGTTTTCTTCTGCTGCAAAATTTTATGGTTTTGGGTGACTTTGTTCATATCTGGTTTGTTTATTTCTTTATTGGTAGTTTGTCTAATTATGGCTAAAAAGGGGAAAGTTGTTCATATAGGCTGAACATGGTGAGTGTGTGTGTGTGTGTGAAGAATTTTGCCACTGTAAGAGTTTTCTTTAAAATTTGCAGGTTTCCTTGAGGGGGCTGGAATAATTTGTTTTGGTTGGGTTTTTTTTTTTGCATATGGTGTGTTATTGATTAGTGTGTCTCTCTGCTGTTGTTTCTTTGATTTGGTGTTTGTTAGCTATGTGCTCAATTTGTGTTTTAGCCAAAATTTGCCAAAGGGGGAGTTTGTACATTCTATTAATTGGCAGCAATTTTGCTAAAATATGTGGCTACAAATTTATTTCATTATTGATGTTGTAACATGAGAGTCTTATATTCCACAAGAGGGTTTCTCAGATATTGCAGATTTTTCTCACGATGTCAAGGTTGATGTTATGACATGTTTTTCTGAACACTCATTTCAGATTATTGTGCCTTGTCTGTTGCGTGTTTTAAGCAATCTTTTATATGACTTTGGTGAGTGATTGCTGGAACATTTATTGGTGGAGATTTTATTCAGGATTGATATGTCTATTAAGGAAGTTCAGCTGTTACTATTTTAATTCCTTTGATTATGGAATATCAAGACTAATTAATTTTAATCTTATTGTATTAGAAGGCCCAAGCCTATGCTTTATGAAGTATATTTAAGAGTTTCAGGAACCCTATTCTTAACAAGAAGTGAAGATATTGAAGTCGTGTGCATTGTATTAGGATTTGGTCTTCTATTTCTTGTGAGCCAATCAATCATCATGTTGATGATTGACTTGGACTAAATTTATTGAGTTGTAATCTGTCCACTCTAAGCTTTTAAGCAAGAGTGTATTGTTCTTGATTGAAGATTTTAAGCAAGATCAAGTTTTGTGTATTTGAAGAATGTTCTTCTCTCTTTTGTAATTTGTGTTCTTATCACTGTTGTGATTGAGGGGGAGTGAGTAGAGTCTCTTATCTAAGTATGTCTTAGATAGAAATTACACGGGTAGAGATTAGGTGAGAAGACTGTAAACTAAAGGTTATTTGCTGAGAGTCTTTAACCTAATTCTGTTTAGTGGATTTCCTTCCTGGCTTGGTAGCCTCCAGACGTAGGTGTGTTTACACCGAACTGGGTTAACAATTGCTTGTGTCCTCTTCAATTAATTACAGCTTAATTTACCTTGCTCATATGTTAATCATTGTTCAGATATTAGTGTCGTGACATATCCTTCGACATCTCATATCTGATACCAAAATTTCAGCAAGCTTGCTGCTAACTCGGAAGGCCCATACCGGGTCAAGTCTAAAATAGGTAGATGAGCATATTACTTAGAACACCTAAACGGGGAACCTTTTACTCGACCATGGAATGTTGAAAAGCTCAAACAACATTAATGTTAAAACTAGGATGGGGGATTAATTATCGACAGACTCATCCCAAAGCAGGAGAGTAACCGCTCGTCCACAGGGACATACTTTGGTATAGGTACAACCCTCAAACAAAATGAAGGCAGGTATCCGCTCATTGAACTAGCAGATTTGGTGCCCGACGGGGATACCTCAATCGAGATTCGTCGTCGCCATGATAGCATGGAAGAACTCTCAGCTTGCGGTGGGAAGGTCCAAACCTTGTGGGATCAGGACATCGACCGAGATCCTAGTATCTTTAGTTGGCGGAAACTTATTTCAACCCTCGACAAGTTCCTTACACTGGTCGGGCAAGTCAAAAACGAGTCGAGTAAACTCTTGTACAGACGACACACACACACATACACACACACACACACACACACACATATATATATATATATATATATATATATATATATATATATAATTTATCCATGCATATTTATTTCAAGCAAATAAGGTAACAATGCACAAGTAAAATCCAACAGTAAATATATTAAAGCTAAAGCTGACCACCAGACCGGAATTGTCATAAGTTACATCAAAAGGGGACTGAGTCCCATAAATCAAAACAAAAAAAATGGCACGCATGAAAACAAAATTACATGCACGCATGCCCAAGCTTTATTCCTCGTCGTCAGGGGGTAACCTCACCATTTTCCACTTGGTACAAAGTACTGTTGACAACCAGCTCCCCGTGGAGGTTCTTCGCCTTGATTTACTCGACGACGTTGTTGAAACAAAAGAAGCCATAACCAGGTTGTCTTGCTCGAGAAAACAAATACAAGCAAGTAGTTCCGCCTACATCTTCATGGTCGTCTCCTCTTCAGTCCCATCCTCCCTGACCTGCATGTCTCCCTCCAACTCTGCAACCCTGATCTTCAACTTCCTAGTCTCTGCAGTTGCCTCTTTCAGCTTCTCATGTGTCCTCCTCAAATCGATCAAGGACAGTTTCTTGGCCCCAATATTACCTTTGATTTTCTTTAATTTATTGTAGAGCTCAACGCTTTCCTCCTTGAGGGTCATGATCCTCGACTTGGCGGCAGTCAGATCCTTCAAGGGGGCAGTCTCCGTGTCACCTAGGGTCAGTACAACCTCCATGATCCTCATCATCCCCGCGGCATCCTGACACAACTATGCCCTCCTCGTCTTGCAATCAGACGACAAAATGGAGGCAACATCCAGGTCTGGGACCACCATGGACCCCCTTCGTTGAAGATTTTCGTCTGATTAAAGAAAAAAGGTAGCATAAACTTGCTTGAGGGAGCAGCAATTGCCTTGGTCAGAGAAGTCTTCTCTCCCTCTACTCTCTGCCTCTGTCCAAAAGGAGAAGCCCCGACGGAGGTGCTTCCTGAAGAAGGAGTGGAGGAAGTAACAAACCCTTCCAGGGTAGCTTGATCTTTTACGGCCTCAACCCTGGGCTTTATCCCCTTCTTCAAATCCCCCCTTTTAGCTTTAACAAGACGCTCACGCATTTTTACCATCTTATCTACACGATAGAGAATAAACTAGTTAAATACAATTTAAAGATTTGAGATTAAATCAGTATAATTAAAGCTCCACCTAAGAGCTTCATCGTGGCGTCATTGTTCGGACAACTGAGAAGGGCCTTGGAACTAATCAACCTAGGTTGCGTGGCAGGCGTCCCGTCTGCTTTTAAGAGTATGTGGTCATCGGAATCCACGATATCTGACAGGTGAAAGCTCACAACAAGGTTTATGAGCCTATGGTAAGACTTTGTATAATTAACACTTAAGTTTTTCGACTTTGTAATATAGTAGTCGCTCCCGTGTTGGAAATGGGTGTCCACCCACTCCAAAGGAAATTGGGATAGCAATTTCTCCTCGCCGTCCACGACCTTTCTGTAATATAGGGAATCCTTGATCATCTGCGTGCATGGATGGATCACATAGAATCACTCCTTAAAGTCGCAAACAGACTCCAGGTATGCCTTGAAAAGACTTCTCGGTTGCTTGAACGACACCCAACTATGTCGGCCCCCCTGAGACTTCCTTTGAAGGTGAAAAACTCTGAAGAACAGGCTCACTGTCGCACCTATCTTCAAGTAACATATCACCAGCTCGAACACCCTAATAGACGCCAACGAGTTAGGTTCAAGCTGAGAGAGCGCAAGCTTGAGATGAGTAAAGATTGTCCCCTGAAAGTCGGTGAAGGGCAGACGATACCCGGCTTCGCAGAACTTGAACTCGTACATAGAAAATCTCAAGGATGAATAATGAGAGCATATCCGCTACTCAAGCTTGGGAGGACATGCCCGCCAATTGACAGGGTCCCCTTTCTTTTGTTTTTCCACTCGGTTCCACGAATCTGAGTCATATAGGGAAAATTATGAGGCCGCCTCTTGGGGCTCGTCCATAATCCATGACATGTCTCTAACGAGGACATTCGGAACACCTGAGGCTTCGTCGCAGGAAATGATGTCCTCCAACTGATGGTCTACATTTTGGGTCCTTTCACTTGAAAAGCAGAGGAAATTAAGTGAATTCGACAATCTCAAATTCACCCTTCCACCACAAGTCAAGTGAAAGGGCTATGTTAAGGCCGAGGACGTGTCCTCAGCTCAACCCTTTGTCCAAAATAGGGAAGAAAGGGAACAATTTCGACGTATCGAGATTGTCCTCGCGCCATATAAATTCTCCTCGGCCATAAGACATAAGTATCTTAACGGGGAGGAACCTCATGGATGTATCTTTGTCCTCGACGACGGTCTAATGCCTGACTACAAACACTAAACACCTCTGGCCAGCGTCCTACCAGGATCTAACAGTCATCTCCTAAACTAACCTTATTTCATCCTAACATTCATATGTTCTTCATGAATATTCATGAATTTTCTAGAAATTAATGAAATTCTCCAGAAATTCATAAGTTCTTCGAAGAACTCATGAACTTCATGTGAAATCTCATGAATGTTCATTGAATGTTAATTATTTATGCAGAAATTCAAAGGAAGAATATGAAGATACCTTGATCTATTGAAAAGTATGGTGGAGGTTGACGGTGGCCCTAGAACGTTGAATGGCGGCGCTTGAATCTCCGGCGAAGAAAAGTTGTAGAGCAAAAGAATCCGGTGGGAGGAAGAATTCACGTGAGATGTCAAAATGAACGCATTCTTATTCTTTTTTATAGTTCTTTGCTCGCATTGAGAAACACAAAGGACAAGTAATTATTGTGTTGTCACACGTGTCACAAGAATAGGAAACATTTTGCCTTCTCAAGAAAAGTCTCACTTCCTAAGTGTCTTTAAGACTTCTTCACACACTATCTGCTCGACACCTAAAAAGATCTTTAAAATGGTCATCTCCTAGCATATGTCTTCTGTGAAACATCTGTTGAGAGTCGTGTCGACCATCTTCTCCTCCTCGTCAGTGTTCTAACTTAAATCATTGCCCTTAGACAAGTGCAATGACTTGGGGGCTCATGTTCTGGACTGGACTAGCAGGTGCCCTACAACTAATTGAGACCTAATTCAGTCCAGTCGTGGGCAAAGTCCCAACAACAAATCAAAGACCTTGTGACTATCAAGGAATAGATCCAATAGAATTATAGTCGTTGGGGACTTCCCCCTCACGTGCTTGGCAGTTACCATGTGGCCACATGCCTTCAGAAACTTGCGCACATATTTGGACCTAGTCGTGGACCACACGCCCGTATATTATAACAATAAGTACTTTTATAAATACCCTCCCCTTTTGGAGGGTCAGATATTCAATTATAATCACTTTCATACTTTCCAAACACTTTAGCTTGCTTTCACACCAAAAATTACTTGAACGTCGGAGTACCTTGTAGTTACACCACCCCTTTCTCCTACAACTGTTGTTGCTGCCCTAGGAGAAGGCCACGAGGACCTATCCGGATCACATCTGTACAATTTCCATTTAAAATTAATATTAAATAAAAAAATATTATTTATATTTTCACATGTGTGCATTATATAAGCGGACCGGAACGCGAATGTCTGTTTGGACGCTGGTTATTAATAAAAATAAAATAAATAAAAAATATATATTGATACTTTTTACAAGGAAATATCATTTTATAAGAGAAAAATATATGTACAATTTGGGGCTGATCTAAGAAAAAGAAAAAATAACAAACAAAAATTAAAAATACCCTTAAAATGGGGAAATTCTACCCTATTTGTAGCACGCTGGTCCTCATTCCCGTCCTCAAACGTTGATAATCTTGCAAATTTAATATTAGTTAAGTTATAGTATCTCTGAATAATTCCTCCCGAATAAAATAAGGAAGCCTATTTTACACGACAAATTCAAAATGAGAAAACTCAAAATCACATGAATATGGATACTATCATCTCAATCACAAAATGTATAATCAACTATCAAAAGTACAAATTTTACAAGATTCAAAGAGGAACAACAAAATAATCAACTTGTTATACATGCCTTAAAAAAAATTCTTAATACACCCCATAAGTTTCTTAGACACCGCGTAAAATTCCACTTATGCCCCCTGATTCCAGATATGAAAATTAGGACGCACCATGGAGTAAAAATAATATTTGTTCCAGATGTGCATATGCGGAAGGTCTCCGTATATACATATCCAAAACAATTGTTGATATCTTTGAACCAACATGATCACTCCCTCCATTCTCTCCATTCTCAACCTTTCTTATTCCACACTCACTCTCACCAACCTAAAAAAACCCTATTTCATCAATACCATTTCTCACTCAAAAACTCCAACTTTTTGGTGCAGCAAATCAAAAGGAGCAAGAGAAGATTGAATTTCTGGTACATATTCAACTTCATCCACTACATTTCTCACATTATCAATCAAAGTTTTGGAAAAAAACAAGCTATGCGACTTCTGGATGTGTAAATCCTGAACTTATTTAGCATGAACTTGTCTGGATGCGCACATCCAGAAAAATGTCTGACACTTATTAATTTTAATTTTCAGAAATTTTTAATAGGTTTTAGTTATATATATTTATTGTTATATTATTGTTTATAAATAGATATGGTGCACCCGATAACATCTCAAAAGAATTAGTTTCGACAATTTCTCTAAAAGTAAGGGTTATTGTAAAGTCGGTTGATGTTGGCGGTGACTTTTTAACAACAAGCAAGAGTTTAATGATCATGATAGCATGCTCGCATATATTTGTAGGACTGCTATTGACCTTGGTTTCAATATGAATATAAGAAGATCGAATAATGATTCGGAAAGAAGAAACACTTTTGTAATTTTGGGGTGCAAGAGAAGCGACAAATATCTGGTTCCTCTACGGAAGTTAAAAAAAGAAGACACCGGTAGTAGAAAATCTGAGTTCCCTTTTAAGACTCGTGGTTACATTTTAGTTTCCAAAAAATGGAGATTTAGTGTTGTTTGTGGTATACATAATCACGAATTATGCTCAAAATTTCAAGGTCATCCTAGTGTATGTTGGCTCAAGTCGGAAGAGAAGACATGTATTATCGACATGACCTTGAATCTTGTCCAACCGAAAAATATGCTTGCCACGGTGAAACGGAAGGAATTCGATAATGTAGAAAATATAAAGCAAGTGTATAACATTCGGTATTAGACGAACAAAGAAATTAGGGGAGATAGAAGTATGCAACAACCGTTGAAATTGTTGGATGATAACAATTACGTGTCTCGATACAGATATCGCAATGATGAAGTTACGGTCTGAGATATTTTTAGGACTCATCCGGATTTCGTAATGTTGTTCAACACATTCACGATAGTGCTCATTCTCGATTTTACCTACAAGAAGAATAAGTATCAACTTCCATTAATTTAAATGGGTGGTGTTATGTCTATGGATAAGACATATGTCGTTGGTTTTTCATTTTTGGAGTGTGAAAAAAAGAACAATTTTACATGGGCATTGGAGACGTGTCGGTCACTTTTGAAGAAACATGTTCCAATGCCTAAAGCGATTATTACGAACCACGATACTCCTTTGATGAATGAAGTTGCAAAGGTATTTCATTCTTATAATGCATTTCTTTGTCAATATCACATAACAAAGTGTTGGTGTAAGCCCTAGAGGCCAATACTTTTTGGTACTTGTATCGGATTATTCGTTTAATAATAAAAGGCATTTCTTTATTATGTTTGTCTTTCAGAATAATAAAGTCCCTAGAATAGTTAGTCTGTTTAATAAAATGTTAAGTGTGACTTAATCATGAGATCCCATTAAACATAAAGACATTATTCTTAAAATATCCGTAGTCAAGCTTTATTGCAAAGTGGGATAACATTAAAGCATTGAGACTATTATGAAGATAGACTGATGATCACATCTCATGGATCATGGATAAAGGGTTATCAAGTCTTGACATAGGTATAAATATTAGGAGTAATATTTATACCGGATTGACCCGCTATGAGAATACTACATAGTATGTTATGCAAAGTGTCATAAGTTATTCTCATGGTGATAATGGTGTATTACCACCCTTCGACCTGAAACCACTATGGACCCTAGATGTAGAGTCGGGTGCTTTATTGCTGATCAAACATTATTCGTAACTGGATGATCATAAAGACAGTTGATGGGCACTCCACGAAGCATGCTGAGGGACATGAGTGTCCTAGATGGAATTTGCCAATCCTGCATAACAGGAGAAATGTCTAAGGGCCCAATATTGAACTGGACAAGGATGACACAGTGTATGCCTTGTGTTCAATATAGACATAGGGGCAAAAGGGTAATTGTACAAACATATATTATCACGAAAAAGGTTTTGTCAGATCACATGACATTTTCGTGACTTGGGTAGCAGTGATGTGTTGCTAGATACCGCTCACTGTTTATTATGTTAAATATATAATTTAATATAATTACCAACGTTACGAAATCCTACAGGGTCACACACATAAGGACAGTTTGATGAGAGATAGAGAAATCAAAGGAACACCGTAAGGTACGGTGCACTTAAGTGAAAAATAGAAATTCGGATAATATAATAATAATTATTGTTATTTTATAATGGTTATAAAATAATAATAAAATAAATATATTTATTATAATAATAGTTATTATAATAATATATAATATTATTATGGATCATGTGAATTGGGCTTTTAGCCCGCAGCCCACAAGAGAGTCTATAAAAGGAACCCTTGTGATGAAGCTTTTACTTGATGCAATTTCGTTTTTGATTCTCACTCAAATAATTCCGTTCGTAAGCAGCTAGCACTGTGACCGGAAGCTGTTCGTGTGGACTGAGTAGAGGCGTTGCACTTCATCAACGCTTGTGATCGCTGCATCAAAGATCTGAATCGCCACAAAGAGGTAACGATTCTATCACTGACCATGCTCATTCGTAAGGATCACTAAAGGAAAATTTTTGTTTTCCGCTGCGTTTAGATCGCAATTTTCCTTCAGTGGTATCAGAGCCACTTACGAAACCATGGATCTGATAGCTGTTAAATTTCCGTTTTTTTTTCTGTATTTGATTCGATTAAAACACAGAACGAATTTAACAATAAACGATTAATTAAATTTGGCATCTGTTGTGTACGATTTGGATGATTGATGTTGATTATGCTTCGGAATCCGACATTAGTATGGTGAAGTTGTGCGATACATTGATCATCCATAGGTTACACAATTAGATCGATCACTTTTATATAAGATATAAGAAATTCTGATGCAAAGATGGTATATGGGATATACTGTTTTGATTTCATCCATTCAATCACATAAGGATTGTAATTCTTTTGAAAGATCATCATTTTCATTCGCTTCGGAATCCGACGTTAGTATGGTGAAGCAATGACATGTTGATCTATCATATTGAGTTATCAATCGAGTTGTGTTTGACGGCATGAAATTGTTGCATTAGGATTAATGGCAGTACAAGTGTTGTATTGCCGCAGACTTTTCCGGTTGGGGTTGTAAATGCACAAAATTTAATTTAGTTTATTTAATTATCGGAATTTTTAAACTAATAATAAAAGTGTGTTTATTATTATTTATTTGTGGTGATCAGTTATGGCCTTAGTTTATCCTTTATTATTGTTTTGGGATTTTTAAATACGGCCTGCGAGTCGTGCCTCTCTCTCAATCTCTTTATGTAACTTCTTTTCTCATCTCACTCCCTCGTATGTAAAACGAGTATTCTTATATGTAATGTAATATTATGTTATGAAGAAAAAGGAAGTATTCAATATTAAAGGAGGATAACCTTGGAGATCATGCTTGGAGAAGCTTAGATCGTTATTAGGTTAGCTTAGGTTCTCTCATTGGCTTGAGAGAACAATTGCGTTAGGGGCCATAATTGTATCATTTTATATGTATGTTGATGCATGTAATTGTATGTTGATGCATGTGAGAGACGTTTTGCATGTTAAGCCGGTGAGATCAAACTAATAACAAATTCCCTCAAAATTAAATATTAAGTTTATGCTTTCCAATTTTTAGCACTCATCAAGACTAGTATCGAGCATTGTAGGTTTCGCCTACGCGAGGTGCATGTTCTATATTAGTAAGGTGTGATGGGATAATTGTAATATCCAATTGCTAAAACAATGGGTCAAACTTAACTAAACAAATTATAATAAGATTATACATGTTTAGAAGCAAGAATTGGGAATGATTCATGTGATGGATCAGAATAAGGAGTTATTCACCCAATTGAAAATATTCGAGAGTTGTATGAGATACAATTGGAAGGAGTTCCTACCTAAATAACTTAGTTTTGTGTAATCAGCCTAACGCTGACTTAAAACAAAGTGAAACATGGATCTCGACCCACTAGAAAGTCTTCCAACGGGATTTTCCGAATCAAATGATGAGGGTCATTTGTTTTGAATAAAATAGTGGGAGCATATTTGATTAAAGGCCTAATTAAATATGTTGTTTTAATGATACTTATATTTTCATATTTCTCTTGTAGATTACCATGACAACAAACACATCGAACAATATTTTGTGATCCATCCTAGATAAGGAAAAATTGTCTGGGACAAATTTCCTGGATTGGCACCGTAATCTGAGGATTGTCCTCAAGCACGATAAGAAGCTGTATGTCTTGGAGACACCAGTTCCTGAGGAGGAACCTCCTAGTTCTGCATCAAAGGCAGAAAGAGATGCTTATAAGAAGCATTTCGATGATGCCAATGAAACCGCTTGCCTCATGCTTGCTACCATGAACTCTGAGTTGCAAAAGCAACACGAGAACATGTCTGCGTTCGATATGATCGGACATCTGAAAATGCTTTATCAAGAGCAAGCAAGAAATGAGAGGTTTCAGGTTTCAAAGTCCCTTTTTAACAGCAAGTTAGCTGAGGGAGCCCCTGTAAGTCCCCATGTACTCAAGATGATTGGGTATGTGGAGAACCTTGACAGATTAGGGTTTCCCCTTGGAAAAGAACTTGCGATTGATCTGATCTTGCAATCGTTGCCAGAGAGCTTCAGTCAGTTTGTCCTGAATTTCAATATGAATGACTTGGACAAAAGTCTTCCAGAACTGCTAGGCATGTTGAGAACTGCTGAGCAGAATATGAAGACAAAAGGGAAATCTATTCTGATGGTCAGTAATGGAAAGAAACAGAACAAGAGGCCCATCAAACAGGGTGGTAGAGGGAAAGGCAAGGAAGTTGCCAAACCCAAACCCACTCCTCCTGTTTTGAAGCCTAGTGGAGGAATAGCAAAGGAGGGCACTTGCTTCCATTGCGGTAAGACCGGACATTGGAAGAGAAATTGCCCAAAGTACCTGGAAGATAAGAAAAATGGAGTAGAGACTTCAAATTCAGGTATTTTTGTTATTGAAATTAATTTATCTACTTCTGCATCATGGGTATTAGATACTGGATGCGGTTCTCACATTTGTACTAATGTGCAGGGGCTAAAAAGGAGTAGAGATTTGGCAAAAGGTGAAGTTGACCTACGAGTTGGCAATGGAGCAAAGGTTGCTGCTTTAGCTGTAGGAACTTATGTTTTAACTTTACCTAGTGGTTTAATAATTCAGTTAGAGAACTGTTATTATGTACCTGCAATTAGCAGGAATATTATTTCCGTTTCTTGTTTGGACAAGTTTGGTTTTTCATTCATAATAAAGAACAATTGTTGCTCTATTTATTTGAATGATATATTCTATGCTACTGCAAAAATGAATAATGGACTATATGTCCTTGATCTTGAAATGCCAATTTATAACATTAATACTAAAAGGTTGAAACCTAATGAGTTGAATCCAACTTACCTTTGGCACTGTCGATTAGGCCACATAAATGAGAAACGCATTTCCAAACTCCATAAAGATGGACTCTTGGACTCTTTTGATTATGAATCATATGACACATGCAGATCTTGTTTAATTGGAAAGATGACAAAGTCCCCATTCACAGGAAAAGGTGAAAGGGCTAATGATCTTTTGGCACTCATACATACTGATGTATGTGGACCACTGAACATACCAGCCAGAGGAGGTTTTCAGTACTTCATCACTTTCACTGATGACTTCAGTAGATACGGATATGTGTATTTAATGAAACACAAATCTGAGTCCTTTGAAAAGTTCAAGGAATTCAAGAATGAAGTACAAAACCAACTAGGGAAGAATATTAAAGTTCTTCGATCAGATCGAGGCGGTGAATATTTAAGCCTAGAATTTGATGACCATCTAAAAGAGTATGGGATTCTATCCCAACTTACTCCTCCTGGAACACCACAATGGAATGGTGTATCTGAGAGAAGAAATCGAACCTTGTTAGACATGGTCCGATCCATGATGAGTCACGCCGATCTTCCAAACTCCTTTTGGGGACATGCATTATTAACAGAAGCTTACACACTTAACCGTGTTCCATCCAAAAAGGTTGATAAGACACCATATGAGATATGGAGTGGTAAGAAACCACATATGTCTTACATGAAGATTTGGGGTTGCGAAGTTTACGTCAAACGACAAATTTCAACCAAGCTTGAGCCCAAATCTGACAAATGCTTATTTGTGGGGTATCCTAAAGAAACAAGAGGATATTACTTCTACAATCCTTCTGAGGGCAAAGTGTTTGTCGCTCGAACTGGAGTCTTTCTGGAAAGGGATTTTATTTCCAAAGGAAACAGTGGGAGGAAAATAGAGCTTGAAGAAATTCAAGAATCACAAAACATTGAAACACCTATGGAGGAACTAGAGCAGGAAACACAAGTAGTTGTGGAAGAGCAACCTGCTCAAGTAGAACAAGACCAGCGTAGGTCAAGCAGGACACGTCACCAACCTGAGAGATATGGATATCTCATAAGTGATCAGGGTGATGTATTACTCATGGATCAAGATGAGCCTGTGACCTACAAAGAGGCCATAACTGGTCCTGAGTCTGAGAAGTGGCTAGAAGCCATGAAATCTGAAATGGATTCCATGTACACAAACCAGGTTTGGACCTTGGTAGAACCTCCTATAGGAGTTAACCCTATAGGATGCAAGTGGGTCTTCAAGAAGAAGACTGACATGGATGGTAAGGTACATACCTATAAAGCAAGACTGGTTGCAAAAGGCTATAAACAAATTCATGGGGTTGACTATGATGAAACCTTTTCACCAGTTGCAATGCTTAAATCTGTTCGGATTTTACTTGCCATCGCTGCATATCATGATTATGAAATATGGCAGATGGATGTCAAAACTGCTTTCCTTAATGGGAATCTTCTTGAGGATGTGTACATGACACAACCTGAAGGATTTGACATACCACAAGATGCCCAAAAGATATGCAAGTTACAGCGATCAATCTATGGATTAAAGCAAGCTTCCAGAAGCTGGAATCTTCGTTTTGATGAAACCGTAAAACAATATGGATTCATCAAAAATGAAGATGAACCTTGTGTCTACAAGAAGGTTAGTGGGAGCATGATCGTGTTTCTGGTATTATATGTAGATGACATATTACTCATTGGAAACGATGTCCCTACCTTGCAACAAGTGAAAACTTGGTTAGGGAATTGTTTTTCTATGAAAGACCTAGGTGAAGCAGCCTATATATTAGGAATTAGGATCTATAGAGATAGATCACAAAAACTGCTTGGCCTAAGTCAGAGTACATACATAGATAAAGTGTTGAGACGCTTTAATATGCATGATTCCAAGAAAGGATTCATACCTATGCAACATGGTCTGTGTTTATCAAAAACACAATCCCCTTCAACTAAGGAAGAAAGGGATCGCATGAATAAGATTCCATATGCATCTGCAATAGGATCTATCATGTATGCCATGTTATGTACTCGACCAGATGTCTCGTATGCATTAAGTGCAACGAGTAGGTACCAATCTGATCCCGGTGATGCTCACTGGGTAGCTGTCAAGAATATCCTTAAGTACTTGAGAAGGACTAAGGATTCATTCTTGATATATGGAGGTCAGGAAGAGCTTGATGTAATTGGTTACACTGATGCTAGCTTCCAGACAGATAAGGATGATTTTAGATCACAATCTGGTTATGTGTTCTGTCTCAATGGTGGCGCTGTGAGCTGGAAAAGTTCAAAGCAGGAAACAGTTGCTGATTCTACAACTGAGGCCGAGTATATTGCTGCCTCAAATGCAGCAAAGGAAGCTGTTTGGATCAAGAAGTTCATTAGTGAACTTGGCATAGTCCCTAGCATTGTGGATCCCATTGGTTTATATTGTGATAACAATGGTGCTATCGCACAAGCTAAGGAGCCTAGATCTCACCAACGATCCAAACACATACTTAGGCGTTATCACCTCATTCGAGAGATAATCGATCGGGGAGATGTGAAGATATGCAGAGTACCTACACTTGACAATATCGCTGACCCATTAACAAAGCCTCTTGCGCAACAGAAGCATGATGGTCATACTAGATCTATGGGTATTAAGGGTATGCCTAATTGGCTCTAGTGCTAGTGGGAGATTGTTGGTGTAAGCCCTAGAGGCCAATACTTTTTGGTACTTGTATCGGATTATTCGTTTAATAATAAAAGGCATTTCTTTATTATGTTTGTCTTTCAGAATAATAAAGTCCCTAGAATAGTTAGTCTGTTTAATGAAATGTTAAGTGTGACTTAATCATGAGATCCCATTAAACATAAAGACATTATTCTTAAAATATCCGTAGTCAAGCTTTATTGCAAAGTGGGATAACATTAAAGCATTGAGACTATTATGAAGATAGACTGATGATCACATCTCATGGATCATGGATAAAGGGTTATCAAGTCTTGACATAGGTATAAATATTAGGAGTAATATTTATACCGGATTGACCCGCTATGAGAATACTACATAGTATGTTATGCAAAGTGTCATAAGTTATTCTCATGGTGATAATGGTGTATTACCACCCTTCGACCTGA
Organism: Lathyrus aphaca; assembly: GCA_963966055.1. Classification (NCBI taxonomy): domain Eukaryota; kingdom Viridiplantae; phylum Streptophyta; class Magnoliopsida; order Fabales; family Fabaceae; genus Lathyrus; species Lathyrus aphaca. The sequence goes on from OZ014519.1 coordinate 634,338,938, forward strand.
AACCACTATGGACCCTAGATGTAGAGTCGGGTGCTTTATTGCTGATCAAACATTATCCGTAACTGGATGATCATAAAGACAGTTGATGGGCACTCCACGAAGCATGCTGAGGGACATGAGTGTCCTAGATGGAATTTGCCAATCCTGCATAACAGGAGAAATGTCTAAGGGCCCAATATTGAACTGGACAAGGATGACACAGTGTATGCCTTGTGTTCAATATAGACATAGGGGCAAAAGGGTAATTGTACAAACATATATTATCACGAAAAAGGTTTTGTCAGATCACATGACATTTTCGTGACTTGGGTAGCAGTGATGTGTTGCTAGATACCGCTCACTGTTTATTATGTTAAATATATAATTTAATATAATTACCAACGTTACGAAATCCTACAGGGTCACACACATAAGGACAATTTGATGAGAGATAGAGAAATCAAAGGAACACCGTAAGGTACGGTGCACTTAAGTGAAAAATAGAAATTCGGATAATATAATAATAATTATTGTTATTTTATAATGGTTATAAAATAATAATAAAATAAATATATTTATTATAATAATAGTTATTATAATAATATATAATATTATTATGGATCATGTGAATTGGGCTTTTAGCCCGCAGCCCACAAGAGAGTCTATAAAAGGAACCCTTGTGATGAAGCTTTTACTTGATGCAATTTCGTTTTTGATTCTCACTCAAATAATTCCGTTCGTAAGCAGCTAGCACTGTGACCGGAAGCTGTTCGTGTGGACTGAGTAGAGGCGTTGCACTTCATCAACGCTTGTGATCGCTGCATCAAAGATCTGAATCGTCACAAAGAGGTAACGATTCTATCACTGACCATGCTCATTCGTAAGGATCACTAAAGGAAAATTTTTGTTTTCCGCTGCGTTTAGATCGCAATTTTCCTTCACAAAGAATGTGAGAAGTTGGGTTAAACCTGCGGTGGGTGTGAAACAAGTAGAGTCGGAAGATGGAAAATTGGATAAGGTCAATGGCGTTGTAGAAAAAATAATGGATGCATGGAATCATATTATAAATTCTTCAACAAAAGAATTATATGTCGATTCAGTCATGAAATTTTGAAAAGTGTGCGAAAAGTACCTGGTTTTGTTGAAATACATTGAAAGCACTATTTTTGATCAAGTGAAGGAAAAGATAGTATGTGCATGGACGGATAATGTCTGAAACCTTGGAAATACAACAACCAATAGAATTGAGTCGGCACATGCTACTTTAAAGAAATGGTTGGGTAATAGAAAGGGCAATTTATGTCGAGACTGGGACTCCGTAGATCTCATGATTAAAAACCAATATAACGAGATACAAACCATATTTGGTCAGAGTATTACGGTTTTGGAACATCGGTATAAAGATAACTTTCTTTACTCTCAATTGATCGACAACATGTCTCGGGCGGGGTTGAGCTATATTTTTCACAAGACCAACCGAGTCGAAATGGTTGATTTCAAAATCGCAAAGTGTGGTTGCACTATTGTGAAAACCTACAGTCTTCTGTGTGCTTGTGATATTTCTACAAAGTTGAAACTAGGTGAGCCAATACAAATTGACAAAGTTTTCCCTCATTGGATGAGACTTAGTTTTGATGATGATTGTTGCATGGAATTAGATAAAGTCGATCCTTCATATTGTGAGCATGTTGACAAACTCTTTCCAGACTCAGCGACTCTTAAATCTCTAAAAAGTTCCATGAAAGGAGCTCACATTAGAAAACCGGCTACAACACCGATTCCATAGGTTCCGACACCGATTCCACCTATAATTTCTTTCATTGACAAGAGGTTGGTTTTTATTCACAAGCATATCGATGATATCGTTGATGTTATAGGGGATGGTAATTGCGGTTACCGAGCCATTTTGGCTATACTTGGTAGAGGAGAGGAAGGTCATGAGCTTGTCCATCATCATCTTATCCTAGAGTTGGAGATGCATAAAGAAGCATACTTGCATTTGTATGAAAATAAAGAAAAATACAACAAGGTTTATGAGTCACTTGTTTTGTGGTTGAGTGGTTCGGCCCGGGTGGAAAAATGGACGAGCTTCCTCGAGACGGGTCATCTTATCGCATGTGCGTATGATATGGTGGGTATTGACTTGGTGTGGTACGTTTTTTCGGAAACCTTTTTTCCACTCTGCACTGCACCACCGTCCAATCCAAATGATTTCATGATGTGTATTGGATGGCTTGCGAAATCAAGGCATTTTGTACAAGTTATCTTGAAACCCGGATGCCCCATACCACCTAAATCACTGAATGGGTGACGCATGCAACCACAATTGCCAAGTCATGGCCAGATAGATTTGTTGAAAGGATGGTTGAATTCGATAGATTGAACAAAAATGAAAAGTCATCAAATGCATAAAAGTCCAAAATGTAATTATTTGAAGTGAAATTATTGATATTTCATTCATATGCCTTTTTAATGCACTAATGACTTTTTTTCCATTGAAAGCATTGCATTGGATGCATAACATGGTCAATTTTGTTTGAAAAATGTATCAGCAAAATATTATAATTTGTAGATATGGGAAAGTTCCGAATGTGCGCATCCGGAAGCAATATTTATAGGATTTTTCGTATCTATATCTCCAGAAAGAAGATAGGAAAAATTACTTTACCCAAGGTTTTCTATAAATTAGGGGTTTCATTTGATATCTTTCAAACAAACCCAAAATGTCTCAATTGTATGAAATCAAGATTCGTTGGTGTATCACAAGTGTCTCCTACACAGGCGACAAAACACCCGGTAACACGTTTAAGCTAATGGTGCACCAATCCATCAACGAGATCATTGACGAGATCGACCATCTCCTACTTTACCGAGACAAGCGGAAGGTTGCGAAGCTTGATTATTGTTCATATTTGGTTGACAACAAAGGGAATGTCGCTTATAGCATTGTTGAGCTCAAGAATCAAGAGGATGTTAGAACGATGTGGAAAACATTTTCGGTTACGAAGAACGATTCCCGCTCGAGTTCGAGGCGACCATCAAAAGAATGGTCGATGACATTTTAGAGATGAGCAAGCGTACACCGCACTATTGATCTTTGTAATATTTAAATTTATGTCGATGTAATACCTAATTGAATGTAATCCCAATTTTATGTTATGAATGTGAGAAACAATATTGGATTTTTGGTATTCTGCATCTGGTTTTCTTCCGTATTTGCAAATAAAAATTTATATCGGATATGCACATCGGGAATAAAAAATTATAAGAAAATGTTCGTCCTGATTTGCACATCCGGAACAGAGGGATATTTTTGTAAGCACACAAGGTGCCTAAGAAACTTAAGGGGTGTGTTAGGAAATTCCCTAAAAAAACTAAAATTGGATGCAGTGAACATAATTCGACAAAAAATGTGTTTATATTTGAATAAAAAATTAACTATCCAAAATAAAATTATATTTTAGTATTATTTCAAAATATGCAAAAGGAAAATATAATGATTAAGTAAATAAAATATTGATGAACTAATATAGTATCTACAAACCACCAAATTTTAGAGATATGTAAAAGTGTAAAGGATGCAAGGGGAATAGGTTGGGTTAACTGGGAAACAATATGTAAGATTAATGTTGAGGCTGGATTAGGAGTAAAAGAAGTTGGTAGATTTAATGTGGCTTTGTTGTGTAAATAGATTTGGAGGATCATCAATGACAAAGAAGTTATATGGAGTAGTATCATTCAACATAGATATGGAGATATAATCAGGATTTTATGGTTGGAAGAAGAAAAGTTTGATATGAAAAAACAATCACTATGGTGGCAGGACCTAATTAAGATTGGCAAGAACATTAAGGGCAATGTTGTTAGTGAGGCAGGCTTCAGAAATGTTGCAAAGTTCAGACGGGGAAATGGTGTCACTATACCTTTTTGGAAGGGTAGATGGATAGGAGATACAACTCATGAGGATGATTTTCCTGGACTATTTAGAAATGTTTAAAATAAGAATGGAATGGTTTGTGATTATGGTGAATGGATTAATGAGGCTTGGTTTTGGAAGATGGAAGTGTCAGGGAATAGACTGAATCCATTTGAAACTGAAGAAATTCACCAACTCAAACAAATTTTGGCTGATGTCTCTCCAATTCAACATAAGGCATGCATTATAAGGTGGCCTACTGCTCAAAATCACGATGTTTCTTTCAAAAATTGCTACTGTTACATCCAGAGTGTGATCAAACATATTGAAGGAAATGATTTTATGCAGTATATTTGGAGAAAAAAATAGAAAATGAAGGTTCCATCCAAAGTGAGTATTTTCTATTGGAGGCTACTGAAAAATAGGCTCCCAAGTAGACACCAACTTTTCAAAAAGGGAATTTTACAAGACCAAAGTGATACATGTTGTGTCTTTTTCTGCAATGATGAAGAAACCACCGAACACTTGATGATTCACTATCCTCTAGAAAAGTAGACTTGGAGTTATATTTGGTATTGAATAGGTGTACATGGGCCTACAACAGATAGATGCATTGAGAACTATACAAAAGCGGTATAATTATTCAAAGGCAATGTGAGGGGAAATTGTGAAGGTTTCATTTGGATGATCTCTTGTTGGTGCATATGGAAAAAAACAAAATGTTGTGATTCTCAAAGAAGAAATCAGACACTCAAGGGACATAGAGTTCAACATAAAGTTTTCTCTTGGTTTTGGCTTTCTCTTCTTAAAAAATCATATTGTTGTAGTTTTTTAGAGTGGTGTAAAGCCCCATTGGATTTCATATTGTAATTCTATGAAGGGTCTTATTTGGTTCTGAGTAGTTTGGTTTTAATTGTAATGGTGGATTATCTCTTTTAATTTTGAGGAGTTTTAGTACCTCTGATACTCACATTGATATACTTTTGCTTATCAAATAAAAAATTTAGAGAAAGAATATCTAATGTCTCTCTAATTTTTTCTTCAACAAACATATTACCAAAAACAAAATTTTTAACAAAGAAAATGAATCAACTAAAAGATATGAAGTATAATATAGAGACCAAATGGGTGAAGGTGACCAGAGGTTAAAGGGTGGAAGCCAACAAACCAAATGGGACATGAAAGAAGGAGAGCAAGAGGAAAATAGAAAACTGGAAAATGGGGGGAAAACAACTTCTTTCTTCGTAACAGAATTTCCAAAAAAATATGGAACAAGGGAGTTTTATGCAATATTCAAATAGTTTTGATATGTGGAGGAAGTGGTGATACCACCAAGGAGGAATAAAAGAGGCAAAATGTATGGATTTGTGATATTCAACTATTCTAAAGATGAAAGAGTCTTTGCTACAATACTTGATAACATCGTCATTGACAATAAGAAAATTCATGCCAATTTTTCAAGATTTCGAAGGAGGAATAGTCGGAGGCAATGAGATTAAGGGTGAGAATGTCGATAACAAAAACAACAATCAAATGAGAAATGAAAATGTTCATGATCACACGTTTGGAATCATTAAGGCAAAGGGAACAAAAGGTGCACGAAGGGGGTAATTAAACATATGCTTAAAAGGTGTGGAATAAACAAAGATATGATGCATGTAATCCAAGTAAGAAAATGGGAAAGAAGATAAAAGAAATATTCGATTATTTGCAGTTTGATATAGAGGAGGAGGATATATCAAGGTTTATAAAATAATGTTTAGGTTGTGTGGAAAATCCTGGTATGACTTACAACATGCATGAAGCATTCAACATGACAGAGTACTTTTCAATCAAAATCAACCCTTTAGGTGCAAATAAATTTTAAATAGAAGAATTAGTTGAAGGAAATTTGAAGTTGTTATTTGAAGATACGAGAGATTGGTTAACCCAATGGTTCTCTAAGATAAGGAAGTGGAGGCCGATGGATGTGGATAACGAGTGGGTGAGTTGGATTAGGTTTTATGGGATGCCTTGCCATGGATGGACTCCAAAGTTCTTTTAGTTCATAACTTCTCCATTAGGAGTGTATGTGTGTTCATATGAAGAAATAATTAGTCGATCGAAGATGGATGTACCAAGCATTATGGTTAGAGCCGAGTACACTCTAGTCCTAAGAGAAACATGTAATGTTGGAATGAATAATGAAACCTTTAGTGTTAATATTATTGAATATTAACAAGGCCCGTTAATAATTGTGATGCCAAAAATATTAGAATTTGGAAGGGAGTAAAAGGAACAGTAGGTTAGTTTGGAGTACAGTCCAGGAGAGAAAGAAGTTGATAGTTCGAAGGAAATTTTAGGCTGGGAAGAAGATGAAGTACATGGATTAGGTGAGGAAGAGGATGACTTTAAGGAGACGACAAAAAAATAAAAATGGTAAATAACATGCAGGATCGAGATCTACAGGAGAGACATAATGACGGTGACTTGGGAAATTTGGAAATAGGCAAAAAGTCTATTGTTATCTTTAGTGAAGGACATGTAGATGAGAAAAGCTAGGAAAAAAAATGAAAGATGAGCACATGGCTTAAATAAGATGAAACCAGGAAGGTGAATTATTATCTACCCACCTCCAAAAAGTTTGTTAGAGTTACCCATAGAGTAAATTACATTGGAAATCTACAAAATTTAAAATATTAAATAAATAATTAAATATAATAAAATGATATAATATTAGTTGATTGGTTGAAGATGCACTATCCAATTTTGTGTGGTGGATAGAGAAGTTGTCCTCAACAAGGAAAGGGTAATACAAGTAAGTCAATAGATTCTAGTTACTTTAACGCGACAAGGGAGGTTAATGTAACTAGATGACTAGATTAATTATTATGGGTAAGTCAAAGGCCCAAAATGAGTTATTGTGCCCACAAGTTGAAAACTTAATCCGGTGAAGAAAAGTAGTAAAAAAATTAAAGTATTTCTTAATGCACCCTATATACTACTTAAGCATTGTTCTGGACTGGGTCTGTAAGTCTGTGTCAGGCAGAGGCCCAATCCGTCGGGCATGGCCCAATATCCAAGAATGGTGAGATAGTGTCTCCCCTACGTACACCACGTCACCCAACTGCCCACCATTATCTCCTAAAATGTAGGGGCAGTTGGACCAAGGGAAAGACCACACACTAGGTCTTACTTGCTCCCACGCATTCCTTGGCAGTTCTTCCTTGGGCATAGTTGATCCAGCCCATGGAAGAACCTTGGCCCAACACTGAGGGCATAATATAAATACCCTCTCCTATCAGAGGGCCAGGTATCTTAAATCTTTATCTTTTCAACCTTTCTGTACTTGCATTATCACTTTGGCATTGGAATGCCTTTTAGGTACACCCCTCAGTCTCTCATTAAAGCTGCTCATCACTGGAAGGTTCCTTCTGATCAGGTCAGATCAGTGGTGTCGTTTATGGGATATGTGGAGTTACTCGTTCTGTTTAGAGATAATGAGACGGTCAGAGAAGTTAAAGTCCAATTCCGGGTGATTGAGTCTCCCTTGTTGTACAATTGCATCCTCGAGCGACCTACTCTGTCCGAGTTGATGGCGGTGCCCTCCACTGTCTACTTAAAAATGAAGTACTACACCAAGCTGGGTCGCTTGGTTATGGTTCACGGGGACATAGAGGCGGCCCTTAGATGCTACGATGTGGAAGTCAAAGGAAAAACCATAATCAACACCTCGAAAGGCAACAAAAAACCTAGATCTGAGGAGTCACCACCTTCCCCATAAGTCAACTCCATCGACCTCGACAATTGCCTCGGCAAGGACGACACCGAAGCACAAGTCCCCGTCAACGGGTAGGCTCCAACTCACCCAGAATACCCAATCCCTGACGAAGAATTCGAACTCATCCCTTTGGGGGACAACCCCGATAGGATTGTGAAGATATGTATTGGCCTACCATCGGTGACAAAAGAGCACCTTGCAACCTGTCTCAAGGAGAACGCAGACTTGTTCGCATGAAGCACTGTTGAGATGCCCGACCTTGATCCCGAGGTCGCCTACCACCAATTAGCCATAGATCCAGCCATCAGGCCCATAGTACAGTGTAGGCGCAAGCAGTCTCTCGAGAAAGGCGGAGGCTGCTGAGCAGGCTGTAAAAGACCTTTTAGAGGAAAATTTTGTTTCTTAAGCCCAATACACAATTTGGCTCTCTAATGTAGTCCTTATAAAGAATAATAATGGAAAATGGCGAATGTGTGTTGATTATACTGATCTCAATAGGGCATGTCCCAAATATGCTTTTCCCTTACCTAATATAGATAAATTGGTCGAAAACTCTGCAGGTTTTAAACTCTTATCCTTCATGGAAACGTACAGCGAATATAACCAAATTCCTATGTCGAACACAAACAAGAGGCACATGGCTTTCATGACCCCCGACTAGCAATTACTACTACAACGTCATGCCTTTCAGACTGAAGAACATCGGGGTTACGTACCAGCGCATGATGAACAAGGTCTTCCGGGGAGAGATCAGGGATATGCTCGAGGTCTACATGGACGACATGATCGTAAAGTCGCACGAGGAGTTCGACCATTCCTAACATCTCCGAAAAGTCTTCTAGCAAGTAAGGAGGTGCAAAATGTGGTTCAACCCAGAAAAGTGTACCTTTGGCATACAGGAAGGGAAATGCCTAGGCTTCTACCTCACTGAACGAGGGATCGAAGCCAACCCCGATAAATGTCGAGCATTTTTGGAATTCCCAACCCCCAATTCAAAGAAATCTATTCAATCGCTCAATAGCATGCTCGCCTCCCTGTCTCGTTTCTTCGCTAAGTCCTCAAAACACACACTTCCTTTCTTCAAGCTACTACGAAAAGAAGCCACCTTCGAGTGGACCGAGGAGTCCGATCAAGAATTGCTCCACCTCAAGAGGGCGCTCTCCGAACCACCAATGCTATCACGACCTCAGGAAAAGGAAACATTATATCTGTACCTATCCGTGGCCACCAAGGCGGTCAGTGCAACCCTCATCCGTGAAACGACCAACGGGCAGAAACCTATCTATTTTACGAGCAAAGCCCTTCAGGGCCCCGAGCTCAGGTGTCAATAGATCGAGAAGGTCACCCTGGCCCTGATAAACGCAATAAGGAGACTACGACATTACTTTCTCGCCCATACAATCAAAGTCCGAACAAATCAGCCCATAAAACAATTACTCGGACGACCAAATAGGGCCGACAAGATGTTGAAATGGTCATTGGAATTGTCATAATTTGACATCCAATATGAAATCAGGAAGGAACTAAAGGAACAAGTCCTGGCCGACTTCATTGTCGAGATGACATATAACCCGAACCTGGCTAGTGGCGCCCACAAATGGACGATCTTCGTCAACGACGCCTCCAACTCGAAGGGAAGTGGCGCAGGTATCATCCTTGAAAATGAGGACGAAATCCTGATTGAGGTATCACTAGAGTTGGCCTTCCCGACTTCGAACAACCAGGCTAAATACAAAGCATTCCTGGAAGGCTTAAAACTAGCCGAAGACCTAGGAGCAAAGGAAGTGAAAATCTCTACCAACTCTCAGCTCATAGCGTCCCAAGTACGGGGAAACGATCAGGCCAATAACGACAACCTCATCGAATACTTAGCCCTTGTCAAAGACAAACTAGAGAAGTTCGAGTCTTGGGAGGTCTAACATGTCCCACGCGAACATAATAACCGAGCAGACATTTTGTTGAAACTGGAGAGCACACAGAAGAAGGGAAGAAACAAATTCATGATATAAGAGATCCTTCCACGACCAAGCATCGAGAAATCTGCCCCTCCACTTGAGGTGAACGCCATCGGCGACGCTCATTGTTGGATAACCCCCGTCCATAACTACCTCACGAAGGACGAAATCCCTGCTAATCCAAAACAGGAATCTGCAACCAAGAGAAGGGCGTGATCCTACGTCCTCCTCGAAGGTAAACTCTATCGAAGGGGTTTCTCCATCCCACTACTCAAATTCATCAAGGAAGATAAGGTCCCCGACATTTTGGGAGAAATTCACAAAGGGGTTAACGCCCAACATCTCGGCGGAAAATCATTGGCACGTAAAACACTCCGAGAAGGTTACTACTGGCCGACGATGTAACACAATGCAAAAGAGCACGTCAAGAGATGCGACAGGTGCCAAAGACATGCAGACATGCACCTAGCTCCCCTTAATGAGTTAAAGACGCTTTCCTCCTCGTAGCCTTTCACTTGGTGGGGAATGGACATCCTCAGGCCATTCGTGATCGGCTCCTACCAAAACAAATATCTTATCGTCGGCATCTACTAATTCACAAAGTGGATCGATGCCGATGCCCTATTTAAAATCACGACAAAAAATATACTATGTTTCTTCAAAAGAAATATCCTCGCCCGTTTCGGCATACCCCAAGTCCTTGTCACCGACAACGGAACACAATTCACGGACAGAAGGTTCCAAGATTTCGTTGCCAACCTGGACACAAAGAAACATTTCACGTCAGTTGAACACCCCCAGACTAACGGCCAAACAGAGGCATCCAACATGGTAATATTACGGGGACTAAAGCGCAAGTTGGGTGAAGCAAAGAAAGCTTGGGTCGAGGAGTTACATAGCGTACTATGGGCCTACCGCATGACCCCACATTCAACAACCAGGGAGACTCCATTCCGCCTAACCTATAGGATGAAGGCAGTCATCCCGGTAGAAATCCGAGAGCCCTTGAGGAGAACGGAAGCTCCCCTTGACGAGGAGATGAACAACGAAGCCTTGCGAGTGGAGCTCGACCTTATCAAGGAGATCCAATCTGATGCAGCCCTCCGGGAAGCATCACTAAAACAAAATGTGGATCTACTCCACAACGTGAAGGTTATTAAAAGGGAATTCCAGGTTGGTAGCCTTGTCCTCTGGTTAAATCAGAAAAACCCGCAAGAAGGAAAGTTGGCCGCAAACTGGGAAGGCCCGTATCGAGTCCGAGACAAGACGTACAACGGGGCATACTACCTCGAAAACCTACAAGGTGAAGAACTTGCTCGACCCTGGAACGCTGAAAAACTTAAGCAATATTACAGCTAGACAACAACACGACCATGAGAGTATGGGAGGTACAACCATGTTTCTCCATTTCTAATCAAAGGGACGGCCTACACTCTTGGGGAACAGGAACGACCTTCCTCGACAAAGGATAGTTCAAACAAACTTCTATGTTGCAGTACCATGCTGGCAAGGCGCCCAACTCGCGATGGGAAGGCACATTTATACGCGGACGTAAAACCCGCCACCTCATCGGTTCCCTAAACTGACGAGTGTAACACCCCGATAATAAATATAATAATTATTTAAATTAAGTTAATAATATATTTATTGATTTAATTAAATAATTGAATTATTATTATTATTATTATTATTTTGGAATAATAATTATTGGGATAATTATTTATTGGAATAATATATAAGTTGGAAATGAGAAAAATCCCATTTTTTTTGGTAAAAAGGTTATTTCACGTGAAAAAGGGAAAAGAGGCAGAAAGGGCAAAAAAAAAAAAAAAGCCAGAGAACGAAGGTTGAAGGAAGGAAAAGCTTAGAGCTCGGAGGCTACCGGATTAACTCAGGTAAGGGGGGTTTATCATCGGTTAAAGGGTATTATATGATAATATGTACTGGGTAGTGATAACCATTGGTTGTACCTCTAATTTGATTGATGCATGATGAGTTTGTGAAATATTGGATGAATGAAATTGAATGATAATTGAACAGAATTCGTAGGAATTAGAAGGGATAATGTTAGGATTGGTGAAGATGAATAGGATATGATTCGTGTAGATGATATGGACGATTATTTTGTGTAATTTGGACTGTGGAAGGTTGGATCGGATGGGTTTCGTAACAGAGAAAACCACAGCAGATCTGAGAATTCTGGTTTCTGGTCATACGCGTATGGCACTAGGCAATACGCGTATGAGCTGGCTGGTACGCGTATGGAGGAAGCCTTACGCGTATGGGTGGAAAAGATGGTATTTTGAACGTAAATTGGTCTCTGTTGGTACGCGTATGGAGTAGGTAATACGCGTATGAGTTGAGCGAGGCAATGCGCAATACGCGTATGAGAGTGGGCGTTACGCGTATGGACTTGGTCATGTTTGGGCAATACGCGTATGGACATGGGCAATACGCGTATGGGCAGAATTGTGATTTTTCTGTGCTACTGTTGTGCAGTTTTGGTTGTTTAGGCTGAATAATGCGACTTAGCTGAGATATGATGTGATAGGGATCATTTCCCATTGTTTTGAGTGGCAAAAGTATTAGTAGAGTGTGCTAATACTGTGTTTGATTATGTGGCATGATAGGATATGCTTTTGTAATTAATTATGTTGATAATGTGTGATAGTATACATGATGATGTGAATGTATACATTTGTGAATAGACTGTATTATGGCTTAGAGTGTGAGCATGTGTCTATTCTTGATTTTGTTGATGTTGCATGCTAGGTGAGTAGCTTGCATAGCATGGCCCAATTGGGGTGGTAGCTAATTCCCATGGTGAGGAATTAGTGAGTGAGTCACTATGTCTCAAATGAGTGGGACTAGTGAGCTTGGTAGCCGTACCTGGATTTGGACGGTGAGGTTGAACTAGATGTTCACAACATAGTCGGTACCGCATGCATAGAGTCTCATTGCATAATGAATGTATGGCATATAATATGAATGGATGTATTCCAGTATTATATGTGTGTTGTGTGTTGCGTTGTTGATGTTGAATATGGTTGAGAATCTACTGTTGAGTATGATGTTTTGAACGTATATTGATGTTGCTGAAGGCGTAGCCTGATTTGGGTGAATTAATGTGTTAATTACTTGACATTACATGTTGTTTTATAATGCTTATTATATTGATTGAGGAACTCACCCTTACACCTATTTTTCAGGTAACGAGAAATGAGTTGAGTAGAAGCTAATGCTTGGAGTCTAGGGTAGTTTCTTATGGGTCATGCTCTGATAGATGTAACATCGGGAGGGGATGTTTTAATTAATTTGAGATTGATTGTTGAATGATTTACATGTAGTGTGTTACATGTTTTACATTGATGTTGAATTTTATTCCGCTGCGAATTATGCAAAAGAACCTTATTTTGATTAAATAAATGAGCATGACAGGATGTTTTGATAATTGTTGTGAAATGAAAGTGTGTGACACCCTTCGGGGCATAATTACTCTGATGAATATATTGTTATTTTAATTATAATAATTTGGGGTATTTAGAAGGGTGTTACATTAGTGGTATCAGAGCATAGTCGGTCGTGTCGAGTCGTAATTTTTCTGTTTCCCCTGTACGGTATAGGTGTTGTGTAACCCTATCAGTACTTATTGTTTTAGTTGTTGGGTTTCAGAATAGAGATGGCTGGAAGAGGTAGAGATGATGCTGCGATTGCTGAGGCTCTGGGTATGCTAGCTGGAGTACTTGGAGGAAATCCGAATGTTATGGGAATGGGAGCTGCTCGTCAGTTGAGTGAGTTCCAGAAGAACAATCCTCCAATGTTCAAAGGAGCATACGATCCAGATGGTGCTCAGAAGTGGTTGAAGGAGATAGAGAGGATCTTCAGAGTAACTGAGTGTGCTGATAACCAGAAGGTCAGGTTCGGTACACATATGCTGTCAGAAGAAGCTGATGATTGGTGGGTTGCTACCCGCACTGAGTTGGAAACTGCTGGAAATGCTGAGATTACTTGGGCTGTGTTCAGAGAGAGATTTCTGAGGAAGTATTTTCCCGAGGATGTCAGAGGAAAGAAGGAGATAGAGTTCTTGGAATTGAAGCAGGGTAACAGGTCTGTTACGGAGTATGCTGCTAAGTTCACAGAACTGTCGAAGTATTATACTCCCTATGCTGAGGCTGCGGGGGAATTTTCAAAGTGTGTGAAGTTTGAGAACGGGTTGCGTCCCGAGATCAAGCAGGCTATTGGATATCAAAGGATTAGAGTGTTTTCTGATTTGGTTGACTGTTGCAGGATTTTCGAACAGGATTCCAAGGCCAGAGCTGAGAGCTATCAGCAGAAGGTTGATAGAAAAGGTAAGAATCAGATTGATCGTGGAAAACCGTATGCAGCTGGCAAAGGTTTTCAGAGGCAGAGTGGGATGAAGAGGCCTAATGGGGGAGACTCTAGTGCTCCTGTTAAGTGTTACAGATGTGGTCAGGCTGGACATCGTATCCATGAGTGTACCAGTAATGAGAAGAAGTGTTTCAAATGTGGGAAAGGTGGTCATTTGGCTGCAGATTGCCGGTTGAAGACTGTGACTTGCTTCAACTGTGGAGAAGTGGGTCATATCAGCCCACAGTGTCCTAAGCCGAAGAAAGAGAATCAGTCAGGAGGCAAGGTTTTTGCTCTATCGGGTTCTGAGATTTCTGCAGATGATCGTTTGATCCGAGGTACGTGTTATATTAATGGCTTTCCTCTTGTAGCTATTATCGACACAGGTGCGACTCATTCTTTTATATCCTTGGATTGTGCTGTGAAACTTAAGTTAGAGATATCTGAGATGCGTGGTAGTATGGTGATTGATACTCCTGCGAAGGGTTCAGTGACTACTACTTCGGTTTGTTTGAAGTGTCCTTTGAGTATTTTTGGTAGAGACTTTGGGATAGACCTTGTGTGTCTTCCATTAGTGCAGATTGATGTTATTCTGGGTATGAACTGGTTGGTGTTTAACCGAGTCTATATCAATTGTTTTGATAAGACTGTGATATTTCCTGAGATTGGGGAAGGAAAGAGTTTGTTTCTATCAGCAAGACAAGTAAGTGAGGAAGTGGCAGATGGGGCAGAGTTATTTATGCTGTTAGCGACCTTGGAGGCTAAAAATAAACTGGTGATTGGCGATCTAGCTGTAGTGTGTGATTTTCCTGATGTGTTTCCGGAAGAGGTGAATGAATTGCCGCCAGAGCGTGAAGTTGAGTTCTCTATTGACTTGGTACCTGGTACTAGACCGATATCGATGACTCCTTATCGTATGTCTGCTGTTGAGCTAACTGAATTGAAGAGTCAGCTGGAAGATCTGTTAGATAAGAAATTTATTCGTCCGAGTGTGTCACCGTGGGGTGCACCAGTGTTGTTGGTTAAGAAAAAAGAAGGTACTATGAGGTTGTGTGTAGATTACAGGCAACTGAATAAAGTGACGATCAAGAATCGGTATCCTTTGCCGAGGATTGATGATTTAATGGATCAGTTGGTTGGTGCGAGAGTGTTCAGCAAAATAGATTTGAGATCGGGATATCATCAGATACGTGTGAAAACTGAGGATATTCAGAAGACTGCCTTCAGAACAAGGTATGGACATTATGAGTATTCTGTAATGCCTTTTGGCGTGACTAATGCACCTGGAGTATTTATGGAGTATATGAATAGGATTTTCCATCCGTACCTAGATCAGTTTGTTGTGGTGTTTATTGATGACATTTTGGTGTATTCGAAATCTGAAGAAGAGCATGCTGAACATTTGAGAGTGGTTTTAGGAGTTCTGCGAGAAAAGAAGTTATTTGCTAAACTGTCTAAGTGTGAATTTTGGTTAGAAGAAGTTAGTTTTCTTGGTCATGTGATTTCCAGAGGTGGTGTTGCTGTTGATCCTTCTAAGATAGAAGCGGTGTCCAAGTGGGAAACTCCTAAGTCTGTTACTGAGATTCGAAGTTTCCTTGGTTTGGCTGGGTATTATAGGAAGTTCATTGAGGGATTTTCTAAGTTGGCGTTACCGTTGACAATGTTGACTAGAAAGGGGCAAGCGTTTGTTTGGGACTCAAAATGTGAAGAAGGTTTCCAAGAGTTAAAGAGAAGGTTAACTACTGCTCCTATCCTGATATTACCGAGTTCGTCGGAACTATTTGAGGTTTATTGTGATGCTTCATTGTTGGGTTTAGGTGGTGTGTTGATGCAGAATAAGCAGGTTATAGCTTATGCTTCGAGACAGCTAAGGGTTCACGAGAGGAATTATCCGACACATGATTTAGAGCTGGCAGCTGTGGTATTTGTTCTGAAGTTATGGAGGCATTATTTGTACGGTTCAAGATTTGAAGTTTTCAGTGACCATAAGAGTTTAAAGTATTTGTTTGATCAGAAAGAGCTGAATATGAGACAGAGGAGATGGTTAGAATTCCTGAAGGATTATGATTTTGGTTTGAATTACCATCCGGGTAAAGCAAATGTAGTAGCTGATGCATTGAGTCGGAAATCATTACATATGTCTATGTTAATGGTTAAGGAATTGGACTTAATTGAGCAGTTTAGAGACTTGAGTTTGGTGTGTGAGAGTACTCACAATAGTGTTAAACTGGGAATGTTGAAGTTAACGAGTGGTATTCTGGACGAGATCAGAGAGGGTCAGAAATCCGATGCACTTTTGGTCGATAAGTTGACTTTAGTGAATCAAGGTCAAGGTGGTGAATTCAGAGTTGATGAGAATGGTATTTTGAAATTTGGTAGTCGAGTGTGTATTCCGGATGTTACAGAACTTAAGAAGAGTATCCTTGAGGAAGGACATCGTAGTGGCTTGAGTATTCATCCTGGAGCTACGAAGATGTACCATGATTTGAAAGGGTTATTTTGGTGGCCGGGAATGAAAAGAGAAATTGCAAGTTTTGTGTATTCTTGTTTGACTTGTCAGAAGTCGAAGATTGAGCATCAGAAGCCGTCTGGGCTAATGCAACCGTTGGCTATTCCAGAGTGGAAGTGGGACAGTATCAGTATGGATTTTGTTTCTGGTTTGCCGAGAACAAGTAAGAATTTTGAGGCTATTTGGGTGATTGTGGATAGATTGACGAAGTCGGCTCATTTCATTCCGATCAGAATGGATTATCCGTTAGAGAGGCTAGCTGGGTTGTATATTGAGAAGATTGTAAGTTTGCATGGTATTCCGTCTAGTATTGTTTCGGACAGAGATCCTAGATTTACATCGAAGTTTTGGGAAGGTTTGCAGAAGGCTTTGGGAACTAAGCTGAGATTGAGTTCTGCATATCATCCGCAGACTGATGGTCAGACTGAGAGGACGATTCAGTCACTAGAGGATCTTTTGAGGGCTTGTGTTTTGGAGAATGGAGGTGCTTGGGATTGTTATTTACCTTTGATTGAGTTTACCTACAACAATAGTTTTCATTCGAGCATTGGTATGGCACCGTTTGAAGCTTTGTATGGTAGGAGATGTCGGACACCTTTATGTTGGTATGAGTCCGGTGAGAGTGCTGTGGTTGGACCGGAGATTGTTCAACAAACTACGGGAAAGATTAAGATGATTCAGGATAAGATGAGAATTGCTCAGAGTCGTCAAAAGAGTTATCATGACAAGAGGAGGAAGTCACTTGAGTTCCAAGAGGGAGATCATGTGTTTCTTCGTGTTACTCCGATAACTGGTGTTGGCCGAGCCTTGAAGTCGAAGAAGTTGACACCTCGATTTATTGGTCCTTATCAGATTTTGGAGAGGATAGGAGAGGTAGCCTATCGTATCGCTTTACCGCCGTCGCTTGCGAATTTGCATGATGTTTTTCATGTGTCTCAGTTGAGGAGATACATTCATGATCCGTCGCATGTTGTCCAATTAGATGATGTACAGGTGAGAGATAACCTGACTGTTGAAACATCACCTATGAGGATCGAGGATCGAGAGTTGAAGCAGTTGCGAGGTAAAGAGATTGCCTTGGTGAAGGTAGCTTGGGGAGGACCAGCAGGTGGCAATGTGACTTGGGAACTGGAGAGCCAGATGAAGGAGTCTTATCCGGAGTTGTTCGATTGAGGTATGTTTTCGAGGACGAAAACTCTTTTAGTGGGGGAGAGTTGTAACACCCCGATAATAAATATAATAATTATTTAAATTAAGTTAATAATATATTTATTGATTTAATTAAATAATTGAATTATTATTATTATTATTATTATTTTGGAATAATAATTATTGGGATAATTATTTATTGGAATAATATATAAGTTGGAAATGAGAAAAATCCCATTTTTTTTGGTAAAAAGGTTATTTCACGTGAAAAAGGGAAAAGAGGCAGAAAGGGCAAAAAAAAAAAAAAAGCCAGAGAACGAAGGTTGAAGGAAGGAAAAGCTTAGAGCTCGGAGGCTACCGGATTAACTCAGGTAAGGGGGGTTTATCATCGGTTAAAGGGTATTATATGATAATATGTACTGGGTAGTGATAACCATTGGTTGTACCTCTAATTTGATTGATGCATGATGAGTTTGTGAAATATTGGATGAATGAAATTGAATGATAATTGAACAGAATTCGTAGGAATTAGAAGGGATAATGTTAGGATTGGTGAAGATGAATAGGATATGATTCGTGTAGATGATATGGACGATTATTTTGTGTAATTTGGACTGTGGAAGGTTGGATCGGATGGGTTTCGTAACAGAGAAAACCACAGCAGATCTGAGAATTCTGGTTTCTGGTCATACGCGTATGGCACTAGGCAATACGCGTATGAGCTGGCTGGTACGCGTATGGAGGAAGCCTTACGCGTATGGGTGGAAAAGATGGTATTTTGAACGTAAATTGGTCTCTGTTGGTACGCGTATGGAGTAGGTAATACGCGTATGAGTTGAGCGAGGCAATGCGCAATACGCGTATGAGAGTGGGCGTTACGCGTATGGACTTGGTCATGTTTGGGCAATACGCGTATGGACATGGGCAATACGCGTATGGGCAGAATTGTGATTTTTCTGTGCTACTGTTGTGCAGTTTTGGTTGTTTAGGCTGAATAATGCGACTTAGCTGAGATATGATGTGATAGGGATCATTTCCCATTGTTTTGAGTGGCAAAAGTATTAGTAGAGTGTGCTAATACTGTGTTTGATTATGTGGCATGATAGGATATGCTTTTGTAATTAATTATGTTGATAATGTGTGATAGTATACATGATGATGTGAATGTATACATTTGTGAATAGACTGTATTATGGCTTAGAGTGTGAGCATGTGTCTATTCTTGATTTTGTTGATGTTGCATGCTAGGTGAGTAGCTTGCATAGCATGGCCCAATTGGGGTGGTAGCTAATTCCCATGGTGAGGAATTAGTGAGTGAGTCACTATGTCTCAAATGAGTGGGACTAGTGAGCTTGGTAGCCGTACCTGGATTTGGACGGTGAGGTTGAACTAGATGTTCACAACATAGTCGGTACCGCATGCATAGAGTCTCATTGCATAATGAATGTATGGCATATAATATGAATGGATGTATTCCAGTATTATATGTGTGTTGTGTGTTGCGTTGTTGATGTTGAATATGGTTGAGAATCTACTGTTGAGTATGATGTTTTGAACGTATATTGATGTTGCTGAAGGCGTAGCCTGATTTGGGTGAATTAATGTGTTAATTACTTGACATTACATGTTGTTTTATAATGCTTATTATATTGATTGAGGAACTCACCCTTACACCTATTTTTCAGGTAACGAGAAATGAGTTGAGTAGAAGCTAATGCTTGGAGTCTAGGGTAGTTTCTTATGGGTCATGCTCTGATAGATGTAACATCGGGAGGGGATGTTTTAATTAATTTGAGATTGATTGTTGAATGATTTACATGTAGTGTGTTACATGTTTTACATTGATGTTGAATTTTATTCCGCTGCGAATTATGCAAAAGAACCTTATTTTGATTAAATAAATGAGCATGACAGGATGTTTTGATAATTGTTGTGAAATGAAAGTGTGTGACACCCTTCGGGGCATAATTACTCTGATGAATATATTGTTATTTTAATTATAATAATTTGGGGTATTTAGAAGGGTGTTACAACGAGCCCTTATGGTCGAGCAACAAGTCCACATTTCATAGTAAATTCAAAAACAAGAAAATAAAATCAAAATAAAAACATTTCATTGCATAAACCGACCAAAATATGGCCGGTAAAAGAATACAAAAGGAGGGGACTATGCCCAAAATACAAGTGGGACGCAGGCCAGAAAAACAAAAATTGTGGCACATAGGCCAGAAAAACAAAAACTATGGAACATGCCAGACCTATTCGGTAACCTCCTCCTCTTCCTCCTCGTCATCCGGGCCAACAAACAGGCAGACAATCTCCTCGTCAGCCACCTCATAGATAAAGGTCGTCCCTTCAGTCACTAGTCTGGGGTTGACAACCTTGAGCTGGTCAGTGGCATTATCAAAACACATCTGAAGGGTCACCACACAATCCTTCTCAAGTTGCCTGATCCAAGCAATCAGGTCTCCCCAGCTTCGCATGGCCTGATCCTCCTCGCTCTCCTCTTCAGAGCCAATCTTACTAGCTCCTCGACCCTCAAACGGAGAGGCGTATTCTTCGCGACGACTTCATCAAACTCAGCCTCCCAGTCCTTCAACTTCTTGTTCTCATCTACCAGGTTGTCTCGCTTAAGCTTGACCTCGCCCAGCTTGAACATCAACCCTTCCTAGAGTTTGTATTTCTCCATGTAATTGAAGAAGTCGTGGGTGAGAAGGTTCCTCTTGACTCTGGCCACTTGAAACGCCTCCTCCGCGGCTCTTAGCTTCGATAGTGGGCAGGTATTATCGGACAGGATCAGGGTCGTCTCTATGACCCTGATCCCCGTATCTATATCCTAGGACCAGTTAGACTGTTTGGTCGTCACGTCCTAGTCGAGAATGGCCTTGGCCTCGGAAGTCACCACCCCTACAGAACCTTCAGCACTAAAAGGTTCTCACTCGAGGTGGTAGAAAGGTAGGAGGTAGCTTCCTCGATTCTCTGACGGTCAGCCGTTCAGGGAATCAGTCTAGCTCGGCGAGCCCTTAGCACAGGGACGTTTGTGAGGATGAGAGTCACGCATGACGACTGGATTATCAGGCATCGCCACGACATGTGGAGAGTTTAGAGGGGGAGTTGGAGTCCTAGGGCCACCACCCACGTGTTCTATGGCCACCTGAAGGACACGGCCTTTGCCCATTTTCTTTGATTGTTTGGCCGCACCTTTGTTGGCCAACTTCAACATATGTTCTTTGAGGTCGGGTATAGCAGCAGCGAAAAGAAACAACAAGTTAGTAGGATGAATTAAAAACCACAAGGCAAGAAAGGGGCGAGCATAAACCACCTAAAAGTCGGAGAGCCTCCTCGTCCAATTTACATTCAAGCACAACTTTGGTATTGATCAAGCGAACCTCGAAGAGGAGGAGCCCGACATCATCCAGAAGGGGATTATCCAACCGATCCACACACGTTGCAAGGATAAAACCTCGGAATAGGCTACCAACTTTTCCTAGGCCAATGTGTCCTCGGGCCCCAGATTCTCACCATTCACGTAGTAATGGTCGATCGACCATCTAAAATGATTCCGCTGCCATTCAAAAATGTGGTGGCCATGTGCGCCCGACCGCTGCAGATGGAAGATGCAGAAGAAATGGGGCAAGGTGTAGCCGACCTCGAGGTGTTGGCATACTAGTTCGAACGCCCAAACGAACTCTATGGTATTTAGGTGGAATTGCGAAAGAGCCAGATCGATCCTTCTGAAAGCTCCCGCCTAGAAACTGGTGAAAGGGATTCGGACCCCCGCCTCTCGGAATGCAAACTCATACATAGGGAACCTTTTTCCCCAAAAAGCTGAGTAGATCCGTTGCTCGGGGAGAGGAGCGAAGTACTCCCAGTTGTGAGGTTCGTCTGGGCCTAAATCTTCCACAATGGTGTGGGTGGTAGTGTGGTCCTGAAAAAAACGCGAGCCCGTCTCCAACGACTCTTCGGCGACCCAAGAGAGATACTCACCCCCAGAGGTGGTCGGCGCACTCCTTTTTGCAGGATGTTCTTGTTCATCCACATATTCCTCATCCACCTTTATGTCAATGTCCTCTACGGGGACATCATTTCTTTGATCCATATTATCTGAAAAGAAGAGGGTTAAAACAAGAGAGGGAGATGCCCGACACATTCATCTTAACCCGACAGATGCTCGAAACATTCATCTAAAGACGCTCGGGATAGTCAAGAGAAACCCTAACGGTTCTCGGGATAATCAAGAGATGTCCGAGAAATTCAAGGGAACTACCTAAGGTTGCCTGACACATTCATGACAAAACGCATGGTGTTCCCGGGAGATTCATGGGTATTCTCTTTAAAACAGCCTAAGAAAAGGCCTCCTCGTCTACTCCGGCGAATAAACCACCATACTAACTAGAAAATTAAGCCTAATTTACCAAAAAAGAATAGAAAACAGTACCTGACGTGATTCCGGTGATGTAACGGTACGACGGCGACGACGGTGATAGTTCCTGTGAGAGGAGAATGGACGTCCGGTGAACTTGAGAGGAGAAATGAAAGCATAAAAAGGGGAAGTGGTCCCCTCAAGCTCCTTTTATAGATGATATGTGGGAGGCCGCGCCTAGGCAATCATTGTCGAGGCTTCCTATATTCCCTAGGGCAGCAGGCATTTAATGTGCAATCACACAGAAAACGAGACGACGCGCATTAAATGCCATTTAAGGGAGGAAAAAAAAAGACAAGACACAACATTCTTGGGAAGTCCAATGGGGCACCAGGTACGCGTGTCATCGACACCTGAAAAACACATGTATCTCCTCGGATCCATGAGGATGCGCACACGTCCTCGACACCCCACGAATTTTCGCGGACTATTTAGCAGGGAATTCTCCC
The DNA here is from genome assembly GCA_963966055.1 of Lathyrus aphaca. Taxonomy (NCBI): domain Eukaryota; kingdom Viridiplantae; phylum Streptophyta; class Magnoliopsida; order Fabales; family Fabaceae; genus Lathyrus; species Lathyrus aphaca. Next base: position 634,361,446 of record OZ014519.1, read on the forward strand.
AGAAAAAGAGAAGTACCAGTGGGGACACGCTAACACTGGCTTAAACGCACTTTGACACCACCAACTCCCCTTCTTCCACTCACGTACTCGACATTACAAAAAGGCGAACCCTTACCATCGAGAGCGGGAAGCATAAAAGAAGCGTCAAACACATTTCCACTCGGATGGGCATCTCTTCCCGGCACTTCGAAACTCGGATATGAACTTCTCCAGGCATAAGTCGATGAATATCCTCGACATTGTCTGATTGTGCCCGACATGCTCCCTCTTAAGTCATCACTCCACTCTGGAGTCTCGACCTTGGGGGCTCCTATTCTGGAATGGGCCTGTGAGTCTGTGTCGGGCAGAGGCCAATCCGTCGGGCACAACCCACAGCCCAATATCCAGGAATAGGGAGACAACGTCTCCCCCACGTACACCATGTCACCCAACTACCCATCATTATCTCCTGAAATGTAGGGGCAGTTGGATCAAGGGCAAGACCACGCGCTAGGTCTTACTTGCTCCTACGCATTCCTTGGCAGTTCTTCCTTGGGCCTAGCTGATCCAGCCCATGGAAGAACCTTGGACCAACGCTGGGGGCACACTATAAATACCCTCTCCTATCAGAGGTTCATGTATCCTGAATCTTTATCTCTTCTACCTTTTTGTACTTTCATTCTCACTTTGGCACTGGAGTGCCTTGTAGGTACACCCACTAGTCTCTCATCAAAGTTGTTTATCGCTAGAAGGTTTCTTCTGATCAGTTCATATCAGGCACCATGTGGAATCCTAAAAATTCTCTTCAAATTTCGAAGATGCATCTTCGGACGCACCTCATGCAATGTAACTCATTTGTTTTTTTAGAGACACCCCATTTTAATGATTTAAATTATACTAAAAATACATTTTCAGAATATTTCTGAATATGTATTTCCAGGACTCACAAATGATTGAGAATTTAGAGTGGTGCTTTATCAATTTAAATAATATATCAATAAATTAATGTAATGAATACAATGATAGTGGCTTCTGGATAAATATTAGAAAGCAATATACAAATACTTAAAAAACAAGCATATGGAAAACTCAAAATTTAGAACATTGTCATCATTCGCTAACACTGTTTGGTGATTGTGGTGCTTTATAGAATAAATTACAACCATAAACAAACTAACATCTTTTATGGTATCTACCAAAACAAAACAAAATAAAACCAATATGATAAACAACAAAATCTCAATTTCTGGAAACACATATCTCGAAATATTCCATAAATGTATTTTTGAAATAATTTAAGTTATAAAATTTGGACGTCGTTTAAAAACGAATGAGTTGTGTAATATATGGTGTGTTTGAATATGCATCTTCAAAATTGGGGACATTTTCAAAATTTTGCATGGTTCCTATGTAGTATTTAAGTGGATTAAGAAATCCTAAAAAATTAAATAAAAATTAAATGTGAAGAAGACCATTAATTATCAAGGCCCAAGCCATAAGCCACAATCAGCTGACGAGGGTCGAAATGAAGTGGATAATTTGGGGGAAAACAAAAGTTTATATTTCTCTATTCTTTGACCACCTAGACCTAACTCCTAAAAGAAAAAATCTTTTTCAAGTCGGTATTTGGTTTCTTCAAACATAATTCCTCCTACTTGTTCGATTTCAATGGATTCTTTGGAAAGATATTATAGGGAATCAATCATATGTTAGATTCCACTACAGATTCATATGTCCTACAAAGGAATTCCAAATTTTGGAAAAATCTCGGTCAAGATGTTTCGGGAAAGGGGTGAAAAGCATTTTCATTTATGGGAGTGTTTGGAAAGTAATTTATGGGAGTTGTGGAGTTGTAGAGATTAAGAGATAGGCTAAAATGGGGGAATACACAACAAAAACATATACTTTAGGGAAAAGGAAAAATATCTAAGCCTCGCTTGTAACTATAAAGCATGTATATTTTTACTCTAAAAGTCTTTTATGGTTGTAGCTACTTATCTCTAATAAGCTATTCTAGTGAATATATCATTTCTACTATTTTTAACCACTTTTATCATGAAATATGTTTGTTGTTGGATCTCTCACAACAACAAACTTTTATCTTCTTCCAATTAAGGAAATAGATTTATAATATATTAACACAGGATAAAACAAAGCATCAACAACATAGCAGTTAACACAAAAACTACATTATATCAACTTTTCATTGCTCAACAAACAAGGTTTTAGCTCATGATTAGATGAGTACAAACTACAATACTGGTTCTTAAGGTAATCATTCTGAAATACGAAGAAGAAAAGATATAAAAACCTAAGAGCAACAATGGTGTCTACTTGTAATGGTTAACCAATAAGAAACAACTTTTGTCGCACAAAGATTCAACACTCAACACTGGAGATGGTGAGAAGAAAGAACTTCATTTTCACTCTACTTTTTTCCTTATTGATTCTTCTATGCGAAATGTTTCTAATAAAATGATGAATTATTTCTTCAGTTTTTAAGAGTTGCTTTTATAGGAGCTTGATCTAGGATTTTTCCATTTGCATTGGATCATGAGCTTAAGATTAAATTTCCCTCATTTTCTTCCCCTTCGTACAATATGAAAACCAAGTATATGAAAATCATTAAAGTTCTCATTTTTCATCCTTGTTCCAAATCTCAAAGTTCCAAGAGAGTGAGAATTCAAGTTTCTCAAACCAGAGTAATTCCATTCAAACCAATCATCCATACACCTCACATATATCATATAGAAGTGATCCAAACCATTCAAACACTTCTGTAACAACAGGATCAAAATCATCCATGTCCACTTGATCACATATGCAGTTGGAGTCGAGCTACTCATTCCAGAAGGATTCGGTCCAAACACATCAACATATTCCTTAAGGCATAAGGAAGCTATCCAGGTTATCACCTTGCATCTGGAATACCTCTACCATAGAATTTGATTTCTTCTTGCAGAGGTAAGCCTGAACTTCTCAAACACAATATTGCATCCATCATAAATTTCATTTCAAGTTACCAGCATGTTTCTGAATGTTCATAGATCATTTACCCTCAATAAATTATTATTTATCATTTGTGTTTAGGATTTTATGTTAGCTTTTGCAAATTTAGGGTTCTTCATGTTTCTTCTTAATAACTCATCACACACTAAAAGAAATTAAATGAAATACCACCATCATGATCCTTGTCAATAAACAAACAAAACCCATGTTTACATCGTGCAATTTCATTGAGTATTTATTCCATGAGATACAATAGTTTTTGCAAATTGCGAGCTGAAGGTTGAAGATAGAGCTTTGCGCGCGCAAATTTGAATTTACCACACATTTTTAATATTTTTTTCCTTTGGATTGGAATAAACATCACCAACACATGCTGACTCAGCTGGTCAAGGTGTATTTTGTTTATGTATGGCCTAAAGGGCGTGGGTTCAATTCCCACCATTGGCAAAATAATTTACAACTTGTCATTTTCTCATATATTTATTTTTTATTAACTTCAAATATTATTTTCTCCTATCAAATTAATTATTTTTAATCCCAATTTTCACACACATCATCTAAATACTCTATTATTTTAATCCACAAAAACATACAAAAATAATATTTGTTTGATATATTTTTATTAGGTTGAAAAATATTACTTTTAAGTGTTTTTTATGTTTTTAAAATGTTTTCTTCTTGATATTTCCTAAACCAATTGAATCATAAATATTTGTGTGAATAATATACCTTTGTCTAAGTCTTGATAAATGTTCATTACAAACTTACTTGACTTTTAATAACCATATTTAATTGATTTTTTCTTTGAAAATATCTTTTAAAGTTTGAAATTAAGGTTTTCTCGGATAAAATCAATATCAATTCATTCACTCAACACTTGGGCCTCTATTAGAGTGCAAGACCCAACTCTTTTGACTCTTCAATGTCGGTATTTTTGGGCCTCTATTAGAGTGTAAGATCCACCCCATTTAAATCTTCAATGTCAATATCTTGGGGCCTATATTAGAGTGTAAGATCCAACACTTTAAATTTTCAAATCATCAACATCTATGGGCCTCTAATAGAGTGTAGGTCCGATCCCTCTTTCTCTTCTATCTTATTTCAAAACCAACTTCAATCTCTTTCAAAATAACAATCTTTCAATAAATTATCAATATTTTTGGGCCTCTAAAAGGGTGTAAGTCCCTCCTTTCTTTTCAATTTAATCCAAATAATCTTTAGGCCTCTGATAGAGTGTAAGACCTAACCTTCATAATCATCAAATTATCTTAGCTGAGGAGAAATATTTGTATGTTGCCTAATAGGAGGCTGATAGAGTATAAGTCTCACACTTCTCCACTTTCAAAAACTCAAAAGTTTTAAACACAAACTTGGGCCTCTATTCTTAGTGTAACACTTAACACCTTCTCTCCCCTCCCCTCAAAAATTTCTTCAATTTCTCACACATAATCACACAATCAATCTCAATAAATTCACTTTACACTTGGGCCTCCATCAGAGAGTAATACCCAACACCTTTTCAATTCCTGTCTATATACTTGTTTATACTTATTCATATTAAGTTTCTCTTGGTATTTACAATATAGAAATCTTAGGTTTAAACATAGGTCAAACAATAGGATCATTTCAACTACAACTTAGTCCAAACAACTAGTTCCCTTTTATACAAAGGAATTATCCCCCAATAAAGTTTTCCTCCTATAGGGTCTTATTCAAACATCATCAACCTCCTATTAAGCAATATACAAATATTTCTCCTCAGCTAAGATAACCTCCTCTTGGGCTTCATACAATTGGAAACTCTCACCCCTAACCTCCTCTTGGGCTTCATACAATGACCCACATGCTTCTTAAAATTTCCCCAACCTCTCATTGACTTTATACAAGGACCCACATGCTTCTTAGAAGTTCCTCATCCTCCTCGTAAAAACATAAGTCAAGTCTTAGTCATCTCATAAATAAAATCAATCCCCAAATGTATCAATTCAATCGCAATCATTAAAGTATTTCAACTCTCTTCAAATCCTCAGCAAGAGTCAGTCTCCACTTAAATCTCCCCAGCAATTAATCAACCTCCTCTTAGGCTTCACATTAATAAATCCCCACTCAGTCAACCTCAATCTTGGGCTTTGTACAAGACATATAAAACTGCCCAGTTTAGTCAGTTTTCAACTCTTTCAGCTTTAACCTCGGATTTTGATCAAGACATTAAATTCTACTTTCCCCACAGATGAGACATTGAGTCATCTCTATAGGAGGATATATCTTTTATACACAACAATTAAAATCAAACATTCAAATCAAACTTTTTCCACAAAGGAAGATGTGCCATTGCTTTGGATATTTAACATCTAAGTTTAAAGCTTCTTCCATTTTACTCATGAAGAAAGATGTGGCATTTCTCTGGATATTTAACATCAAAGTTTAAAGCTTCTTCCTTCATAGTATCATTTCCATAAAGGAAGATGTGGCATTGTTGTATATTTAACATCTAAGTTTAAAGCTTTTACCCTTATAATTTTACTCTTCAATGTTTGTGATGAATAAGTGAGATATCTCCCTTTCAATTGACAATTGTCAAAATTCTCAGTCAAATTTTTAGCTTTAATTTTGGGCTTTGAACAAGACACAAATACTATTTTAGCTTCAATATTGGGTTTGAACAAGACACAAATACTCTCTTAGCTTCAATCTTGGGCTTTGAACAAGACACTCAAATTTTCTCCCATAAATTTAGAAGGAACTACGAACGCTCTGATTTCTCAATTCTCTTTTTGGGGATACATAGGCATAAGGTCGTAAGATCTTAGCAATCACACCTTTTAAAAAAAAACACTTCTCTTTTCTCATAAAACCACAAAATCCTCAAAAACATCTCATTATTCTCACTCTCACCCATAAGATAGAATCCACCCCATTTCATAAGCAGATAAACAATTAAAGATAATAAATAATAAGAAAGCAATATAAAAACAAAGGATCCCTATAAAGTACTATAGATTTCTAGGGTGTTAATGGCTTCCCTAGATATAACCAACCTTTGATTCTAGATCTCTTCGCATTTGTAGAGAAAACACTTGCGTGCAGGGTTAGTTTGAGATATCTTCCCCTTCCTTTTGAGGGTTAGTTTGAGATATCTTCCACTTCCTTTGGTCTTGCGGTGAAAGGGAATCTTGATCACGAAAGATGGGGGAACTGTTAATTCCCACATACGGCGCCATTGTACAAAAAGGATCCGGACAGGTCTTCGTGGCCTTCAGCTGGGACTGTGATCTGTTGGTTGGAGATGGTGGTGGGGTACCTGCAAGGTACTCCGACGCTCAAGTCAATAAGTGGTCAACTAAAGCGTAAGTGAGAAAGGTAGAAAGAAAAGTGAATACCTGACTCTCCAAAGATGGAGAGTTTATTGGGTCATATGCCCGCATGATATGGGCGCGTAGCCTTTGACTAAGTGTAACTGCCTCCGTAAATCTGTTGGACGGTTGGCCGCGTGGAAGACGTTTTGGCACGTAAGGGGGAAGTCCTCAACGACTATATGCCAACGACTTTATTTCTATAATGGTCATATCCTCATGAATCTCATAGTGGACTATCAAGTTCTCACTAAACTGTAATGATAATATGTTACTCTTTATGTCTTATAATAAGTGTCTTCTTTGAAACTTTTATACTTTTTAATATAATATTTATTTGTATTGATTTCAATGATAAAACGAGTGTCATTTATTAAAAATAATCATTTTAATAATAGGTAGTAGTGTAGTTACATAATCTAAAATATAATAAAGACTAACTAAATAGAAAAATTAATAAATATCATTGATATATTGATATTCTAAGGAGACAAATAAATAAATAAAAGGACAACTATTATAAGATGAGATGATAATTAATTGAAATTGATTTATTAAATAAATAAAAAAATATATTGTTAAATATAAAAGATATATACGTATTCTAATAAATATAAATGAAAATATAAACGTAAGGATTGATAATAAATAGAAGCAACATATAATTAATTTCCAACTTGAGGGTTAACATTTATGCAGATACACCGCTGATCAGAACAAACCGATAACAAAGGCCTACATATAGGGATAGGGCAGTCTTCGTCATCCAAACAAAGAAAACCTTGACCTGTGATGAATATAGAAATGTTAATAATATATAAATAAATTATAAAATTTGAAAAGAATAAGAGAGAATACTTACCAGCACTGATGTCACTTACGGCATAAATTAGGAAAATTAAGACGATCATAACATAAACAAACATGATATTTCAAGATATAATTTTCAAAATTTAATAAAAACGAACATTAATTTTTTGCATCAATTTATAGGGAATTTTTTTAGCACTCATGGAAATGCATAAAGTCATTTGAAAATTAGCTTTATTATTTTAAAAAAGAATGGTATATGTTTGTCTCTTCGATCACTCAATGGTATAATTTTAATCAACCTTAAGTTATATTTTGGCTCTTTGATAACTTTTCATGATAGACATGGACAATTTAATAATGTTTAATGATGATAAAGTTTGTTTTAGGATTTACCAATGAGAAGAAATTGTAATTTTTTTTTTTTTTTTTATGATCTAAAGTATCGTAGATCAAATCAAAGGAATATTTTATTCGTGAAATAAGGTTATATTCAAAGGAGAAATATTGGTAATTTTGTCTTATATTTGAGGTTACTAATATTTTTATTTAAAGATTTTTAGTGGATGATTTGAATTTTTTTCTTCTTGAAACAACAAGGTGGATGATTTGACTTTGAAAATTAATAGAAATAAAGTCTCATAGTTTTGGTTTTAAATTTTAATCATTTTTCATGTTGTTGGATAGGCGGTTCATCTCAACAAAATTTTCTGGGTGATAACTCTTAATCATATAAGTAATTTTAGATTTTTTTTTAATTATTTGTAACATTTTTTAGTTCCTCGTATTGGTTTTAGTATTTTTTTCAAATTATTAGATTTATAAATATTAATAATTTATTTTAGATTTTTTAAAATTATTTGTAACATTTTTTAGTTTCTAATATTAGTTTTAGTGTTTTTTTTTAAGTTGTTAGATTTATAAATATCAATAATTTATTTTAAATTTTTTAAAAATTATTTGTAACAATTTTTAGTTTCTTGTATTAGTTTTAGTTTTTTTCTTATTTTAAAAATGTGTTAGATTTATAAATATCAACAACTTATTTACATAAAATTTTGTGTTAATAATTAAATAAATAGAACTAAAAGATTTCTCAGTCTCACATAATAATATGCAGATTACAGTCTCATTATGTTCCGGACTGGGCCGCGAGGTTATATATGGGCACGGCCCAATACATGTCGGGCAGAGGCCCATGTGTTCGAGCAGGTGAACCTCTTTGATAAATCACCTGCTCATACGACGGACATACACCTGAAGACGGGCAGAGAGCATGTATGCCAGCTCATCTGCCACGCCACACCCAACTGCCCTTCATTATCTCCTGAAAGATAGGGGTAGTTGGACCAAGGGGCAAACCTTTTGTCTAGGTCTTCACGCTTCTTACGCATCCCTTGGCAGCTCCTCCTTGGGCTTAGCCAGATTAAGCCCATTGAGGAGCCTTGACACAGCGCTGGGGGCACATTATAAATACTCTTTCTTGGTAAAAGGGTCAGGTATGCTAACTCATTCTGAATTAACCTTAACATTTGATAACGAGAAAATGTATCGATTATATTGCTATGTTTCATTACCGTTTTATCGCATAATTGTCGTTTTAACACCCGATTCCTCGAGTTTTCCTTGCCATTTTGCAGGTACATCGTATACAGAGCTAAATCATGAGCCACAAGCAAAAGGAGCGAAAACAACCATAAAAAGATGAAGAAATGAAGAATGCTGCAAAACCTGCATATTTTGTAGCACTCACGGTCGTCACCTAGGTGTCACGACCGTGACACCCCAAAAGGAGCAATCACGACCGTGACATATCCCTCACGACCGTGACACTTATTTTACAAGGGACACGAACGTGATGCCCTTGTCACGACCGTGACAAAGGGAAAAATAGGTTATTTGACTGAAGACTTGGTCATAACGTTACGTGCATATGAAATGCCTATTTTCCAGCTGACCCTGTATCCACGTTCCTGGATTTTCTCAAATGCTCCTACGAAGCCCAAGCAACAAATTCAACCACCACCCCATTTAATCTTCTATAAATAGCTTAATTCAATTGAACAATTTACAGAGTTTAGTTTTATTATTTTCTTGCGGAAGCTCTGCCGAATTATTTTACACCCTTATTATTTTTCCAGCATTATTTTCATTGCTTTATTTTTATTGTATCCAAACCAAACCTATAACAATTTCCAACATCAGGAAATTGTTATAAAATTTATTTGTTTCAAAGCCTTCAGAATTTTTAGTTTATTTCCGATTCCGACAAATACTCCGAGCTTTCCAGCCTGTGGAAGAAGGAGTCTGCCATTTTTATTGTTAACCAGGTTTATATTAATTTGCAATTTTATATTTATGTTGAATATTTATTTTTCTGCCATGAATATTTCGTTTTATGTTTCTCTGCCTCTGTCTGGTTCAACAAAAATGAGTAGCTAATTATCTTAGGGCGGTATGTAATTAAAACAAACTAAATCGGTAAAATCAACTATAGGCTTAAAATAATTAAGAGCTTAATATTCTGGCTGATACTTTTTATTATAAAATCGACCTTTTTGTTACGAGAGTAAGGAAAGTGTATTAGGTTAGGTCAAGACCACGAGAGTGTGAGATTTTAACCAGATAGCTAAAGTTAGGCATTTAAATTAAACACAGCGAGAGCGCTTTAAAATAAATTAGAATTACTAAGTTTCCAAAAATTATCTCTAAACACTTATGGGCTAGCGAGAGCAGGCATAGGGCTTTAAGGGTAAGATCTGAGATAAGACCACGAGAGTGTGAGTTAAAGGTATTTAAACTGGTAACCTCTACAGAATAGATTAAGTGAACCATCTTTATAAGCCTAGGTTAGATTGACCCGCCTAAGTTAGCATAATTACATACTGACCGCCTTAGTATTATTTTATTAAACCTAAATTTAATTCCCGCCTTTAATCTTTAAAAACAACAAAAATCGTGACAACCCTTCACCTTAGCTAAACTAGAAGTTCATCTAGCACTAAGTAACCATAGAGTCCATGTGGATCGATAATCTTAAATATTACTTCGATAGGCTGTGCACTTGCAGTTAAGATACCGCTAGACACATAATTAGATACGTCTTTAGCCCATCAAGTTTTTGGCGCCGTTTCCGGGGACCTTAATTTAGTTACTAGTGCACTTTAGGTAGCATTGTCTAGACTAAGGTAACAACTATTTTCTTTTCTTAATCTAAATTCCCGAGTGTATGCCAAGTACTCGCTCTCAAGGCGAAGACTTGCAACCTCTAATCCCAGAATCGGAACGCTTCTTACACGTAAGAAGACGGATATTTGATTACGAACAAAATTACAATATTCCAGATCTTCAATTAGATCCACCTAAACCAGTCGTAACATCAAAGGACACAGAGATGGCTGAAGAACAGAATCACCCACTCAAATATTACGCTAGTCCTTCGCAAGCTGAACCGCATTCTAGCATTGCTGCACCGGCTATCAACCGAAACGATTTCGAACTAAAACCTTCGTTGATATCAGCCGTGCAACAAAATCAATTCGCCGGAAATCCTACCGAGGATTCGAACCTTCATCTATCGATCTTTGTGCAATACGCAGATACCGTAAAAGCCAATGGAGTTACCCAAGAAGCTATTAGACTACGTTTGTTTCCTTTTTCACTTCGAGACAGAGCGAGAGCCTGGCTTCAATCTCTGCCTTCGAACTCAGTAACTACGTGGGAGGAACTAAAGAGAGTTTTCTTGACCAGATATTTCCCACCTAGCAAGACAGCTATGCTGAGAGCTCAGATCAACGGATTTAAGCAAAGGGAAAACGAATCACTATTCGAAGCTTGGGAACGCTATAAGGATATGCTGAGACTTTGTCCACATCACGGATTAGTAGAATGGATGGTCATCCATACCTTCTATAATGGACTCTTGTACAATACAAGAATGACAATTGACGCTGTCGCGGGCGGTGCACTAATGGACAAAGAAATTAACGATGCTTATGCACTTATCGAAAGTATGGCTCAAAACCATTACCAATGGGGAAGCGAGAGAGTCGCAACTGAGAAACCAACAAAAGGAGGTATGTACAAAGTGAGTAGTTTGGACCAAGTCAATGCAAAGTTTGACCAACTAAACCAAAAGATCGACAACTTGGCCATAACACCAACAGCCACCGTGGCTGCAGTAACACCTAACAGTGAGTTATGTGGAGTTCCAGGACATGAAGTTCCTGATTGTCAACTATTAACAGGAATTCCCACAGATCAAGTGAATTATGCTCAAGGAAACCCATACTCAAACACATACAACCCAGGTTGGAAGAATCATCAGAACTTCTCCTATAAGAATAACAATGCTTTATACGCACCAGGTCAAGCACCAGCTACACCACCAGGATATCAAAAGACTGCTCCTAATGTCCCTAGAAAATCGAACCTTGAGTTGATGATGGAGAACTTTATAGCTAACCAATATCAAACAAACAAGGATTTCTTAAACTAAAACATTCACACTAGTGAGCAGATTAAGCAATTAGTAAGCAAAGTAGATGCATTAGCTACACATAACAAAATGCTTGAAACTCAGATTTCACAAGTAGCTCAACAACAAGCACCTATCGCTGCACCAGTTAGAGTGTTTCCTGGACAACCTCAACCTAATCCGAAAGGACAGGCCAATGCTGTGATATTAAGAAGTGGCAAGGAACTTGACGGACCTACCGATCCAAGACTTGACAATCCAGCCATGTAACAAAAACCGGATAAACCGACTGAAATGGTGAATGATCCAGAAGAAAAGGAAGATGATAATCAAGAGGCAGTGGAGAAAGAAAAGCCTTATGTGCCTCCACCACCCTATAAACCACCAATTCTGTACCCTCAGAGATTAACCAATTCCAAGACGATGGGCCAATTTAAGAAATTTGTCGAACTTCTGAAACAGTTGAATATTACTATTCCGTTTACAGAAGCTATCACTCAAATGCCCTCGTATGCTAAGTTTTTAAAAGAAATCTTATCCAATAAGAAAAAGATAGAGGATAACGGAACAGTTACACTTACTGCTGAGTGTAGCGCCATAATTCAGAATAAAATGCCTCCTAAGCTAAAAGATCCAGGAAGTTTCTCTATACCCTGTGTAATAGGAAAATTCGTCATTAACAAAGCTCTATGCGATTTAGGAGCCAGTATCAGTGTTATGCCCTTAACGATTTGCAAAAGGCTAGACATGGGAGACCTAAGACCAACTAAAATGTTTGTTCAACTAGCCGATCGCTCAGTTAAATATCATGTAGGCATACTAGAAAACGTCCCAGTACGTATAGGACAATTCTACATCCCTACTGATTTCATAATCATGGACATCTCTGAAGACTCCACTACACCTATCATACTAGGAAGACCATTCTTAGCTACCGCCGGAGCTATAATAGACGTAAAGAGAGGAAAGCTAACCTTTGAAGTAGGTGAAGAGAAAGTTGAATTTATTTTAACACAATTCTTACAATCACCAGCTATAGAGGATACCTGCTATCTATTGGACGTAATTGACGAATGTGTAAGAGAAATGGAACTGAAAGAAACTACCTATTCTGAAATTATGAAAATTCAAATCCCTCCAATTTTCGAAGATGATAATTGGCGTGCACCGTATCAAGACGATAGTCTAAGTGAAAGTTTAGCACTTACACCGGATCCCATGCCAAGTAAAGATAAACCTACATTAGGATTAAAAACTTTACCTAAAAACCTAAGGTACGAATTCTTAGACATTGAATGTAAAAGACCAATTATAATAAATTCCAGTTTAGGAACTATAGAAACAAAGAAACTTTTAGATGTCTTAAAGAAATATCCAACTGCATTAGGATATAACATATCTGATCTCAAAGGAATATGCCCTTCAATCTGTATGCATCGTATTCTGCTAGAAGAAGATTGCAAAACCTCCAGAGAATCTCAAAGAAGAATTAACCCAATCCTTAGCACTGTAGTGAAAGAAGAAGTTAAGAAACTACTAGATGCCGGAATAATATATCCAATCTCTGATAGTAAATGGGTTAGTCCAGTACATGTAGTACCAAAGAAAGGAGGTATCACTGTTGTGAAAAACGCTAAAGGCGAATCGATATCACAAAGAGTAGTGACGGGACATAGAGTGTGCATCGATTATCGTAAACTAAACAAAGCCACTCGAAAAGATCATTTCCCACTACCCTTTATAGATCAAATGTTAGAACGATTAGCCAAGCATTCTTATTTCTGTTATCTTGATGGTTACTCAGGATTTTTCCAAATCCCTATCCATCCAGATGATCAAGAGAAGACTACATTCACATGCCCATATGGAACGTTCGCTTATAGACGAATGCCCTTTGGATTATGCAACGCTCCTGCAACCTTTCAAAGATGTATGATGTCAATCTTCGCAGATTTTATAGACAACATCATGGAAGTGTTCATGGACAACTTCTCTGTATGCGGGCAAAGTTTTGAAGGATGCCTATCAAATTTAGAAATGGTGTTAGAAAGATGTGTAAAAGTAAACCTCGTGCTTAACTGGGAGAAATGTCATTTTATGGTCAGAGAAGGAATCGTATTAGGACACGTTATATCCGACAAGGGAATTGAAGTTGATAAAGCTAAGATAGAAGTCATAAAAGATCTTCAACCCCCTAAAACCATTCGAGAAATACGATGTTTTTTAGGACACGCCGGTTTTTACCGACGATTCATCAAAGATTTCTCGAAAATCACTAAACCTCTTACTGGTTTATTAATGAAAGATGTTGAGTTCATATTCAATGAAGATTGTCTTAAAGCATTCGAAACTCTAAAAACAGCCCTCATCAGCGCACCAATCATGCAACCCCCTGACTGGAGATTACCTTTCGAAATCATGTGCGATGCGAGTGACTATGCTGTAGGCGCAGTTCTAGGCCAGAGAAAGGAAAAGAAACTTCATGCGATTTACTATGCCAGTAGAACCTTAGATTCTGCTCAGATGAACTACGCCACTACTGAAAAAGAACTGTTAGCAGTTGTCTTTGCGCTTGACAAATTCCGTTCTTACCTAGTGGGAGCGAAAATAATCGTTTACACAGACCACGCTGCTATCAGATACCTGTTGACTAAGAAAGATGCTAAACCAAGACTCTTGAGATGGATTTTACTCTTACAAGAGTTTGATCTCGAAATAAAAGATAAGAAGGGTACTGAAAACGTCGTAGCGGACCATTTATCTAGAATAGAAGGTATTAAACCCGAACAAGTGTCGATTAACGATGATTTTCCGTATGAACAGCCGATAGCACAAATAGGAAGCGATCCAATCCAGTTAGACATAGATGAACCAGAACCCGTGGAAACAATCCAAACGACTGTAGGACTGCCATGGTACGCTGACATTGTTAACTACCTAGCCGCAGGAGCTCTTCCACCTGATTTAACCTATCAGCAGAAAAAGAAATTCTTTCATAATCTAAAACATTATTATTGGGATGAACCATTATTGTTCAAAAGAGGACCCGATGGAATCTTTCGTCGATGTATTCCCGAAGAAGAAATAGAAGATGTCATTACTCAATGCCATTCATCTCCTTATGGTGGACATGCAAGCACTTCCAAGACTTGTGCAAAAATCTTGCAAGCCGGCCTATTCTGGCCTAATCTATGGAAGGATGTCCACATCGCTGTTATAAACTGCGATCGGTGTCAACGCACCGGTAATATTTCAAGAAGAGATGAAATGCCTCAAAAAGGAATATTAGAAGTAGAAATCTTTGACGTCTGGGGAATAGATTTCATGGGACCATTCCCATCATCTTTCGGTAATAATTACATACTCGTAGCTGTTGATTATGTTTCAAAATGGATTGAAGCTATAGCTTCTCCTACAAACGACACACGAGTAGTAATAAAGCTTTTCAAAAATATAATCTTTCCCAGATTTGGTGTGCCTAGACTCGTCATAAGTGACGGTGGCTCGCACTTCATTTCAAAAATCTTTGACAAATTACTATCTAAGTATAGAGTAAGACACTGTGTGGCAACACCATATCACCCACAAACAAGTGGACAAGTCGAAGTCTCAAACAGAGAAATAAAACAAATCTTAGAAAAGACTGTCGCCATATCTCGGAAAGATTGGTCATCTAAACTTAATGAAGCTTTATGGGCTTATAGGACCGCTTACAAGACACCCATAGGAACTACACCTTTCAAATTAGTTTATGGAGAATCTTGTCACCTCCCGGTAGAACTAGAACACAAAGCTTATTGGGCAATCAAAACTCTCAATATAAACTATAATGCTGCAGGAGAAAAGCGAATCCTAGATATTAACGAATTAGAAGAATTAAGGCTAGATGCTTATGAGAATGCTAAGATATATAAAGAAAGAACTAAGCAATGGCATGATAAACGCCTATCTAGGAAAGAATCTAGTGTGGGAGACGTTGTACTCCTCTTTAATTCAAGACTTAGGCTCTTTCCTGGAAAATTGAAATCTAGATGGTCAGGACCTTTTGAAATAACTAGAGTGTTCCCGAGTGGAGCAATAGAAATTAAGGGTAGGAATAGTGAATCATTCATAGTAAACGGACAACGTTTAAAACATTATCATAAAGTTTAAAATAGAGATTATGCGAATAGTCTAAGGCTTTTAGAGTTGTCCACTAATTCCCCTGATTAATCTACACCTAAGCATTACGTCAGGCTTTTGACGATAAAAACAACGCTTAATGGGAGGCAACCCATTTACCCATTTACTCATTTAATCATTTAAAATCATTTTCATCATATTATTATTTTGTCATTTATTATTTTATTATTAGTTCATTTGCTTTGTCATTTTATTATAGTTTTATTTCATTATTACTATTATTGCCTTTAATTTATGCATTTTATTTCCTTATTTTTCCTTATTTTTAATCTTAAATCACTTTTACAGATTTTCTAAAAGTCTTTTCCACTTTCCTTCTCCCCCTGATTTGTTTCCTCTGTATTTGCACTGACCATGGCTAACCAACCGATAAACCATATGGAAACCAAATTTAGAGGTAGGAACCAAAAAATGAAATTTGAAGAGTTCACTACTAAAAAAAAGACATTTGATTAAATGATTTTACATCAGGTATTGATAAAAACCGATGTAAAAAATAACGCGGTGGCAGTTTCGTAAATAATAACATAAATTGTTATAAGGGATTTTACATCGGGTATTGATAAAAACCGATGTAAAAAGTAATGCGGTGGCAGTTTTGTAAATAACAAAAAAATTCATCTAAAGCCTTTTACATCGGTTTTTCTAAAACTGATGTAAAAAACCATATTAAAAAACAATCAAAAAAAATCAAAAAAATCAAAATACATATTACATCGGTTGTATTAACAACCGATTTAAAATGTTTCTTAAAAAAAATTAAAAAAAAACAAAAAAAAAAAAGTTAACATTTTACATTGGTGGGTATTATACCCGATGTAAAAGGTCTTCAAAAAAAATCAAAAAATAAAAATAAAACAACATTTTACATCGGTGGTTTTGAAAACCGATGTAATAGATTTCAAAAAAAAAATAATTAAAAAAAAAAGGCTATTACATCGGTGGGGTTTGATACCCGATGTAATAGGTTACTTACAAAAAAATTTAAAAAAAGAAATTAAATCGGTTTCTTGCCTAACCGATGTAATATGTTTTATTAAAAAAAAATTAAAAAAATTTAAAAACACCTTTTATATTGGTGGATATACCAACCGATGTAATAAGTAATTTAAAAATTTTAAACCCTAAATCTAAAACTTAAACTTTATTTACTGTACAAACTATTCCTCCTTTACTGTTCTTGTTGCGCCGCGCCGCCCCCATAAACCTCTTCATCTTCTTCACTACTGTTACGCCGCGCCGCCCCCACTGTTGACAGCTGCCGCGGATTCCTCCTTCCCCCGTCTGTAAACCGTCGCTGCCTGTTTGCTGTTCGCGGCGCCGCTCCACGTGTTACGGCCGCCGCTGCCTGTTTGCTGTTCGCGGCGCTGCTCCACGTGTTACGGTCGTCGCCGCTGCCTGTTTGCCGTGCCGTCCGTCCGCCGTCTTCGCTTCACCTTCCGCCGTCCGTCGTACGTTCGTCGCGCCGGTAAAAAATCTGTTCATCTTCTTCTTCCTCATTATTGTTTTTGAATATATATATATATATATATATATATATATATATATATAGTTTTAGAATATATATATATATAGTTTTGTATATATATATATATATATATATATATATATATATATATATATATATATATATATATATATATATATTTCTCACATCTGTGATGATATAGTTTTAGAATATATATATAGTTTTGTATATATATATATATATATATATATATATATATATATATATATATATATATATATATATATATATATATATATATATATATATATATAGATTTGATAACATATTGTGATGATATTGTTTCTTGTAGAAATTGTGTGTCGACGAGAACTTCTGCATCGTCATCCGTGAGTCATCCGACCGGCCGCACCATATTACTGGTTCTTTTTTAATTATTTATAACCTCTCACTTCTTCTTTATGCATGTCATGTGTTTGCACGTAGAGACTTTTGCATTTTTTCTAATGTTCAAGAGAGCGACTATTATAGGTGTCTAAATGATTTATCTGATCTGTATGCATTAATTCCGGAACATAGGTATGAATCGTAGTTGGATAAAAGCTAATCGATTAAGTGTTGAGTACGAACATGGAGTGAAGGAATTTCTACAGTTTGCTGAAAGCAATGCTAAAAAAAATCTTCCTCCTCCTAAAAGTAATGGTGAAAAAAGTGTTGATGTGATTTTTCTCTGTCCATGTGTTCGTTGCGCAAATCGCGAACCAAAACTTAATAAGAAGACAATCATGGATCATCTAATTTGTCATGGGATTTGTCAAACTTATACACAATGGATATGGCACGGTGAGGTAGTAGAAAAGTCAAATGTGTCCCAAAAAGATAATATTGGTGTAGAAATGGATGATGATTGTCTGGAAGACATGATGCGTGATATTGGACAAGATTCGTTTAAAAAGGCACATGTGTATGATACTTTATGCAGTGACAAGGATCAACCTTTGTACCCGGGATGCACTAATTTTACACGTTTGTCAGCCGTGTTAAAATTGTTTAATTTGAAGGCAAATAATGGGTGGACTGACAAAAGTTTTTCCGAATTGCTTGAATTGTTGACACAGATGCTTCCAGAAGGTAACGTATTGCCAAATCGTTATTACGAGGCAAAAAAGATATTGTGTCCAATGGGTTTGGAGTATGAAAAGATACATGCATGTCCTAATGATTGCATATTATACAGAAAAGAGTATGTAAACTATGATCATTGTCCGAAGTGCAAGGCGTCACGCTACAAAAAGAAAGATGGTGATTCTAGTGATGATGAGGTTGTCAAAAAGGGTCCTCCCGCGAAAGTGGTATGGTACCTACCAATAATTCCAAGGTTCAAGAGACTCTTCGCAAATGCAAATGACGCAAGGAATCTTAGATGGCATGCCGAAGAAAGAAAATGTGATGGACAAATTCGTCATGTAGCTGATTCTTTGCAGTGGAAGAAAATAGATTCTTTGTTTCCAAATTTTGGCAAAGAGTCGAGAAACCTTAGACTTGGACTTTCTACTGATGGAATGAATCCGTTTGGTAATCTAAGTACTAATCATTCTTCTTGGCATGTTCTCCTGATGATTTACAACCTATCTCTTAGGTTATGCATGAAGCGTAAATATATTATGTTATCCATGATGATTTCTGGCCCAAAACAACCGGGAAATGACATAGATGTTTATCTAAGTCCCTTGATTGATGATTTAAGAGTATTATGGGATGAAAGGGTGGATGTTTTTGATGCGTATTCTGGTGAACATTTCAATATGCATGCCATGTTGTTTTGCACCATCAACGATTTTCCGGCGTATGGTAATTTGTCTGGTTATAAAGTTAAAGGGCATAATGCATGTCCTATATGTGAAGAAGACACAAGTTACCTCCAACTTGAGAAAGGAAAGAAAACTGTTTATCTTGGACATAGAAAATTTCTAGCTCGTTATCATCCATATCGTAGATTGCGAAAAGCTTTCAATGGGGAACAAGAGCATGGTGAAGCTCCAAAGCCCTTAACTGGAGAGGAAGTTTATCAAAGACAACAGGGCATTAATGTTGAGTTTGGTAAATACAAAAAGAAATCAAATACGAAAAATTTATGGAAAAAGAGGTCAGTTTTCTTCGATCTTCCATATTGGTCTAGTCTTGATGTAAGACATTGTATTGATGTGATGCACGTGGAGAAAAATGTATGTGATAGTTTACTCGGAACACTTCTCAACATTCATGGCAAAACAAAAGATGGTTATAATGCTCGTGTGGATTTGGGTTTGATGGGTATACGAGAAGAGTTAACTCCACAACATATAGGCAACAAGATATATTTGCCTCCTGCCTGCTACACTTTGTCTAAAAAAGAGAAATCAAGATGCCAACCTTGATATTTCCGAAACTCCTCCTTTCTCAATAAATGTGCCTACCTTCATTGAAGAAAATGAAGAGGATGATGTGCATGCTATTCGCACAGATCATGGAGAAGGGATATGGGAGGACTAGTAAGTTATTTATTTATTTATTTTGTGCTTGCTTTAATGTCTAATTTTTTATATATTTGCTTAATTTAATGTATATTTTTGCTATATTTTTTGTCTAATTTGATGTCTAATTGTTTTTATTTTATGTGAACAGATACATGGCTGATTCAACAGACAACCCTTCTTCATCTAGTGACCCTACAAAAAAAAGAGTTAGAGGTCCCACTTTAATGACACAAATTGACAAAGTTCACCAAACAGGTGAGAAGATAAAGGTGAAGTTTGATCCAAGAACCCATGAATGTACGGGTTTTGGTAAAAATGCTTCAAATTTTAAGAGTTACATAGCATCTCTTGCTCGACAGAGATGTAGTATCTTGAAAGATGAGTGGAAAAACGTAGATAATGACATAAAAGAGGCCATTTGGACTGATGTTCAGGTATTTTTGCTTATTTTGATGTCTAATTATGTTTTATATTCATATGCTAATAACATATGCTATATATTATATGTGTAGGCTCATTTCACTATTCCAGAACCTCTTGATGCAAAAAAGGATCCATTGAAGAAAGAGTGGATTAAATATGCTGGAGAGCGATGGAGAGGTTTTAAGACACAGCTCACAAGTGAATATATTAGAAAGCCCAAAGATGGTCTCGCTCTGGCATATATCAGATATCCTTATATTAAAGAAGAAGTATGGAAAGAATTTCTGAAGTCTCGGGATTCATCTGAATTTAAGGTTAGTATGAGTTATAAATTTTTATTATGTTTATTGTGCTTAGTAACATTGTTATTATATTTAGTATGATTAGTAACTTTTTCAATTTTTAATAGGAAAAAAGTGAAAAGGGTGCAAAAAATGTGGCTAAGAATGCATACCCACATGTATTATCTCGTGGAGGGTATCGTTTGCTTGAAGAGAAAATGATAAATGAAAGGAGATTATCGAGAGATGATTCTAATGTAGATGATACGGGTAGCCCATCTCCACCTTCACGCCATGAGTTATGGAAGAGAGCACGACAAAAGAAAGGGGGAGAATACACATCACAGGCTACACAAGTTGTTGCAGAGAAAATTGTAAGTAAAATTCTTCAAGTATCATTATAATTTTGTTTGATAAAAACTATATTGACAAAGTTGTGGTGCATTTGTAGGACTCTCTAGTTGAAGAAGTTGAAAAGGGTGCATTTGTTCCGGATGGACGTCACGATATCTTAACAGCAGCCATTGGAACATCTGAGCATGGCGGCCGTGTTCGTGGTGTTGGAAAACACCATAAACAGAGCACTTTCTTTGGAAGATCACGTCAAAGACAAGATATCGATGTATCGGAACAATTTGCACAATTGTCATCTCAATTGGAAGCAAAAATTAGAGCGGATTTAGCGCAACAGTGGGTTGAAGAGCGTAAGGCAATGCAACAATCTTTCATGGAGACACTTAAGTCTATGGGTATCTCCCAAAGCACAGCAAATAATAATTGCATTGAACAAAGGGAAACTGTGGATGGAAGCGGAAAAGGAAGTTGTTCAATTGTAAAAGTAAGCAAAATGGAAGAGGAAGACAATGTTGAGAGATTAGTAAAAATGATTCTGAAAAGGAGTGACACACAAATGGATTACTTTGAATTAGAATTAAGTCATTGTGTGAATTTCTCAAATTTTTATATGTCAGCAAAATGTATCAGAGAGTTGTTGATGGGACAACATTGGCTTGACGTTTCTACTTTGCAAGTATGGTCCACGTAAGTATATTTTCTTTTTTATTACTCTCAAATATTTTCATATGTTATAACTCCTGTCACTTTGATTCTAATGTTTATGTTATAATTAGGTATATTCATCGTTTGTGTATTGATACATCACAATCAGAAGTATATGGGATATTGGACTCTGCTTTGTGTTCGTATGTTGATAATGTGGCAAAAACTGAAGCAAAAGTTAGAAAATACTGTTGGTGTAAGCCCTAGAGGCCAATACTTTTTGGTACTTGTATCGGATTATTCGTTTAATAATAAAAGGCATTTCTTTATTATGTTTGTCTTTCAGAATAATAAAGTCCCTAGAATAGTTAGTCTGTTTAATGAAATGTTAAGTGTGACTTAATCATGAGATCCCATTAAACATAAAGACATTATTCTTAAAATATCCGTAGTCAAGCTTTATTGCAAAGTGGGATAACATTAAAGCATTGAGACTATTATGAAGATAGACTGATGATCACATCTCATGGATCATGGATAAAGAGTTATCAAGTCTTGACATAGGTATAAATATTAGGAGTAATATTTATACCGGATTGACCCGCTATGAGAATACTACATAGTATGTTATGCAAAGTGTCATAAGTTATTCTCATGGTGATAATGGTGTATTACCACCCTTCGACCTGAAACCACTATGGACCCTAGATATAGAGTCGGGTGCTTTATTGCTGATCAAACATTATCCGTAACTGGATGATCATAAAGACAGTTGATGGGCACTCCACGAAGCATGCTGAGGGACGTGAGTGTCCTAGATGGAATTTGCCAATCCTGCATAACAGGAGAAATGTCTAAGGGCCCAATATTGAACTGGACAAGGATGACACAATGTATGCCTTGTGTTCAATATAGACATAGGGGCAAAAGGGTAATTGTACAAACATATATTATCACGAAAAAGGTTTTGTCAGATCACATGACATTTTCGTGACTTGGGTAGCAGTGATGTGTTGCTAGATACCGCTCACTGTTTATTATGTTAAATATATAATTTAATATAATTACCAACGTTACGAAATCCTACAGGGTCACACACATAAGGACAGTTTGATGAGAGATAGAGAAATCAAAGGAACATCGTAAGGTACGGTGCACTTAAGTGAAAAATAGAAATTCGGATAATATAATAATAATTATTGTTATTTTATAATGGTTATAAAATAATAATAAAATAAATATATTTATTATAATAATAGTTATTATAATAATATATAATATTATTATGGATCATGTGAATTGGGCTTTTAGCCCGCAGCCCACAAGAGAGTCTATAAAAGGAACCCTTGTGATGAAGCTTTTACTTGATGCAATTTCGTTTTTGATTCTCACTCAAATAATTCCGTTCGTAAGCAGCTAGCACTGTGACCGGAAGCTGTTCGTGTGGACTGAGTAGAGGCGTTGCACTTCATCAACGCTTGTGATCGCTGCATCAAAGATCTGAATCGCCACAAAGAGGTAACGATTCTATCACTGACCATGCTCATTCGTAAGGATCACTAAAGGAAATTTTTTTTTCCGCTGCGTTTAGATCGCAATTTTCCTTCAGTGGTATCAGAGCCACTTACGAAACCATGGATCTGATAGCTGTTAAATTTCCGTCTTTTCTGTATTTGATTCGATTAAAACACAGAATGAATTTAACAATAAACGATTAATTAAATTTGGCATCTGTTGTGTACGATTTGGATGATTGATGTTGATTATGCTTCAGAAACCGACATTAGTATGGTGAAGTTGTGCGATACATTGATCATCCATAGGCCTTAGTTTATCCTTTATTATTGTTTTGGGATTTTTAAATACGACCTGCGTGTCGTGCCTCTCTCTCAATCTCTTTATGTAACTTCTTTTCTCATCTCACTCCCTCGTATGTAAAACGAGTTTTCTTATATGTAATGTAATATTATGTTATGAAGAAAAAGAAGTATTCAATATTAAAGGAGGATAACCTTGGAGATCATGCTTGGAGAAGCTTAGATCGTTATTAGGTTAGCTTAGGTTCTCTCATTGGCTTGAGAGAACAATTGCGTTAGGGGCCATAATTGTATCTTTTTATATGTATGTTGATGCATGTAATTGTATGTTGATGCATGTGAGAGACGTTTTGCATGTTAAGCCGGTGAGATCAAACTAATAACAAAATCCCTCAAAATTAAATATTAAGTTTATGCTTTCCAATTTTTAGCACTCATCAAGACTAGTATCGAGCATTGTAGGTTTCGCCTACGCGAGGTGCATGTTCTATATTAGTAAGGTGTGATGGGATAATTGTAATATCCAATTGCTAAAACAATGGGTCAAACTTAACTAAACAAATTATAATAAGATTATACATGTTTAGAAGCAAGAATTGGGAATGATTTATGTGATGGATCAGAATAAGGAGTTATTCACCCAATTGAAAATATTCGAGAGTTGTATGAGATACAATTGGAAGGAGTTCCTACCTAAATAACTTAGTTTTGTGTAATCAGCCTAACGCTGACTTAAAACAAAGTGAAACATGGATCTCGACCCACTAGAAAGTCTTCCAACGGGATTTTCCGAATCAAATGATGAGGGTCATTTGTTTTGAATAAAATAGTGGGAGCATATTTGATTAAAGGCCTAATTAAATATGTTGTTTTAATGATACTTATATTTTCATATTTCTCTTGTAGATTACCATGACAACAAACACATCGAACAATATTTTGCGATCCATCCTAGATAAGGAAAAATTGTCCGGGACAAATTTCCTGGATTGGCACCGTAATCTGAGGATTGTCCTCAAGCACGATAAGAAGCTGTATGTCTTGGAGACACCAGTTCCTGAGGAGGAACCTCCTAGTTCTGCACCAAAGGCAGAAAGAGATGCTTATAAGAAGCATTTCGATGATGCCAATGAAACCGCTTGCCTCATGCTTGCTACCATGAACTCTGAGTTGCAAAAGCAACACGAGAACATGTCTGCGTTCGATATGATCGGACATCTGAAAATGCTTTATCAAGAGCAAGCAAGAAATGAGAGGTTTCAGGTTTCAAAGTCCCTTTTTAACAGCAAGTTAGCTGAGGGAGCCCCTGTAAGTCCCCATGTACTCAAGATGATTGGGTATGTGGAGAACCTTGACAGATTAGGGTTTCCCCTTGGAAAAGAACTTGCGATTGATCTGATCTTGCAATCGTTGCCAGAGAGCTTCAGTCAGTTTGTCCTGAATTTCAATATGAATGACTTGGACAAAAGTCTTCCAGAACTGCTAGGCATGTTGAGAACTGCTGAGCAGAATATGAAGACAAAAGGGAAATCCATTCTGATGGTCAGTAATGGAAAGAAACAGAACAAGAGGCCCATCAAACAGGGTGGTAGAGGGAAAGGCAAGGAAGTTGCCAAACCCAAACCCACTCCTCCTGTTTTGAAGCCTAGTGGAGGAATAGCAAAGGAGGGCACTTGCTTCCATTGCGGTAAGACCGGACATTGGAAGAGAAATTGCCCAAAGTACCTGGAAGATAAGAAAAATGGAGTAGAGACTTCAAATTCAGGTATTTTTGTTATTGAAATTAATTTATCTACTTCTGCATCATGGGTATTAGATACTGGATGCGGTTCTCACATTTGTACTAATGTGCAGGGGCTAAAAAGGAGTAGAGATTTGGCAAAAGGTGAAGTTGACCTACGAGTTGGCAATGGAGCAAAGGTTGCTGCTTTAGCTGTAGGAACTTATGTTTTAACTTTACCTAGTGGTTTAATAATTCAGTTAGAGAACTGTTATTATGTACCTGCAATTAGCAGGAATATTATTTCCGTTTCTTGTTTGGACAAGTTTGGTTTTTCATTCATAATAAAGAACAATTGTTGCTCCATTTATTTGAATGATATATTCTATGCTACTGCAAAAATGAATAATGGACTATATGTCCTTGATCTTGAAATGCCAATTTATAACATTAATACTAAAAGGTTGAAACCTAATGAGTTGAATCCAACTTACCTTTGGCACTGTCGATTAGGCCACATAAATGAGAAACACATTTCCAAACTCCATAAAGATGGACTCTTGGACTCTTTTGATTATGAATCATATGAGACATGCAGATCTTGTTTAATTGGAAAGATGACAAAGTCCCCATTCACAGGAAAAGGTGAAAGGGCTAATGACCTTTTGGCACTCATACATACTGATGTATGTGGACCACTGAACATACCAGCCAGAGGAGGTTTTCAGTACTTCATCACTTTCACTGATGACTTCAGTAGATACGGATATGTGTATTTAATGAAACACAAATCTGAGTCCTTTGAAAAGTTCAAGGAATTCAAGAATGAAGTACAAAACCAACTAGGGAAGAATATTAAAGTTCTTCGATCAGATCGAGGCGGTGAATATTTAAGCCTAGAATTTGATGACCATCTAAAAGAGTATGGGATTCTATCCTAACTTACTCCTCCTGGAACACCACAATGGAATGGTGTATCTGAGAGAAGAAATCGAACCTTGTTAGACATGGTCCGATCCATGATGAGTCACGCCAATCTTCCAAACTCCTTTTGGGGACATGCATTATTAACAGCAGCTTACACACTTAACCGTGTTCCATCCAAAAAGGTTGATAAGACACCATATGAGATATGGAGTGGTAAGAAACCACATATGTCTTACATGAAGATTTGGGGTTGCGAAGTTTACGTCAAACGACAAATTTCAACCAAGCTTGAGCCCAAATATGACAAATGCTTATTTGTGGGATATCCTAAAGAAACAAGAGGATATTACTTCTACAATCCTTCTGAGGGCAAAGTGTTTGTCACTCGAACTGGAGTCTTTCTGGAAAGGGATTTTATTTCCAATGGAAACAGTGGGAGGAAAATAGAGCTTGAAGAAATTCAAGAATCACAAAACATTGAAACACCTATGGAGGAACTAGAGCAGGAAACACAAGTAGTTGTGGAAGAGCAACCTGCTCAAGTAGAACAAGACCAGCGTAGGTCAAGCAGGACACGTCACCAACCTGAGAGATATGGATATCTCATAAGTGATCAGGGTGATGTATTACTCATGGATCAAGATGAGCCTGTGACCTACAAAGAGGCCATAACTGGTCCTGAGTCTGAGAAGTGGCTAGAAGCCATGAAATCTGAAATGGATTCCATGTACACAAACCAGGTTTGGACCTTGGTAGAACCTCCTATAGGAGTTAACCCTATAGGATGCAAGTGGGTCTTCAAGAAGAAGACTGACATGGATGGTAAGGTACATACCTATAAAGCAAGACTGGTTGCAAAAGGCTATAAACAAATTCATGGGGTTGACTATGATGAAACCTTTTCACCAGTTGCAATGCTTAAATCTGTTCGGATTTTACTCGCCATCGCTGCATATCATGATTATGAAATATGGCAGATGGATGTCAAAACTGCTTTCCTTAATGGGAATCTTCTTGAGGATGTGTACATGACACAACCTGAAGGATTTGACATACAACAAGATGCCCAAAAGATATGCAAGTTACAGCGATCAATCTATGGATTGAAGCAAGCTTCCAGAAGCTGGAATCTTCGTTTTGATGAAACCGTAAAACAATATGGATTCATAAAAAATGAAGATGAACCTTGTGTCTACAAGAAGGTTAGTGGGAGCATGATCGTGTTTCTGGTATTATATGTAGATGACATATTACTCATTGGAAACGATGTCCCTACCTTGCAACAAGTGAAGACTTGGTTAGGGAATTGTTTTTCTATGAAAGACCTAGGTGAAGCAGCCTATATATTAGGAATTAGGATCTATAGAGATAGATCACAAAAACTACTTGGCCTAAGTCAGAGTACATACATAGATAAAGTGTTGAGACGCTTTAATATGCATGATTCCAAGAAAGGATTCATACCTATGCAACATGGTCTGTGTTTATCAAAAACACAATCCCCTTCAACTAAGGAAGAAAGGGATCGCATGAATAAGATTCCATATGCATCTGCAATAGGATCTATCATGTATGCCATGTTATGTACTCGACCAGATGTCTCGTATGCATTAAGTGCAACGAGTAGGTACCAATCTGATCCCGGTGATGCTCACTGGGTAGCTGTCAAGAATATCCTTAAGTACTTGAGAAGGACTAAGGATTCATTCTTGATATATGGAGGTCAGGAAGAGCTTGATGTAATTGGTTACACTGATGCTAGCTTCCAGACAGATAAGGATGATTTTAGATCACAATCTGGTTATGTGTTCTGTCTCAATGGTGGCGCTGTGAGCTGGAAAAGTTCAAAGCAGGAAACAGTTGCTGATTCTACAACTGAGGCCGAGTATATTGCTGCCTCAAATGCAGCAAAGGAAGCTGTTTGGATCAAGAAGTTCATTAGTGAACTTGGCATAGTCCCTAGCATTGTGGATCCCATTGGTTTATATTGTGATAACAATGGTGCTATCGCACAAGCTAAGGAGCCTAGATCTCACCAACGATCCAAACACATACTTAGGCGTTATCACCTCATTCGAGAGATAATCGATCGGGGAGATGTGAAGATATGCAGAGTACCTACACTTGACAATATCGCTGACCCATTAACAAAGCCTCTTGCGCAACAGAAGCATGATGGTCATACTAGATCTATGGGTATTAAGGGTATGCCTAATTGGCTCTAGTGCTAGTGGGAGATTGTTGGTGTAAGCCCTATAGGCCAATACTTTTTGGTACTTGTATCGGATTATTCGTTTAATAATAAAAGGCATTTCTTTATTATGTTTGTCTTTCAGAATAATAAAGTCCCTAGAATAGTTAGTCTGTTTAATGAAATGTTAAGTGTGACTTAATCATGAGATCCCATTAAACATAAAGACATTATTCTTAAAATATCCGTAGTCAAGCTTTATTGCAAAGTGGGATAACATTAAAGCATTGAGACTATTATGAAGATAGACTGATGATCACATCTCATGGATCATGGATAAAGAGTTATCAAGTCTTGACATAGGTATAAATATTAGGAGTAATATTTATACCGGATTGACCCGCTATGAGAATACTACATAGTATGTTATGCAAAGTGTCATAAGTTATTCTCATGGTGATAATGGTGTATTACCACCCTTCGACCTGAAACCACTATGGACCCTAGATGTAGAGTCGGGTGCTTTATTGCTGATCAAACATTATCCGTAACTGGATGATCATAAAGACAGTTGATGGGCACTCCACGAAGCATGCTGAGGGACATGAGTGTCCTAGATGGAATTTGCCAATCCTGCATAACAGGAGAAATGTCTAAGGGCCCAATATTGAACTGGACAAGGATGACACAGTGTATGCCTTGTGTTCAATATAGACATAGGGGCAAAAGGGTAATTGTACAAACATATATTATCACGAAAAAGGTTTTGTCAGATCACATGACATTTTCGTGACTTGGGTAGCAGTGATGTGTTGCTAGATACCGCTCACTGTTTATTATGTTAAATATATAATTTAATATAATTACCAACGTTACGAAATCCTACAGGGTCACACACATAAGGACAGTTTGATGAGAGATAGAGAAATCAAAGGAACACTGTAAGGTACGGTGCACTTAAGTGAAAAATAGAAATTCGGATAATATAATAATAATTATTGTTATTTTATAATGGTTATAAAATAATAATAAAATAAATATATTTATTATAATAATAGTTATTATAATAATATATAATATTATTATGGATCATGTGAATTGGGCTTTTAGCCCGCAGCCCACAAGAGAGTCTATAAAAGGAACCCTTGTGATGAAGCTTTTACTTGATGCAATTTCGTTTTTGATTCTCACTCAAATAATTCCGTTCGTAAGCAGCTAGCACTGTGACCGGAAGCTGTTCGTGTGGACTGAGTAGAGGCGTTGCACTTCATCAACGCTTGTGATCGCTGCATCAAATATCTGAATCGCCACAAAGAGGTAACGATTCTATCACTGACCATGCTCATTCGTAAGGATCACTAAAGGAAAATTTTTGTTTTCCGCTGCGTTTAGATCGCAATTTTCCTTCAAATACATACAAGACATGTTACGTGATCACGAAGAGAAAGTGTGTCACTTGCTACCATTTATTCATGGGTATGTGTATGAAATTCTATTTTATAACTTTGTTAATATGAAATTCTGACTTTTGTACTTCAACACGCACATACAGATCTCATTGGCAATTAATAGTCATTTGTCCAAAAGACAATACGGTGGTCGTCTTCTGTTCACTTCATCGGGAACTTAATCAAACCATGACGAAACTTGTTACAACGTAAGTTTATCTTTTATGTTCACTATATCTTATATACATAATTTGTTACAAAAGTAATTACATATTTTATGTGGCTTTATTTGGTTTTTTTGCCTTCTTTATTAGTGCTTTAGGGGTTCATCAAGCGGCACATGGCATTAGAAGAAAGCCTACATGGCTTCGACCCATAGTAAGTGGTGTAAATTATAAGTTAAATTTAATTTTATCATATAAGTATTGGAAAATGATGTCATATATTCATTTGTAGACAAGGAAACAAAATAACTCTGATGATTGTGGGTACTATGTGATGAAAAATATGTTGGATATTGTCTCTGCAAAGATAACCGATAATTGGATGACGGTAATAAATATAACTTTACTTTGTTATTTACTTTGCATTTTGCAACTTAATGTGAATTTTCCAAAATAACTCTATATTGTTATTTATGTGTTGTAGGTATTTAATGACCCAACAAAATTAAAAGAAGATGATTTGTATGATTTGCGACTCCGTTGGGCAACATGTTTCTTTGAGTTGTATAAAAGTTAAGCTTTATCTAGTAAGATATATAGAATTCTCTATTTGAAGATATTGACTTTGGTGTTGTCTTTTGGTTAATTGGTGTTATTATTTATTTTCAGGAAATTTGATTTTTGTGTTTTCTACTGAAGTTACAACTCATATTCTTGTGGATATTGTAAGTTGATATTCAAGTGGAGGAAATATTGGTTGAATGTGTATTTTTTGTTGTTGTTGTTGTAGTAGTAAATTTTAGTATAAACCTCCTATATATTGAGATGATTATATGTGTATACTAGTACATTTGGAAGAATATATGTGTACTTGTACATTTGGAAGAATATATGTGTACTACATATTTGGTTTATTGAATATTGATGAGAAATATATGAAAATAGCGACCTAAATATGGTCTATGTGAAGGAAATATTAGGTACCAAAAAAATTTACAGGAATTGCTAAATAATTAGGTACCAAAAAAATTACAGGAACTGCTAAAAAAGAGTAAAATTATATAAATTTTCTACAGTACTTTTTACATCGGGCGAAAGGGGAACCGATGTAAAAAGTACTATATGGAACACTTTTTACATCGGGCCAAAGGGGACCCGATGTAAAAAGTACTATATGGAACACTTTTTACATCGGGCCAAAGGGGACCCGATGTAAAAAGTACCATGTATGGCACACTTTTTACATCGGGCCAAAGGGGAACCGATGTAAAAAGTACCATGTATGGCACACTTTTTACATCGGGCCAAAGGGGAACCGATGTAAAAAGTACCCTGTATGGCACACTTTTTACATCGGATATTTGAAAGCACCGATGTAAAAGCCAACCTATTACATCGGTTTTTATCTTCCAACCGATGTAAAAAGTCCTTTTTACATTAGAAAAAAAAATTATATTTTTTTTTTTACATCAGACTTAAAAATTAACCGATGTGGTTGATATATTTTTTACATCGGTCCTAAAACCGATGTAAAATGTCTACGACTTATTACATTGGCTGCCTTTACATCGGACTCGGAACCGATGTAAAAAGTCATTTTCGCCCGATGTAAAAAGTCATTTATGCACTAGTGGTTATCACAGAGGCTAATGGATTTGACTCTGTACCCGGATAATCTGACTATGGAAACCCTAGGTATACATGATAGCATCCTGTACTTGTTTAACCGACTTGGATGGGAGAATGCACTGATTCAACATAAGTTTGTGACTTACCGCGAGCTCACCCTTGAGTTCCTTAGCTCCTTAGTTTACCTACCCGAGCGCGGTTTTGGATTCAGGAAGGGATTTATCAGTTTCCGCCTATTTGGAATAGAATATGACTTTAACCATAAAGAGCTAGCTGACTTATTAGGATTCCCTAGTGGACCATTTTCTTTTACTACCACACAGGTAGAATTGATGGACATTGAGCTGGATTTCTTTTGGGGAACATTAACCGGAAACTACCACCCTGAACCAAATAGCATGAACAATGATGAGATACATAACCCAGCTATCCGTTACTTCCATAAGATTCTTGCCCACACCTTCTTTGGAAAAGAAGAAAACCTTACCGGAGTATCTAAAGATGAGATATTCATTATGTCATGTTTCACTAATGGACAGCCTGTCAATGGTGTGCCTTTCATGAGGCAAACCTTCACCCGAATCCAAGAAGAACCTGAATTACCTATATTAGTAGGAGGTCTTGTAACCATGATTGCTGATGCCTTAGGACTTAGATACCAATTTCACAGGTGCAATCGTTTAGGTACCATCCGTCCTATGAATCTTAACTTTTGCTTTAATCACCATATCATAAGGAATTTAGGACATCCACCTTTCGAGTACCTAATCCGGAATGAGGTAGTAACCCTGTTCACACTACCAAACCATGCTAGAGTAAGTGTTCACAATAAGGATAACTGGCTATATGAGTTAACCCCACCTGACTATCCATCTACTCCTGAAACACCTCAGTCTTACAAGATAAAAGATGATATAATGACCGATGTCGAAAGTGACCCTGAGACACCTCCTGTTTACCATGACATTGACCACACTGACAAAGTGATTGAAACCCCTGAAGTGAATGAAGTAGATTATGCTAACAACTTACAGAATATCATGAACACTCTTGAAGCTTAC
Source organism: Lathyrus aphaca (assembly GCA_963966055.1). Lineage (NCBI taxonomy): Eukaryota > Viridiplantae > Streptophyta > Magnoliopsida > Fabales > Fabaceae > Lathyrus > Lathyrus aphaca. The sequence goes on from OZ014519.1 coordinate 634,393,900, forward strand.
CAAACTGATATAAATACTGTTAAGGATGAGATTAAGAGCATGCGATTGGACATTATAGGTCTAACTTACATAACCTGTGAACAATTCTATCACCTGAACTCCGCAATCGAAGATTTGAAGAAACACTTTTGAAAATGCTATAGTGATCTAGCTTATTTTACTTATTGTTTTCGTTTCTAGTTAGTTTTACTTTTCGCAAACAATTTCGTACCGTATTTTCATTAATGTAATTTCATTTCAATTATCAAATGCAAAGCACTTCTAGTTTACAAATTTTTCCATTTTAATCAATTTATATGTTTTTCAATCTATATACTGTTATGCTTGAATTGATTCATATTCTATACAATCTCTCGTGTGATGCAATTTACAAGTACTATGTTGAAATTATTTATTATATGGTGTTTATATTTAATATTGAGTGAGAAGTGATAAAAAATATTATATAAATTATATGAAGCGTGAGAGATAATGCTTTTTGGAAATTATTCAAGGAATTCAACCCTCACGATCGTCACACCCCCCTAACGATTGTGACAAGCTAATTAGCGTGTCACGGCCGTCATCTCCTTGTCACGACCGTGACAACCCTAATTATAGAATTCGTGAGAAACAGAACTGTTTCTTCTTCGAAACCTCTTCATCTTTCTTCTTCCATAACTTTCAAAACCACCCATTATCTCCCCCAACTTCCGTAACCTCCCATTACCAAATTAAAACCCATTAACCTCTCCATTATCACCACACCTATCACATTCTCACCTTCCAATATTTATCCGAACCATTATTTCTCTCATTTTATCATTTTTCACAAAAATCAAAACTCATCATCTCCCACTCTTGTTCTTGCATGCAATAGAAGCTATTCAATTTAGAGAGGGTGAGAATGGAGAAAACCAAAGAGAAAGATTCATCCGATTCCAGAACCGTGGCGTGCAACCCACGCGTTATATCGACACTATCTGTTTGAGAGAATTGGGAATGCTTAACAGTGTCAAGAGCCTGCTTCAAAAAGTCGGTCTGTGGGATCTTTGCAGTCAGCCCCTGCCCATATTCGAGCTTCTGACATTGGAATTCCTAAGCTCGTTCCATTACATCACTCCCGCCGGTTCTCAGAGTCAACTTACCGATTTCGCTAAGTTCAGATTGCATGGTCGGGAGTTCGAACTTTCGCAAAACAGGATAGCCGAGTTGCTAGGCTTCGATCACGGGAATGAAGCTCACCTCCGTGTGCCGGACAATTTCAGTGAAACCGCTTTCACTTTATGGCACGACATAACCAACACCCGTGCCTCAGCCTTCCAGAGCCTTAATTCTACACATATCCACAACCCGGCAATCAGATATTTTCACCGCATCATTTGCAACACCATCTTTGCACGAGAAAGTAACCATAAGCTCAACTCCAAGGAGCTTCTGTTCTTGCACTGCGCTCTAAATGACGAGCCAATCAACACTGCCCCGTTCATGCTATCTCACATCCAGGCCATTGCGCAAAGAGGCGCAACCCCATTTTACATAGGCGGCATTGTCACCACCCTCGCCATTCAGTTGGGGCTTGGTGACTTGGTCGTAGATTTGCCTTTCAGAGCCGCCGAGTTCCTAACGAAGAGCTATTGCAGGTCCGCTCACTTGATTGCGCAGAGAGAGGATGGCAGGTATAGCCCTGTTATCCACGGCACTGTTTATCACCACATCATTCTGCCGTCCCGTGACCGCATCGATCTGTCTAGCCGAGCCAACTGGCTCTTTGCTTTACCGGATGCTGCCGGCCACGCCCCCATTCATGATGATCAGGCCGATCCTCTAGCGGATGAGATGCAAGACGCCATGGATGCAGCTGAGCCTGTCCAGGACATTCCCGAGTCATCTACCCGACAGCCTCCTGCACAAGAATTCACTCTTGAGGACGTCCTACGTGCGATTCATCAGCAAAACCAGATGAATGCCGCACTGGAGCGAAGGCAGAAGGAGCAGCATGATACTTTACTCCGCACAATTGCAACCAATCAGACAGCTACTGATGAGAAGCTCAGAGAAATTTTTAGCGAGCTAGAGGCTTTACGCATTGACATCACTGCTATTACCGGTACCGGTTCTGATCTTGAAGCGACTCCGACCAGACGCTCCCGCACCAGAAGCCGAGCCCGCGGTCATCAGCAGCCTTAGTTTTAGTTTTTGCTTATGTTTGTTTTTCATTTTCGTAGTTTGTATTGTACTTTTACCGCTATTATATCACAACATTGATGACAATGTCTGATATAGTGTGGGAGAGGTACCTTTCATTTTCCGCATTTTCCCTTTTCGCACTTTTCCATTTCGTTGTATTTCCATTCCGTTGTATTTCTTTTCGTAAGTTAATGAAACGAGCAATTTTTGGTCTATTTCTTTATTTTCGAACTTTCCCCGTTTATTTAGCCATACCAAAAAAAATCTTTAATTATTCGCATTACCCGACTTACCTACGAAATCATAATTAGGAAGCTGAGAACGATTCAACAAGATCAATACAGTCTTGACACCTTAGACTTCCCACTTAAGCAACCCCGTTCCGATGATTGTAACAACTACACCTTAAGTTTCAGTTCAAAAGTAACCCCTAGTAGTTTATACTAGCAGTCAGCACCGTCTGAGCACAAACCACGTGGGGAGCCGATGAATATAAGCGTTTGATGCCTAATCTATAATGATCCTTCATATCTCGATGCAAATGAAAATAAATTGCACCAAAGTACACGGTCGCATATAAGAAACGAGAAATACGAGAAGGAGTCCATTGCGGGTTGGTTCAGAGGTACTGGTTCTGAACTTGGTAGGGCGTGCTACGGCTCGATCCCCCACAACCTCCAAATCGGATTATGTATGTAGGGTTACTGCATTCGTGTACCAGACCCCGTGCTTTTAAAGGATCAAATTCGCTAACCGGCTACTCCACTACGTGCGTGCTAAGGCAAAGGGCTTAATGTGATTGCGCTAGAATGAAACCGGGCGAAATAAGATCGAAAAACTCTAGGTGAAATCGTAAAGCAATTACCGATTGTTTCGTTTAACGGGAAGTCGACGACTTAGCTTGTTGCTTGTGTCATTAATGTATCGTTAGTGTTTTATCAAAGTACCGGTTTATCCGACAAAACGATCCCTCGTACGGTTTGTTATGTGTGTGCGTCGATAAATAACTTGTCCGACGATTTTTAACCGACTATTTACTTGAGGACAAGCAAAGGTTTAAGTTTGGGGAAGTTTGATAACGAGAAAATGTATCGATTATATTGCTATGTTTCATTACCGTTTTATCGCATAATTGTCGTTTTAACACCCAATTCCTCGAGTTTTCCTTGCCATTTTGCAGGTACATCGTATACAGAGCTAAATCATGAGCCACAAGCAAAAGGAGCGAAAACAACCATAAAAAGATGAAGAAATGAAGAATGCTGCAAAACCTGCATATTTTGTAGCACTCAGGGTCGTCACCTAGGTGTCACGACCGTGACACCCCAAAAGGAGCAATCACGATCGTGACATATCCCTCACGACCGTGACACTTATTTTACAAGGGACACAAACGTGATGCCCTTGTCACGACCGTGATAAAGGGAAAAATAGGTTATTTGACTGAAGACTTGGTCATAACGTTACGTGCATATGAAATGCCTATTTTCCAGCTGACCCTGTATCCACGTTCCTGGATTTTCTCAAATGCTCCTACGAAGCCCAAGCAACAAATTCAACCACCAGCCCATTTAATCTTCTATAAATAGCTTAATTCAATTGAACAATTTACAGAGTTTAGTTTTATTATTTTCTTGCGGAAGTTCTGCCGAATTATTTTACACCCTTATTATTTTTCCAGCATTATTTTCATTGCTTTATTTTTATTGTATCCAAACCAAACCTATAACAATTTCCAACATCAGGAAATTGTTATAAAATTTATTTGTTTCAAAGCCTTCAGAATTTTTAGTTTATTTCCGATTCCGACAAATACTCCGAGCTTTCCAGCCTGTGGAAGAAGGAGTCTGCCATTTTTATTGTTAACCAGGTTTATATTAATTTGCAATTTTATATTTATGTTGAATATTTATTTTTCTGCCATGAATATTTCGTTTTATGTTTCTCTGCCTCTGTCTGGTTCAACAAAAATGAGAAGCTAATTACCTTAGGGCGATATGTAATTAAAACAAACTAAATCGGTAAAATCAACTATAGGCTTAAAATAATTAAGAGCTTAATATTCTGGCTGATACTTTTTATTATAAAATCGACCTTTTTGTTACGAGAGTAAGGAAAGTGTATTAGGTTAGGTCAAGACCACGAGAGTGTGAGATTTTAACCAGATAGCTAAAGTTAGGCATTTAAATTAAACACAGCGAGAGCGCTTTAAAATAAATTAGAATTACTAAGTTTCCAAAAATTATCTCTAAACACTTATGGGCTAGCGAGAGCAGGCATAGGGCTTTAGGGGTAAGATCTGAGATAAGACCACGAGAGTGTGAGTTAAAGGTATTTAAACTGGTAACCTCTACAGAATAGATTAAGTGAACCATCTTTATAAGCCTAGGTTAGATTGACCCGCCTAAGTTAGCATAATTACATGCCGACCGCCTTAGTATTATTTTATTAAACCTAAATTTAATTCCCGCGTTTAATCTTTAAAAACAACAAAAATCGTGACAACCCTTCACCTTAGCTAAACTAGAAGTTCATCTAGCACTAAGTAACCATAGAGTCCTTGTGGATCGATAATCTTAAATATTACTTCGATAGGTTGTGCACTTGCAGTTAAGATACCGCTAGACACATAATTAGATACGTCTTTAGCCCATCAATATTTTGTACCTCTTCTGACTTAAGCATTGGAGTGCTTTGCAGGTACACCCCCTTTCTCATTTCATTCCCTGGCCCATTCATCAAGTCCTTCGAAGGCCCTTCTGATCAGGTAAGATCAGTGGCGCCGTATGTGGGAACTAGCTATCCACATCTTCACCAACAGAAGATCAAAGCTCATTCACTTCTGTCCTTCCAACATGGCCGGAGAACAACCTAGCGAGCGCAGCCGTCCCCTCGTCGACTACACCATGGACGACGGCCCGCAGTTCCATGAAGCAGACGCCCGAGACGGTCGTCCAGCCACTCCGTCTCCGGAGCCCCAAAATAACGGGGATCCCCCTCACGTTCAAAACCAAGGGACCGAGGCATTTCACCCCATCCTCGTTCCTGTCGAAGGAGACGCCACCATGATTGCTATGGTGAACGCCCTCAACCAGGCCGGCTCTATGCTCTACCAGCAGCACGAGAGAATCATGGCCCTAGAAGCTGAACGACAGGAGGTCCGACCTCAACAAGAGAGGAGGACACAACAACGTCCAGAAGCAACGAAGAAACGAGGACGTTTCTCCCCAGAACCTCATGTCAGCAGGGCACGTGCCCGCCGCGACAACGGTCGATCGGGAACCTCACCGAGGCGCGAGCGTAGTCCCGACCGCAACGAGATCTCTCCACTAAGGAGCGACGAAGAAGACCTGCATTGTCCCCTGTCACGGGCAATAATGGAAGCTCCGTTCCCCAAAGGCATGGAGAAACCTCCTAATCTAGCTGTGTACGACGGGACTACCGACCCCGACGACCACGTCGACAAATTTAACGCGATGCTCGACTACCGCAATGACATCACCGGGCACCTCAAATGCAGGTTGTTTTCAACAACACTCAGAAAAGGGGCCATGGCCTGGTACAAAAGCTTGGCCCCCGAATCCATCACGTCTTGGAGAGTCATGAGATCCATGTTCACGAGGTATTTCACAGCCTCCCGGCGTCACCCCAAGACAGAGGCGACCCTCGAGGCCATAGTACAAAAAAAGAATGAAACATTACGCTCGTACATCGAGCGGTTCAATCAGGAAGCTGTCGAAGTAGATACTACTGAACACATGAAGAAATACCTCCTCGAGAGGGGGCTCTTGCCCGGCAGTGAACTCAGCAGAGCCGTCAGGATCGAGCCTCCCCGCACCTTGAATGAACTTCTGCACAAGGCCCAAGCCTATATCAGATACGAGGAGAAGCAGGTAGCCCACAACGCCCGCAGCGGCCGTAATAGCGGAGATACCGATCACCCCAAGCGAGAAGATTCAAATATTCCCCATCGCAATGAGGACAAGCAAAGAGAAGAAAGGCCCCGCGAGCCTCGAGAAGGAAGAGGCCTCGCGGGCCGATACAGCGAGTATACCTTACTGACAGCTCCCCGAGAGTGCATCCTCGCGGAATGCATTAACTCCGAGTTCAAACAGGGCAGAGTAAGGTTCCCAAAACCATCTGCACCAAAGCCTCACACCGACAAGTCCAAGTACTGCAGGTTCCACAGGAGCCACAGGCATGTGACCGAAGACTGCGTCCACCTAAAAGATGCAATAGAGATTTTAATCCAAGAAGGGCATCTTAAACAGTATACGAGGAGGAACGAAGCTCCCAAACATGAGGAATTGGAGAAGAAGAGACCTCGGGAAGATACACCCCCCGACAACTCTCCTTATCAAGTGGCCCTCTGCGTGTCACGTCCAGAAGATTTCATCCTCCCCGAGCCATTGCCCGAAGGCCGGATCACTGCACTCAGCCCCTGGGAAGATTTCCCGGCCGCCCTGGTCATATCGGCCGGAGGGATTAACGGCGAGGCCGTCGCCCTCTCAGTAAAACGCAAGTTCGACGAGCTCCTTCTGACCGCGCCCAAACAAAAGGCAACGCTGACGAAATATCGGGGTAAATCCAACCCAATATCCTTCTTTTTAGAAGAGCTTCCGGGCGGCTCCCCGAATTCGGGAATTCCACTATTGATCAGGGCAAGGATGACCCAGTTCGACATCAGGCGCATTCTGGTCGATCAAGGCAGCTCGGTAGATATCATGTACGTCCACCTCTTCAAGACTCTAAAATTAGACAAGACCAACCTAGCCTCCTACGTCGGATCTGACCTCCAGGGATTCAATGGAGCCACGACAAGACCGTGGGGATATGTCGAGCTCCTCGTCACCTTCGGGGAGCAGGAAACGGCCAGGGAAATCAAAATCCAGTTCCTGGTCGTAGACTGTCCATCCCTCTACAATTGCATCTTCGGTCGCCCGATATTAGCCGAACTCACCGCGGTCCCATCCACCGTCCATCTAAAGATGAAATACTACACCAAACTAGGCCGCGTAGTCACCATCCACGGCGACATCGAGGCTGTCCAACGGTGCTACGACGCCGCAGTAAAAGGACAGGCCACAGTCAATACAAAGAGCAACAAAAAACTCAAGACCGAAGATCCTCCCCTCCGGGGAATCAACGCCATCGACCTCGAATGCCGCATTGGCCACGACGAAACTAAAGAATGGAAACCCGCCGAGTAACAGTCTCCCGAACACCCGTTCCGACCGATCCCCGACGGAGAGTTCGAGCTCATCCCTCTGGGTGACGATCCTGGAAGAACAGTGAAGATAGGCAAGGGATTGCCCGAGGAAACAAGGGAGAAGCTCGTGACATGCCTCAAGGAGAACTCCGACCTCTTCGCATGGAACGCTGCAGAGATGCCCGACCTAGATCCTGAGATTGCGTGTCACCAGCTAGCTTTAGATCGGGCAGTCAAGCCTATAGCACAGCGTAGGCGCAAGCAGTCCCCCGAGAAGGCGGAGGCTGCCGAGCAAGCTGTAAAAGACCTCTTAGAGGCAAATTTTATTTCTGAAGCCCAGTACACAACCTGGCTCTCTAATGTAGTCCTTATTAAGAAAAATAATGGAAAATGGTGCATGTGTGTTGATTATACTGATCTTAATAGGGCTTGCCCCAAAGACGTTTTCCCTCTCCCTAACATAGATAAGCTCGTTGACAATTTTGCAGGTTTTAGACTTCTGTCCTTCATGGACGCATACAGTGGATATAATCAAATCCCTATGTCGGACACGGACAAGAGACACACGTCGTTCATGACCCCGACCGGAAATTACTATTACAACGTAATGTCGTTCGGACTCAAGAACGCCGGGGCCACATACCAGCGCATGATGAACAAAGTCTCCAAGGAAGAAATATGGGATATGCTCGAGGTATACATGGACGACATGATCATCAAGTCACACGAGGAAGTCGACCATGCTCGACACCTATGCAAAGTCTTCGAGCAGGCAAGACAGTGCAAAATGAGGTTTAACCCTGAAAAATGCACGTTCGGAGTACGGGCAGGAAAATTCCTGGGTTTCTACCTCACCGAAAGGGGTATCGAGGCCAACCCCGACAAATGTCGGGCGTTCTCGGAATTTCCAACCCCGAGGACCAAAAAATCAATCCAATCCCTCAACGGAATGCTCGCCTCACTCTCCCGTTTCATTGCCAAATCCGCCCAGCATGCACTACCATTCTTCAGACTCCTTCGTAAGGAAGCCAGCTTCGAGTGGACCGACGAATGTGAACGGGCACTACTCCATTTAAAGAAGGTTCTCTCTGAACCCCCGGTCCTATCACGACCATTAGAAAAAGAGACCTTATACCTGAATCTGTCAGTGGCAACCGAGGCCGTCAGCGCCGTCCTAATAAGGGAAACCGACGATGGACAAAAACCCATATATTTTACGAGCAAAGCGCTCCAAGGCCCCGAACTTAGGTACCAACAAATTGAAAAAGTCGCCCTGGCTCTCATAAATGCGGCAAGGAGACTACGTCATTACTTCCTCGCGCACATGATCAAAGTAAGAACCGACCAGCAAATCAAACAGCTTCTCGGACGGCCAGATATGGCCAGCAGAATGCTCAAATGGTCGTTGGAACTCTCCGAATTCGACATACAATACGAAAATAGAAAGGCCTTGAAAGCCCAAGCACTGGCCGACTTCGTCGCGGAAATGAGCCACAGCTCGACCCCGACGGACGGCGCTCATAAATGGACGATCTTCGTCGACGGCGCCTCCAGCACGACAGGCAGTGGAGTTGGGATCATCCTCGAGAATGAGGATGGGATCCTGATCGAGGTCTCACTAGCACTAGCCTTCCCGACGTCGAACAACCAAGCCGAATATGAAGCTTTCATCGCCGGTCTAAGATTAGCCGAAGACCTAGGAGCAAAGGAAGTAAAAATATCGACGGACTCCCAGCTCGTGGCATCACAAGTACGAGGAGAGTACTAGACCAAGAACAACAACCTTGTCGAGTACCTGGCCTTGGTCAAAGAAAGACTCGAAAAATTCGAGAAGTGGGAAGTACAACACGTACCTCGCGAGCATAACACACGGCCCGACATCTTATCAAAACTAGCTAGCACTAGAAAGAAGGGAGGAAACAAATCCGTAATTCAAGAAATCCTTCCTCGACCTAGTATCGAAAAACCACCTCCTCCACTCGAGGTCAACGCGATCGGAGACGCTCACTGTTGGATGACACCTATCTATAATTACCTAACGAAGGACGAGCTCCCCATTGACCCAAAAGAGGCGACCACCACCAAACGGAGGGCGTGCTCGTACGTCCTCCTCGAAGGGAAACTCTACCGCAGGTGATTTTCCATCCCACTACTCAAGTGCGTCGAGGAAGAGAAAGTCCCCGACATACTAGGAGAGATACACCGCGGAATAAACGCCCAACATCCCGGCGGGCGATTACTTGCACGAAAAGCCCTTCGAGCAGGCTACTACTGGCCGACCATGCAACATGACTCCAAGGAACACGTAAAAAAATGCGACAAATGCCAACGGCATGCCGACATGCACCTCGCACCCCAAACGAACTAAAAACACTCTCTTCTCCATGGCCCTTTGCATGGTGGGGCATGGACATCCTCGGACCTTTCGTGACCGAATCGTACCAGAATAAATACCTCATCGTAGGGGTAGATTATTTTACCAAATGGATCTAAGCAGAGGCGTTGGCTAAAATAATAGCGCAGAACATTCTTCGATTCTTTAAACGCAATATCCTCGCTCGGTTCGGCGTGCCACGGGTCCTCATCACGGACAACGGAACACAATTCACGGACGGGGGATTCCAAGACTTCGTCGCGAGCTTAGGTACTAAGCAACACTTCACATCCGTCGAGCATCCTCAGACAAACGGGCAAGCGGAGGCGACCAACAGGGTAATCTTGCGCGGGCTCAAACGCAGGCTCGGTGAGGCGAAGAGGGCGTGGGTCGAGGAGCTACATAGCGTCCTATGGGCTTACCGTACGACACCGCACTCCACGACCGGGGAGACCCCATTCCGACTAACTTACGGCACCGAAGCAGTCATCCTGGTAGAAATACGGGAGCCGACGAGACGCGTAGAGGAACCCTTAGACGAGGAAATGAACGACGAGACACTTAGAGCCGAGCTGGACCTCGTCGACGAGATCCGCTCCGAAGCAGTCCTTAGAGAAATATCTCTCAAACAAAAAATAGCATTGCGCCACGACGCGAAGGTCATAAAAAGAGAATTCCAGGTGGGCACCCTGGTCCTCAAAAGAAACCAAAAAAACCCAAGGGAAGGTAAACTGGCCGCCAACTGGGAAGGCCCCTACCGCGTCTGCGACAAGACGAGCAACAGGGCCTATTATCTAGAAAACCTACAAGGCGAAGAACTCGCTCGACCATGGAACGCAGAGAAACTTAGACAATATTACAGCTGAATATGTCACGGGGAGAAGTGGGAGGTACGAGCACGCTCTTCGTCTCCAAAATGATAGGGAGGAACCGCACGACCCGGGGACGAACTGACCCCTCCAGCGAATACAACCCTCCCCGACGGTTGGGATCTCGATCGAGCACCAACGTTGAAGTACCGAGACCGGCAGGGTTCCCAGCTCGCGATAGGAAATCCCAAGCCTCGGAGCCGGTGTTCCGAACACCGAACCCGGTTTTCGATCAAAACGGGCACGACGCCCGACACCTCGTCGGTTCCCTAAACCGAGGAGACTACAACATGGTCGAGCAGAAAGACAGTTCATGAATATAAAACATGGTAAATAACCGAGCAAGAAGAATAATCAAAAACAACATTCATATATTAAGCAAACGGCCAAAGCCAAGTACGCCCGAAGGCCAAAATACATACGCCCGAAGGCCAAAGTACATAAAAAAGGCACGCAAGCCATACATAAAAAGGGCACTCAGGTCATATAGACAAAACGAATCAAAAAACTCTTTAAGACTCCGCCCGGAGCTCCTCCTCAACATTCTCCACCTCCTCCTCTCCCTCATCGTCCCCCAGCTCTTCCTCGGCTTCAAAAGGGCACACTATCTCCCCCTCCTGGACACAGTAGTTATGGGCTGACCCCTCCGTCACCAATTCAGGATTTAAAACCCTCAGTTGTTCGACGGTGTTGTCAAAACCCTCCTTAAACATAGCCACGAGGTCGTGATTGAGAGAGCGAATGTGCCCCAGCAGCTCACCACGGGAACCAAGAGCGAGCTCCTCCTCAGTCTCATCATCTAACGGACGGACCTTATCCTCGAGCGAAATGAGCTGAGTACGCAATCCAGCATTCTCCTCAGCCACCTTCTGATGCCCGACTATCTGTTCCTCAAAATTCACCTTGGCCGCCCTCAGCTGATCCCGCTCCTTCTCAACCTCCTCCAGCTCTTTTTTCAGCCCCTCCTGAAGCTGGTGCTCCTCCTTGTAGTCCGACAAGTCCTTAGACAGCTTGTCCTTCTCAGACCGGACCTGCAGGAGAGCGTCTTCCAGTGAGGCAGTAGAAACCGAAGTATCAGTTAAGACCATGGCCGTTTCCATCACCCGGATGACAGCGGCCAAGTCCCTTGCCAGCTCCTTACGCCGGACACCAGCCTCTTGGTTCAGAATAGCCCTTGCTTCAGGCGCTGGCACCGCGATCGCATCCTCGGCCTTGAAGAAGGCCCGCTCCACGTAACAAGGGGGCAATAGATAGCTGTCAGGTCCGCCCGGACTCCCGCTCCCCCCCAAGGTCGACCTCGAAAGAGTCCCCTCCGGACGCTTCCGCTTGTGGAGAGGGGAGGCTGATAGAGGCGTACTGTCAGGGATATTGATTGTAGATGCCCAAGGAGAGGAGGGCACTGGACTCGCTGTGTTCGAAGTCCCAGCCCCGGAGTCCCCAGCTGCCACTTGAGCACGAAGCACAGTTTTCTTCTTCTTCTTGGGAGCCCTGTCCGGCGCACCAACCTGGTTGGCCAGCTTGAGGACCCGATCACGAGCAGTGGGCATAGCACCGGCAAAACAAAGCATATAAACATTAGCGGGCAAAGACATAGACAAAAATAAGAACAAGTAAAACAACTACTCAATAATTCCAGGGCCTTCTCCTCAGTCCTACACTCGAGCAAAGCCTTGGTGTTAATGATACGGGCCTCGGTGATCGGCATTCCGGCCTCGTCAAGGTAAGGCACGCCCTTTCGATCCGTCCAGACCGCCAGATTGAAGCTCCGCACATACTCCACCAACTTCTTATACGCGAGCCTATCCTCGACACCGAGCATTGCAAACTTAATCCTATAATGGGGGGTAGTGAGGTCGAAATGATCGCGCTGCCACCTCAGCGGTACCTTTGACATCAATTTCTCCTCCCCATTTGCTTCCCGTTTGTAGTAATAAAGGGAGAGCAGGGCGGCATGGGTGATCGGTCTCACCACATACCACCGACCCTTAAAATGACGGGCAGAATCCACATATGTCTTGAACAGACGCACAGGCTGCTTGAAGGAAACCCAACTGTGTCGCCCACGAAGAACGGACCGCTGGAGGTGGAAGACGTGGAAGAAAAGGGCTCGAGTGCACCCAATGCCGAGGAAGCGGCAGACTAACTCAAACGCCCGCATGAAAGCAAGGACGTTAGGGTGTAACTGAGACGACGCCAGCCGAAGCCACTTGAAGATGGACATTTGAAAAGAGTTGAAGGGCAGCCTGATCCCCGCCTCCCGGAAAGCAAACTCGTACATCGCGAACTGCTTCCTCGGGAAATGATGACATATCCGGTCTGCCTCTTTGGGAGCGTGGCACTACCAGTTCTCAGGATCTTCCCGGCTTCTATCCTCCACCACGACATAAGCAGGAATTGCCTCGTCACAAAAGTAGGACTCCTCATCCAAGGGTTCATCCGCAACCCAGGAGAGATCATTCTGCCTAGATGATGAGGCATGTTCAGTGCCATCCCTGGCGCTCCCATCCCCGACGGGTAAACGCGTGATGGCCGCATCTTCGGACTGTGGCCCGGAGTCTTCTCTCCTCGGTCGTAAACGCCCGGTTGCACCTGAAACGCAGACAGAAAGAGTGAATTCGACGTCATATCAAATCCACCATTCCACCGCAGGTCAAGTGAAAGGGCGTAGAAGCAACGTTCACAGGCACCAGTGTGAAACTCCACCCACTGCCTCCAGGCCCGGTGGAGAAGTTTCGCACGTGTTCGGCGCAGGAATATGCACATTCTTATGCACCAGGAAAAAATCTCATATGTACTTATGCAAATTTTGCCCGGCGCATGAAATTCCTGCCCGGGGCAGTCTAACCCTAACCCTATTTTTTCCATCTACAGTCTATTTCACTATTCCTAAGTCAAATCTAACCAACCTATCACAAATACCACATGCATTCGCAGACATTTAACACAAAAAAGTGGAAAATAGAGGATTAAGGAAGCAAAAATGGTACCTGACATATTGAGAATCAAGAGAGAGACGGTGGTGCACGAGCAGCAACGGTGGTTCAGGCAGCGAGACGGGCAGAGACAGGGAAATTTGTCAGAGCTTCCGGTGAACGTATGAGCAAAAAAGTGAAAATGAAGTCACTCAACTTCCTTTTATAGTCCCAGGCGTGTGGATCAACGCGCTAGGTCATCATTACCTACTGCCTACGCCGCCGTTTGCACGCTAAACGAAGCGACGCCATTAATATTGAAACACGTCAATCCATAAGGAAACTGAAGCGACGTCGGGCAGCTATCCACCTCCCCGACTCCACAGAACGTCCCGTCCCCGTACGAAGTCCTCGACCTCTACAGAAACAGTACGTATCCGTCGATGACCTTCGTCCTCGACACTGTCCAGAGCATCAAGTTCCCAAAGAGAAAGGGATGTTGCGAGCAGTTCTACCGAGATATTGCCTGTCCTGCCATACGCCCACCACCTTATCCTTGGTGCACATGCCCCGGTTGCAATACAAGTCATCGCTCCGACTCGGAGACTCGACTTGGGGGGCTCTTGTTTCGGACTGGGCCGCGAGGTTATATATGAGCACGGCCCAATACATGTCGGGCAGAGGACCATGTGTTCGAGAAGGTGAACCTCTTTGATAAATCACCTGCTCATACGACGGGCATACACCTGAAGACGGGCAGAGAGCATGTCTGCCAGCTCATCTTCCACGCCACCCAACTGCCCTTCATTATCTCCTGAAAGATAGGGGCAGTTGGACCAAGGGGAAGACCTTTTGTCTAGGTCTTCACGCTTCTTACGCGTCCCTTGGCAGCTCCTCCTTGGGCCTAGCCAGATTAAGCCCATTGAGGAGCCTTGGCCCAGCGCTGGGGGCACATTATAAATACCCTTTCTTGGTAAAGGGTCAGGTATGCTAACTCATTCTGAATTAACCTTAACATTTTGTACCTCTTCTGACTTAAGCATTGAAGTGCTTTGCAGGTACACCCCCTTTCTCATTTCATTCCCTGGCCCATTCATCAAGTCCTTGGAAGGCCCTTCTGATCAGGTAAGATCAGTCACATTATATATAAGATATTATATTTAATTATTTACAAACACTGCAATATTGTTGTCACATATGATAAAATTGTTATTAAAGTCAGACAAGGAGTAGAAGAATCAAAAGAAGAATAAGTGCAGGATGAAGCCTTCCAAGAAAAGTTGAAGGACCTACCCAGAGAGAAAGCTAAGCTAACCCTGGAGTAGTGGAGTAGAGTAATATTACATGTCTCTATAGGTAATATGGATGTTGAAAATACATTTATTGATTTAGATGCAAGTGTAATTATTATGCCACTTTATATGATAGATAGAATTGGGTATTATTTTAAACAACCAAATATTATAGCAGATAGATAATTATGATCGCTCTCGTCACTATTATAAATCAAAGATTTTATTTTCAGGTTCATTGAATAACTATTATATTTGATCTTTATATAGATCGGATACATTGATTATTAAATGAATTTGAAAAGAGATTTTTTTTATAATAGTGACCGGAAAGAATATTAAAGAGTGGCATAAAGCATGAAAATAAGTCAAATACATTGATATAAAAAAAAGGTTAGAAAAGTGCCCCACCACCAATGATATTACAAGCAATGACAATAGACTAAGCCAAGACTTCCAAAGCCACTAAGAAAAAAAATCGCCTAACCACCTGCCAAAACTAAAAGGCTGAAATAGAATTCAACTGGCAGGCAAGAATAACAAAACACTACAGTAAGCCATACACAACCCCAAAAACTAAAATACTGACAGAAGCAAGCAGATAGGGCAACTCCAAATACATCAACCCAGGACTATATCAGTGTCGCTCCCACCAAATGACACATAGGGCCAAGAGGGGTACAGACGCGAACGGTCGGCGAGAGGAGATGCGAGAACACACAGGAGTGAACTCACAAGGAATGAAAAGAGTCGCCAGCTAGGCATTTTTATCCCGGAGGAAAGGTAATGCTGCATAAACCTAGAAAGATATGGATAAGACGGTTGCGAACCAGAGAGACTGAGAAAGGGGGTTGGTTACAACCTGGGAAGGTATTAGCACCCAGATTGTCCGCCGTACTCGACGGGATCCACGCTTAAAAGATTTGTGTTTTAAAGGGGTAGTGTCAGTGCAATTTGTGTGTAAAAGGGCTGGAAAACAAAGTGTACAGGTGTCAGTGTAAAGGAATTGTGAAGTGTATAAATGATGTGTCAGTGTGAGAACAAGAATGAAATGCCCATGATAATGAGGCTAAAAGAATAAAGCTGGAAAGAGGGGGAATATACAGAGACTTTTGTTCGATAACTGTTAAGTTATGCCTACGTATCCTCTCGTGCAATGAGGAAGTCAGAACACCGTAGTTCGACCCAAAGAGACTGAAAGGTAAATTGACTTGTGAACTGCTTACTTGCCTATGCTCAAGTGTATGACCTGTCTGGATCAGGTGAAAACTGTCTTGCATTAGACGGAAGAAGCAAGTTCTCGTTTGTGAGTGAATGAGGTGAGAAAAGAATCCCGAAGGAGACGATTATTGTTTGTTTTTGAGCTTGCAGTCTTTTATTGCTTTTGAGAATTTGTCATAAGTTAATGAGCTTAAGCCTAAACCAATGGGTTAGTAGACTCATCACATCTTCCCTCTGATTAGGGGTAATGAGAATACCTTAAGTGTGAAGTCAGCTTCTCACACTTAAACACCTTTGATGTAGGATTAAGATCATTAACCTACTTGTGATTATTTAGATGTTTTTGGTGTTTTTGTTTAGTGTTAAGTAATGAGGTTAAGCCATAATCAGGGATTAAACAGACTCATTACACCATCCTAATAGAAGGATAATAGATGAGAATGTTTAAGCTGAGGAAAGCTCCTCAACTTAATCCATGATTAGGGATTAAACTCATGACAAAACAAAGCCTTTATTAAGTGGATTTTAGTTAATGATAAGATGATGAAGTGAGTTTTATGATTTGTAAGACAACTTGAGGGGGACTTGTCCATTAACACTAGGGTTAGTCCTTCTTAACCAATTAAGGAAGAATTAGAACCCTAATGCAAGGCCCAAGTTACAAGCTTGATGTCTTAATGATTATTAGATGAATTGATTAAAGGATTTAAACACATTAAGGGTTTAACACTTAGGATTAAATTTATACACTCCATCCTAATAGAAGGATGCAGGCATAAGCTTAATCACAAAGCCTTAAAACCTTTAGGGTTTAGTCCTTGATTATGAGATGAGAAGAGAAGACTCAATGAGACACAAAGGTAAAACTAAGTGGGGGGACTAATCAAAACCCTAATCATTGTCATGCTTGGTTGTTCCTAAGGTTTTTGAGGTTTAAGAAAGAAATCTTCAATGGAACCACCAGGAAGCAGATGAAAGGAGCAAAGAGAAGCAAAGTAACTTGCTTCATTTAAGAAGACAAGTCACTTGAAGAAAGAAAGTAAAAAGAAAAAGAATGAGCAAGCTCAATCTCAAACACATAACAAAATTCAGCAAGGATGCATAAAAGAGATTAAAAGAAATTGTGAGAAGTGAAGGCAAATCCACTTCTCAAAGTGACTTACCACCTGAAAAGTTAGTGAATGGAATGCAATACAATGCAAAATGAGATGAAATGACATGATGCAAACCAAAACCAGAAGCATGTATGTGATGATAATGATGTTATGAGATGATACAAACATGAATCAAGGCAAGAGGATGATCATATGAACATATGGATGCAAAAGAAGCAAGCTTAGAACCATGATCATACATGAAAAGTTATGAGATGCAAATGGCATACAAAGTGGCAAATGAAAGATGCAATGATCAAACATGCTTCTAATATGTCTTAAGATGTCTAATGAATCAAATGGATGCACAAAATGCTATGGCAAGTCATGGTATGCAAGCAAATGCAAAATGAATGCAAAAGGAAGCCCAAATTAGGGTTTATGATCAATGCAACAAACAAAAATCAAAACCAGAAGCAAACATCAAGATGAAAAATTGAAAATGCATTCAAAGGAAAGCTACCCCTACACAAATTCACTGCCCAAAGGAGGGGGTCCAATTCTTAACCTAGTGAAAGTTACAAATTTCCTAAGATTTCTAGGGTTTTAGGGTACCTTGACAAGAAAAATGTCAAACAAATGGAAAATGAAAGATCAATTCATGCCAATTTAACCCTACAAACTACATGATATACAAAATGCAATGCAAAAAGAATCAAAGTCCAACTCTCAATGGTTAGGCAGAAATGAATTTTTGAATATTGGATCAAAATAATGCTTTGAAATTGAATTAATTCCATGGAAAATTGTCAAAATGCATCAAGATCAAAAAAGAAATTTGGTTTTAGGGTTGGACAATGTTTCTAAATGATTTTAAAGGTTTCATGAATTTTTTGGTGATTTTTAAATACCTAAAAGTATTTTTAATTAATTAATTATCATTAATTAATTAAAAATAAACTTTTAAATGATTTAAAAATATTTTTTATGCAAAAAAAATAAAAATAAAAATGTTTTTGGTTTCTGAAAATTAATAAAAGTTTGTACAAAAATTTTCAGAATTTTTAAAATTGTTTTACTATTTTAAATTAAATGGAGAAAACAAATCAAATTAAATGGAAAATAAAATGAATTAATGGGAAAATATGTTGATCCTAAGGCTGTGGTTTAAACTGAGAACGCGCGCGTTGACTGGCGCCATATCCAAGGGTGGAAATTCAAACTGGCCAGATTAATTATAAAACTCAATTAATTAAGATAATGACGTGGATTAGGGTTAAGTGAGTGGATCCAGGCCATTGAACACACGCGGGAATTGACCAAGTCAGCTCATCCAACGCACCAGATTCAAACTTGCATTAATTACAGGGATTAGCCCTAATTATTTTCAGGTGGCCGGAGAAGACTTCCGGTCGTCTTCTCCGGTGGGACTCCCACCTGAAAATTTCTAAAATCCTCTAAACCTCATGAAAATGAAAACTAAACACCCAGAAATCATCCCCATGCCAAACTAAATCAAATCCCCCACTCAAATCTCATTTTTCACTCATCAATCAGCTGAATCGAAGCAAAACATTCTTAGGGCAAAAAAGTTTCAGAACATGATTAAATGCTTATTTCTCAACCATTTCAAAAAGTAAACACATATTCATGATCAGAGGAGTGTATAGAAGCTTTTAAGAACTTAAAATGAAGCTTCTGGAAAAAAAGTTTGAGATGGCTACCTGAACTGAAGCTTTGGTTTCTGGTGCTTTCTGGCTGATGTCTTGCTTGCAATCAACTCCCCTGGACCTCCTGAGAAGCTTTCAAGGCTTGTTTGAAGTTTGCAATGGCTGGTTTGAGAGATGACAGAAGTTCTGTTCAATGGCAGGTGGTGATCGTGTTTTTGATTCTTTGAGTTTCAGGCAATGGTGATGGGTGCTTTGTGACCAGGAAAGTGTGTTGAGTTGATTTGTGAAGTTTGTTTGTGTGTTTGTGGCTTGTGCAATCAGTTTCGAATGCTCTTGCAAGTTGGTGTGAAAATGAGAATGCTGTGTTATGGATGGTTTCAGGCTTGTGTTTTGTATGCTTTGGCTTGCTTTTGATTTGTATAAACAATTGTGATAGGTCAGATGAGGTGATGTGTGCTTTTGTGATAGGTATGGCTCAAGTTGCCAAAATGTCAAACTTGTGTAAGAGAAGCATGGGCTACTTTCTAGCCAAGGACAAAAGGTGTGTCCTGCGCAGCATGATGTGGGGAGAACCCTAGGATTGATCAGCAAGTCAGCAAGCAAGTGGATTGTAACTTATGATGAATTTTGCAAGTTGGTTCACTTTTGCTTCTTATGAAAAATCTTGCTCCATAAGCCATAAAAATGTGTGATCCCTTGGCCCATTCTGAACATTAGAGGTCACATGATCATGTTGTGTGGACAAGATACACATTTGAGGCCTTTAGAACACTTGAACAAACCATTTTGCAAAATGTCCCTTTGGTAGAAAACTTCAAATTTTGTGATTTTTGCCAACTTTGACAAGCCATAACTTTTGATCCAAAATGAATTAGGTCATGTTCTTGTAATTTTTGAAAAGGGAATGATCCATTATACAACTTTCATGACCAAAGTTTTTTCATTTGAAGCATTTTTGAATCAAAAAGTAAGGGTTGAAAAAGTTTCCCAAAATGGCAATTTCATTAAAAAGTCAACTTCCCCAAAAAGTCAACTTTGCAAAAGGCTTGAAATTCTTCAATTTTGTGAACTTCCAACTACTTCAATGATCAAATAAAGATCATATACAATCAAAATGATGAAGAACACCCCTTGGTTGGGTCATTGGGGGCCTCAGATGCCCTGATTTTGTACTGACTTGCTTGGAAAGTCAACTCTTGATCAGATGACTTCCCCATGGAATTTCTTCATGAAAATTGATATGCATACTCCCTATACCATATAGAGACCAATAGAAACAAGAATGACCAAAAAATTTGGAGTTATGGCCTTTGAAACCAAAACCCTAATTTTAGGTCAACTGTGCAGTCAAACCTGGCTCTGCTTCCATGCCTTTCCCAGTTCTTGTGATTCTTTGACATTATTGACTTTGAGAGGATATAATATGATGTTTGAACATACATGGACCCCTTTGGAGTGATTGATGACCTTTGGAGTGGCTCAAGAAGCTCTTGGATTGCTCAAATCACAAACCCTAGATGCAGATGACTTTGAACCAATGCAATGAATCAAAAATGTGATATGAGATGCTATGATTGAGTTTATGCATATGAAATGATCACAAGCCATGATGTGAATGGGTGAGGGCAAATTTGGGGTGTTTACAATCAGAGGCACCAGACACATGCTGACCAGATAACAATCATCTTCGTTCTTTCCATTCTACCCCCGACTATCAAATTCTTGAACTGATTTAAATGCCTCCAACCATTTTTCTTAAAATTTCGATTGCGCTTAAATCCAATTACCGATGAAACTCCAAAACCCTGCAAAAGTAGGACACTAAAAAAACATGTGAGAAACTAATTCCTCACTACCGCAATTTCCTGCGCACTCAATCTAACCTAGATTCAACACGCCTATCTTGATTAGGTTGTCTTTTGAAGGGATTTTATTTTGAAGTAACCTCTAGATTAAGCAAGAACCCTTAATCGGAATAGCCTTGTTCCATAACTTATGCCAATCTTGATAGGAACCAATATGGGCATTTGATGAAAGGCTATGATATACTATTGTCACCGAATACTCATACGGAGACATATGCTTGAAGATATATATATATATATATATATATATATATATATATATATATATATAATCTTCCACAATGTAGATCCATCTTCCCCACCCAAGATTTCTAATTCCCAGACCACCTTTTTCTACGGGTCTACAAATTTGCTCCCATTTTATCCAGTAGATTTTTCTTTTTTGCTTAGACCCTCCCCAAAGAAACTTGTTTTGGATTGGGCCAACGCGGTATGTGTCGGCTAGAGGCCCAATTCGTCGGGCACGTCCCATGGCCCAATACATAGGGACGTGGGGATAACATCTTTACCACGTGCTCCACCTTCTCAATTGTATGTTATTATCTCCTGATATCAAGGGGAAGTTGGATCAAGCGCAAGACCACGTGCAAGGTCTTATCTGCTCATACGTAACCCTTGACAGTTCTTCCTTGGGCCTAGCTGATCCAGCCCATGAGAAGAATCTTGGCCCAGTGCTTGGGGCATATTATAAATATCCTTTTTCACTAGAGGGTCAGGTATTCTACTTCTTTACTACTTTCTGTACTTGAACTTCATAGCTCTTTCTCACTTTGGCATCGGAGTACCTTGGAGGTACACCCCCCATTTCACCATCGTAGTTGTTCATCACTGGAAGGTTCCTCCTGATCAGGTCAGATAAGTGACGCCGTCTATGGGAATATAAAAGTTCTCCCCGTCTTTTTAAACAAAGGACAAAAACTTCACCACGTCTCTTTCAACCTGTCATACCCGAAATTTGTCCTACCCATACGTTTTATTTTATTTATTATTTCTATTCTTGTTACTATTTTACTAATCAAAAAAATCAAAAAAAAATGTTCTTCCTCTTTTATTGACTATGTTCAATGTTAAGACGACGTTTATTTAAGGCTATCAGGAAAAGCATGTGTGCAGTAATATTTCAACTCAGAGTTTCGCATCAATTCAATTTATCTGATGGAATCAGGATGCCAAGTGATCAATTCAATTCGATACATTTGGCCTATGTTTTAAGGTAGTACAACTCATGCTCATAATGGTCCATATTTGAGATTTTGGATCAAGGGAATTAGTATGGCACTCCAAATTAAGTCTAAAGAACTATTTTTGTCAAGATGGTTGTCATTCATTCTTAATGTCCAGGGATTTTTGTAAACAAGCGTGTATTGTGGTTGTTGGTGTGGTTTCAAATGGTGTGAATTTTTTGTTACATTGTCACTGAAGTTGTCATTTAAAAATCAGAAATTCAAAATGAGTTTGCAAATCCATGATATATGTGAGATGGTTACCAATTCTATGTGTTATTCAAGTATGGAAGTAAATAGCAAGGTTTATTTGAATCATTCCAGCAAAATTCACTCAAAGAAACAGGCTGCAACAAGGATATAGAATATAAAGGACAACATTCTAAAGGATAGTACACAAAGTAAGTTACAGTGTAAGAAAGAGACAAAAAATCTAGAACATTTTGAAGAGTGCACTGTTTGTAATCCTCATCACAAACATATTGTTGCAAACAAGGTTTCAGTGATGAATTTCTAAATTCTTAAAGCAAATACAAGTGAGAAATGCTGTTCTTGTTAGTCCTGAAATCAGAATACAAGCTAAAGACTCAATCTCCATGATTCAGATACTTAGAGCCAAACAAATTATATCCATGCGTAGCAGCCCCAATCAAGACCTTGTGAAGTCATATGGCCTGCAAAAATGATAGCAAGACATGATAAGGATCCTACATAAGGTCATAGAAGTGCAGATGTGGGAATTATTTCTCAAAGATTGTCACATACCAAAATGCCAAATTTAATAATTGTCACTCCAAGTTCTTCATCAGGTACCAATAAAAGACACAAGCAGTGTGTGCAATTCAAAACGGTAAAGTTCAGCCACAATGAAACGAACAAAACAACAAAGCATCAGTACAATGGAAGAATCATCAAAACCACGACAGTTAAAAGGAATTACAGCAGTTCAAAATTCAAGTACACATCAACTTGACAAGCAAAGGTTGTAAATAATCCTACCCGCAGGATAAAAAACTAAATTAGGGTTGAACCAGTTCAACTATACATTCTAAACAACCAGGATTTTTACACCAAAGAAGAAGTTTCTTCTTAGTAAAGCATTAGTTTTTGATAAGAAAGAGTTGAAAAGAAAATAATGTTAGTACCTCATATGCAGGGGACTATTCAATGAGAAGCTAATATCCATGGCCATCGAAGTTCCCTTGTCAACCCGAGCCTCCAAATCTTGTGACATTTCATCTTTAAGTACATCCGTACCATCCATACTTCCTGCATATGAAAGGAGACATCGTAGAAGTCACATCTTTAAAACATCAAAAGTGAAGACAGGAAGGAGATTGAAGATACCATTAAACATGACCAATTCTTCAATCACTGAGGCCGTTATGAGAAATACTCAGCTCCGCACCACCACAAACTCAAAGTCTTGCAGCAATCCCTAAGATTTGCTTGTTTCAGATCCAAAGCCACAAAGTCATATCCCTTCACTTCTAGCTCCAAAGAAAAACACATACTGTCGTGCACTGCTCACTTTGACGATCTTTGGTTATGCTACTCCTAGGTTCCTCAAATGCATCAGTATTGCAGGTTTTTTGTCCTTGATAATTGTTCTGTTAAATGGAAAGCAGTGGTTGACTGTTTAATGCCCAGAACCAAACCTAGTTCTCAAGTCGAAGAAATCCTCGAAGCCCATGGAAAGATCATACTCAGGCTATAACTTTACACCATAGGAAGCATTGCACAAGGATAATCACTTTCTTCCAATATGTGCAACCACCTACATAAACACACAAGAATCAACTAATGTCAGCAACCATGGTTCATAGCCAAGCAAGTTCGAATAAAATTCACGGATACTAAGTGCAGAGCAAATACAGAGAAATCAGAGATTCAAACAGGTCAAAATTTCACCATGGTAAAAAGACTTGGTTCATAACAGTAAGAGAGTCAGTGAAAATCAGTAGTAAAAAATCAAAGTTTAAGCAGGACCACACAAACCACAGTTTATTCCAGAAGGTTACTACAGACAAAAAACAAACTTTAGTCACTATCTTCATGGTCCCCACCATACAATACCACAAAATCCCATCCGAAAATCCTCTCAACGGATTGAAAATTCTCACAGCTCACCTCACACGATTTTCGCACAAAACTCACACGTATTAGACCCTCATTTTCTCACTATATATAATGCCAATCATTGGTAAATCCAGGAGGAGTCTACCTACCGAAAAAACCTAGCCGCAAATAGGAGAGGATAACGCACACAAAACCCTAGCCACCAGAAGTACACAACGCCACCACCACCTGCGAAAAACCCTAAAAACGTTAGAAATACTCGAAATTCTTAATACCCCAATAACCTTAAACACACATATCTCATCAACATCAGCTATTGGAGTTTCACATCGAAGCTCTAATATGAAGCCTGAGCTCAATCCGTTCACCATTTCGCACAAAGATTAAAAAGAAAGTAGAAGAAGAGCAATTCGAAAAAGCAAGATTGAGGAGAACGCCGCGGAACTCACCATTTGAAGTCTTCTTAAAGAACCTTCGAGAGGTAATACTCGAAATCTGAAACTTGATTTTTTTTACCCCGGTCGTGACTAAACTGAGCTTGTTGGAAATGATTTCAATTCACGTTGCTATAAGGTTGTTTCTCCGGCGATTGATGTTCGTCTCATTGTATGTTGTGCGATTTCCAAATCGTTCATGTGGATGCTAGGGTTTTGGATTTGAGAAAGTGTTTTCTTTTCAAATTAGAAATAAGTATGCTGGATAGAAGGAGTTTTTGTTTGTGCCTTTTTCTTTTCTTGTGTTGTTTATGTTTTGCACGTTACCAATGTATCACACTGCACAAGACATCCCTGTTCCCTATACTGCACAGCATCACGTTTTTTATTTAATTTGTTTCCCATCAAACCGCGTGTCAATAGCAAACTGGGCATTATTGCTGGTGAACCATTAACGCAGGCGGCTAGGGTGTTTGTGTGTAATCCGGATTTGACCCGGTTTATCTTCTCAATCTGGTTTAAGTGGGCCTGCGCCTCACTCATCGTTTAAGGGCCCATTATCAGTTTTGTTGTGTTTTTTTTAATAGGAATATCATGGATATTAAAACAAAATTATATTAACATGTTCAATTATCTTGACTATTAATAAGTTAATATAAGGTAATTTAAGTAATTAATTAAAAATAAATATTTGTTAAAATTAATTAATGGATTAATCTATTTTATAATTAATCATTATTCTTATACTAGTGTTTAACTGTGTGAGGTTGGTTTGTGACTTATATATATTTATATGTTATTCTCACTTTATGATTATGGATTGTCAAGATAAAATTGGATGTGGTTATACTAAAATACGTGTTTTCAGAAGGAAAAGCGAAATCTTTGGTTTAACGCCATATAAATTTATATACTTACACGTACACACGTAAGTCGATCATGATTCGATCGCCGTCTGCACATTTCTCGTTTTCCTAAACTTGTTCAAATTTTTAAGATTAAAACAAAGTAATGCATTTATTTCAATACCAAAATCCAAGTTCTAAAACCCTAAAACCAACGCAATTTTACCAAAGAAATATCGAAAGGACAGAATTCTGGAGTCTAGCATTCCTCGAATTCTTGAATGGACTTTCCTGAGGCTCGCTCCATGGGACACAGTTCATTCGATCTTTCGCGATTAAAACACTTAAATCCATATATCAAATAATGAAAGAATTGAATTCTGGAGTCCAGCATTCCTCGAATTCTCGCGTAAACTCTCCTGAGGCCCGTCCCACAGGACGTAGTTTATTCACTCTTTCATTCTTAAAAAATACTAATCAATTTAAACATCTTTTCGAAACAAGAACTATTTAAATCCTTTCTATACTTGCAAAACAAGCTAGCGCTTCAGCCTCCTATCGCGAGCAGACAAGCCAACGCTTAGCAGTTAGAATGCGATCTAAATATCGTTCATTAACGAGTCAACCAACTTACTCGTAGTTAGTCGAACTACGACGCTCTGATTCCTCAACAAGGATACGTAGGCACAAGGATCCCATTCCTTGGCGAGCCCCCCTAACAATTAACTTCCTCTTTTCTCTCGCCCCTGTTGCGATCGAGACTAATCGAACCTTAGTACCACGAACTACGAGGCTCTGACTTTCCCATTGCACAAGGGAATACGTAGGCACACGGATCTCAATCCTTGCCGAGCACCCTAGGACCAAAACCACCCATTCTCCATACTCGTTTATTAATAAGAAGACAGTAATTTAAGTTAACATACAATCGCAGATTAGACTAAGAGGTTCCCGTTGAATACAACGGACGTAAGAGGTGCTAATACCTTCCTCTCGCGTAACCGACTCCCGAATTCAGAATCTGGTTTCAATGACCAAGTTCATTCTTTTTTAGGGTTTATCTATATTTCCCTTTTCCTTTGTTAGGAATAGATTAAAATTAGGTGGCGACTCTGTTTGTCTGTTTTTTCCGCGTCTTTCGCGAGGATCGTATTTTTTGAGGTACGACAGATGGCGACTCTGCTGGGGATAAGCCTTGTGCATAAGAGAGTCGAGCCTAGCTTGGTCGTTCTTGTGTTTGTTTGCTAACTTGTTTTTGTTTGTCTTCTTTATTATTATTTATGCTTATTTATCGATTTCTTCTTTATCCTGTTGCTTATTATTATATTTGTTGGATCCGGGGTTGATATCACAAGTAAAGTTCTTTGACCGAACTTTGGAAAAAGAAGAGAGAACATCTAAGTTAGATTTGGTAGTTATTAGTGTTAGTCTTCAGGGACTCGCTCCTTGCAAGCCTAGCACGAAAGCTCCTCCAGAGAGTAGACCTATTCATAGACCTTGTCGTAACGCAGCTAGCCTGTTACACGACTTGATTCATGAAAGGGCTGTGACTCTGGGACCCACTTATAGAACCAGTTTCGATGTTGGTAGTTATGTAGTGTTAGTCTCCGAAGGCTCGCCCTTCGTACGCCTAACATGAAAACTCCACTTGAGGTAGACCTTATCACTATTATCGTCATAATACAGCTAGCCTGTGGCAGGACGATAATATGATTAGCGTCCGTGACCTTGAGTACCTTGATGTTGTTACCATAGAAGCTACCCTGTGAGCGGGTTTGTGGGTAAAGAATCTAGAACTAAATTATTGCGGCCTACCTTTTAAGAGGGTTTGGGAGTTACTTGTGTCATCCTGGATCCAGTTGCTATGCATTCATAATCATTTGCATAAAAGCATCATGACTTACGCAAAAACTTTTATTTTTCAGGGAATCTATAGTTTGTCTTGCATTCAAGGCAACATTGAACCCAGAAAGGAAGAAATGTTATTGTAAAATATTAAAGGAGGAATGCCTCCATTTTTCAAAAAAAATGTTTCAGCTAAAAATGTTTGTACTTTGGTACTATGTACTTAATTGAAATAAATAATGAAGTTTGACTTCACCTTTATTTCTTAAGTTCATGATGTTTTGAATATTTGTTACGCAAACAACTGTTGCTTCCCTGAAAATAAAATGAAACGTAAGCAAAACATTCTTGCATACATATGCATTCAGTATGCATCGTGCGTCAACTCATAACAAAACCTTTCATCTATAAACAGCCGCTTGACTTCTCGACACTATTGATAATTTCAAGAGAGAATTGATGGAGCGTTTGAGGCAAGATCAAGACATGATGAAAAAAGACATGGATTACATGAAGGGAAAAGTGGACCAGATTCTAGAAAGTGTCACGACTTTGACAAGAGACAAAGGATTTCAACAGAGTGCATGTCGACATGTTACTCCTACCTTTCTTTCTACACCACAGTCTTCGTTGGTCAATCCGTTACACGAGGGTCTTCCCAGACATCATCAGAGGACAACACTTGTTCCACAACCAAGATTGAAGGAACCAATGTATGATCAGAACCTTATCCATGGTAGACCCCGAGCTTTCCGAGAGGGAAAATCTGCTCGTTTTGAACCATTACCAATATTATATAGTGAATTGCTTCCACAACTTGTACAAAGGTTATTGGTATTTCCTCATAAGATTCAGTCAACAGTGTATTCAAGTTTACCTAAATATAACCCAAATGTAAGGTGTGACTTCCATGGGGGGTCATCAGGGCATGCCACTGAAGAATGCAAAACCCTTAAGTATAAGGTGAAAGAACTTATTGATAATAAAGTGTTGATGTTCAAAAGAAACGGTTCAAGGATGGAGATCCTGATTAATAGGCCATGCAATGCCCAGAGTAAGGAAAAGAACTCGGAGTATGGGGAAGGACAGTCGTCTGTTGCAAATCCTCCTACCGGGATCCGTAACCAACAAGGGATATTAGCCACACCTACTCAAGACCAGGGGAAGCAAAACCAGTGCTATCGGCAAATAGGGTTGGAAAAGTCTCATTTTATTCTTGTTCCCATTCCTATACCATGTGCACAACTGTTGTCGTACTTGATACAAGATTCTTTGGTGGTGCCCATACCCCTTGGACCTCTTCGTTCTCGTATGCCGCCTGGATATGATCCTAATGCGCAATGTGAATACCATAAGGGAGCAATGGGCCATTCTATTGAAGGTTGTTGGTCATTCAAGAATAAAGTTCAAGAGTTAATCAACAACAAACGCCTGGTATTGGAAGAGGATAATCCGGACGTTGAATGTGGATACCATACTGGAAATGTGGGGCATGCTGTCAAAGAATGTGAAGACTTTCGAAACAAATTGCGAAGGTTAGTTAATAAAGAAGATCCAAGCACGATTGGTTTGATTCAAAGGTCTGGAAAAGAGAAGACGCACGAGCATTTTATCCCGCTCAGAATTTTGTACCATAAGGAGAAGGTTATGCTGGTAATAGATGATATGTTTTCCTCCTCTAGCAAGAATGTGGATGCCATCACCCATACAGTTGAAGAATTAGGAAATAAGTCTGAAGAGGATGTATCTTGTAAAGATACTACAAAAGGAGACTTTGAGAGAAATCTTGCTAATCATGACGAAGATATCAATCTTTGGGTTGGAAAAATGTCAACCAATGATGTTATGGCAAATGAGTATTCACAAGATGCGTCAACAGGACCTTATGGCCCATTTTCTTCTCAACAATCGTCATTGGCAATGCATCACCACCCTTCTGGGCAACCAATGCCTAAAGCGCCATACTGGAAACCATGTATTACTCCTCATGTGAATCAGCAGTACCCATGCAGGTCATATTCTCAGAATCAACAAGCTTATGGATTTCCACATCAAGTGCCATTTCCTCCACATGGTCAATACCCTACAATCAATCAGGGATCTTTTCAGCAGTCATATCAACATCAGAATACTCCGTATCAGCACTCTCAACAAAGGCAAAGAAAGAAAAAAAGGAATTTCACTCTGCTACCAATGTTGCGCAGTCGCATACTTCCATATTTAATTAATAGTGGATGGGTAGAGCCCAAGAAATTGGATCCAGTGCCACTTCCATACCCACCAAACTTTAATCCCAATGTTCGCTGCGGATTTCATGCCAACGCACCAGGGCATTCAACTGATGATTGCCAACAACTCAAGAATAGAATCCAAGATCTAATTGAGTCTAAGTTGATCTCATTTACGCCTCAGGGTATGCAAATCAACATTCCTCCAATTGTTCATAGGGATGCATCAGACTAGGATATGGAACAAGTTGTTGTTAAGAGTAGTTGTGAAGATGATTCTCATACAAATCAACGAGCGCGTGACAAAGGATTTCAAAGTCAGCATAAGCCTGACAATAACTTGGAAAGAAGGAATGATTCTCTTCCTATGGCATACAGTCAGCTTTTGCCATATCTGATCCAGAACTCATTAGTGGAGCCCAAACCTCTCAAGCCATTATTCAAGCCATACCCACCCGGGTACAATCCTCATGAGAGATGTGGATATCATGTTGGATCAATGGGACACACAACGGAAGACTGCAAATCTTACCAAGACAAAGTACAATTGTTGATGGACCAGGGGTACATATCCTTTTCAGAAGGGAATTTGATCATGCGCGTCAAGTTTCCTGACTGATTGAGTTTGAAGATTCCAGAGAGACATCCTAAAGCCCAGTTCCTCAACACTGGCAGGCTATGACCCATATGATTTTCTTCGGATTTGTAGTTTCTTTTCTGTTAATTGCTACTTGCTTTTAGATATTGTTGTCTTTAATGGTAATATTAATGAAATGAACATGCATGTTTTGAACGAATCCATTCGTAGTCACTCATTTATTTATTGCAAATATAAAAATATATTTCTCTATCTCACTTCCCTTTAACTTTGTTGTTTAGCAAATATTTGAGGGAGGATGACGAAAACGAAATACCCATAATTGCTGAAAACTTGCTTTCGGAAAGAACCTTACTGATGATGTACAGGCATTGTTTCGAATCCCCAAACACTGGAGAGATAAGGAGTTAATCCCTAGTAAACTACCTTGAACTTAGAAGTAGGAGTTTCTTTCAGATATTCAAAACCCTTACGCTAAACCCGGGGCAGGGTAGTGTTCAGTTAACATGACTATGCATCCAAACTACAAGGTGAAACATTTCATTTGGGAATCCATCTGCGACCAATAACTTGGCAGTCACAATCCTTCAACAAAAAAAAAGAGAAAAATAAAAAATAGAAAAAGCCCGCTAAGTTGAATATCCTAATAGGAGACTTAGGCAAAAGTTAAGGCAATCCTGATGGACTAAAAACTTCAAAAATAACGGTCCATGCAAAAATTAGGGATCAAAAGCAAAATAGTAGAAAGAGGTCGTCAAAATCCTCAGCAAAAACAAAATAAGTTGTAGTGGCCATCATATCCAAAACCGAAAGGGTCGCTACCATTCAAGAAAAAAAACGAATAAGGTGACTACCATTGTAAGAAAGTCTTGAACAATCATTTTCAACCATTACACCTTCAAGCTCTCGTAAGAGACAAATATGTGTGTTATTTAACTGAACGTAGGACTGGAGAACATCACGAAGATGGGTGGGTACAAAAGTATTTGAGCCTATATCCTTTGTTTCATAACCGTGAACCAGACCATGATACAACCCTTAAAAGACCTAATTGAAGCAGGGTTTATTCTGAAAGCATATCTCAGCAAGGTTGCGTAAGCTGACTCCTAAAAGATTTGCTAATCTTCTCCTTGTTATTTCACAAATCACTAACTAAATCAGTATTACGTTTGGACATTTGATTCATTCGTCACACACTTTATTCGAATAAGTGATTTTTCAAAACTCGCATGGATATTGCATTATAATTACCATTTATGAACAAACAAATTTTAATTGCAAGCCGGTATTTGGCATCTAAGGAAATTCCATCAAGAAAAATTAAAAGAGGAACTTGAACACTAATTGGTGTTGACTTGGATCAAGATCACTCATAACCCTATGAATTAGGGGCATGACTTACAATAGTTGTGTTGACATGGAAGCTGGTTGATTAGAAATCAAATCTCCAAGCAATCCAGGAGGAAGACTATCTCAACGTTCAGCCTATCAGAGGCAAATTACCAAGCAATTAGTCGATTTCAGACAAGTTTTCTCTAAAGCTCAGACATGGGAAACCACTCATGAGATCCAGATAATGGGGCAATTTGTATCATATCATGTCATGGTATAATCATTCTCAAGGCTTCCATTTTAAGAAGATTCCTTCAAAGTCCTTATATACTGGGACAAGACAGTTACAAGGGGCAATTTCTTCTTCGTGATAATCAAACGAGTTGTACTAGACAGTGGTAATTGTCAAGTTCACAACAAACGTCGAAAGATCATACTAGTACATCATCATGTCTTAAAAGGATACCTTAGGGCTGAGCAAAAAGTATAATCAACATGCATTGATTATGTCGCTACGCTCATTTGAAAGTCAACTTGAAATATCAGTCCAAAGAAGTTGAAGTTCTCTCAGCAATTTATAACTTCAGCAATGTATCAAGACTTGGAGCACCAAAGATGGCCGCATCCATCCTCCGATCAGAGTATCGTCGGATACCAAGTGTCGAGAAGTCGAATACCCTCCACCATCCCCAAAAGTCCAATTTTCATTGGCAACCACCAAAAGGCTTGAAGTCCACCGTGTTGGCATCCTTATAAAACCCAAAGTCCAATTTCATTGGAAACTACTAAAAAGCAAAAGTCCGATTTTATTGGCACTCACCTAATTCCCAAAAGTCCACTTGGGTGGCAACCAGTATAAAGCCAAAAGTCCAACTATGTTGACAACCTTGAAAAAATTGAAAGTCCACCGTGTTGGCATCCTTTATAAAACCAAAAGTCTAATTTCACTTGGCATCTCCCAAATGCAATCACCAATGACACCCCAAAAGGGATCTCACCCTCGAAGTGAAGATCGGTCTCCAGCATCCTCAACCATTTGCATTGTCACAAACATGGCATGCATAACATTCCTGTCCGAAAACAAGAATGTCATCAAACACAATCATATTAATCATTAGCATATACATAGCATTAACCATTTCATTTTTCATATGAATCATTGTGCATCATGCAGTGCACGACATCATATAAAGCATAACATAGCAGGATCCAGGACATGCATCCCGAACCATCCTCTTTCAAAGTCGGCAGTATTCCTCTGGAAAGACCTAATAACACTGCATCTGCTCACGAAATTTATTTCCCCCAGCAAGTCATTCTTCGACCTTATGGTTGATAATGATAACCCCCAACATTTTCACTTTGTTATTCCCCAAGTAGAGGTTATCCTAAAAAATATCTGATGAGCTTTTCCCCTACGAGATTTGGGCCAGCTTATTTTCCTTTAATAAGGAATTGTTGTGGATTTGTTTTCCCCAACAGACCATTTTGTTCGAGATACTGCTTTGGCATTCTCCGAAGAACCTTAGTCGAAAAGGTACTGCTTCGCAAGACCCGAAGAATCTCATGTTGTGGTAAGGATACTGTTCTAGTATCACCGAAGAGCCTTGATTATAAGGAACTGCTTCGCTTGACCTGGAAAATCTTGTACCATTTGTTCGAGATACTGCTTTGGCATTCTCCGAAGAACCTTAGTCGAAAAGGTACTGCTTCGCAAGACCCGAAGAATCTCATGTTGTGGTAAGGATACTGTTCTAGTATCACCGAAGAGCCTTGATTGTAAGGAACTGCTTCGCATGACCTGGAAAATCTTGTACCATTTGTTCGAGATACTGCTTTGGCATTCTCCGAAGAACCTTAGTCGAAAAGGTACTGCTTCGCAAGACCCGAAGAATCTCATGTTGTGGTAAGGATATTGTTCTAGTATCACCGAAGAGCCTTGATTGTAAGGAACTGCTTCGCATGACCTGGAAAATCTTGTACCATTTGATCGAGATACTGCTTTGGCATTCTCCGAAGAACCTTAGTCGAAAAGGTACTGCTTCGCAAGACCCGAAGAATCTCATGTTGTGGTAAGGATACTGTTCTAGTATCACCGAAGAGCCTTGATTGTAAGGAACTGCTTCGCATGACCTGGAAAATCTTGTACCATTTGATCGAGATACTGCTTTGGCATTCTCCGAAGAACCTTAGTCGAAAAGGTACTGCTTCGCAAGACCCGAAGAATCTCATGTTGTGGTAAGGATACTATTCTAGTATCACCGAAGAGCCTTGATTGTAAGGAACTGCTTCGCATGACCTGGAAAATCTTGTACCATTTGATCGAGATACTGCTTTGGCATTCTCCGAAGAACCTTAGTCGAAAAGGTACTGCTTCGCAAGACCCGAAGAATCTCATGTTGTGGTAAGGATACTGTTCTAGTATCACCGAAGAGCCTTGATTGTAAGGAACTGCTTCGCATGACCTGGAAAATCTTGTACCGTTTTGTTCGAGATACTGCTTTGGCATTCTCCGAAGAACCTTAGTCGAAAAGGTACTGCTTCGCAAGACCCGAAGAATCTCATGTTGTGGTAAGGATACTGTTCTAGTATCACCGAAGAGCCTTGATTGTAAGGAACTGCTTCGCATGACCTGGAAAATCTTGTACCATTTGTTCGAGATACTGCTTTGGCATTCTCCGAAGAACCTTAGTCGAAAAGGTACTGCTTCGCAAGACCCGAAGAATCTCATGTTGTGGTAAGGATACTGTTCTAGTATCACCGAAGAGCCTTGATTGTAAGGAACTGCTTCGCATGACCTGGAAAATCTTGTACCATTTGATCGAGATACTGCTTTGGCATTCTCCGAAGAACCTTAGTCGAAAAGGTACTGCTTCGCAAGACCCGAAGAATCTCATGTTGTGGTAAGGATACTGTTCTAGTATCACCGAAGAGCCTTGATTGTAAGGAACTGCTTCGCATGACCTGGAAAATCTTGTACCATTTGATCGAGATACTGCTTTGGCATTCTCCGAAGAACCTTAGTCGAAAAGGTACTGCTTCGCAAGACCCGAAGAATCTCATGTTGTGGTAAGGATACTGTTCTAGTATCACCGAAGAGCCTTGATTGTAAGGAACTGCTTCGCATGACCTGGAAAATCTTGTACCGTTTTGTTCGAGATACTGCTTTGGCATTCTCCGAAGAACCTTAGTCGAAAAGGTACTGCTTCGCAAGACCCGAAGAATCTCATGTTGTGGTAAGGATACTGTTCTAGTATCACCGGAGAACCTTAATTGACAAGGTACTGCTCCACGCAATCGAAAAAGTTATTTAGTAAATTGAGATACTGCTTTGTTTATTCAAAGAATCTCAAACATTCTGTACAATCTGGCATCCCATTCTCATATACTTTATTATTGCATCACATTTTTTCCTTGTTGGACAAATTTTAGGGTCTTCCTATATCTAATTGACTTTTACCCTAAAAACGTTTGAACGCCATGCAGTAGTTCACTTTTTCGGGTTCAAGGCAATTAGCTAGGGGCATCTGTCATACCCGAAATTTGTCCTACCCATACGTTTTATTTTATTTATTATTTCTATTCTTGTTACTATTTTACTAATCAAAAAAATCAAAAAAAAATGTTCTTCCTCTTTTATTGACTATGTTCAATGTTAAGACGACGTTTATTTAAGGCTATCAGGAAAAGCATGTGTGCAGTAATATTTCAACTCAGAGTTTCGCATCAATTCAATTTATCTGATGGAATCAGGATGCCAAGTGATCAATTCAATTCGATACATTTGGCCTATGTTTTAAGGTAGTACAACTCATGCTCATAATGGTCCATATTTGAGATTTTGGATCAAGGGAATTAGTATGGCACTCCAAATTAAGTCTAAAGAACTATTTTTGTCAAGATGGTTGTCATTCATTCTTAATGTCCAGGGATTTTTGTAAACAAGCGTGTATTGTGGTTGTTGGTGTGGTTTCAAATGGTGTGAATTTTTTGTTACATTGTCACTGAAGTTGTCATTTAAAAATCAGAAATTCAAAATGAGTTTGCAAATCCATGATATATGTGAGATGGTTACCAATTCTATGTGTTATTCAAGTATGGAAGTAAATAGCAAGGTTTATTTGAATCATTCCAGCAAAATTCACTCAAAGAAACAGGCTGCAACAAGGATATAGAATATAAAGGACAACATTCTAAAGGATAGTACACAAAGTAAGTTACAGTGTAAGAAAGAGACAAAAAATCTAGAACATTTTGAAGAGTGCACTGTTTGTAATCCTCATCACAAACATATTGTTGCAAACAAGGTTTCAGTGATGAATTTCTAAATTCTTAAAGCAAATACAAGTGAGAAATGCTGTTCTTGTTAGTCCTGAAATCAGAATACAAGCTAAAGACTCAATCTCCATGATTCAGATACTTAGAGCCAAACAAATTATATCCATGCGTAGCAGCCCCAATCAAGACCTTGTGAAGTCATATGGCCTGCAAAAATGATAGCAAGACATGATAAGGATCCTACATAAGGTCATAGAAGTGCAGATGTGGGAATTATTTCTCAAAGATTGTCACATACCAAAATGCCAAATTTAATAATTGTCACTCCAAGTTCTTCATCAGGTACCAATAAAAGACACAAGCAGTGTGTGCAATTCAAAACGGTAAAGTTCAGCCACAATGAAACGAACAAAACAACAAAGCATCAGTACAATGGAAGAATCATCAAAACCACGACAGTTAAAAGGAATTACAGCAGTTCAAAATTCAAGTACACATCAACTTGACAAGCAAAGGTTGTAAATAATCCTACCCGCAGGATAAAAAACTAAATTAGGGTTGAACCAGTTCAACTATACATTCTAAACAACCAGGATTTTTACACCAAAGAAGAAGTTTCTTCTTAGTAAAGCATTAGTTTTTGATAAGAAAGAGTTGAAAAGAAAATAATGTTAGTACCTCATATGCAGGGGACTATTCAATGAGAAGCTAATATCCATGGCCATCGAAGTTCCCTTGTCAACCCGAGCCTCCAAATCTTGTGACATTTCATCTTTAAGTACATCCGTACCATCCATACTTCCTGCATATGAAAGGAGACATCGTAGAAGTCACATCTTTAAAACATCAAAAGTGAAGACAGGAAGGAGATTGAAGATACCATTAAACATGACCAATTCTTCAATCACTGAGGCCGTTATGAGAAATACTCAGCTCCGCACCACCACAAACTCAAAGTCTTGCAGCAATCCCTAAGATTTGCTTGTTTCAGATCCAAAGCCACAAAGTCATATCCCTTCACTTCTAGCTCCAAAGAAAAACACATACTGTCGTGCACTGCTCACTTTGACGATCTTTGGTTATGCTACTCCTAGGTTCCTCAAATGCATCAGTATTGCAGGTTTTTTGTCCTTGATAATTGTTCTGTTAAATGGAAAGCAGTGGTTGACTGTTTAATGCCCAGAACCAAACCTAGTTCTCAAGTCGAAGAAATCCTCGAAGCCCATGGAAAGATCATACTCAGGCTATAACTTTACACCATAGGAAGCATTGCACAAGGATAATCACTTTCTTCCAATATGTGCAACCACCTACATAAACACACAAGAATCAACTAATGTCAGCAACCATGGTTCATAGCCAAGCAAGTTCGAATAAAATTCACGGATACTAAGTGCAGAGCAAATACAGAGAAATCAGAGATTCAAACAGGTCAAAATTTCACCATGGTAAAAAGACTTGGTTCATAACAGTAAGAGAGTCAGTGAAAATCAGTAGTAAAAAATCAAAGTTTAAGCAGGACCACACAAACCACAGTTTATTCCAGAAGGTTACTACAGACAAAAAACAAACTTTAGTCACTATCTTCATGGTCCCCACCATACAATACCACAAAATCCCATCCGAAAATCCTCTCAACGGATTGAAAATTCTCACAGCTCACCTCACACGATTTTCGCACAAAACTCACACGTATTAGACCCTCATTTTCTCACTATATATAATGCCAATCATTGGTAAATCCAGGAGGAGTCTACCTACCGAAAAAACCTAGCCGCAAATAGGAGAGGATAACGCACACAAAACCCTAGCCACCAGAAGTACACAACGCCACCACCACCTGCGAAAAACCCTAAAAACGTTAGAAATACTCGAAATTCTTAATACCCCAATAACCTTAAACACACATATCTCATCAACATCAGCTATTGGAGTTTCACATCGAAGCTCTAATATGAAGCCTGAGCTCAATCCGTTCACCATTTCGCACAAAGATTAAAAAGAAAGTAGAAGAAGAGCAATTCGAAAAAGCAAGATTGAGGAGAACGCCGCGGAACTCACCATTTGAAGTCTTCTTAAAGAACCTTCGAGAGGTAATACTCGAAATCTGAAACTTGATTTTTTTTACCCCGGTCGTGACTAAACTGAGCTTGTTGGAAATGATTTCAATTCACGTTGCTATAAGGTTGTTTCTCCGGCGATTGATGTTCGTCTCATTGTATGTTGTGCGATTTCCAAATCGTTCATGTGGATGCTAGGGTTTTGGATTTGAGAAAGTGTTTTCTTTTCAAATTAGAAATAAGTATGCTGGATAGAAGGAGTTTTTGTTTGTGCCTTTTTCTTTTCTTGTGTTGTTTATGTTTTGCACGTTACCAATGTATCACACTGCACAAGACATCCCTGTTCCCTATACTGCACAGCATCACGTTTTTTATTTAATTTGTTTCCCATCAAACCGCGTGTCAATAGCAAACTGGGCATTATTGCTGGTGAACCATTAACGCGGGCGGCTAGGGTGTTTGTGTGTAATCCGGATTTGACCCGGTTTATCTTCTCAATCTGGTTTAAGTGGGCCTGCGCCTCACTCATCGTTTAAGGGCCCATTATCAGTTTTGTTGTGTTTTTTTTAATAGGAATATCATGGATATTAAAACAAAATTATATTAACATGTTCAATTATCTTGACTATTAATAAGTTAATATAAGGTAATTTAAGTAATTAATTAAAAATAAATATTTGTTAAAATTAATTAATGGATTAATCTATTTTATAATTAATCATTATTCTTATACTAGTGTTTAACTGTGTGAGGTTGGTTTGTGACTTATATATATTTATATGTTATTCTCACTTTATGATTATGGATTGTCAAGATAAAATTGGATGTGGTTATACTAAAATACGTGTTTTCAGAAGGAAAAGCGAAATCTTTGGTTTAACGCCATATAAATTTATATACTTACACGTACACACGTAAGTCGATCATGATTCGATCGCCGTCTGCACATTTCTCGTTTTCCTAAACTTGTTCAAATTTTTAAGATTAAAACAAAGTAATGCATTTATTTCAATACCAAAATCCAAGTTCTAAAACCCTAAAACCAACGCAATTTTACCAAAGAAATATCGAAAGGACAGAATTCTGGAGTCTAGCATTCCTCGAATTCTTGAATGGACTTTCCTGAGGCTCGCTCCATGGGACACAGTTCATTCGATCTTTCGCGATTAAAACACTTAAATCCATATATCAAATAATGAAAGAATTGAATTCTGGAGTCCAGCATTCCTCGAATTCTCGCGTAAACTCTCCTGAGGCCCGCCCCACAGGACGTAGTTTATTCACTCTTTCATTCTTAAAAAATACTAATCAATTTAAACATCTTTTCGAAACAAGAACTATTTAAATCCTTTCTATACTTGCAAAACAAGCTAGCGCTTCAGCCTCCTATCGCGAGCAGACAAGCCAACGCTTAGCAGTTAGAATGCGATCTAAATATCGTTCATTAACGAGTCAACCAACTTACTCGTAGTTAGTCGAACTACGACGCTCTGATTCCTCAACAAGGATACGTAGGCACAAGGATCCCATTCCTTGGCGAGCCCCCCTAACAATTAACTTCCTCTTTTCTCTCGCCCCTGTTGCGATCGAGACTAATCGAACCTTAGTACCACGAACTACGAGGCTCTGACTTTCCCATTGCACAAGGGAATACGTAGGCACACGGATCTCAATCCTTGCCGAGCACCCTAGGACCAAAACCACCCATTCTCCATACTCGTTTATTAATAAGAAGACAGTAATTTAAGTTAACATACAATCGCAGATTAGACTAAGAGGTTCCCGTTGAATACAACGGACGTAAGAGGTGCTAATACCTTCCTCTCGCGTAACCGACTCCCGAATTCAGAATCTGGTTTCAATGACCAAGTTCATTCTTTTTTAGGGTTTATCTATATTTCCCTTTTCCTTTGTTAGGAATAGATTAAAATTAGGTGGCGACTCTGTTTGTCTGTTTTTTCCGCGTCTTTCGCGAGGATCGTATTTTTTGAGGTACGACACAACCATCTAGCATGACCAACGAACACGGTGACAACCGCGTCCAGGGCTTGATCGACTACACCACTGGTTGGGACAAAGACCACAACTGCATCCATGAGTCTGACGCATGGGAAGAACAACCTATCAGTCCGTCCCCTGAACCAGAGGCCAATGGCGCTCCCCAGCCTCAGCTCGCGGCTACCATCCAGCCTATCCTGATACTAGTCGAAGAGATGCCACGATCATAGCCATGGTCAACGCGCTCAACTAGACGAGCCTTAAGCTATTTCAACAGTAAGAGAGAATCATTTCACTAGAGACAGAGTGTTGTACCGAACCTCCTCGGTGGAGGCCCTGCCGATCACCCAACCCCTCTCCTCACGGGCGTGGGCATGGACCTCAGCTGGAGAGGACTCAGTCAGAAGCCACCAAAAAGCGCGGGTGATCCCCTCCTCGTCGGGGACGGTGCTCCCCAGATCCTAAGAAGAACAATTCCAAAGGATACCCTGAGAAATCCAACAGCGAGCCGAGGGTGTCTTTCTGCCGAGACCAAAGTCCCAGGAACGAGGATTACTCACCCTTGAGGAGTGACGAGGATGACCCTCGTTGTCCACTGTCTCGAACCATCATGGAGACCCAACTCCCGATGGGGATGGAGAAGCCCCTAACCTTACGACGTACAATGGGACTACTGACCCCGATGATCACGTCGACAACGTCAATGCCATGCTAGACTACCACAATGACATCGGGGGAAATGTCAAATTTAGGTTATTCTCAATGGCCCTCAGAAAGGGAGCCATGACATGATACTAAAGCCTGGCCCTTGAATCCATCACCTCCTAGAGAAGCCTGAGATAGACATTCATGAGGAACTTTGTAGCCTCTCGATGCCATCCTAAAATGGAGGTTACGCTTCAAACCGTCATTCAGGGAAAAAATGAAACATTGTGCTCTTACACCAGTGATTCAACCAAGAGGTCGTCGAGGTAGATACGACTGACTACATGAAAAAATACCTCCTCAAAAAATACTCCTCCCCGACAAAGAACTCAACAGGGAAGTTGGGATCGAGCCTCCCCGCTCTCTAGACGAGCTTCTGCACAAAGCTCAAGCGTACATCAGGTACAAAGAAAAACAAGTCGCCCATAATGTCAGGAGCAATCCTAGTCAGGACGACACCAAAATTCTCAAGCATGATGACTATGCTGCTCCTCGCCGCGCCGGGGAGAGGCGAAAAGACGACAAGCCTCGCGAGGTCCGCTAAGGAAGAGGGTCAGCCTAATTCTTCTCCGAATACACGCTCCTGACCACTCCCCGGGGGCATATCCTCGCCGAATGAGTCAATTCGAAATTCAAGCAGGGCAGGGTAAGGTTCCCCAAACCAACGACACCCAAGCCCCACACCGACAAATCCATGTACTTCCTCTTTCACAGAAGCCACAGACATGTGACCAAAGATTGAGTCCACCTGAAGGACGCCATCGAAATACTGATCAAAGAGGGCCACCTCAAACAGTACAGCAAGAGGAACAACCCCCCGGAACGAGGACCAGGGAGAAAATAGAAGCTGCGAGGACACTTCATCTGACGACTTTCCCTTCCCTGTGGCCTTTTGCGTGTCTCGACCTGAAGACTTCCACCTCCCCGAAACACATGCGGAAGGGTATCTAGTTGCCCACATCCCTTGGAAAATTTTCCCAATAACCTGAGTTATCTCTGGGGGCGGAATGAACAATGAAAATGTCGCGATTTCGATAAAAATAAAATTTGACGAGCTCTTGCTAGCCACACCTGACCAACTGGAAACTCT
This sequence comes from Lathyrus aphaca, assembly GCA_963966055.1. Lineage (NCBI taxonomy): Eukaryota > Viridiplantae > Streptophyta > Magnoliopsida > Fabales > Fabaceae > Lathyrus > Lathyrus aphaca. The sequence continues at coordinate 634,435,290 of OZ014519.1, forward strand.
GACCAAATCTCCAGGGAAATCCAACCCCATATCCTTCTACCTCGAGGAACTTCCTAGAGGATCTTCCAACTCGAGCATTTTGTTGCTGATAAGGGCAAAAATGGTCTACTTCAACGTTTGCCGCATCCTGGTCGACCAGGGCAGCTCTGTCGACATCATGTATGCCCATCTATTCAAGACCCTCAGGCTCGACAAAACAAAATTGTCCCCGTATGTCGGATCCGACCTTCAGGGATTCAACGGGGCTACCACGAAGCCATGGGGATATGTAGAGCTCTTTGTTTTGTTTGGAGAAAACAAGACAGCCAGAGAAGTCAAAATTCAGTTCTTGGTGATTGAATGCCCTTCACTATACAACTGCATTCTTGGTTGACCAACTCTAGCCGAGTTAACCGCAGTTCCCTCGAAAATCTACTTAAAGATGAAATACTACACCAAGTTGGGCCACGTAGTCACATTGCACAGGAACATAGAGGCAGCCCGAAGATGCTTTGACATAGCAGTTACTCCATCATCATTTTCAACACAATTCTCCTTCAACTTGTAGCGTGACTCCCCACACCTCAAAAACTCCTTCAAGTTTTAACACTCTTTCGTGTATAATGTGCAATCATTACGACATACTTGTATTTTGACATAGTCTAGACTCATTGGACACCATATCTTTTTAGCTTTATAACAACGGTTCCATAACATGTTACCTTCTAGAAGCATTACTTGCAATAATTCAAGAAATTCAGCGAAACTTCTATTTGTCCACCCATTTTTCCCTTAAGATTAAATACTCATAACACATATGATAATCTTGTAAAAAATTTGCACCCCAAAAATAACAACTATTTCATGTCAATATCTAAAGTATCGTACACTTGGGATTTCTTAAAAGAATCTACTTCAATATCACATATCATTTTTTCTAGGTTATCATTTATATATTTATCAACTTCATCTCTATGTGATGCAAATATTTTGTATATGACTTCACCATGCCATAATGAGAAAGTCAAAGAAATGTGTTGGTTTGAGTTTTCTTATTCGAGTTTTCTTCCTTCTTTGTTTACTTCATTCGACTTGGAAGACGAAGTTTGGTTTAAGGTTTAATGAAGAATGATGTTTGTTTGTTAGGTGGAGAAGATGAAGAAAATGATTTGTTTGCTAGGGTGTAAAATGTTTATGAGAAATGCAAAGAGTTAACATTATGATGTTGGAATAAAACAAAATAATAAGCAATACTTTCTCTCAGTTGAAAAAAACTGAGGGAATAGATGATTTATATTGTAATTAAAAATTAAATGGAATAAGGATGTCATTTCGGTTCTAAATAAAATATAAAAGTGTAGGAGTTCAAAATCAAAATTCAAACCCTGAGCGACATAAAATAAGAGCACACTTTTGGTTCTAAATAAAACATGAATATGCATGAGCTTAGAACCAAAACTCACCAAAACTCAAATTCTAAGTGACATTTCACGCCGGTTGAACCAAACCCATTATAGTAATAATTTTATTTATTTAAAAAAAAGTTCATGCTCCAAGAAATTTTAACTCAATTTTTAACTATCTAAAATACATTTTTTATCATAAAATATACTTACACCTAGGGGTGGCAAAACGGGCCGCCCGCCCCGTGCCCGCCCCGCCTAAAGCCCGCCAAAAAATAGCGGGGCGGGCATGCCCGCCAAGTTGAAATGGGCATAAAAGTCTAGTCCGCCCTGCCAAGGTGGCGGGTTGGCGGGCGGCGGGCTTGCCCGCCTTCTTTTTTAATTATTTTTTCTATTTTTTTAAATAAATTAAAAGATTCTTCTTTCTATATTTCAATAAAAATACATCAAACCAACATTTAAAAAACATAATTTTTATTAGCCTAAAACATCAACTTTTAGTGAAATAATACTCTTATCATATATAATATCAAATTTAATATTTTATATGATCTAAATTCAAATTTCGATCACACTTTTGTCATTTTTCATTAGAAAAATTCAAATACTTGTCCAACAATTAAGAAAGAGAAAGTAGATTAGTCATAATAATCTAATAACAACTTATGTACATATCACAAACTATTTTTATAGGCTCTTCCAAATACTTAAATAGTGTTATTATATAGGTGTGACGACGGGCTTTGGCGGGCGGCGGATTTTGGAGGGGCGGGCTTTGGCGGGTGGCGGGTTTAGCGGGACGGGTTTTAGTGGGCGACGGGTCTAAAATCCCAACCCAACCTGCCACTTTTTGGCGGGTGTGCGGGCCGGCCCGGCGGGCCACGACCCGTTTTGCCACCCCTACTTACACCTCTCAATAATTAACTAAATGTATCAAATTCTTAAATTGAGCGATGTCATTAAGTTGATTAGTATATAAAATTTAAAAAATAATTTGATATTCTATTACATCAATATATTTGAATTTAGAATAAAAAATGTTAGAGAGAGAGGCTCTGCCATCTCTCTAACTTGGGGGTGCTTTTATTTTCTTTTCTACATCAGACGAATGGGCTCTTTGATTCTTCCTTCATTGTCTGCGTTTATTTCTTCCCTTTCTCTGGTTCGGTTTTTCTTGAGATGGAATGGACAGTCGTTAACAGGAGGCGGTCAGGCTTGGGTTCTAAGTGGGACGTCTTTCCGTTCGGTGAGGGGGTTGCGGAAAAGGATTCTAAGGGATTGTGTTCTTTTTCGTTTATGCGTTCCCTGATAGGATCAATGCAAAGGATTTGTTCAGTTTGTTCGGCTGTATTGGTAAGGTGTTTGAGGTGGTAATATCTCCTAGGAGAAATAAGTTCGGAAAACGTTTCGGGTTTGCGATATTTTGCAAGGTGGGAGATGAAAGGTTGCTCGGAGTTAAGTTGGACAATGTGTTGATTGACAGAAGGCAAATCCATGCAAATCTCCCTAGATTTGCGAGGAACACCATTAAGAAACCCTTGAAGAATCATGTCATTAACGGGTCTGAAGTTGGTGTTGGTCAGGTTGATAAAAGAAGACTATCTTGGAATGTCCAATCTTCTGCTCAAGGGATGGGGAGTTCTTTTGTAGACATTGTTGGCAAACCTCCAAAATAAATAAAAAGTATTTTTTCTTTATCGACATCGAAAGATATCAAACGAAGAATGGCAAAAGCTTATGTAGGTTTTGTGCATTCTTCGGGTATGCCATTCAATATGTAGCGTATCTTCGATATGGAAGGAGTATTTTACATCAAGATAACACCGTTGGGTTCTAATTTGTGTCTAATGGGAGAAATCGAAGAGGGAGCTTTGAAAGATTTGATTTTCGATGCTAGTTCATGGTGGAGGAAATGTTCAGTTTGATAACTAAATGGAAGGAGAATGATATTGATGACAAAAAGGTCATGTGGATTAGAATGTACGGGATACCTTGTCACGCTGGAGTTTGGATTTCTTCGAAACGTTTGCAAATTCACTCAGAACATACTTATGTATAGATGGCGATACAAAGAAAGGTATTAATATGGACCTTGCAAGACTTATGGTCAAGGTGCATATGTCTTTTGTTCTCCAACAAGATTGCATGGTTGAAATTGATGGGAAGGAGTATATTATTTTATTGAGGGAGGACACTTACGGGCCGGTGCGGGTTAACATTAGTAAAGATAGCATCAGTAAAGCTGGTTTGGATTCCACTTCTTCTTCTGAGTTTGAGGACAACGTATCACATGAAAATGTTTTTTCCATTTCGGATTCTAAACAGGTAGTCGGTGATGGATGCACGAAGGTGAAATTGCAGGATGGTGATGAAATAGCTCCATGTCCTGAGATAGCGTACAGTGCTTCCTTGAATGTGAAGGGAGGTTCAAAGAACAAGTTTGAGGAAGAGAGGCAGGTTGTCAAAAGTAGCAATGCAGCAGTTGCTAGCATGGATATAGGGAACTGTAGTTCCTGCAATAGGATGGAGACTTTGGATAATAAGAGATATTTTATTGGGATGGGGACCTTTGATACGGATGTTTTGGATTTTTTACTTTCATACCCTATATTTGAAAATAATACACCAATATACCCCATTTTGAAAAAAAAAATCCAAACTGCCCCAATTACAAGTGATGCTCGGCCAATGGGTTGCCAAGCATGTGAAGGAAAATGCTTAGTGTGTGCTCGGCCAATGGGTTACCAAGCACCCAAATATTTATTATTTTTTTCGTTTTTCATAATTTTAAATGTTTTTAATTGACTTTTTTATAATACTTTTAATAATAATAATTTTAATAATATATTTTAATAATATATTTTATTAATAATAATTTTAATAATATATATTAATAATTTTAATAATATATTTTAATAATATATTATAATTATTTTAATAAAAAAAATTATTTATTCTATAACTACAAAGATTGATTAAAAAATATTTTTTATTGAATATATATTAAAAAATATTATTGAATATATATTAAAAAATATTTATTATTGAATATTTATTATTGAATATATATTATACTAAAATCCTCATAACTAAACTATTTAATTTATTAAATATTGATAATTAAGTGAATAAAAATAAAGTGCTCGGCCATTGAATACCCGAACAGTAAAAGTTGCTCGGCCATTGAATATCCGAGTTATCATGTAAAATTTTATTATAAATAGTCTGATACGTTTCACTAAAAATCATCACCAGTGTCAATTAGTATTTTTAGAAATGTCTGTTTGGGCTGTTGCATTCTACGGGCAAGACAAAAGAATCAGTGTTTACCTAGATCCGCAATGGAATTTAAGAACACTGACTGCAGCCATCAACACGGGTCTTCGACAGGTAGGAGGTCATCACTTGAAGGTGAGGAAAGTTGAGTATCGATGTCCATACATAACGTTGACTGATAATAACCCCGATGGTACGTACATATATTATATGGATCGCGTCGAAAACAATGAAGATGTCCAATGTATGTTTTCAACACACAGTGGTGAAGTCAACAGAGGAGTCGAACACCCACTTACGTTGATCGTGGTTGTTGATTAGTTTGCTAAGTTGATGATGTATGAACAAGATATTATTGTTGATGGTTGTTTTCTCCTAGGCTTGTTTAGATGTTTAATCTTTATTTTATTTGTTGTCTTGTTGTTTTGTTGTTGTATGTTTAATATTGTTAGTTGAATGTTGAATTAAAAGGAGACGTATGAAAGGTAAATCCATTACTAAAAGATTGAAATGAAATAAACAAAGTAAACTACATGTGTCTTTGAGACGGACCAGCGACGTTTGGACATTTTCGACGCATATGGCCAATCTCTCGACAAAGTCCAAATCTTCTCTTTTCTTTTTCAATGTCATCCATTTCAGTTCTAATCCGTGTACTATTTGGTCGTCCCTTCTTCTTTCTTCCCATCGATTCGTCGTGACAAAGAGTAAATCCTTCATAACGTGGCCAGTTTTCCTCATGGGGTAGTCCTAGGAAGCTTTCCTTGTAGACGTTGAAGACATTATAAATTTTGAAGACGTCTGGAATGTGAATGGTGTAGTCTTGGCGTATACTTGAACATGCTGCAATGACGTGGGAGCAAGGCAAGTGAAATGCCTGAAATTTCCCACAATCACACCACTGCTTCTGTAGATCAACGTGGAAACTAGCACTAGGCCTACTGTCATTCAGATTAATTTTTTCATTGACCATGAAAGCGAAATTTTCACGATCAAATTGCATGACATTGTGGGTGTTAGCTTTAGCCACTTCTTCAGCCATGCCCTTATTGCAACCATCAGTGAAAATCTGACCAGAAGGCAATTGTTTTGTCCACATATGTCCTCTTTTACCAAAGAGCGAGCCCAACCGATAATATGTAGACTGGACTAATGCAGTGATTGGAAGGTTTCTGGTTTCCTTGAGTACCGCGTTCATTGCTTCTGCCAAGTTGGTAGTCATGTGTCCCCAACGTTGCCCACCATCATATGCTCTTGCCCACTTCTCCTTTGGGATGTTGTCTATCCAACGTGAAGCCGCAATGTTTGCGCTCCGAATTTCCCCACGATAGTATTTAAAAGTAGCCTCCGTTAACGCATAACCTGTAATAGAAGTGATATTATAATCTGTAATACCAAATTGACCAAGTATCAAAGTAACCTAAAAGTATGTTCTTACCCATGTTAACAAGTTTTTTGCGTAGATCCTTGTCTTTAATCTCACGCATGAAGTTTTGCGCAATGTGTCTAATACAGTATACATGGGTAGACGGGGGATCCTGCCATCCATTTTCAGGATTGTTATATGCACTTTTTATTGATTCATGTCTGTCTGAGATTACACACAAACCTTCCTGCGGTGTCACATGTTGTCGCAAGTTTTTAAGAAAGAATCCCCAAGCCTCCTTTGTCTCGCCTTCAACCAATGCAAACGCTATCGGGAAAATGTTTCCGTTTCCATCTTGTGCAACGGCCATCAATAGAGTACCTCTATATTTGCCATATAACCATGTTCCGTCAACCTGTACAATAGGTTTACAATAGGTGAAACCATGGATACATGGTCGAAACGCCCAAAAGAGACGATGGAATATCTGCACATCACCTATTTGGGTCCCACTGCTAGAAATTGCAGGCATGGTTTCCAACTCAATTATAGTTCCTGGAAGAAAATTTTTCATTACCAGTAACCATTGTGGCAGGTCGTTGTACGATGTTTCCCAATTTCCATACAATGATTCTATGGCCTTAGTCTTTGCGATCCATGCTTTCCTGTACGTTATTATGTACTTGTATTTTTCGGAAATATGGGCAATGATGACATTAACCTTGACTGAAGCGTCACGGGTAACAATCTCTCTGATGCTGCGACTAATCGTTTTTGAATCAAGCTTGCTATGGTCTTGTGACATTGATGTGGATGTGCAGGTGTGAGGCCCAGTCAGCGTACCAATCTTCCATTTTGAGTTTTTCTTTCTCAGTGAAGCTCTGCATTTGAATTTGCATTCTGGTTTCTTACATTTAATTACGTATCGCACGTTGTCATCTTGATACACGAAATAGTCAACATTGTGTGTGATATGCCAATGTTGTAGAAAAGAAACACATGATTCCTTAGTTTCAAACTCCATCCCCTCTTCTATTTCGTCACCTATGTGGCTCGGTGTGACAAATCCAAACACGGAGAGTGGTTCAACATCTTCGAGACATATATTTTGCATATGCCCAGGTGGGTTGTACAAATTGATGGGTTCGATCATAAGTGCCTGTGTTGGAACTTCATCGTTGTTGTCATCACCATCACTGTTGCCAAAAATTTGTTGCATTGTGACCTCTTCGAGTTGATCGTCACTATCTTCTCCGACCACTTCATTTGGCAGGAAAGGTTCATTGTTTTGAGTTGGTTCGTCGTCGGATGTTTAACTCAACCCATATTGATGTGACATCGTATGTTGTGAAGGACATGTGTCGGTATCCTCTAGTAGACGAACGTATACCTCAATTGTATCTAATTGAGTAAACATAATATGACGTTGAAACATTGATTTCACGTCTTCGTCATTTTTTATCGGGTCCATAATATAAAATACATTATCGCCATCGAGGAATGGATGACGATAAATAATCTCCCCCACACTTCGTTGTAGTTTTTTTTCCATCCTTTCTTTGAAATGAAAAAAAATCGGAATTCACATGAATTTTGAATGAAAATGTATCTGTATTGCTAAATGAGAAACCAATATTTCTATCGGTGTCAACATTTCCATAAAAGTGACAAGTAACAATTAAATTTTTATGAGACATGAATGAAATGGATACCAATGAGAATTTTGGACAACACTAAACAAATTTATATAGTTGTAAGGTATTCACATGCTGCTACAAAAGATTCTTCCTATTCACATGCTCGTCAACTTGGTTAGCGAGCACTTTAAGAAAATCATTCACGTGTTCGGCCTCTTGGATTGCGAGCAGACAAATCCCCTTCATGTGCTCGACGTCTTGGTGTGCGAGCAAACAAAGTCATTCATGTGCTCGGCTTCTTGGTTTACGAGCACGTGTTAAAGTTGTCTCCTGTCTCCCATGCAGTGTACACTCTTCCATCTAGGGCTGCATGCATGCAATGCTACGTAGCTGCAGGACTAGCTTGCATGCAACACTCTACCATCTTGTCAAAAATTTACTTTTATTTGAAATTTTACACCATCCTTTCCTCTATAAATTATGTTCAATATTTTTTACCATCACACACTCACTTGCAACACAATATATTCTACACATTTCAAGTATTTTCGGTATTATTTTCTTCACATTATCTGTATTGTAACAATGTCTTTGTTGTGGATGGGAGAGTCACACCATGGTACACCCACAAATATTGCGGCTGATGTAAGTTTCTAAATTTATTTTTTTTCCCGTTATCATAGTTATAATTATGGTACTATTTTTTTACTAAGTTGTCTTAATTATTTTTTTTAGATTGATTGTCGGTTCCGTGTGCATGTACATGCACATATTCAACCGAGAGCTGAAATTATCCCTTATTTACAAGTAGCGGGTTTTGAGAATATTGCAAAAATTATGAATTTACCGTTGGACTCTAGTCTGCTCGTAGCTCTATTAGAGAGATGGAGACCAGAGACACATATGTTTCATCTCCCTACTGGTGAATGCACAATTACACTAGAGGATGTTAGTATGTTACTTGGTCTCCGTATTAATGGTAGATGCGTAAATGGCCCAACAGAAACGTACCCCAAAATGTACATGGAGAATTTAGGGGTACAACCTACAGAGGATGACATGAATAGATGTTCTGTCCGGATTTTTTGGATGGAGCATCTTTTTGCCGAGTTAAATGAAAAAGCTTCCCCAACTGAGGAAGACAATATTTTATGTGCCAAACTTTATATTCTACGCATCATTGGTACTTTGTTGTGCCCAGACAAAAGTCACAACCTGTTGCATTCATCTTGGATACCTATGGTGGGTGATCTACAAACTTGCGGCCAATATAGTTGGGGGTCGGCTTGCTTGGCTACATTGTACAGAAATATGTGCAAGGCGTCCTACAACAATGTTAAAAGCATGGGGGGTGCGTATTATTACTCCAAATCTGGGCATTCACACGTATACCTCTGCTTGCACCCATTACTACAATGAATCCATCATTTCCATACGCTCAAAGGTATTACTACTCCAAATTTACGCTTCTTAATAAATTATACACAACATTTATTAAACTATACCTAACATTTTATTTTTTAAATGCAAGGTGGTGTCATCGAGGAATAAATTATCGGAATAATCCGCGTCATGATCTTCGTGGATATCGAATCGTAATAGATCACATGGAGGCACGCGATGTAAGTTTGAAACAATACAACCTATATATTTTCCATTACTTATTATTTATAATCTAACTTTAATTTTTTTTCCAGTTTATTTGGAGGCCTTACCTAGAATTCCCGGTGCCAAATCTTAGGGATTCACAAATCTGGAGTGCAACAACTCATATCGTATGCTTCTTTATAGTTGAGATGCATCAGACAGATAGAGTTAAACTCCAGTTTAGGTTGGAACAACCGATCCCTTCCGAACCAAGGTGTCTAAGGGAACAACATGAAATGAATATGAAAAAGGCCCAAAAAGTCCATTGGCAGCAACTAAACAAAGACGCATTGAGTGAATGGAGAAATAGAAGGAATTTAGTATTGAAGGGTACGACGGTAGTGGGTGAGCATAAGCCAAGTCAAGATTATTTGAATTGGTTACACTCAATACCATATGTCCATGTTGCTCCCGAGCAATTTCTGAACAACCCCCGCCAACGTGCCTCTTACCAAACTCAACACACGGCCGTCTCTCAATATGAAGATGTTCCACCAACATATACATCCCAATTTGGGGGACAAGGAACTTCATCCACACAACAAACATACCATCACACACAACACACCTTTTATGCAACCACATCCCAACATCAAACTCCATACACTCCATTTCAACAACCAAACTACCCCTACAACCAACAATTCCACCAACAATCCACTTATCGACCACCCTTATAGTTTTCTCCAATTCCCCCACCAAACTTCCAACAATCAAACCCACAATTCCAACAACACACTTCTAACACAATATATTCCCAACCCACGTCCATGTTCACCACTGAAAATGTCTATTACCCACCAATGCAAGAGACTCAACCTGAAACCACCTCACAACAAGGAACGTCATTCCAACATTATTTGCTCACGGATGACCAACTTTTGAATATGCCAGATTATAATATTGAAGATCTTATGGCTAATGTGGACCCTCCCGTAACACATAACAACGAAGATATGTCATCCGATTCATCTCCTCCCCATCCATCACCACCTCAAAGAGACCCGACAAGACCAAGACGAATCATAAGAAAACCTGGTTGTGGAACAGACGGTCACAAATAATTAATGAAATGTAATCAATGATGTTCTATTATTTAGATTGTATCAATAAATATTTACATTGTATTATTTAAAAATAATATCAATAATTATTTTTATTCACTTAATTATCAATATTTAATAAATTAAATAGTTTAGTTATGAGGATTTTAGTATAATATATATTCAATAATAAATATTCAATAATAAATATTTTTTAATATATATTCAATAATATTTTTTAATATATATTCAATAAAAAATATTTTTTAATCAATCTTTGTAGTTATAGAATAAATAATTTTTTTTATTAAAATAATTATAATATATTATTAAAATATATTATTAAAATTATTAATATATATTATTAAAATTATTATTAATAAAATATATTATTAAAATATATTATTAAAATATATTATTAAAATTATTATTATTAAAAGTATTATAAAAAAAATCAATTAAACACATTTAAAATTATGAAAAACGAAAAAATAATAAAATATTTGGGTGCTTGGTAACCCATTGGCCGAGCACACACTAAGCATTTTTCCTTCACATGCTTGGCAACCCATTGGCCGAGCATCACTTGTAATTGGGGCAGTTTGGAATTTTTTTTCAAAATGGAGTATATTGGTGTATTATTTTCAAATGTAGGGTATGAAAGTAAAAAATCCTGTTTTAAAAGCCAAAAGTGCTTTTACTCCTCTTTTTCGTAACAACAACAATTCCGAAGTTGTGTCTATTATCCAAAAGGTAAATGGAAGTAATAAGAATTATGATTTTAATCCAAATGCTTTTAAGAGTGGGGGCTATAAAGTTTTGTCTGATTTTGGGCGAATGAAAAAGGGCATTTAGCTTTGTCACGTGAGGAATTAGGAAAACTACGTTCAGTAAACTCTCCTTGTTTTGACATCTCCGTTACCTCTTCTATTTCGGAGGTGCCCCGTGTGTACAAAAATAATTCTGAAAACTCAGGAATTATTAGATGTAATGATAGATTATGGGAGAACATGAACTCGTTGGTAGGAGAGAAACTTTTTAAGGCGATTATCAAATTGGGGGTTGTGGATTCCGAATCCAATTTGGATTTTGTTTCTAAATTGAATGCTCTAGAAAGATGAAATAGGAGCGTGAATGAGGGAGGGAATGTGTCAAAAAATATGTCTTAATGATTATCGATTCTTTGAACATTAGAGGGGGAAGTTTGTTGAAGAGGAAGCATATTTGTCAGTTGATTTCCAAAGGTAATACAAATTTGATTTTGATACAAGAATCAAAGTTGAAAACAATTTCTTTTGAGATTGCTAGGAGTTTTTGGCCGAATGCAGAGTTTGGTTGGACTTATTCCAATTCCAACGGTGCGTCGGGAGGTCTTATAATTTTGTGGAAGTCGGTAGAGGAGGTGATTAATAGTTTTAGAGGGGATGGTTATGCGGGGATGAAGATTTCGTGGAGACAAAAATACTTTTACATTGTCAACATCTATTCTCCATGCGATTTGGAATCGAAAAGGAAGTTATGGAGAGATCTTGTGTTACTAAAATCTAGATTTTTAGATGGTGAATGGTGCTTCAGAGGTGATTTTAACGTTATCTCTAATACGGGAGAAAGGAAGAGTAGGGCCGTGACCTTTCCTACGGTAGAGATGAGGGAATTTTCCGAGTTCATTACCGATTGCGAGTTGATTGATGTTCCTTGCAAGGGAAATAAATTTTTGTGGTTCAGTGGAGATGGTTATTCTATGAGTAGAATAGATCGGTTTCTTATTTCGGAGGGACTCATTTCTAGTTGGGGTATTGTGGCTCAATTGATCAGGAAGAGGGATATCCCAGACCATAGTTCGGTTTGGTTGGTGAAGGATAATTCGAATTGGGGTCCTAAACCTTTCTGGTTTAATAAAGAATGTTTTAGTGACAAGGATTTTGTTCCTTTTATGGAAAAGGAGTGGAAATGCTTGAATGTTCATGGTAGAAGTGATTTCGTGCTTAAAGAGAAACTTTGGCTTCTTAAACCTAGACTTCTTTGGTGGAACATGAAGGTGTTCGGTAGATATGATTTGGAAATGAAGGAGGGCGTGAGAGGTATAAACGAAGGGGATAACGAGTTGATGTCATATGTTGAAGATAAAGTGGATTATATTAATAATTTATGTAAGGAAGCTTCTACTCGTTTTTGGACGAATTTGAGAATTAAAGAGAATACGTTAATTCAAAAGGCAAGGTTGAAGTGGCTCAATGAGGGGGATAATAATAGTCGTTTTTTAATTTTGTTATGAAGGAGAGGAGGAGACGTAATTTCATAGGTCATATCAACACGAAGGAGGGTTCGGTGGAGTCGGTTGAGGGGGTTAAGAAGGCGGTTCGGGATCATTTTGCGAAGAAAGTTATTGAACCCAAAGTTGTTAAACCCAATCTTGATGGAGTGTTCTTTAAATCCTCGTCGTCGGAGGAATCAAGTTTACTTGAAGCTCCTTTTTTGGAGGAGGAGATAAATGAGGCGGTTTGGAGTTGTGGAGGATCGAAGAGTCCGGGGCCGAACGAGTATACCTTCACGTTCATTAAGAAATGTTGGTATTGTTTGAAAGCTTATTTTCTATGCTTATTCGTCGATTTCCATTCCGGGGTTGTTTTGTCAAAGGCCATCATTTCTTCTTTTTTGACATTAATTTTGAAAATCATTTCTCCGGGGCAAACTGCTTTTGTTCCGGGTCATCAATTATTAGATGGAGTTTTGGTCGCAAATGAGCTTGTTGATTATGCGGTAAAAAGAATTTTGGAGTATTCCCTCTTCAAGGTGGATTTTGAAAAATACTATGACAAAGTTTCTTGGAATTTTCTCTGTTACATGATGCGTCGAATGGGATTCGGTGGGAAGTGGTTGGGATGGATGGAATCCTTGATTTTCTCTAGCAAAATGCCAGTCCTTGTTAACGGTAGCCCTACTAAGAAGTTTTTGGTGGAGAGAGAGTTACGCCAAGGTGATCCTTTATCTCTGTTTTTATTCGTGTTAGTGGCGGAGGGTTTGTCGGGGCTGATTCGGAACTCGGTTTCGAATGGAGATTTTGTCGGGTATCATATAAACAATGGTTGTTTTATTGATGCCCTTCAATATGCGGATGGCACTCTTTTGGTGGGTGACGGAAGTTGGAGACACATGTGGGCTATTAAAACGGTTCTTCGTGCGTTTGATTTAGTTTCGGGGCTTGGGATTAATTTTCATAAAAGCAAACTCATCGTCATCAATTTGAATGATAGTTTGGTAGTAGAATGGAATCTCAAAAGTTCACTTTTCTAGGTATTCATATTGGTGCCAACCCTAAAAGAATTGATACTTGGAGGTTCATTCTCTCTAAATTTGGTAAAAGACTTTCTAGTTGGCAAGGTCGGTTCTTATCATTTGGCGGGAAGATCACTCTTATCAAATCGGTTCTTAGTAGCTTATCGATATTTCATATTCCCTTTTACAAAGTGTCGGTGAAGGTTTGGATGGAGATGATGAGGATTCAATGTGGATTTCTATGGGGTAGTACGGAGACAAAGAGAAAGATTCATTGGGTCGATTGGAAAACTCTTTGTTTGCCTTTAATCGATGGTGGGTTGAACTTGAAGAGGTTAGATGTTTTCAACGAAGCTCTCCTCCAAATATGGAGATGGAAGATTATAGCTGGATCGAATGACACTTGGTTTCGGATGTTGAAAGCGAAATATGGGGATATTCGCTTGTTGATGTGGGATATGGGAGGAAGTTTTAATCGAGACTCTAGATATTCTCACTGGTTATCGGGTATTCTTTCTTTCGTAAAACCGAATCGGAATGATGTTTTGGTTGACAATTACTGGGTAAAGTTGGGGGATGGTTTCAACATTTCTTTTTGGGGTGCGGATTAGACGAGTTATGTCCCTTTGAAGAGATTGTTTCTGGTTTTATATTCCAATTCATCGTTACAAAGTGTTTCCGTTGAGGCGATGAGAGGTTGGGTGGAGGACCGTTGGTGTTGGAGGATTGCGGTTTTCAGAATCGGGAGGCTTGGATGTCCAGGGAGGATTTAACTAACAAGTTTGTTTGTGCATATTTTTTCCCTCCTTCGGTGTCTCTTGGCGGAATTTCTGATACGACTTCTGTTGCATTTGGTTTGAATTCTGCTTCTGGTTTTCGGCGACAAGACACTTGACCTCTGTTAGTGCAGAAATAACTCTCATTCTGTTTGCTACAGGTGACGATGCCGTGAATATGCAGGCTAGCGATCAAGTCTCAAATCCTATTCTGTTTCACGCCTCCAACCTGGTTCGACTTTCTACTGTTTTGACGAATGCTCCTTCAGTTCCGCCCTTTCCAAGTTCAACGACTGAACCTTTTGTTTCTGTTTCTTCTCAGCGGGCTAACAGTAGTGAGGTTTCTCCCCTTCTGTCATCAGCTGATACGCGGGGAGCTAGTAGAGTCCTGCAGATGGATTTTTCCGGCTTGTTTCCGGAGTTGTTGTTTCATTGTTTTCACAAACCGGCCAACCTTAATTTCTGTGTGACTCAAGGCTTCTGAAGATTTCTCGACCACTTTCGGCCTATTTCTTCTACCAAAGACGGCACCGTGTGGAATCCGGAATCTAATGGTGCATTTTCTGTCAAATCTTATTACATTTTGGCAATTTCTGATTCCATTCCTCGCGGCCCTCACCGTCACCAAGATTCGGCTTTTGAGTTAGTTTGGAAGGAAATGGTTCCGTTTAAAATCAAGGCTTTCGGTTGACGCTGCTTTTCTAATAGGATGCCTTTTAAGGATCAACTCTTACATAGAGGCATTTGGTCAGATGTTAGTGACTCTTTGTGTCCCTTTTGTGCTCTTGCGGCGGAATCTCTATATCACATTTTCGTTCATTGTTCGGTTGCTAAGCTTGTTTTGATAGATATATCGACTTGGTTTGGTTTTCCGAATCGTATCTTGACGGCTCCGGTGGATTTAAAAGTTAGCTTTTTAACTTGGTTTGGTTTTTGTTCAACTTGCAACTTGGCGAAAGATAGACAAGGCATCCTTTGGTTGGCAGTATGTTGGGTCATGTGGTTAACTAGAAACAAAGTCATTTTTTGTAATTCCTCTTGGAATATTTATGATATTATCTGGAATGTCAAAATTTCTTTATGGAAGTGGTCTTTCATGGGAGAAATTACTCATCCCAAGTGTAGTTTATACGAATTTGACAAGGATTCCTTGTTTCACTTATCGTAGTCGCATTTGGTTTGTAATTTTTTTTCCGGTATGTGTGTTATCTCGGCCTCTTTTTTGTAATCTGGCAGAATACCGTTTCTACTCATTTCAATAGATCACTTACTTACTAAAAAAATATTTGAATTTATAATTAGTTATTTAAAATATAATACTTGGAATTTTTTATGGCTTGAATCGGACTCTCTGAATGTCCTCCAAACTTTTAATAATTTTTCTTTAATGCCTTGACAAATCAGATAAAAGTTGAATTTATAATAAATTATTTAAAATTTAATATACATGATCATCATGAAGTGATTTAATATGATTTTTATAAAAATTATTGAAAGTGTAAGTATTCTAAATTTATCCTTTATTGTTCAAAATATATATGAAAGCAAAGAGTTGACTATTTTAACAAAAGTTGGCCGACCCTTAATTTATTCAAATGTTTCGTTCCACAATAAACCAGTTTGATGGTACAAGCAACCTATGGTTGAATAACGTGGCAAGTGATGTTTGACTTTGACTCATCTCTCGCCACACATAATCAATTTCTCCACCGCTAGCCACATATCATATCCTATAAATAATACCAATCCATTTTCCAACATTAACACACACTCCAAATTCATATACAACCATGTCAACAACAAGATTGATCAAACTCACAAACCTCATTCTTCTGTTATGGTTTTTCATGTCCACAACAATTCTAGCACAAACTGAAAACGAAAAAGTTCTTGACACAAAAGGCAACCCTGTGGAGAGTGGCAAAGAGTATTACATAAAACCAGCTATAACAGACAGTGGAGGCCGTTTCACTTTGATAAACAGAAACAGTTCATGCCCATTATATGTAGGTCAAGAAAACACAGATCTTGGAAAAGGATTACCTGTTATTTTCACACCTTTTGCAAAAGAAGATACAGTTGTTAAGGTGGAAAGGGATTTTAAGGTGAAATTTTCAGCTTCTTCAACTTGTGTACAGTCCACTGAATGGAAAGTGGGTGATAGAGACAGTACGAGCGGAAGGAGGTTTATTATAACGGGGACTGATCGTTATAACTATTTTAGAATTGCAAAAACTCAGTTTGGAGGTATATATAATATTGAGTTTTGTCCCTCAGTGTGTGATACTTGTAGGTTTGAGTGTGGTAGTTTGGGTGGTTTGCGTGAAAATGGGAAGATATTATCAGCTTTGGGTGATAATAAGCTTCCGGTTCAGTTTATAAGGGCATAAGTAACTTACTTGTGTTTGTAACACCTTCTTAATAATTGGAGTATTATCCATATAATAAATTAGAGGATAGAAAGATGCACGAGTCTTTTCTTTCTCTTAAGCTCTAGAATTTAGCTCCAAAATGTTATGTGTAAGTCATTACTAGTTATACTATTTTTGTAAGAAATATATTGTATGTGTGGTTCAATGGCTTTTTACTATCCACAAATATTACTAAATCTTACATTCTATATTCTTATATATAATAGACTTCCAATCAAAGTCAACTTGATTAGAAGGGATGTTATTAAAAGTTTTGTTTCATAGATAAAGATATTACTAACATGGATAAATGACAGAAATTTTCATATTTTTCTATTTATTTCACGTTTTACAAATTATTTGGGATTACTTTTAATATAATTTATATATGATTTTTTATTCTATTTTCTAAGGATGCGAATTTTAACCCATGAGAATACAAAATAATAATTCATAAAGATCGATCGTCGATCTTTAATTTGTGTTATTGCAACTACATGATATTATATGTTTTGAGTGTTAGAATCTTAGCGGATTTTTTCTTTAAGAAATGCATCTTATTTAATTGAAGTTTATGAGTGATATAAATTACTTAGTCTCAATTTTCAAACAATCTGATACTATTTTATAGTTGTGAAAAAATGAATAGATTTGATGGATATAAATTTGATTGTTAATGAATGGATTAAAATAATCTTTTAATTCATTAACAATTTATTAAAGTTTCTTTAAAAAAAAATCCAATCAAATCCATATATAAAGAATACATTTCGTCCAATACATCCATAAAATTAATATAAATAATTTATTTAATTTTTAAAATAATTTTTTTTTATTTTATTTTACAAAAAATAATTTTTTTTTATTTTTCTAAAATATTATTTTGACTCTATTTTATTTAACGGTGATTTCTGAGGAGTATTCTTTTTCACAAGAGTGGTTTTAGAAGGACTCTTTATATTCATTTTCAAAGGACTTATCCTACGAGTTATTTGCTTCACAATCTTCACAACAGACCTTGAAGAATCAATTTTTTACTTTTTTACTTGATTAGTTAAAGATCTCACTAAGCTTTTCAGAGTTGGTTCTTGAGCAACCTTTTCTTTAACAATTTTTGTTCTCATAATGTTGGAAATGGGATTATCATGATCCTCACTATTTTCTTCATTCATTTTGCTTAGATCATCAACCTCTTTATTTTGAGAATTCTTATTTCTAAAATCTTTTGAAAAATCGTCCAAAATCTCATTCACATGAATATTCACATTTGGCTTAGTAGGGGGTTCAGACCATGGATCACTGGATGTTGGGACAAAAGTTTCAACCTTTTGTTCAGCATTTCAATCAACATTATGTTAGTTAACATTGATTTCAGTGAAAGCAATAATATTCCCAATAGGGTGGGACTCAACTTCCTTAGCACTAGTCATGGATTTTGTAACACTCTTCTACCCCACAATCAATTTATATAAAATACTATCAGAGTATATCAAATAGAAAGTTGTCACACATTATTCAAAATGACAATCAACTTATTGTCATGTCCCGTAACACGGGTTACACAATCAACATAAACATAAATATGCTTTTTCACAGCGGAACCATACTTGGTAATTCAAAATCAACCTTTCACTTCTTGAAATAAAAGTATTCATTCAAAATAGCATCATAAATTAAAAGGTCTTTCATCATAAGATAAAAACGAAAACAAAGTTCGCAATTAATCCAAACCCGATGTTACATGACACAGAGCAGGACAAAACTCTAAACGACCCCTAAAATAATAAAAGACACGCTCCAAGACTATGAATCTTCTAGTACTGCGAAGCTACTCTTGATCATCTGCAAGTTACCCACATAAGAGGCAACATTTCCAAGCAGACAGGGTCAGAAATCATAATTCATTATAGTAATATAAGGACATGGAAAGTAAATAGAACAAGTACAACAACATCATAGCATCATCAACAAAATTCCGCTATCACAATCACAAATACATCTTTTAAATGTGATGTCAATTATAATGGAATGCAGTGTATGCATGTGGTACCGATTTTCTCCATGCGATGGACTCTGGCCATCAACCCTCCACAAGGGAGCACAACATAATTACCAAATCACATCAATCCACACAATAGGATTGAAGCTACCAATAGGCCGAAGCCCTAACAAAATATGTTATGAAATGCAACGATGTTATACTCCTCATAACCACAAAAAATAAACATGTGCTCATCCATTTCATATTCAACATTCAATTATCATACAATCATTTTTTATCATCAATACATCAACAAATAACTCAACTATGAAATTTGGCACGAGAAAGCCCCAAAAATCACCAAAAATAACATATACAGTCATCTGACACGGCCAGTCGTGTCCTATGACACGACCCATGTCAGAAACCTACGCCCAAGTCATCAAAACAAATAAAAAAATGCAAAACACAATGGTCTGACACGGGTGGCCGTGTCGTGTGACACTGCCCATATCAGGCACACTGGAGCAAGAAAATTGTTTCTCCCCAACCAGAAGGCTGACACGGGTGCCCGTGTCGTGTGACACAACCCGTGTCAGAGTGCGACAAAACCCGATTTTCCCTAAAAAAAATTCTGCTGCGTTTTGATCTCAAATATCACCCAGAAATAATTTTCCCCAACATCAAAATGCATCAATTTGTCCACATAACTCACATACAACAACACCTAGCAATCCCAATCACTCTAATTCATCAAACACCACAATTTATCAACAATCTACAAGTACCTAATCTATTCCTAAATCAAACCCTATAAAACTATAATAAGATATGAAAACTCCTCATACCTTAGAGAATTGTGTAGTTTAACACTCTTCTTCTAGGTTCCTAGCAACTTTCAAGACCTTATGCTTCCTCTTCTTCTTTTCTCTTCTTCAGAGCTCTTCTTCACCAAAAATACAAAAATGTGAGAAGACTGATCGTATTCTCCTTATTTGAAAAATTATCCCAGTTTATGACTTTACAAACCTATATATCCTTACTCTTTTTTATTAAAGACCTCCTTGCCCTTTTCTTCAATATCTTTATTAATAATAATAATAATATTAATAATAATAATAATAATAATAATAATAATAATAATAATAGTATAATAATACACTAATTGTTTATATTATCTAAAAATGCTCTTTTACTCCAAAAATTCTCCAAATTTACCAAAACCTCTAAATTCTTTCTAAATTAAATAAATAAATAAATAAGTAATAAATTTAGATTTTCGGGGTGTTACAGATTCAACATGCATAGAGGGTTTCTTAGAAAATGAACATACAAAAGCTTTATTATTGTTAGGCTTAGATTTCTTTGTTTTCTTTTTTGAAATATCAAAAGAAACAATCATTTGCAGGGGTAATGCATCGTACACCACATTGTTTATCAAGATTTTTTTTGATGAAAAATCCTACCTTTCTTTGGAGAAGATTTCTCCCCCATTTTAGTACCTAGCATCTTGACCCCATGAGTAGTGGTGATTGGTTTGAGTTCATATACATTTGCTTCATTTGCTTTTTGACTTGTTTTCAGATTAGCTTGAGAGAATTGAATATGAGCAGGCGAGTTTGAACAACAAAGAGAGAGAGAGAGAGAGAGAGAGAGAGAGAGAGAGAGAGAGAGAGAGAGAGAGAGAGAATCAACTTGTATTTACATGTGAGAAGAAAGTAACTATAATAGTTTAAATTTGGAGTGGTTTGTCTTATTATAAGTGCAATAATTAATGAACCCATGAGAGAGAGAAATTCTTCCTTAATATTTTCATGCTTATCTTGAGTTAATTTTCATAAGCAAATACCAATAATTACCCTTAGTAATTTGTCCTTGTCACTTTCAAAGGTCTTGGAGAAATTTCTATGAGAAGCTTTACTTATACATTAAGAAAGTAGATAAAACTTTCTACTTTAGACTGCAAATATTCCAACATCTTATCTGACATACCAACCTCATTGTCATAAAGGAATTTTGTTTTAATATTCTTCACACATAACATATGATTTCTTCCATCCAGACCTTTCACTTGAGTGGATTCCATGAGGTTCTTAGTGGAGGTAGGATGCTAGAGCATCTTGTGGGTCATCTTGAATATTTGACACACTCCACACATTTTTTATTCTTTAATCATGGGTATTGGAACTTCATTGACAACATCCATATGTGTCTCCTTCATGTTCTTCATGCTCTTAATCTTATTAACTATTTCTTCTTCACTTTCATCATCGGACTCAGACCAAGTGATTGATAATTGATGACAACCCGTCATAACATATAATTAGGCGAAGAATCAGAGAAAAAAGTGAAAGATGAGCCAAAAGGAAGAAGAAGGGACTTAGTGAAAATTCTGGTGAAAAGGGGTGTTTTTTGATGCAGCTACTTGAATAATCATGTGCACCATCGTGCAGTATAGCACACACGATATGGATATATGAGTTACATCGTGCACGCATGTTGTTTGTATAATGTGCATGATGGCCACTTTTCTGAGCTTTTACTGATGCGTTTTGACCCATTCTGAGCTCTTTTTAAGGGGATTTTCAACATTTTGAAAAGGGTTACGAAAATTGGAGAGCAAAACACGGTTTTGAGTGCATTAAGGGTAATTTTAGAGCTTTTTCAACCATTGGAGGCCATTACTTAAAGGGATTCCATATGTTATTTTCATCTATCAATTGTGGTATTGTCATCTGAATTATGAGTGGCTAAGCTCCTTTAGGTTAGGTTGTGTTATGATGAATCTTATTCAATCTTGTTGGATTTTATGTTGATTTGACTTTATACGAATACTTTGAATTGTAATTTTATTCAGTTGTTTCTCATTCTTAATGCTTTTTATTTCAGATAATTTGTTAATCTGATATTTGACACAAAAGGATTGTTGGCCCTTAGCCTATGTGTTGGATCTATGACAATTGTTCTACTTACATTTGTTAAATAGGAAATTAATATTTTGTGTCATCAACAACTAATAGAGAACAATCAACATTTCTTTCAAGGGTATGTTTTAATGCTTCCAGGTCTGATAAATGGTATTGAATTTCAGACGGATCAATGACTTTACAATCAAATTGTGTTAAACACTTCTTATGGATTATACCATCCATCTATTGGGACAAACAAACATTAGAGTGAAAACACTAAGGAAAAGTATGGAAGACAATAAACCCATCAAATATACAAGTATTTTAGATGGAAGTCGTCATACCCCAAATTTTGATCACTTTTCCTTTTATAGTTTTTTTAAATCATTTCATTTTGAATTTGTAAGCTAGCTCAACTGGTAGTATAGTGAGAAGACCAAGCATATGGTCGCATGTTTTGATTGGTCGTGCTTTATCACAGTTGATTAATTTCTTTTTATGTTGACCTGAATAGATGTCATTTTTCTACACTCACTCAACACAATTTTACACACACAAAAAAACATTTGTTTCATATTTTAGTCATTCAAATAAAGAGTCAAACTCTCTCTTTGATTCTCTTTCATGTGTGTGCCAAAAGATCTTCATCAATCCAATATTCACCTTTATCCATACACCATAAACCACCATACATTCATCATTGCAATAAAAAATCAAAATTATTCTTCAACCGTAAACATTAACAACCACAAATACAACCACAAAATTCACCAAAAAATAATCAACAACATTCAAAATCATTATACACAACTCATAAAAAAATCATACATTATTCCTCCATTATCATCTACATGTTCCTGTTTTTTTGTCATTTTTATTTTGTTTATTATTATTATTATTATTATTATTATTATTATTATTATTATTATTATTATTATTATTATTATTAGGGTTAAATAAGTTATTGGTCCTTGTAAATATGGTCATTTTGAATTTTAGTCCCTCTAAAATTTTCCTTTAAGGTTTGGTCCTCACAAAATATTCTGTCTCAATTAAGAGTCCCGGGCGTTAAAAAAATCCTAACGGTTGCTGATGTGGCAGGATGACTGGATTAATTTTTTGTATTTCTTTAATTGGCTGATTGGATTAATGAATATGTTAAATTAATAAATGAGGGAAAACTTGACCTAATTTGTGTTTCCCTTTTCTTCTTTCACCTTCGTTCCACCATTCCACCATCCACCATTTTCGTTCGTTCATCTACTCTCTTCCACTAATGTCTTCTGCATTCTTAAAATCAAGATTTGGGAACTATAGTAGGGAAAAATTCTGCATTTTTGGCAACATATGTGACTCCCCTTGTATGGTGGTGATACATTTATCACAATCTCAGAAGACATGTTTCTAATCAATGCTTATTATCTCCACACTCTTAATGTAACTAAACTCTCAATGTAACTGAAAATCTATTTTTTCACTGCAACTCGAATTCATTCTCATATATAATGTTTATCTGTGTAAGCTTTTTCATTCTATTTGGACTTGACTTATTATTTTTTCTTTATATTTACAATAGTATATTCATTTGTTGTAACTTTCTTATGCTGAGTTGTGTTGTTTCTAAAACATGGACCAAATTTACAGGACTATTTCTCAAAATAGGGATCAAGTGGTGAAGTTGATTTGAAGTATGAACTTGAGCATCTGATCATCTTGACAGCCAGTAGATGTTTGTTGGGACGTAAAATTCTTGACAAACTCTTTGATGATGTTTCTGCATTATTCCACGACCTTGACAATGGAATTCTTCCAATCAGTGTTCTCTTCCCATACCTACCAATCCCAACTCACAGATGCCGCGACAACGCATGCGAGAAG
The DNA here is from genome assembly GCA_963966055.1 of Lathyrus aphaca. NCBI lineage: Eukaryota > Viridiplantae > Streptophyta > Magnoliopsida > Fabales > Fabaceae > Lathyrus > Lathyrus aphaca. Next base: position 634,458,872 of record OZ014519.1, read on the forward strand.
CTCGCTGAAATCTTCGCAAACATTATATCTTCACAAAAAAGTTCCGAAAAATCAGAGGACGACATGCTGCAGTGCTTCATTGACACACAAAGGCGGCAGGGGCATTCTCTTACATTTCCTTTGGAGGTGGTAGACACAGATGCCTCGGCGAGCCTTTTGCCTATCTGGAGATAAAATAAATTTGGACTCATCTTCTTAGAAACGTTGAACTGGAGCTCCTTTCACCTTTCCCTGAGATTGATTGGAATGCCATGGTTGCTGGAGTGACAGGAAAAGTTATGGTCTGATACAAGCGAAGGGAGCTTTCTGTTAATCAATAGGACCATATCGTGTTTCACTTTATTGCTTTTGAATTTCATTTTTAAGTTTTTCTTGTTAGTATTTTTGGTTCTGCTTTAGTGTCCATGTTAACTGTTTATTCAACATTGGATATCAAGAATCTTGATTTTGAATTCTCTTTTCATGTAATTGTGGTAAGTGGTTTTAACTTTTTTGTTTTTCTGAATCAGATGATTGCAATGGTTACTTGGGATAAAGTGAAATGGTTAGAATAAATTACCTAGCTTACTTTTAAAAGCTTATCATTCACTATATCATGCTTCAAAGAGCTCATGACAAGAAATAATCAAACATGTGCAATAATAACTCTAGTACAGGTGATTCAATACATATAATTCTGAAATAACTAAAACATTAGATGAACAACGCGACAGAAGTTGAAGATGATGAAAATTAGAACAATTATAACAACTATGGTAGAACTAATTCTCCATGGATCACGAAAGTAAACTCGACTTATAGTACCCATAGCTCCTTTCCAAACATTATTGTAGTGTTCATTAAGATCTTCCATAAGCTGATAATAACATGATGACACTACGCCAAAATATACTTTTAATAGTGTACCTTAGACAGCGCTTGAATATGAAAGCGCTGCTAAAGGTTAAAATTAAAATAAAACGCGGAAAATGTTCTAAAAAAAGAGAAAAAGCGTTGCTAAAAGCGATGTCTAAGGTAGACCTTATATAGCGCTTTCAAAAAGCGCTTTTAAAGGTATATCTTAGACAACGTTTTTTAGGAAAGCGTTGTCTAAGGTTTTTTATATTTAAAATAAAATAAAATCAAAACCGTTGTCTAATGTAGTCCTTAGACAGCGCTTTTGGAAAGCGCTGTTTAAGGGCTACATTAGACAGTGCTTTCCATAAAAGCGTTGTCTAAGGTCTAATTAAATGAAATATTTAGAAACTCAGAATCATATTTTCATTCTTTTCCTCTTTCTTCTCCCCTGCGAACGCGTTACTTCTACAGTGAAAACCCTAACGAAACTTCATTTTACTTTCTGAAACCTCCATTAATGTCGTTGGTGAAGGTGTTCGTCCATTAACGTCGCTCGGGAAACCTCCATTATTGTCGTCGATCGTGAAGTTACTGAGTTCGGGTGTTCGGGAAACCTCCATTTTTCTTTTCTTGAAGTTACTGACTCCGTCCTCTACTTCGTGAAGGTACATTTTTGTTGTAGTGAATGTCATTGTTATGTTATTGTTATGTTAGGGCAATGTCATTGAAATGTATTTTGATAAGTATGATTTTGTGAAGAATAGTGAAAATAGGCAATGTCAATGTTGATTATGTTAGGGCAAATATTTTGTGAAGAATAGTGAAAATAGGCAAATATTGAATATGTTAGGGAAAATATTTCTTTGATAAATATGATTTTTTGAGAATAGTGAAAATATTGATTATGTTAGGGCAATATCAATGTTGTTATGATTCTGTGAAGAATAGTGAAAAATCAGATTATGTATCTCTATTTTCGTTTGGATTTTATGTTATGTATATGAAATATCGTTTGGATTTACGTTGTTTATGTAGTGAAAATATGTATCTCTTATAAGTAGGAAAACCATGGATAAAACATGGATCTGTGCTGATCGATTTTCCAAAGAGTACGAGAATAGGGTTACAGAATTCGTTAAGTTTGTTGTTCAACACGTTAAAAACCCCAAACAGATGAAATGTCCTTGCTTGCGTTGTTGTTATATTGGTAAGGTTGACGCAGATGGATTGAAATCGAATTTACTGAGGCATGGAATTGATCGAAGTTATCCGTGTTGGAAATTTCATGGTGAGAAAATTAACGAGAATGTTGAACCGAGTGGGAAAAGTAATACGACCTATGCTTCAGACGACAAAGACACGGAAACATACGATTCTTATCGAGTTGAAGAGATTGTAGAAGCACTTGAAGAAGATCTTCATGATTGTCCTGAAATGTTTGAGAGGTTGGTAAGCGATGCAGAGAAACCGTTGTATAAAGGTTGCACTAAATTCTCAAGATTGTTTATGGTATTAAAGTTGTACAACTTAAACGCGGGCAATGGATGGTCGAATAAAAGTTTCACAGAGTTGTTGGCCCTTATGAGAGAAATGCTACCGGAGGATAATGTTCTTCCTAATCGAACCTATGAGGCAAAACAAATGTTGTGCTCTATTGTCATGAGCTATGATAAGATACATGTTTGTCCTAACGATTGCGTTTTGTTTTGTAACGATTATGCATCATTAACTGTGTGCCCTAAATGCGGTTTGTCTCGATATAAGAAAAGATTGTCTCCAGAAAAAGTCTTATGGTATTTTCCTATAATTCCGAGATTTAGGCGCATGTTTCGTAGTGAAACCGATGCAAAACACCTGACTTGGCATACAGATGAAAGAATTATTGATGGAAAGTATCAGCATCCGGCTGATTCACCACAGTGGTCGAAGATTGATAATGATTATCCTGACTTTAGAGAAGAAGCAAGAAACCTTCACTTGGCATTATCTACTGATGGAATGAACCTGCGTGGTCTTCAAAGTATCTCACATGCCGCATGGCATGTGATTCTTATGATTTATAACCTACCTTCATGGCTATGTATGAAGCGTAAGTACAAGATGTTATCTATGTTAATCTCTGGGCCTAAACAACCAGGGAATGACATAGACGTATACTTGACACCTTTGATCAAAGATTTGAAGATTTTGTGGGAGAACGATGTGGAGGTTTATGATGGATATAGGAAAGAAAGTTTCAATTTGAGGGCGATGTTGTTTGGCACAATTAATGATTTTCCAGCATACGGGAATCTATCTGGGTATAGCATTAAAGGTCAATGTGTGTGTCCTGTTTGTGAAGACGAAACCGATATGATTCGATTGGAACTTTGTCAGAAGAATGTGTTTCTCGGTCATCGTAGATTCTTACATTCTAAACATCACTACCATGGGTGGAGAAAAGCATTCAATGGAGACACCGAACAACGTAAAGCTCCACCCGCATTGTCAGGTGACCAAGTTTTTGAAAAGGTGAAAGATGTGCGTACTGAGTTTAGCAAGCCTTTTGCACATAAGGTTGTCAAAGGTGGGTGGAAGAAGAGGTCGATATTTTTTGAATTGCTATATTGGAAGTCTTTGTACGTGAGACATTTTCTCGATGTTATGAATATTGAAAAAAATGTATTTGAAAGTGTTATTGGTACGTTACTCAATATAAAAGGAAAGTCTAAGGGTGGCCTTAAAGCAAGGGAGGACATGTTAAAAATGGGAATGAGAATTGAATTAGCACCCGTGAAGAAAGGAAGACAAACATATCTACCACCTGCTGCGTTTACTATATCTAGAAAGGAGAAAAAAAATTATGTAAGTCTCTGAGTGAAGTTAAGGTTCCAGAAGGATACTCATCAGATATTAGAAGACTTGTGTCTATGAAAGACCTCAAGTTGAAGAGTTTGAAGACACATGATTGCCATGTTATAATGGAACATTTTCTACCAATAGGTATATGTTCTATTTTTCCAGAAAAAGTAAGAAGTACCATAACTAAATTGTGTTTTTTCTTTAGGTCAATCTGTAGTAAGGTGATCGATCCCAAGATCTTACCAACACTACAAAAAGAGATTGTAATTACCTTGTGTGAGCTTGAAATGTATTGTCCTCCCTCTTTTTTTGACATAATGGTTCATCTAGTTGTTCATCTTGTGAAAGAGACACAATTTTGTGGACCAGCTTATATGAGATGGATGTACCCTGTTGAATGGTATATGAAAATATTAAAAGGGTATGTGAAATCCTGAAGTCGACTAGAGGGTTGTATTGTTGAACGATACATTGTTGAAGAAGTTGTTGAGTTTTGTACTGAATATTCATCCAACGTTCAATCGATTGGACTCCCCAAAGCTCAGATTTTAAAAAATAAGGAAGGTAAAAAATTAATTGGAAATAAAATTATGACATTATCAAGGGATGAACGGGATCAAGTGCATTTGTATGTTCTGCACAATGATAATGAGGTTGAGCCATATGTTGAAATGCACAAGGAAGTACTTCGAAGGTTAAATCCGAACAGAAATGAAAATTAGATAGTATGAGAGCACAATCAAAGTTTCATACAATGGTTAAAGGATCATATTTATTCGAAGCGCTCTTCAAATCCCGCTTCGGTAACAAAAAGGTTGAGATGTTTGGCATATGGTCCAAGTTTGCATGTGTTTTCTCATAGCGCATACACAATTAATGGATACACATTTTATACCAAAGAACAAGATGATAAGAGTACTATGCAAAATAGTGGTGTCACCGTGCTAGCTGAAGCAATGCATATATCAAGTATAAAGGACTTAAACCCCAAATATGAAATTTGTCCTATTTTGGAGTTATTGAGCACATTTGGGTGTTTGATTACGAGAAGTTTCAGATTCCCATCTTTGGTTGCAAATGGGTAAATAGTAGTGGCATACGAATGGATAAGTCTGGATTTTTGCAAGTTGATCTTACTAGGGTGGGGTACAAAGATGAACCTTTTATTCTAGCATCTCAGGCTAAACAAGTATTCTATGTGATTGACCCGACGAGTACAAAATGGTCTATAGTGCTTTTCTCTAATAAAGTGGTTGATGATAGCGGTGTTGATCAATGTGATATTGATGTTGAGAATGAGTCATGCATTAGACGGAATGAGTTGAATAGAAATCAAGATGAGGAACTTATAGTGGATGAGTCATATATCAGAAATGATCATAACGAGGGAATTTGGATCAATTCATCCGTCCGCATTGCTAAGAAACAAGTAATTAATATTCCATCAAAGAAAAGATTGAGATGTTAGTGAAAGAGGTAAATTATATTTGATATCCTTGGTTTCTTTATTTTTCATTTTCAATTGCTTTCATTCTAATTTAAAATGTGTAACTTTGTAACTATAATATTGTATTCTTTTAATTGAATTACAATTACAATCTTTGTGTTGTTTCAGGACCTATGAAGATTTGAAGCAATGCTTTGGTTGGATGCAAAATAGTATAAGTAATGATTTGTAATATGTTTGAATTGGTATATTTTTAGCAAAAGTAGTATAAGTAATATGTACATTTGTAAGTATATATGTAGGGGTGGCAAACGGGCATGCCCGTCCCATTTAGGCCCGCCCCGCAAAAGCCCGCAAAAAAATGGGGCGGGCGAGGCAGTCAAAGTTGAGGATGCGGGCCTAAAACCTAAGCCCTCCCCGCAAAAAAGTGAGGACGGGGCGGGGAAAGCCCGTAAGCATTGCACTTTTTAAGCCTAAAAATACAAAAATTTAAGTAAATGCGCATGCCCGCGAAAGCCTGTGAAGAAAACGGGGCGGGCGGGGCGGACACTTTAGAGGGTGAGGGCCCAAACCTTTGGCCCGCCCCGCACTAAAGTGCGGGTAAAACCAGCATGCCCGACGGGTCGGGCCCGTTTTTCCACCCCTATATATATATATGTTTGAATTGGTACATTTGTAAGTATATATGTTTGAATTGGTAATATGTACATTTGTAAGTAATATGTACATTTGTAAGTATATATGTTTGAATTGGTACATTTGTAGATTTGAAGCAATGCTTTTGGTGCATATATTTGTACATTTAAATAGGCCAAATTGGATTGTTTTGAATATCCAAATTGTGATATTTTTCTGGAAAAAAAATTGGTTCAAAAACAGGTCAAAATTCTGGTTGAAAAACCTAGTATAAATATTAGTTTTAAGAAAATTATATAAAAAATTTCGTTTACCTTACACAGCGCTTTAAACAAAAAGCGTTGTCTAAGGTATACCTAAAAATGTCCAAAAAGCGTTGTCTAATGGTAGGTCTTAGACAACGCTTTTACCATAAGAGATGTCTAAGGTATAACTTAAAATGTTAAAAAGCGATGTCTAATGGTACCATAGACAGCGCTTTTCAGATTTAAAAGAGCGTTGTCTAAACCTTTAGCAGTGCATGTTTAGACAGCGCTTTAAAGCACTGTCTAAGGCCAAAAAAAGCGTTGTCTAAGGTCTTGTTTGGCATAGTGTGAATTCGTCACAACATGTTTGCATAGACCGTTTACAAGAATCGACAATTCTTCATTGCTTTCAAGCTCATGAATGATGCATTCTTTATCTACCAACAACTCTGCATCATCTTTACTATATGATTGGACTAATTTGTCTAAGTTCTCTACACTTTTACTAACCAACACCTCACTCCATTAGTGCACCCCAACTTTATTTTTCTTTTATTTATGTTATTTTGATTATTTATTTATTTAATTTCTTTTTATTTTAATATCAAATATCGAAAATACATAAGTGTCATCTTATCTTATATTTAGTTGGGTTCTAATTATTAGGTTTTTCTTTCCATTAAGTTAATTTAGGGTGGTTTATTTTTAATTAGTAACATAGAAAACACAATTTTTTTCTTTCACTTTTTATGTGTGTAGACACCCTAAATTTCCCCTCTAGCTTTTCTATCTTTGTTAGCTTTTCGTTTTGCATTCATACGCATTTTGCATACCATTTGCATAAGCTCCTAAGACATGGGATCATGGTCATCAGAGAATTAGGATTTCACGACCCATATTTGGTTATCAGGAGAATTCAAGGGTTTGGATTGCAACCATCAGTGATATCATTCTCCCCTGCTATTGCCATTGAATTAGGGTTTATTTCCCTAAAATCAATGATCTTCAGAGCTTTCACGTCTGCAAGGATTATTCTCTATGCATCTGGCCCATCATCAGAAGCTTTGGTTCCAAGTTCAGGCAATGTTTATCAAGTCAAGTTGTGTCGTTTGGAATCGATCATATTATCAAGCGGTGATTCGTGAGAGTGGTGAATTATTCACCAGTTTAGTAGTGCGTTCATCTATTTTTGATCAGAGGATATTGGCAGAGTTCTAGTGTTGTTTGTGGTTTGAATTCAGTCAGGGTACATCAATGACTTTTGGTAGTGGTTCATGTCCATTATTTCCATTATTCCCCATCCCTAATTATCCGATTTTATTCCTTTTCATTAACCACTTTCGAATCCATTTTCAACTTCTATAAAGTTTCTGAACCATTTTTATAGTTTTTTACCTTAAAGTTTTGTTCACCTTTTAAACCTCATTATTTCTCACCAAAATCCACCAGATCATTCATCCTTTTTTTTTTAAACCATATTTTCATTTAATTCTATTTCATTTTTCTCTATTTCTTAAGTCCAATTATCTATCCATTAATCATTACTACAAAAAAGGATCATCACAAAAAAAATAATAAATAACAAAACTTACCATGAGTCCAACACCAATTGTCCTTTAGGCCCATTACATAGAAAACCATTTTTACTTTATTACAAAGGTTATGAAAAATAAAAAGAGAAAATCTGTATTCCCAAAGTCTTATGTGACATTGAAACCGTGACCCAACTCACTATCAACAGTCACCAAAATTCCACTAAAAAAAAAAGGGGAAGGAGAAAGCAAGTTCCTCATGTTGAATTGCAATGACCCCGCGGCATATTCAGTGATACTCCCATTTCACAATGGTCTTACCTTTCATGCTACTTGATTTTTACAACCACTACAATTTTGATGCATAGCACAAAAACCCACGCAGTATTCATATACTCCACGGATAACAAACTACTACACTAACCCCACACTTGATATCACACACAAAACCATCACGCAAACAGACAACACGCGCAACTTTTCCTCATGCTTTTCATCACTCTCTTCGCACCTACACTCTTCACGCACTCCACACGAAAATTTCTCACACGGAATATACACACATTCACCAGCCATCACACAACTCATGATTTTTTCACTCCCAAACTGATTCACAACGCACACCCAACGTTGACACAATGTAAAAGAATTCCTCACACCTTTTGTACACACACTGAACGCATTTTTCACACATCACGCACTCCCTTTCCAAAACTCTCACAATCTTCTTTCTACAACGAAACCGTGAAACTCACATACAACTCAAATCCGTAAACCCTTCATAATCCTCTGCAACCCTCACTTTCTTCCCTTAATCACAACGTCATCCTCACGAATAACTTCAGACCTCCTTCAACAGCCATATCACCACACCATCACCAGCCTTCAACCCCACCGAACCACCATCTCACAACCATCAAACCTTCTCCCATCTCACCTCATAACCGAATCACACACCAACCTCACCGTCAAAACCGTAACAAACTTCACTCACAAACTTCATAAGCACACAACCTGCATTTCGCAACAACACAAAAACTCATATCTCACAACAGCACAGAAGCAGAAACAGCGAGATTAAGATGAAGAGAGTAAATCTGAAACAGAGAGAGACTTAGATAGCAGCTTGTGCAATCCTCGTAACCACCGCAAATCACCAACCAATAACCTTCATCCGTCTTCAACATCACATCACAACAACAACAAACAGAAAAAAGAAGAAGAAGAAGTAGATCGGGATCGACAATCTGAAGCTGAAAACAAAAGCAAACCGCAAGCGAAATCAGAACCGAGTGTAACCCGGTGAACTGACTTTAAACAATGTTGCGGATAGCAAGAGTCGCCACCGACTTTTATTTTATCCATAAGGAAAGGTTATAAAAGAACAGGAAAGACCTTAGAGAATATTTTGGGTCCGGGGGGTAGGTTATGAAAAGGGAAGGGATTAGCACCCTTTTCATCCATGGTTATCCATGGGCTCTTAGGTACTTAAGCTCACTTTTGAATTGTTTTGAAAGTGTAGTGTGTGAATAGAAAATTTTCAGAATAGTTAATAAATAATCCATGTAAGGATGTGTTAAAAACTTGTTTGAAAATTTGTTTGAAAATGTTAAGTGTTTGGAAATTTTTTGAATTGAGCAAGTACCTAAGAGTAACCTACCCTAATGTTTAAGGTCTTTCTTATTTTTTTATCCTTTCCTTAGTAAGACTATCCCTACTATAATGGAGTAGGTAGTCCTTACTTTGGATGTTAAGGGACATGTAAGGGGCAATTTGGTCTTTAAAGGCCATGGTGGGGTGTAATAAGCATATATAAGGGACTATCATCATTTTTTCGAAAAGGGACTCGATTCGTAAAGGCTACCATAAGGGACTATGATGATTTTCTTTCGAGGGACTTGCTTTATACACCCCACTTAACCATTATTCGTAGGCAACGAGAGGGATACCCTTAGAAAGTGAGACGGCGATTAAAATCGACTTACGTGTGTGACGTGTTTAATTTAATTATCTTATATTAAAAATGATCTAAATTTATTTTAACAACATACATGTTTTTACACTCCCTAAATTACTAACCATAATAATAATTAAAATAATTACAAGATTACAACCGGGAAGCAATTACAAAATTATAATAATAAAAATAGCAAATAATAAGCAATAAATAATAAATTATAAAGGGGTTAGTAAATAAAATTAGCAAAAATAATAATAGTAAACATAATAAAATCATAAATGGGTTAGTAATTAGAAATAATAAATAAGGTTAGAAACATAAGAATAGAATATAAATAATAACATGGTTAGTAATAAAAATTAATTAAAAGATTAATAAAATTATAATAAGTAAAAATTAGTGACAATATAGTAATACAAGAAGAAATTATCATACACAATTAAATAATTTTTTAATTCATATAATATCTAAATTATCATCATAAACATATATTTACATTTATTATAAGAAAAAGATAAATTTTAAATATCATATTAAAAAAAATTAATTCTATTAGTTATTACATTTACAAATTATTTTAACTATATACAAAAATATGATTATCCTAGATTAAATTATTTTTAAACATTGAAAGTAAATTAATTTGAAGTATAACTATATTTACAAAATTTTATGAAAAATTATAACTATATTAGGAATTAAAAAAAAAACAGAATTTAATTTTATTTAGAAATATATTTTAGGGTTTTATATATATAAAAAATTATTTTTAATATTCACATAACACTATTTTAATTAATATAAACTATACAAAATAAAATTTAAAAAAAAAAAAAAAAAAACAAGAGTTTTATTTTTTCCTAGAAAATTATTTTTAAGATTAATTAGATTATATAACATATATACATATTTTATAATACAAATATATTAATTATTTAAATTATTTGAATTAAACTAGTAAGCAAAAACAAATAAAAAAAAAAAAAAAGAAACAGAACCTGGTGGGATTCGATCCCAGGTCTTCTCCCTTGCAAGCAGCAACAAGACCACTGGGCCATCCAAACGCAAGTGAAAGAAGAAGGACTCCAATTTGTTTTACGCATTGATCATGGAAATTCAGAAAAATAAAAGATCAAAAAGGCCTGGGGTGGTTTCGTACCCAGGACTTTAAGGATAAACGCGCGCATGCTTAACCACCTGGCTGGGAGAGCCTTCCTGGTGGCTTGTTGGCAAGTAATAATAATATATCAAGTCTTCTATTATCCTGAAAAAAATAAACAAAAACAATGCACTGGCCAGGAATCGAACCATGGTCTTTACAACAAACGCACGTCCAGATTACCACCAGACCAACTGTACGTTGGTGATATAGAATTGAAACAAACTCAAAAAATATAACATCCAAATTTTGAATTTTTAAACGCGCGGCAAACTTCTTCTTCTTCCTCTGGACTTACGAAATTTCCTGCGAAAATATTTACAAATTCACCTGCGAATTTTCCTGGGTGTTCTTCATGTTCTTCAACCTGCGAAAATCCAAACTCATACCAAATACTACTGATTTATGAAATTGGTTAGTGATTCACAATCCACAGAGTCCACACAACAATCCTACGTTTTCAGAATTCATTTATATACACTCAAACATGAAACCCTAATTATGAGGTCATAAACCCTAACATGGCCGTTTGCGTTTTACACACTCATTCTTCAATCCAATTGTCCAGAAACATTCCTTGGAACCTCATAAGCACAAAAGATCAAACAAAATTCATTAATGATGCATAAACAATCGTAATCGAAAAATTGAAAACCAATGTAAAATTTGATTCGGGTATGGCAATATGTGATGATATAAGGCAAAGTGATGATCAATTTAGGTTCCATGATGATCCAGGAAGCCAACCATGTTCTCAAAATACCTTGTAATGCTTTGAATCTCCAAATCCGAATCTCATTTTTTGTTGATTTTTTTGAATGTTGAACTTACCTATGAGCTGCTGCAAATTCGTGTATGAGCTAGGGTTTTTGATCAGTATATATGTGTGATGGATTTAGGTCAGAAACATTGATGTCTTGTGTGGATATTTGATCCAAAAAATATTCAAAAAGATCATTGTATAAATTTCAAATATTTGATCATAAGGTCTTGCTATTTTGAGAGAATTCACATGATTTCCTTCTCCTTTTAATCCAATCACCCTTTATGATTTTTTAGATTCAATCACAACAATATTTCTTCATGTTTAATATTTTATTTAAATTTAAAATGATTTAAAATGTAATAAATCATAATAAATTAATTAAATAAAATAAAAAATATGAAAATATCATGGAAATTTCGTGCATGGTATTATTGTATGGGTTGGGTCATAATTTGGCCAGCCCATTTGGAGAAAATTGCTTTTAAGCCCCCATTTTCAACATAAACCATCACAAAATTGTCCAACTTTGCAAGGGCATATCTCCCTCAATTTTAAAGGTATGAAGGTGTTCTTGGACTTTTTGGAAAGCTTGAAGAGTCCTCTAAACAACCCCATTGGTTTCAGGTCCATATCATTTACCAATCTCAAGTTATGTCCTTTTGAAGTTGTTGACTTTTTGTTGACTTTTGAAATGACCTATAATGTCTTAGATCATATCTTTCAAATGAAGCATTTTTGGGCTTAACTTTCAACATCAAAGTTGTAGAGAATTCAATTTCCTTCAAAATGAGCTTTGGATGGAGACTTGGTGATGAAGTATGTGAAAGTTATGCCTGGTCAAAGTTCAGTTGACTTTTACTGAGGAAACCCTAATTTAGAAACTCCTGATTATTGATGATCTGGAATCTCCTTGATGAATCATGATCAACCCTTGATCAAATGATGAATTTTACTTCATATACTTGATGTTGGCAAAAAATCATGAAGTTTGACTTTGGTTTGACCACAGTTGACCTCAGTTTGTCTTTTTAACTGCATTGACTGATTTTGACTTATCTGATCATCTGACTGAGCAAACTTTTGAGAAAAGTCTTGAAACTTGACATGGGGGTTCTTATACACATACAAGATGTTATTAAACTCACTTGAGGTATTGTAAGTCCATTTAGCCTGATTAAAGTCAAAACCCTAGTTTTGGATGCACTGCTTAGGAGGTGCATTGTCTGAGGGAATTGTCAACTCCTTTGACCAATTGTGAACTTTGTGAACCTTGTGGATCATCATAAACTGTCTTGTGAACCTCATGGGAGGTATTGTGAAGCTTGTGAACCTTGTGAACCTCATGAAGTGACCTTGTAGACCTCATAAACCTCAGGAAAGCTTTGTAATCATTTGTGAAACTTGTGAACCTTGTGAATCTTCAAGAAGCAACTTGTGGACTTCATGAACCTCATGAAAGGTCTTGTAAATGTTGAGAAGTTTGTGAACCTTGTGAACCTTCATAAAGTAACTTGTAGACTTCATGAACCTCATGAAAGGTTATATAAGCATTGTGGGACTTGTGAACCTTGTGAACCTTCATAAAGTAGCTTGTAGACTTCATGAACCTCATGAAAGGTTATGCAAGTGTTGGAGAACTTGTGAACCTTGTGAACCTTCTTAGAACACAAAGTCTTGTATTGTGAGGGCAAATTTTGGGGTGCAACAGCTGCCCCTGTTCAATTTTCTGAAACCTGAGGGGTTAGATTGGTATATTTACCAGTCGTGACCTGGAAGGTTGAAGGGGATTGAACACAAAAGCCCAAAAATTTGCACTCACCAGTGCATAGAGTGATATTGATAGTTGGTTGAATATGATTGAGTGGAAGATAAAGCAGTCCAAAATATGGGGGTATAATGAAAGCTGTCAGGAGTCTGGAGCAGTCCTGAGGTATTGATGATATGTTTTCAGGATACTAGAGTAATCCTGATGTAACAGCATGTCTTCATGAGGATAGAGCAATCAATAATGATAACTCCAAAGCAGTCTTGAAATAATGATATGATTTCAGGAGGATAGAGCAATCAATAATGATGACTCTAAAGCAGTCTTGAAATAATAATATGATTTCGGGAGGATAGAGCAATCAATAATGATAACTCTAAAGCAGTCTTGAAGTAATGATTTCAGGAGGATAGAGCCATCAATAATGACAACTCCAAAGCAGTCTTGAAATAATGGCTTCAGGAGGATAGAGCAATCAATAATGATAACTCTAAAGCAGTCTTGAAGTAATGATTTCAGGAGGATAGAGCCATCAATAATGACAACTCCAAAGCAGTCTTGAAATAATGGCTTCAGGAGGATAGAGCAATCAATAATGATAACTCTAAAGCAGTCTTGAAGTAATAAGATGATTTCAGGAGGATAGAGCAATGGATAGCTCTAAAGCAGTCTTGAAATAATAATGTGATTTCAGGAGGATAGAGCAATCAATAGCTCTAAAGCAGTCTTGAAGTAATGATTTCAGGAGGATAGAGCCATCAATAATGATAACTCTAAAGCAGTCTTGAAATAATAATGTGATTTCAGGAGGATAGAGCAATCAACAGCTCTAAAGCAGTCTTGAAGTAATGATTTCAGGAGGATAGAGCCATCAATAATGATAACTCTAAAGCAGTCTTGAAATAATAATGTGATTTCAGGAGGATAGAGCAATCAATAACTCTAAAGCAGTCTTGAAGTCATGAGAATTTATCAGGAGGATAAAGTAACCCTGAGGTGACAATAAAGCAGTCCTAAAGTAATAAGAAGCTTATCAGGAGGACAAAGTAACCCTGAGGTTACGATAAAGCAGTCCCAAAGTAATAAGAAGCTTATCAGGAGGATAAAGTAACTCTGAGGTTACGATAAAGCAGTCCCGAAGATCATAAGTTTGTTTGTTGGATAATTAACCTGAAAACAAGGTAGCATTCTGTATAATAACATTAGTTTATGCTTTATGTATGCATGTATAACATGATGTGCTCAAGTAATGTACTATATGTTTATGGATATATGTGCTATGGTATGATGTAAATGATGTATGTATGATATGATACTGCCGGAAGCGTCTGGATATCTTTGTATAACAACTGCTGGCCAGGGAAAATAAATCCCGATTCGTTGTTGAAGAATATATAACCCTCTGTCTGCTAGGGGTAACAGGGTATAGATAACTTCCCGTATGATGGGGATAGTAAGGATAGATATCACCTCCCGTATGCTGGGATAGTAAGGTATATATAACCTTCATCTTCGTTTGATGGTAGGGTAGACATAACATCCCGTCTTCGTTTGATAGTAGAGTAGATACAACATCCCGTCTTTGTTCGTCGTACCCTTATTGGAAAGTAAATTCCCGAATATCCGTATGAGGATAAAAGAGATGGATATAAATTCCAGGGGAGATGAGACTTTATGAAGATGGATTTGCCCTACTGAGGGTTTTGTAACTGTCTTGTAAAGGTGAACCGGCGAAGCTTCGTTGAGATCCTTCCCTCGTTCGTCCTTAGTAAATACTATTACTGCATTTTCATGCATTTCTGGTAAACATTAATCGTATTAAAAGCATACATGCATTTCTGGTAAACATCAATCATATTCAAAAGCATGATACATTCAAACATAACCAATGGACGTTTCGCTTAGGGTAAAAGTAAATCTGGATTCAGAGGGAAAAGTAAAGCTGAACTTGAAAACAGAATCGTTTCAACTTCGAGAGTGTATAACCAATTGGATCTATGGCTCCTGAAATTCTTTAACTTTCCTGAGTACCTTTCCAGAAATCCTCATAGCTGGATCTGAATACATGATATTGACACCATCTGATACTACTGGCGTAGACAACTAATTTCCATGGTTTCAGCTGAGAATCCAATATCAAGGTAATACAATGAGAGGAATGTGTCTTCAAACTGTAATGGACCATATACGCTCCAGGTATTAGATTTGAAGAGAAAGCATTGCCCCTTGGTTGAGGATGAATTGTCCCATAATGGAAGTATCTGTAATGAGTTATCTCAAGAGAAACAAGCAGAATGCCCCATAAGCATATGCCCCTGGCATTGTGAACTCTGTAATGTCACCTTTGGTAATTTAACTGTATGAGGAAAAATGCCCCTGGCATTGTGAACTCTGTAATGTCACCTTTGGTAATTCAACTGTATGAGGAAAAATGCCCCTGGCTATTAAGCACAGATGAGTCTGGACCTAATTGCCCCAACTGAATTGAACAGTAACTTGGTATGCCTCTTGACTGGGAAACAGTGACTATGCCCTTGGCATTTCAGATAGATGAGGAGATCTGCCTCTGGCTGCTTAAACATAGTTGAATCTTGTCCTGATTGCCCCAAATGAGTTAGGAAGTATCATGGCCTGCCCCCTTGATTGGGAGGTCATGACTATGCCCCTTTGTATACATGGACTTTGATCCAGGAAGCAACATTGTTTATCGGAAGGACTTTGGTTCATTGAACATTCATCCTGTAAGCTTCTCCATTTGTCAAACACTTAGGTATATGCAAACAAATATATTAAAAAAATGCAATGCTTATGTCTGTCTTGAAGTTTTGAAACAAGTTATTTTAGAAAAACTTTTTTTTTTTTTGGGAAAACTGTGATATTAACTCAAATTTTATGACAAGCCCTAAAGGAGTCAGGATACCTTTTTGCAGCAGTACGCTTTCGAACTAACCATGCTTCAGTTAGGACTTTTAAAGGGTTGTAACGTGGCCTGGTTCATGGTTTAAGAAACAAAAGATAAAGGCTCAAATTTATTTGTACCCAACCCATTCTCCATGATGTTCCTCAGTCCTATACTCAGTTAACTTATGCATTGATGCTTAAATGAGTTTAGAATTATAACATTGACATTTGTGATGGTTCAGAAACCCAAAATTTATTTGAACATTCAGTCATCTTTCTTTGTTGAGGGTTCATAGTGACCTCTTCTTCATTTTTATTTTTTTGACTTTATTATCCCTCCTGAACTGCTTATTTCAAGGTTACAGTCAGCGGGATGTCTTAATGTTTTACTAAGTTTCCTTCATAGGTTTTGACTTAGTAGATTATTCTTTTGCTGGATATTGACTGTCAGGTTTCATGATTACAGAGAACCATCATTAGTTGTGTACAACACATATAACTGGCATATTTTGAGTTAACTGAGTAACTACCCTGCCCCAGGTTATGAATAAGGGTTTTAATTTGTGAGAATAAAAACTCCTACTTCATAGGCTCAAAATGGTTGACTAGGGATTAACTTCCTTATATCTCCACTATTTAGGAATTGAAACAATGCCTGTACATCGTCAGCATAGTCTGTTCAAAAGCATACTGCATAAGATTATGGTATTGTTTTCGTCATCCTCCCTCTACAGGCTTGTAGCTTCATCAGGAGTTAAATATCACAAGATAGAAATAAGAAGCATAATTCAAAATATAGTGGAACGAATGGATTAATTCAAGACAAACATATGCAATGCATTAAAGAAGACAAAAGTTTAACATAATAGTAAGTGTTCAAACAAATAAAAGAAATTACAAATGAAAATCCAAATGTTGTCCCATCCAGTTGGCTGATTGCAATCTGTGAACTTTGAGGAGCAGTATACTTCACCATGAAATCAAATTTACCACTTGGATGCCCCAAGGTGCCCCATATCTCAACAGGCATAGGTATTCTTCCTTTTTTGTTACTTTGGGCTACTTGTCTTGCAGCTTCGGTGTTTGATGGACGATAGTAAAATTCAACTTGACCTTCTGGAGTAACCTCGAGTATTCCTTCGTCAATTAGGTCTTGAATCTTATTCTTCAACACCCAGCAGTTGTTAGTATCATGTCCAGGACTGTTGGAGTGATACTCACACCTTGCCTTGGGATTATAGCGAGGAGAAGAGGTTTTAGGATTTTGAGGAGAATTTTTCAAGGAAATTAATTTCATCTCCAACAAGCATTGCAGAACTTGTGACATTGGAGTGCTGAACTTGATAAACTGTCTTCTACATCCCTTGTGTTGAGGTGGATCAACCTTATCAGGTCTTTCTTCTTCAACTGAAGAACAATCAATGGCAACCTGTTTCTTACCTTCTTTTATCCTCATCTTCCTTTCAACCAAACCAGCTTGTTTTAGATCCCTGACTCCATCACTTTGAAGTTTATGGACAAAGGTTCTTAGCTCTTCTTGCCCCTGAGCTAATCTTTGAATAAGAGCCACCTGGTCATTCATCTGGGCCCTCATTCCTGTCATCTCAGCTTGTAGTTGTTTCAGCTGATCATCCTTGTTGTCCTCAAGATTCTTCTTCTTAGCCAGCAGTGTCTTCAATTCATCCTGCCCCTTGGTCAGGTTCAAGATCAGCTCTTGGAACTGTGCATTTTGTGCCTGGAGATCCTTAACTGTTTGTTCAAGAGCCATTGCTGAAATAAACAGCGAGAAGATGAGAAACCTATGCACAATTATAAACCTGTGATGTAATGAAATGATATGTGAATGCATATGCAATGTTTTCAAGGACCGCATGATTTAAACTTGCTTAAGCAAACATGAAGGTAAACTTTTATGAAATAAGTACAAAAGATGGGGTTTTAAGTCTCCCATGGACGTTTCCTCTTTGTGTTGAGGTACGAGTTGAGATTCCGTTCCTCATGAAGTTGCTTTGTTAGTTCCAGGATTCTTTCTTGGCTTGCTTTGTAATGAGCCTCAAAAGTATCCCTTTGCTCCTTCAGTTGGATCCAAGATCTCTGTAAGTCTTCCATGTCAGTAGGCATGTCTGGGTGAAGGATGGTATAAGCAGTGTCTCCTTCAGCAACAGGTTCCATGGTAACTGGCAGGATAGCAGGATATGGCATCATGAGTGTCTGAGCACGAGATCGTACCCATCTGAGATAAGCCTCCATAGGGATAGTGTACTTAGGCTCCAGTGTCTTGCTGTCAATCCTGTTTACCTTTCCCCAAGCTCGTATGAATCTCTGACGGTAACCCTGAAGATTGTTGTCGTAATCAAACACAATGCCCTGAATCAACATGTCATGTGGACCATCGCTCCGAGCGTAACCAAACTGTCGTAAAGCTAGAGAGGGGTTGTAGGTGATGCCTCCTCTTATGCCTAGAAGTGGCACATTAGGAAACTCCCCACAACGGTCAATGATGGTGACATTCTCCATAGATCTGGAGCACCAATGGATGTCTGAGTGAGAAAGTGACATAATCCTCTTGGACCATCTGAACCCCTGCTCATTCTTCATTACTGAGCGAGGAAGGTGAGAAATAAACCACCTAGAAAGTAACGGTATGCAGCACATCAAAGTTCCTCTTGCCCTTGTAGTACGGGTGTGAAGAGAATGTAGGATATCTCCAAGCAATGTAGGCACTGGATTGTGACTCAGGAAAATGTTGATGGCATGAACATCTATGAACTGATCTGGATTGGGGAACAATACTAAGCCATATATCAGCAAGGCTAAGATCTCCTCAAAAGCATCATAGCTCATGGCCTTCAATAACATTTGTGCCTTATCCATTAGCACCTTGGCAAGAATACCCTTGACTCCACTTCTCGTTTCTAGAACAATGTCAGACTTCTTCAGATGTAGGGCTGCAGCAATAACCTCTGGTTTGGGCTCCTTCTCCAAGCCTGTGAAGGGTCTTTGATCAAGAACAGGTATACCCAGAAGCTTAGAGAACTCCTCCATGGTAGGGACTAACTGATAGTCGGGGAATGTGAAACAGTGATGTTTAGGATCAAAGAACTGAAACAGAACACTCATCATGTCTTCATTGAACCCTGAAGTGACTAGATCCAATAGGTGACCATGTCTCTTGATGAACTGGGAATGATCAGACACTTGAGAAACCAACTCTTTAAGCTTGGCAGGTATGCCCACAAAGTTGATCCTGATGGTGTTTCTACGAGCAGAAGCCATGACCTGCAACAAAGAACAAAGATAAATCCTTTGGTCCTTGAAATGGTTAGTGAAAATGCTATGCTTATGATGCATGATGATGTCATGATGTTATGCTCAATCACAAACATGTGGCACACACAAACAAGTCACACCATAGCCCTAAGTTTTAAGGCTTGCATGAGGTTTAAGGTAAGTACCCTCCCCTGAAGTTAGATGGTTCATCCTGTCCTACAAAAGTAACCGGGTTCTAAGGGATCTCAATATCATTGATCCTTCACAAGGGTGGTTGATCAGAAGGCAACTTACTTGCCAACCAAAACCCTCCAAGTTTAGAATCTCAATGAGCGTAGTATCGAGTGTCAACCAACTTCAGTCTGCACCAAAGCCGGTTACCTCACTACTTTCTAAAGGCCAAGATGAGTTAACTAGGGTTCTAAAAGTTAGTTAGTGCATTGACAACATATGGCAGCCTCATATTATCCTCAACTTGACTTAAGGAACATAAGCACCAACCAAGAAGTCACACTAACTATGGCCACCAGATCAACCGTATCGATATACGTCGTACAGTTTCCTTGGTCTATTGCCATTTACCTAAGGTACACTAGATCCGGGTTAGGACCTTTCACACATAAGAGCACCCCAACAAGTAATATAAAGCAAACAAATCAAACAATATTAAAGTGATCTTAATTCCTAAGGGTACCCCTCTTAAATAATATTCCCCAGCAGAGTCGCCAGTTCTGTAACCCGGTGAACTGACTTTAAACAATGTTGCGGATAGCAAGAGTCGCCACCGACTTTTATTTTATCCATAAGGAAAGGTTATAAAAGAACAGGAAAGACCTTAGAGAATATTTTGGGTCCGGGGGGTAGGTTATGAAAAGGGAAGGGATTAGCACCCTTTTCATCCATGGTTATCCATGGGCTCTTAGGTACTTAAGCTCACTTTTGAATTGTTTTGAAAGTGTAGTGTGTGAATAGAAAATTTTCAGAATAGTTAATAAATAATCCATGTAAGGATGTGTTAAAAACTTGTTTGAAAATTTGTTTGAAAATGTTAAGTGTTTGGAAAATTTTTGAATTGAGCAAGTACCTAAGAGTAACCTACCCTAATGTTTAAGGTCTTTCTTATTTTTTTATCCTTTCCTTAGTAAGACTATCCCTACTATAATGGAGTAGGTAGTCCTTACTTTGGATGTTAAGGGACATGTAAGGGGCAATTTGGTCTTTAAAGGCCATGGTGGGGTGTAATAAGCATATATAAGGGACTATCATCATTTTTTCGAAAAGGGACTCGATTCGTAAAGGCTACCATAAGGGACTATGATGATTTTCTTTCGAGGGACTTGCTTTATACACCCCACTTAACCATTATTCGTAGGCAACGAGAGGGATACCCTTAGAAAGTGAGACGGCGATTAAAATCGACTTACGTGTGTGACGTGTTTAATTTAATTATCTTATATTAAAAATGATCTAAATTTATTTTAACAACATACATGTTTTTACACTCCCTAAATTACTAACCATAATAATAATTAAAATAATTACAAGATTACAACCGGGAAGCAATTACAAAATTATAATAATAAAAATAGCAAATAATAAGCAATAAATAATAAATTATAAAGGGGTTAGTAAATAAAATTAGCAAAAATAATAATAGTAAACATAATAAAATCATAAATGGGTTAGTAATTAGAAATAATAAATAAGGTTAGAAACATAAGAATAGAATATAAATAATAACATGGTTAGTAATAAAAATTAATTAAAAGATTAATAAAATTATAATAAGTAAAAATTAGTGACAATATAGTAATACAAGAAGAAATTATCATACACAATTAAATAATTTTTTAATTCATATAATATCTAAATTATCATCATAAACATATATTTACATTTATTATAAGAAAAAGATAAATTTTAAATATCATATTAAAAAAAATTAATTCTATTAGTTATTACATTTACAAATTATTTTAACTATATACAAAAATATGATTATCCTAGATTAAATTATTTTTAAACATTGAAAGTAAATTAATTTGAAGTATAACTATATTTACAAAATTTTATGAAAAATTATAACTATATTAGGAATTAAAAAAAAAAACAGAATTTAATTTTATTTAGAAAAATATTTTAGGGTTTTATATATATAAAAAATTATTTTTAATATTCACATAACACTATTTTAATTAATATAAACTATACAAAATAAAATTTAAAAAAAAAAAAAAAAAACAAGAGTTTTATTTTTTCCTAGAAAATTATTTTTAAGATTAATTAGATTATATAACATATATACATATTTTATAATACAAATATATTAATTATTTAAATTATTTGAATTAAACTAGTAAGCAAAAACAAATAAAAAAAAAAAAAAAGAAACAGAACCTGGTGGGATTCGATCCCAGGTCTTCTCCCTTGCAAGCAGCAACAAGACCACTGGGCCATCCAAACGCAAGTGAAAGAAGAAGGACTCCAATTTGTTTTACGCATTGATCATGGAAATTCAGAAAAATAAAAGATCAAAAAGGCCTGGGGTGGTTTCGTACCCAGGACTTTAAGGATAAACGCGCGCATGCTTAACCACCTGGCTGGGAGAGCCTTCCTGGTGGCTTGTTGGCAAGTAATAATAATATATCAAGTCTTCTATTATCCTGAAAAAAATAAACAAAAACAATGCACTGGCCAGGAATCGAACCATGGTCTTTACAACAAACGCACGTCCAGATTACCACCAGACCAACTGTACGTTGGTGATATAGAATTGAAACAAACTCAAAAAATATAACATCCAAATTTTGAATTTTTAAACGCGCGGCAAACTTCTTCTTCTTCCTCTGGACTTACGAAATTTCCTGCGAAAATATTTACAAATTCACCTGCGAATTTTCCTGGGTGTTCTTCATGTTCTTCAACCTGCGAAAATCCAAACTCATACCAAATACTACTGATTTATGAAATTGGTTAGTGATTCACAATCCACAGAGTCCACACAACAATCCTACGTTTTCAGAATTCATTTATATACACTCAAACATGAAACCCTAATTATGAGGTCATAAACCCTAACATGGTCGTTTGCGTTTTACACACTCATTCTTCAATCCAATTGTCCAGAAACATTCCTTGGAACCTCATAAGCACAAAAGATCAAACAAAATTCATTAATGATGCATAAACAATCGTAATCGAAAAATTGAAAACCAATGTAAAATTTGATTCGGGTATGGCAATATGTGATGATATAAGGCAAAGTGATGATCAATTTAGGTTCCATGATGATCCAGGAAGCCAACCATGTTCTCAAAATACCTTGTAATGCTTTGAATCTCCAAATCCGAATCTCATTTTTTGTTGATTTTTTTGAATGTTGAACTTACCTATGAGCTGCTGCAAATTCGTGTATGAGCTAGGGTTTTTGATCAGTATATATGTGTGATGGATTTAGGTCAGAAACATTGATGTCTTGTGTGGATATTTGATCCAAAAAATATTCAAAAAGATCATTGTATAAATTTCAAATATTTGATCATAAGGTCTTGCTATTTTGAGAGAATTCACATGATTTCCTTCTCCTTTTAATCCAATCACCCTTTATGATTTTTTAGATTCAATCACAACAATATTTCTTCATGTTTAATATTTTATTTAAATTTAAAATGATTTAAAATGTAATAAATCATAATAAATTAATTAAATAAAATAAAAAATATGAAAATATCATGGAAATTTCGTGCATGGTATTATTGTATGGGTTGGGTCATAATTTGGCCAGCCCATTTGGAGAAAATTGCTTTTAAGCCCCCATTTTCAACATAAACCATCACAAAATTGTCCAACTTTGCAAGGGCATATCTCCCTCAATTTTAAAGGTATGAAGGTGTTCTTGGACTTTTTGGAAAGCTTGAAGAGTCCTCTAAACAACCCCATTGGTTTCAGGTCCATATCATTTACCAATCTCAAGTTATGTCCTTTTGAAGTTGTTGACTTTTTGTTGACTTTTGAAATGACCTATAATGTCTTAGATCATATCTTTCAAATGAAGCATTTTTGGGCTTAACTTTAAACATCAAAGTTGTAGAGAATTCAATTTCCTTCAAAATGAACTTTGGATGGAGACTTGGTGATGAAGTATGTGAAAGTTATGCCTGGTCAAAGTTCAGTTGACTTTTACTGAGGAAACCCTAATTTAGAAACTCCTGATTATTGATGATCTGGAATCTCCTTGATGAATCATGATCAACCCTTGATCAAATGATGAATTTTACTTCATATACTTGATGTTGGCAAAAAATCATGAAGTTTGACTTTGGTTTGACCACAGTTGACCTCAGTTTGTCTTTTTAACTGCATTGACTGATTTTGACTTATCTGATCATCTGACTGAGCAAACTTTTGAGAAAAGTCTTGAAACTTGACATGGGGGTTCTTATACACATACAAGATGTTATTAAACTCACTTGAGGTATTGTAAGTCCATTTAGCCTGATTAAAGTCAAAACCCTAGTTTTGGATGCACTGCTTAGGAGGTGCATTGTCTGAGGGAATTGTCAACTCCTTTGACCAATTGTGAACTTTGTGAACCTTGTGGATCATCATAAACTATCTTGTGAACCTCATGGGAGGTATTGTGAAGCTTGTGAACCTTGTGAACCTCATGAAGTGACCTTGTAGACCTCATAAACCTCAGGAAAGCTTTGTAATCATTTGTGAAACTTGTGAACCTTGTGAATCTTCAAGAAGCAACTTGTGGACTTCATGAACCTCATGAAAGGTCTTGTAAATGTTGAGAAGTTTGTGAACCTTGTGAACCTTCATAAAGTAACTTGTAGACTTCATGAACCTCATGAAAGGTTATATAAGCATTGTGGGACTTGTGAACCTTGTGAACCTTCATAAAGTAGCTTGTAGACTTCATGAACCTCATGAAAGGTTATGCAAGTGTTGGAGAACTTGTGAACCTTGTGAACCTTCTTAGAACACAAAGTCTTGTATTGTGAGGGCAAATTTTGGGGTGCAACACCGAGCGAGACTTTTTCTTTTCCTTTTTTCGGCGATATTGATTTGTGGACGTTCGTTGATGATGGCTCTGACGAGACGGACGGCGAGAGCTGGTTGTCGGCGGATGAGTTATCGCCGGCGGTTTTTTTAGAAGGAGGCAAAGCCGAGTATGGTTTGTTGATGAAGATCGGGACTACCTCGATGATAAATCTTCACAAGCGATTGAAGACATAGCCGCCGCCGTTTGACCTTGATGAGGATCGCGTCCCCTGCTTTCTTATTCTTCTGAATTTCTCAACCCTTTCCTTCCATAATTTAGTGTGATTTCCTTTTTAGCAGAATGCACCACATCACTACATCCAACATGGGCTTGTTGTGTTTATTGCTGCTGTTCACCGATGGGCCTTAAGGACCCGTTGATGTTGCTGTTGGTACCCCAATAGCTTGCGGACTCCCTTCCCCTCTTCTTGTCCTTTTTCTTTTTTCTCTTTATTATATTTTATTTGTTCATTAATGAATGTATTAGTATAGCTAAAAATAATTTGTTTTGTTTTGATATTTGAGGCTATTATTTTTATTAGAATTTTGAGTAGGTTTGTTAATTATTTTTGTTAATGTTTTCTTGTTTAGAATTTTATTAGAGTTTTAATATAGATTTGATTTTGTAGTTTTCGTTTAAATAAATAGAATGACGTTCTTAATTTTTGTTTTAGCTTGTGTTTGAGGTTTTGTAGGGTTATTGCTCGACTTCAAGGATGGCGGATTGGACCTGGTGATAACTATGCAGTTGATTCGTTTATGGATTGTTGACTTGTTAACATTCGTGGAATTCTCGATGGTGGAAGCGCGTATTGGACTTTTGTCTGATACCCTAATAATGGGCAATTGCGTTTGACTTCGATATTCGTTCTGGACTTGATTTTCTCTTGCGCTTATTGAAGAGGCAACGGACCTTCTCTGTTAGGTACCACTGGGACCCGATTTCATCTTATTGCATACTGCTGCATCTGGAAGTCCTACTGGTGTAGGCTCTGTTTGTGCATTGTTCGATTACTCCATTTCGCATTCTCATCTCTTTATCTTATTTCTTCATGTTACACACTTATCTCCTTATTTTATTCATTATTCATCTTATCTTCTTCCTCATCTTCTTTTATTCTTTCTTAACTTGAGGTGTGCTTAGGCCACCATGGTTCTTCTTCTTCCTCTTTCTTCTTATCTCCTTCTTCTTTAGGATAGTTGGAGCCTCACTAACCTAGGACCATCCGAGCATGTGAATATTAGGATTAGACTTTTCCCATTAGATGTTTTACCTTTATGATCCTTTTGGTTCTTCTTCTCTTCTCATCTCATAACTCTTAAAAAACACTTTAATAAGTTTGATGTGATGTCTTGATCCATAGCCTTATCCCATGAGGTATGCTTGTAGTCTTCCCATCTTGGGATAGTACAAGTTTACCTTGTGATGCACAAGTCTGATCAAGGTATCTTCTTCACTAAGAAAAGCATAAAAAACACTTCTTCATCTGTAAATAATCAAAACACTTAATAATTAAGCAAGTTAGTGAGCCTAAGCCCTAATCTGTGGGTTCAAGTTTTGGGGATCTTCTCCTTACTTGAGTGTGCTTGTTCTATTATTCCATCTTGGAATGTAGCGACAAGTGCACATTCCATTGGTGAGAGCTTGAGTTCACTTCCTTGTGACACACTCTAAAAGCTTTTAAAAAAAACACAAACAAACAATAAGCGTCTTTCCTTCGGGAATTCTTTTCTCATCTCCTTCGCTCCGTCCGCGAACTTGCTCCTACTTGTCATTTTGCAAGACGGTAACGCACTCGTCGTCCGAGCCTGCAACACCTGAGCAATGGCATAGGCAGTTCAAGCCTTTAATTCACAAGCAATTTCCTTGCTACCCCTAGTTAGGGGAACTACGGCGTCTCTGATCCTCATTGTCCTGATGAGGTACGTAGGCAGCGGGGTAGGGCCCGTTCGAGCACAATCTTTATTTTCCCTACATTTTTCTCTTTGTTTCTTATTCAGTTCTTTTCCAGTTCCGGTTTCTTTTCGTTTTCATTTCTTTTGCTGCAGCTTTCATTTCTTCACCCTTTGAAACAGTTTCTTTGCAAGCGTGGATCCCGTCGGGTACGGCGGACGATCTGGGTGCTAATACCTTCCCAGGTCGTAACCGACTCCCGAACTCAGTCTCTTTGGTTCGCAGGACCCGTGTCCTTCCTTTTCTTTTCTTCTGGTTTGTGCAGCATTACCATTCCCTTTCTTCGGGATAAAAATGCCTGGCTGGCGACTCTATTCTTTTTCCGCGCCACTTTCGCGTTTGTACCAGGATGGAAATCCCGGGAGCGACATCTGGCGACTCTGCTGGGGATCGAACCCAGAATCTCTGGTTCCCCTGTAAGTCTCTCCTAGCGCTTGTTTGTTGCTGTTTCATTGGGTGATGTTTGTTTGCGGTGGCTTGTTGTATTGTTATTGTTGTTTATTTACAGCTTTATTTACAGTTTTCAGTCTTTATTTACTGCATCATGTATATATACTGGACTGTCTGGACTAGTTTTCTGCTTGGTGGGATGGGTGTTACTTGTTCTTGAGAGATATGAGCCAAGTACCCGGCTCGAGTGCCATAGGACTTAGAGTGGTTCCACTTTGGCCTCATGAGATCTTGTCATGGGGGTAGTAGTGAGTTCCACACCCAGGTTGCGATTGTCTTGGAAATGTCTTGATTTGGGGATCTTCCTCTCTCATTACATATCCCTGACAGTTATGTGCAGCTGGGGACCGATCATTGAGAACCTGGTGGAAACATCCCTCTTTAGTGATGACAGTGGCAGCCCACATTTTGTGGCAAACCCATTCGCATCCGAGGGCCCACCTGGGGATCGCATAGGATGACCTTGTGTCCTGGACTCAGCTGAGGCCTCCCTGCGTAGTACATAATGCCAAACCGATTCCCTGATCTGGTCATGAGCCACTTCTCGGAGATGGTGACAGTATTATTGCTATTCGGCTTTGAGAGTCCGTGATGTCTGACCCGAAGCCTTTTACCAGTGAGATTGGGAGGGGTTTACAGGTTTGCAGGAACCCTCGACCTCAACATACACTCATTGCCAGTGCAGTTCTATGTTTTGATTCGGTCACTATGATCCTGAAGTTCTTGACCTTCGGTTCTCGGCTACTATTTTGGGTTATTATACAGAGATCTTGTGGTTACAGACACTCGATTCTTGGCAGTATTCCAGATTCCAGGCAGCTTCCAGCTGTGATCCCATGTCTTTGCATCTTTGCATCATCATATTGCATATTGCATTTGCATCTACATGGCATTCCTCTTCCAGAGAGCTCATCCTTCTCCTTTTGTCCATGGCCAGCCAGCTGATTTCCCGGTACTCAGTCTGAACAAGTGGTAACAGTTAGAAGACGACAGAGTGTGTGAAGCTAGACTGAACAGTGTCAAGAGTTAAGAAGGGTCAGTTTGAAAGCCATCAGTAGCTATGTCAGAGAGCAACCGTCAGAGTGTTGAGTTTCCACCTGGTTTCACCTCGATGACCAATCCTTTGTATGGTCTTTCTCCTGATGAGGATCTCCCACAAGTGAATAATCTTACTCAAGCTCAGCCTGTACAGACCCCGATCGTGAATCAGAGTGTACCTGAACCATCTGTTGTTCGGGGTGGACCTTCATCGTCTTCTGATGCTACAGATTATCAGAGTTTTTCCTTCCCTATGTCGAACTTCCAAGGGGCAATCCCTCTTGTGAAAACCAAGGATCCACAAGCTATTGATCCTGCTGAAAGGTTTCGTGTGTTGGAGGAGCAACTCAAAGCCTTAGCAGATCCTGACGCCTTTGGTTTTGATGCTCTAAACCTGTGTTTGGTGCCTAGTCTTGTCATTCCTCCAGATTTCAAGACTCCGAAGTTTGAGAAATGCACTGGTGTCAGTTGCCCGAAGCGTCATTTGGTGATGTTTTGCAGAAAAATGACTTCTCATGCCCACAATGATAAGCTGATGATTCACTGTTTTCAGGACAGTTTAAGCGGTGCATCTTTAATTTGGTATATGGATTTTGAAAGCAGTCGTATCCGGTCATGGAATGATTTATCCAGAGCTTTCGTAAAGCAATACCAGTACAATGTGGACATGGCGCCTAGTCGCACGCATTTGCAGAGCCTATCTCAGAGGAGTGGTGAATCTTTCAGAGAATATGCACAACGGTGGGGAGAATTGGCAGCCCAAGTGCAACCACCATTTTCAGACAGAGAATTAGTGGACCTGTTTGTGGGCACGTTGCAAGGAACGTACTTGGAAAGAATGAGTAGCATTTGGACATCAAGCTTCTCTGATTTGATAAAAGTTGGAGTACGCATCGAAAGCCTGCTCAAAAGTGGAAAGATCCAAGACTCTTCGAACATCCCAGCTAGTGAAGGTGAATCTATTGTTAGCTCCCAAGAGGAAGAATGGTATGACGCCAGTGTAGTCATGGCCAATATCGAATATTCTAGACCATCATCTTCTCATAGATCATCCGTTCCTAGGTCTGGTTACTCTTATGGGCATTCGGCAATGCTCAGAGCACCATATCAGAAGCCCTGGACTCCTCCTCGTCCAAATCTGCAAGCTCAGGGTCGAAGACCTCAGAATCAACTTCAGAGCCAGCCAAGGCCTCGCAACAATCTGGAAAGAAGGAATGCTCCTCTTCATCCAGTTCCCATGGCGTACAGTGAAATTTTGCCACATCTAATTCAGAGCTCCTTGGTGGTTCCTAAACCTCTCCAGCCGTTGCCAGAGCCGTACCCTCCAGGGTACAATCCTCATGAGCAGTGTGGGTATCATGGTGGATCAATGGGGCATTCAACTGAAGATTGCAAAGCTTTTCAAGCCAAAGTCCAACAGTTGATCGACAAAGGGTACATATCCTTTCCAGAAGGAAGCTTGGTTGTGCACGTCAACCTCTCGCCTGATTAAGTTCAAAGTACTTTGGAGAAGCGTCTCCTGATTTCAGTGGTCTAGACAAGAAGATGTCATCAGGGCTGGTGGTCATTGTATCCTTTTTATCATTTGCATTGTAGTTTCTTTCCTGTTAGCAGCTACTTGTCTTTTAAGCATTGTTATTTTGAATGGTAATGTTAATGTAGTGATCTTGCATTTTTGAATCAATTATTTCGCATTCGCTCATTTTTCTTTACTCGCATTAAAAAAAAAATTGCATCCATATACCTCCCATTTATTTCACTGTTGTTTAGCAGGTTTGAGGGAGGATGATGACAACTGAATACCCATAATTGTTGAAGGTATGCTTTCAGAGTAGAACCTGCTGACGATGTACAGGCATTGTTTCAATTCCCAAACACCGGAGATATAAGGGAGATAAACCCTCGTCAACCCCTTTGAGCCTTGAAGTAGGAGTTTCTTTTCTAAACGAAAAAAACCTCACGTTCAACACGGGGAAGGGTAGTCATCAGTTAATTTGACCGAGCGTTCAAATTTCCAAAGGAGTGTACATCCGAGGATCCATTACCTTTATTCATTACACCTCAAGAGGTCAAGGGACATAAAACTACAATGGTTACCCTCAACAACAAAGGAATGAGGCATTCATCACCCTTTCAGCAAGTCAGACAAACCTGTGTCACACGATTTGTTCAACAAAAATATATAAAAAAATAAATAAATAAATAAATAAAGCCCGCTAAGTCAAAAAAAAAAAAAAAAAAAGTGAAAGCATATGACTTAGGCAAAAGTTAGGGCATCCCGCTGGACTTCAAAATCGAAAAAATTCAGTCCAGGCAAAAATTAGGGAGTAAAAAAAAAAAGGAGTCAGAAAGAAAAATCTTCCATTAGAACAAAGTGGTGTGACCAGACACAAAGTCAGAAGGGGTGACTGTTACTCCATAAACCTCATTGGTGCTTAAACTGTCAATGTCATTGGTTCCTCAACCATTACAAAACTCTTCCGAGAGGTGAGCGCTTGAGCCGGATTGGCTGAACATAGGACTGGAGAACATCAAGGAGAACGGGTGGGCACAGATAAACTTTGAGCCATAAATCTTTCTTTCTAAAAACCGTGAACCAGGCCACGTCATAACCCTTAAAAGTCCTAATTGAATCAGGTTCAATTCTGAAAGCATACTACGACAAGGTTGCGTAAACTGACTCCTAACGATTTGCTAACTCAGCACTACGTTTGGACTAATCGTCCATTCGTCACACACTGTCACGACATTCAAAATAATAAATTTTCAAAACTTGCATGTGCACTGCATTAAAATTACCATTTGTAAATGAACAGTTTTAATTGCAAGCCAGTTTGTGACATCAGGGAAGTTCCTTCAAAGAGCAATCACGGGGGAACTTGATCAGTCAACAATGATGACCAGAATCAAAAGCATCTTGTAGGCCTATGAATCAGGGGCATGTTATCCAGTCATTTCATTGACCAAGGAATCTGTCAGGGTAAAGAAAGTTCCCAAGCATCAGTTGAGTGGGGGAAAATTATTCAAGGTCAGTTGATCAAAAATGAATCTACCAAACAGGGGCAGGCCACCCGGATTTTCTGTTGACCAAGGTTGAATTCTTCCAATATTCAGTCAGAATGAGTCAAGTCACTTCCACGCTCATACCGGGGAAGGACATTCCTAGAGTTCACTAGGTGCATTTCTCCTCGAGCATCCAAGTCTGTCATGCCAGAAATTGGATAATCAGTGGCAGTCTGTTCAGAGACTCACCCAACTGGGGCAACTTTAGCTACGCAGAGCAAGTATATCAGTAATCTCAAAGTTCAAGACGAGTGTCGGGAAATCATGCTACCCACCGTCGCCTTTGTCACCCTTCTCAACCAGAAGCCTTGTCACTATGACCTTCCTTCCCATCCTCGGGAGTTTTTCTAGCTTTTCATAAGTTTTGCATAAGTCATTTGCATATGTTACTCATGTCGCTTCGCTCGAGCATATAGAGCATATGCATCATATTTGCATTGAGCATACCCCCCGCAACATCAGATCTCATCCAGGGCCTCGTAACCCCAACTTCTTGACATCTCAAAATCCAGTTCTCGTCTGGCAAACTGTTTTAAAGTCCAGTTCTCGTCTGGCAAACCATTTCAATGTCTAGTCCTCGTCGGGCAGACAAACCCAAAGTCCAGTTCTCGTCTGGAAATCCAACTTCAAATACCAGTTCTCGTCTGGTAGGCGAATCTTTTAACCAGTTCTCGTCTGGTCACCTTTTTCATTTAGCCTGTTGAACGCCAGTTCCCGTCCGGTAGTCGCTCTTTTTCAGAGTCAATTCCCGTTTGACAATGAACCTAAGGAGTCAGTTCTCGTCTGACGACTTATTCTTTGCCCATCAGTTCTCGTCTGTTGGCCTACCTTCAATAAACTGGTTCTCGTCTGGTAATTCACCATTAAAGTCCATTTGTTTGGCAACCAAAAAGACAAAAATATCTCTTAACCCTGGCCTTATGCCCAACCATCCTTGTTTCATATCTTTGGTCATGAGCGTACATTTACCTCTTGCATCATTTGCATTGCATCTTCATACTGCATGGTTTCTGTTTTAGCCCTGATGTGGGGCAAGAATCATTTCGAGACGCAACCAGGGGAAGTTATCTCAAAATATGATGAATTTATGCGAGAGTTTGAAGACACTGGGGCAATTCTGGATGCCGGGTCTTCTGTAAAATCCTCTGGGGACAATATTTTCATAGAAGGTGCAGTCTGAGGCATAATTGAGGAGTTAAGGGAATTGATAATCAGTATGCAGCTGTTGAGCTCAGAAGCTTGAAGCACTGTGTTAATTTTCAGGGAATGTCTGGTATTTATTTTACCAGCAGGGCACTGAAAGTTTATTTCTTCCCCAAGAAGAGAATCTTCCTTCAGACGACAAGGTTTCTGCGTGAGGAGTTGGTATTTTCTACAGTCAAAGTCTAATTTTCATTGGCATATCTTCCCAACACAGTCGTCATACTATACTTGGGGGCATATTTTGACTTACTTGATTCTCCAGCAAAGTCTCTCCTCAGCAAAGCATTGCCAAATATGTTTCTCCGTCCGTCCAGAAGGTTGACACATCCCCAGCTGAGTTAGATCAGACGATATCCCCATCAGAACTTCAAGGCTAATTGAATCGTTCTCATCCCCCAAGCGGACTTATCTTTCCACAGTGAAGTTTTCCCAACAGGCAGCTGAAGGCCTTGTTTCCCCACAAAGTTAGAATTGTCAGAGCTCTCTCTCTCCAGCAATGGTCCCAGCAAGAGTTATTTGACGAAGCATCTTCCCTAGCCAAGTCTGAAGATGATCTTTCCCCACAGAGCTCATGTCTGATCTCCACTTCCGGCAGTGAAATATTTCCCAGCAAAGTTGCCATACTGGTGGTCATTTGATGATACAGTCAGGTATATATCACCTCAGTCAAAGATGGGTAGTCAGACCTCTAGACTTATCTTCCCCTGCAGATTTGTAACTCTCGGTGGCCAATCAGGCATTTATCTACCGCTCGTCTGCGTTTGTCAACACTCGTCTGTGTTATCTCTAAGCAGAGTTATCCCCAGCAGTGATATATCATGCTTTATTGCTGCTCGTCTGCATCTTTCAACACTCGTCTGTGTTAGCTCTGTGGTATTGCTCGTTTGGTTTCCCCAGTAGAGTCTATATCTACTAGCACTCGTCTATGCTCGCATCTTTATTTGATGCTCATCCTCTTTCAGCACTCGTCCGTGCCTTTTCCTCAGCAGATTCCTCTTTATTTGAGGTATTCCCCAGCACTCGTCTGTGCTAGCATCTTTATTTGATGACCGTCCGCAGCTCTCGGCACTCGTCCGTGCTTATTAGTCTTTGAAGTTTTTTTCCCCAGCGAAGTTGCCTGTATTCGTCTATGCGCGCATCTTCATTTGGTGCTCGACCGCATCCCTGCAGCACTCGTCCGTGCATTTTTTCGATTCCTCTTTATTTGAGGCATATCCCCAAGAAAGTCGCTAGCACTCGTCTGTGCTCGCATCTTTATTCGATGCTCATCCTCTTTCAGCACTCGTCCGTGCCTTTTCCTCAGCAGATTCCTCTTTATTTGAGGCATATCCCCAAGAAAGTCGCCAGTACTCGTCCGTGCTCGCATCTTTATTTGATGCTCGACCGCATATCTTAGCACTCATACGTGCTTGTTACTCCTTTGAAGATTGCTCGTCTGCATCCTTCGACACTCGTCCGTGTCTATTACTTATCTGGTGCTCGTCTGCACGCCCCGACACTCGTCCGTGTTTGGTATTTTCTTTTGAAGATCGTCTGAAATAAGCTGATACTCGTCTGTATCTTTCCTGACACTCGTCTGTGTTAGATTGTTCCCTATTGAAGATTCCAATGCTCGTCTGTGTTGGATTTCTGGTATTCGTCTATACCAGTGATCGATACTCGTCCGTATCATTATTAGAAGCACTCGTCCGTGTTTCTTGGATCATCGTCCGGTACTCGTCCGTATCGTCGACTTATGACACTCGTCCATGTTTCTTTGATGACCATTCCAATGCTCGTCCGCATTGAAGAGGTTGAAAACCCTGACGGTGGGATTAAAACGTCAAAACAATTCCCGGAGCCTGCGTAAGGGTTATCCGAAGAAGACTCGTCCGTCTTATTCCACTTATCTGCGTAAGGATTCGTGAAGAGGATTCGTCCATCCTAGTTGCATGTCTATCCCACAGACTTATATGCATTCCCGGAGCCTGCGTAAGGGTTATCCGAAGAAGACTCGTCCGTCTTATTCCGCTTATCTGCGTAAGGATTAGTGAAGGAGATTCGTCTATCTCAGGTTACTTTGAAGATTCTTAAGGGCTCGTCCGCTCTCTGCACCTGGCGTCACAGGTCATTCGAAGACTCGTCCGTCTCATGTTTCATCAGAACCTTTGGTTTCGTTGGAAGGAGCTCGTCTTCTCATCTCTCAGCTCAGTCGGAGCGTCATATGGTTGGGTTTATTTCCCAGTTTCTGCATTCTGCGTCAGAGTGCAAATTTCAGGGTCTTTTTGGTATTCAATCACTGTTTATCTCGAACGTCTGATAACTGTTGCTTTCATCCTTTTCGGATTAACAACTGATTGAATAGGGGCAGCTGTAGACACCCTAAATTTCCCCTCTAGCTTTTCTATCTTTGTTAGCTTTTCGTTTTGCATTCATACGCATTTTGCATACCATTTGCATAAGCTCCTAAGACATGGGATCATGGTCATCAGAGAATTAGGATTTCACGACCCATATTTGGTTATCAGGAGAATTCAAGGGTTTGGATTGCAACCATCAGTGATATCATTCTCCCCTGCTATTGCCATTGAATTAGGGTTTATTTCCCTAAAATCAATGATCTTCAGAGCTTTCACGTCTGCAATGATTATTCTCTATGCATCTGGCCCATCATCAGAAGCTTTGGTTCCAAGTTCAGGCAATGTTTATCAAGTCAAGTTGTGTCGTTTGGAATCGATCATATTATCAAGCGGTGATTCGTGAGAGTGGTGAATTATTCACCAGTTTAGTAGTGCGTTCATCTATTTTTGATCAGAGGATATTGGCAGAGTTCTAGTGTTGTTTGTGGTTTGAATTCAGTCAGGGTACATCAATGACTTTTGGTAGTGGTTCATGTCCATTATTTCCATTATTCCCCATCCCTAATTATCCGATTTTATTCCTTTTCATTAACCACTTTCGAATCCATTTTCAACTTCTATAAAGTTTCTGAACCATTTTTATAGTTTTTTACCTTAAAGTTTTGTTCACCTTTTAAACCTCATTATTTCTCACCAAAATCCACCAGATCATTCATCCTTTTTTTTTTAAACCATATTTTCATTTAATTCTATTTCATTTTTCTCTATTTCTTAAGTCCAATTATCTATCCATTAATCATTACTACAAAAAAGGATCATCACAAAAAAAATAATAAATAACAAAACTTACCATGAGTCCAACACCAATTGTCCTTTAGGCCCATTACATAGAAAACCATTTTTACTTTATTACAAAGGTTATGAAAAATAAAAAGAGAAAATCTGTATTCCCAAAGTCTTATGTGACATTGAAACCGTGACCCAACTCACTATCAACAGTCACCAAAATTCCACTAAAAAAAAAGGGGAAGGAGAAAGCAAGTTCCTCATGTTGAATTGCAATGACCCCGCGGCATATTCAGTGATACTCCCATTTCACAATGGTCTTACCTTTCATGCTACTTGATTTTTACAACCACTAC
Organism: Lathyrus aphaca; assembly: GCA_963966055.1. Lineage (NCBI taxonomy): Eukaryota > Viridiplantae > Streptophyta > Magnoliopsida > Fabales > Fabaceae > Lathyrus > Lathyrus aphaca. The sequence continues at coordinate 634,494,469 of OZ014519.1, forward strand.
AATTTTGATGCATAGCACAAAAACCCACGCAGTATTCATATACTCCACGGATAACAAACTACTACACTAACCCCACACTTGATATCACACACAAAACCATCACGCAAACAGACAACACGCGCAACTTTTCCTCATGCTTTTCATCACTCTCTTCGCACCTACACTCTTCACGCACTCCACACGAAAATTTCTCACACGGAATATACACACATTCACCAGCCATCACACAACTCATGATTTTTTCACTCCCAAACTGATTCACAACGCACACCTAACGTTGACACAATGTAAAAGAATTCCTCACACCTTTTGTACACACACTGAACGCATTTTTCACACATCACGCACTCCCTTTCCAAAACTCTCACAATCTTCTTTCTACAACGAAACCGTGAAACTCACATACAACTCAAATCCGTAAACCCTTCATAATCCTCTGCAACCCTCACTTTCTTCCCTTAATCACAACGTCATCCTCACGAATAACTTCAGACCTCCTTCAACAGCCATATCACCACACCATCACCAGCCTTCAACCCCACCGAACCACCATCTCACAACCATCAAACCTTCTCCCATCTCACCTCATAACCGAATCACACACCAACCTCACCGTCAAAACCGTAACAAACTTCACTCACAAACTTCATAAGCACACAACCTGCATTTCGCAACAACACAAAAACTCATATCTCACAACAGCACAGAAGCAGAAACAGCGAGATTAAGATGAAGAGAGTAAATCTGAAACAGAGAGAGACTTAGATAGCAGCTTGTGCAATCCTCGTAACCACCGCAAATCACCAACCAATAACCTTCATCCGTCTTCAACATCACATCACAACAACAACAAACAGAAAAAAGAAGAAGAAGAAGTAGATCGGGATCGACAATCTGAAGCTGAAAACAAAAGCAAACCGCAAGCGAAATCAGAACCGAGCGAGACTTTTTCTTTTCCATTTTTCGGCGATATTGATTTGTGGACGTTCGTTGATGATGGCTCTGACGAGACGGACGGCGAGAGCTGGTTGTCGGCGGATGAGTTATCGCCGGCGGTTTTTTTAGAAGGAGGCGAAGCCGAGTATGGTTTGTTGATGAAGATCGGGACTACCTCGATGATAAATCTTCACAAGCGATTGAAGACATAGCCGCCGCCGTTTGACCTTGATGAGGATCGCGTCCCCTGCTTTCTTATTCTTCTGAATTTCTCAACCCTTTCCTTCCATAATTTAGTGTGATTTCCTTTTTAGCAGAATGCACCACATCACTACATCCAACATGGGCTTGTTGTGTTTATTGCTGCTGTTCACCGATGGGCCTTAAGGACCCGTTGATGTTGCTGTTGGTACCCCAATAGCTTGCGGACTCCCTTCCCCTCTTCTTGTCCTTTTTCTTTTTTCTCTTTATTATATTTTATTTGTTCATTAATGAATGTATTAGTATAGCTAAAAATAATTTGTTTTGTTTTGATATTTGAGGCTATTATTTTTATTAGAATTTTGAGTAGGTTTGTTAATTATTTTTGTTAATGTTTTCTTGTTTAGAATTTTATTAGAGTTTTAATATAGATTTGATTTTGTAGTTTTCGTTTAAATAAATAGAATGACGTTCTTAATTTTTGTTTTAGCTTGTGTTTGAGGTTTTGTAGGGTTATTGCTCGACTTCAAGGATGGCGGATTGGACCTGGTGATAACTATGCAGTTGATTCGTTTATGGATTGTTGACTTGTTAACATTCGTGGAATTCTCGATGGTGGAAGCGCGTATTGGACTTTTGTCTGATACCCTAATAATGGGCAATTGCGTTTGACTTCGATATTCGTTCTGGACTTGATTTTCTCTTGCGCTTATTGAAGAGGCAACGGACCTTCTCTGTTAGGTACCACTGGGACCCGATTTCATCTTATTGCATACTGCTGCATCTGGAAGTCCTACTGGTGTAGGCTCTGTTTGTGCATTGTTCGATTACTCCATTTCGCATTCTCATCTCTTTATCTTATTTCTTCATGTTGCACACTTATCTCCTTATTTTATTCATTATTCATCTTATCTTCTTCCTCATCTTCTTTTATTCTTTCTTAACTTGAGGTGTGCTTAGTCCACCATGGTTCTTCTTCTTCCTCTTTCTTCTTATCTCCTTCTTCTTTAGGATAGTTGGAGCCTCACTAACCTAGGACCATCCGAGCATGTGAATATTAGGATTAGACTTTTCCCGTTAGATGTTTTACCTTTATGATCCTTTTGGTTCTTCTTCTCTTCTCATCTCATAACTCTTAAAAAACACTTTAATAAGTTTGATGTGATGTCTTGATCCATAGCCTTATCCCATGAGGTATGCTTGTAGTCTTCCCATCTTGGGATAGTACAAGTTTACCTTGTGATGCACAAGTCTGATCAAGGTATCTTCTTCACTAAGAAAAGCATAAAAAACACTTCTTCATCTGTAAATAATCAAAACACTTAATAATTAAGCAAGTTAGTGAGCCTAAGCCCTAATCTGTGGGTTCAAGTTTTGGGGATCTTCTCCTTACTTGAGTGTGCTTGTTCTATTATTCCATCTTGGAATGTAGCGACAAGTGCACATTCCATTGGTGAGAGCTTGAGTTCACTTCCTTGTGACACACTCTAAAAGCTTTTAAAAAAAACACAAACAAACAATAAGCGTCTTTCCTTCGGGAATTCTTTTCTCATCTCCTTCGCTCCGTCCGCGAACTTGCTCCTACTTGTCATTTTGCAAGACGGTAACGCACTCGTCGTCCGAGCCTGCAACACCTGAGCAATGGCATAGGCAGTTCAAGCCTTTAATTCACAAGCAATTTCCTTGCTACCCCTAGTTAGGGGAACTACGGCGTCTCTGATCCTCATTGTCCTGATGAGGTACGTAGGCAGCGGGGTAGGGCCCGTTCGAGCACAATCTTTATTTTCCCTACATTTTTCTCTTTGTTTCTTATTCAGTTCTTTTCCAGTTCCGGTTTCTTTTCGTTTTCATTTCTTTTGCTGCAGCTTTCATTTCTTCACCCTTTGAAACAGTTTCTTTGCAAGCGTGGATCCCGTCGGGTACGGCGGACGATCTGGGTGCTAATACCTTCCCAGGTCGTAACCGACTCCCGAACTCAGTCTCTTTGGTTCGCAGGACCCGTGTCCTTCCTTTTCTTTTCTTCTGGTTTGTGCAGCATTACCATTCCCTTTCTTCGGGATAAAAATGCCTGGCTGGCGACTCTATTCTTTTTCCGCGCCACTTTCGCGTTTGTACCAGGATGGAAATCCCGGGAGCGACAATGTGTAAATGACAAAAATACAAAAATATTAGGTCATTATAATTATTTGGTTTAGTCAACTGATTTAACGTAGAAAAACATTAGTAACATAAAAAACATCCTGAAACCATCGAAAACTACCAAACCAACGCATAAAACACAACATAATTGAAATAAAACAACAAATCATAAAATGCATAAATAAAATTCGAAAAGTAAAATTAACTCAAAAAATAATGAAAAGACAAAACAAAGTGTTACCGATTTTATGGATTTATATCAAATAACTGACAGAAACATAATAGAAATGGTGACCAATCACATTCCCCATGACACATTTTGACAAATCATTTTATAAAATAAAGAGATATTTGTAAAAATATTCAAAGAAAGAAATTCATACTGGAAATTACAATTCAATGAAAAAGGCGATCTCGTCGAGTTTTTGAAAATAGCTGGTATAAACCCTAATGGTATGTATTTCAAAAATAGGTTGGGTCTTACACTCTAATAGAGGCCCATGAGTAAAAACAAATGAATTTTAGGGTGTAAGATTAAAACCCTAAATTTCATTTTTAAAGATGATTTTCTGAATAAAAAATAAAAAAATGATTGAAATTTTCAAACAATAAAGAAAAACAACTTATAAACTTGGATTAAGGTTTGAAAAATTTGTGTTTCATCCATGAAATAACTTGTAATTCAATTGTGTTTGAAAAATCAAGAAGAAGAATCATTTATAAATGTTGAAATACAAATAAAAATTAATTCTTTATGAAAAATATATGTTTTTGTGATTTTTTTCATGGGATGAAATATTTAAACATTTTTGTGAATTAATAAAAAAAGAATTATTCAAAAAATCCAAAAATTAATAAAGTTATTAATTTTTGAATAAATTAAAAATATTTTGAAAATTCAAATATTTGAAAACTTGAAAAAGGTGCCAAGAACATCTTGGGCAAAAACACGCACAAAGCAATTTGCCTAGATTTTGCAAATTCAATCGTTTCTCATGGAATAAGCATCCATTTGAGATGAAATAAACATCAAAGTTGTGTATTTTGATCCCACGAACACAATGGAATCATTTAATTTCATTTATTTTGTGTGTAAAAATTAGTGATGAACACTGAAGAACCCTAATTTGCAAAAACTAACATGAAATATCATACAAAGTGTTTTTGATGCAATTTTTTAGGGAAATTAATAGAAACATGATAACAAACATTTGGAAAAATTATTGTGCTAGAAAATATGCATGAATCATGATATGACCAAGTTTAGGTTTACTTGAGTGTCGTAGCAACAAGAGCAATTTGATTTTTGAGATTGAGGTGTTACAGAGATGTTGTGATGATCTGAACAACTTCCTTGGATGATATTGAGTGGATTGCAAGCTTTGAATCACTTTGAAACTCCTTGGATAAAGTTGCGGTATCCCAGCTGCATAATGGATGCATAATGGCTTGGTTGAAGGGTGATTTTTGGTTAGAGGTGTTCCAGAGGTGATCTAAGTGTTTGAACACCTCATATACATCATATGTGATGTGTTTGAGTGTTTGGTTTGAATTGATAGTGGTCAGAACTCAAAACCCGATGATGTTTGTTCAAAATGTAAAGTTTTGAGTCTTTTGAAGGAATGAAGAGAAAGCTATAAATTGTGAAGCTTTGGAGTGATCTTTATGATCAATGAGAGTCTCTATTTATAGGGGAATATACTTGATGGAGTGGTTTTCCTCTTGCTTAAGGGCTAAGGCTTGGAAGCTTAGTCATGGCTATGCATCATTACTTGTTACTCAATACACTCATTTGCTATCTCAAATAGATCACTATATCCTTGGCCAAATTCACATTCTGCATACATTTTAATCTTTGTTTATGAATGAAAATTGGCTAAAGTTTATAAGATTCTAACATATCCCTTTTTGAAGCATTTTAACCCTTGGATCATGTGATATTTGTTGAAATTCATGAATGAAAAATGGAAGCTTCTTGACTCTAATCATGAATTTGTAGTTTGGCTCAGGTTTGTAATGATGATTAAGATGCTCTTGATCAGCTGATCTTATCCTTAACTCATAAAATCTCAATTTCAAGTTTTGTGAAAATAAATTTTTTTCAAAACAGTTGTGACATTGTGTGTTTGGCAAGTGATTTCTTCATGCTCAAGTGAGATGTTTCATGCCAATTGTTGTTATGATTTGTGACAATATTGGTGTTTTCACAAAGTTCTAAATCAGCTTGGAACTATGTCAAAAATTCCTCCAATTTTTTATGTTTTTACTGTTTTTTTAACTTAGACATATTTTGTCTAAGTGTTAAAACATTCATTTTTTTTATTTTGATCATCTTTCAACTTAGAATCCATGAAGAATTGGAGTTTGATGTAGTTGAATATTTTGTAGTTTGTGATGAAATATTTCATTTGAGTTTTGGTTCAAAAAGATCTGATGCTTGGAAGTAGGGTACATGCACACTTTTTCCCATAACTTAGAAAATTTTCCAAATTTTCTAAGTTAACCCCTTTTACAAGTTACCTCAAAATTATTGATTTTTTGGTGATCAAATGCATTCATGGACCATATATTCTTGTAATATAGGTCATGGGGATCATTTTAGGTCAAAAGGTCAAACTTTGACATTTTGGTCCATATGGAAATTACACTAGATACCACTGATTTTTTATTTTTTGACTGGACATTCTCTGAGGTATTTCAAACTTGTGAATGGACTTACAAGATGTATTTGAGTCATTTAAACCATTCCATATGGTATTGGCTCATGTCCAGATGAAAATCCTAATTTGGGCACTATGAAACCCTAATTTCGGGATTCTTGATATTTCCATCCTTTGATCTTGATTCACACTTATAGATGTTATATTAGGGTTGTTTTGAGATTATTGGATGAAATGTGAAGGTCTTGGCTCATTTTCCCATGAAAAGACTCCTTTAGAGGGCACAGTCGACTGAAAACCCTAATTTGTGACACTGAGGCCTCAGGGCTCAGATCACTGAAAATTTGTGCAATCATTGCATGAATTCTCACCATTAGAGATTCCTTGATCCTTTGAGGATGTTTTAAAGGTTAAAAATATTAGTAATTTATGATTGATCCTTTTCTTGAATCCTCTAAGGGACTCAAGGATCCTGATTCACTGTGGGATGTGACCCGGTAAACATTAACATTGTCCATTGAGCTAATGGGTGTGTGGGTATATGAGGGTCAAAATTTAGGGTATGACAATGTCACCGTTCTTTATAGTCTCTATAGTGTTCAAAATGGAATGATTTCTTACCAATTCGGAGGTTGTTCAATGATATTTATCGACATTATTCGACTCTACTAATCGATGTCCCCTTCGGGCCAACTCATTAGCTTTAAGGTGATCACTGGGATTGGTCCAAGACATAGCAGTAGATTGTCCACGATATTCCAAATAATGTGCGATTTCAATATCATTAGGCTTATAATTGTTCATTCTCTTATATAACTCGACAAAGTTACTAGAACATTTCCTCTTTTACTGGGAAAGTTCTACCACTACCTCAGTCAAGACAGGAGAAAACATCAATTTTTCAACAAGATCTTTATCCCCTGAAAAAATGGAGCCTCTGGAGAATCCCCTGAATAAATACTTGAAGAAAAAGCTTGAGTGAGGAGTAGGTACATTGAAAAGTAAGGTTAAAGACAATGAAACAACAAAGAAAGCAAAAAGTTAAAGCTTTGAAGTTTTGATTGTGTGATGAAGATTACTCCTTGAAAAACACTCTTAGAGAAGATGAAAATACTTATGGAAAATAAGGGAAATTCAATCTAATAAGTTGCAAAAAAAATTCCCAATTCTCCTATACCCTTATATAAGCGAAGGTAATTGAGCAAATCATATTGAAAGAATGAAGTAAATATGGATCAATGGTTAGATTTCATCTTAGAAACATCACCAAACTCAAGTGCACAGTAAGTAGCGTCATGCCACGCTTTACCTTTTTAGGTCACACATAAAGAGAAAAATGGAAAAATGTTTCAACGATGAAATTATATTTAATGCTCACGTTTTCCACTACTCTTTAGCAAAACCAAAGTGATACATGTCTGCCAACGCACAGACAAGCATTCATGAAGGTCGACCATGATTGCTAAAAGACCCCTCTCCCCCCGCATCTAGAGTACCAACGAGTATTAGGGGAAACTGTTTTGTGCAGGTCAAAGGCCTAGTAAGATAAGGCCCATTTATCTTTTCTGCTCCATTAAGCCTAGGGTATAAATACATTCACTAGGATTTTCAGGTACACAATCTCTAATCTCCACGTTGACTTGGATTATCTTAAACTCAAAATTGACATGGGCATTGAAGTGCTAATGATGCAGGCACCCCCCGCTTAGGTCCACTGCATCGGAGATTAGCAACGCCAGTTCAAGATCAACGTCTATGATTCAAGAAGCATCAAGATTGCAACCTTTGGTCAAATGTGTTGCATCACTAAATCGCTAAGGAAGCTTCACTCCATCGTAGTTTCTGTCATCTTCTCCATTTCTGGTTCCACCACTGAATAATATTAACACTCGGTGTAATTTGATTAAATATATGAATAAATATCAATATAAAACCGACTTATAATCTTTAATTAATTGAAATTTTAGATCAATTCATGTCTCAAATTTACTTTCAATTCAATTAAATTTTTAACAAATTTTTAACAAAGAGAACTAATTAATTTAAAGATAATGTAATTTTAAAATTAAATAATTTAATGATATTAGTTTATTTTTAAGTATAATAAATATATTAATAGTATATTTTAATATATTTAAAACTTTTTGTAAATTTGTTAAGAAGAAAAAAATAGTAGAATTCATATATTAATTTGAAGCTAAAGTGGAGTAACGTGTATACATGAACGTAGAGGCAATGAAAAAAGGATCTAAAATAATGGAAGAGTTAATACTCAATCTAATAGGAAATGATAGACTACATTTAATCAATCACTAATAATATAACAAAATAGAGACATGAACCTTTCAATAGATAATAATTAAGTTGAGAAAAGTTATCCCACTTGTTAAAATAGGTTGAAAAGAATTTACCTTTACAAAATCCACAAAATAGAGTTGGTTTCATTTCTGAAACTCAAGAACATGGAAATAGTCCAAAGGAAAGGATTTGAAAAGATTGAAACCTGCAGAAATTCCAAGCTGCTTAAACTGTTGTTCAGTCCTATGCTTTCCTTTGGCTCTATAAATCGCCATCACGAAAATGTCAGCCCCAAGCAATGCCCTTGTTCTGTGGCTATCATCTGAATCCTCCGGCAACAATGGCTCACAAACAATCAGTTTTCCTCCTGCTGGGAGTGCCTTGTAACAGTTTGACAGTATGTGTTTGCACTCTTCATCTGTCCATATTGGTAGCATCCACTGCCAAGTACCAAACAATAATCAAACAGTGATGTTTTTTTTTTTTTTGAAAAGCCAACAAATACTATTTTGGTACAAGTTTGTTTTTTTCCAGTCCGTGAGTGCACAATAATTTTGAATACTCAGCCGCAGAATCAAAATTGAAAGATACAGGATAAAGATTATTTGGAAGTGTGGATCATGACTCACCTTCATGAAGATAGCATCTGCTTGAGGAATGTACTCGAACATGTCACCACCCACATGAGTTACACCTACAATTGTATATTTTATCATAAATCTCAGATGTCACAACCGAATATCACCGACTATATATTAAAACCCAAAATTGAGAAAGAAATTAGTGGCTACTTAATTATGAATTTTATAAACATACCTGGAATTTGTGGTGCTTTAGCCACAACTTGAGGAAGATCAAAGTTTAAGCCTTGTTTGATATTAGGATATTTCTGCATGATCATTCTGAGACAATCACCACCACTGCCACCAACATCAACAAGCTTCTCGACACCTTGAAAGCCATGGTAACTTGCCAAAAAGGCTTTCATGAAGGGCACTGATACACCTGACATAGCCTTCAACATTAACTCATTCATCTCTGGTTTCTTTTGGTAATAATCATATGCTCTTTCTCCATGAACCTTTTCAAATGCCTCTTTTGTAGAGTCCACAACTGCTTCGTGTACAAAAGGCCATACTCTCATCAACGCATCCTGCATCATACCCAAAAGAAATTTGTTCCAACTCGAGGTCTATGATTAATATTTACTAGATTATAAAAATAATACACATTAAAAATATGAAAAATGTTAATTCTTAAACTGTTCACCAATAGGCTGGAAATATTATAATATTATCTATATATTTTTAAAAGTATAATTTTTTTTAGATTAAATAATACTGATATAAAATTGACTTATTAATCAATTTCATTAAATAATATGATATTGTATTAATCAACGGTTAAAATTTATTTTTAATATTTGAACGTTTATTCTCGCCGTATGTAGGTCATAACTCGAAAAAAAATGTCGTTTGATGTGTCTTAATATGCGTTGGAAAGCTGGAAGAATAAACTACAAGTTTTGTGTTGACGTTAGAAACCAATTTAGAGTACAAATTATGCCAGACTTTATAACTTAATTAGTTTTGGGTCAATTTTTATGTTATTTGTACCGGTTGCTATTAGGGTCTGATTTCTCTTGTATTATAAAAACAAAATTTAATTAGGTTGGGGATTAAGGTTTACAAAAAAATATCATTAGACGGTTACAATTCCTATTGAGAGTTAATTTTCCAAAGTTTACAAAAAAAATATGGTTTCCATCGAACCTTGAGATTATTGTAATTTGAATCTGATTTCAAATCCTTTTTTTATTATTATTATTATTATTATTATTATTATTATTATTATTATGTGTTTCTTGCATGTTTAATTAATTTAGGTTTCGTAGAATATGTTGATTTAATTCGATAGATACATGTTCTTAAGTTTAATTGTGTTTTTGATAGGTCGGAATCTGAATTAGTAGATTAACTCGTTAATCTTATATGTAATCATTTTCTTTTAATCATAATCTTAATCCTTTTAATCATAATCTTAATCGAAAACCTGATATTTAAATATTAATATTATTGAATTATTCTAAAAACTGATATTATATTTACTATCTTTTATACTTTGTAAATTTTACTATTTTTTGTTTGTTTTTATTTTTTTCCACAATTATTTATTGTGTTACAAATATATAGTGTAGATATTATTTTTATATGATGCAATTATTCATATAAGAAGCACATTAAATTAAAAAAAAAAATTCATACAATTTAAATAAATGTTAAATTGCTACTTTAAACTATTTATCAAAAACAATTTACTAACATTATCCGTGTATTGACTGACGGGTAGACTACAAGTAAGTGGTCTATTTTATTTAGTTTTTATATCAAAAACAAGTAAGTGGTCTATTTTATTTAGTTTTTATATCAAAAACAAGTAAGTGGTCTATTTTATTTAGTTTTTATATCAAAAACAAGTAAGTGGTCTATTTTATTTAGTTTTTATATCAAAAACAAGTAAGTGGTCTATTTTATTTAGTTTTTATATCAAAAACAAGTAAGTGGTCTATTTTATTTAGTTTTTATATCAAAAACAAGTAAGTGGTCTATTTTATTTAGTTTTTATATTTCTGTACTGACCTGGTGGTGTTGGAGCACATAAGCACCGTGTGATAAGCCTTGTTCATCGGTGACAAGAGTTTTCCCAACATCAGTTAGCGAGTACTTCCTTTCACCGCCACCAATATGCTCTTCAAACACGCCGTAGCTAGCGAGCATGCGTAGCAAGCGCTGAAGATTCTCGGCGTCGCCGCCACCGGTTGGAATTACACGCGTAAGGATTTGAGCGGCGGTGAGAGGCGCATTGGAACCACCTTCCCATATTGCGTCGGCAACGTTGAGACGTACGACGGCGTTTAAGGACATAGGGACACTTACCATGTGGGCTAGTTCCAAAATGGCTATCCTGGCTTGCTTCCTTGAGTCACTGTCTTCTTCCATTATTCTCTTACTGCTGTTTAGTGCTTTTCTAGCTTTGATTTTGACTTAAACACAAACTTTATTTACAATTTTGAAGAAGATATATAGATAAGTAACGCTATCCACAATAGATATTCTTGTCTCTTGTTAGTAAGTGTATGTGTATATGTATAAACTTTTATTTTATTTTTTATAAGTAAATATATATATAATTATTTAGGATTAACTTACTCCAACTGCATGAGTAAGTCTTTCTAATATATTCTATAATTGTAATTTTTAAATTAAATTTAATCAATGGTTAAATTAACATTTATATTTATAATCATTTAATTAAATATAATTTAAAGAATACAATTATAGAATAAGTTAAAGTTAAAAAGATTTACTTTTAAAGTAACCTGACTCATAATATATATATATATATATATATATATATATATATATATATATATATATAATCATTTGATTGAATATAACTTAAAGATTATATATTATGAATAATAATATTAGTGGATCACCAGTAGAAAAAACACTAAGTCAGTTAAAAAAGACTTTTTAAGGCGGTTCCGACCCTGATTTAAAAACTGTTACATAAGAAGTTTTAACTTCTTACTAGTAAAATATATGTGCTCCCGTACGGGTAAAATTATTTGATACTGTTTAAAATATATTTAAATGTACATATAAATTTGCAACGTTATAAATATATTTATATAAGTATTTAAATTTGAAATTAGCTATTAATTTTAAAATAAACAATAATTATATAAATTCAATTGTATTAAAATACAAATATAAAGAAAAGACTCGTGACACGAACAAACATAGAAATATTTAATATTTGATAATAATAATTTTATCTTTCAAATTAAGATAATTATTGATTAAAATAAAACATGTATTGTGTTTATAGTGACCCGTGAAATAGAAAGAATATTTGATACAATATAAAATATATTTATATACAAATGTAAATTTTGATGAAGAAAGATAAATATAAAAAAAAATGTATTTAGATACAAATTAATATTTTTTAAATACAAATGTAAAAAATGACTCGTGAGATAAAGAAAGAAAAAAAGAAAATTTTGATGCGATAATAATCTGTGAGATAAAACAATTATTAAATGCGGTATAAAATGTATTTAGACACAAATACAAAATTTAATATAATATACTTAATTGTAAAATGAAATAAGTAAATAATTAAATTGTATTAAATAATTATATAAAAAGAAAAAAAAACAATTATAGGATGAAAAAATAAAAATAAAAATAAAAGTAAGAATTTTGTCTCTCAAATTAAGATAAATACTGATTAAAATAAAATAGATATTAGGTTGATAGTGACCCGTGAGATAAATAGATTTTTAATTTTATTAGAAAAAATATATTATTAGTATTTTTAGTGATAATAAATAAATGGAGAAAAAAATTAAAATGAAAGTGAGAAAGTGTGAGAAAAAAATATGAAAGAGATTTGAAATTTGAATAAATAGAAAGAATAAATGTATATAATATTTAATTGTAATTTAATTAATGGAGAAAGATAAAAAAATGTCACTAGTCATAATGTAGTAGAAGGCTAAAGTGGAAAAAAATAAACATTAGTTAATTATTAAAATGTCCTTTTGTTAGTATAAATAATTTAGGATGAAAAGATAATTTTGAAAGTTCATGCAATTGAACTTTAAGAGATAGATAATAGAAGTCGGTTTTGTGCATATTATTAGATCTGTTAAACTGCGCCCGACTTAATAAGTATAAGTTTTAGAGTGCATTGGTATCATTTGTACATGACTTAAGAAGTTTTTTTTCTTAAATCAGATATATTTAACCAACCTAACAAATTAGTTTGTTTTTTCAATCTGCATTTTCAAAATAAATTTCTATCCATTATGGGTATTTGACTATAACAAGAAAAAATATTGTTAAAATAGGAATCAAATTAACATTCTTTTGTATCATTACAAATCTTTTGTACATAGATCCAAACACTACCACGTTATTTACATTATAAATAAAATTAAGTAAATGTTAAATTAATAAATTTACAAATAAAATATACTTTCATGTGTTATAAAACAAAATACAACATTTTTTTATATTCACTTGTTATTCTCCATCTAAACCATGATTCCACCAATGGAATCTTGAATGTATCAGAATCTGCCACCAATACCTACAAAGCAATGAGCATATACATGTAGTAGTTTTTGAGACTATTAAATTGAATCAATGTCTGACTCAAGCAAGTGATACACTGTCTACATAAACACACAACACAACGTGTGTTGCAACGAATTGCAAAAAACATGATATAAGGAAGAGAGACTCACCCAAAAATAACATTGGCTCCATAAACCTGCAAACTTCTCAAAACTATCTCTCCCACCCATCCTAAACCTGCAAAAATAAAATTTCAAAGTATGTATATTTCTGTTTTGAAGTTTTAGATCTCTCATCTTAGTTTCAAACTCAGTTTTGTTTGTTTTGATTGTCTTCTAAGGATGCAATAGTTTTTTCTATTGTTAGTGTTATATATCTTGTCCTCATCAAGTATAAATTTTCATCTTTTTTGTTTCTTTTTTCAGGTGTCTTGGACATTTTCATGATGTACGGTGCATATAAAACGACGAGGCGCTCAGCTCTATCACGAATATTTCTAAGATTTATTTGGTTTAGCGTTGCTTCAGTTTTTGTAACTTTCCTTTATGTGTATGTATACCTAAAATAATGATTTTTTATGTTTATTTTCAGCTTTTTATTATTTTTCTGTTCAATTTTTTATTGCTTTGTGTTAATGATTTTACATTTACAACTCTTTGTATGACTGCAGAAAAGCACTCCAAGAAGAAAGTAAAGGAGATTCAAATTCAGTTATTTTCAAATTATAACGCAGGTAGTTTCTTGCTTCCACTTCCAATACATTTTTCTGAGAAGTTTAGGGGCATTATGTGTTTTAATTAGAAGTGAGTAATAAGAAAGGTTTCTGTCTCCAAGGGACTTTGTCCTCTGTTCTTCCCAGTTTATTATAGAAATATATGATTAAAACTACCTTGTGGGTTACTAATGTATTTTAATCCAATATGTGCCCAATTTTATGATGAGATACATTCGGTTATTTTGTTTAATGTGTTGAGTGTGCTGTTATTAAGTTTTATGAGTTTAGAGAAGTATACATGTATTCATAAGATTGTGCTGTTATTGATTATTGTTACTGCTTGCTTCCAATTTTTTATTGATATGTTGAGATATTGGTAATGCAGTTGGATGATGCTGATAGTGATGATGAGGATGAGAGTGAAGAAAAAGAGACTCCTCTGAAAATTTGTGAAAAGGGGCTCAAACTATAGAGGTTATGTGGACAGCCCTCACGTAATCTATGCTGGAAACCTCGGTTGGTATATGACTTCTTAGGTTCTTAGAAAAGCCTTTTCCAAGCAGCAAGGCTTACTGAGTTCCAAGGTTATTTATGAAAGGAACACTCGCGGATATGGGATTGTTTCGTTCGAAACTGCTGATTATATAGAGGCTGCTTTGAATGCTATGAACGGCGTGGTACGAACGAGTTTTTGTGATTATTAGTTTTGCAACTTTTGTTCATCTTGTGATATTTCAATCTAACTATGTAACAACTTTCTTTGTATGTACCATATAACATAATGTTTTTCAGAACATTCAAGGTCGGCCTTTACAACTGAAGTTGGCTGTTGAGTACAAGAAGCGGCCTTTACGACGGAAATTGGCTGTTGAGTACAAGAAGCATTCATCTCCTAGTCCGGTAGTTGATCAAAATAAAGAAAGTAATGTTGATAGCTTGTAATTGTTGTTTGGAATAAGCAAATGAGGTATATAAGTTATCGACTTATCGCGTTTCCACCCTTTGAATATTCTTCAATTTTGTACAGAGTGGTCCTTCATGTCATAGTTTTCTGTCACTTACTAATCACATTGGCATAATTTTCTATCAATGTCAATTCTTTTGTTTTTTGTAATGGTGGTTAAGAACCAGAAACCAAATCCTCTACTACCGGGTTCACCATGCTGTCCGACTAAAATAATTTTGCTACTTCACCGTGATGTCCAACTAAAATAATTTTGCTACTTTAGTTTAAAGTTCTACAGTTGACTGCAATGTAGAGTTATAGAGGATTTCAAATAATATGATTTATTGTTTCTCACCGTTTATGAGGGTTTCAAATAATATGATTTACTGTTTCTCACCGTTTTGTATTCTAATGTTATTTCTTTCATTTTTTTCTACATTACAGAAATAGGGCCATGTGTATGCATGATGAGGCAGTCCCCCATTACATTGACATGATTGATCAGACTACACTTGGACACCAATTTCTTAAAGACGAGTTTGGCGTGACTCCTAGAATCGGTTGGCAAATTGATCCCTTTGGCCATTCTGCTGTGCAGGCTTACTTATTGGGAGCTGAAGTATGCCATAAACTTTCAACCTTAGAATCTTTTGCTTAACATATCTTGAAAATGAAATAAGCATCCAAGTACATTTGTATGCTGTCGATGCAGGTTGGCTTTGATTTTGGCTTTGTGTTTCGTTCAGGTTGCAGGCGTCCCGTGGAGTTTGTTTCTTGCTAGGGTATTTTCAGTTGCAGTCATATTTTGGTTTGTATTGAGGTGGATCTTGGCAGCTGTTTTCTCTATTTTTCAGTTGATGTTCTTTCATTTTCTTGCTTGGTGTAAAGCTGGTGCTTTTCTAAGTTGGAAGGAAGTGAAAAATACTCTCTTAGAAAGTGACCCATCACCAACTTTGGAAGAAAGTGCATGTTTCAGACATACCATATATTCTCCAGCCTCAAGGGGCTAACTGTTCCACTCAAAGTTGGCTAACAACCCTTGAGAGTGTAAAAGGATTGACAGTAGAAGGATCAGTTGGCAGGTCAAAGAGGATGGTGGGATTGGACTTGATGGTATCACTTTTGATATGGAGTGAAACTAACATGAGAAGCCAATGCATTCATTTAGCACAAGTGAATCCTCAAGGAATAGCAAGGCATTGAATGTAGGTAGGACATTGTAAAGAGAAGACATTGTGCCAGTAAGTTAACTGAATCTATAATATATTGTAATGATGACCTTTCAACTTTTCCCGTTTACTTATAGTTGATATACCGAGAATTGACCAAATCCTCCATTAAGATTTTAATGATTTTGCAGCGCAAATTGGTAAGTTTTTGTTGGGTTGTGTTTTTGGACAGTTGAATCGTGTAGTTGACGAATTTGTATTCTAATAAAATTGTTGTTGTTTCTTTTTATTCTTGGGATTGCACCCTGCACTGAAACTTTTATGGGTGTTTTTTCATGGATTGGCGTCTGTCAGGCTTAATGTTAATTTCATGAGAACTTTTCCATTTTGTGCTTCCATTGGTAGGATTTTCTTATACATCTGTTATTCTTTTGTGTGTTGCCGTACATTCGTTTCTTTTTTCTTAAATACCATAGTCTTTGGCAGGTTCTTATAGCAATATCCATTGTTTATTTGTGCCCTAAGATTAATGTGAATCCCATACAAATAATAGAGATAAATGGATTGGTAAAATTGAAAAGAGTAAAATTGCATCTCAAGATTTTCATTTTATGTCCTGCTTAGTGTGAGAAAACTTAGACAGAAATATAAAATGATTAAGTCAATTTATTATGATTTGTTGATACTGATTTGATTGAGAATTTGGATATGATAAAATCTTCATATTGACGTGTGTGTATTTTGCTGAATGAAAACAGGTATCTGGACCTGTCGTGGTTGCAGATGGCATGAAGATTTCGCTTAAAATAATTTTTTGAATGAGGATTTTGTTTTGAGATGCTACCGTATTATAGGCAAGTTTTGAATTGCTGTATATGTTGACTCATTCTGTGATGAATACCTCTTAGTAGAAAGTTTCTTATGCGGTCATTTATAGTTATTTGGTAAAAGAAATAATTGTTTACTTTTTGGTTGATAGTCGTACATGAGTCACACAGAATTATACTTATTATATTTTAGATTCAAGTTTGCCCATCCGACAATGTGAAAACTATCTTGAATATAAAACTTGAGTTCATTAAATGTGATTCACGTTGATGAAATGTTTATGATGTGATTTCTTCCTTACATTGGTATTATACCTTCTGGACTTTTATTTTATTCCCTTTATGTGGTAGACGAAAATTTCACACCGCTTATGCATACTTCTGAGCAACGAGTTTCAACCAGTATACAAAATCGTGGTCCCCGAACTCCACTGTCATCGTTAAATATTAGTAACTATCCATGTGCTATTTTCTGTATCGGTTCCTTGATTATATTGTTTTTCAATGATAGATATACGTATATGTCTATTCTTATTGTTTAATTGGAAATGTGATGCAGCTGCTAATTAATCAGATAATTCAAATTCCGTTGGAAGTACAATTTTTGACACGGATGAAGTTAGTTATATAACCAAGCGTAAGCAAACTTCTGTTCTGAGTTCATACACTCCTATTTCAGAAATAATAAGTCCAGCTTCCATACAACTTTCAAAACGCCTGCGTCAACCTGTCGTGTGCTTGTAAGTGTATGCTCGGTTAACTTTTGATTTCTATATTTTAGGTTGAGTTGATTGATCTGGCAGTGAATGGAACTCTTAATGTTCTTAAATCATGTGCGGAATTACCATATGTGAAACGACTTGTGTTTACTTCATATGTGGCTGCAATTGCATTAAACACATGGTTGAAGATTCCTGAAGTTACAGTTGATGATACATGGTTTTGAGATCCAGAATTCTGTATGGAATCACAGCTTAGCGCACGCGATTTTGATGTCTGTTACTAAATCAAGTTACTGATGAACTGATACTATTATAAATGATCGGCAAAGGTTGAGTGGCTGAGTTTTTCAGCACCATTTTTGTTGTATATTTTATATGTTCTTGGATAAGCACCACTTGAGAAGACATTGCAATGTTACACTAATTGGAGTTGATACATCACAAATTTTTTGAAGTTATTAATTTTTTGTACAAGTCTTGATTTTGTTGTATGGTACTACTATACTTGTAAGTATTTTGTCAAAGTTATGTTGTGGCTGCTGCTATTTTGGTGCTATTACTTGTAAGTTTTTGTATAAGTTATGTTGATGTTGTTTTAGGATGTTACTGCACTTATAAATATTTTGTGAAAGTTATGTTGCATTTGCTGTTATTTTGGTGCTACTACCACTGTCATTTAAGTTTTCTTCTTTAATACCATCATTTGTTTTATCTCTAAGAGATCTAGCAAACTTCAACTTTGGAGTCCAAAAGTACAATTCAATGTATTTCTTATCATTTTCAACTACTTTGATGACTCTTAATATTGGAGTGTAATATAGTTGCCTTTCTTTAAATCTTATATAACCAATTAGGCCATTCAAATTGGAAACACATGCGGACTGTAGAATAAAAACATGATAGATGGTTTAATATATCCAATATGCGAGTTAACCATTTGGAAGAACAAACCATTATAGATTTTCCTTTTAATATATCCAAAAAATAGTTACATAATTGTATTATAAATAGGACTAATACAAAGCATTATGTATCAGATGTCGGATAAATTGTTTGATAATCTTGGATTTCTTCGAAGAATCGTGTTCGTTCACTTTCCGAACAAAGTATTTCGACCCTATTATGTCTGGGTTCACGAAATCTTTGTGGGGATAATTCTTGAAGAACAAATAGTTTCTTGGTAAAAGAAATTATTAAGAAGTTAGAAGGTTTTGTTTTTGTTATTGTTATATATCACGAAAATAAAGACCAAACGACTCCTTATATAGGAGTTCAATAATTCAAACGAAAAGACACCCCAACCAGGGGCTCTGCCCCTTGGAACCCCACGGGGCGCTGTCCCGCACCCCGCCAGGGGCTTCGCCCCTTGGAATCCCAACGGGGCGCTACCCCGCACCCCGCCAGAGGCTTCGCCCCTTGGAACCCCGTTTAAGTTATTCGCATTCAATTATATGTTGACTTGACGAGCGTGCACTCCGCACTACCCTAACTCGTTTCCAAGTTTTAACGTATAATTGTTTTGGCCTGTAGTAAATCCCATTACTACTAAAATGCATTGATGACACTAAAATCACCAACATCAGACATTACAATTTCTTATCACTATTTTCGTTAGTTTGAAACTTTCTGTAATCAGAATCGATTTTATAAATAATGCACCACAATATGTCCAAAAAATTAACTACAATACATAAAATAAGTTACTTATAGGTATTGATTCTATTTTTTAAAATATTAATTATATTTTTATATTTACTAATTTTTATTAATCTTACTTTAAAAAAAACAAATGCACATAAATTATTGATACTCGAATGAACACACTGAAATGATTATCCCACGAAATAGATATTTATAATAATATTTATATAAAATGTATTTATTTATTCTAATAAACTTTTGTATAAAAAATTATTCATTCCATAAAGTTTTGTATAAAAAATTTATTCATTTCGTATAAAAAATTATTCTAATAAATTTTTTAGACTCCTATATTCCATCAACACATTTTGAATATTAAGAAAACATAAAAAAAAAAAAATATATATGGGGGCGATGAAGTCATTTGGAATATTAAAAAAGAAATAAATTCTATTATTATTATTATTATTATTATTATTATTATTATTATTATTATTATTATTCGATCCGTTGGAATGCACGGGTAAATGATAACTTAATTATTTGATTTATTTATTCTATTAAAATATATATTTTCGACTGAACAAAACTAATTAATCTTATATAATTTATTGATATGTTTATTGTCACAATTATATTACTAAGAATTAAAGAGTTTATTTCCATTATCATTAAAGAGTTTATTTCTATATTAGTACTTTTATAAATAAATAAAAATTGTTAGGAATTTTTTGTTATACTTTTCACGTGATTCAAATGGGATGAAATAAAATTATATCAAAATTTATGATGATATCATATGCAATAAAGTATATGAAAAATAAAATATTAATTACTCTGGGTGGTTGTTATACGTTTTATAAATCATATTTTAAAATATAAGAATTATTTTAATATATTTGTATTATAAAATTTATGTAATTAATTTCTCAACTAACAATAAATAAAATATGTAACACTAATTTCTCATCTACTACCATATATAAAATATGTAATTAAATTTTCAACTATTACAATAAATAAAATATGTAATACTTATAAATATTAATAAATAAATTAACTATTTTTTACTACTTACAAATATATAAATTCATATTTGTTATCCTAATTAAATATGTAAGAATATTTTATAGTTGTTTAACTATATGATTGCTTAGATTTCTTGGTTCTTGAAATTTTTGGTTTTATAGCTCTCTTTTTTTTAGAGTACCACTCGTCATCGTAACAGATAATGGGACCCAGTTCACCGATAGACATTTCCAGGAATTCGTAGCTTCGGTGGGAACAAAACATCACTTTGCTTCGGTTGAGCATCCCCAAACCAAAGGACAAGCGGAAGCCGCTAATAGGGTAATCTTGAGAAGTCTAAAGCGGAGACTGGAC
Organism: Lathyrus aphaca; assembly: GCA_963966055.1. NCBI lineage: Eukaryota > Viridiplantae > Streptophyta > Magnoliopsida > Fabales > Fabaceae > Lathyrus > Lathyrus aphaca. The sequence continues at coordinate 634,515,256 of OZ014519.1, forward strand.
GAGCACAAGAAACACTGGGTCGAGGAACTACACAACGTACTTTGGCATAAAGGACCACTCCGCACTCAACGACCGGTGAATCTCCATTCCGGTTGTCCTATGGGACCGAAGCAGTTATTAAACGCATGTCCGGTCCAGACGAACAGAGTCTCCAATGGACCAGGTCACCAACTCCGAAGCGCTAAGAGAAGAGCTTGATCTGGTCGAAGAAATCCGATTAGAAGCTGCTCTTCGAGAAGCCACTCTTAAATAAAAAATAGCAGCTCGACGTGACTCTAAGGTCATAAGGCGAACATTCGAGGTGGGAAGTCTTGTTCTAAGAAGGAATGACAGAGATTCCCGCGAAGGAAAACTGACGCCAAACTGGGAGGGCCCATATCGTGTCCGGGTAAGGACCGAAAATGGGGCCTACTACTTAGAAAATATTCACGGGGAAGAGCTCACTCGGCCGTGGAATGCCGAGAAACTCAAACAGTATTATAGTTAATGACAAAGTCACCTTGCTCGGCTACCAAGCAAGGAGCAACAGATCTGACTAAACCTGCATGCCTAGGTATAAGCACGGCAACCCAAATAATATGATTATCAGGATCTTCTTCGGAAAGAGTAAGATGACTGTTGCACGGGAGGATACTCAACCGAGTTTGACGTCGCCTATGTACCACAACCAGGCAGAACCCCAGATCGCGATGGGACGTTCAAGCCTCGGAGCCCCGAGCAATTATCTTGACCCGGGCACCGATCAGGAGCCATCCTCCAACATCTGACCGGTCCCGCAAACCGACGGATTACAAACACATACCCTGTATTTGCCCAATTACATCTGACTCTCGTAACAATCACGCGAGCATCAAACACTTAACAGATTTATGGAAACATAAAAAAAGGAGTCCTCCAACGGACACACAGTTATGTATACATGTAAGTAAAAACATTATAAAGTAACAAACGACCACCAAGGTCGGACGCATTTAATCAAAAAGTTGCGATCCCGAAGGGCCGACTTGTTCAAGATTACATTTAAAGAGGACCACATCTCCGAGCAAAAAAAAAGCATAATAAATTACAAGTTATGGCATGCAGGCCAGACTAGTTGTCCTCCCCCTCTTAGGCACCAGGTTGACCTTCGCTCTGGGGCCGTTGCACCTCAGGTTGTTCTGACTGAGCAACACCCCCAGGCTGAGAGTCTTCCACGACCAAATACGCAGGGACCACTATCTGACCGTTTTCAACTTTGTAAAGATAGCTGATGCGGTCGGTATCCAAGACCAGTTCAGGATGGAGGGCCTTTACCTGGTCTACAACATTTTGGAAACTGAGCTCAGTCGTCGAGTTCAGATCTTCCATATCCTGGTCGATCCGAGCGAGAAACTGAGCCCTGGTCACCAAATCCTTGGTGCCAACATCCTCATCATCCTTCGGGAAAAAAGCGTCTTTCATCTTTTTGTTCTGGTCCAAGGCCCTCCTTTTGTCGACCTCCAGCTTGGCAATAATGTTCGCCCGCTCAGTAAACTCCTTGGCAGAAGCAGCAGCATCCTCAGAAGCCTTGGTAAGCTTTTCGTCAGTGGCGACCAGGAGCTCTTTCAACCTTGTCACCTCCCTCTCCTGCCCGAGATTTCCTTCGGCCGTTAGCCAAGCCATAGATAACACCCGCATAACCGTGTTTGCGTCCTGTGCTAAAGACAAGCGCCGAGCAGGGCGGTCCATTCCCTCGACATACGGAGTCCGCCCGATCAACCTCCATGCTTGCCCCTTCAAAGAAATTCCGCTTCACAAAGCAGGGCGACATCACATACTTCGGTTTGGGGGGCGTTGCCCGTCAGATCCACGGTCGCTGCAGACTTATGCTTCCTTAAGTGTGAGCCATTGGACGCACTTGGAGATCCTTGGACTAGGGGGCCCGACCCCGAGCCGCTCGTTTTAGTCAGCTTGGTTTGAATAATCCTCGACCTCTTTTTGTGGTTGTGGCGTAATCGTTCCTGGATTTTGTCTAGGGGATTCGCCATGGAGCCTGCAAAGAAAAGAGACCAAATTAGTCACGAGCGTCAAGATTATCAAAATAGAATGATAAACAGAAATAAAAGGAAATACCAAAGAATTCAGACACTTCTTGCCTGGTATTACACGCAAAGAGGTCTGTGACGTCTATCAAAGGACGCTCCACAGCCTCTCCCCCGTCCAGGTCCAACATTATCTTGCCTTCCCCTTCCAGCAGAGGGGTCGGAGTAAAAGAAGCCACCAGCTTCCGAAACTCCTCGAAGCTGGCTGCGTCATCCTCGTTCAGGAAATCCCCAACTTGGACGAAGTCACTCACTGGACGCCCATAATGTGAGTAATCCCATGAGAAAGGGAACATCCAGACCCTACTGGGAATCGTCTGCCATTGGTCGTCCAGTTCAGGCTCGTCATTTTCATCAGTATCTACTCCCATAAAACTCAGCGCTCTCATGGCTTTTTTGCTCGCCGGCTTTACCAGGAAATAGTCGGTCTTGAAAGCTCAGATAGATTCCGAGTGAGCCTTGAATATTTTGGCCCGCTGCTTGAAGGAGATGAGACCCTTTCGGTCGGTTCCCTGTCCTACCTGGCGCTACAGCGAGAACAATCTGAAGAACAGAGGGAGTATGGCCCCTACGCCCAGATAAGCGCACGTCACCTCGAACGCCTTCATGAATGCATAAGAGTTGGGGTGCAGCTGAGACGGTGCTACACCCAGATGCCCGAGCACGGCGCAAATCAGATCGCTAAAAGGTAATGTTATCCCTAAGGTCGAGGTCGCTTACTCATACATTGAGAACTTTTGACCGCCATAGTCTGAGAATATCCGGTCATCGTCCCCCGGGCAGGTGACGACCCAATCCTCAGGGTCACCAACGATTGGCAAGGGCTCTGCACGAGGTCGGGAAAAAGACGACACCTTGTCAAGCAGGTCCTCCACTACCCATTCCTCGGGCGCAATTACTTTGTCCTCGCCCTGAGGAATACCAGCTGCTTCTCCAGAATCATGGGCCGCATCCTCCACGATAGTTGCGTCAGAGTCATCTGACGAGCTTCCGGAGTCGGAAGGAACCGATGCCGAAGAACCAGAATCTTCCGAGGAAGTCTCCTCTGAGGGAATCTCGTACGGGTCGATGAGCATAGTTTCACCTGAAAAGTAGAGGAAAGGCGTCAGTGAATTCGATTAGAATATCAAATCCATCCTTCCACCGCTCGACAAGTGAAAGGGTGCGTGCCGACCCAGGAATAAGATCCCAGGCCAAAGCCTTCGGTTAACCATCGACTCAAGGCGATGGCCAGCGCCCGACGACAGCAACAATATACTCAAGTCCTAGCTGCTTATCAGGTCCCAGATCAAGGTCAATCGGGACCCTCGTCGACCACAAATTAGGGTTTGCAGTCGATGAGCAACGATAACAGAAGGCCTATAATTTACTTATTATAGTCTAAACTACCGGAAAATCTATCCCAAACCGCATGCATTACTAAATTATCGAACCTATGGCTAAAAGAAACACGAAACAAGCCATGCCTTGAGCTTGAGAGGCCATTGAAGAAGAGTTTGATTTGAAAGTGCGGTGGTCGGTAGGTAGATACGGTGGTCGACGACTGAGAACTATCGTCTGAGACACGAGCAATAGAGCAGAGGGAAAGATGAAGCGAAACAGCGTACAAAATACTCTGGGTTCCTATTTATAGGGAAGGGAGCACGTGCAGAGATGCGTGACCCATATCCCTAGACAATGATTACCTACACTCTAGCCCCTAGGCTAGCCGTCAGAACATTAAATAGGCACGAATTTCCAAACACGCCAACTTTTTGTTTCATCTCCCTCCTTCGTCGAACGACCAAATAATTGCCCGTTTGTCGTGCGTCATTAAACGATCATTCTCCGGTCAACATACAAAAATCACCATATATATTGTGTGCACCTTGTGTAGAAGACCATCACTAAGTCATCGCTCCACCCCAGAAGCAACGACTTGGGGGGCTCCTGTTTCGGGCAGGCCCAACTTTCAGAGTTGGGCCAGACAAATTAGCTGTCCAACACGCTCTTCATACAGAGGATGGATATGGTATGTATCGACCAAGACTATGTCGTCCAGAATAAAATCTCATAACGACTAGTTTTGACCGTTACCTATTCATACGGAGTCCACGATCTGCGCTCAACGATTTGAGCCAATAGCCATCCACCTAGGACAGTATATAAACCCTCTCACATGAGAGGGTCAGATATTCAATTTTCTCACCATTATTCTCATACTTGCACGCTCTTTGTTCAGTCTCTTACTTCAACATCGGAGTGTCTTGCAGGTACACCCCCATCCTCTCCTCATCAACCGTCCTTCAATAACGCTCGACGCCGGCCATGTCGGATCCTGATCTCCAAGTACGATCAAAAATATACTTTGATTTATTTATTTTAAATCTCATTTATTAATTATTAACACAATAGTATTTTGACTGGTATTCAAACAAATTAAAATGACATTTAATTTCTATAATAGTTTTTTAAAATTTAAAATTTGAATATTAAAACTTCAATAATATGTATAAATTATGTATTTTTCACGTTACTGTAATTGACCATTGTGCACAACCTTAAAAACTCTGGAATTTAGAATGATGGAAATTAAATTTTTTTAAAGTTATATGATTTCTCAAAATTTCGGGAGTTAAAACTATCTCATTTTTAAAGTCATATCAATTATTAAATTCGAAGTTCAAACTATGTTATGTGGATATTTGATTAGAAAAAAGATATATTTTTTTTACTTTTTTATCAATATGTGTTATTCCCTTTTTATTTGATAATAATGGTAATAAATAAAATGCTTATTTAATAAATATTATATGATTCAATTAATTAAATAAAATAAAAATTGCATATTAAACATTTTGTGTATTATATGTATATTATATTATTGTGTAATATATTCTTCCATAATTAATTTATTTTTGTTTATATTATTTTCTAAAAAAGGCAATAATTGTATGACAATATGAAAATATTATTTAAAAAATTATTATTATTAGTATTATCTAAATAATATTTGATAAATAAAGTATACTTTAATTTATTTATTTTAAATCTCATTTATTAATTATTAACACAATAGTATTTTGAATGGTATTCAAACAAATTAAAATGTCATTTAATTTCTATAACATTATTTTTTAATTTCAAATTAGAATATTAAAACTTAATACTATGTATCAATTATATTTTTTAACGTTACTGTAATTGACCATTGTGCACAACCGTAAAAAAATGGAATTTAGAATGATAAAAATTAAAAGGCTTTTATTCAAATGGATGGAAAGATAATCAAATGATTTAAAGACATTTATTATTGATTAATATCAAATACTTTTATAAAGAGAAGATAGATAAATTAATAAAAAGACAGATTGCGAATTAATGTTTTTCATGTAAAAAGAAAAAACCAAAATTTAAAGTTACATGTTTTCTCAAAATTTATGAGGTCAAAATTATCTCATTTTTAAAGTCATAATCAATTATTAAATTCGAAGTTCCAAATATGTTATGTGAATATTTGATTAGAAAAAAGATATATTTTTTTTTACTTTTCTATCAATATGTATTATTCATTTTTAATTTGATAATAATGGTAATAAATAAAATACTTATTTAATAAATATTATATGATTCAATTAATTAAATAAAATAAAAAAATGCATATTAATAATTTTGTGTATTATATGTATATTATATTATTGTGTAATATATTCTTCTATAATTATTTAATTTATTTTTATATTATTTTCTAAAAAAAAGGCAATAATTGTATGACAATATGAGAATATTATTTAACTAATAATAATTATTTGTATTATCTAAATAATATTTGATAAATAAAGTATACTTTGATTTATTTATTTTAAATCTTATTTATTAATTATTAACACTAGTATTTTGACTGGTATTCAAAAAAATTAAAATGTCATTTAATTTCTATAACATTTTTTTAAATTTCAAATTGGAATATTAAAACTTCAATACTATGTATAAATTATGTGTTTTAACGTTACTGTAATTAACCATTGTGCACAACCGTAAAAAATAGAATTTAGAATGATGAAAATTAAAAGACTTTTATTCAAATTGATGGAAAGATATTTAAAGGATTTAAAGACTTTTATTATGGATTAATATTGAATACTTTTATAAAGAGAGGATAGAAAAATTAATAAAAAGGCAAATTATGACGGCAAATTATGTTTATCACGTAAAAAGAAAAATACAATTTTTAAAGTTATATGATTTCTCTAAAATTTTGGGGTTAAAATCACTTTTAAAGTTATAATCAATTATTAAATTCGAAGTTCAAAATATGTTATTTGAATATTTGATTAGAAAAAAGATTATTATTGTTTTAAACTTTTTTATCAATATGTGTTATTCACTTTTTATTTGATAATAATAGTAATAATAAAATATTTATTTAATAAATATTATATGATTCAATTAATTAAATAAAATAAAAAATTGCATATTCATTTGGATTCACGGGTAGATGTAAATCTATCTATTAAAGACTATATTATAGAATGTTCATTTTAATGTCAATCTTTTAAACATTTCTCTTACTAGAGTTAAAAGTTGGTGCATATTATTTGTATATATTTATAATTATGTCAATGTTAACCAATTGAAGAATAAATTCAAACTTTATAAATGATGATTTGGTAGACATGTGATGTGAATCGACACGTCCGATAGCACGAGTTTCTTACTAGTTGATCTTACCTGATCAGAAAGACCTTCCAGAGGTCAAGCAAGAACAACAAAGTGATGGTCGATAAGCAAGAGGGAGGGGGTGTACTTGCAAGGCACTCCAATGCCAAAGTAAATATGCGGTACAGATAAATGGTAATAGAGAAAGTGTTTCAGAATACCTAACATTTTAGTGAAAAATGGTATTTAAAGTGAGCCCCAAGTGTTGGGCCAAGGTTCTTCTTTGGGCTGGATTAGCTATGCCCAAAGAAGAACAACCAAGGTTCGAGTAGGAGCGTGTAAGACCTAGCACGTGCTCTTGCCCTTGGTCCAACTGCCCCTATCTTCTAGGAGATAATGATGGACAGTTGGGTGACTGATGGGCTAAAGACGCACTCTAATATGTGTCTAGCGGTATCTTAACTGCAAGTGCACAGCCTATCGAAGTAATATTTAAGATTATCGATCCACAGGGACTTTATGATTACTTAGTGCTAGAGGATTTACTAGTTTAGCTAAGGTGAAGGGTTGTCACGATTTTTGGTTGTTTTTAAAGATTAAAGGTGGGAATTAAATTTAAGTTTAATAAGATAATACTAAGGCGGTCGGTATGTAATTATGTTAACATAGGCGGGTCAATCTAACCTAGGCTTATGAAGATGGTTCACTTAATCTATTCTGTAGAGGTTACCAGTTTAAATATCTTTAACTCACACTCTCGTGGTCTTATCTCAGATCTTACCCCTAAAGCCATGTGCCTGCTCTCGCTAGCCCATAAGTGTTTAGAAATAATTTTTGGAAACTTAGTAATTCTAATTCATTTTAAAGCGCTCTCGCTGTGTTTAAATTAAATGCCTAACTTTAGCTATCTAGTTAAAATCTCACACTCTCGTGGTCTTGACCTAACCTATTACACTTTCCTTACTCTCGTAACAAAAATGTTGATTTTATAATAAAAAGTCACAGCCAGAATTTTTAGCTCTTAATTATTTTAAGCCTAGAGTTGATTTTACCGGTTTAGTTGATTTTAATTACATATCGCCCTAAGGTGTTTAGCTACTCATGATTGTTGAACCAGACAGAGGCAGAGAAATATAAAATAAAATATGCATGGCAGAAAAATACATACTTAACATTAATATAAATGCAATTTAAATAAAAAAACCTGAATAACAATTAAAATGTTAGACTCCTTCTTCCACAGTTTGGAGAGCTCGGAGTACGGACCGGAATCGGAAATAAAATTTCTAAAAGAATTCTGAAGGTTTTGAAACAAATTAAATTATAACAATTTCCTAATGTTGGAAATTGTTATATGGTTGGTTGGGATACAGAAAATTAAAGCAAGAACAATTAAATGCTGGAAAGAATAAAATAACAGGGTGCAATGAAAATACGGCAGAGCTTCCGCAAGAAAATTAAAATCAAAACTCTGTAAATTGTTCTTTGAAGCTAAGCTATTTATAGGAAGCAATTTGGGCTTGGCAGTTGGAGATGATGCATGGGCCTCGTAAATGCTGAGAAAATCCAGGGAGAAGTTGCATGGCTTGGTCTGCGGGAAGATAGGCAAGTTGAATTCACGTAACACACACGTACATGACCAAGTCTCAGCATATTACCCTAAATTCCCCTTGTCACGGTCGTGACAAGGGTGTCACGTTCGTCTCCCGTGTCTGATGCGCGTCACGATCGTGAGGGACTGGTGACGACCGTGACTGCTCCTTTTAGCGTGTTACGGTCGTGACTCCTAGGTGACGATCGTGACTGTTACAAAAAGTGCAGGTTATGCAGAATTCCTCTTTTCTTCATCTTTTAATGGTTGTTTTTGCTCATTTCACTTGTGGCTCATGATTTAGCTCTGTATATGATGTACCTGCAAAATAACAAAGAAAACTCGAGGAATCGGGTGTTAAAACGGCAATTGTGCGATAAAATGCTATTGAAACATAGCAATAAAAACGATACTTTTTCTCGTTATCAAACTTCCCCAAACTTAAACCTTTGCTTGTCCTCAAGCGAATAGTCGGTTGAAAATTATCGGACATGTTTTCATCGACGCACACACATAACAAACCGTACGAAGAATCGTTTTGTCAGATAAATCGGTACTGGGATAAAACACTAACGATACACTAATGACACAAGCAACAAGCTAAGTCGTCGACTTCCCGTTAAACGAAACATTCGGTAATTGCGTTACGATTCCACCTAGAGTCTTTCGATCTTATTTCGCCCGGTTTCATTCTAGCGCAATCACATTAAGCCCTTTGCCTTAGCACGCACGTAGTGGAGTAGCCGGTTAGTGACTTTGAACCTTTATAAGCACGGGGTCTGGTACACGAATGTGGTAACCCTACATACATTATCCGATTTGGAGGTTGTGGGGGATCGAGCCGTAGCACGCCCTACCAAGTTCAGAACCAGTACCTCTGAACCAACCCGCAATGGACTCCTTCTCATATTTCTTGTTTCTTATATGCGACCGTGTACTTTGGTGCAATTTCTTTTCATTTGCATCGAGATATGAAGGATCATTATAGATTAGGTATCAAACACTTATATTCATCGGCTCCCCACGTGGTTTGTGTTCAGACGGTGCTGACTGCTAGTATAAAATACTAGGGGTTACTTTTGAACTGAAACTTAAGGTGTAGTCGTAATAATTATCGGAACGGAATGCTTAAGTGGGAAGTCTAAGGTGTCAAGACTGTATTGATCTTGTTGAATCGTTCTCAGCTTCCTAATTATGATTTCGTAGGTAAGTCGGGTAATGCGAAGAATAAATTAAAGATTTTTTTCCGGTATGGCTAAATAAACGGGGAGAATTCGAAACTAAAGAAAATAGCACTATATCATACATTGTCCTCAATGTTGTGATATAATAGCGGTTAAAGCACAATACAAACAATGGAAATGGAAAAACATAACAAAAATTAAAACTAAGGCTGCTGATGACCACGGCCTCGGCTTCTGGTGCGGGAGCGTCTGGTCGGAGTCACTTCAGGATCAGAACCGGTGCCGGTGAGAGTAGTGATATCAATACGCAAAGACTCTAGCTCGCTAAAGATCTCTCCGAGCTTCTCATCAGTCGTCCTCTGGTTGGTGGCAACAGCTAGGAGTAATGCATCATGTTGCTCTTTTTTCCTTCGCTCCAGTGCGGCATTCATCTGGTTCTGCTGATGAATCATACGGAGGACGTCCTCAAGTGTGAACTCCTGTGTAGGAGGTTGTTGGATGGAGGACTCAGGAATGTCCTGGACAGGCTCAGCTACATCCATGGTGTCTTGCATCTCGTCCACTGGTGGATCGGCCTGCTCATCAATAATGGGGGCGTGGCCAGCAGCATCCGGTAAAGCAAATAGCCAGTTGGCTCGGTTGGACGGATCGATGCGGTCACGGCACGACAAGATGATGTGGTGATAAACAGTGCCTTGGATAACAGGGTTGTACCTGTCATCCTCTCTCTGAGCAATCAAGTGGGCGGACCTGCAATAATTCTTCGTTAGGAACTCTGCGGCTATGCGAGGCAAATTGATGACCAAGTCACCAAGCTCCAGCTGAATGGCGAGGGTGGTGACAATCCCGCCTATGTAGAAGGGGGTTGCGCCTCTTTGCGCTATGGACTGGATATGGGACAGCATGAATGGGGCAGCATTGATGCGCTCGTCATGTAAGGCGCAGTGCAAGAACAAGAGCTCCTTGGAGTTAAGCTTGTGGTTGCTCTCTCTTGCAAAAATGGTATTGCAGATGATGCGATGAAAGTATTTGATCGCCGGGTTTTGGATATGCGTAGCATTCAGGATCTGAAAGGCTGAGGCACGGGTGTTGGTGATGTCGTGCCATAAGGTGAAAGCGGTTTCACTGAAGTTGTCCGGCACGCGGAGGTGAGCGTCGTTGCCGTGATCGAAACCTAGCAGCTCGGCGATCCTTGTTTGTGTAACTTCGAACTTCCGGCCGAGCAATCTGAACTTAGCAGCGCCGGTGAGTTGACTTTGTGAACCGGGAGGAGTGATATATTGAAACGAGCTCATAAATTCCAATGTCAGAAGCTCGAATGTAGGCTGGGGCTGACTGCACAAATGCCACAAACCAACCTTCCGAAGCAGGTTATTCACACTGTTGAGCATTCCCAACTCCCTCAAACATTCAGTGTCGACATATCGCGTGGGTTGAACACCACGGTTCTGGAATCTGATGAACTTCTGTCTCTGATTTTCTCCATGCTCACCATCTCTAAATTGAATTTCTTCCATTGCATGCAAGTACGGGAGTGGGAGATGAGAGGTTTTTGAGTTTTGTGAGAAAAGTGTAAAATGTGAAGAAAATGATTCTGATTATAGTGCAAGATGAGAATGTGATAGGTTTGGAGTAAATGGAGAGGTTAATGGAGTTTAATTTGGGTAATGGGAGGTTACGGGAGTTGGAAGAGATAATGGGGTTTTTTGAATGTTGTGGAAGTTGAAAAAGAAGAGGTTTCGAAGAAGAACAGTTTTGTTTCTCAGAATTCCTATAACTGGGGTCGTCACGGTCGTGAAGGGGGGATGACGGTCGTGACGCGCTAATTAGCATGTCACGATCGTTAGAGGGTGATGACGACCGTGAGGGATTAAAACTTAGAATATTTTCCAGAATGCATTATCTCTCATACGTTCAATACAATTTTTATTTTTTTCATGATCACTTCTCATTTTATTTTAAACACGAACACTATATAATATATAATATCAACATAAATTTGTAAATTTCATCACACGAGAAATTATATCAAACATTAATCAATTTAAATATAACAGTAAATGAATTGAAAGCATAGAAATTGATTAAATTGGAAAAATTTGTAAAACTAGAAGTGTTTTGCTTTTGATATAATTGAAGGGAAATTACATTAATAAAAATAAAATACGAAAATGTTTGCGAAATGTTAAACTAACTAGAAACGAAAACAATAAATAAAATAAGTTAGATCACTACAGCATTTTCAAAAGTGCTTCTTCAAATCTTCGATTGTAGAGTTCAGGTGGTAGAATTGCTCACATGTTATGTCAGTTAAACCTATAATGTCCAATCGCATGCTTTTAATCTCATCCTTAACAGTATTTATATCGGCTTGGTAAACTTCAAGAGTATTCATGATTTTCTTTAAGTTGTCAGCATATTCTACTTGATTCACTTCAGGGGTTTCAATCACTTCATCAGTGTGGTCAATGTCATGGTAACCAGGAGGCGTCTCAGGGTCACTTTCTACATTGGTCATTATATCATCCCTTATCTTGTAGGATTGAGGTGTTTCAGGAGTAGATGGATAGTCAGGAGGGGTAAGCTCATAAAGCCAATTATCCTTATTGTGAACACTGACTCTAGCATGGTTTGGTAGTGTGAACAGGGTTACTACTTCATTCTTGATTAGGTACTCGAAAGGTGGATGTCCTAAATTCCTTATGATATGGCGGTTAAAGCAAAAGTTAAGATTCATAGGACGGATGGTACCTAAACGGTTACACCTGTGTAATTGGTATCTAAGTCCTAAGGCATCAGCAATCATGGTTACAAGACCTCCTACTAATATGGGTAGATCAGGTTCTTCTTGGATTTGGGTGAAGGTTTGCATCATGAAAGGCACACCATTGACTGGCTGTCCATTAGTCACACATGACATAATGAATATCTCGTCTTTAGATACTCCAGTAAGGTTTTCTTCTTTTCCAAAGAAGGTGTGGGCAAGGATCTTATGGAAGTAACGGATAGCAGGGTTATGTATCTCATCATTGTTCATGTTATTTGGTTCAGGATGGTAATTTCCGGTTAAGGTTCCCCAAAAGAAATCCAGCTCAATGTCCATCAATTCTACCTGTGTGGTAGTAAAAGCAAAGGGTCCACTAGGGAATCCTAATAAGTCAGCTAGCTCTCTATGGTTAAAGTCATATTCTATTCCAAATAGGCGGAAACTGATAAATCCTTTCCTGAATCCAAAACCGCGCTCGGGTAAGTAAACTAAGAAGCTGAGGAACTCAAGGGTGAGCTCGCGGTAAGTCACAAACTTTTGTTTAATCAGTGCATTCTCCCATCCAAGTCGGTTAAACAAGTATAGGATGCTATCATGTATACCTAAGGTTTCCATAGTCAGATCATCCGGGTACAGAGTCAAATCCATTGGTCTCTGTGATAACTCTTCAAATTTCATTCTTTGGTTCCTACCTCTAAATTTGGTTTCCATAAGGTTTATCGGTTGGTTAGCCATAGTTAGTGTAAATACGGAGGAAACAAATCAGGGGGAGAAGGAAAGTGGAAAAGACTTTAGAAAATCTGTAAAAGTGATTTAAAAATTAAAATAAGGAAAATAAAATAAATGCATAAATAAAAGAAATAATAGTAATAATGAAATAAAACTATAATAAAATGACAAAACAAATAAACTAATAATAAAATGATAAATGACGAAATAATAAAATGATCAAAATGGTTAAATGATTAAATGGGTTGCCTCCCACTAAGCGCTGTTTTTATCGTCTAAAGCCTGACGTAATGCTTAGGTGTAGATTAATCAGGGAAATTAGTGGACAACTCTAAAAGCCTTAGACTATTTGCATAATCTCTATTTTCAACTTTATGGTAATGTTTTAAACGTTGTCCGTTTACTGTGAACGGTTCACTATTCCTACCCTTAATTTTTATTGCTCCGCTCGGGAACACTCTAGTTATTTCAAAGGGTCCTGACCATCTAGATTTTAGTTTTCCAGGAAAGAGCCTAAGTCTTGAATTAAAGAGGAGTACAACGTCTCCCACACTAAATTCTTTCCTAGATAGGCGTTTATCGTGCCATCACTTAGTTCTTTCTTTATATATCTTAGCATTCTCATAAGCATCTAACCTTAACTCTTCTAATTCGTTAATATCTAGGATTCGCTTTTCTCCTGCAGCATTATAGTTTATATTGAGAGTTTTGATCGCCCAATAAGCTTTGTGTTCTAGTTCTACCGGGAGATGACAAGATTTTCCATATACTAATTTGAAAGGTGTAGTTCCTATGGGTGTCTTGTAAGCTGTCCTATAAGCCCATAAAGCTTCATTAAGTTTAGATGACCAATCTTTCCGAGATATGGCGACAGTCTTTTCTAAGATTTGTTTAATTTCTCTGTTTGAGACTTCGACTTGTCCACTTGTTTGTGGATGGTATGGTGTTGCCACACGGTGTCTTACTCCATACTTAGATAGTAATTTGTCAAAGATTTTTGAAATGAAGTGTGAGCCACCGTCACTTATGACGAGTCTAGGCACACCAAATCTGGGAAAGATTATATTTTTGAAAAGCTTTATTACTACTCGTGTGTCATTTGTAGGAGAAGCTATAGCTTCAATCCATTTTGAAACGTAATCGACAGCTACGAGTATGTAATTATTAACGAAAGATGATGGGAATGGTCCCATGAAATCTATTCCCCAGACATCAAAGACTTCTACTTCCAATATTCCTTTTTGAGGCATTTCATCTCTTCTTGAATTATTACCGGTGCGTTGACACCGATCGCAATTTATAACAGCGATGTGGACATCTTTCCATAAATTAGGCCAGAATAGGCCGACTTGTAAGATTTTTGCACAAGTTTTGGAAGTGATTGCATGTCCACCATAAGGAGATGAATGGCAGTGAGCAATGACATCTTCTATTTCTTCTTCGGGAATACATCGACGAAAGATTCCGTCGAGTCCTCTTTTGAACAATAATGGTTCATCCCAATAGTAATGTTTGAGATTATGAAAGAATTTCTTTTTCTGCTGATAGGTTAAATCAGGTGGAAGAGCTCCTGCAGCTAGGTAGTTGACAATGTCAGCGTACCATGGCAGTTCCTACAGTTGTTTGGACTGTTTCCACGGGTTCTGGTTCATCTATGTCTAACTGAACTGGGTCGCTTCCTATTTGTGCTATCAGCTGTTCATACGGAAAATCATCGTTAATCGGCACTTGTTCTGGTTTAATACCTTCTATTCTAGATAAATGGTCCGCTACGACGTTTTCAGTACCTTTCTTATCTTTTATTTCGAGATCAAACTCTTGTAAGAGTAAAATCCATCTCAAGAGTCTTGGTTTAGCATCTTTCTTAGTCAATAGATATCTGATAGCAGCGTGGTCTGTGTAAACGATTATTTTCGCTCCCACTAGGTAAGAACGGAATTTGTCAAGCGCAAAGACAACTGCTAACAATTCTTTTTCAGTAGTGGCGTAGTTCATCTGAGCATAATCTAAGGTTCTACTGGCGTAGTAAATCGCATGAAGTTTCTTTTCCTTTCTCTGGCCTAGAACTGTGCCTACAGCATAGTCACTCGCATCGCACATGATTTCGAAAGGTAATCTCCAGTCAGGGGGTTGCATGATTGGTGCGGTGATGAGGGCTGTTTTTAGAGTTTCGAATGCTTTAAGACAATCTTCATTGAATATGAACTCAGCGTCTTTCATTAATAAACCGGTAAGAGGTTTAGAGATCTTCGAGAAATCTTTGATGAATCGTCGGTAGAAACCGGCGTGTCCTAAAAAGCTTCGTATTTCTCGAACGGTTTTAGGGGGTTGAAGATCTTTTATGACTTCTATCTTAGCTTTATCAACTTCAATTCCCTTGTCAGATATAACGTGTCCTAATACGATTCCTTCCCTGACCATAAAATGACATTTCTCCCAGTTGAGCACGAGGTTCACTTTTACACATCTTTCTAATACCATTTCTAAATTTGATAGACATCCTTCAAAACTTTGCCCGCATACAGAGAAGTCGTCCATGAACACTTCCATGATGTTGTCTATAAAGTCTGCAAAGATTGACATCATACATCTTTGAAAGGTTGCAGGAGCGTTACATAATCCAAAGGGCATTCGTCTATAAGTGAACGTTCCATAAGGGCATGTGAATGTAGTCTTCTCTTGATCATCTGGGTGGATAGGGATTTGGAAAAATCCTGAGTAACCATCAAGATAGCAGAAATATGAATTCTTGGCTAATCGTTCTAACATTTGATCTATAAAAGGTAGTGGGAAATGATCTTTTCGAGTGGCTTTGTTTAGTTTACGATAATCGATGCACACTCTATGTCCTATCACTACTCTTTGTGATATCGATTCGCCTTTAGCGTTTTTCACAACAGTGATACCTCCTTTCTTTGGTACTACATGTACTGGACTAACCCATTTACTATCAGAGATTGAATATATTATTCCGACATCTAGTAGTTTCTTAACTTCTTCCTTTACTACAATGCTAAGGATTAGGTTAATTCTTCTTTGAGATTCTCTGGAGGTTTTGCAATCTTCTTCTAGCAGAATACGATGCATACAGATTGAAGGGCATATTCCTTTGAGATCAGATATGTTATATCCTAATGCAGTTGGATATTTCTTTAAGACATCTAAAAGTTTCTTTGTTTCAATTGTTCCTAAACTAGAATTGATTATAACTGGTCTTGTACATTCAATATCCAAGAATTCGTATCTTAGGTTCTTAGGTAAAGTTTTTAACCCTAATGTAGGTTTATTTTTACTTGGCATGGGATCCGGTGTAAGTGCTAAACTTTCGCTTAGACTATCATCCTGATATGGTTCACGCCAATTATCATCTTCGAAAATCGGAGGGATTTGAATCTTCATAATTTCAGAATAGGTAATTTCTTTCAATTCCATTTCTCTTACACATTCGTCAATTACGTCCAATAGATAGCATGTATCCTATATAGCTGGTGATTGTAAGAATTGTGTTAAAATAAATTCAACTTTCTCTTCACCTACTTCAAAGGTTAGCTTTCCCTTTTTTACGTCTATTATAGCTCTGGCAGTAGCTAAGAATGGTCTTCCTAGTATGATAGGTGTAATGGAGTCTTCAGAGATGTCCATGATTATGAAATCAGTAGGGATATAGAATTGTCCTATACGTACTGGGACGTTTTCTAGTATGCCTACAGGATATTTAACAGAGCGATCGGCTAGTTGAACAGACATTTTAGTTGGTCTTAGGTCTCCCATGTCTAGCCTTTTGCAAATCGTTAAGGGCATAACACTGATACTGGCTCCTAAATCGCATAGAGCTTTGTCAATGACGAATTTTCCTATTACACAGGGTATAGAGAAACTTCCTGGATCTTTTAGCTTAGGAGGCATATTATTCTGAATTATGGCGCTACACTCAGCAGTAAGTGTAACGGTTCCGTTATCCTCTATCTTTTTCTTATTGGATAAGATTTCTTTTAAAAACTTAGCATACGAGGGCATTTGAGTGATAGCTTCTGTAAATGGAATAGTAATATTCAACTGTTTCAGAAGTTCAACAAATTTCTTAAACTGGCCCATCGTCTTGGAATTGGTTAATCTCTGAGGGTACGAAATAGGTGGTTTATAGGGTGGTGGAGGCACATAAGGCTTTTCTTTCTCCACTGCCTCTTGATTATCATCTTCCTTTTCTTCTGGATCATTCACCATTTCAGTCGGTTTATCCGGTTTTTGGTACATGGCTGGATTGTCAAGTCTTGGATCGGTAGGTCCGTCAAGTTCCTTGCCACTTCTTAATATCACAGCATTGGCCTGTCCTTTCGGGTTAGGTTGAGGTTGTCCAAGAAATACTCCAGCTGGTGCAGCGGTAGGTGCTTGTTGTTGAGCTACTTGTGAAATCTGAGTTTCAAGCATTTTGTTATGTGTAGCTAATGCATCTACTTTGCTCACTAATTGCTTAATCTGCTCATTAGTGTGTATGTTTTGGTTTAAGAAGTCCTTGTTTGTTTGAGATTGATTAGCTATAAAGTTCTCCATCATCAACTCAAGGTTCGATTTTCTAGGGACATTAGGAGCAGTCTTTTGATATCCTGGTGGTGTAGCTGGTGCTTGACCTGGTGCGTATAAAGCATTGTTGTTCTTATAGGAGAAGTTCAGATGATTCTTCCAACCTGGGTTGTATGTGTTTGAGTACGGGTTTCCTTGAGCATAATTCACTTGATCTGTGGGAATTCCTGTTAAGAGTTGACAATCAGGAACATCGTGTCCTGGAACTCCACATAACTCACAGTTAGGTGTTACTGCAGCCACGGTGGCTGTTGGTGTTATGGCCAAGTTGTCGATCTTTTGGTTTAGTTGGTCAAACTTTGCATTGACTTGGTCCATACTACTCACTTCGTACATACCTCTTTTTGTTGGTTTCTCAGTTGCGACTCTCTCGCTTCCCCATTGGTAATGGTTTTGAGCCATACTCTCGATAAGTGCATAAGCATCGTTATATTCTTTGTCCATGAGTGCACCGCCTGCGGCAGCGTCAATTGTCATTCTTGTATTGTACAAGAGTCCATTATAGAAGGTATGGATGACCATCCATTCTACTAATCCGTGATGTGGAGAAAGTCTCAGCATATCCTTATAGCGTTCCCAAGCTTCAAAAAGTGATTCGTTTTCCTTTTGCTTAAATCCGTTGATCTGAGCTCTCAGCATAGCTGTCTTGCTAGATGGGAAATATCTGGTCAAGAAAACTCTCTTTAGTTCCTCCCACGTAGTTACTGAATTCGAAGGCAGAGATTGTAGTCAGGCTCTCGCTCTGTCTCGAAGTGAAAAAGGAAAAAGACGTAGTCTAATAGCTTCTTGGGTAACTCCATTGGCTTTTACGGTATCTGCGTACTGCACAAATATCGAAAGATGAAGGTTCGGATCCTCGGTAGGATTTCCGGCGAATTGATTTTGTTGCACGGCTGATATCAGCGAAGGTTTCAGTTCGAAATCGTTTCGGTTGATAGCCGGTGCGGCAATGCTGGAATGCAGTTCAGCTTGCGAAGGACTAGCGTAATATTTGAGTGGGTGATTCTGTTCTTCAGCCATCTCTGCGTCCTTTGATGTTACGAATGGTTTAGGTGGATCTATTTGAAGATCTGGAATGTTGTAATTTTGTTCGTAATCGAATATCCGTCTTCTTACGTGTAAGAAGCGTTCCGATTCTGGGATTAGAGGATGCAAGTCTTCGCTTTGAGAGCGAGTACTTGGCATACATTCAGGAATTTAGAAAATAAATAGAAAATAGTTGTTACCTTAGTCTAGACAATGCTACTCTAAAGTGCACTAGTAACTAAATTAAGGTCCCCGGCAACGGCGCCAAAAACTTGATGGGCTAAAGACGTACTCTAATATGTGTCTAGCGGTATCTTAACTGCAAGTGCACAGCCTATCGAAGTAATATTTAAGATTATCGATCCACAGGGACTTTATGATTACTTAGTGCTAGAGGATTTACTAGTTTAGCTAAGGTGAAGGGTTGTCACGATTTTTGGTTGTTTTTAAAGATTAAAGGCGGGAATTAAATTTAAGTTTAATAAGATAATACTAAGGCGGTCGGTATGTAATTATGTTAACTTAGGCGGGTCAATCTAACCTAGGCTTATAAAGATGGTTCACTTAATCTATTCTGTAGAGGTTACCAGTTTAAATATCTTTAACTCACACTCTCGTGGTCTTATCTCAGATCTTACCCCTAAAGCCCTATGCCTGCTCTCGCTAGCCCATAAGTGTTTAGAAATAATTTTTGGAAACTTAGTAATTCTAATTCATTTTAAAGCGCTCTCGCTGTGTTTAAATTAAATGCCTAACTTTAGCTATCTGGTTAAAATCTCACACTCTCGTGGTCTTGACCTAACCTATTACACTTTCCTTACTCTCGTAACAAAAAGGTTGATTTTATAATAAAAAGTCACAGCCAGAATTTTAAGCTCTTAATTATTTTAAGCCTAGAGTTGATTTTACCGGTTTAGTTGATTTTAATTACATACCGCCCTAAGGTGTTTAGCTACTCATGATTGTTGAACCAGACAGAGGCAGAGAAATATAAAATAAAATATGCATGGCAGAAAAATAAATACTTAACATTAATATAAATGCAATTTAAATAAAAAAACCTGAATAACAATTAAAATGTTAGACTCCTTCTTCCACAGTCTGGAGAGCTCGGAGTACGGACCGGAATCGGAAATAAAATTTCTAAAAGAATTCTGAAGGTTTTGAAACAAATTAAATTATAACAATTTCCTAATGTTGGAAATTGTTATATGGTTGGTTGGGATACAGAAAATTAAAGCAAGAACAATTAAATGCTGGAAAGAATAAAATAACAGGGTGCAATGAAAATACGGCAGAGCTTCCGCAAGAAAATTAAAATCAAAACTCTGTAAATTGTTCTTTGAAGCTAAGCTATTTATAGGAAGCAATTTGGGCTTGGCAGTTGGAGATGATGCATGGGCCTCGTAAATGCTGAGAAAATCCAGGGAGAAGTTGCATGGCTTGGTCTGCGGGAAGATAGGCAAGTTGAATTCACGTAACACACACGTACATGACCAAGTCTCAGCATATTACCCTAAATTCCCCTTGTCACGGTCGTGACAAGGGTGTCACGTTCGTCTCCCGTGTCTGATGCGCGTCACGGTCGTGAGGGACTGGTGACGACCGTGACTGCTCCTTTTAGCGTGTCACGGTCGTGACTCCTAGGTGACGATCGTGACTGTTACAAAAAGTGCAGATTATGCAGAATTCCTCTTTTCTTCATCTTTTAATGGTTGTTTTTGCTCATTTCACTTGTGGCTCATGATTTAGCTCTGTATATGATGTACCTGCAAAATAACAAAGAAAACTCGAGGAATCGGGTGTTAAAACGGCAATTGTGCGATAAAACGCTATTGAAACATAGCAATAAAAACGATACTTTTTCTCGTTATCAGTGACATGGCGGATGATGGGGAGACCTTACCCATCATCAGTCCAGTGGATAGTGTGCTTGCACGACGTGCCAAGCACCTGCTCGGGCAGTTGTAAGTCTGCCCGACGATGCAGAAGATATGGCCGACTGGATGGACATCTGCCCGGCATGTTGGGCCATGAGCCAGCAGTGTCCTCGAGGCCCATTCCGGAACAGGAGCCCTCCAAGTTGAGTCTCCAAGCTAGAGTGATGAGTTAAGAGAAATGGAGTCGGGCACAACCAACATGTCGAGGTAGGACATAGACCGTGGAGCGGGTCGTCGGGATCGATCGTCCGTGCCAAAGCGGTTGACATGAATCATTCAGTAAACGAGGAAGATGTATGTCGAATAGATCGAGGACGTGTGGCGTCTTTCATAGCCGAGGAAGTTTTAGTTGAGTCGAGGAGACCTAGGGGTGCTCGACGTCGTTCAAGATTCTCTTAAGTGTCGCGTCCGAGGAACTTAAAGCGTGTCACTCTGTTTCCTGTGCTAGGGTCAGCCTAGGGAGCCTAGGTAATGATTACCTAGGCGCGTCCCCCACGCATTTCCCTTGTATATAAGGTGAAGAATCCACTTCATTTCACTTTTTCGCTCATATGTTTAATCGGACTAGCAGTTCAAGCGTTCTTCCCCACAGTCGACGCCGATGATCTTACTTGATCAAAGGGCCTTCCAGAGGTCGAGCACGAACAACAAAGTGATGGTCGATAAGCAAGAAGGAGGGGGTGTACCTGCAAGGCACTCTGATGCCAAAGTAAATATGCAGTACAGAAAAATGGTAATAGAGAAAGTGTTTTAGAATATCTGACCCTTTAGTGAAAAAGGGTATTTATAGTGAGCCCCCAGCGCTGGGTCAAGGTTCTTCTTTGGGATGGATTAGCTAGGCCAAAGGAAGAACTGCCAAGGTACGTGTAGGAGCGTGTAAGACCTAGCATGTGGTCTTGCCCTTGGTCCAATTGCCCCTATCTTTCAGGAGATAATGATGGACAGTTGGGTGACGTGGCAGATGATGGGGAGACAAGGTCTCCCCGTCATCGGTCCAGTGGATAGTGTGCTTGTCTGATATGCCAAGCACCTGCTCGGGCAGTTGTAAGTCTGCCCGAAGATGCAGAAGATGTGGCCGACTGGATGGGCATCTGCCCAACATGTTGGGCCATGAGCCAACAGTGTCCTCGAGGCCCAGTCCGGACACTAGTTAAACTAAACTCAACAAAAAATTAACCAAATCGAGGAAACATGATTTTGATTTTAATAGTTGTATTTAATGACCTGGCACAAGTATTTAATCATCTAAATTATAGAAATAGAGGTTATCAGCAAAAATAAGGAAAAACAAGAAGTGGAGAAAAGATGTTACGTGAAGTGCTTAGGAGAAGAAAAGTTAGGGTTCCGATCAAAGTGTTAGAGTCGCCTTCCATTCAAGGTAAGGTAGAGGTTCTAACTATAACATCGGGATTGTATGATAAATATATGTGGGGTTGGCTATATGAATTATTGTTGTCAGTTGTTGCGTTGTTTGGTTGAATAAGTTGTTTTGGTTTTGATAAGTTGTTTTGGTTGAACAAGAGAATTAAATTGAGTTGTTGAATTAATCATAAATTGATTAGGTAGTGTTTTTTGGGTATGAATCTGTAGTGTTGTCGTACTGGGTTAATTGGAAATTGGTCTGAGATAAAGTTATAGAGACGAATAAGAGAAACAAAGAGAAGTTACAAGTTTGGTTGTGGGACGACCGTCCCATTTGCTAGACGTTTGTCTGGGATGAGTGACGCTCGTCACCTCCCTAGGACGACCGTCACAAGTGTGAAGAGGGTCACCCAAGTGTGGCGATGGTCACACGGGGTCTGGGGAAAAATTATTGGTTTGTTTCTGTGTTGTGCTTCCTTCTATGTCTGCATGATTGGTTTATCATAATTTTGTTCCAATAACATAGTTAAGTTGAAGAACACCATTTGAAGTAGCAGTGATCATAATAATCATTTGACAGAGAGTTAATAAGTAATATTGTAATGAATTAGTAGAAGAAAAATTGAGAGCAGTGGAGTAGAATTAGTAGCAAGTTTGGTATGTTGATTGTTGTCATAGATTTAACAAAAGCATAGTAATAAGCTAGTAATAAGTAGCAATAATAAAGCATAGGAAATAATTGAATTAATCAGTTTAGTTGAAACTTGGGTGAATATGAATACGATATAATTGGTTGCTCTTGTGTTGTGTTGATTTGTTGTAAGTAGTAAAGTTTGATGGTTGTTGTTTTATACTGAAGTGCCTTATGAATGGCAAGATTATGAGTTGCAGGCCTTTGGCCAAAGATGAATGTGGTTGTGTTGCTATGTTGTTATAGTTTTTGTTGTTGTTATTCATATTGAGTCGCATAACATATCATTATTCAAGTTGGAGTTGATGCTCGGTAAGTTGGCATGGATTGGCAAAATAAAGTTGAAGGTTTATGCCTTGTGCTGACGCTTATATTAATTGGCAAGATTATAAGTTGGGAGTTTTGCTCCGATGGTACCACATGCATTGCATTTGTCTAAGTTGCATTTCCGAGTTACATAGTATGTTTTTGTGTTGTATCTTGTGTTGTTTAAGTTGTTTGTAAGTTGAGAAGTGGTGGTTTATACAATCCAATTTAATATGTTATTTACCATATTCTTGATTATATTGTTAGATATCTCACCCCTTCTATTTGAATGTTTCCCTTTATTGGTAACGTGCAGGTAATCCAGAGTAGAGCGGAGTACCTTAGTAGATTCAAGTTGGTGTAGTCGCTCTAATACATAGCACTCGGGGGGCAACGCTTGTTTTCTGTTGATGTTGACTTTTATTATAGTTGTTGAATTTTAAAGATGTTTTATTAAAGAATTATTACTTTTGAGTTGTTTTGATGTTGAAAACGATTAAAGTTGTTTTAAGTTGAATATTATGAATCCACTGCGTAGTAATGAAAGTGTTTTGTTTTAAAGATTAATCATGTTAAATGTTGTTTTTAAAGTTGAAAATGTATCATCTCATTTGAATTGTCGAAACTTTTATACTCTGATTTTATTAATAATTATCGGGTAGAAATGGGGTGTTACAACTGGACAATAGAGCTTATAGGTATGTGTGTTGTGGTAACCTATAAGCTACATAATGTTGCTTCTGTCATCCAATTTCCTTCTAGTAGCATATGGTATATGTTTGTAATATACAGAACCAAACACCTTGAAATGGATGACACTTTGATTTCTTTCAGTCTACTTCTCAATAGGAACTACTTTCTTCAACTTCTTTGTTGGACATCTATGAGCACATATGTTGATGTATCAATCATTTCACCCCACAATTGATTAGGTAGATTCTTCTCCTTCAACATGCTCCTTTTCATGTCAAGAAGGGTTCTATTTCTCTATTCAGCAAGACCATTATGTTGTGGAGTCACTACGCCAAAAATGACTTTTAATAGCGCATCTTAGACAGCGCTTTATTAAGAAAGCGCTGCTATAAGTAAAAAATAAAATAAAACACGAATACTGTTCAAGAGAAATAGTGAAAGCGCTACTAAAAGTCATACCTTAGACAACACCTTTAAAGGAATATCTTAGACATCGCTTTCCTCAAAAGCGATGTCTAAGGTCTTATAATTTAAAAATAAAATAAAATCAAAAGCGCTGTCTAAGGTCAACCTTAGACAACGATTTTCAAAAGTGCTTTTAAAGGGCTCCCTTAGACAGCACTTTTGAGGAAAGCGCTGTCTAAGATCTAATTAAATGAAAATATTAGAATACACAGTATTCTATTTTTATATCTTTCTTCTTCCCTCTCTGCGAACTACTGCGCGAAAATACTGTTACGAACTAATGAAGCTTCTAACGCCACCATCGTCCACCGTGCTCCTCCGTGATGTTTTTAGGTTGTCGTCGTTCTCCTTCCTTCACCGTACATTGTCTCATTTTCGGTAAATTTCTTCTTTTTCTCCGTTAGGGCAACGAAAATAGCTTATCTCTGTTAGTTAAGGCAAGCACGAATATAGCTTATTAAGATGAAAGAAGTAGCTTATAGAGATGAAAGAAGTAGCTTGTTACATTATTATATCTGATTTGTTAGTATACATTTAGTTTGAGATTTATTAATTGCTTACTATTTTGATCTCTTTTTGTATATAGTTTATCATGGTTGAAGAAGTGCTTATTATTTTAATCTCTTTTTGAAATTTAGGAAGGGCTTATTATTTTAATCTCTTTTTGTATATAGTTGACATTGGTTGAAGAAGTGCTTATTATTTTAATCTCTTTTTGAGATTGAGGAAGTGCTTACTATTTTAATGGGAATAAATTATTATTTTAATCTCTTTTTGAGATTGAGGAGTGCTTATTATTTTAATATCGTTTAGTTTGATTTGTTAGTATACGTTTAGTTTGAGATAAAAGAAGTGCTAATTAATAGTTATAGCTTGGATAATTCGTGTTTAGAAATATTGTGTGGCTTATTTGTGAATAGCGTGCTATAGTAGAATAACATATCGGTGGTATGGTTCGTTAACGACATTCTAAGGTATTTTATTTTGTATACCTTAATAAGTAGGAAAACCATGGATAAAAAATGGATGTCTACCGATCGATTGACCAAAGAGTACGAGAATGGGGTTGCGGAATTCGTTAAGTTTGTTGTTCAACATGTTGAAGACCCTAGTCGAATGAAATGTCCTTGCTTGAGTTATTGTTATATTGGTAAGGTTGACGCAGATGGATTGAAATCGCATTTACTGAGACATGGAATTGATCGAAGTTATAAGTGTTGGATATTTCATGGTAAGAAAATTAACGAGAATGTTGAACCAAAGGGGAAAAGTAATACGGTGTGGAGGTTCATGATGGATATATGAAAGAAAGTTTCAATTTGAGGACGATGTTGTTTGACACAATTAATGATTTTCCAGCATACGGTAATCTATCTGGGTATAGCATTAAAGGTCACCGTGTGTGTCCTGTTTGTGAAGATGGAACCAATACGATGCATTTGGAACTTTGTCAGAAGAATGTGTTTCTCGGTCATTGTAGATTATTACATTCTAAACATCACTATTGTGGGTGGAGAAAAGCATTCAATGGAGACACCGAACAACGTAAAGCTCCACCCGTATTGTCAGGTGACCAAGTTTTTGAAAAGGTGAAAGATGTGCGTACTGAGTTTGGCAAGCCTTTTGCACATAAGGCTGTCAAAGGTGGG
The DNA here is from genome assembly GCA_963966055.1 of Lathyrus aphaca. NCBI lineage: Eukaryota > Viridiplantae > Streptophyta > Magnoliopsida > Fabales > Fabaceae > Lathyrus > Lathyrus aphaca. The sequence continues at coordinate 634,540,938 of OZ014519.1, forward strand.
TGGAGGAAGAGGTCAATATTTTTTAAATTGCCATATTGGAAGTCTTTGTACGTGATACATTTTCTCGATGTTATGCATATTGAAAAAAAAATGTATTTGAAAGTGTTATCGGTATGTTACTCAATATAAAAGGAAAGTCTAAGGATGACCTTAAAGCAAGGGAGAACATGTTAAAAAAGGGAATAAGAACTAAATTAGCACCCGTGAAGAAAGGAAGACGAACATATCTACCACCTACTGTTATTACTCTATCTAGAAAGGAGAAAAAAATAATGTGTAATTTTCTGAGTGAAGTTAAGGTTCCAGAAGGATACTCTTCAGATATTAGAAGACTTGTGTCTATGAAAGACCTCAAGTTGAAGAATTTGAAGACACATGATTGCCATGTTATAATGGAACATTTTCTACCAATAGGTATACGTTCTATTTTGCCAGAAAAAGTAAGAAGTGCCATAACTAAATTGTGTTTTTTCTTTAGGTCAATTTGTAGTAAGGTGATCGATCTCGAGATCTTACCAACACTACAAAAAGAGATAGTAATTACCTTGTGTGAGCTTAAAATATATTTTCCTCCCTCTTTTTTTGACATAATGGTACATCTAGTTGTTCATCTTGTGAAAGAGACACAGTTGTGTGGACCAGCTTATATGAGATGGATGTACCCTGCTAAACGGTATATGAAAATATTAAAAGGGTACGTGAAAACCCGAAGTCGCCTAGAGGGTTGTATTGTTGAACAATACATTGTTGAAGAAGCGATTGAGTTTTGTACTTAATATTTGTCCAACATTCAATCGATTGGACTCCCCAAAGCTCATATTTTCGAGAAAAAAATGAAGGTAAAAAATTATTTGGAAATAAAATTGTGACAGTATCAAGGGATGAACGAGATCAAGTGAATTTGTATGTTCTACACAATGATAATGAGGTTGAGCCATATGTTGAAATGCACAAAGATGTACTCTGAAGGTTAAATCCGAACAAAAATGAAAATTTGATAGTACGAGAGAAAAATAAAAGTTTTATACAATGGTTAAAGGATCATATTTATTCGAAGCGCTCTTCAGATCCTACTTTGGTAACAGAAAGGTTGAGATGTTTGGCATATGGTCCAAGTTTGCATGTGTTTTCTCATAACGCATACTCAATTAATGGATACATATTTTATACCAAAGAACAAGATGATAATAATACTATGCAAAATAGTGGTGTCACCGTGCTAGCTGAAGCAATGCATATATCAAGTACGAAGGACTTAAACCCCAAATATGCAAAATTGTCATATTTTGGAGTTATTGAGCACATTTGGGTATTTGATTACTAGAAGTTTCAGATTCCCATCTTTGGTTGCAAGTGGGTAAATAGTAGTTGCATACGAATGGATAAGTATGGATTTTTGCAAGTGGATCTTACTAGGGTGGGGTACAAAGATGAGCCATTTATTCTAGAATCTCAAGCTAAACAAGTGTTCTATGTCAATGACCCGACGAGTACGAAATGGTCTATAGTGCTTTTATCTAACAGAGTGGTTGATGATAGCGGTGTAGATTAATGTGATATTGATGTTGAGAATGATTCATGCATTAGATGGAATGAGTTGAATAGAAATAATCAAGATGAGGATCTTATAGCAGATTAGTCATATATCATAAATGATCATAACGAGGGAATTTGGATCAATTCATCTGTCTGCATTGCTAAGAAACAAGTAATTAATATTCCAACCAAGAAAAGAAAGAGATGTTAGTGAAAGAGGTAATATAATAAAATGTTATATATTATGTCATTTTCAATAAATTTATATGCTTTTTCTAATTTTTCATAATTTATATTTGATATCCTTGGTTTCTTTATTTTTCATTTTCAATTGCTTTCATTATAATTTATATTTGATATTCTTGGTTTCTTTATTTTTCATTTTCAATTGCTTTCATTATAATTTATATTTAATATCCTTGGTTTCTTTATTACATGTTAGATATGGCCACTAACGATGATCACCCACATGATGATGATTCTACGCATGAAGGAGGTAATAAAAAGGTATCTACGGAAGACGAGATTAGAAGAGGCATAACATTGATGAAGAAAGTGATCTATGATAGAGACTGAGGCATCATTTTGGATGTGCATTGGAGCCTACACGGGCAGCTTATAGAACCTAACAGTCATACCTTGACTAGTTTCATTGGTGCACTAGTAAGGAATGAGATTCCTATTACTTGTGATGATTGGAGAAATAAACATTTGAAAGAAGCCAAAGACAAACTCTGAAGTGAGATAAAAGTACAATAATTATGTTTTTAATTATGAAAACTAATTATGTCTTTTAAATTACTTGTACTAACGCACAATGTGTATGTTTTTCTTAGAGGTGTTTCAACGTCGAAGATGATAAAAGAGATTTTTGTCTTAAATTGGCCGAAAAGCTACTAAGAGGGTTTTGAACATTTTTATCATCCAAGTATCTTAGGGATGAAGATGGTAATCATGTTGATGCGAAGCTTCCAAAGAAATATGAAAGTTTGATTTCACAAGATGAATGGGACACGTTTAAATCCAAATGAAAAATCCCAGAATTTAAAAGAATAAGTGAAACAAATCGGGAAAGAGCATCAAGTCCCGCGTATCCATACAGAAAAGGACGTTTCAGATATGGAGGCTTAGAACAATCTATCGTAAGTATCTATAAATTTCAATAATATATTTGTTCATCATGAGTCATATTTGATCATATTATTTGACTTAATGTGTAGTTGTAAAAGGAGAAAAGTTCTGAAACATCTCTTCCTGCACATGTTTTATGGAAGGAAGCCCGTGTGGGCAAGTCTGGAGTTGCTAAAGAAGATGTTCTACAAGTATATGAGAAATATATAAGTAGAACATTATTTATTTAATTAAATCAAAACTTTATTAACAAATATTTGATAAATATTCGATATTCATCTGATTTTCAGGAGGCGCTATCTCAGTCTTTATCTCTAGATGATACTAGGAGCATACTTAGTTGGGCATTAGATGTTTGTGAGTATTCGGGTCGGGTGAAAGGTAAGGGATTTGGGATCACTCTGACCTCCTTGAGTATTAAAAAAGGAAAGGATCCTAGTAACAAAGAACTTCAGCTAAAATTGGAAGCATTGGAATCTGAAGTTCGTGAATTAAGAAAAGAAAAAGAAAGTAGCGCTTCGGCATGTTTTAAAGATGGTTTGGACAAAGACAATATCAACTGTAACTTTCAAACGAATATTCCAGAAGTAATTATATTTATTTTTATGAAATTAAATTATTAGCTTAAATTATTTAATTGACATATATACACATTAACAATATTGTCATATTTATTATTGGTTTTAGGGCATTTCCCTTTGTCAGCTATACTTATCGTCACCGACATATCGGATGGTTGGCAAGGGAAAAATATATTGCAGATCAATCACTTCACACTAACCCCTCCCTCCTGGATGTTTGAAAGTATCGGTTGAAATTTTTGTAGATCCGAATGCATTATTACCATATATTGACGATGTTTCGGATGCAACAACGGTGGAACAAGCAATAGGTTAGTTTGTTGCATGGCCTGCAAGCCTCATTAGCGTCGGATATGAGGTATGCTTAAAACCATTATGAACCTTTGTTAACCTTAATGTGTAGATTCAAAGTTTTTACGCGCATTTTACTAACATTTTTTACATGGTAATGTTAATTAGATTCCAACAAGATCCAAAGGAAAAGATAAGGGGATTTCGCAGCATATTAAGTTCGTTGTTTCAAAAAAAGAGGTACATCATATTTTTACGCGCATTTTACTAACATTATGAACCTTTGTTAACCATAATGTGTAGATTCAATGTTAAATTCGTGATCTTATACTTCATCTAATTAATTATATGATATGTAGCTTCATGGTAAGGAGATTAGCAACGTCTCCACACAAAAAAAAAGGTTGGTGTTAAGAAGACCGCGGCTAGAAAAAAACCTACCTCTAAGTATAGGTCATGCCTTCAGACGTTTCTAGAATTGACAAATATTCCGATCGGAGGTATTCGTCTTATACATAAGGAGGAATGTATTTTTGGCTTTCAATATGAACAATCAATTGGTAATGAAGAATTTTTGCAAGTTTTTCGTCATGAAGAATTAGGCGTCAATGTTGTCAATACATATGTGAGGTATATCCGATCTAATTTGTTATATTAATTGAACAACTTATTTACTTTATGTTTCAAATGAATAGTCTAATGTTAATGATGTTTTTATTTAAGGTTTTTGTATGACAAAATGATGCGCCCAAGTGCATTGGACGAAATATTTGCATTCCTAAGCCCCGCGGCCATCAACTTAACTTTAATCTTAAGTAAACCAGATGAGGTCATGGTGTACGTACGCAACCTCTTCATGGCCAACAAAGATACAGAAAATTTATTCTTTTTACCGTTTAATACCAGGTTAGATTTTCATTCTAAATTCATCTATTATATTTTTTTTTGTATTTTGACGTCGTGTAGAAAGTTTCCATCTAACATTTGTTTAATCTTACAGTGGACATTGGTTGTTGGTCGCAATTAATCCTATCAGATAATATGTTTATTATCTTGACTCGTTAGGAAATGATTGGACAACATACTCGGATATGAAGAACATGATTGACACGTAAGTGAGATTGTTCTAAATATTCATGTGTGTATTTATTTATTTATGTGAATTATTCTAAATTTTCATTTATATTTTATTAGCATTATGCAAGCTTTTTTAGCCCAACGAGATATCCAAGTATCGAAGAGGAGAGCCAACAACATTACATGGATAAAAGTGGAGGTATATTAATTATCACATTTTTTATTATATTAGTGATGATACTTGATAAAACTTAGGATTTATCCATATTTTCTTTTCATGTGTAGTGTCCTCGGCAACGTAATGGTATAGATTGCAGATATTTCATGTTGAGGTTTATGAAAGAAACTCTTTTTTTGGACCGATTAGATATTCCAATCGATGTATGTATTTCTAACTTATCAATTATTTTAATATTTAACACATATTTCTCATATAATTAAATAGTTGAAACTAAATCAAACTATGTTATATTATTATGTAGTACTTTGATGAATTCAAGTGTGCATATTATTCAAGAGATCATTTGGAAGAAATTAAAAAGGATTGGTGTCAATTCATTATGGAGCTCGGAGTGTTAGGGTATATTGTACTCTTACTTTAAATGATGAAAATTTTGAGTATGTGTATGTAACTATAGACATATTGATTATGACTTGTTTTAATTGATCAATTACAATATTTTTGTGTTGTTTCAGGTTATAGTATAGTTGGATGAAAATGTATAACTCAGAGTGTTATCACATTTTTGTTTATGTAGATTTCATTTGCAGCAAAATGTATAGTTGGATGAAATGATTTGTAAAAACTATGTTGTATATTTAAATTGGTGCGTAAATTGGTACGTTTGTATAAATTGTTTCATAGATATTGGTTTGAAAATCCGATTGTTTTGTATATTTAAATCGGTGCCTAAATTGGTACGTTTAAATAGGAAAATTTGGTGCAAATTCTGGTTGGAATGAACAGATACAAATTCTGGTTTAAAAACCAGGTGAAAAATTTGGATACAAAACAGGTGCCTATAATTTGGCAAATCCAGACAACGCTTTTTAAAGGAAATAATTTTAAAAAATTTGTATACCTTAGACAGCGTTTTAACCAAAAGTGTTGTCTAAGGTGGGGTTTAGAAAGCACTTTCACTAAAAGCGTTGTCTAAGGTGGGGTTTAGAAAGCGCTTTTAGTGAAAGCGCTGTCTAAGGTATACCATAAAAATGAAAATAAAGCGTTGTCTAAGGTATATTAAAAAAAGGCAAAAAAGCACTGTCTAAAGTGGGGTTTAGAAAGCGCCTTTGACAATAAAAGCATTGTATAAAGCAATTTGAGACGGCGGTTTTGACATTAACCAAAGCGTTATCTAAACCTTTAGCATCAGAATGCACCACACATAAAGTATGAGTTTCTCTTGGAGGTATTTCTGGTTAAAATGTAAGTATTAGTTTCTTACCTCTCATTCATATTTCACATGATTTCTCTGGTACCATAATATTAGGAATTCCATGAACCAAATTCTTTTAATTCAGATACCTCATGCTTCTGTAGTTCAGATGCCCCAATATCTTGTGTCATAACTCACTTTCCCTTTCAGTATTTCTTGCACTAAGGCATTGAGTGTCTGTTGTTACAACATTCACATTGAATGTTCTATTTCATCCCAGTTCAAACTATATAATCAGATTTTGATTATATACATACAACTTCAAGAGATTGTCCTTCATAGTTACTGAAAAAAATTAAATCAGTTGACCCACACTCATCATATTGATATCCATGCCAGGAACATACCATACATCCTTGATAAACACAATTTTTCCATTGTTCAAATTAGCTATGACATTTACCATTCATTTTACATTCATATACTTATCATCAACACATATGATCTTAGTCCTTTTATCAGAGTCAAAATCAACTAGCCATTGCTTGTTTCAAGTTAGGTGATTTGAGCAGCCAGTGTCCATATACCATCAGTCTACCATTGATCCACCTACATTCTCATACTCCATCAATAGCATAGGTTCATCATAAGAATCTTCTCTGGCTATGTTGGCTTCTTCACCCTTGCTAACATATTTAACCAGCCATCAGTGAAAAAATGGTCAAACTTGTTGCAGTTGTAGCATTAAACCTTTCTCTTGTCAAATTTCTCTTTTCCATTCTGAATATTCGGATGTTTTTTATTAGAATTGAAGAGTTCTAACTTTTGAACACCACCCCCATACTTCTTCTTGTTCTCTAACCATTCTTCTTCTGGTTCTTCTTTCCAATAGAAACTTCTAGAGTCTGAGCTTTCAGAGCATGTTCTAACTCTTGTTCAAAGTTTATTTCAACCATACACAACTCTTATGCCTCTAAAATACTCTGAAGATCTTAAATCCTCATGGTGTTGGTATTTTTAGAGTGTTAAATGACTACAACTATGTAATCATATTGAGGAGTAAGTGATCTCAATACCTTTTCAATGATTACTTATTCAGTGAACATTTCTCCATAAGACTTCATCTCATTAGTGACCATTATCACTATGGAGATGTAATCAGGTACCTTCTCATTATTATTCATGTTGAGATTCTCATTATGTATGGACCGAAGCTTTACCTTCTTCACCGATGTCTCACCACCATAACATTGTACCAATGTATCCCACGTCGCCTTCGTCGTCATCGAATTAGGAATTTTCTCAAACACTTTTGTATCCACACATGATGGATATAGAAAAACGCCTTCTTATACTTCTTCTTCGTTTCATGTTGTGCAGTTTTTTGCGCTTCTGTTAAATTTTCTACAACTGGCATGTAATCATCATTTACGAGATCAAGAACATCTTTAGCTCCAAACAACACACGCATCTGAATCCACCACTGATTCTAGTTATTTTCTTCGTATACTGGAAGCTTTGAGTTCAAGCTACCATTTTCGTTGTTTATATATGTTCTTGTACAAATCAATATGTTCTCACCAACACTCGTGTTTCCCAAACCTTAATAATCAAGATTTATGATTCTCCTCAATTTCGAACTTCAATTCAATGTGAATTCCAAAAACTAATCAATCACACACCTCATTATACTCATGTTTCCCTGTGAATTAAACTAGAGCTCTGAATAGCAATTGTTAGAGTTCAACAATGAATCTCCATTAGCAATGCACAAAAATAAAGAATATAATGAACAGTTGCAGAGAATTTAGGAGAGAGAGAGAGAGAGAGAGAGAGAGAGAGAGAGAGAGAGAGAGAGAGAGAGTATGTGTAGTGTAACTAACTTTCTAACCTCAAAATAGAAAAGTTAAAATCTATTACAAATTCACTTTCTTGGGCCTATATAGATTTATCAAACTCAAATACACATTAAATACAAATGCAAATTAAAATGAAACTCAAAACTAAACTAACTAATTGAATTACATTAAAAAAAAAAAAATCACTTTTGATGTTGTAATAATGTAACTCTTTCACTTTACAATTGTTTTCCAAAGGTAGAGGAACACTATGTAACTCATTCTCGTCTTTAAGGAATTCACCCATGTGTCTATAGTATTCATCAATATTGGCCTATCCATATTTCTTACCATTGGTGGATGAAGTTTTAATTTTTCCAAACAAGTTAATGTCAAAAATTTCAAGTGGTCTTAGGTAGAATAGAAACCTTATTATTAGGAAAATGAGAGTTTTACTTTGTTTCTCTTTTGGCATTGCCTAACAAAGAGCATTTGAATAAAATTTCAGTTTAAGCATGCTTCTGACCTCATTGAGTTTGTTTAGTTTTGAGGTTAATCTCAAGACAGTCTGTCCCAATCATCTGGCCATATCCAGTGTTCCTTTTCAATAACATAATGCATTTCACCTCTTGTTTTCTAAATTAAAAAAATTAGTTTTTAAATAATGTTTTTACTCATGGATCCATATTTATGACTAACAGACTAACATGTTTTTTGATTGAAAATTGCATCATAGCCACTTGTTGGTAGTTTAAATTTATTTAGGACTGCTATAACTGCCATCCACATTATCACCAATAACACAATTCAAAGTTTACAAAATCCATAAAATACAGCATACATAGTTTGGTTTCATTTCTGAAACTCAAGAACAGTGTAAAAATGATCCACATGAAAGGCTTTGAAAAGATTGAAACCAGCAGAAATTGCAAGCTGCTTAAACTGCTCTTCAGTCCTATGCTTTCCTTTGGCTCTATAAATCGTCATCACAAATATATCACCCTCAAGCAATGCCCTTGTTCTGTGGCTATCATCTGAATCCTCCGGCAACACAGGCTCGCAGGCAATTAGTTTTCCTCCGGCTGGGAGAGCCTTGTAACAGTTTGACATTATGTGTTTGCACTCTTCGTCCGTCCATGTCGTTAGCACCCACTGCCAAGTACCAAACAATAGTCCAATCACAAGTTTATTCTTACAACAACAGTACAAATCATCACAACCTAAATTTAAGGTTTTTGTTGGTGGAGTAGTTAGGTTGGACAGTGGCAATACATATATTTTAGTACAAGTTTGTTTTTTTCCAGTCCGTGATTGCACGATAACTTTTAATACAGGCACAGAATCAAAACTGAAAGATACAAGAAAAACATTATTTGGAGGAGTGGATCATGACTCACCTTCATGAAGATAGCGTCTGATTGAGGAATGTACTTGAACATGTCACCACCCACGTGAGTTACGCCTACAATAGTGTACTATTTTATCATAAATCTCACATGTCATGTCATGTCACAACTGAATATCACCGACTATACATTAAAACCAAAAACTGAGAATAGAATGGGTGGCCTATTTAGTCATAATTAATTTATAAAACTCACTAATAGCCACTAACTAATTATGAATTTTATAAACATACCTGGAATTTGTGGTGCTTTAGCCACAACTTGAGGAAGATCAAAGTTTAAGCCTTGTTTGATATTCGGATGTTTCTGCATGATCATTCTGAGACAATCACCACCACTGCCACCAACATCAACAAGTTTCTCCACATTTTGAAACCCATTGTAGCTCCCCAAAAGTGCTTTCATGAAGGGCACTGATACACCTGACATGGCCTTCAACATTAACTCATTCATTTCTGGTTTCTTTAGGTAATAATCATAGGCTCCGTCTCCATTAGCCCTCTCAAATGGCTCCTTTGAGGAGTCCACAACTGCTTCATGTACCAATGGCCATGCTCTCATCAACGCATCCTGCATAATCATTCATATCTTACATCATATCAATTTTATTTCATTAATAATAATAATTTTTCAACTTTGAACTCTGCACAGTTATCAACTTTGAACATAATATCAATTTTATTTCATTAATAATAATAATTTTTCTTGATGGGTTGATTAAAATAAATATAAATATAATATATTTCTGTAGTGACCTGGTGGTGTTGGAGCACGTAAGAACCATACGATAAGCCTTGTTCATCGGTGACAAGAGTTTTCCCAACATCCGTTAACGAGTACTTCCTTTCACAGCCACCAATATGTTCTTCAAACACACCATAACTAGCGAGCACGCGTAACACGCGCTGGAGATTCTCGGCGTCGCCGCCACCGGTTGGAATAACACGCGCGAGGATCTGAGCGGCGGTGAGAGGCGCGTTGGAACCGCCTTCCCAGATGGCGTCGGCAACGTTAAGACGAACGACGGCGTTTAAGGACATAGGGACGCTTATCATGTTGGCTAGTTCCAAAATGGCTAGTCTAGCTTGCTTTCGTGAATCTGTGTCTTCTTCCATTATCGTCTTGTTGAGTAGTTTTTGTGTTTTTTCTCAAACAGCTGTAGTTTTCGTGTTTGCTTTGGACCTAATACACAAACACACGGTTGCAATATATAAATATACCACCTGTCATTATTTTATTTTTAAATTATAAATTTTAATTATCATTATAAATAAAACTCATCAATTATTATTAAACTATTTAATATTAAAATTATTAATATATTAGTATTAATTAAAAAAATTAATAACAAAAATTGGATTTTTTATTTTTTTCTTAAAACAAATTATTCAAATTTATTAACCTAATAACTGACATTCCCCAATTATAACCGAAATATTTATGTTTCAAAATAAATTGCACTCAAAAGGAGGTGCCATTGTTAGTGTCGCACATTTATAACTAAATCAAGTGTATTTTTGTTCCTCAAGGGACAGATATCGAACACGATTTCGTAGATAATTGATTCGACAAGTTAAACCAGAAACATCATAATTAACACAATCTTCTAGGACTATGGCAAGGAAAACAAACATATGTGATCTTCATTAAAAGCAGATTGATCTTCAAACATATGTGATCTTCATTAAAAGCATATTGATCTTCAAATCTTCTTAATATAGAAAGCATAAGAGTGAAACCATCTGAACCTTCCAAAAGCGAAATATTTAGCTCTAATAATAAACTTGATAAAAGTGCAGCCAATCACTAAAAAACACGCACAAAAAAATATGCTCAACAGACAATTATAACATTCTGAAGAAAAAAAATGTTCTGATATAAAATGTCAGAACATTTGTCTTGACATCAAGACCAAATTCCTGCAACAACACAAACAACCTGCATCACTCTTAGAACATAAGGTCAAGACATCCTTCATGACATCTTGAAGACAACAACATGTTTTAACAAAATTTCTTCCAATCATAGAACTAACAACAAACATCATCCATAAACCTCACACAAACTATTGTATGCATTAGAACACATTTGCAACCTCTGAAACTCCATATCCAAATCTCACTTTCTTCATTTGCAACTTGATTTGGGTGGAGAGTTTCAGACCATTTCAAAGCAAACTAAGCATACCATTACATTTCTTAAGGTGTAAGGAAGCTAGAGGAATCATTATTTCATTTCTGGAAGTTCTTTTAAAGGGGCAACAGACTTACTTCGTTAGGTAATTTTTCCATTTCTCAAATCCTACTTTGCATGCATCATTTTAAACTTTTCTTGTTACCATTGTGTTTTTTTTTTGTGAGGAATAAAACCCCTAAGTTATTGTCCATTGATTATTGATGTTCAAGATTTAGTTTAGTTTTGAGGTTTTAGGCTTTCATTTGTTTTTGCTTAAATTCATGACTTAGAGCCAGTGATAATGAAAACTAATGTCATATTTGTGTTCCTCGTGAAATTCTAAGTGAGATGATATATTCACTTGTCCCTTTTTATACGAAAAAGGACCTGGCCTTTTAAAGAAAAAAAAACAAGTTATAGTAACGTGAGGTATGGGATGAAGTGGGCGTTTTTCCCTTTATTTTAAATATTTCTTTCATTTCTTTCATTCTGAGTTGACTATGTGAACAACAAGGGTGTGTGGCCTAGTGGTGAGGGTGCAGGCTTGCAAGTTTAATTAGATTCTTAAATGATTTTGTTTCTGTTATTATTTTTTATTGAAATCTTTTACTTGGATGGTATTTGTTAGAGACCTTTGAGATTTGGTCCTTAATGTTTTCATGATGATCTTTGTACTTGAGTTATTTGGTTAAGTTGTTCATTACACTAATGCATGAACCCTTGTGGCTTGACCTTTTTGTTTTGATATATGTCATGTCTTGATACTTGAAATGCTTAGGCTTGATGCATGATGGATAGGTTCTCACATTTTTGCTTGATTGATTTATGATTAAATGATTCCTTTTGAGCACACTTTGGCCATGACACTTGTTTATTCCCATTTCCATACCTTTTATTAATCTTGAACTAACTAGTTGAAGAAAGTTGATGTTAGATTCCTCTTTTGGCCATATGTTTGATAGCTTCATGATGATAGATCTTTTGAACCATGCTTAGTTCTTATTGTTTGATTATACCATTGATGTTTCATCACCTTATCATGTGTGTGTTAACCTTATTTGTGGCTTAATGCTTTTGACCTAATCCAATGGGAAGAGGATTGTTTGTTGGCGTGTTGTCATGTGTGTGTCTAGTGTGTTTGTTGCATCCTTTACCTACCTTTTCTTTAGACATATTCCAAACACTAGATTTTCTATCTTGATAAACTCTTTCATTTAAACCTTGAATCTTGACAATTGCATTTTCAAAAACTTTTTCTACTTAGCTTTTCATTTAAAACCTTTTTCTCCAAAGAGATTAGATATGAGTCATCTTTATTATTGAGATATAAATCTCCTATCCCCATAACATTTTGAGAATGATGTTATAATTTTCCACTTTGAGAGAGCTATGAGGCATACTTGTTGATTTTAAATCCAAGTTGGAGCCTTTCTCTCATTGTGATGCAAAGATCCATATTACACATGTTTGTGGTGGACTAGTTGAGTTTTCTCCTTTAGATGACAAATCGTTTCTTCTTCAAAAACAATAAAACATTTCCTTTCCCTATTTCCCCATTATTTAGCAAAAAACTTTTAAGCCAAAACACAAATATTTTAAGAGGTTCCTGTAGAGTACTACAGATGCTTAGGGTGTTTGTACCTTCCTTTTGCATAACCTACCCAATTACCTTTAATATATTTATTGCTTAGTTGTTAGCCTTGCTTTTAGCTTTGCATGTTTATTTTGGGTTTATTCGATCTTTTCTCCTTCAATTGGAAAAATAAAGTTCGATGGTGACATCTTGTTTTGTGAGTCAAGTTAATCAATAGTTTAGTCTTTGATTCTTCACCGCAACAAAACCATATATTGCTTAATGCATCTTCCTAACACTACCCAATTACTTTTAATTTAGGATTCCCCTAAAAATGAGAACCCGTCTCAGTTTCACTTAATCACTAAACCTTAGTGATGGGTGTTTAACCCAATTATCACTGTTTAATATTGCAACTCAATTAGACAAACCGACAATTGTGCCAAGTTACTGAAACATTATATGGTGTATATAAAACATAACAAGGACTCTAAACCCTAACACTCTCATGATTTAACCAAATATTTTTTTTCTTTCCAATGTAAGTTTTGAGCAAAGTATTATAGGCTTTTCTCTTTGGATCTTTGTCTTAATTTCATCCAGAATCTTTGCATAATTTGTTATACATTATTTGTTCCATAAATATCTCCAACATAAATATATGATTTAATTTTATTCAAATTTAAGTCTAAATCACATTTAAATCTGATTTGATATTCATAATTGTCCAACAAATCATATAATAATTTTTCTAAATAAAAGCAATAAAATATAACTGAATCTTCAACAGAAAATTTGTTCTAAAGTGCAACAATTTGGCCTATTGAGCAGGGCTTAAATGTCATACCCACATGTTGTGACATCGCTTCCAGCATGTGTCACTTCTGCACAAGAAAATCATCTTGAAGTAGCTTGGCAAACTTGAACACTTCTCCATGATGTTGTTTTGAAAAATATTATCAATCCAAAAGGAATAACAATCCCCCCTTTGGCAAATTGTGGCAAAACAACTCTTCAAGATAAATAACACTCATTCAATCAAAACAAGTGACATCTAACAAAAGACTATTAAAGCATACACTTTCATTAGAAACAGCCTTAATCAGAGTTATAACACAACACCAGAAAATTAGTAGCATAGATACATGCCACACAAAAAAAATGCTCCAAAATCAGTCAGACAAACATGCAATCATTCACAACTCAGTCATACATGGCACTTAGTCAACTCATAGTTAGTAACATACAATCCTACCAACTAAAACTTATCATCATGCAATCATTCACATACTTAGTCATGCATAAAACAAAACAAAAATAGTAGTTAATATCAGGATATGCAAAATACTACTAACACAAAATCTCACTCTAAAAGGATCAGATGTCTTTCCCATTGCTCTAGCATTTGAGCACATCATTAGTACTTACCTAGATGGTTAGTACTAAACAAATACATGTGTTACCTCAACAACATCATATTATTCCCTTTGTTTTTCATAATTTTACAAAGGGTTAGAACATCAAATAACACCTAGAGGTCAGTCATGCATGTGTTATTATGTTAGCACATACACAACCATAACATGAGTAGAACAACTAGAATGGTATCCAGAGATGCACAAGCATTATATATGTTTTATTGGAAATAGTCTAGATAAGCTATATATCCTTTACAGGTTCAAAATAGAAACAAAAATTTCCCAAATACAAGGGCAAAAAACACCTGAAATCAACATTCTTCAGACTTAATCTCTTGACCAACCACTTGACTCCAGGAAGGTAACATAGTCTTCATCAGTCTTTGAGTCAGATTCATGAGATTGAACAAGTCTCTTATTCAAGACCTAGATCTTGGTGACATATATCTTACCATCTGAAGATGTTCCAACCGGTGATGCATTATGAGCATTCCCCCCATTTGCAGAGGAGCTGGAACCAATTCCCTTGTTCTTCCTTTATTCATCCTCTTGGAACCTATCAATAGCTTTAATGATAGAAATTCCCTTGTTAGAGGGTTTATTCTTTGAATTTTCAGGCCTTTGACTCATTATGATCAACACAAACATTTACAAGATGCAAGATAATGATATGAGAACTTTTCTCTTGCTCGTATCGACAATCCAGATAAAAGAAGTGATTGGAAAAGATTGAATCACCCTGAATATACATGCATCATAAATAATAGTAGAAAGATATTAACTTGGTCTCCTTGTATGTTTCTAAATATTTAATTGTTATAGAATCTCCAATATGCACACCCCAAGTGCACTTCTTAACTTTTTAAAGCGGGCAACATCTAATGGCTTTGTAAATATATCAGCTAGGTGTTTGTCAGTTACTATATGCTCTAGATTGACCGCTTTATATTTCATAAGTTCCCTAATGAAATGATGATGAATGTAAATGTTCTTGGTTCTGCTCTGTTGAATAGGATTTTTTGAAATATTGATATCACTCAAGTTGTCACATAACAATGTAACGACATTGTACTCAGCTTCAATAATAGATAATGAGACATAAGTATGTGTACACTGCATACACAGGTCGTTCACTCTATTATATAGAGGATGTCCTTAACCTAGAAGAGCACACAAATTATTAAGGATATTTAAAGCTACCGGACACTTATCAGGATGCTCTCCTCCTAATCTTGTTTTTTGAAATTTTGAAGGATATTTTGAAGAGCCTTTTGAAGAAGTTTAACTGAAGCAAGAATGAGTCATGACAGAAAATGCCATTATTTGAATTGCCAATGATAAAACCAGAAACATAATGGAATATGTTGTGATTGTATAATGAAGGTGTCATTTGTGAATTGGATAATGTCAAATGATACCTCATCATTGATCTTAAAGACTTTTGTGTTTTCTTGCTCCATTGTTGTGTCCGCCAACTCGGTTAAACCCTCCATAGTAATAACAAAGAGAAAAAGGGATAACAAATCTCCTTGATGAATCCCATGTTCCATATTAAAGTCGTCTATTGCGCTACCATTAACTAAAATCGACATTGAACTATTGAAGACACATGCCTCCATCCAACTAATCCACTTTTTTTTTACCAAATCCCATTCTGAGAAGCAAGAATCTTAGATAATTCCAACTCACATTGTCATAAAGTTTTTCGTAATCAACCTTCAAAACTAGGTAACTTCTCTTATCTTTTTTTTCTACATTTACAACTTCATTAACTATCAAAACCCCATCTAGGATGTTTCTCCCCGGAATGAACGTTGTTTGCTTATTTGAAATTATCTTCATGATGACAACTCAAAATCTATAGGAAAACAAATTTGCTAATAACTTGTATAAACATCCAACAAGACAAATGTGTTTGTATTCGAACAATTTTTTTAGGATTCTGCACCTTTGGTATAAGAGCTAGGAAAGATACGGTATATGCCTTGGTTAACTTAGTTTTTCTCTGGAAATCTCTAAGAAACAGAATAATATCATCTTTAATAAACTCCCAGCACAACTTTAAAAATTCAAAATTGTAACCGTCAGGACCCGCACTCTTATTGTCGTGGCAACTCCATTTGGAAGCCTTAATCTTATTCTCTGAAAACACACACTTCATTTGCCTTATGTCAAACTCATTAAGGTAATTAAACTGTATACCATCAAGCAAAGGCCCATCAACATAAGTCTCCCTAAAAAACTTTCAAAATGTCGCTTAACTTCACTTTTAACCTCATCCGAATCCAACAAGCTAATAAAATTTCTCCTATAACGGTCCTTCAAATAAATATGGAAGAAATGAGAGTTCCTATCCCCTTCTTTTGAACCATAATTGTCTATATTTGTGACTCAATATTCCTTTCTTAAGCTCAAGATTTCTCCATATATTTTCAACACATTTGGATCTTTCTTCAACAAACTTACCTATGGAACCCCCATGATTATCAATTAACAAACTATCCAGAACATTAAGATCGTTTACATGATTTTCCATACTCAAATCAACCCATCCAAAAGTTTTTTTGTTCCACCATCTCAGTCTAGCTTTTAACCCCTTCAATTTTTTACAAAGCCTAAAATCCCCTCTTCCAACCACTTCAATCTTGGACCACTCCTCTTTAATAAAATTGACAAAATCATCGTGCTTGAACCAAAAATTATTGAAACGAAACGGTTTTGGCCCCCAATCTAACGAGCTAGATTTCAACCAAATAGGCAAATGGTCTAATATATCTCTCTGACCAATCCATTTAACCGTGATACTCCACAAAGAAATCAAATGATCAAACAATAGAAACGTTTACAGTCTACTCATAGTTTTGTCATACCGAACAACGTAAACGCCCACCCAAGCACGACATATTGATTAGTTGCACACAAAAACTCAGACCACATAGTTATTCTAATCTTCTTGTTCCATGAATCATAAACATTAACAAAATTATATGTAACACCCTCTCATTTCACGTTAATCCCCACAAAACCTTCTCCCCCAAAACTATAATTAAGATTAAACAAATATCTTCTCCAAATAATAACCAAACCACCCGAAGCTCCAACAGAATTTGACGATGTCCATTCAGCATCCTTGTTACCCCAAAGATCTCAAGCACACCTACCATCAAATTCCTTGATTTTTGTCTTCTGTAGAAAATAGATATTAAACTTGCCATAGTGAATAATAAAATTAATCCTCTTCCTCTTCGAAGTGATTTCTCCCTCTCTAATGTTAAGCGAAACAATATTCATGGAAACCTCTTAATATTCTCCTTCCATTTGTATTTTCATTCTTTATGTCTTCTTTCCATCTTTTCAATTGCTTTCACTGAAACTTCCTTCTTTACATTACACGAAATCCCCATTTTGGAAATAGAATCCCACACCACCCTGCTCACTTCAGAATCGAAGTTCTTCATTAATCAATTTTTGAAATAAATGACATTAGAATCTATCAAAGATTCATAACATAAAACAGAAGCACCAGATAAACTATTCTCTCCTAAACTCCGAACCTCCATAGAATCCACCAAAGAGCTCAATATTGCTGCTTTCTTCGAATTTAAGCAGGTGAAATATGAGGATTGATCAAACCCGGACCAACCAAATCAAAAACTTCCTTTACTTTCTTCTTCTTGGACTTGGATCTCCTAGCCGTCACCTATGCCTGATCAAAATAAATTGGGCCCTTAGAAGGATGAACTAAAACCAGAGGCCCATTCAACAAAAAGGCCTCATCCGAGACTAAGTGGGTCCTCTTTAAATAATTAAAAGTTTTGTCAATAAGTATTTCCTCAAACTTCTCTGTAAACTCCACCATCTCGAGACACGTACCCTCATTGACCTCTGGAGATACAACCTCTTTAAACCATTACCCTAGCCACACCTTTCCATATGCAACTAAAGCATCCAATTTTACTTAACAAGTTCTTCTAATAAACACAGGTTGGCGCCCATATGGGTTTCTCTGACAGAGAAATAACCCTCTGAATGGAACATCTCTTGCATGGTATAAGATTGACTTGGGTTATCAACCACCCAAATATAAGCCTTTCCAAATCTAGAACTTTCTTCTTTGTTCATCTGAAACTTCAAATGAACCTTGGCATGTTCTTGAAATCTAACAGGAGAAGAACGCGACCCTTAACCTTTTATTACTTCTGCATAAGAAAACTTATTTTCCTTAAAGTGATTTCTTCCAGAAGGAAAAGACCCTTCTTCTATCCTCATGACTATACTTCGTAAAAACCTTTATCTATTCCTCGCGCTTACCCTTACCAACAAATTCCTTCTTCTTCTCTGTCTCAAGATCTTTTCTTTGCAAGCGAGGAACATTGGAAAAAGTCTTCCAACCATCCAAAAAGATATTGTTTAACTTTGTTGCTAACATTCTAACATCACCCACGTTGAAAAATATGACAAAACCGTATTTGTTACTCCTCGCATTCCTTTTAGGAGGTATGATCACTTCATCAATGTCTCCTAAAAATTTAAAAGCATGGTACAAGTCTTTAGCTCTATTCCTTTCACCAAATTTAGTGAAGTAAAAAATAGTAATTTTGAGTCTCTAAGACTTCTACCCGAAGTAGCTGCATCCTAACTCTCTTTTTTCCTCCTACTAAGGTTGTTGTTAGAGGAAACCTTAGTCCAACCATAATTCTTGTAACGCCCCGATTTTATAAATTATTTTTATAAAATAAATATTAAGACTATTGTGAGATATTTGGAATTATAGGGGAGAAGGTATTTTATTTAAATAATGATAATATGATGATGTGTATTATTATTATAAAATTATTATTTGATAAAATAAAATAAAAGAGTAAGTTGGTGGTCTAAGGGGTAAGGTGGTAATTTGGTTATATTGTGAAAAAGGGAGAACACGATACATTTCTCATTATCGGGCTTTTTGACGAAGAACAGAGGGCTCTGGAGAAAAGGGAAAAGAAGAGAGAGATCAAGAATCGTAGGATTTGAAGATCAAGATTTCTCCAAGGATCAATTGAATCTGAGGTAAGGGGGGAGAAAGGGTTTTATATTGGTAACCTAACATAGAAGGGTAATTGGGAGTTCCTTACTCCCTTAAGGATTTATGAATTTGGATTGAAATTGATGGATTTATTATATGTTTATGAATAATATGATGATTGTTGATATATGTTTGAGGTTGATTGAATTGGTTGTGTATGTATTGTGATATTTGAATTGGGTTATGGTTGTTGATGATGTTAGATGATTGGGGAAAATGAAGAGAACTATGATTTTTCCTAATTTGATTAGTAAAAGTTAGGCTAATAATTTAGATGATGTTATAGGTATAATTTGATCCTAAGAACCATGATGGAACTGCTTGAGAGTGAAAAATCCATGTAAAAAGAACTGAAATCGGACTGGTATCAAAGATGGAGGAAAAGTGATTTTTGGGTGAAAAAGTAATTCTTGGCGCAGGCTCTCTGACACTGACCGTGTCACAGGACACGGGTGGCCGTGTCAGGCCATGGGAACATGATATTTGAATGGATTTTGGGGAGGGGGCCTTCAGGAGGTGTGACACGGGCGACCGTGTCAGCGCCCTGTCTTTCATTAAAAGTTACGTTTTCAGGAGTGCGCTTCAGGCCACCTGACACGGGCCGTGTCAGGGGACACGGGCCGTGTCAGGAGACACGGGGGGGGGGGGGTGTCAGGCCTTTGCATTTGGAAAAATTGCGATATTTTGAGTCAGTTTTGTCCCATTCTTCTAGCTAAGGTTCGTACCATTAATTTAAGGCGTTGAGGATGATGTTTAGTAGCAACCATAGGACCTGAAAACCACCATTTAGTAAATAAGTTTTAAAGACCATTGACTTGTGTTGATTATGAAAATGTACGCTTTGTGTTTATATGATGAATGATGAGGATAAAGAGGATCGTGTGAGCATAATTATATCTATGCATGTTGATGATATTTTATGTGTAAATCGAGTTTTGCATACGCATACATAACAGGAGAATAACCATGTCTCGGACGGAGCTTAAATGGTTATTCGGATTCACTGGGAATCAATGGGTGGGGGATGATCGTGTCTCAGTTGGAGCGTAAGCGATGCATCCAGTCCGAATCGATGGACATTTGTTGAAGTCGGTACCGCATTTGCATTGTGTATAGAGTCACATTACATATATATATATATATATATATATATATATATATATATATATATATATATATATAATTGAATGTATGATTGGTGTTGTATGTTATGGTTGGTGTGTGATTACTCCTTCAAATATGTTGTTTGCACCGTTATGATATGCAATTGTTTCTCACCCTTTTGTTTGTGTTGTTGTGTTTGTGCTTCTTCGGAAGTACAAATAACCCAGGTACCTGAGAAGTGCTCTGGTGTTGCTTGTCCGAGTCCTAGGGCGCTCTGATACGTAACACGGGAATAAGGATTTTTGAATTATGTTATTTTACGTTGTTTTTCGACTTTGTTAAGTTACGTATTGAGTTAATGAACTAGAGAACCATTTTGTACTGTTGGATTGTTACGTCGTTGGGCACAATTGTTATTGAAAACATATTTTCGCTTGTTATGATAAAATGAATCGAATTATTAAAAGTTCTTGAAGTGTAATCACTCACTTTGTTAATTGAACTCTGATTTTCGTGGAAATTTATGTTATTTTTGAAAATGGAAAAAGTGGGTGTTACAATTCTCATTGCTCATGTTGAAACTATGAATATGATTAAATATTTAGTTTTTCATGCCAAGTCACATCAACTTCCTTAATCACGTCGTCGCTATCGACGTGGTAATTTCGAAAAAACTCCTTATCGACGTCGATGGTCGGACCACTGTGGTTAATTTCTGATTCAGAATCATTACTTTCAGAATCATCGTCTTCAATAACACTCTTCCTAACCAAACTTTCCACCGAACATGCGCCTCCTCCATCAACTTTATTAACATTTTATCATTGATCAATATGTTCAGTACTTCATTAATAACCGAAGTACACGTCGTTCTTATCATGAGTCTAGTAACATCCAGTCTTGATCCCCTACTCGTGAGGTCATCGCAACACACTAAAGAACCCAAAGTAGACGAATTAAATTCGAAGAACCTTACATTCCATACATGACAAGGAAAACCATAATAACTTATCCAAATGATTCTTTGAGAATCCACGTCTCATCAAGATTCCATCCCTTCACCTCCTTAAACTATTGCCCTAGTCACACCTTACCATCCTCTAACTAAAGCATTCCATTCTCCTTCAACAAATTCTTCTAATTAATTATGGTGGTCTATAGCGGACCATGATGGACCATGATTTTTTAATAGAAAAAGGGACCATGATTTTTAATAGAAAAGAAGACCATGAATTTGTAGTTAGATTCATTAATAATAGCAATGATAAATTCTTAAGAAAATTTACAATTCTAAGATGTTTTTGAATTGATTAATTTTTTATATATAGTAGTTCATCAAATTCTATGAATATGATTTGATATAAATTTGAAGTAAGACATTTAAATTATAACTAATAAAAAATAGTATGCTCTTAACATTTTTTTATTCATTTGTTTTCATATTGATATGATCATATGATAGTTTCTAATCCTAATATGCCTTTCTTCTGACCTCCTCTAATAAAGGTTTGGCACGATAGTAAGTATTGACATCGGGACATGGTAATCAGATATTTGTGTCGTCGCAAATGCTATATGAAATGTATTTTAATATGTATTTAAATTTTAAATTAGTTATTAATTTTTAAATGAACAATAATTATATAACCTTAATTGTATTAAAAAATAAAGAGAAAAAAGGTGCCAATGAGAAGGAAAAAATAATATTTAACATTAAAAAATAAAAAATTTATCTTTCAAATTAATATAATTATTAATTAAAATAAAATATTTTGTGTTTATAGTGATCTATGAATTAAAAAGTTTATTTGATATAATATAAAATGTATTTATTTATATACGGATGTAAATTTGAAATAAGATACTTAATTGTTAAATAAAAAATAATTATATAAACTCAATACAATTTAATTATCTTTCAAAAATAAAAAAATTCTTTGTGAGATGAAGGAATTTTTTTTTTTTAATATTTTGAAATGAAGATTTTGTCTTTCTAATCAAGGTAAATTGTTGATTAAAATAAAATAGATATTAGACTGATAATGACCTAAAAAATAAAAAATTATTTGATACGATATAAAATATATTTAATATATATTCAAAATTTGAAATAATTTACTTAATTATAAAATGAATAATAATTGTATAAATTTAATTGTATTAAATAATCATTTTTAAAAAAACAGTGAGATTGAAAAGAAAATAATTGAAAATAAGGATTTTGTCTCTCAAATTAAGAAAATAATTGATTAAAATAAAATAGATATTCTGTTAATAGTGATTCGTGATATAAAATAAATTAATTTTATTAAAATTAAAAAAAGATATATTAGTATCTTTAGTAATAAATAATAGGTTAAATTAAAGGTTTTGGTCCTCCTATTTTGGTCAATTCACGAAATTAGTCTTCCTATTTGTTTTTTAAACAGTTTTGGTCCCCATGTTTATTTGTTTTTTAAAAGAACGCTGATTTTCTATACATGACATACTTTCTGAACGAAAGAGGACATATAGAGTCATGTTTGGTGAACAAAGAAGACGAATGAACAAGTCGGAAGAGAAAGAAGGTGAAGAAGACGACTAAAGGAATAAAACATCGTCGAAAATACAACGAATAATAAATCTTTCTTATATAAAGTTAATAAAAATATGCCACGTATTTAAAAAGTAGTACACTATAACGTTTTTTGAAAAAAATGGACATGGAAACCAAAACAATTTAAAAAATAAATAGGGGGATTGATTTCGTGAGTTTGCGAAAATAGGAGAATCAAAACTGTAATTTAGCCTAACTAATAAATAGAAGAAAAAAATTAAAATAAAAATGATAAAATATTTATAAAAAATGTAAAAAAAATTGAAATTTTAATCAAGAAAAAACAAGTCTATGAATGTCACATTTCCTGTCAATCTTGGAAAAGTTAGATAAATATAAAATTGAACACATGGCATATTTAATAGAAAATGAAAATGAAAGATATAAACATTCCATTTCTTGATTATTTAAATATTTTTAATGTAAATAATTTATAATGAAAAAAATAATTTAAGAAGTTTATGGAATTGTTTTTTAATGGTTTTATATAATTTAACAAGAAAGGTTAGGTGGAGTTTGATGTAACTGTGAGGATAGGTCAGACGTTGAGGTGGCATGGGGACTGGTTAGTTATTTTGAAACAGCCAAAAAGATAATAACATTAAATCAGCACAAGAAGTATGCAGTCTATTATTTTAAACCAGAATGTTAGTGTGTATGATTATAATTGACCTCACTTGTTTACATACTAAATTTATAAACTTTCTATCTTCCATTCATTTTTTAGTTTAACTATGGCTTTGTGCTTCCAAGGAATTAAGCATGTCTTGTAAGTATCAAATTTCTTTTACCTTTCTTATTTATACATATTACTTTTTGATTTAATTCTTTTAATAGGTTTAAGAGCTGTTTGTTTCTGCTTTAAAAAATTGGATTTTTTTATAAATAAATTTTATAAAATCATATTATAAAATATTATAAGATTTTATATATTCATTTTTTCAAAAATAAAAGGTTTATTTTGACATTCTGAACATAAACATACATTATTTAAGATCAAAAGACAGTCGAAATCGAAATTTTTTCAAAAAGTATTTCAAATATGATTTTTATGAAAATCTATTTAAAATATCTTCAAAATTGAATGATTTTTTGAAATTTTTACATCCAATTTTTTTTTAATAAAATAATGAAATATCTAAAATAACATTTTAAGAATAACTGTTCAAAACAAATTTTCATTTTCAGTTGAACAAGAGGAATAAATATTAACAATGTAATAAATCCATCCCTTCCAACAAACCTTCAAACCCAAGAACCATTCACCTTTGAAAATATGAATCATATCAACAGACTCCTCATTCGACATCGTAATAATCCCGCCCGACTGCCCAACAACTTTCGAGAAAGACCAACCCAAATTCTCCTTCCTCCATAAACTTCCCACAATAGATAAATCTACACAAGCCAATTTAGATTCTTGAATAAGAAACATATCTTCCTTACCTTGATTGATGATCTTACAAATTCTTTTTCTTTTCACTAGACTGCCTCCCCCTGATGTTAAGCAAACTGATAATCATTTTCCAAATTTTTTATTCACCCTCCAATCTTGATTCTTCTCTTTTTCCCTCTTTTCCAACTCATCAATTATCTTCTTGTAGTCCTTGTCTATACCTTTGTTTACTACTCCAAGATTAACTATCGCCTTCCAAACCTTTTCTCCCACCCTAGAATCGACATTTTCCCATAATCTAAAATTGCAATGACTGACATTGGAATTGGTAGTCGAATCACAACATAAAATAGCGCCAGCTGAGAAACTGTCATCATCCTCAATACACTTAGATTGATTAAGAGCGACTTGTCTCAGAAGCGGTTCAAATTGGTTGGAAATGATAGGCACACTATTGGTAGTTACTTTATCCATCAAGTCAATGTAATTATCCACATGGGTTTAGGCCCTAAGAACTTTCTTTTTGGGCCTTCTCTTTTTAACCAAAATTGGCCCACTAAAGTCATAGATACTTATTAATTTATTGCCATTCAAAAGAGAATTGTTAACATCAACACCCTTTTTGTCTTTGACGGGAACAAGGGAGCAACTAACTGTAGTGTCAGAAGATCTAAATGATATACAATATATCCTAGGAGATCCAACAGGAGATCTGTTGGCTAGAGAAACCTTTGTCGCTCCTATCGCTTTGTCAAATTTTCCATTAGTAACATCTCTCTCCAAATCAAAAGTTGCCTCAATTATAGGGCATCCAAATACCTTATTAAAATCTCCAACATCAAGATTAACATCATTAATAAAAGGATGCACCACCTCGTTATCCGAGTCAACCCAATTATTCAATCTTCCATCCTCCTCTTCGTCCACCCGAATATCTGGATGAATATCCAACCAACCATCCTCAGTTTCAAAAGAAGTAGAAAAAGTTGAAACATGATCAGAATTAATCCCTTTGGGAAGATTGATTCACAACGGACCGTACAAGTCTTCATACAGTTTGATCTTGTAACAATTACCATTAATTTTAACACTAACAATATTATCAATCACATATAGGGATGGCAACGGGTCGGGTCGGGTGCGGGTTTCACACTACCCAAACCCGCACCCGAAATCAACACCCGAACCCAAACCCAAACCCAAAGGTTATTCGGGTGGCAAAATAACACCCGCACCCACACCCGTTGGGTTCAGGTTTTTCCACCCAAACCCGAACTCGTAACAAAAACACAAAATTAATTTTTTTTTCAAAAAATTTAATTAGTTTTCAAGTATATATATATATATATATATATATATATATATATATATATATATATATATATATATATATATATATATTACTTAGTTAATTATAAGAAGGATTATAAGTTTTATTTACTACTATAATATTGTTGCATACAAAATAATATTTCAATTAAAATTTTGCACACAACAAGATATTTTGCACACCCCTAATTATAATTAAAATTAAGGTCTTCAATATCTTAACATTTATAATTAAAATTAAATTCTACAATCTACAATTAAAATTAAAATTAAAGTATACAATTAAAATTAAAATTAAAGTATACAATTAAAATTAAAATTAAAGTTTAAACGGGTGTAGTTTCGGGTTTCGGGTGTGGGTTTCACACTACCCAAACCCGCACCCGAAATATCGGGTGGCACCCGAACCCGAACCCAAACCCAGTCAAATCGGGTTTTCACCCGTTGACTCGGGTTCGGGTGCGGGTGGGGCCCGTGGGTTTGGGTCTGCCTGCCATCCCTAATCACATATATGACAGAGGTTCTTACCTGAATCTAGCAAGATCCATATATAACGCCTACAACGAAACATCATCTGAGCAGATATATTCACCCACTGAATTAGCCAGAAGAACAAAAAAATTGATTCCCAAAGCATGACATGGAATCCCGTGAGCCCTAATCCACATTACTCTTTTCGTATCCATATTTTCTTCCCTCCTCACCAGCCTCTTCCCTCCTTCACCAAATCCTTTATCACACCCTCCTCTAACTTTTCTAAAAGACATAAGTTAGCTCCCAAAGGAGTAACTTTGATTGCAAAAAATCCTTTTGTTTCTAAACAAGTTTAGATATTTTACGTCATTCCTGGATTGATCAACTCCCCCACAAAAGTATTTTTGAATCTCCCAATAACCTCCTTATTAACCCCGAACAACAAAGAAGGAACATCGATGGAGGGATCCAGACTGACACTCTGAATCACGTTGTTCTTCACCATATCAATGAATGATCTATGGCCCACCCTTTCTTCGAATATCTTGCCCTTACAATTCCTCACCTCTGTATCAACAACATACACTCACTTTCCTTTCAACTTCCCAACTTCAATGTTCCTCTTCATAATGTTTCTATTAAACTTAGGTGGGGTTGCATGTATTTTCATGCCATCCACAGTGATATTATCCAACTTAATCGCCAACAACCTAACGTCCTCCACATCCTTAAATCTCACAAAGACAAATATTTTCCCTACTTTGTTGTGTTTAGGTGGAATCACAACCTCGACAATACCTCAAATACAACTGAATAGCTTGGACACATCAGCCGCCTTAACCCTATCAGGTATTTCAGAGAAATAAATGGAAGAAAAAGAGGTGTCCTTTCCAACCTTATTTCTGGAAACAACAGGAAATGTATTCCTATGTGGTTGGGAGACGCCTAAACCCCTTCATATTAGCTTCAATCCACATGATCAAAGCCTATAAAAACATTGGATTGGTTGAAACATTAATTGTAGAGGATTATAATCTTAGTTGAATGTTGTAGAGGATTCTAATCAACTTCATAAATTACACCAAATATTGATCCAACAATGTCTCTTAGTCTAGAAGAGAAGATCTTTAGATTTTAATAGAACTTCACTTGGATTTCATCAATTTTGTAGTGAATAAGTTTGATTTCATGTTCACGACTGTTGAAATACTTATTTGATATTCGCAAACATATCAGATAATGAAATAACCTTAATTGTTGTCGGTGTTCCAATCAATATTACAAAAGCATCAATTTTGGTTAGCACCAAATGTGCTAATGAAGGGTTATAAAGTCAGACAACATTATGAGAAAATAATTGGTTTTAAGAAGATCGATGAAAAACCTTTCAATAACTACAATGTTACAATGATACATTTATTTTGCAGTATCAAAGTATTTTGATTTTCGTATTATAAAGTCAGACAACATTATGAGAAAATAATTGGTTTTAAGAAGATCGATGAAAAACCTTTCAATAACTACAATGTTACAATGATACATTTATTTTGCAGTATCAAAGTATTTTGATTTTCGTATTATAAAGTCAGACAACATTATGAGAAAATAATTGGTTTTAAGAAGATCGATGAAAAACCTTTCAATAACTACAATGTTACAATGATACATTTATTTTGCAGTATCAAAGTATTTTGATTTTCGTATTCACAGAGACTTGCGAATAAATTAACAATTCACATATTTTTATTATTCTCGGTAGGTTCTTAGAAGTTATTCATGACAAAAAAAAATAGTAAATAAAACATAGCTTACCATATTAAAAAAGTTGTGTTGGTATATATTCCATTAATTATTCATTTGATGTATTCTCTTGACCAATTATATATTACCTGGGTTTCAAATATATCTTCACCACTGAAATCCAATAATTTAAGGGTTGTAACCAATTATCATGGACGTGTAATCGATTAAAACTATATGTGTAATACGGTGGTAGAACTGACTTGAGTGTTTTTGTTTGACAAAAACATGTGCGGATAGCAAGAGTCGCCACCGACTTTTATTTTATCCAATTTAGGAAAGGGTATAAAAGAACAGGAAAGACCTTAAAAAGATTTTGAGTTCGGGGGGTACGTTATACAAAGGGAAGGTGTTAGCACCCTTTGTATCCATGGTTATCCATGGGCTCTTAGTTACTTAGCTCACTTTAACTTGTTTGAAAAATGTGTAGTGTGTGTATAGAAAATTTTCATAAGTCTTTATAATGATCCTCGTATGGATGTATACAAAGCATTGAGTTTGAAAATGTTTTAAAAGTGGGGTGTGAAAAGAATGGAAGAACCATGTCCCAGTGCTAGGGGAACACTATAAATACACTCTTCTATTAGAGAGTCGGGTATTCTGAATCTTTATCTCTTCTACCTTTCTGTACTTGCATTTTCACTTTGGCATTTGAGTGCCTTGCAGGTACACCCCCAGTCTCCCAACAAAGTTGCTTATCACTAGAAGGTTCATTCTGATCAGGTCAGTTCAGTGGCGCCGTCTGTGGGAAAATAAAAGTTTTCCCCGTCTTCCATAATAGAAGACCAAAACTTTAACTCATCTCCTTCAACCATCCAGCATGACTAGCGAACACGACGACAACTGCGCCCTAGACGTCGTCGACTACACCACTGGTACGAAAGACGACCAGCATGTTGCCCATGAGTCTGACGTAAGAGACGGACAACCGGCCACCCCGTCACCTAAGCCCGAGGACAACGACGTTCCTGGGATAGGGATACCCGAGCAGGATTTATCTTCGGTTAAATCTGAGTGACTCATACGGGTGTCGGGCATAAGTCTTTAAGGGGCAGAGAAATCCTACCACGGGTACACGTGGTCGCTAAGTCCTCCTCGGTTGTGGGGCATAAATCCAATGGGTCCCTTTGATGCAGGGGTGGATTGGGCACTTCCTAGTCATTGGGCCAGTCCGGAACAGGAGCCCCCAAGTTGTTGCTTATGGTCGTAGAAGGGATGACTTAAGGGTGGTCAGCTACGTACAAGGTGAAGTTGAGACTTGTGATATTCTTTAGTCACCTAGCTCAGTATAGGTGAGCCCGCATACATCTGGGCGTTGAAATGTGATCGACGGATGAGGATCCCAACAGTTATGCTGAGAAGTCACGTCACGCATGTGCCTTGGGAAGCGTGCGTAATTACTGCGTAATAATGACTACTTTACGGTCATCCTTAGGCAATTAGTGCGTCGTTTATAGGTTATAGGTCTCAAGTGCCTTCTTACATGCTGAAGGAGGTTATAAATAGGGTGTTGGGATTCAATTTCATACTTTTCGTTCTCTGTTTTTCTGCTCGACAAGGGTAAGTCCCCGAGTTCCGTCGCAAACCATCGTTTGCCGCCATTGCCAACGAGGACAGCTAAACAACCATAGTATATTCTTCTAAACTCGTAAGTTTCTACATTTATCTATCTAATTTACCTTCTGATTCTTGTTGGTTACATATATGCATGTGGTTAGGATAGATTTTAGGGTCAATAGGACACATAATTTAGAGTGTTAGGGTTTCAATACGGTGTCCCCGTTTCCATACGGCTTTTGATATATGTGATGTCGTCTTTGTTGTGATAATTATGACCTTTAGTGATGTTCCTCGTAGCTTTATACAACGAATTCGGTTGAGCTTCAACCGGAGTTCTGGGTTTCAGTGCGGAGCCATCTTCTAGTCAATGTGAACCGGTAATTTGATATCTTAGAGTTCCCTTTTGAATAAAGGATTAGGTCGGAGACAGTGTCCTCGTTCCTCTGCACTCCCTTTCACTTGATCAGCAGTGGAAGGGTGGATTTGATTTAACTCATCGAATTCACGTTTACTTTCGTTACTTTTTTGGTGGAGAGATATCCACAGATGAACCAACCCACATAGACGTGGAGGAACTTTCTAGTGACACAGCTTCGTCCCCGAATCATTCTGATGAAACAACGTCAGGAAGAACTGTTTCTGCCTCGAGTGACACCGAGGAGACCACCACGGATCACGTTGAACATGATAACACCGAGGAGAATGACGATGATCAAGATATTCCTATTGAAGAATGGGATGTCGGGGAGCCAATGACTATTAAACCGATATACTTCAAGCCCTTGGAGGGTCCGAATCCGGTGGTCGGGAACCCCGAGGATTGGCTCATCAGATATCCTGACGGGGACGATCATATATGCTCGTACTACGGTCCCAACAGGTTCCCCATGTATGACATCTTCTTCAAGGAGCTCAGATTTAGGCTCCCCTTTTCGTACTTTCAGGTTTCCGTGTTCGCCTGCTTAGAGCTTTCACCGTCGCAGTTGTATCCAAGCTAGTTTGCTTTCATGGGAGCTTTCGAGCTGACTTATGGATACCTGAAGATCGGAGCGACTCTCCCTCTGTTCTTCCACATATTTCATCTCTAGAGGCAGGTC
Organism: Lathyrus aphaca; assembly: GCA_963966055.1. Taxonomy (NCBI): domain Eukaryota; kingdom Viridiplantae; phylum Streptophyta; class Magnoliopsida; order Fabales; family Fabaceae; genus Lathyrus; species Lathyrus aphaca. The sequence goes on from OZ014519.1 coordinate 634,571,764, forward strand.
GTCCAGTGGAGATATGGTTGGGTCTCCCTCAAACAAAATAAGAAGATTTCCAAGGCCTGCTCTGAGTCGATCATAGATTTCAAGGATCGATATTACCTGGTCGAACCGATCTCAGTTAGTGCTCATAATTCTGTGAAGTTCTGGGGGTGGATATTGATGACGAAATGAGAGTTTTGTTTGATGAGCAGGGAAAGGAGGTGCCCTATCTTATGCTGAAAATCCATTTATCATGGTCGCGCGACCATTTCATGCATGGTACCGACGAATATTTGGCCATCGCATCTAAAATAAGTGACGAGGATCATATCAGCTATGATGCACTGATGAACTATGTTTCCAGAATTACCATGACCATGCATGTAGACCAGCAGGGTCATGTGATCTTGGATAAGGACGAGGATACAAAAGTGACCCCTAGATTTATAGAAGTTTCCAAACTTCTCATATGTGAGAAGGACGAGGACGTCACCACTTATCTTGGTAGTCTTTAGAGCTATTCGTTTGCATTGAATTTATACTCGTATACCTTTTGTACTCTAACTGGTTTCTTTCTTTCTTTTTCTAATTCAATGGTGGATTTGCAGGGCAAGGTGATAGCGAATGCTGCCAAACGAAGGAGAGCCAAGAAATTAAAACAGACTCGGCTGAATGACCACTTGGTAGAAATGGGCACGGGTTCGTGCAACTCCTCCTCAGTTCCAAGAGGTTCTCCAGGGACCACTTCTAGAATGGGCAAACGACAACGGGGCGACAATGTCATAAACTTAATGGAGACCCCCCCCCTAAAGTCGTCGTTTTAACTCCCAACTTTCTTTTTGAAATCAATGTTCTTTGAGGAGTTCTCTCTCCAGGTCCATAGGGCGGAAATGCTTAAGTTGGAGGAGCTAAGTCGACCGGACATGTGTTTGTGTTTGGCTCGGGATGCTAGCTCGGTGATGAGGGTCTTAGCGATGGCCTCAGTGTATGCCGAAAGTACTGTCACTCAGGAGCAATAGATCTAGAGGATGAAGCTTCTTTTGTCTGCTTCCGAGGATAGGGCTAATGCATCCTCGGAGTCTTTCAAGAAAGCTTCGAAGAAGATCAAGGAGCTGAAAGAGTCCATGGTCGCTGCTAATTCGGAGAGAAGAACAACCAAGGAGGAAGTTGCTCGCCTCAATGTTGTAATGGCTCTTGTTGAGGACGAACTTGAGGGCCTGAAGTCGCTGGTGACCCGGGCTGAGCTGATCTCGAAGATCGAGCAAGGGAAGAGGACCTCGAGGAGATAGCGGGCATGGCATTTAAAAACACGGTGGATCAACTAAAGATTTTCAACCCCTGGGTGGTGCTCAACAAGAAGGGCTTTCGTTTCCTGTAAAAGGTCAAGGACTGAGAGATCTTTGTACCTGATTTCCTTAGACAGCTGGAACAGGATAATACTACCATAACCGCAGGGAATCAGGGGGCCTCCGTTGATGCTCAGCCTTCCGTGGATGAAATATTTGAAGATTCTGTTATTTTTTATTATTTTTACTTGTCGGCCTACGTGCCATGACCTTTGTCTCCTTTGGGAGAGTTGTTTCCCCGTTTATGTAATATTTGAACAAGTCGGTTCGTGTGGCCGCATTTCTAATGGTTTTCTCCGAACTTGACGGCCCTTTTATTATCTACCTGTTGTGTGTGCACATGTGTTCGTCGGAGGGCAAACTTTAATTCTTAGAATTTTTACTAAGTGTTTTTACGATGCTCGATCACTTAGATGTTCGCTATAAAAACATGCGTGGTGTTCTTTTTTACAGCTCCATGGGGAATTGGAGTTTGTTTTATATTTGGGGAATTGTGCTCGGTACATGTATGTCTGACGGTTTAGGGAACCGGGCAGAATGCCAGAGTATGTTTGGTATGGGAACGGTTGATAACACTAAAATTCACCGTATTTCTGACTCCGATTTCGCATGCATTCTTAGCTTTTATTGTTATTTTGTTATGTTATTACTTTGTTTTTCTTTGTTTTCGGGTTTTCTATGTAATCGAGACCTAAATCGAGAAAAGAAGCAAAAAAGGAATGGAAACGGACGAAAACCAAGAAATTCAGCTTTTTACACTTACGACATCCACCATGGCGGGCGCCATGGGGTCTGCCATGACGTGGCCACGTCTCAAGACCACTCCACAACTGCCAAGACCCACGATCCCCACTCTCTCATTCCATATTAGTCTCATGGAGGGCGCCATGTGCCTGTGGCGGGCGCCACAAGGCCAAAACGTTTCCCTCCACTTTTTAGTGGAGGGAGCATCCTGGTATTTTCTTGTTTTTTGTTTTCCTATAAATAGGGCCTTAGATTTTCGTTTTCAATCATCCAAACTTAGAATCTCTTAGGTGTCGCTCCCCGGATTTCCATCCTGGTACAAACGCGAAAGTGGCGCGGAAAAAGAATAGAGTCGCCAGCCAGGCATTTTTATCCCGAAGAAAGGGAATGGTAATGTTGCACAAACCAGAAGAAAGAAGAGGAAGGACACAGGTCCTACGAACCAAAGAGACTGAGTTCGGGAGTCGGTTACGACCTGGGAAGGTATTAGCACCCAGATCGTCCGCCGTACCCGACGGGATCCACGCTTGCAAAAGAAACTGTTTCAAAGGGTGAGGGTATGAAAGCTGCAGCAAAAGAAATGAAAATGAACTGGGAAAGAATCTGAGAAAAGAACTGAAATAAGAAATGAAAAGGAAAAAATGTAGGGAAAATAAAGATTGTGCTCGAACGGGCCCTACCCCGCTGCCTACGTACCTCATCAGGATAATGAGGATCAGAGACGCCGTAGTTCCCCTAACTAGGGGTACTAAAAGGAAATTGCTTGAGAATTAAAGGCTTGAACTGCCTATGTCAATGCTCAGGTGTTGCAGGCTCGGACGACGAGTGCGTTACCGTCTTGCAAAGTGACAAGTAGGAGCAAGTTCGCGTACGGAGCGAATGAGGTGAGAAAAGAATTCCCGAAGGAAAGACGCTTATTGTTTTTTTTTTTTAGAAGCTTTTATGAGTGGAGTTTGCATAGGCAAGTGTACCTAAGTCTTACTCAATGGGATGTGTACATCTCAATCATCCCGAAATGGAATGCGCAAGAGGCACACCTATCTATGGAGGAAATCCCCAAAGCTAGTCCCACAAGTGAAGGCTTAAGCACACTGGCCTATTACCATTATTAAGTGTTTTTGTGGTTTCTGGTTAAGAAGTGTCTTTTAACGTTTTCTTTGTGAGGTATTCATGCTAAGACCTATCTACCACGAGTGATGACTCACACCTCGCCCCGAAATGGAACGCGTGCAAGCATCTCATAGCAAAGTCTCATGTCACATGAAAGCACCCAACCTTTATTAAGTGAATTAGAATTAAGTTTGAAGATGAGAAGAGAAAGAGAACCAAAGGAGCAAAAGGAAAAACTAGGGGGAAGTTTCTATCCTAAGTTAGCATGCATGGAGTTCCTAGGGTTTGTGAGGTCTTTCTAACCTAAAAAAGATCTCAAGAGAAGAAGAAGAAGATAAAAGGAGAGATGAGAAAGGCCTAATCCCAACAAGAAGATGTTAGTCCATATAAACAAAATGAGAAGAGATGAGAAATGGAGATGTGGAACTCAATTCCCACATCTCAAACTTACCATAGCCCCTGCAAGGTTAGTGTAACAACATAAAACCAAGGCATGAACCCACAAGTCAGAAGCTACACAAGCATATAGGCATGGCAAAGAGTTCACAAGATGATAAGCAAAGCAACACAAGATCATATTGAGATGATTGGAAGTGAAACAAGTGCAAAGTAGGCATGCATAACACTTAAAGAAATAAAGCACATAAAAGAGACCCAACACCAAGACTCAAGGAGACTCAAACCCTATCCTAAGACCAGGAACAACCCTAGACCTCTAAAGGACCCCAAAAGATGAGGAGAAGTTGGCACAAGTGCCCTTCTAAACTTAAAAGAAACTATAAGACTCAAAGTATGCAAAACAAGGCAAGGTGAGGAAGAAAATACCCAAGAAAAAGATCCAAGCACCTAAAAAATCTACCCAACCAGCAAAGTACTCTCCAAACACAAAGAAATGAGAATCCAAAAGGGTTTGCAAAAATACAGCACCAAACTAGGTCAATGAAGCTCAAGGATGCAAGGTATCACCATTTAGGGTTTTGAAAATTAAGGCACAAGTAACTCAATCAAAGTCCAGCAAGGAAATTTGTGAAAAATCCAAGATAAATCATGAAGATATTAGAGTGTCTTAGGATTTTAATGCAAAAAGAATGGGGTTCATAGCTTAAAGGATGAGAAAAATAGAAATTGGACAAGGCAGATTGGTCTATGAGAGTCCACAAGAAAGCAATGCTCAATGTTGAATTTATTTGGCCACGTGGGATGAAAATAAAAATCTGGAAAAATTATGATAAAAAACTAGATGAATCAAGGAGTGCATATGAATTTTTTTGGATTTTTTAGAGTTAAGGAAGTATTTAAAATGGATCAAAAGCAAATGGAATAAAATTGGTAAAGAAAAAGAATAAAAATAAAGCTAATGGGCCAAGGGGGTGCAAGAAGTAAACACGTTAGTTCAAAAAACAGCATGGGCCTTGCGTGGGGGGTGTGGATAGCGCTGGGGGGCTGAACCTTCTTCTTCATGAAGAAACCCTAAACTCTAACCACCATTAATGAACCAAACCCTAACCCTAACTTCATGAAATCTCAAACCAAGCCACGGCCGGCCATGAAACTCTCCAGAATACATAATCTAACATCACTAAACACAAATACATGCTTGGATTGGATTAAAACTCAAAGAAACTCAAGATATGAATGAAAATAAAATTGTCCATGAAACTTTAAATCACCATAACTTTGTGAATACTCAACCATTTCACAAACTACAAAGAGCATTGTAACCACCACAACATGAGGATTCTAAAGCACACAACCAAATACATTTCTATGAGATTCGAAATTTGAGCATACCTAAGGTGGTGTTCCAAATTTGAAGTCAAGAATGGTATAAAGTGATGGCAAATGATCTCCTTATCCCCTTAGATGCAAAATAAATGCATCTAAGGCTTTGCAAACTTGTAAATCCAGCAATGTGCTTCCTTGTGCTTCAAAGCTTCTCAAATGGCCACTTGAACAAACTTCACTATAAATCTAGATCCATGGGTGCTTAATGATCCTTGAGATGAGAGGAGTATGAATGTGGTCTTGGATTGAAGAAAGCTTGCCTAGATCAAAAGTTATGGCACAAAATGCAAATGTGCACAAGAAATGAGAAATGGATGATTCTTGAAGAATAATCCAAACAAATGGTATGGAAATGATCTATGAGTGATGAGGATTAAGAATCCAGCAAGAGTTTTGTGAATGGATTCTTGTAGCAAGAGTTTGTGGAGAATAAGCAATTTTGCATAAAAGATGAGAATGAGAGAATGAGTGTGTAATCTGGCTGCCTCTAACCCTAATTCTGATTGTTATGGAATATATATGGCAATGCAAAAGGGTTAGAACAAATGCACGTGAGAGAGGGCTGATTTTTGTGAAAATGCAATTTTGGCCCAAGTGTGCCATAAGCATGCCAAGCTCATGATTTGCTGGCCTCTCTTGCATGTGCATTCACCATCCCACCAATGATTCCCAGCAAACAACTTCAGCCCTTGGATGCAAGCTATCACACAATGGTCATGCCTTATGCAAATTCAAGTGTAAAATGCAAGTTTTATGGAACTTTTTCATGTGCATGAATTTTTCCACTTTTCTTTGAGCCAAATGACCTAAATGGTATGCATTTTGGTTGTGTAAACTTACTTTGGCCATAGCATAGCAAACTATCCATTTTTGAGCCTTTGTGCAAATGGCTTGGCCTTGAAACTTGGAAATTTGCCCTAAAATACCTAAATTTTCGGGGGCCATATCTCTCAAACCATAAATCCCATGAAAATTTACTTGTACTTTTTAAAAATGGCAGCCCTTACTCTCCAACTTTCATGTTTGGGTTGGGTCCATTTGAAGATTTTTTGATCAAGTTAAGGCCTTGTGAAGTTTTAGGTCAAAATAGCCAAAAATATTAACTTTTCCATGACCAACTTTGTGCACTTTTGCCAAAACCCCTCAAACCACCAAAATTCTTGTACTTTAAGCTCACCCAACATCTTATAACATTGAATAGACCTCATTTGGCCAAAAAAATTGGGTTAGACCCCTTGGAATGGCACAGTTGACTTTTTCTGGGCCCAGTTGACTTTCTGCTTCATCTGCAAGTAACTGAGGCAATGACTGACTTCCACTTGGAATTTTTCCATGAAAATTGACATGTAGGAACCTCTTATCATATAGAAAACATTGCCCAAAAGAGTTGGCCAAAATTATGAGGTTAAGGCTCTTGAAGCCAAAACCCTAATTTGGTTGCACTGCTTAGGAGCCTTGCATTGTCTTAAAACTTGTGATGATTAAGCAATCTTCTGAGCTTTTGCAAGTGAACTTGGCCTTGCCAAAGGAGTCTAGACTCATCATAGGCCTCCCACAAATCCATTGGAACCCTTGTCTTGGCTTAGATGGCCTTCAACACCTCCCCAGATGGCCATATGCCTCATGCTAGGGCTTGATGCTTGTCATGCTTTATTTTCCTATGCTATAATGCTATATATATGATATGCTTATGATGCAAATGGTGTATTATGATGCTTAAAATGAAGAGGGCAAATTTGAGGTTCTACATTAGGCATATATCAGTTTTAAAGCAATTATCATTCCACATCAGGGTGTTACTGCAATCGAGTGATCGAGTCTGTATACGTCTGTGTGATCGAGTTTTGGAGCACTCTGGGAGGAAGTTAATCCTGCCGCCATTTTAATTCCAGTTCGTATTTTATTTTTCCGCATTGCTTTACTTTCATTTATTATATGCACTCACACTTTATTTTATTTATTTCCTGCACTCGCTTTACTTTCGTTTATTTCTCGCACTCGCTTTAAATACCTTTATTTCCCGCACTCGCACTACTTTTATTTACTTTCCGCACTCACACTACTTTTATTTACTTTCCGCACTCGCACTAAATTACTTTTATGAAAAATTATAAAAAGAACTTTTACTTTACTATGTCTAACTAAATCCATAAAGGTTAGAATGTAAGGATCGTAATTGAACCAGTAATCCGTACAATTTTTCGTGGAAACACTTAAGGGCTATTTTATCCTTCAATTTAAGTAATTGTTTTTAACTATTTCAAAAACAGCCAAAAGCACTTTGTCTAGTTCGTTAGGAGTTTTTAGATTAAAAAGAAAAGAGATTTTAAAACGATTTTCGGACGCGTTAAGAAGTTTAGAGTCTGGTTCGTGAGAACCTCTTTTTGCTAAGAAATTCAGGTTAAAGTACTTTTCAACTTAGTTAAGATACTATATTTCTTAAAAATAGGTTTACTACTCTAACACAGTACACACCTTTCTATCCGTGACAATAGGAGGGGTTGATTAGGGAGTACAACTCGGTTCTGAATACGCGAAAGCGACAGTTCCTGTTAAATTAGTTCTTTTCAAAGTGGAAAACATTGCCCATAAGTAGTTCTATTAACAAGTACCAGATTATCAATTGATTATGTGAATTACATTCGAGCCTGTCTTTATTAATTGTTTAAAATTATCATTTTATTTACCATTGCGCACTCCTTAAAACCCTTATATTCAGTTGCCTTAGATACACACCATAACAATAAGTATGATAGATTGACACTTGGTCTCTGTGGATTCGACAATCTTTTATATTACTCTGACGTGTTCGTACACTTGCGAAAAACACGCATCAACGGTTCTCGAGTCATGATAATGACCCGTGCTCCGCGACATGAATGTCTCATCGCGAGCTGGGTGTTCTGCCTGGTTGTGGTACGAAGACAACGACGGACTCGGTCAAGGATCCAATTATGTGACATTGGTCTTCCTCGTTCATGAGGGAAATCCCTTTGAAGAAGATTTTGGTATGCAATACTTGTACCTAGGTATGCAAGTTAGGTCGGTGTCTATGCTCCATCGTTTAGATCCTAGCAGGCCGACAGACGCCTTAATTGTAGTATTACTTAAGTTTCTCGATGTTCCAAGGATGAGAAAGTTCTTCCCCATTCAGGTTTTCTAAGTTTAGGCTCCATTTTCCGTTTTTTCTCGGAGATGGTAGGGACTGTAACACCCCGATAATAATATAATAATTATTTAAATTAAGTTAATAATATATTTATTGATTTAATTAAATAATTGAATTATTATTATTATTATTATTATTATTATTATTTTGGAATAATAATTATTGGGATAATTATTTATTGGAATAATATATAAGTTGGACATGAGAAAAATCCCATTTTTTTTGGTAAAAAAAAGGTTATTTCACGTGAAAAAGGGAAAAGAGGCAGAAAGGGCAAAAAAAGCCAGAGAACGAAGGTTGAAGGAAGGAAAAGCTTAGAGCTCGGAGGCTGCCGGATTAACTCAGGTAAGGGGGGTTTATCATCGGTTAAAGGGTATTATGTGATAATATGTACTGGGTAGTGATAACCATTGGTTGTATCTCTAACTTGATTGATGCATGATGAGTTTGTGAAATATTGGATGAATGAAATTGAATGATAATTGAAAAGAATTCGTAGGAATTAGAAGGGATAATGTTAGGATTGGAGAAGATGAATAGGATATGATTCGTGTAGATGATATGGACGATTATTTTGTGTAAATTGGACTGTGGAAGGTTGGATCGGATAGGTTTCGTAACAGAGAAAGCCACAGCAGATCTGAGAGTTCTGGTTTCTGGTCATACGCGTATGGCACTAGGCAATACGCGTATGAGCTGGCTGGTACGCGTATGGAGGAGACCTTACGCGTATGGGTGGAAAAGATGGTATTTTGAACGTAAATTGGTCTCTGTTGGTACGCGTAATGGGAGATTGTTACGCGTAGCATACGCGTATGGAATAGGTAATACGCGTATGAGTTGAGCGAGGCAATGCGCAATACGCGTATGAGAGTGGGCATTACGCGTATGGACTTGGTCAGGTTTGGGCAATACGCGTATGGACATGGGCAATACGCGTATGGGCAGAATTGTGATTTTTCTGTGCTATTGTTGTGCAGTTTTGTTGTTTAGGCTGAGTGATGCGACTTAGCTGAGATATGATGTGATAGGGATCATTTCCCGTTGTTTTGAGTGGTAAAGGTATTAGTAGAGTGTGCTAATACTGTGTTTGATTATGTGGCATGATAGGATATGCTTTTGTGATTAATTATGTTGATAATGTGTGATGGTATACATGATGATGTGAATGTATACATTTGTGAATAGACTATATTATGGCTTAGAGTGTGAGCATGTGTCTATTCTTGATTTTGTTGATGTTGCATTGCTAGGTGATTAGCATGCATATTGTGGCCTTCGGGTGGTAGCTAATTCCCATGGTGAGGAATTAGTGAGTAAATCATTTTGATTGTTGTTGATTGTTGCATGCTAGGTGAGTAGCTTGCATAGCATGGCCCATTTGGGGTGGTAGCTAATTCCCATGGTGAGGAATTAGTGAGTGAGTCACTATGTCTCAAATGAGTGGGACTAGTGGGCTTGGTAGCCGTGCCTGGATTTGGACGGTGAGGTTGAACTATATGTTCACAACATAGTCGGTACCGCATGCATAGAGTCTCATTGCATAATGAATGTATGACATATCATATGAATGGATGCATTCCAGTATTATATGTGTGTTGTGTGTTGTGTTGTTGATGTTGAATATGGTTGAGAATCTACTGTTGAGTATGATGTTTGAACGGATATTGATGTTGCTGAAGGCGTAGCCTGATTAGGGTGAATTAATGTGTTAATTACTTGGCATTACATGTTGTTTTATAATACTTATTATATTGATTGAGGAACTCACCCTTACACCTATTTTTCAGGTAACGAGAAATGAGTTGAGTAGAAGCTAATGCTTGGAGTCTAGGGTAGTTTCTTATGGGTCATGCTCTGATAGATGTAACATCGGGAAGGGATGTTTTAATTAATTTGAGATTGGTTGTCGAATGATTTACATGTAGTGTGTTACATGTTTTACATTGATGTTGGATTTTATTCCGCTGCGAATTATGCAAAGGAACCTTATTTTAATTAAATAAATGAGCATGACAGGATGTTTTGATAATTGTTGTGAAATGATTGTGTGACACCCTTCGGGGCATAATTACTCTGATGAATATATTGGTATTTTAATTATAATAATTTGGGGTATTTAGAAGGGTGTTACATTAGTGGTATCAGAGCATAGTCGGTCGTGTCGAGTCGTAATTATTCTGTTTCCCCTGTACGGGATAGGTGTTGTGTAACCCTATCAGTACTTATTGTTTTAGTTGTTGGGTTTCAGAATAGAGATGGCTGGAAGAGGTAGAGATGATGCTGCGATTGCTGAGGCTCTGGGTATGCTAGCTGGAGTACTTGGAGGAAATCCGAATGTTATGGGAATGGGAGCTGCTCGTCAGTTGAGTGAGTTCCAGAAGAACAATCCTCCAATGTTCAAAGGAGCATACGATCCAGATGGTGCTCAGAAGTGGTTGAAGGAGATAGAGAGGATCTTCAGAGTAACTGAGTGTGCTGATAACCAGAAGGTCAGGTTCGGTACACATATGCTGTCAGAAGAAGCTGATGATTGGTGGGTTGCTACCCGCACTGAGTTGGAAACTGCCGGAAATGCTGAGATTACTTGGGCTATGTTCAGAGAGAGATTTCTGAGGAAGTATTTTCCCGAGGATGTCAGAGGAAGGAAGGAGATAGAGTTCTTGGAATTGAAGCAGGGTAACAGGTCTGTTACGGAGTACGCTGCTAAGTTCACAGAACTGTCGAAGTATTATACTCCCTATGCTGAAGCTGCTGGGGAATTTTCAAAGTGTGTGAAGTTTGAGAACGGGTTGCGTCCCGAGATCAAGCAGGCTATTGGATATCAAAGGATTAGAGTGTTTTCTGATTTGGTTGACTGTTGCAGGATTTTCGAACAGGATTCCAAGGCCAGAGCTGAGAGCTATCAGCAGAGGGTTGATAGGAAAGGTAAGAATCAGATTGATCGTGGAAAACCGTATGCAGCTGGCAAGGGTTTTCAGAGGCAGAGTGGGATGAAGAGGCCTAGTGGGGGAGACTCTAGTGCTCCTGTTAAGTGTTACAGATGTGGTCAGGCTGGACATCGTATCCATGAGTGTACCAGTAATGAGAAGAAGTGTTTCAAATGTGGGAAAGGTGGTCATTTGGCTGCAGATTGCCGGTTGAAGACTGTGACTTGCTTCAACTGTGGAGAAGTGGGTCATATCAGCCCACAGTGTCCTAAGCCGAAGAAAGAGAATCAGTCAGGAGGCAAGGTTTTTGCTCTATCGGGTTCTGAGACTTCTGCAGATGATCGTTTGATCCGAGGTACGTGTTATATTAATGGCTTTCCTCTTGTAGCTATTATTGACACAGGTGCGACTCATTCTTTTATATCCTTGGATTGTGCTGTGAAACTTAAGTTAGAGATATCTGAGATGCGTGGTAGTATGGTGATTGATACTCCTGCGAAGGGTTCAGTGACTACTACTTCGGTTTGTTTGAAATGTCCTTTGAGTATTTTTAGTAGAGACTTTGGGATAGACCTTGTGTGTCTTCCATTAGTGCAGATTGATGTTATTCTGGGTATGAACTGGTTGGTGTTTAACCGAGTCTATATCAATTGTTTTGATAAGACTGTGATATTTCCTGAGATTGAGGAAGGAAAGAGTTTGTTTCTATCAGCAAGACAAGTAAGTGAGGAAGTGGCAGATGGGGCAGAGTTATTTATGCTGTTAGCGACCTTGGAGGCTAAAGATAAACTGGTGATTGGCGATCTAGCTGTAGTGTGTGATTTTCCTGATGTGTTTCCGGAAGAGGTGAATGAATTGCCGCCAGAGCGTGAAGTTGAGTTCTCGATTGACTTGGTACCTGGTACTAGACCAATATCGATGGCCCCTTATCGTATGTCTGCTGTTGAGCTAGCTGAATTGAAGAGTCAGCTGGAAGATCTGTTAGATAAGAAATTTATTCGTCCGAGTGTGTCACCGTGGGGTGCACCAGTGTTGTTGGTTAAGAAAAAAGAAGGTACTATGAGGTTGTGTGTAGATTACAGGCAACTGAATAAAGTGACGATCAAGAATCGGTATCCTTTGCCGAGGATTGATGATTTAATGGATCAGTTGGTTGGTGCGAGAGTGTTCAGCAAAATAGATTTGAGATCGGGATATCATCAGATACGTGTGAAAACTGAGGATATTCAGAAGACTGCCTTCAGAACAAGATATGGACATTATGAGTATTCTGTAATGCCTTTTGGTGTGACTAATGCACCTGGAGTATTTATGGAGTATATGAATAGGATTTTCCATCCGTACCTAGATCAGTTTGTTGTGGTGTTTATTGATGACATTTTGGTGTATTCGAAATCTGAAGAAGAGCATGCTGAACATTTGAGAGAGGTTTTAGGAGTTCTACGAGAAAAGAAGTTATTTGCTAAACTGTCTAAGTGTGAATTTTGGTTAGAAGAAGTTAGTTTTCTTGGTCATGTGATTTCCAGAGGTGGTGTTGCTGTTGATCCTTCTAAGATAGAAGCGGTGTCTAAGTGGGAAACTCCTAAGTCTGTTACTGAGATTCGAAGTTTCCTTGGTTTGGCTGGGTATTATAGGAAATTCATTGAGGGATTTTCTAAGTTGGCGTTACCGTTGACAATGTTGACTAGAAAGGGGCAAGCGTTTGTTTGGGACTCAAAATGTGAAGAAGGTTTCCAAGAGTTAAAGAGAAGGTTAACTACTGCTCCTATCCTGATATTACCGAGTTCGTCGGAACTATTTGAGGTTTATTGTGATGCTTCATTGTTGGGTTTAGGTGGTGTGTTGATGCAGAATAAGCAGGTTATAGCTTATGCTTCGAGACAGCTAAGGATTCACGAGAGGAATTATCCGACACATGATTTAGAGCTGGCAGCTGTGGTATTTGTTCTGAAGTTATGGAGGCATTATTTGTACGGTTCAAGATTTGAAGTTTTCAGTGACCATAAGAGTTTAAAGTATTTGTTTGATCAGAAAGAGCTGAATATGAGACAGAGGAGATGGTTAGAATTTCTGAAGGATTATGATTTTGGTTTGAACTACCATCCGGGTAAAGCAAATGTAGTAGCTGATGCATTGAGTCGGAAATCATTACATATGTCTATGTTAATGGTTAAGGAATTGGACTTAATTGAGCAGTTTAGAGACTTGAGTTTGGTGTGTGAGAGTACTCACAATAGTGTTAAACTGGGAATGTTGAAGTTAACGAGTGGTATTCTGGACGAGATCAGAGAGGGTCAGAAATCCGATGCACTTTTGGTTGATAAGTTGACTTTAGTGAATCAAGGTCAAGGTGGTGAATTCAGAGTTGATGAGAATGGTATTTTGAAATTTGGTAGTCGGGTGTGTATTCCGGATGTTACAGAACTTAAGAAGAGTATCCTTGAGGAAGGACATCGTAGTGGCTTGAGTATTCATCCTGGAGCTACGAAGATGTACCATGATTTGAAAGGGTTATTTTGGTGGCCGGGAATGAAAAGAGAAATTGCAAGTTTTGTGTATTCTTGTTTGACTTGTCAGAAGTCGAAGATTGAGCATCAGAAGCCGTCTGGGCTAATGCAACCGTTGGCTATTCCAGAGTGGAAGTGGGACAGTATCAGTATGGATTTTGTTTCTGGTTTGCCGAGAACAAGTAAGAATTTTGAGGCTATATGGGTGATTGTGGATAGATTGACGAAGTCGGCTCATTTCATTCCGATCAGAATGGATTATCCGTTAGAGAGGCTAGCTGAGTTGTATATTGAGAAGATTGTAAGTTTGCATGGTATTCCGTCTAGTATTGTTTCGGACAGAGATCCTAGATTTACATCGAAGTTTTGGGAAGGTTTGCAGAAGGCTTTGGGAACTAAGCTGAGATTGAGTTCTGCATATCATCCGCAGACTGATGGTCAGACTGAGAGGACGATTCAGTCACTAGAGGATCTTTTGAGGGCTTGCGTTTTGGAAAATGGAGGTGCTTGGGATTGTTATTTACCTTTGATTGAGTTTACCTACAACAATAGTTTTCATTCGAGCATTAGTATGGCACCGTTTGAAGCTTTGTATGGTAGGAGATGTCGGACACCTTTATGTTGGTATGAGTCCGGTGAGAGTGCTGTGGTTGGACCGGAGATTGTTCAACAAACTACGGGAAAGATTAAGATGATTCAGGATAAGATGAGAATTGCTCAAAGTCGTCAAAAGAGTTATCATGACAAGAGGAGGAAGTCACTTGAGTTCCAAGAGGGAGATCATGTGTTTCTTCGTGTTACTCCGATAACTGGTGTTGGTCGAGCCTTGAAGTCGAAGAAGTTGACACCTCGATTTATTGGTCCTTATCAGATTTTGGAGAGGATAGGAGAGGTAGCCTATCGTATCGCTTTACCGCCGTCGCTTGCGAATTTGCATGATGTTTTTCATGTGTCTCAGTTGAGGAGATACATTCATGATCCGTCGCATGTTGTCCAAGTAGATGATGTACAGGTGAGAGATAACCTGACTGTTGAAACATCACCTATGAGGATCGAGGATCGGGAGTTTAAGCAGTTGCGGGGTAAAGAGATTGCCTTGGTGAAGGTAGCTTGGGGAGGACCAGCAGGTGGCAATGTGACTTGGGAACTGGAGAGCCAGATGAAGGAGTCTTATCCGGAGTTGTTCGATTGAGGTATGTTTTCGAGGACGAAAACTCTTTTAGTGGGGGAGAGTTGTAACACCCCGATAATAATATAATAATTATTTAAATTAAGTTAATAATATATTTATTGATTTAATTAAATAATTGAATTATTATTATTATTATTATTATTATTATTATTTTGGAATAATAATTATTGGGATAATTATTTATTGGAATAATATATAAGTTGGACATGAGAAAAATCCCATTTTTTTTGGTAAAAAAAAGGTTATTTCACGTGAAAAAGGGAAAAGAGGCAGAAAGGGCAAAAAAAGCCAGAGAACGAAGGTTGAAGGAAGGAAAAGCTTAGAGCTCGGAGGCTGCCGGATTAACTCAGGTAAGGGGGGTTTATCATCGGTTAAAGGGTATTATGTGATAATATGTACTGGGTAGTGATAACCATTGGTTGTATCTCTAACTTGATTGATGCATGATGAGTTTGTGAAATATTGGATGAATGAAATTGAATGATAATTGAAAAGAATTCGTAGGAATTAGAAGGGATAATGTTAGGATTGGAGAAGATGAATAGGATATGATTCGTGTAGATGATATGGACGATTATTTTGTGTAAATTGGACTGTGGAAGGTTGGATCGGATAGGTTTCGTAACAGAGAAAGCCACAGCAGATCTGAGAGTTCTGGTTTCTGGTCATACGCGTATGGCACTAGGCAATACGCGTATGAGCTGGCTGGTACGCGTATGGAGGAGACCTTACGCGTATGGGTGGAAAAGATGGTATTTTGAACGTAAATTGGTCTCTGTTGGTACGCGTAATGGGAGATTGTTACGCGTAGCATACGCGTATGGAATAGGTAATACGCGTATGAGTTGAGCGAGGCAATGCGCAATACGCGTATGAGAGTGGGCATTACGCGTATGGACTTGGTCAGGTTTGGGCAATACGCGTATGGACATGGGCAATACGCGTATGGGCAGAATTGTGATTTTTCTGTGCTATTGTTGTGCAGTTTTGTTGTTTAGGCTGAGTGATGCGACTTAGCTGAGATATGATGTGATAGGGATCATTTCCCGTTGTTTTGAGTGGTAAAGGTATTAGTAGAGTGTGCTAATACTGTGTTTGATTATGTGGCATGATAGGATATGCTTTTGTGATTAATTATGTTGATAATGTGTGATGGTATACATGATGATGTGAATGTATACATTTGTGAATAGACTATATTATGGCTTAGAGTGTGAGCATGTGTCTATTCTTGATTTTGTTGATGTTGCATTGCTAGGTGATTAGCATGCATATTGTGGCCTTCGGGTGGTAGCTAATTCCCATGGTGAGGAATTAGTGAGTAAATCATTTTGATTGTTGTTGATTGTTGCATGCTAGGTGAGTAGCTTGCATAGCATGGCCCATTTGGGGTGGTAGCTAATTCCCATGGTGAGGAATTAGTGAGTGAGTCACTATGTCTCAAATGAGTGGGACTAGTGGGCTTGGTAGCCGTGCCTGGATTTGGACGGTGAGGTTGAACTATATGTTCACAACATAGTCGGTACCGCATGCATAGAGTCTCATTGCATAATGAATGTATGACATATCATATGAATGGATGCATTCCAGTATTATATGTGTGTTGTGTGTTGTGTTGTTGATGTTGAATATGGTTGAGAATCTACTGTTGAGTATGATGTTTGAACGGATATTGATGTTGCTGAAGGCGTAGCCTGATTAGGGTGAATTAATGTGTTAATTACTTGGCATTACATGTTGTTTTATAATACTTATTATATTGATTGAGGAACTCACCCTTACACCTATTTTTCAGGTAACGAGAAATGAGTTGAGTAGAAGCTAATGCTTGGAGTCTAGGGTAGTTTCTTATGGGTCATGCTCTGATAGATGTAACATCGGGAAGGGATGTTTTAATTAATTTGAGATTGGTTGTCGAATGATTTACATGTAGTGTGTTACATGTTTTACATTGATGTTGGATTTTATTCCGCTGCGAATTATGCAAAGGAACCTTATTTTAATTAAATAAATGAGCATGACAGGATGTTTTGATAATTGTTGTGAAATGATTGTGTGACACCCTTCGGGGCATAATTACTCTGATGAATATATTGGTATTTTAATTATAATAATTTGGGGTATTTAGAAGGGTGTTACAGGGACCATCCCAGTTTGTGGCCAGTTTACCTTCCCTGGAGTCTTTGTGGTTTCTCCTCAGGACGAGACTGTCGACTTCGAATGTTTGCTTTATGACTTTAGAGTCATGTCTGATGGCGATTTTTTGCTTACGCGATGCTTCGCGTAGGGCTGCTCCTGGTTGAACTTCCTCGACCAAATCGAGCTCATCGCGTAATGCTTCTGGATTAGTATCCTCATCCATTGGAGCTGTTGTTCGCCTGGTCGATATGTGCATCTCTATGGAGATAATGGCCTTTGTTTCGTATGCTAGTCGGAAAGGGGTTTCCCCGGTTGTAGAGTGAGGCGTGGTCTGATACACCCATAATACGTTGTGCAATTCCTCAACCCATCGTTTCTTAATCTCGTCTACTCTTTGTTTGAGTCCTCGAAGGATGACCATGTTTGCTGATTCGGCCTACAAGTTGGTTTGCGGATGCTCGACTGAAGCAAAATTTTGTTTAGTTCCTACGTTGACAACGAATTCCTGGAAATTTTTATCCGTGAATTGTGTCCCATTATCGGTAACTATGGCTTGGGGTACCCAGAACCAGGCGAGGATGTTACGTTTGAAGAAACGTAATATGTTGAGGGCTGTGATCTTAGCTAGAGCCTCGGCCTCTATCCACTTTAAGAAGTAGTCTACTCTGACGATTAAGTACTTATTCTGGTTTGAACCAACGACAAAGGGACCTAGGATATCCAGGCCCCGCCATGCGAATGGCCACGGGGAGGATATTGTCTTAAGTTCGTTTAGAGGTGCTAAGTGCATGTCCCCGTGTCGTTGACATTTATCACATTTTTTCACGTGCTCTTTGGCGTTGTTCTGCATTGTTGGTCAGTAATATACTTCCTGAAGGGCTTTCCTTGCCAGTGATCTCCCGCTCAGGTGTTGGACGTTGATGCCTTCGTAGATTTCATGCAGGATATGTGGAATCAATTCTTCCTCGACATACTTGAGGAGGGGAATGGAGAATCCTCGTCGATAGAGTTTTCCTTCGACTAACAGGTATGAGCAGGCTCGTTGCCTAACTATACTGGCCTCCTTTGGGTCTTTGTGCAATTCGTTATTAGTTAAGTGTTTTGTAGGCCGAGGTTATCCAGCAGTTGGCATTTCCGATGACATTTACATCTATCGTCGAGGATGGCTTTTCAATGTTGGGTCGAGGGAGTATCTCCTATATAGCAGATTTGTTTCTGCCCTTCCTTTTTGTGCTCGTGAGTTTTGATAGCACATCTACTCGCACATTATATAGGGAACATGTTTGACTTCTACATATATAAACTTTGTAATCTTTTCCTTGAAAAGAGTCAGGTATTCTGATAAATTTTTGTTTTTAACTTGGTATTCACCTTTGACTTGCAAGGCCACGAGCTGAGAGTTTGTACAGATGATTATCTCTTCAACTCCTATATTGTCGGCGAGCCTTAGACCAGCGAGGAAAACTGCGTACTCTGCTTGGTTATTGGAGGAGGGACAAGATAGCACGAGGGATACCTCTATCAGGATACCCTCCTTGTTTTCTAGGATAATCCCTGCTCCACTTCTCATTGAGCTCGATGCTCCATCCACGAAAATGGTCCATTTACTGGACGCGCAAACTTGGTCCTCTGGGGTAGTCATTTCGGCCACAAAATCAGCCAGGGCTTGCGGTTTAAGGGTTGATATTCTTTCATATCGGATGTCAAACTCAGACAGTTCCAAGGACCATTTAAGCATCCTTCTAGCCATGTCGGGTCGACCGAGAAGCTGTCTGATGGGTTGGTTTGTTCGTACGACAGTCGTGTGCGCCAGGAAGTAATGTCTAAGTCTCCTCGCCGCATAGAGGAGCGCGAGGGAAACTTTTCAATTTGCTGATACCTGAGCTCGGTCCCTTGCAGGACTTTTCTCGTGAAATAGATCAATTTTTGTCCCTCGGGTGTTTCTCGTATGAGGGCAACACTTACGACTTCATTAGCGACTATTAGATATATAAACAAAGTCTCCCTGACCTCTAGTCGGGAGAGAACTGGGGGTTCTGACAGAGCCTTCTTGAGGTGTGTTAAGGCTTACTCGCACTCTTCCGTTCATTCGAAAGCAGCCTCTTTGCGGAGGAGCTTTAAAAGGGGAAACGCATGTTGGGCGAATTTTTCCACAAAGCGAGATAGCGAGGTGAGGACCCCGTTTAGTGACTGGATGAACTTTTTGGATTTTGGCATGGAAGTTTCGGCGAATGCTTGACACTTGTCGGGTTAGCTTCGATTCTTATTTTGGTTAGATAGAAACCGATGAATTTGCCCGCACGTACCTCGAACATAAATTTTTTTGGATTAAATCGCATTTTACACTTGCGTGCTTGATAGGAAATTTTCTTTAAGTAGAGAGCATGATCAGTTTCCTTATGGGATTTAACGATCATGTCGTCCATGTAAACTTCGAGCATGTCTCTGATTTCTGCTCGAAAGACTTTGTCCATCATGCGTTGGTAGGTTACGCCCGCGTTTTTCAAGCCGAAGGGCATTACGTTGTAGTAATAGTTGCCCGATTTGGTCATAAAAGCGGTGTATTTTTTGTCGGTCACGACCATGGATATTTGATTATACCCGTAGTAGGCGTCAAGGAACAACAATAGTTTAAAACATGCATATTTATCAACCAGCTTATCAATGTTAGGCAAAGGGTAAGCGTCTTTCGGGCAAGCCCGATTGAGATCAGTGTAGTCAACACACATGCACCATTTTCTATTGCTCTTTTTGACTAATAAAAAATTTGAGATCCAGGTGGTATATTTTGCCTCAGTTACAAAATGTGCCTCTAGGAGGTCTTTAACGGCCTGCTCGGCAGCCTTTTCCTTTTATGGGGATTGCTTCCTCCTGCGTTGTGTTACTGGTGGCATGTCGTTTATGGATCCAACCTCGGTATCTCAGCTATGTTCCACGCGAACAGATCAGCATTCTCCCTGAGGCTTACCATCAGCTGCTTCCTCGCGAGGTCCGGGAGGTCGACTCCGATCTTCACTCCTTTGGTAGGATCTTCACCTAATGCAACCAGCTCGAAGTCTTCGTCGGGTACCGATCAAGTATACGAAGAAAGATTTGCATTCAGCTGTGCAGGGAAGGGAGTGGCTTTGGTTCCTCAGAACTGCAGGGAAGGGCGATTATGGCTTGACAACTATAACGTTGAGCCCTTTCGATGCAACCTCGAAGCATCGGCGAGCAGCTTCGATGTCCCCTTGGAGAGTAGCTACCTGTCCTAATGAGGTATAGTACTTCATCTTCAGATGCACCGTGGAGGGTACAACAATGAGCCCGACGAGGGTTGTACGGCCTAGGATGCATTGATACAGCGATAGGAAATCAATCACGAGGAACTGCACCTTGATGCTCCTAACAGTCTCCCCTGCCCCGAAAGTTACTATCAGGTCGACATAAGCCTAGGGTCTAGATATATCCCCATTGAATCCCTAGAGATCTGACCCTACATAGGTTGTCCAATGTGTCTCGTTGAGCTGCAAGGTCGCGAAGAGCTGGGAGTACATGATATCGATGGAGCTTCCCTGGTCGACTAGGGTCCTCCGAACATCAAAGTTGGTCATTTGTGCACGGAAGAGTAGGGGATGTTGGCGTTAAGAGCGCCGCCGATGAGGTCCTCCTTGTAAAAGGAAATGTGTTTTGATCCACCGCAGGGGGGATCAAGAGTGGAATTTTGGTTGGAGTTGGTGTTGATTAGTTGATCAAAGCGTCGCTTTACCGATCCCACAGTGACTTTGTTGTGCCCGCCATCTGAAATTACCATTGCAGAGGAGAAGAACTCCCAAGGGTTGTAGGCGGAAAAGTAAGCAGGACCGGTGTACGGTTCGGGGATGTAGAAATCATCTGCCCGCGTGATGCTGAGGGCAACTTGGAGATTTGCGTTTGTGGCTGGAGGGGCAGTTTCTTCGACTTTTCGAGCTTCCTACACCTCTTGTCAGGGGGCGTCATTCCCCTTGGTGAACTACTTCAGACGGCCATCTCAAATGAGTATCTCGATGGCATCCTTCAGTTGGATGCAATCATCGGTATTGTGCCCGTGGGAGTTATGAAACCGGCAAGACTTCGTCTTGTCCGTATTTGGCTTGGTCGGCAACTGCTTTGGAAACCTGATGTCGGCCTGGTGGAACTTAGAGTTAGCACATCCAGACAAGATTTTCTCCCTCGACACAGTGAGAGGTGTGTATTCGTGAAACCTTACGGATGGGCCTTTATGCTCTCGCGGTTCACGGGAGCGATCTTTCTTTCGTTTTTCGCATCCCCGACGGGATGTCGAAGGGTCTTCAGATTTAGATGATTTGGCATCTTCATGGCACCTCGTATCCCGAGCAGTGTTGGTTACCTCTTTCTCATCGTATTGGATATATGTTTGTGCTTTGAGGAGAAAAACATCAAGCGTGGTGGGCGTCTCAATGCCCACAGCTCTCCTGAAATCACTATGGAGATGAAGCCCGTATTTAAGAAGATATTTTTTCATGTCGTCCGTGGTTGAGACCTGAACGACTTCTTTATTCAATCTCTCGATGTACGCCCGCATGGGTTCATCCTTGCCCTGAATGATCGCCTCTAAGGTGGCCTCAGACTTAGGATGACGTCGTGAAGCGGTGAAGTGTTTGAAA
The DNA here is from genome assembly GCA_963966055.1 of Lathyrus aphaca. Classification (NCBI taxonomy): domain Eukaryota; kingdom Viridiplantae; phylum Streptophyta; class Magnoliopsida; order Fabales; family Fabaceae; genus Lathyrus; species Lathyrus aphaca. Next base: position 634,593,308 of record OZ014519.1, read on the forward strand.
AATATTCTCCCGAGCTGTCTCCAGGATGTGATAAATTCATGAGGAAGGCTTTTATACCAAGCCATAGCTCTTTTCCTCAGTGTCATAGGGAAAGGAAGACATTTAATTTCTCCTCGGACACCTCTGTAATCGAGGAGATCGTCGATGTTCTCAATATGCTCGTCCGGGTCTCTCGTCCCATCGTAGGTCCCCAAGGGATGAGGTTTCTCGAGCCCTTTCGGTAGCCTTATGGACATGATTTCATTGGAGAGAGGCTCGCAAGGTTCATCCTCGTCGCTATAATCATAGGAGGCAGAGCAGGAGCGGTTATCCCGGTGTCGACGAGGGGAAGGGGATCTTGATCGGTTTCTTGCGTCCTTGGGTAACTGTCGCGTTCCTGCTTGGAGAGTCCTCCTGGTCTTCCTTGTCTTTGGGGACTTGTGTCATCGAGGAGACGAACGAGTCTGTTTCTTAATAGACCCATATACCTCTGGGTGGTGGTGACTCTTTCTTCGTTCAGGTGACCTGCTGCGGGACTTGCAAGGCCTCCTCGCGGGATAGGAGGATCTGGTACGTCGCACGTCTTCTAGATTCTAGCCTTTCTCCTTGACACAAGAGTAGGAGGTTGATGTTGTTGGTCGTTTCGACTAGAGCTACCAGCGTCTGATTGATCCCCTCGGGAATGAGAATCAAGGGGGATCAGTGGGGGTGATCTCAGGTTGCATGGATGGTTCTGGTGATGGGGAGGCGGTACGTCCGTCTTGGAAACAGTCAGGTTCCCCGAGCATGGGATTGGTTCCATCGCCCTCTCGTTGTTTAATGAGGATGTTGGTGATGATCTGGGCATCGACAGATTAGTCGCAATGAGCCATTGAATAAGTTGAACGGTGATGTTTTGATTTTTACGATCTAAGGATGAGAAAACGGGGTAACACGAGTTCCCACAGACGGCGCCACTGATCGTACATGTGATCAGAATCTGCAACAGGCCCCGGGCGCTGACGTGGATGATGATGGCAATGCTCGGTCGTCGAGGAGAGATGAGGGTGTACTTGCAAGGTACTCTGATGTCAAAGTAAGAACGGGCAGAAGAGTATGCAAGTACGAGTAAAAGTGTTAAAGGAGTGAATATTCGATACATGGCCCTCTCATGTGAGAGGGTTTATACAGAGCCTTCAGCACTTGACTATTGATCCCTATTTTGGGCTTGGATCATGGATCCCCTAAAAATAGGTAACTGCCAGAAACTAGCCGTTGGGACGAGCATACCTGATCGTATGGGATGTTCGTCGGGCATAGGGATATCCGAGCAGGATTTATCTTCGGCTGAATCTGGGTGACTTATGTGGTTGTCAGGCATAAGTCTTGAAAGGACAGAGAAATCCGACCACGGATACCTGTGGTCGACAAATCCTCCTCGGCTGAGGGGCATAAAGCCTTTTGGGCCAATCCGAAACATTTTTTAAAATGGCAATTGCATGAGCATTTAGATTAAAACAACTTTTCAAAAATAAATAAATAATAATAATAAAGACCTTCAAAAGCATTTATAGTTATCTTAATTTTTCGAATATGCTTAATAAATGTTCCTAATCAATTTTTTATTTTTCCTATTTCACTATCAAAAACACTTTTGGTTTTTGACTTTTGGTTTGTTTAGCACAAACATAGTAGAATATCAGATTAATTATAATGATTATTTTGCTTTAACAATTTTGTATAAAAATCATAGAATTGTGGTTTATGAGAAACTATAATAAATCATGCAATTGAAAAGTTGGATAGACATTCACTTTGATTGAACATATATATGAAGAAACACCCATCATACACTATATTGAAGTTGTACATAAATATGTTTTCATTACATTGATGCATCATTTATTTCTACATATAAATTTACTTAAGAGTGGATAATATTTTATATGGCCTCTTTACTAAGCATGTTTAAGGAACAACACAACATATTGATTTACTTAAGAGACATTAAAAATTGATTTTAATTTTGGAAATGATTTCTTACAACTCCTTAAGTTCTAATTTGTTTTTAATTTTATTATGAGAAGCCATTATAAAGTAACCAAATTCGTTCGGTTTTTTTCATAATTCAAAAAAGAGAAAAATATGGTTACAGTTTTCAAGTTTAATTACATTGTGTTTCTATTTATTTTCACATTTATTGTTGCAACTAATGTTAAGGGTAAGTTATTTTTTTCCTTCAAATTTTCTTCTTTATTTCTTTGTTTGATTTGAACAACACTAATTTATAATGTTTCATTACAGCATTTTTCGGATGTCTTGAGGATTCTCATTGTCGAAAGTTTATGTGTGGTCCTGGATGTGCCATGACGTGTGTTGATTTCATATGTCAATGTCGCATACCACGTGTTCTTTGAGTATCAGATCCAATAAATTTCACATATCCTCGTCGACTAGTGTGATATCAATGTCTTTCAACAATATATTATTTCCAAGTAAAAACATGAGTTTTGTTATTGATATATTAAGATGCTGTCCCATATAAATATGAAAAAAGAATAACTTCTTTCTAATGTATTATCTTGATCAATTATATAGTTTCAACTTTATTTTATTTTTTTCACTTCTTTCTTGTTCATTAATCAATGAAAATAATGGAAATACATCCAAATTAACATTTTATGATTTAATTGACAAAAATAGAAGAAATGAGAGGAAATCATATGTTTTCTAGAAATTTAAGTTAATAAGGGTCATGGTTATTTTATGGTAAATCAATAATTTTAGGCATATAACAAATACACCTAACATAGGACTTCGTTTGCCCTTAAACATAAGTCCTACAAAAAATATTTAAATAAGGTTTAAGCATTTAAAATTATGCATTGTTTGATATTCAAAGTTTGTAAATAACACACATTTTAAGTTCAAAAGGTTTCAAGTTGGTATGATTCATGAAAATAAAAATGAAAGTTCAAGATCAACTAAAATGATATAAACATGAATCAAAACCAAGAATATGAATTGTTCCGGACTGGTCCAACCCTTAGAATTGGGCCATATCTATCTCGCGGTCCAACGATCCAATAAACTCATCTATGCTCGGAGTCTTGAGAATCGACTGTCCGACTTGCCCTAGGTCGGATGACTTCAATGTCGAGCAAGGAACCTGTCGAGCAAGTTCTTTCTTGCACCAACGACTAGTTCCTAACCACCATCGATTATTGCGGGATCTGTGATCTGCGCCCAATAATTTGGGGCAATAAACACACACTTGGACCAGTATATAAACCCTCTCATTTGAGAGGGTCAGGTATTCAAATCTTGACCCAAAAATATTGCACTTGCTCACTCGTTGCTCACTTTCTGACTTTAGCATCGGAGTGCCTTTGCAGGTACAACCCCCTCTTTTTTCTCCATCATCAACTGCGCTCATTCACGCTCGACGCGGCCACATCGGATCCTGATCTTTAGGTACGATCATGAATTGATAACTTATTTTTGAAACTGCATTCATCAACAATATCACTTTTAGTTTTGATTGTTTGTCAATTTATGTGTACAATATATTATTTGATTTATCATGTATTTGTATTTTTCTCCATTATGTGAATTTATCTGCATTGTTGTTGTAATTCACTTAGAATAATATGTTGTATTTGTATTAATTCTCTTCGGCTATTTATAGTCCTTGTTCCTTTGAGAACCCTATTTACTCATTGAGTTAGTTGTTGTAGTCAATGTGTGTGTCTACTTTTAGACTAGAAATTGATTTTATGTCAAAATTATAAGCGTTGATTGAATCACAGGTTATAATACTTGAATTAAGGTTGTAAGGTTGAATGATTCAAGTCATACATATGTGCGCCTCATTTGAGTCAAGTCTAAACAAATTATGATTCTAATCACAACTTCTTTGAGTCGAATCATGAGGTATACATAGCTCGGATTGTGACCTATTTCCCCTCTTTTCGACCTTTGATTCAAGTTGATTATCTTTTTTATTCGAATCATTACTTAATGACTTGATAAAAATATTTTGTCTTAGTAAGTTGAGTGTATCATTCTAAATAGTGTATGTCTACCCTCTTGCATCATTATTCATATTTCTCCTTGTTGTTAATGAGTGAGTGCATGTCACCCTAGTGAGAAAAATTCAAAAAGAGTGTGAGGAATCACATCTCTAAAATCATTGTTGTTCTTGTGTTGTGTTCTTGTTGAAGACCAATAAACCCAATGAAAGTGAAAGGATTTGATTAATCAAGATAGAACTAATCAATCTTAGAACAATTACCAAAGAACCATGAAACCCATTTTTGCCATGAACCTGGAGACAACTTAGAATTGTTCTTCATTCACCAACACCCAATTCCTTGTTGATACCTTGTGATTAACCTCCTGGAATGTGGATCTTATAAATTTTAGGTGTGTGTGTGTGATTCTTCAAATGATATTCATCATCTTCAACATTTGTCAAAAATCATTCTTGTGGACCTTCTATTATAAATATGGCAAAATATCCAAATTGGTCCCTTAACTCCACCACTGGGTCCAATTTGGTCCCTTATCTATAAAAAGTGACAAAAAGTTCCTTTAATTTTTTAAATGGTTCCAAATAGATCCTTTTCGTCAACCACCCCCAAACGGACGTTTACTTTGTCATATGTGGCAGCTGACATGACATTTGAAGTCTTTTTCCTCCTTTATACTGAGTTTGTTCATCCACAATTAGTTTCATGCAAATCTAAGGTTCCTAAAAAAATTCACTTTACCCCCAATTTGATTCAAGTAAAATCTTAGGGTTTGTGGATTTGAGCTGGTCACAAACATGAAATCCTGTGGGTCGACGCCAGTGATGAAAGCAAAACACGGTTATGGTGGGTGCTCTTCGAATGAAGGATCAAATGTCAACACAAGAACAACTTGGAAACCTATATGTCACTATGGGGATTTAGTTGTTTTTCGTATGGCCACAATATGCATGAACTATGGGAAACATTTTTGGGGATGTCCTAATTTTAAGGTATGTTATATGTATGTTTGTTTAAAAATAGTTGATGTATGTGTCTTTAAAAAAAGTTGATGTTGAAGATGGTATTTTGCAGGGATCAAGCAATGCTGGTTGTGGGTACTTTGGATGGTATTTTGAAGATGTTGGAGATGAGAATGAGCAATATTTGATGGATAAAATTGAGAAGCTCTCAAAGGCAGTGGCAGAAGCTCAATAGACTATTAAAGAATATGGGAAACAAATAAGCAATGTGGAAAATGAAATGAAGAATCTGATGAAGTTGATAAAATTCTGGAAATTTATGTTGTTCATAGGCCTCATTGTTGTTGTTTTTAGAATGCTTTAGGATGTTGTTAATCAATTTGTTCTCATTGTAGTTGACAGTACCAGTTTGACATTTGTAATGAAGAATTTGTTATCAATATTACTTGCATTTATTATGTTGACAGTAATTTGTTATCAATATTACTTGTTATCAGTACCATAATATTACTAGCATTTGTTATATTAACATAATACCATTTGCAATTACTTGTTATCAGTACCATAATATTACTAACATATGTTATATTGACAGAATTGCTATGACTTGTTATCAGTAGCATATTATTTGCTATGACAGAATTGACAAAATAACATTGACATAATTGCTCAACATAATTGACAAAATTACATTGACAGAATGGCTCAACAAAGGCCTAATCCAAAAACCATATGTCTTAACAAAAGTCATTGACATAATTGCTCAACATATCCAAATAACACAAGTCATATGTCTTAACCATAACATAGGCCTAATCGAAAAACCATATGTCTTAACACATAACATAGGCCTAAATAAAATACTATATGTCTTAATACAACATTACATATTAATAGTCTAAACATAATACAACAGTCTAAACAAAATACATATGCCTAAATTTTCCAAGTCTTGGTTGATCTCTTGGTTGGTGTTGTTCTCTTTGTTGTTGGGCCTACAACAGTCTTGGCTGCACTTTGTAATTTTCCAAGTCTTGGTTGGGCCTGGGGGTATGAATGGATTAGTTGGCCTTCTGAAAGATAACTTGCTTGGCCTTCCTTGTAATCCTGATGCAGAAGTATCTTGCTTGGATTTTCCTTGAGATTTCTGCCTTGAAGTCTGCTGAGTTTGCACTTGTGAACCCTGTTGATCTTGCACTTGTGAAGCCTGCTGAGATTGAACTTGTGCAGCCTACTGATCTTGCACTTGTGAAGCCTGCTAAGATTGCACTGGTGCTGCCTGCTGAGATTGCACATGTGATGGTTGTTGAATAGATGCTTCGGATGCTTGTGATACCTGCTGACTATTGTGGTCCTTGCAAGTCAGTTTATTATGACCTGGTTTTTGCACCTGCTACACCTAACATTAAAACCAGTCTTTCTCATCTTTTTGTCTGATCCATCAAGTTCACCTTGCTATAAATTTCTTCTTTCCTTTAGCCTTCCAGGCATCTTCCTATACTTAGGAGGTTGCACATTTGGATACTCAGTTCTCACCCACAAATTAGAACTATTAACTGGAAAAATAACATACTGATAGACTTCCATATATCTCTCCTTTTCTGTAATATTTTGTAATGTAGTCAACAATGTTATAGTTTCTACTCTTCATTGCTGACAAGGAATGTACACAAGGAAGGCCTGTCAGCTCCCATCTTCTACATGAACAGGTTTTCTCCTTAAGGTCTACATTAAATTTATCAGCTTGGTTTTCTAGATGCTTAACCTCAAAAATATGTTCAACAACCATCCTACCAAATAAATTTGTTAATCACAACATATACTATAACCACAAAATCACAAAATCTGCTATAACCAATTGAAATTCATATGTATATACCTGACAATCCAAAGGTTGGTGTAAGAGCTTGTTTTCTCAACTTTCTTTCTTATGTTTGGTAAGACTTCCCCATCAGCCATGTTCTGAAACCTCATCATATTTGTTGCCCATCTCTCCATCATATATATATCCTTATTTCTTCCACCATAGTAATTAGTGGTTTTGCTCTTGAATTCAGAATTACACTATTGAATGCCTCAGACATATTAGTACAACAAAAATAACATAAGTTAGTACAAATAACATAAGTAATTATAAGTAAACATAAGTTAGAAAAAAATATATACCTTTTGTTGATCAGATATATAAGTGTATGTGAGACATTTTTCTCTCCCACCTAGATCATCAATAAGAAGCTCCAAGAACCAAGTCCAACTATCTTTATTTTCACTTTCAACCACAGCAAATGTTATTGGTAGCATTTGATCATTTGGATCTCTTCCAATGGCTGCCAAGATTTTCCCTCCAGACAACCCTTTCAAAAAATAGCCATCTAACCCAATGAAACGTCTACATAATTTAAAACTCTCCTTACAAGCAGCCAATCAAATGTATAGCCTCTTAAAATATGGTCTATGATCTGTAGAACCTTCTGGTACAGGATGCACATTTACTTTCATAGTAGAACCTAGGTTAGATCTCAAAAGTTCATGACAATAGTCATAGATTCTTGTATAGTCCCCAAGGAAAGAACCATCTACCATATCTCTAGTAGTAAATCTTGCTCTTATGACCTCTTGCTTGCCAACACCTACATTCCATTTTTTGTGCCTTTTCCTTTATGTCTCTAAGCTTCAATCTTGGATTGGATTTCACTGAATTCTGTAACCTCTTACTTAACCATTTAGTACTCATCAGCTTTACATTGTACTCTCTACTACAACTATGGTTGTATATGATCTTCCTTAGTTGCCAAGAATCCTCATTAGGTAACTTTGCACAGTATGCTTCCCAATCACATCCTTCCTTGCATCTAACCCTCACCCTTACCTTGTCATTCTTAATGTACCTAAGACCCCTACCAGATTGCACTGCATATGATGTTATTGCTTCTTTGAAATCAACCTTGGTTGTGAAATATATCCCAACCTCCCATTTGAAATTTGACATGTTTTTCTGTGATTTAAAAATAGGATACTTTTTCCTAACAACATCACTAGTTTCATCACTTTCACACCCACTTTGTAAATCATCACTAACTTTGTCCTCACACTTTTCTTTACCTTTTTGGATCTTCCCCTCATGGTCATTCACAGATTCCATCACATCACCCTCCTCATCAAAATCATCATCAAACTCATCTGATTCATCATTAAAACCCACTTCCATTGCACTGTCATAATTGAAGTTTTCATCCTCATTATCATCATAGCTAAGGCCATCATTGACATCACCACCAGTCTCTTTAAAAGGCTCAGTATTATTCCCCTCATTCTCCTTCAAAGGCTCAGTATTATTCCCCTCATTCTCATTCACAGGCTCACTATTATTCCCCTCATTCTCATTCACAAGATCACTATTATTCCCTTTATTCTAATTCAAAGCACCCTCTTCCATCCTTAGAGTTGTCTCATTCAAAAGTTCATTATTATTCACCTCAGCATTAACTTCCTCAAGCATTGCAGCAAGAACTTTTTCAGTCTCATCCTCTTCCATCACTTCTGCTTGTACTTCATCAATTTGACCATCATAGAAATCAGGTTGTGACAATATATGCGTGATGTATATGTCAACCCTAAGGTGCACCCTATACAAATCAGCAATCTCTAGGGCTCCTTTGTCATCAACCAAAGTGTGCATCCCAAATTGTGGATCCATATAGTAAATTTTCCCAATACAGGTGTAACCTAAATCCTTAAAACAACCTAACAGTTCAAAATAGCTCCATCTATCAACATCTATTTTCAATTCTGAAATCTCCCCCCCCTTCGTATACACTCAGCTCATCATCCACAAATTCACCACTGTGGTGGATTGTAAGATTCAGATACTCAGTCATCTATACCAACACAAATCCCTAATTGATTCAACATTGTGAAAACCAAGCAACCCTAAATCAGAAACTTATCTTAAAAACCATAAAACACAAAAACCCTAAATCATTAAACTAAGTGAAATCGAATAACATTTCCATTTGTAAAATCGAATTACGTACCTAGTAAACAATGCTTCATAACTGGTTCCTTTGCTTCAAGCTTCCATGGCTGTTGCGTTAGGGTTCCTTCTTTTTACTACCTTTCGTATAATGACTTTTCCCTTACTAAAATCACTTCCTTAAGGTAAACACATCCTACATGGCATATGAGTCACCAAAATTCAGCACCAAGTGTGTAAAATAGTTGACTTTGACTAACGATAGGTAACAGAAGGACAAACGTGGAACCATTTACAAAATTAAAGGACCTTTTTGTCACTTTTTATAGATAAGGGACCAAATTGGACCCAATGGTGGAATTAAGGGACCAATTTGGGTATTTTGCCTATAAATATTGAGTATGAGAGGTAGATAAAGGTATAAACAAGTGAATTTATAGAAAGCCATAAACAAGTGTATGCATAATTGGTACCTCTTATTAAATAACTAGAAGATTTCCAAAAGGGATATCATCAATTGGTACCTCAATGTTTGATTACATACTCTGGCAGAAATTATGAAAGTGGTCAATGCAACTCAAAAGGGTTCCAAGATGATGAATTTAATTTCATGTGAAATTTTCAAATAAATAATCCTTTATCAAGCACATGCACACCTGCTTGGAGAAAACACTTGAACTTTAGATAGATCAACAGTCCATGACAATGTCCAATCAAGGCCAAAAATACCAATCCCAATATCAAAATCAATATAAAAGTTGGTTGTTATAACCATATAAAATTAACAACAATCATATCAAAATCAACAACAATCATCTCAAGCATACCAGAATCAACCTCAATAAAGACTCAACAAAGATATAATAATAAGCCTCAATAACACCAAGATCAACTTCAACAACATCAACAACCAAGGAAATGGTCCCAAATGGATGATATCATGAGTCAATTCACACAGACAACACAAGATAACCTAAAAAATGTTAAGTTGGCACAAGTCACTTCCGAAAAGAACAATGAAGCATCAATCGAGAATTCGAAAACACGAGTTATCCAATTATCCAAATAATTGACTATTATATATATATGCCAAAAACTATTAGAGGAATACAATGAATAATCCCAAGAATAATGAGAGATGATATTTTGTAACTTTTATAAAGAATAGACTTGCTAAAATAGCAAGTGTTTAGCACTACCACGAGAAGTAGTTAGAGAAAATTAAGGCTAAGAGGGAGAGTGGAGTTAGAGTGCAAGAAAAATAGTGAGTAGACTTGAAAAAAGTGAGGAAAAGAAAAAATAAGTGAGATACATAAGTGAGTAAGGGAGAAAGAGTTAAATAGAAGGAAGCCACAACCCTTACAATGTACCATGTTTCTTTAATTAACTCTAGTGCACTGTGAGATTGCACACTCGAATAAGCTTCACTTATTTATTTTCTCCCATCAATTTTTTTTTATGTGTTTGAACCCATAGATTCTTGTAACGTTGGCAATTATATCAAATTACACATTTAATATAATAAACAATAAGCAGTATCTAAAAACACATCATTATTACCCAAGTCGGGAAAATGTCATGTGATCAAACAAAACCTTTCCATGATAACTTTAATGTGTATAATTTCCCTTTTACCCCCATGTATATGTTGAACACAAGGAATAGACTGTGTCACCCTTGTCTAGTTCAATACTGGTTCTTTAGACATTTATCCTGATACGAAGGATGGGAAAATTATATCTATGTCACTCATGTCTCTCAACATGATTTGTGGAGTACCCATCAATAATCTTTATGGTTTTACTACTACAAAAAATGTTTGATTGGCGATAAAGTACTCAACTTCACTTACAGGATCCATGGTGGTTTTAGGTTGAAGGGTTGTATACACCACTATTACCTTGAGAATAACTTATGATACTTACATAATATTCTATGTAGTATTCTCACAGTGAGACAATCTAGTATAAATATTACTCCTAATACTTATACCTATATGAAGCCTTGATAACTCTTTATCCATGATTTGTGATATGTCATTATCAGTTTATCCACATAATAGTCACAATGCTTTAATGTTATCCCACTTCAAAATAAAGATCGACTATAGATGTTTTAAGAATATTATCCTAATGTTTAATGAGATCCCATGATTAAGTTACACTTAATATTTCACAGAATTAACTTTATTATTTTATAAAAACAAAGATAATAAAGAAAAATTATTATTATTATTAATAGATGATTCGATACAAGTACCAAGTTTAATATTAAACTATTGGCTTTTATACTTACACCTAATACCCATAGATCTAGTATGGAATTCATGATTTTTTTGTGTAAGAGGATTTTTCAGCAGGTTAGTCACATTATCAAGTGTTGTTACTCTAGATATATTTACATCTCCTTTATCTATTATCTATGAAATGAGGTGATATCGCCTAATTAGGAGCTTGGATCTTCGGTGAGATCTAGGCTTCTTATCTTGTGCAATGGCACCATTATTTTCACAATAGAGATCAATGTGATTCCCAATTCTTGGGACTATTTCAAGTTCACTAATGAACTTCGTAACCCAAACAACTTCCTTTGTTGTGTTTGAGGCGATAACATACTCAACTTCGGTTGTAGAATAAGTAAACGTATCCTACTTCGAAATTTTCCAAATCACAACACCACAAATTAACTAAAACTCATAACCAGATTGCAATCAAAAGTCATCCTTACTTGTCCAGAAGCTAGCATCGGTGTATCAAATTACAACGAGTTCTTCATGACCTCCATATATCAAGAATGAGTCATCTTTCCTTCTCAATTACATAATTATATTCTTGACGACAACCTAATGAGCATCATCGAGATCATACTGGTACCTACTTGTTGCACTTAAAGTATACGATACATTTGGTCGAGTGCATAACATGGCATACATGATGGATCATATTCCATATGCATATGGGATATTATTCATGTGATTCATTTCTCCCTTAATTGAAGTGGGCTATGTTTTTTTATAGACATAAGCCATGTTGATAGGCTAATAAGTTATTATGAACTATTTCGTTATTTCTTAATTCCTAATATATAGGTTATTTCACCCAAGTCCTTCATAGAAAAGCATTTCCTTGCCCAATTTTTTGCTTACTGCAAGGTAGGAACATCATTTAAAACAAGTAATATGCCATCTACATATAATATCAGGAAGAAAATCATGCTCCCACTACCCTTCTTCTAGACATATGGCTCCTTTTTGTTTTTAATGAATCCATATTTTTTTACCGTTTCATCAAATGAAGATTCCAACTTCTGGAAGCTTGTTTCAATTTGTAGACTGGTTGTTGTAACTTGCATATCTTGTTGGCTTCTTCTGGTATGTTAAATACTTCGGGTTATGTCATGTACATATCCTTAATGAGATTCTCGTTAAGGAAAACGTTTTAACATCCATCTGTCATATTTTTACCTTCTCCCAATTGCCAAAATTGTCTTCCAAAGATTAGAACCCACGAAAGTTCACATATTTAGTTCATCAATATTCACATTCACACAATAACATCAAGACTCTCATATTTTTCTCTACAAAATTCTAACAATCACATGTTAGACAATAAACTCATTATTCTGGATTTATTTTCTTTGTGTACATCTTGGATATTGATTCATATTCCAATTGTTTACATCTTCTTAGTTTTGAAATCAATACATGGATAATGTGTTAGGAAAGAGAAAATTATTCTTCATTAATTCATGCCATTGTTGTTACATGCATGCTAGGAAATATCATGCCTAGACTATTATAACATATTGATTAAGGTTTTGTGATAGAAGAATTCGTTGAATATATTAGTTTGGTGTTGTTTGAATTTTTTTATGACCTTTTAAGTTTCTACATGCTAGACATCCTTGACCTAATAGGTGAGTGCTATCAAAAAATTTGAACTTTAAAAAGTTCTTCCATGTTAGATCAAGTTCACCATAGGTTAAGGAACAATTAATTAGGAATCCCTTCAACCTTATAGGAGTCTTGGAACCCCATCATGGGCCGGTTAGAGATGTTCGATTAAGAGATACCTCGCCCTTGTAAACAACCATCATCTCTAATATCTTTCTCTAAACCATGCCTTTGGAAATGGAACTTGCTCGAGGTGCCCCTCTACTGATGGCGACAATATATGGGCTCCTTCCCCTTGCCAGTATCTCCCTTTTCACTGCGGGGGACTTACCCTTTAGGAATTATTTAGGTCCCGTTTTCTACCTTGGACGTACTAAGTTATCCACATCCTTAAGTTGAATGTAGTCATCAGTGTTATGGCCATGTTCCTTATGGAAGTGGCAATATTTTGACCTATTTGTCAGGGCCGATTCTCCTACAGCGTTAGAAGCTTGGATTCTTGTTGTTATAAACTTGATGTTCATACACTCTTAGTAGATCCTTTTCCGGGAAATTTTCAGAGGAGTATACATATTGTATCGACCCTATGTCCCTTTATCAGTATCCTCCATCCGCTTACAGGGATCCTTTCTTGACGAGCGTTCAGAGCGAATATCAATAGATGAAGTTGGATTATCGAAGTGAGTGTTCAGGTACTCCTCCAATATGATGTATGTTTGAGCTAGGTTTAACATTTATTGAGTCGTTCTCACATTTTCTTCCTAAGTTTCGTGCGGAAAGAATGGTCAAGATGTAGGCCATTCTCAAAGATCCAACATTTAAGAGGTTCTTCAGTTCCTTCTACTTATATTGTGACTTAAGTGAACCAATCGATGTACGATAGTAATATTTCTCCCACTCATTGCATGATGCAACTAAGAGCGATTATAATAATTGGTTGCCTTTTTTGTGCAGTGAAATATGCAATGAGTCAATCATAGAAATTCGTCCATGATTCGATGCAACCGTTTGGAAGGCCGTTTAACCACAACCTGGATGGTCAGACTAACATCAATGTTAATACCTTATGTTTGGAAGCATCTTCAACATAATAGTAGTTTAGTCGGTCATTGACAAGCTGTATGTGTTTGTCATGATATTTTTCCCACTGTATTCCTCCATTTTGGGTTTTTTCGTTGCATGGATTTTAGAATTTTGCTTTCTAAAATTCGAGCACATAAAGGATGTTTAGGTTGTGTTCAGCTTGGTTGATGTTCATTATGGTTCGAAGAGAGAGCATAATTGCCTCGATCTCCACCTAGACTCCGAGGAGGGGAATTACGCTTCCTGCCTTTAGAGTGTTATTTTGGTTTTTGGACTTTTTTTGTCTTCTTTCGCTGTAGATGGCTTTGGCAGTTAGAAATGGTTCTTCTCGAATTGGCTTCTTGCATTGTATTTTCCAGAGTTGGATGTGATAAAGACTTTCTTATAGGCAATGGAACCTTTCTTCCACTGCTTTGGAATTTTGTTGTTGAATGGCGTTATAGATGCCATTTATCAACTTGTTCACACCTTGAGATCCAAGATTCGCCTCTAGCATACCAAAATCGCGCGAGATTTCAAGTCGCTCCATAGGAATTAAGGACAAAATTCGAAGCGACAACATTTGGTTAGTCCTTGGCCGCAGTGGCAGAAGGATTATGTCCAGTTGCTGAAGAGTGTTGGACTCGAGGTTTGCATTAACATAATTAGGAGTTATGTTTGGTCAGTTGGTGGCTGACGGTGCTACATGAGCGATAGCTAGAGCGACTTCATGTGTTATGGCATAACGTGTAGCTCTAGATCCTTCCATTTCTATGGACCAACAAAGTTTAGAAGCACCAAAATCAGATATCTATCGACGTCGAATTCAATTCAATTGAACGCAGTTTGAACTTCTCCTTTTTGTTGAATCATAGAACCTTCTAGAACCTTTAGATGCGTCAGAGGACTGAATATCCTGCTTCTAGATTATCGAAGATTCAGTGTTCAAGAAAACATTCTAGAACCTTTAATAAGTACTTGTGGTGACCAATTTAGAAAAGGAACATACTGACTTGAAGCAATCTAAGAAGTCATTTATTTATGATGGTCAGATTTCTGAAGATGTGGCCAGATCATAGAGGATTCGACCGGTCCAAATCACCAATCATTCATTTTTTATTTCATCCAATTTAAAATATATTCAATAAAATAAAACCAAATCCGATCCAAATCACCAATCATTCATTTTTTATTTCATCCAATTTAAAATATATTCAATAAAATAAAACCGAATCATATCCAAATTACCAATATTCATTTTTTATTTCATCAAATTTAAAATATATTCATTTGATATGTTATACTAGTAAGATGCCGTAGGAGTGTTAGGATCGGAATCAAACTTGAACGATGAATCAGACAGCTCTTTCACCATCAAACCACTGGTACCCCACAAATCAACCAAACCTGAATCCATTAACCGCTTCACTCACCACCTTCAATCAAATCCAGTTCCTTCGATTCAACAACCAAAACGACAAACAAAACTTCCCAATCTTGCGTTCCGCCACAAACCCTTCCTCCCACCTCCCACCGATCGTTGTTGTAGGGTCCGCCAACGCCGACATCTACGTCGACATCGACCGCCTCCCCAAAGAAGGCGAAACCATCTCCGCAAAAAGCGGTCAAACTCTAGCCGGCGGGAAAGGCGCCAACCAAGCTTGCTGCGGTGCTAAATTGTCGCATCCGACTTACTTCGTCGGTCAGGTTGGAAATGACGCTCACGGGAACCTCGTCGCGGATGCTCTTCGTGATAGGGGCGTTCGTTTAGATTATCTTGCTGTTGTGCCGTCTGCTCCGACTGGACATGCCGTTGTTATGCTTCAGGCTAATGGACAGAATTCTATTGTTATTGTTGGTGGTGCTAATGTGAGTTTTTGGCCTCAGAGTTTACCGGATCGGCATTTGGAGGTTGTTTCTTCCGCTGGGATTGTTATGTTGCAGAGGGAGATTCCTGATTTTGTTAATGTTCAAGTGGCAAAGGTTGGTGCTTTGCATTTTGTTTTGAGAGGAATGTGGAACTCTCTTTTTTGTTGACAATTGCAATTGCTAGTTTTGATCTGGAAAGACTGTTTTAAATAAAATTGATATTGTAGATATCATTCAGTTTGAAGTGATTTGGATTTAGCTTGCGTATGAAGTTATGTTCCAAGTTTAGGTTTGCTATTAGAATTTAGAGGAGACAAAATTGATTTTTTGACATAAAACCGAACACAATTAGTGGAAGCATACTGGGAGAGATTTTGTAGACCCTTTATAAGAAGAAGGGATTTGAGAATAGTGTTTGACCAATGTGATTTATGAGTTGGTGACTCTGTTGACGAAAAATCTCTAGTGTAATTGCTTAGGATATCAATGCACCTTGTATTTGTGAACATAGGATATGTTTCATGTGAATTATATTTCAATTCATGAGATTGTTAACTAGCCAAACTGTACTATGCTCTTGTTTGTGCATACAGGCTGCAAGGAATGCTGGTGTCCCGGTAATATTTGATGCCGGGGGAATGGATGCACCAATTCCACAAGAATTACTGGATTTTGTTGATATATTTAGTCCTAATGAAAGTGAACTTGGTCGCCTTACAGGATTACCGACTGAAAGTTTTGAACAGATTACACTGGCTGCTCTGAAATGCCATAAACTGGTGAGTTCAAGTAGTACCATACAGATCCATTGAAATTATTTGCAGCACATTGTTCTACTTGAATGCCATATCCACTTTCTTTCAAACTGTTGAATTCAATTTTGTATTAAATTTCCAGAGTCTCAGTGCTTACATCTCTGGTGTTTTTTTTTTTAATCTTAAATTTCTAAATTGTCAGGGCGTTAAGCAAGTTCTTGTGAAACTTGGTGCCAAAGGATCTGCCCTTTTCATAGAAGGAGAAGAACCAATTCAGCAACCAGCCATTTTTGCTAAAACTGTCATTGATACAACCGGAGCTGGCGATACTTTTACTGCTGCTTTTGCTGTAGCCTTAGTGGAGGGAAAGTCCAAAAAGGAATGCCTCAGATTTGCTGGTATGTATTGCAATGTTGGAATTTTCTCTTTAGAAACGTGTGAGTGTGAGTGACTAACTAACATGTGAAAATTTTACCATAATAGCTGCTGCAGCTTCTCTCTGTGTTCAAGTCAAGGGAGCCATTCCCAGCATGCCAGATAGAAAGTCTGTTCTCGAACTTCTTAATCACCATTGAAGATACATGCAAAAGGTCAATTTCTGCTCAACACTTATCATTTTTGTGACTTACTCTTTAGAAGTTTATTGTTGAAGAACACTTGGGGGTTGTAGTTTGTTGTTCATTTCAATAAGACGGTTAGTTTGGAGGGTTCACCTAAATGATGTAAACAGATGATAAATCAAAATAAGAAAAGTGCTACAAACACTTTTTCTTTATGAATTGAATATCATTAATGTTTAGTCGCATAGACTTATTCTTTGAATTTGATAAGACTGAATGGCAAAATTCTCAAGAAAATTTTAATTCGGTTACATTTTTATTATGGTTCGTAATTTTCTTTATGAGTTGAGTATAGATTCATTTTTAGAATTTGATAAGATCGAGTAATAAAATTCTCTCAAAAATTAAATTAAGTTAAAAATGTATTCTATTATGAGATAAATCTATTTGTGAGTATGTTTGATTTTGAATAGCAAATTAAAATAGTTTAATCTAATGGTAAAGTTTTTTGTTTTTTCTTGACTTAATTTTTTAATATTCAAATTTATAAATTATATATTTTTATTAACATAATAAAATACAGTAAAATAACAGGTTTGATACCAAGACATATAATATATAAAAATTTAATATAACATATCGGTAACAATGGTTTTGAAATAAGAAAAATAAAAATATCAAACAAAATTAATAATAAGTATTAAAATAAACTAAGTAAATAATAAATTAATGTAATATATTTATTAATGAAAACTTAAATAAATATTAGAATATATTAATGCAGTTTTGGTTTGATTTTGAAAAATCAATTTAAAGTTTTATCTCATCCAAATAGGTTTTGTAAAAAAAATATTAAAAGATATTTAATAATATTCAATTTTTTGCCTTTTTTATTTTATTTTTATATCAGTATGCAATTTTATTAGATTGGTCTGAATTTGTTTGTTATAAACTCAAACCTTCCGTTAGTCTAAAAGAAGATTATTATATGATTAAAACTTTTAAACTTTTTATGATATTCTAATTTCCTTATTTCTTGTAGTAATCAACGTCAACGATTACCTCAATAAAATAATTATGATATATGATCATTGGTAAATTCTAATTAACACGAATCATAATATAATATTCATGATAATGAGAATCTTGAGTAAATCACGACATTCTCATATTTGATATGCATTCAATTTTATTCATTAATTGATTTATTATTCATGCAAAATAACCTTCAATCAGTCAATATTAGCATATTATATTGTTGCTTTGAAAGGGTTTTTTTGAATTTATTATCACGAAACGTAATTAAAAAATAATTTAATATCTAAAAAGGATAAACACGACACTTGGATATGCGTAAAAAAACAATTTTTTATCATTTTCTTAAAAAATAAAATATCATTATAAATTGATACAAAAATTATATAGTTTGCTACTTGAAAAGAAGAAACAAAATATATGACTAATATTATCAAATATGTTTATGCCATGACCATAATTATTTTCCTATTTTTTGTTCTAAGTAGCGTAAATGCGGGTAAGCACTTTCTATTATTTTTTTCAATTTCTCTCCTTTATTATTACTATACATAATATGTTTTATCTATTATTATTATTATTAACACTTTAATTTTATTGTTTAACATTACAGAATACTCTGAACCTTGTATTGGTGACAAAAATTGTCCTGATACTTCGTGTCTCCCTTCAATGATAGCTGTATGTTCTAATCATATGTGTTTTTGTTTATATTCTAGTTAAGTTAAAAATTATTTCCTATGAATAAAAGAGAGTATTGAATGAACATAGCTTTAAATCAAGTATTGTGTTAATCAGAGTTAGCTAATCAAAACAATTGAGGACAACACTCATATATGGTGGTAAGACGTAATAGATCTTAAAATTGAAATAAACGAATTGGGAAAATGTTGATTGTTAAGTTAGGCTAAAATTATAATATGGGATCAGTTGCATAGATCCACCACCACCTTTCTTCTGTTTCATCTTCATTCTTCCTCTTTGGCGTTCTTCCTCATTCCATCTAGCTTCAAAGAAGTTTGTATCTTGCATGATACAGAATTTCATAATCTATAATTGTTATCCATCAGAAATCTTTATAGAAGATCAAATCATGGCAAAAATAGCAGATTCACATAAGAATCACAAGGCGGAAATAGCACATGCAAATGTAATTCACGTCATTCCCAAGCTCGGTCTATCAAAATTTGTTTTGACCAAACCTCTCAATCAGACTCTTTGAAAACAATTTTCTAAACAAACAAACTGATGGGCGTAATTCTTTCTCACAAAATTCATAAAGTTGTTGTAAACCCCCAAATTTCCCAAATTTTCAAATCTGAACCAGATCGTGGAGTGAACATCAAATCAGAGGAGTATGAATCTTCAATAATTCAAGATCAAGCTCTCTTCACATGACTTCTTTCAACAATTATAAAATTTGTTCTTCCTCATGTTCTTTCGTGCTAGCACACATATGAAGTCTAGGACAAAATCCATAAACATTTCTATGTGTAGATGAAGGCTAGGGTTCACCAACTTAGGTTAGAACTGAAGATTACGAAGATGGAAAATAGATCCATTTCAAAATATGTTTTAAGAATTTGAGCAATCACTAGTACGGAAAACCTCTTTCACAACTGTTGGAAAAGGGGTATCATCACACCTGACATACCGTTGTTAAATAGAATGTCGTTGTAAGTTCATTGTTTCTACAACGATCTGGAAATCATTATTAAAAGCCAAGACGTGCGCCACATAGCACAACAATTATGCTTATAAACCGTTGCGATATATACACTTAGGTACTGTTGAAGATTATCACACATCAAATCATAATCATTTGATTCTGATTTGTCAAGCTGTTACAAAACTATAGTGTAAATAAAGTTATTGTCTATTATTGTTATTTCTTTATTTAGGTAATTACTATTTCCTTATTTAGGTAGCAACAATTACAGGAAATTATTTTCCCTGTTTATTAACAAATTAGGGTACAATTTTCAATTTATTGTATTCTATATATACTCACATATAAGAGTTCCAAATATATGAAATATACAACACATTTCTACATGGTATCAGAGCACGAGATCTGAACCATTCTTAAACCTTGAGCACCACCCATGGCATATACTAAAGTAGAAAATTCAGCCAACAGTTTGGCTGAAGGACATGCTCTTCATATCACTGGTAACAAATTGAATGGCCAAAATTATAATCAGTGGGTGGGCTCAGTCAAAATCTACCTTTAAGAAAAAGGGAAGGAAGGTTATATCACAAGAGACTCCAAATGTCCAGAAAAGGAGGACTCCAACCTCGGAAAATGGCAACTAGAAAACAATCTAGTAATGTCATGGCTGCTAAATACCATGACAAATGAAATTGGAGAAAATTTCATGTACTATGACACGACCAAAGAAATGTGAGATACCGTAAAGGAAACATACTCTAATGTCGACAATACACCTGCAATCTTTGAAATCAAGAGCATACTTCATGATTTACGTCAAGATGACCGCTCAGTCACAGAGTATTTTAATACTCTCAATCATCACTGGCAGCAAGTAAATGTATATGATGAAAATGAATGGAGTTGCACTGAGGATAAAAAGAAGTACAAAGAATTGGTAGAGAAAGATAGAGTCTACAAATTTCTATTAGGTTTGAACACATAACTTGATGAAGTTCGTGGGAGAATCCTTGGAACCAAACCTCTTCCAAAAAATTCGAGAATCTTTCTCGGAAATACGAAGAGAGGAGAGCGATAGAAAAGTGATGCTTGGAAAATCTAGTGCAACCCTACCTATAGAGGGATCTGCAATGGCAACAAGATGAGATCATCGGTCTTTCCAAAAGAATACCCGACCTTGGTGTGACCACTACAAGAAACCGGGTCATATCAAGGACACATGTTGGATCATTCATGGAAAACCATCAGATCTAAAATGGACCAAAACCTGGGACAACAGAGGGAACACAACTGAGGTGAATTCCAACTCATCACCATTCAGCGATGAGCAAATAGAAGCCTTACAAACAATGTTTTAATAAACAATTGATACAACTACTGTGGCACAAAAGGTAATCTTTTACATGCTCTAAACACTAGCAAGGGAAAACAAAATTCATGGATTATTGACTCAGGAGCATCTGTTCACATGACTGGAGTCTTGGTTGTCTTTTATAGCTATTTTCCATGCCAAAATAATTTGACTGTTCGAATTGCTGATGGTACCCTGTCTAAGGTCATTGGTAAAGGTTGTGTCATTATTTCACAAAATAATACTCTTAGTTCAGTACTTTATGTGCCTAAACTTGATTGCAACCTATTGTCCATCAGTAAACTTACAAAGGATTTGAAGTGCATCACTAAATTCTTCCATAACTTGTGTGAATTTCATATTTTGGAGTCGGGGAGGACGATTGGCAATGCTAAAGAATGTGTTGGACTCTATATCCTTCACATGTTGAAACATCTAAACCAGAATCTGAGGCAACCTCTTGTGCTGTAGTTTCTGAATATAGTGAAAATTATGCATTGTTGTGGCACTATAGACTAGGCCACCCAAATTTTATATAATTGAAAGAAATGCTTCCTAAATTATTCGATAAAAATAAGAAGTTGTTTCAATGTGAAATTTGGCAATTGTCCAAACATACACGCAACCCCCACCCGCCTCAACCCTATAAACCTTTTCAACCCTTTTGTGTTATTCATAGTCATGTATGGGGACCATCGCGGGTCAGAAATGTAACTGGATCAAGATGGTTTGTCACCTTTATTGATGACCACAAACATATCACTTGGGTCTACCTTATGAAAGACAAATCAGAAGTTGGTAGGATATTTGAATGTTTCCATACCATGGTGCAAACACAATTTCAAAGCAAAATTAGAGTGCTTAGGAGTGATAATGGTTATGAGTGCTATAATTCTGCATTAAGTTCATACTTTCAACAACATGGAATAATACACCAAACCTCATGTGTGGATACACCTCAGCATAACGTGGTTGCCGAGAGAAAGAATAGACACCTCCTAGAAGTAACCTGATCTTTCATGTTGGCTACAAATGTACCTAATCAGTTTTTGGGAGAAGTTGTCCTCACTGCGACCTATCTTATAAACATAATGCCTTCCCAGATCCTTAACTTTCATACGCCCTACTCCACTCTCCAAACCTTATACCAAACTGTCATACCCTAAATTTTGACCATAATTTTTCAAATTTTTGTTCATTCGAGGCATTTTTTGTCGTAGTATCGATAGTCAGTCATTTTTGCATTTTAGTTCTTTAGTCATTCATCATGCATCGTTTGATCGATTTCTATTGTTCCATGTCTTTCTCCTTTTTATTTGTGATTTTAGAATTGTTCAGAATGTCACCTAGATCTTTTTTATTTTTAATATTTAGTTAGATATTTATTTTGGATTTTTTTTTATGAATCATTTTAGGTTTAATTTTAATTTAGTTATCTTATTTAATTTATATTTTTTTTGATTAATTTCAATTTAAGGTAATTTAGTTTAATTTTATTTAAGTCTAACTTTTTATTTTAGTCATAGTTGAATCTAGTTTAATTCAATTGTAATGTAGTTTATGATTTAATTAGTTAATTTTGATTCTTAGTTTAAACATTTCAATTTTTTTTTACTTAGGACCAATCTTTATTCTAGTGGTAATTCATATTTAAAATTTGATTAAAATTTGTTTTAGTTTAATTTTGAATAAGTCTAGTTTTTAAATAGATCATATCCAGATTTGGTTACTTTTTTTTATAAATCAATTTATTATTATTTAGTCTTTTAAACTTTACTTTTTATTCTAATTTAGTTTATTTTTTATTAATCAGCTTCAATAAGTATTTTAATTATTTTTATTTATATTAGTATAATTTAGTTAGTAATTAGGTTTTATTTTGTTTTTTATATGTGTTATATATTTTAATTAAATGGTCTCAAAGTCAAATATATGAGTCTACAAAAAAACCTACATCAATGACAAGTTTTGCCTCCCAACGGTACACTCCCCACATACTGTCAAAAGCCAACAGTTTGTTTGTACCCTGCTGTCAAAACCAGCCTGTATCAATGTACCAAGCCAACAACACATACACCAAAATGTGATAGAGAAATCTGCAAGTGAAAAAGCTTCAAACAAGACGGTAACAATTACACCAAATTGGAACTAATACAACCTGCACACAAAAAAAAATATACAGAGGCTCTAAACCAAAAAAATTAAAAAAAAAAAGAATCTACAATTTTTATGAGGACAAGGGAAAATGAATCAAGAATAAAAGGGGATAGCAAGAGAGCGAAAAGGGGGGGACCTTTTGATCTCTCAACCTTCAGACTCTTCAACAAAAAAATCATTCTTCAATATCACCTTCTGTTTTTTTTTTTATTCTTCAAATAGACTCACCATTAACAACAGCCTTTTGAAAAAAACCAATCCAAAACCAAAATAGCGCAAAGACCATTAAACCACTGAAACCACCACTCAAAAAAACGCCCAACACAACCTGCCATAACTCAAACCTTCAAACCAACTTAGAACCACTTCCTACTCCACCACGAAAACACAAAAAAACCAAATCCCAAAAAAATCCAAACCGCAGAGAGAAACAGAGTGATTGAAATAAAACTGAAAACTCACTATAAAAAACAAAGCCTCACAGACACACCTGGACCGATTCGAAATCACACAAAAATACCCAAACCGAGACAAATCGTTAACGCCATAACCACCGAGCAAAACCAAAACAATGCTCAAACCTTCACTGCCATGACCTTAACAAACCTGGGCCACAAAACCCTCCGAACAAACGTTGAACCGTGAGAATCCAAAAATACAAATCATTGAAACTGTGACCGAAAACAGAACAGTACAAAGACGGAGGCACCGACGGCGAGTTCGCAAAACAAAGATGAGGAAGACGAGCTCTTGAAAGAGAAAGATGAGATCCTGAAGCAAAAGGATGAAGAACTCGAAAATAGAAAGAAAAAAAGCGATTGACGGAAACGGAGAAGGGACATCGTGTTTTAACTTCTGGTATCATTATATTCCCAATTTATTTTTGTTTTATTTTGCTGATGTTTTCCTTTTGAATAGTTTGCCATTTTGGGCTTTGTATCTCATTCTTTTATTTATTTACTTTTATTTCTCTTTTTTTAATTACCATAAATTTCAATTATTTGTTTTAATTAGTGAGGTTGGTATGATTTGTTTCATTTAGTCTAGTTTTAAACTTTTTCTTTTTTACGTTTAAGAATATAATGTCTCTCTATTAATTTATTCATAATTATTAAATCTATCTTATTATTTTATTGATTTGTTATATTTATTATTGTTTATTTTTAAATTAGGAATAAGGTTATAATAAAATTAGATTTGTTTTGGACCCTTGTTTTGTCAACTCATCAAGATTACTCATCACATCTCTGATTTAGAAAAATCACCCCTGACCCTTTATCTTTGTCTATGTAGTTTTGTTTTTTTTTTTTTTAATTTTGATATTTAGTATTATAATATAGATTAAGATTTTAATTAGTTCTAATTAGTTAGGTTTTAGGATAATTCTAGTTTTTTTTTTCATTCCAAATTTAAATAGGAAATTCTAATTTGTTTAATTTATTTAGTAATTGTTTGAGATTCTAGAAAAAACAAAAAAATATGTTATTAAGTTTAGGAATTTAGAATTTTTAATTTAATATGTACAAAAAAATCTAAAAAATGTTATTGGTTTAGTGTGAATTGCTACTTTTGATTTTCTTAGTGTAGTTAATTTTATATTAATTAGTTAGTTTAAGTTTTTTTAGGGTCTTTTAATATAATATTTAGTTTAATATAGTAAAAACATATTAAAAACAAAAACTCTAAAAAAGGAATTTATTTATTTTTATTTACTGTTATTTTATTATTATTTAGTTTGTTAGATATTAAAAATCCAAAAAAATTCTTTGTTTAGTTTAAGTTTTTGATTATTAAGTGTTTTTTTAGTTTAGTTAGTTTATTTATTTTTAGATATTAAAAACAACAAAAATAGTAGATAGATGTTAACTCTTTCAATTTTATTTTAGCATTTTAATTTTAACACGATGTTTTTTGTCGTGAACAAACGCTCGATCTTATATGTTGTCTGATGCTTGTTACCAGATCCAAGGGAAAAGAATGTCGTGTTGACTTATTGTCATTCACCTACCTTTTATAAACCTTTGACGTTTTACGATCTTTTACTTTGTCATAAAGATGACCGCTAATCTCTTCTTATTTTATAACTTTCAAACTTTGAAGAAACTATTTCTAAAACTAAAATTTTCTCTTAATTAAATAACGAGGAACTAAACTCAGGAATCTAGCATTCCTCATGCTCTTTAATGAACCACTCTTGAGGTCAGCCTTCGAGTTGTATTTCATTTACTCCTTCGTTTCTAAAACATTAAACCCTAAGACATCCAAAACACAACGTCTTAATTCACAAATCAAATATCGGAGGAATTGGATTCTGGAGTCTAGCACTCCACATAATCCTTGAATTAAATCACTCATGGGCTAGCCCCACGCGACGTGGTTTATTCTTCCTCTCGTTCCTAAAACACGGAAACTTTTAATTTAATTATACGAAGAACTGAACTCAGAAATCTAGCATTCCTCGGGTTCTTGAATTGAATTACTCTTGAGGCTAGCCTTCGGGTTGTAATTCATTCACTCTTTCGTATTCAAAACAATTCAACAATCTTAAAAGGATTAGACATGATTCATCTCCATAGGAAAGATATTATCTTCTATCCCCACAAACATAAACAAAATCTTACAAACAACTTTTCTCAAAGGAAGAATGTGGCATTGCTTGTTGATCATTATATCCAAGTTTAAAGCTTCTTCCGATTTAATTCCCAAAGAAAGAATGTGGCATTGCTTGACGATCCTCGTATCCAAGTTTAAAGTTTCTTTCGATTTTCTCGTTCCTCAAATGTTTGTGGTGGATTAGACGAGATACCTCCCCTTAAAGATGACGGCTTGTCTCTTTCTTTTTCAAATACAACTTAAAACTTACCAACCAATACAAACTATTTTTCCATAATTAATCAGCGAGTAACTGAACTCCGGAGTCTAGCACTCCGCACGTTCTTGAATGCAGTCACTCCTGGGCTAGCTCCACGCGTTGTGGTTCATTCACCCTCTCGTTTTAAAACACCTTAACAAAAGTCAAACACTTTTCTAAAAAAACAAACATTGTTTAAATCTTTCTATCTCGCAAACAAGCTAGAGCTCCAGCCTCCCATCGCGAGCAGATAAGCCAACGCTTAGCAGTAGAAAGCATTTCAAATAACCGTTCAATTAAAAAACACAAATCGTAGTTTCACGAACTACGAAGCTCTGACTTTCCCATTGCACAAGGGAATACGTAGGCACGAAGATTTTAATCCTTCGTGAGCATAGTAATAAAAAACTTAATCTTTTCTCCGTCATAAATCACAATAATAAAAAATTTAACATTTTCCCATAACAAATGATAATTAAAATATTTCTTTAAAATAATCTTAACAAACTTTAATCATTAAAAGAAGACAATAATATAAGTTAGCATTTTAAGCGCAAATTAGACTAAGAGGTTCCCGTTGAGTACAACTGATGTGAGGGGTGCTTAATACCTTCCCTTTGCGTAACTGACTCCCGAACTTAGATTAGTGGTTTCGTTGACCATTTTTTATCCCATTTAGGTTGTGTCTATATCTCCCTTTTCTCTCGTAGAATAAATAGAATTAGGTGGCGACTCTGTTGTTTGTTTTAGGATCGTATTTTTCGAGGTACGACACAAACCAATCGTATCCTTACATCTATTCCTTTGAAAATATTTGGATGTACAACCTTTGTCCATAATCTTGATCCCCAACGCAATAAACTTGATCCAAAATCCATTAAATGTATATTTCTCGGCTACTCCCCTCACCAAAAGTGCTACAAATGTTATTCACCTCAAAACAAAAAATTCTACCACACCATGTATGTAACCTTTTTTGAGAATCAACCATATTACCTCAAAGTTGGCATTTAGGGGGAGAACGCATATCCAATTCAAGTGATAGAATCCCAACTTTTGGAATTTGAGCAAACTAAACCCAAACTCACTACAGAGGCATCAAAACCTACACCTGAACCAAATGAAAATGCAACAAAAAATACAGAACCTACTCGTGGACCATAAGAAATCATGTCAAAAAATGCAGAAGATATTGTAGTAGAAAATACAGAGGATGTTGCAGTAGAAACTACAACCCCTACAACACAAATTGCATCAAGAAACAACGTGAAAGTGTACTCTAGGAAGAGAAAGAAGGGAATAAAGTCCTGCACAACTCCAAGGCAGAACCAAGAAACCTCCAAGACTCTAGAAAATGGTGTTCTCTCAGGTAATACTGCTCTTAACTCAATAAATGTTGATGATATTGATATTCCTATTGCCTTGAGAAAAATGTAACAACATGTACTAAATATCCCATTGAAAGATTTGTATCTTATGGAAAATTGTCCCATAGTTACAAAACTTTTGTAACAGCTTGACAATACACACATTCCAAGCAACATCCATGGGGCACTCCAAAATTTTGAATGAGCAGCAGCTGTAATTGAAGAAGTTCAGGCCTTGATAAAGAATGGCACTTGGGAGATCACAAGTCTACCTGTAGGAAAGAAGTTGATTGGATGCAAATGGATATTCTCCATGAAGTATAATGCATATAGGAGTATAAATCGGTATAAAGCTCGACTTGTAGCAAAGAGATTCATTCAATCATATGAAGTAGAATATGAAGAGACTTTTGCACCGGTGGCCAAACTAAACTCAGTTAGAGTTATTCTCTCTTTGGCTGCAAATTTAGATTTGCCACTCCATCAACTAGACATCAAGAACGCCTTCTTAAATGGTGACATAGAAGAGGAAGTTTATATGCAGATTCCTCCTGGACTTGAATCATCCAGCACCGCAAATATGGTGTGCAAGCTCCGAAAATCCCTTTATGGCCTCAAGTAGTCTCCAAGGGTGTGGTTTGGTGGATTGACTCGAGTTGTGAAGAAAGACGGGTCCAATCAATGCCAATCAGATCACATTATGTTTGTTAAACACTCCATGGGAGGAAAGGTAGCTTTGTTCATTGTTTATGTTGATGACATCGTCATTACATGATATGATTATGATCAAATTGATCATTTAAAACGACTATTGGCAAAGGAATTTGAAGTTAAGGACTTGGGACAACTTAAGTATTTTTTAGGAATGTAAGTTGCTCGAACAAAGAATGACATCTATGTATCACAAAGGAAATACACCATTGACTTACTTCAAGAAATTGTAATGCTTGGGTGCAAGGCAGCTAATGCACCAATATAACATATAAAAGGAAGAGAAGATGGAAATCCACCAGCTAATAAATATAAATATCAAAGTATAGTTGCGAAACTAATCTATCTATCTCACAATAGGCCCGACATTGGGCTCGTGGTAAGCATGGTTAGTCGCTACATGTCAACTCCAATTGAGTCTAACATGTAAATGGCGAATAAAATCCTCAAATACCTCAAAGGCACACCAGGTCGAGGTCTCCACTTTAAGAAGAATTCAAACAAGGGCATTGAAGTTTATACAGATTCAGATTGGGCAGGGTGCTCCACAGATAGAAAATCGACTACAATCTATTATTCATTTGTATGGGGGAACCTAGTAACTTGGAGAAGCAAGAAATGATCTGTAGTGGCGAGGAGTGGCGCAGAAGCATAATTTATAGCTATGGCCCTAGGTATTTGGGAAGGAATATGGCTTAAGAGCATGCTAGATGAAATCAAAATTCATGTGAACCCTACTGTAAAGTTACTATGTGATAACAAAGATGCTATAAGTATTGCAAAGAACCCAGTCTAACATGATAGAACAAAACATGTGGAAATTGGCCAACACTTCATTAAAGAAAAAATTGATCATAAGATTATTAGTAGGGGTGTTCGCGGTTCAGTTTGGATCGATATTGAAGTAAAATATCATCCGATCCAAAAGTAAATGTACTCACAGTTTGGTTCGGTTTTGGATGATTGGTTAAGAAAATCTGCTCCAATCTAATTTTATACGGTCTAATTTTGATCGATTTTTTGGATATCCAAATTAAAAATTATAGTTTTTATTAATATTCTAAAAGTACTAATAACTAGTATGTTTTATATAATATATAATATACTATATCAAAAGTTAATGTTACAAGATGAAAAAAATAAAAATAAATAGAAAAATCAAACTAATAAATAGTATTTAAAAAAAATAAGTATCATCTAATATTAAATTAACACAACATATATACTAATAAAAAAAATAAGGAATATATATATATATATATATATATATATATATATATATATATATATATATATATATATATATATATATATATATATATATATATATATATATATATATATATATATATATATATATATTATGGTTTGGTTTGGTTTGGTTTGGATCGGTTTTGAAAAATCAATCCGAAATTCGATCCGAACCGACCGGTTTTTACAAAATAACATCCAAATACATAAAAAATATCGGTTTTTTTTTGCGGTTTTTGGGTTTTTTTGATTGATTTTTGGTTTTTATTTGGATTGGTTTGGATTTGAACACCCCTAATTATTAGTATTTATCATGTCCCATCATGCAAGCAAACTGCAGGTATCTTAACCAAGGCTCTTCCAAGGAATACTTATGAAAATATCAATCCAATCTGGGTATGATAGACATCTACCACCCAGATTGATGGGGAGTGTTGAAGATTAACACACATCAAATCATAATCATTTGATTATGATTTGTAACAGTGCTTAAAATAGAGTTATTGTCTATTATTGTTATTTCTTTATTTAGGTAATTACTATTTTCTTATTTAGGTAGCATCAATTACAGGAAATTATTTTCCCTGTTTATTAACAAATTAGGGTACAATTTTCAATCTATTGTATTCTATATATACTCACATGTAAGAGTTCCAAATATAATGAAATATACAACATATTTCTACAGGTATTGGGTTCGAAACCCATCAACAACAAATTATGTAAAACAAAAATTACATTTAATCTCAATTACAATAGATAACCGTTGTTGAAAGTACCCAGAGTTTATTATATTATATGTAGATTGTTTGTCTTTCATACATTTCACTAGAGAAATACAACAGAGTTTGTTGGTGGTGATAGAAATTGAGAATTTGAAGAATTAAGATGAATATTGCTTGAGAGGGAACATAGACAATTGAAAATTATATTGATTATAATCCCTTTGACCTAAACAATAGTAACTTCGAAGTTAAAAAAATAAAATTTTGGATAAAATATATTGTCAAATGAAGGCCCGATAATGAGTTTCAAAGGAGAATGCGCATAAAACAGGTGAACCCTCACCCCATGCCAATGGAGAACATGTGATCGCACCTTCCATCATGTTTTTCATTGTTGGATATAATCAAGTGGTAACCCGCACAAAGAGCCTAATCACACGCATACGATTTTAACTACCCATACGATATAAAGATCATTTTACGACATCTCAGATATTTAATTTATCCTCACTCTAAAATTACTCTTTACTCTTCAATGACTTGGACATTGAAGTGTTAACTTCACATGTTCATTCCTCTTCACTGTACTAAAAATCTAACGTATAACATATGAATTCTATTTCATCACTTTATCAAATATCTCTAATTCATAAGCAGAATAAATTGTGTCAACTATTTAAATTTTCATAAAAACTTATCCTTTTAAATAATAAAAAAGTTCTCTTAAAACAATAGCTTAGCATTTCCCTAATTTTAAATTATAGTTCATAGTGGCCTACCTTGTTGGCATATCCCTAATTTTAAATTATAGTTCATAGTGGCCTACCTCCGAAAATGTTCTACAATAGAGTTAGCATTGAAGTTATCATTTAGTTTTAGAAAGGTTAATGAAAGAGACATCAAGCTACTATCTTTTGATTTTTTATTTTTCTAACAAGAGAAAGAGAGAGATAAGGTAGGTGGGGTGGGGGTTGAGATATTTTATTTGTAAAATCTTTTTCTCTCTTCAAGCATGTGTTTAATTATGCATAAGTTTATTTCAACGACCTCAAATTCATCACTTGCTTCAACATATATTTTATGCCAAACATATAATATTTTTTTTAACTTGTCGAAGCATTTTTCTCACATATAGATACGACAAATATTTCATATTATATAGGTTATAAACGTTGACCCACACATTTATTTTTGACGGGATGTTGACCCACACTTAAATAACACAAATTCAGAAAATATGAATTATCAATTAATCCCAGAATTCTCTTTATATATATATATATATATATATATATATATATATATATATATATATATATATATATATATATATATATATATATATATATATATATATATATATATATATATATATATATATATATATATATATATATATATATTTGCCTTTACAAAAATGAGTTATTATTGGTGTGGTGTAGACGTTTTTCTATGGGTAATATTTTTCAAATCATATTATCAATATAATGATATATAAGAAAAAACTAGTGTATAATTTTTGTTTTTATTTTACTTTTTATAGTAAATATTTAAAAAATAAATCATAATTGTAAATGGAGTCAATCATCTTACTTTTAATAAAAAAAATAAAGTATTTTATATTCATACAATTAATAACTATCATAATTGTAAATGGAGTTAATCATCTTACTTTTAATAAAAAATAAAGTATTTAATATTCATACAATACTTTATTCATACAATTAATAACTATCATAATTGTAAATAGAGTCAATCATCTTACTTTTAATAAAAAAATAAGTATTTTATATTCATACAATACTTTATTCATACAATTAATAACTTTTTAGATTTACTGATTTTTTTTTCACTTTTTTAAAATAAAATAAAATTTAAAAATATAATATCTTATTATTTTACGTGTATGTGCATTAAAAAAAATCAAACAAACACATACTTATGTGTCCGTTTAGGCAAACACTTGTCCCATTTAGTAAGTTATAAACATGGTTGATTTGCAGTTGGTGTATTTTGATTAATTCCCGCCACATGAAAATATGAATATAATATATGGTGGTCTCTAGAATGAGGGCTCAAACATATTTCTCTTGAATGCCCACTATATGAGTAATAAATAAGAACCATTAGATTAATATCAAACTCATGAGCTCTATTATATAACATGGACGTCAAATCACATCTTTTTTCCCACTACCCCTAGCCTCTTTTCCACTTTTCTACTCATTAGCCATCATACCAATCATTGTTTCATTTGTCCTTTTGATCTATTGATAAATATTGAAATAATATAAAATACATGGGTATTTAATAACTTATTTTACTAGTAATCAATAGAAAAATCCTCGATTTAACAACAAAAAGTGATAAAAATACATGTTTAGACTATTTATTTGCACATTAACCAAATAATGATAAAAATGAGTGATAAACCACTAAGCAACACACAAATATCTTGCCAAACACACTTTCCTACAAGTAAGGCTCACTAAGCCAAGATCATGGGCACACTTAGCGAGCACAAACTATAGAAGATTTCAAGGTAAAGTTACTTCATGGTGAAGAAAGAGTTTGTGCGGTAGGCAAAGATGGATGGTGCGTCAAGTGAGATAGGGAGGCAAGGGTAAGTCGCCTGGTAAGTTGACATTATTTAACAAGGAAGAAAGTATGCGCGCTAGGCGAAGACGCACGATACGCTTAACAATCTTACCTTTCTCAAGCCTATAATTAAGGGTGTCATTTTCAGTTCAAAAGGAGTTTTCGGTGGATTCAAGGTAATACAAAAATAAATTATGTTCACCTTAAATCTCAACATGAGAGAATAAAAAGAGAAAGAATGAAGGAAAAACGTTGCTCAAGGAATCACTGCAAATGATGTTCACGCTCTTTCTTTTAGGGTTTAACTATAAAGCTACAACAAATAAATATAGTTAATTCTCTTTAATTTGTTGGGGATTAGGTGTAGTCATTATTATACTCGTGTATTAACTATGATCATGACATTTTATGTAATTCTACTTAAACTTAAAATTGATGATTTTTCGTTCTTAATGTTGTTTTGGATTATCCACCTAAAATATGTTCGCATGTCATTACTTGACATTCAATACGCGACGTTCATTACTAGATCCAAGTCTTCGTCTATTGGATGTTAATTCCTAAAAGTAAGGTTAAGTTTAATATCCGCACAAATAACTAAATCGGTGAAAGGACATATTGATATTTGTGAATTTATGTGCTTATAGGTATAATCAAGAAAGTGATATGAGATTGTGAAGCTAATAAACATAAATGATGCAACTCAACCAGTAACTGTTTTTTTATGATGAAATCACTTTAAGTCAAGCAATTGTCGAAGTTAGCTGAAGCGATCAAAGATGCACAAGATGGTTGATCAAACTATCATCCTGAATTAAGCTAAAAATATATGTTTGGAGTCAACACTGTAGCCCAATGACTCTCAAGTGAAAACATGGGGTTTTCAATCACCGGTGGTTTAACCTTTTAACTCATATGACGATAGTCAACAAGAAGATATCTCAAGATTAATCAAGAAGACTCAAGGTTCTTATGTGATGCTAAAATCAAAGATAATGATACCAAGACTTGAATATATATATATATATATATATATATATATATATATATATATATATATATATATATATATATATATATATTATCTTTCACCAAAAATGCCACCCTTAAACTTAAACAAAGAACACATTACAAGACAAAACAACAACAAAATCATACAATAATAGAAATACCCAAACAACCCGAGACCGATCTCAGTTACCTGCACGCCAAAATAACTCTATAAACCATTTGATGCTTAAAACCCACCTAAAATCTCTACTAAAGACCACCGCCCTAAAGAAATATATGATAAATGATCAATTTGCCTAACTTCGAAGCAAACAAACATTGTTGCAACCTCTCTGGACATCCCGACACAAGCAATTCAACAACAAAACAACTCCTACTCTAACACTTAGACCACAACTGAAACTACCACAAAAAAATACGTGCAAACTTCAGTCTAACAATACAAACCACCGTCGACACAACAAAGCTCTTGATCAAGCAATCGAGATGCATAAACACACCTATGTTTCACGTATCACATTGTTTTGTTGTCTAATATTAAATTTGAATTTATTCAAAGCCAATAATTTTTCCTCCTCTAATTTTTTTATTATTAGAATATCCTCATTTCGGAAGGCTTTATTATTTCTATATTTCCAAATACTTCAAACACAAGTTGCCCAAATAACCACCAGCTTCTTAGGTGTCATTCTTCCTTAGTAAGCTTTCAAATTATTCGATGTAATGCTATCCGATAAATGAAGACATTAAAATACTCCAATCCAATTACATATAGTGCTCCACACACCTATAAAAAATCAAACTAAACACTAAAAAAAGTGAGAAATTACATGCTCCAACATTCGCCTATACACCTATCCAAGTAATGTTTTGTGGAAATTCTATTACTTAGCAATCTCCACACTATACATCCCACTTTCGATACTATCATCCTATTCCACACCTTATTATTGAATGAAATTGTGTCTTAAATCTCTTATAATATATAAATATTTGATAGTACATATGCAAAATTCAATCATCTAAATCAATGATACCAAATTTCTATATCTAAGTTTAACAACTCTATACCAAACATTCAAATTTAATATTCTTTGAAACTAGGGTGGAAATCTATGTTGTTCATTCGCTTTAGAGTATTCAATAAATCTCTCTTCTTTTAGGTCGCTACAATAAATGAGATCTAGATATATCACTTAGTCCCATACATAATTTTATATTATTAATTTCACCAACATTCATTTACCTAATACTTATCCATGTCTTGTAAGAAGCTGTGTACAAAAAAAAACTTATCCATGTCTCATAATATTAAATAATTTATATTCTATACATATTTGAATGTAATGATATATTTATATAGACACATTCATAAAACTTACAAATCAATTTACTTATTCAATCATATTTTTATCTAAAAAATAAATAATTATTATGCACAACAACTATTAATAAATATTATTATAAAAACAATTAAAATTGTAAAAAAATATCAGTTATAATTAAGAATATAAAATATGATATGAATTAAAAATTTAAAATATTTAAGGAAAAATATTATCTCCTTTACAAAATTATAATATGAAAATCATAAGTAAACAATTAAACATGAAAACATAATTTGGAGATCTCTACTTTCTATTTTTAACGATTGAGATCATCCTGTGTGGCGTGTGGTCAATTTTGACTGCTGCATGGAATTCATTCCCTATATATTCACACTAATTTTTTAAAGAGAAAAAATATAAATATAGTTGGAATATTCGTCTGAGCTTTTTCTCAATTGTCTTCTCTCTCTCTCTCTCTCTCTCTCTCTCTCTCTCAATTCAGATCAGATCCTCTGAACTGAAACAGTTTCTGCTTCTACCTCATCCCAACTCCTTGTTTCTCGCTCACCAATTTTGGAGTTTTCTTTTTCTTTTTTGCTGAATTTTGGACAGCTTCCGTGATTTTCGATCTAGGTTTTCTAGTTAAAATTACTTGCTGTGTTTGATTTTTCCCCAGTAAGAAAGAAAGACGAACAATATGCAGAAGGATCAACTCAAAAAGGTTGCTTCTTTATGCTGACTTTATAATTGCCCCTTTTTGTGTTTAGGGTTTCTTACTGTATTTTTGAACTGACACGGAACTGGAAGGTGGGAAAGAAATCTAAAATTAGAAATTCGGGTGGCAGAAAAGAAGAAAATTAGGTTTATTTAATTTTGAATAAGGTTATGGATTTAAGGGTTAAGAGCTTGAGTATGATGAAGCATTTTTGTTGTAAAAATTGTTGCTTTATGTTTTTATTGTTGTTTTTGGATATGAAGTTGAGGGTTTTGTGCTTCTTAGTTTGTGTGATTTTTGTTTAGAGGTTTTAGTTTTAATTGAGCATCTGTTATCACGGTTGGGTTGATTTAATGGTGAGTGTTTATGGCTGGGTATTGATCAGTGACATTATTTTGTGTTACTTGGAATTTTTTATTATAATTTTAGAGTCCATTCGAGTCTTTTATTTATTTATTTATTTATAATAAGATAAGATTATTTGGCAGCTCATATAATTTAATGTTTTTAATGTTTTTGTCTGATCATTAGTGAAACCATAATGGTTAAACCGCATTGTTTCAAGCTATGTGAAACTGAAATATTAGGTTGAATTATGGTATTTTAATTTAGTTATGTTGTTGGTTTCTAGTTCTACTGTTTTTTTTTTTATCTAGTGATTCTAGTTATTTTGTAGTTTTGGTTAAGAGTTGTATGGAACGTAATAATTGGAATAATTTATTGATATGTAGGATATTAAAGAGGTAAAGTTTTTCACCGAGTACGGAGACGCCAACAGATACAAAATTCTTGAAGTTATTGGTAAGGGTAGCTATGGAGTTGTTTGTGCAGCAATTGACACACACACTGGTGGAAAAGTAGCAATCAAGAAGATTCATGATGTTTTTGAACATAACTGCGATGCAATTAGAATCCTCAGGGAAGTCAAACTGCTAAGACTTTTAAGACACCCTGATATTGTTGAGATTAAGAGGATTATGTTGCCGCCTTCAAAGAGGGAGTTTAAAGATATTTATGTTGTCTTTGAGCTCATGGAATCTGATCTCCATCAAGTCATCAAAGCTAACGATGACTTGACACGTGAACACCAACAGTTTTTTCTTTATCAGATGCTTCGGGCATTGAAGTTTATGCATACAGGTCTTAACTCTCTCACTTTTGGCCTTCAAGTGCATTTATACTTATGTCATATTTATATAAATTGTGGCGCTTAATTGCTTTTACATAATCTTATGTACTGTTGCAGCTAATGTATATCACAGAGACCTTAAGCCGAAGAATATACTGGCAAATGCAAACTGCAAACTCAAAATCTGTGATTTTGGACTTGCACGAGTTGCATTCAATGATACCCCAACAACAACTTTTTGGACGGTAATGTTGTCTATTCGATTTGCATTTCTAATAGAGCATGTGAATGGTATGGCTGTTTCTGTATGAAGTTGAGGTTTTTCAAGCTTCCTTTTTGGTGCATATTACAGGATTATGTTGCTACAAGATGGTATAGAGCCCCTGAATTATGCGGATCTTTCTTTGCTAAGGTATAGTTTGGTTAAAGTTTTTGTATATAACTTATCTGTGGTTTGAGGTTATAGTTTGTGACAATAATTTTTATGTGGTCATCTGGACCTTTGGCGACAAACTATTTTCTTGACTTTATTATTACCAATCCAAGTTTGAACAAATAATAACAGTTTTCTTGATTTTTTTCATTGTATATCATATTAACTGGCTTTCTGTAACTGGTATGTTTTCCGTGATTTGAATTTTTGTTTTATCATGCTCGTAATTGTCGAATCCCTTAAAACTTTAATTTGAAATTCTAGCCATATTTTTAAGTTTGAGTGAGGCAGAACAATGAGTTTTGAGTACCGTGTTCAGTTTGGATGTACGACATAGAAAAGCTGAGTAAATTGTTGGAGGGAAATTTAATAAAATATTTTCATTAATAACTTTGCGAACCCGAGTCCTTAAACTAATTGGAATAGATATAGAGGTAACTAGACTTAAATAAGATTTTGGTAGCCGGTCAATGGTGGAAAGTTCATAAGATTTTATGTCAGCAATGTGGTATATTTTTTGTTATTGATCATTATCATACCACTATTTTACGAGGTAAGATATGCTTATAACATATAGAGAAATTGAAAATGTGTTTCCCTAAGTTGTAAAAATGTTGCACTTGTTTCTCTATGAAATGCTTTCAGTGTGTTTAATAGTAAAGAGTAATGCCTAGATTATAATAATTCTTGTTCAGGGAGGACTATTGATCTCTCCTGGAAGTTGAATTTATCTGGGTTTCAGGTAACTGTGTCGGCCTGTCTTGTTTCACTGAAGTGGTTTTGTTGGAATGTGTAATTTCTCCTCTTTAATATTCTGATTTTGTTAGCATTTTCTTTTGCAGTACACGCCCGCGATTGATATATGGAGCATTGGATGCATTTTTGCAGAAGTGCTGACAGGAAAGCCATTGTTTCCTGGTAAAAGTATCGTGCATCAATTAGACTTGATCACCGATCTTCTTGGAACACCACCACCCGAAATAATTGCAGGAGTATGGACCACTCTTTTGTTTTATTAATCTTAAATTCTCACGTGGTTTTTAATGTTGTTTATTTGTGTACAAACTATTCCAATGTTTCATTATTTGATTAAATTCAAATTTTGTATAGGTTCGAAATGAGAAGGCAAGGAAGTACTTGATGGATATGCGGAAGAAACTTCCTGTGCCATTTGAACGAAAATTTCCAAATGCTGATCCATTGGCACTTCGGCTATTGCAAAGGCTTTTGGCATTCGATCCAAAGGATCGGCCTACAGCTCAAGAGGTATCTTTTTACCTAGCATGACATATATTATGCCCCATATAGAGAGTATCCATTGGAGGCTATTTCAAGATATTTATATATATTTTTCTTCAACATGAATTTGAGAGAACCTATCTTTGTTTGGTTGGCAGGCACTATCTGATCCTTTCTTCAAGGGTTTGGCCAAAATCGAGAGAGAACCTTCTTCTCAGCCAATTTCAAGAATGGAGTTTGAGTTTGAGAGAAGGCGGGTGTCAAAAGACGATATTAAGGAACTAATATATCGGGAAATACTGGAATATCATCCGCAGCTGCTTAAAGATTACAAAAATGGAACGGAAGGCACAAGCTTCATGTACCCTAGGTCAGCTTAACAATGGTTAACTTTTTTATTTGCTGATGTTACAGTTGCATGTTGAATGTAGAAATATATGCATTGCTTGTTATAAACTGTGATATTTTCCTTGCAGTGCTATAGACCAGTTCAGAAAGCAATTTGCTTATCTTGAAGAGAATAATGGTAAATGTGGCCCGGTGATTCCTCCAGCAAGGAAGCATGTCTCCCTTCCCAGGTAAGAATGACATAGGATTTGAAATTTTAGTCTTCAATTTTCTGCTATATCGTATTGGTTTGATGTTGAGTTTGGTTGCGTATTTAAACTTAATTTTCATATGGTTATGTCATAATCATATATTTTTTTTGTTTTGTTTTGTTTTTGGAAGGTCCACTGTTCTTTCTAGTACAATTCCTCCCAGTATGCAACCATTCAAAATTTCTAGAGCAGCAGAATCAAATTCTTTAAGCCAATCAAAAGGTTTACGACCTCCTCCAAGAGCGCCAGCAGGTATGAAGTGTGTTTCTTTTCATGAATGATTAGTAAATTCATTAGAATTCAGAACCAAGCGAGATATGAGGAGAGGACAAGATAAACAGAAAATAAACAACATGAATATGAACTTAGGTGCTAAAATGGTTTCATTTTTCTTTCCTCACTTCAGGCAAACCAGGTAAAAGTATAGGGCCAGTTCACGGTGACAATGGCAGAAGCACAAAAGATAATTATGATGCAAGAATCTTCTACCAAAATTCTATTCCTCAATCAATCTCTCCACATCCTTTCCAAAGGGTTGCACACGCACAACAAAATTACAAGGATAATTCACTTGGCAAACATCAACTCTCACCACAGAAGTGTAGCGTGCCACCCAGATCAGCTATCGATCTTAATACCAATCCATACCACCAGCAGGCCAAGAATGAACTGTTAAATGATCCTGTCACCGTTATTGACGCAAAATTGTTAAAAGCACAATCTCAATTTGGTGCTGCTGGTGCTGCAGCAGTAGCTGTTGCTGCTCACAGGCATTCAGCAGGCTTTCATTATGGAGTGTCATAGATTGGGAGCTCTTTGCCACAAATGCTTTGTGCCTAAGTTAGGAAGTTAAATTTTAGTTTTTGTTTTCTTCGTCTGCTTTCATCTTGTTATCCTTGTAATTATATGTACATCCTTTAATTGATTAATAAAAATATTGATTGTTTCTCTCCCTCTTTTTAATGAATAAATTATCACACGTAAAAGGAGAACATGAAATTGCATAAGAATGTTGTGATACTATCATACACCTGTGCTGTAACATGACAATATGTGGCAATACTTAGCCATCATAAATATGAGTACAAATCTCAAGCTAAAAGGCTGCAAGATGGCTAAGTAAAACATGTAAATTGTTTATGTTGAAATTTCATTAGCATTTTATTTTGGAATGATAATATCAAAGTTGCAAACTGTCCATTCTGCTAGTTGGCCATCACGTATGTATATGTCAGTCCCCAAGTCAATTGATGGCCAGTGTCTCTCCACAACTTTAGTACCTGTATCCTGCATTAAGTATCTATCATTGTCAAAATTAAAGTTTTTGAAATTTTGGATCATGGATGTTTTCAAGAAAAACTCAAGGAACATGAGAACTTGCCTGATAAAAATAGAGTGGTTGAGAAAACCTTCCAACATTAAGCTCCCAAGTTCTTGGTTTGCACTCAGCCAAATATTTCAAGGCAATCTGAAGATTCGGTGGCACTATCAGCTGAAGTTGTCCTTTGATGTGATTCCTTAATGGAATTGGATGTTCACAGGTGCAAATCTAAATTTGTGGAGAATTTGGACTCAAACGTAGGGATGAAGGTGTGGAAAGACATATCAAAATTGGGCGTAAAGGAAAAGGAAGGCTTATTGGGCGTAAAGGAAAAGGAAGGCTTCAAGGATTATCCAGCTCATATCATCGTAGAACTGGAAGCTATGGATAGATGCTTATCAAGAGAAAGAGACAAATTCTAAAGGTGTCAGATGATAGTGGGATCTCTCAACATCAGAGGGGGAGGAAAAAATTCCAAAAGAAAAAGGATTAGTTATTTGATTAAATCGGGTAAGACATATTTTTTTTAATCCAAGAATTGAAGTTACAAACTGTGGATTATTTTATTGGCAAGAGATTGTGGAGGCATTGTGAGGTCGAGCCGTCTTTTGCTAAGTCCAATGGTTTTTCTGGAGGGCTTATTTCTCTTTGGAATGTCACTTCTGTCTACCCTATCTTCTCGTTCAGAGGGGAGGAGTATTTGGGAATGAAGCTATTGTGG
Source organism: Lathyrus aphaca (assembly GCA_963966055.1). Classification (NCBI taxonomy): domain Eukaryota; kingdom Viridiplantae; phylum Streptophyta; class Magnoliopsida; order Fabales; family Fabaceae; genus Lathyrus; species Lathyrus aphaca. Next base: position 634,634,584 of record OZ014519.1, read on the forward strand.
AATGAGGAGATCTTTTATGTTGTCAATATTTATTCAGGGTGCTATTTTGAAGTTAAGAGATTGTTGTAGAGAAAACTTGAGAGTTTTAAATCAAAATGGTCGGATGGTATATGGGTTTTCGGGGGAGATTTTAACGCGACAATGGCGAAATCAGAGAGAAAGGGGGTTTCCAACTCTACTAGAAACAGGGAGAAATTGTCATTCTCTAGTTTCACTGATAAATTAGGCATGGTTAAACTTCCTATTTTAGGAAACAAATTTTCTTGGTTTAGTAGTGACGGTAAGGCGATGAGTAGGCTTGACAGATTTCTGGTGGATTCAGCGTTTGTGAACAAGTGGGGAATTGTAGGGAAAATAATTGGTAAGAGAGATATTAGTGATCATTGTCCTATATGGCTAAAAATTGAGGAGAAGAATTGGGTACATAAACCATTCAAGTCTAATGATAGTTGGTTCAATCACCCTTATTTCCTTTCTTTCGTGGAGGACAAATGGACGAACTATAAGGTGATTGGCATAAGTGACTTCATCCTTAAGGAAAAATTCAGACTTTTTAGGGAAGATTTGATGGTGTGGAGTAAAAACGTTTTTGGATGGTTTGATTTAAATGTGGATGAGGGAGTCAAAGTTACCAATGAAGTAGACTCTGTTTTAGCTTCAACAATTATCAAGGAGGTGGATGATTTGGTCTCGTTGAGAGCCGAAGCTAGTAAAGCAGTTTGGCGTAATCTTCAAATTAAGGACACCATTGTTATTCATAAGGTTCACATCGAACAAAACAAGGACGATGACTTGAATACTAAATACTTCCACAATGCGGTGAAGGGAAGGCTTAGAAGAAGGTTTATCGGATCAGTAGAGATTGCAGATGGAGTGGTAGACTCGGTGGACGGAGTAAAGAGAGTTGCGAGTGATTTCTTATCTAACAAATTTTCAGAATTCGATTTGATCAGGCCAGTTTTGGAGGATATTAATTTTGAAAGATTAACTGATTTGCAAGTGTTGGATCTAGAATCGACTTTTAAGGATGTTGAAATCTGCGAAGCTGTATGGAATTGCGATGGATCTAAGAGCCCTGAGCCATATGGTTTTAATTTTGCATTTCTTAAAAGATGCTGGCATTTCATGAAGCTTGATATATTCTCTTTCATTAAGGATTTCCATCTTCATGGTTTTCTATCTAAAGTTGTTTCTTCTTCTTTCCTTGTTTTGATAGGTAAGGTACTTCATCCTTTAGGCTTTTTTTGATTTTAGACCCATTTGTTTGGTGAGGAGCACGTACAAATTCTGGCAAAGATTCTGGACGAAAGACTTAAGAAGGTGATAGGGGGATTGGTATCTCATGATCAATCTGCATTTGTGTCGAAAGACATATTCTAGACAGGGTGGTGGTTACGAATGAAGTGTTGGACTTAACAAAGAAAGAAGGTAGAGAATGTATGATTTTCAAAGTCGATTTCAAAAAAGCATATGATTGCGTCAGTTGGGATTTTCTCAAGTTTGTGTTGATTAAGATGGGGTTTGGAGCCATTTTTGGATGAAATGGATGAAGACTTGTGTGTTTAAGTGTTTCTTGTCGATTCTTGTAAATGGTATTCCCACGAAAGACTTCGAGATCAAGAGAGGCTTGATGCAAGCGATCCTCTTTCGCCTTCCCTTTTGTGTTGGTGATATATGGATTAACGAGGATGATATCCTAGGTTTCTCTGGTTGGGTAATTTAGAGGTTTCAAGGTGATATACGAGATTTTGGTAGAGGTTATCCAATTTGTGGATGATATTTTGATCGTGGGAGAGGGTGGTTGGAAGAATAATTGGTGCCTTAAAGCGTTATTGAGAGGTTTTGAACTTGTTTCAGGACTCCGAGTTAATTATGGCAAGAGTAAATTCATAGGAGTAAATTTATCCCCCCACTTCCTGCTGGCAGCGACCAATTTTCTAGGGTGCAAGGTGGAACCGTCAACTTTCATTTTCTTAGGCATCCAAATTGGGATTGACCCTAGAAGGGTTAGTTCTTGGAATTTTATTATTTCTAAATTTAAGAAGAAGTTAGACAAGTGGCATAGTAAGAACTTTAACATGGATGGTAGAATTATTTTGATCAATTCTATTCTTACTAGTCTCATGGTGTTTATCTCCTTCTACAAAGCTCTTATAACTATTTGGGAGAAGATTGATAAAATTAGAAGACAATTTCTTTGGGGCTCTAAAGAAGGTACCAAGAAGATTTGTTGGTTAAATTGGAAGTCGGTTTGCAGAAGTAAAGAGAGGCGGTCCCAATTTCAAAAGCATTATGGAATTTAACTTAGCTTTACTTATGAAGTGGATATGGAGGATTTTATCCGAACAACGGGGTTTTTGGAAGTTGTTACTTAAGGCGCGTTACGGAGAATTGGTTAGCCTTGTTCTGGCTGAGTCTGCGATTAATGGTAGTTCCACATCCATCTAGTGGTAATACTTGTTGAAAATGGGAACGTGCACCTCTGTTGGTGGTTTCTCGTTCAATAATTTTGTTTGTTTTGAGGCCGGGAACGGAGGGGACACACCTTTTTGGCTGGAAAAATATACTGATCTTGACCCTTTAGCTGTTCTGTTTGAGGATCTTTATCAAGCTAGCAGCCTAAAGTTTGGCTTAATAAAAGACATGCGCTGAATACAAGAAAATTATTGGATGTCATAGGATTTCTTCATTGCTTACTTGTTTCGCTATTCTTCGTCCAACAACTTTAATAGGTTTGTAGCAACTATTAAAGTTTTCAAATCTTTTGAGCAAAGAAAGGACATTGTTTAGGGAGATGGATGGGTATGAAATTTTTTCGGTTAAGGTTGTATACGATCAAATGATGAAGGGAGCAGAGTGTGACTTCATTCAACAGGATCAATAAAAGGCTTTTAGTAAATTATGGAGGTCCAAAGCTTCTGCAAGAATTAAGGTATTCTAGTGGAAGGTATTTTGAAACATAATTCCGACGAAGACCGCCTTAAGAAGCTGAGGCATGGAAGTATTTGGTTTTTGTGGTCTGTGCCTGAAGGTGGAAGAAGATTTTACTCATCTTTTATTCACTTGCCCTTTTGCTAGTTAGGTGTGGCAAAATATTGGGGCTTGGAGTGAAGGCAGTTTTGTTTTCCAAAGGGAAGTGGCGAGATTTTATCTGGATTGGAGTAGGGGAGGATCAATTTTTTTCAAGGGCGTTGTTTGGCTTGCGACCAATTGTAATATAACAACGTGTGCTGAAATATCAAAATATTGGTGTGAAAATAAGGTTGTTTATGCGAGATTCTCTACTCCAACCCATATTTATAAAATTTTGTTCGAATTCTTGTAAAATCTAGAGTGGTGTTTGTAGGAAATTTTCTTTACTCTTTTTTTTTTGTAAGGATTAGAATACCCCTTCCTTTATATTCTCTTTGATCATAATTCATTTGCCATAAAAAAAATGGGTTAATGTGCCTAAAAGACTAAAAACTAAAGTAAATGGCCCGATACATTTAACAATATCATCACGTGGACTAGTTTTTATTTATATAATTTACAATGATTGGATAATATAATATCCTATTTATAATTCAAGTAAAGATCAAAGTAGGATGAGTGTTATAACCATCTTTACAACCTTTCAATTATATATTTGTACTGACTATACCCATAATTGATCAAACATTCAATCTTGATGCTCTATTCTCATGACATCAATGTAAGACTTTCCATCAAGTTTACTAGCAAATAATTTGATGAAGTACTCCTCAACTCCAATTTTTCTAAATCGTGAAGGTGTTTGTTCATTAATCAAACTCTCCGAAGGACCTATAATACCATCTTGCTTTGGACTATAGAAGGTTGCAACTGAAACTCTTTCTTTTTTCGAGTTCACTATTGCTCGATGCTCTATACTTCGATATATCCCATTTGTAATAATCTTCAATGTAAAACATAAAAATTGTTACACATATAATGTTAATATGAGTTTCAAAGATGAGCATTGCTATTCTTACACCCATTTTATACATCAAATACTTACACTGTATATATTATTCACCGTATTTATACAGTAAATAATATTTTCTTTAATAAAATAATATTTTATAAATAGTGCATGAACAATTTACGTGAATAGTACCATGAACATTGAGGTGAACATTATCCATGAACAATAACTTTTAAGTAGTGAAATAAAGTTAGTTAATATAGTTAAACACTTGGTTAATACAATAATGAAATAATGAAGTTGGTTAATAAACATTAAAAGTAATTTTCAACAGACACTAAAGTAGGTTAATGCAGTGTAAAAACTTAATACAGTAATGGAGTTGATTATTAAACATTCAGATATTAAAAATAATTTTTAGTAGTCACCAAAGTTGGTTAATGCAGTATAAAAACTTGATTAATACAATAATAAAATTGATTAATAAACTTTCAAGTATTAAAAATAATTTTAAACAATAATATCTATACATTTTAATATTGGTTACTCATACATTTTAATATTTATGCACTTTAATTTAAATAATAATAGTAATAATAATATTTTTTATATTTAAAAAAATAATTTATAACGATTTTAAAAAAATAGTTTTTTTTTCAACACAAGTGTTAGAAATCGATGCATATTAAATGCAATAAAACTACTCTTAAAGTTGCCATTAATGATGAAATTATTAATGAATTATTGATATATACCTCTAGCATGTCCCCAATGTTGACAATGAAGGCATTTGGCAGAGGCTTAATAGAGACCCACACGCCATCTTTCTTTATTTGGAGTCCTTCCACATCATTGAGTTGTAGGAGGATTGTGACACCCACTGGATCTGAATGTTCTGTGAGGCCAATAGCCTTTTCAGGTTGAGGACATGGAGGATAATAGTTCATCCTCATCATTTGTATTCCTTCTTCAAATAATTCTCTCATTTCCATTTCTTTCATATTCAAAGCTTTTCCTATATGACCAACAATAATCATGCCTAGATTTTTCATTTCTTCTGAGTATAACTCTAGTGTTTCTCTGCAAAACGTACAAATAGATAGAAGTGGATCGACTCGATTATTTAATGAATCATGCGGTTCGATGGGTCATACACCCTTTTTTCTCAATTTATAAACAAGAGAAAAAGAGAAAATCACCTTAAAGGAAGAGGAAGTTGTGGAAATAAGTGTGGCATTCTAGAGTGCTTAGGAAGTGTTGTCATATAAAAAATATCAGCCCAATCAAGCTTTTGTTCTTCACTCACAACAAATGCTTGTCCAAATCCCTCCATATGTTGTTCACTTTGCCAAAACTTCTTCTTCTCTAACATTGGAAGCTTGAAGAATTCTTGAATCTCCAGCTTTACTTTCTCCACCAAGGAACAACTAACATCATGATTTACAACCTACAGTAGTTAAGAATTAACAAAACATAAATCAATAAAGTTCAAATTCATAGAGAGAGGAAAGTTACTTGGAAGAATCCCCAATCTTTGCAAGCAAGGTGAAGCTTAACCAATTCTTGACTCCCAAATTCTGAAGAAAACAAGTTATGAATATCAATAATTGGAATTTCAAGTATACTACTATCAAGTGGAGAAAGAATAGAGTCTTCAAATTGAGGCTGAATATATCTAAGTGGAACAGTTGAAAGGCTCTCATCTTTAACTAACTCTTGAACTGATGGTACCAAAAGAGAAGTGCCAGATGGGTTCTTGAATTCTTCCATTACACTCTTTGTTAGTTTTAATCAAGATTTTCCATTTGATAGGTTAACTAAGAAATTCTATTTAAACACAAAAACCAACACCCCTTGCGTATGTTATCTTATGAGCAATGTTATGAATTCAATTTTGGCAAGCATATTCTAAAGTGAGTAAAAAATAATTAAAATTGAAAAAGACAATTATACATATTTATAATCAATTTTAAGTACAACAAAATTCAAATCTACAAATTTATAATTGATTGAGAATAGACCAATCCGACTTAGATATTGTCAAATTTAAGTCTGACATAAAAGAATATTAAATTCTAAAATTCATTAGTAGGGTAATGTTTTTTTTTGTCTATTTAACAATTTTTACACCTAAATAAACCTAAAAATAGAAAGTTTGTGCTGTAATATATTATTAAAAACTGCTATAATGTAATCACTAAAACAATTACAGCCTTCATCAGTTCTTGGTTAAGTGTCACTTTTTTATTTTTTTTCGCATACCAAAAAAATTAATCAATATTGTTACTTTTCATATAATAATTCTCATTTTACCTATATTATACCTAATTATTTGTTACATTCATTTTACTTTTTCTCTCTCTGTAATAATTACTTAGGGGTAATTTTGACAAAAGTATATTTAATACTACCTTAAAATCTACAAGTGACAATTAAAAACAAACACAAAATTATACAAAAAGTGACACTTATAAAAGAACAAAGGAAGCATCTCTTGCCGACATCATCGTATCTGTGTGTTATACACATTATTATAACTTTAATCTTGACACACATTGAAAGTGTGAAAAATGGAATAGAATCCAACGATATCAAGGTGTCAAAGTTTAATTTGACATCAAATTTCAACCGTTAAAATGATTGATCAAACTATCATATTAAAAAAAATAAAAGAATATAAAAAATATATAGTCCATTCTTTTTCCTAAAAAATAAGCTATTAATTTTTTTAATAAGCAAGAAATTATATTAAAAGAGAACAAAGGGTTCTCAAATCCACTTATAAAAAAACGAGAAAAAGCTCGACAAAAGAATATTACATACCAATTAAGCTTTACGATAAAAAAATACAATGGATCCCTGCTAAATTCATAAAAGCTATAATTGATATTAGTAATTTTCTCGATGACAAACCATCTCCAAACTATCGCCTTCACATTCCAAACCACGTCCATTAAGTTCCAAACTATATTCCTAAAAATGATAGAATTCCTAAAAAAGAACATCAAATGGTTGCCAACCAAATAACTTCTTCCTTCCCACCATTCGACATTTTTTGCTTACAAAAAGAACACCACTTAATAAAACTATCCTTCAAGTTATTAAAATCAAAATCTACAAAACAAACACATTCAACCATTTCCTTCCAAACCACCTTTGAAGCACTACAACCCAAAAAGACATGATTCAAATATTCAAAACCAAGTAAACAAAAAACACATTTTAAATCACTACCCGAAAAGACCAAGCCTCTATAAGAAAGAGAACCCTTAGAAGGAAGTCTATTTAAAAAACACCTCCAATCAAATGCTTTTATTTTATAAGGAACAATCATCTTCCAAATAAGAGAAAAAGTTCCATAAAAAATATCGTTCGGACCGAAAGGAATACAGGATAAAGAAATAATAGAATACAACGAACTAACCGAATAACTCCCCGACTAACAAGCCTTCCAAACAACCGAATCCAAAGTCGAAAGATCCGACCGAAACTCCTCTAACTCGGACCGCAAATGGTGAAGAACGGTGGCAGCCCCACCATCCAAAATAACCCCCACCCCGAAATCCCTCAAACACCAAATATCATCTTGCCACCCTCCCATACAAGCAGCTGAAGTCTCTTTAAGATGAGATAACTCATAAAGAAGCGAAAATTTATCCTTTAAACTCATTTCATCCAACCAACAAGCAAGCCAAAAAGAAGAAGTGAAATCATTTCCAATTGTATATCTATAATAAGAATTAAATAAATTTACCGACAATCCTTTCTTCAACCCCATGATATCTCTCCACCAAAAAGAGCATAAAGACTTTTTTCTTATACAAAATATGGAATCCACCACTCCCAAATTAATATCTTCATACCTCAACTTAAGAACTTTATACCATAAAGCTTTATTTTCCAATAAAATCCTCCATCTCCACTTATTAAGAATAACCAAATTAAAATAATCTACTTTTCTCAAACCAATGTCACTTGAGACACATCTTCTCCCAACTAACCCAATGATTTTCCTTTCTCCCTCCAAAGAAAGTTGGCTTGAATTCTAGTAATTTCTTTAACCACATTCACCGGAGCTTTATAGAAAGAAAGCATAAAAATTGATAAACTAGAAAGAACGATTTTAACAAAGCGAGTCTTCCCCCAAAACTAAGAAGTCGATTGTTCCAACAAGAGAGCCTCCTCTTCAACTTCAACACCAACTCCGTCCACAAAGCATCACCATTACACAAATTCATGTAACATCGAACATGGGTACAACCAATGCAGTTGATGCCCGACTCAAAGTTCAAGGGTGCTGTCAGACCAAATTAATCAATTTCCCACAATGTGTTGCGCACCTTAAGAATTTAGGGGTGTTGTCGAAGATGGTATGTACGTCCGACCTAAGCATCCAATTCTTAAAGCGTCTTGCGTGCCTTAGAACGCAGGGATGTTGTCAGAGTCACTTTGTACGTCCGACCAAACCAATCAATTCTCCATAGTGCCTTCACAATTCAGAGGAACTGTCGGGGATGCTTTGCATGTCTGTCTATAACAACCAATTTCCCTAGAGGTGTTATTAGAGATATTTTTCACATTCAAATACAACATTCAAATACTCTATGTCAAAGAACTATTCACAATTATGCATAGCTGGCGCACCCCCTTCGTATCCAGTCATTCAAAGGAACGTGAGTGATGGAGCCTAGAGACCTCCACCTCGATCCGAGCTAGCACCTCGATGAGAGGGACGAGGATCCTCTACCCTTGGCAGGGGAATGATCCTTTGTAACACATAGCGTTTTTCAAAAACCATGGCCGCATCTAGCCAAAGATGATGATTATTATTATTATTATTATCAATTTTTTGTCAAGTTCATAGGAAAGAAATGCATGGTGTGCATTAAGATATTCTCTTGAAATATTTGCTTATGACATATATGATTGCTTACCGTTAAAATTTCTACAATTGGCCTTCCCTAATATGTCTTGGGTCCAAAAGAGTACAATAATCAACTGATTTATTAATAAGGTAATCTGTTTAGTGGAATAAAATATGGAAATGAAATTTCAATGAATAAGAATCTCTATTAAGCCATTGAATGATGTCTATGTGACATATGTGTTAGTTTAGAGTATAAATTTTTCTTATCTAAACTTTTGAGTATATCTTTGTCTTGAAGAGTACAATATTCGACTATTTTAATTCCTAGTAAGGAAGTCTATTTAATGTAGAAAATTTTAAGAATCACATTATTTGTTCCATGAGGCACAAGCATATGAATGTGTTTCCAGAAAGTTTGATTTGTAAGAGATGGACTAAATCAGCAAAAGATGATCACATGTCATCTGTGTCTTTTGAAGAAACTAATAATGACAAGTTGTTCATGTATCGTAGAGGCGCAATGTCTGCTGCATTCAATACATTGTGTGATGTTTCTTGTAAAGATTCTGGTTCTTATAAAGAGGCTATAGAATTAATTTACCATTTGTGTGAAAATATAAAAAAGCATCGTGAAGTAAATGATAAGTGTCGCTCCCGATAAATGAAGCAGGGTCAAATAAGGGTACAGACGCGAACGGTCGGCGAAAGGGACAATGAGAACACACAGCCGTGAACTCACTGGAGATGAATAGAGTCGCCAGCTAGGCATTTTTATCCCGGAGGAAAGGCAATGCTGCATAGACCTAGAAAGATACGGATAAGACGGTTGCGAACCAGAGAGACTGAGAAAGGGGGTTGGTTACAACCTGGGAAGGTATTAGCACCCAGATTGTCCGTCGTACTCGACGGGATCCACGCTTAAAAGATTTGTGTTTTAAAGGGGTAGTGTCAGTGCAATTTGTGTATACAATAGCTGGAAAAGAATGTACAGGTGTCAGTGTAAAAGAAATGTGAAGTGTGATATGTATAGTGTCAGTGTAAGGATAAGAGTGAAATGCTCAAGATAATGAGGCTAAAGAATAAAGCTGAAAGAGGGGGGAATATACAGAGACTTTTGTTCGATAACCGTTAAGTTATGCCTACGTATCCTCTCGTGCAATGAGGAAGTCAGAACACCGTAGTTCGACCCAAAGAGACTGAAAGATGCATTGACTTGTGAACTGCTTACTTGCCTATGCTCAAGTGTATGATCTGTCTGGCACAGATGCAAACTGTCTTGCATTAGACGGAAGAAGCAAGTTCTCGATTGTGAGTGAATGAGGTGAGAAAAGAATCCCGGAGGAGACGATTATTGTTTGTTTTTTTGAGTTTTCAGTCTTTTATTGCTTTTGAAAGTTTGTCATAAGTTAATGAGCTTAAGTCTAAACCAATGGATTTAGTAAACTCACCACATCTTCCCTCTGATTAGGGGTAATGAGAATTACCTTAAGTGTGAAGTCAGATTCTCACACTTAATCACCTTTGGTGTAGGATTAAGATCATTAACCTACTTGTGATTATTTAGATGTTTTTGGTGTTTTTTTTGTTTAGTATTGGGTAATGAGGTTAAGCCATAATCAAGGATTAAACAGACTCATTACACCATCCTAATAGAAGGATAATAGATGAGAATGTTTAAGCTGAGGAAAACTCCTCAACTTAATCCATGATTAGGGATTAAACTCATGACAAAACAAGCCTTTGATTAAGTGGATTTTATTTAATGATATGATGATGAAGTGAGTTTTATGATTTGTAAGACAACTTGAGGGGGACTTGTCCATTAACACTAGGGTTAGTCCTTCTTAACCAATTAAGGAAGAATTAGAACCCTAATGCAAGGCCCAAGTTACAAGTGTGATGTCTTGATGATTATTAGATGGATTGATTAAAGGATTTAAACACATTAAGGGTTTAACACTTAGGATTAAAGTTATACACTCCATCCTAATAGAAGGATGCAGGCATAAACTTAATCACAAAGCCTTAAAGCCTTTAGGGTTTAGTCCCTGATTATGAGGTGAGAAGAGAAGACTCAAAGAGAGACACAAAGGTAAAACTATGAGGGGAGACTAATCAAAACCCTAATTCATTGCCATGCTTGGTTGTTCCTAAGGTTTGTGAGGTTTTCAAGAACAATCTTCAAAGGAGCCACCAGGAAGCAGATGAACAGGATCAAGAGAAACAAAGTGACTTGCTTCATTCAAGAAGTCAAGTCACTTGAAGAAAGAAAGTGGGAGAAACAAGAATGAGCAAGCTCAATCTCAAACACATATAAGAATGCAGCAATGGATGCAAGAGAGATGAAAATAAAAGTTATGAGAAGTGAAGGCAAATTCACTTCTCAAGTTTACTTACCACCTGAAATGTTAGAAAGAAATGCAATGCAATGCAAAATGGGATGAAATGGTATGATGCTAACAAAACCAGAAGCATGTTGATGATGTTAATGATGCTATGAGATGTTATAAACATGAGGCAAGGCATGGGGATGTTCATACAAGTTCATGGATGCAAATGGTGCAAGCTTAGAAGCATGGATATACATGAAAAATTATGAAACAAACATGGCATTCAACATGGCAAATACATGATGCAATGATCAAACATGTTTCCTATATGTCTTATGATGTCAAATGGATCACATGAATGCTTGAAATGCTAAGACAAGCCATGTTATGCAAGGGAATGCAAGGAGGATGCAAATGGAAGCCCAAATTAGGGTTTATGGATCAAACATCCAACAAAACTCAAAATCAGAAGCAAACCCTAAGATAAAAAATGGAAAATGCCACTCAAAGAAACCCTAATCCTATACTAAACTAAGGTCCAAAGGGGAGGTCTCAACTCTCAACCAATCTCAAGTTATGATTTTTCTAAGTTATTAGGGTTTTTAGGGTTCTTAAACAAAAGAAATGCCAAACAAATTGAAAATGAGGAAACAAATCATGGCCATTTTATCCTAGAAACTACATGCTAAACACAATGCAATGCAAGAAGAATCAATGTCCAACTCTTCATGGATAGGCAGAAATGATTTTTTGAACTTATGATCAAAATAATGCACAAAAAATGATTTAATTCAATGAAAAATTCTTAAAATGCATCAAGATCAAAAAAGAAATTTGGTTTGAAGGTTGGACAATGTTTCTAAATGTCTTAGAACATTTCATGAATTTTTTGGTGATTTTTAAATACCTAAAAGTATTTTTAATTAATTAATTTCCATTAATCAATTAAAAATAATCTTTTTAATATTTAAAAATACTTTTTTAACGATAAAAAATAAAATGAAAATATTTTTGGGTCATAAAAATTAATAAAACTCCTGAGAAAAAGTTTCATAATTTTTAGATATTTTTTACTATTTTAAAATAATTGTGTAAATTAAATGGAAAAGAAATGAAATTAAAATAAATAAAAGGAGAAGTAAACGCAAGGAAAGGCTGGGATTGCATCCTGGTTTGAAATGGTTGACCGGCGCCAGATCCAGTGGCCAGGATTGATGCTGAGGTAATTAATTTAATTACGAATTAATTAAACTAAATGGAAAGGATTAGGGCTAATCAACGAATCTGAGCCTTCCACTCACGCGCGAAGTCCACTGGTCAACCTAATCTAACGCCCAGAATTCAAATCTCATTAATGACCTGAGATTAGGGCTAATCACCCTCAGGTGACCGGAGAGAAGCTCCGGTCATCTTCTCCGGCACCCCAAAAACCCTAGAACACGTTTCAGGCACCTATTCCACAAATTAAACAAACCTAAATGATCCTCTAACATCCTATGATACGAATCCATGCTCAAACATCATTTATGCATCATGAATCAAAGGAATCGAAAGAAATGAAAATCACGGGTAAAAATTCAGAGGGACCATACAAGCTCAGTTTTCACTCATTTTTGATTCTGAAACCAACCCCATGACCAGCAAGACATGAATAATCAATTTGTAACTCAAAAATCAAGCTTTGAGAGAAAAGTTTCCATGATCATACCTGAGCTGGAAAGCTTCAAAACTGAGCTTCCAGAGCTTTCCTTGCGTGCAAATGGACTCCCTTGTATCCCCTGATGCTAATGGAAGGCTTCAAAGCTCTTGTGGATGGCTGATTTGTGAGAACCAGTTCTGGTGTAGCAGGAAATGAGCTTTGTGCACAGGCTGCCTCAGCTCAAAGTAAAGGGTGGTTTTGACTCCTTTGAATGTTTCTGATTTGTTGGTGAAGAGAAATGATGTGGACTGGATAGTGAGATTCGAAGAGTTCTGGTTTTGAAGGGGAGGAATGGTGAAGCTCAGTTCATGCTGCTTTCAGGCTGGAATCTTGTTGCTTTCTACTCAATGAAACATGGCAAGATGATTGGTGAAGATGGTTTTTGTGTTTGTATGCTGTGGAGACAGATTCGAAGGAATATGCAAAATGAGGTGTTTTTGTGAATGTCCTGGTGTGAAGTGTTTCAGCCTTGCTAGATGTATGAAATGTCTTGCTCTTTGTCCACATAAACCCCTCTCATTGGTCAGATGACAAGACATGTGCTTTTTTGATTGGTAAGTCTACTTTTGCAAAAAGTCAAATTTTGTGTAAGGAAAGTATGGGTTGATCTATAGCTAGTACATGGGCTGGTTCTGGTGCAGCAAGATGAGGTGAGAGGCTAGCCAAAGTGCAGCATCCAATGCATCAAGTGGGTGAAGTGATCATGATGATTTTGCAAGTTGTTGGCTCTTTGGTTCATATGGAAAGATCTTGTCCCAAAAGCCATGAAACATGAGCAATGCCTAGTCCATTCTGAATTTTAGGACTTACATGATGTTTATGTGATGGTTTGATGCCAATTAGAAGTTGCATTTTGCCTTGGTACATGATTTTGCAATTTTCACACTTGGTGCATATCTTGAAAATAAGTGATTTTTGCTAGCTTTGTCACACCATAACTTTTGATCCAAGAAGAATTTGATCATGTTCTTGTACTTTTTGAAAAGGGAAAGATGAGATCTACAACTTTCATGACCAAAGTTTTTCCATTTGAAGCATTTTTGGATCAAGAATCAAGGCTTGAAAAATGACCTAAAATGAAGCATTCTTGAAAAGTCAACTATGCCCAAAAAGTCAACATTTGCAAAAACCCTAAATTCTTGATTTTTGTGAACTTCAATCTTCTTCCATGATCAAATAAAGACCATATGCACTCAAAATGATGAAGATCACCCATTGGTTGGGTCATTGGGGGCCTCAGATGCCCTGATTTTACACTGACTTGCCCAGAAAGTCAACCTTTGATCAGCTGACTTCCCCATGGAATTTCTTCATGAAAATTGATATGCATACTCCCTATACCATATAGAGACCAATGGAAACAAGAATGACCAAAAAAATTGGAGTTATGGCCTCTGAAACCAAAACCCTAATTTTCAGTCAACTGTGCAGTCAAACCTGGCTCTGCATCCATTCAAACCCTAGTTCTTGTGATTCTTTTGAAATCTTGACTTTGAGAGGATGTAATATGATATAAGAACACATGTGGATCCCTTTGAAGTGATTGGTTGCCTTTGGAGAGGCTCAAGAAGCTCTTGGATTGCTCAGATCACAAACCCTAGGTGCAGATGACTTAGAAACTGTCCAGTGAATCAAAAATGAGATATGAGGTGTTATGATTGTGTTTATGCATATGAAATGATCACAAGCCATGGTGTGAATGGGTGAGGGAAAATTTGGGGTGTTTACAATAAGCATAAGTTTAATCCTTCGGTGATTGGTGATCCCGTAGAGACCAAGACAAAAGGTGTCCCTCATAAGAAAAGAAAATCATGGAAGACAAAAGGTGCTTCTCATAAAGAAAAAAAAGCATGGAAGTCAAGACAATGTTCTCATTGTAAACTACCCAATCACACAAAATAGAAGTATCCGGTACTAGCTGCACAATATAATTTACATCAGGTTAACGATAAGGTTTCATGTGACCAATCTATCGATGAATCAATGAATTTTGATGTAAGTTGGTTATTGTGGTTTATATTAATTAATTTATATACTTACAAATTAGTTAATGTTATATTTTTTGTATTTGTATTAATTTTACTATATTTGGTTTATACCCAGGTGTTCATAAGTCATAATATCAATGACGACATAAACTCCGTAAAAGTCTCGAATAAAAACGAGGCATGTTTATTCTCATCATTGTTATATAGTTTTATATGTTCATGTTATATTGTATTCAATCTAAATTTAATTTTTAGAGCAGGTTGTAGATAACCATCGTGGTAGTAAACAAAAGGGAAAGTGTGTCAATGTTGCTCCTGATACAAATGAACAAGTTCGTCCAGCGGTTAGTGCTTTTGTCATTCTGAATCATGCATTGAATACTGAATATGCAAGGAATTAGATTTTCAAATTTTATGGAATAGTTGTCTTCTAACTTACAATATTATATTGACCCTTTTGTATATTATATTTACCATTTTGTGAATGCTCTTATTTATTCCAGAATGTTATGAGATATGGCTGTGTATTTGATAGTTCTCCTGTCAAAATGGAAAGTTATAATGCAACATGGAACAATACCTTAGGATATTGATTAAGAGAGAGTCAAAGTGGCATTACAAGGTAGAATACTCAAGTTGGGAATATGGCCAATCCAGGTTCTAGACCCTAAGGATTTTCCAACTCCCACCATGTAGTGGGCATCCAAGTTATAAATTCATACTAATAAAATCCAAAGTTACATTATTGAAATCATTGATAAGTGTTTTGCAATCAAGCACGACATGATCTAATGCAACACTAAAATCATAACCATTGATATAATCCACCACAACAAGGGCATCTGACTAGAGGATGAAGTTATCCAATTTGAGATCCTTAGCCAATTGTAAACACCACCGAATTGCCAAAATCTTTGTCGTGGTTGCATCAACATGGCTAGAGAGTCGTTTAGAGGCTGCCAGAAAAACATTGTTCGTAGGATCTCTAATCACACATCCTATAAAACATTGTTCGTAGGATCTATAATCTTTTTTATGTAACATCACTCTCGCTATAAAATATGTGCTTATCTCGCTACAAAATATGTGTTTGACTCTATGCTAACAAAAAATCTTATCAATCTTATCAAAATTCAAATTTGCTATGTAACTCATCATAGTATATATAAGGGTTAAACATATTTTTGGTCCCTATAAACATTTCACATTTCATTTTTAGTTCTTATAAAAAAAGATATATTTTAGTCTCTACAAAAATTGTATGCATGCAGTTTTTGTTCTTGTTATTTTCTAAAATTTTAAAAATTATTTAATTACCCCTAAACTTTTAAATTTTGAAATATATTTTTTCAAACGTGTTAAAATTATTATAAAATATTTTTTTATCAAATTATATAATTTTTTAAAATGAAAAGAATTAAATATGATTTTTTTAAATTTCAAAAGATACTGATAAAAGTAATGAAAATCTCGACTTATAAATCAAATTTTGAGTTTTTTTTCGAGGAACTTTTTATAATGTTCTTAACCTATATGTAAAATGATAATTCAAAAATACACATTGGTTTAACAATACGGACTAAAACTACGTGCATAATTATTTTGTAGGTATAAAAACACGCTATTTTTTTATAGTGATTAAAAACAAAATTTAGTAATTTTATAGGGACAAAAATATATTTAATCCTATATATAATAGTGGTAACCGATTACAGTTGTTACAACTCTAATAATATAAATAGTGATAATCAGTTACTACGAATGCGTAACCAATTACATCAACGTCAAAATCATTTATTTCATCAGCTTATTTGACCTTTTGATATGTCCGTAGCCGATTACCGATTACACCACTTAAATTAACAAAATTCTCTTAAGACATAACATACTCTCTTGAATAGGTTGTTATAACATGTAGGAAAAACTATTTTATAGACAATTCATTTCATTAGATAGTGAAAGTTTAAACGGTTGCAAAATTAATTAAGGTAGTGGTTTCATAAAATCCCCTATTTAATTCCAATTTATTGAAAATAATTATTCAATTTACTGTATCATTTATTTCATATATTCTTTTCTATTAATCATTAATAATTAATTAAACATTCATATAATATATAGAATATAAATTTGTTTGTGTGTTTCCACATGTGTTTGATAATTTTTTGTTTTAGTTAGAGCGTGAGGTAATTGATCCATCATCAACATTAATTTTTTGCCACTTTGAATTATTATCTTCAACCATACCTGAGAAGAAAAAATATATATATTATTTTTCAATGTGCCCCTATAATTAAAAAAAATAGAGTAAAATGATTTTACCTTAGAAAAACAAAAAAATGATGCAAGTAGAAGTGTGATATGAGAAAACGGAGTATATGTTGGTACTTTACTATAAGTAATACATGGAGTGAATATTAACTAATGAAGTGGTGTGAGTGGAAGAGGAAAATATGGAAAAACCCATCATTTGAGCAATCATATTCACCTTATAACACCATGGAGCCGCCATCATTCAAAAACTGGCCATGACAATAGTAAAAAAAAAAATTGCCAACACAATCCGCCATGGCGCCGCAATGGCAAATATTTGACTACATTGACATAGATGCAATAAGAAACAACATTTAAGTTAGAGCCTTACACAATTAAAACCAGGGTGACCATCCAATGACATCCTCCTTATGCTAATTATCCACAAGAAAAAACAGAGAATCTGTAGTTAAATAAAAAACTCAAAACTATGATTAAAATTTTGTGAAACAACTCTATGATCATGTAACTTTGTTATTCAATATAATGGTTTTTCCTTAATGATAAAAATCAAATTTATTTGGTATTGTGATTCAAAGCAGTTCCAACCTAAATGCAATAAATCAGTAAAACTCAAAACCCCCAAATTAGTTGACAGATTCATATCCCAATTTTTTTTAGGGAAAAACAAAGATCCCTATTTTTCATCTTCAATGTTCTATTCATTCTGTTTCAAATATTGAAATTAAAAAAAAAAGAATTGAAAATACATATCCCACTCGTCTTCTTGTTGAATGGGAGAATTTGAGTGCAGTGAAGAAAGATCCATGGAAAAAGGAAGACCATGGGTTTGAATGAGAAAAGGGTGATAAAGCCATATTGAAAAAACCACGCTATGACTGATTAGAGAGATCCATGAAAAAGTGAAGACCATGGATTTGTGATGCAAAGAAAGTATTAAGGGTCTGTGAGGAATATCTTTGCAATTATGTAAATTATGTATTTAACTTTTATAAAAAAAATCATTAAATAAAATTCTAATTAAATAAGACAAATATCTAATTCATCCAACTCACTTATGTACCGTACCCTTGCAAAACAACATGATACCTAAGAATTTTCCAAAAAAAAATACAACAATATACTATCACATATTTCTAAGAACATTATGGAATGCATAAAAAAACTCACATATTTCAACCGTGTGATAGTGGAGATATAAACATAACTTTGATTACGAAACATAAATAAACCTGGTTGAAAAAATTCTAACAATAAACTATCACATCAATCACAAATAAATATTTAAAATAGTGGGATATTAAATTTGATCTAATTTAACCTTAAATTTTAAATTAAATAGTGAAATTCTTAACTCATTTTAAACAATTAAGTTAAAAATATATTTTATTTTTAATTAAAATATAATAATTAAACAATATTAGATGACATAAATTAATTTTAAGAAAAATAAATTTAAAGAAAAAAATATATCATTAAAGTGTATTTCTAGAACTTTTTTAATAGCCAAATCCAATAGATATTTTGGTTAAGTAAAAATCTGTTGAGTAAAAATAAAATTAACAGTTGAGTAAAAACAAAGATTAGTGGGGTTGCTTTGTTAAGTATAAAGTCTTCAAGAAATAGGGATTGTTTTATTATTTTCTTAATAAATAAAAATAACAATTTTTTATTAAATAAATATTTTATAATTTATGATTAAAATATTTATTTGGATGAATAACTAAGTATACATTTTTAGGTGATTATGGCAAAATTATAAAGTAATTAAAGCAATATATTAGAGATATGTTAGAGAAAGTGAAGTCTTAACAATATTGGAGGCTATAAGTGAGTATAAGTGGGGCAAAATGAAAGAAAATATGAATAGTTGAGATTTGAAATATCCATGGTGGTCCAATGAAGATTTGAATAGAAGATGAGTGATGGAGACTTAAACCTATAATGAAGACTATATTTATCATATATCTGACACTTTGTGGATTAAACAAGAAAAAAGGACAACCACACCCTAATATAAACAAGACAACAACCACACCATTGAATAACCAAATTCATCTCCAATAAAGATAGATTTAGGAAATACATTTAATTTTTCATTTTTATTTATAATTCATCTTTAACCAGTTTTTATAATCATTTTTATTTACAATTCATACATATTCTAACAAAATTGTACTAATTAAATTTTTATTAAATGGTCAATTTTTTATTTTATTTATTTTAATATACAATTCAAATGTGAACAAATTAATAATAAAAGACAGTGGATTTTAACTAAGAAAAATAATTTTAACATAATCACTCTATGTGTTTAGGGTCGGGTTTGAATCCAGGATCTTTGGTTAAGAAAGAAGAGACCCCTTACAATCTCATCCAAGTATATTTTCATAATGAAATTTCAGTTGAGAATAATAAGTTGAGAATAATAAATGTGAGTAATGTGGGGAAGTTTCATATTGGTTATAAATGTGGAGACTTGAGAGTGAGAGAATCCACACACCTATCACCTTAAGATTTTGGGTGAATATGTGATGTGTCTCTTACAAAGATGTGTTGCTCATAAAGAAAGTCCCCAAAATAAAAATTTTCTCTCGTATTGACCCCTTGAATTAACTACAACATTGGTATCAAAGTCTGGATGTGTGATCTTTGGGACGCATTGAATCAAGATGAATCATATGAACATGCATTTTCCAGCAAATCTTCCAATCATGAATGATAAGTATTATGAGAATTAGTGTAAGCATATGGATTTTGTTTTCTGTTATCCAGATATTTGAGATCTTATGAAGAATTGAGTAACATCGAATGTCACATATGAACAAAAGGTTGCACACAAAGATTTGAAGAAGAAGGATTACAAAGCTCCCTTTTTAATCCATCAATGCGTTGATCTAGACAACTTTGAGAAATTTGATGATGTAGATTCAACAAAGGAAGTATGAGACATCTTGGAAAAATCATTTGGAGGCGCTGAGAAGGTGAAGGAGGTGAGGTTATAAAATCACAAAAGAATGTATGAATTGCTTCAGATACACTACAAGAAAATCATGTTTTAGATGCAATTCATTAGCGTTGGCCCCAACTCCGACGCTATTAGTGGCAGTTTTGTGTCTCCCTAAACCGACGCTAACTGAGGAAAAGCATTAGTTATATTTTTTTATTAGGATATTAATTGGTGCGACGACTATGACCGACACTAATTTAGGTGTGAAATAATTCCATTTCTCCCGCAAATTTAGTTTGCCTCCTTTTTATTTATTGTATTAAATATTTATTTTTAATATTAGCGACGGTCGAAACCGACGCTAACTGTGGAATATCATTAGTTTTATTTTTTTTATTAGGACATTAATTTTACGACGACTAGAACCGACGGTTTGGGTCACCGCTAATATTTGTGCAAAATTATTTAGTTTGTCTCCTTTCTCATATTTTTTCGGTTTTAAATAATTTATTGTTTAACTATTTTTAACAATAAATTAAAAAATAAAATAAAACTATAAATTAAAATTACAACTTAACTTTTAAAATAAAATTTAACAATAATAAAAATAAACTTAAAATAATTTTTAAATTAAACCTAAACTAAAATTTATAAAATAAAATAAAAATTATATATTAATAAAGTATAATAAAATAATAAAGCCAAAATTGATGTAAAATCTATTTAATAAAATATGCTCAGCTTCATCGTCTCATTTCATTTCCAGCTTCCAACTCATTTCCAACCTCAGCTTCTAATCTCATTTCCAACTTCCATCACATAATCGATTCAGCTTCTCATCTCAAAATCGCTTCAACTTCATCGCATAATCGCTTCTCAATCTCTCAATTTCGTCGCTTCGAGTGTAAGTGTTGCTCATCTCATTGCGTTTCTCATCTCTTTTTCGTTCTAACTCATTTAGGGTTTTTGGCAAAATCGCTTCAGCTTCATCGTAGAATCGCTTCTCAGTCCCACAAAGCTGCTTAATATTCATTTGATTTGGTGTAAGAGTTTCTTCTTATTTGATTTAGGGTTTTGGTGTAATCTCCATTTTGATTCGTTAATAACTGATTCTTTGCTTTTAAACTACATTAATGGTGGTTGTTCACTAATTCTGTTCTTTTATAATGGTAAGTGTGATATGTTTGAATACAGGGAGTGTATCCTGAACGCTGGCATCATAAAAGTATCCCACCAAGTTTCCTATAAGGTAAATTTTTTCCCTTCTGCTTCTTTTTTCCTTGTGCCTTATTTTCTTTGTTAGACTGATTGTGCATAGTTTTCTTTATTAAATTGGATAAAATTTGCAACCAATACTTTTGATATAGGAATATTGAAATGATATTCTTGCATTTTTACCGTGACTTTTTCCAACTAATACCTTCTATCTTAAGTTGAAATTTGTATCTGGGCTTCTATTTTTTACATAAGTTACTTATGAGTCAGGGATTAACAAGGGCAACCTGAGATTATTTAATGTAGTGAATAAGGACTAGAGGTCTGTTTACTAGCTAAATTATATACCTGAAGTGTCGAAGATTCTGCTATATGCTTAACATGCCTTTTGGCATAAAGCTAAAGCTAAAAACCAGTAATAAATCCTTCCACCAAGACTACATTGTCCATACTTATTATTAGAAAGAGGGATAACTATTGAATTTGTATGGAGGTTTCTATAAATTGGTTTTTAACTTGATGCTCTAATTTTGCGGGAAGGATGGAGTCAGATGTAGTTGTTGTAAAGTTATTAAGAGAAAGTAGAAGTTGTTTAATAAAGCAGAAGATAAAATCTTTGAATGCAATGTTATGCTTTTTGACAACAAATTTTTTGTTAATTTCAGAAGTTTGAAACCACTTGGAACCGATATTTTTGATGTTGAGTTTTGCTAACAGAATCCAGTTACTAGTGTATAATAGTATCAGCCTAACACTAAGAGGGATTTTGATGAACTTTAGGTAGTAGAACAATTAAACTCAAATCCCAATACACAACAGCTTATCTTAAATATGACCAATGTGCATTAATCAAATTATATATTAACTTAATAAGTATTAAAGGTATTCCACCTGAATATAATAAAAGGCCAAGTCAAAACTTGCCAAAACAAAAACAAAAAGAAGATTACTAACTAAATTGCACTATGACAAAAAAAGAAAAGAAGAAGAAAAAGATTAAGAGATATATCTGAAATTAAAGAATAAAAAGAAAAAAATATAAAATATTTTTATATTGTAAACTAATGAGAGATATGCATCACAATAAATTTCAATTTTATTTATAAAATACTAAAATAATATGATAAATATAAATATTTTAATTAATTATTTGTGTAAAATTATATTACACTTATAATATACTATCTTTAAACTCAAAAATAAAAGATGACAATGTTAATAATGTTCGATAGATATTTATTGTCTTAGAATACAATATTACATAGATCCTTATTAATATATTACTTATTCATTCATTCATAAATCTCTGTCATCTCTTTGATTTGTAACTCAAAAATCAGTTGGCACGTTCACGACACATTTACACAAACCACGAACACATTTTACTTTGTGCATATTACACTCCTTACAATCAGAATCGTCATAACATTCTGGACGAGCTATAATGAAAAATAGATGAATTAGTATTGCTATAATGAGACAAAATATGTACAAAAAATAATTCAATTTGAAAGAAAATAAAACTTACCACCAATGGTTGTTGCAACAAAAAATAGTAACAAAAAATATATAGACAGAACGTACATAAACTTGATAATTCTAGTCATGTTTTTCCTCTTTTGGTTTGTCGATAGAATAAGATTTCATCATTTTATAATATTTTGAGCTTAAGCTCTTCATATAAAAAACTAATTAAACTCATGTCTCCTAAGGTGAATTAATAGATTGTATTGCTCCTTAATCATACTTAGTAAATAGGTAATTTAAAATATTGTTTAATAATAAGAACCATTATTTGTATCCAATTTATAATTGTTTTTTCTTTTAACTTTCATGATAAGAATCTTAAGACATTATTGCTTATATATATATATATATATATATATATATATATATATATATATATATATATATATATATATATATATATATATATATATATATATATATATATATATATATATATATATATATATATATATATATATATATATATATATATATATATTGATATAAATTAATTAAAAAAAATATATAATTTTTGTATTGATGTAGAAGATAATATTAAAATAATTTGAATTGTTTAAATTATAGTTAAATAAATTGAATTAACATAGATGTTTATATAAAAAAAAACAAACAATTTTCAATTTTTTTTTAGGCCCAAAGAAAAACAAACTATAAAAAACCTCCCTAAAGATGATTCCACCTAATTTATCCTCTACAAGCAATTGCTCAATGAAACTAGGAGTATTGTCGAAATAAGTTAACTCCATATTTGAAATCCACCCGGCCTTAGACAGTGCATCAACTCAATGATTTGCTTCCCTGAAAGTATGAGAAACAAAAACTTCATCAAAACGACTTAAAAGTCTCTCAATCTTCCGAAGCATCTCTAAGCATTCACTTTTATTGGCTCTTCCTTGATTAATCTCTAAAACAATCTTAGAAGAATCAGAATTAACTTCAATTTTCTTGAAACCCAAGTCTAAAGCAACCATCAATCCTTCTAGAATTCCCCATAACTCGACCATATAGCTACTACAATCCCCACATTCTTAGAGAAACCTCTAAATCAACAACCCTCCTCCTTTCTAATCAAACCACCACAACTAGCAGTAACCCCCTCAATGTAAGCTTCGTCCATGTTAAGTTCACCATAGTCGGCCTGGGAGGCATCCATTTAACTTATATAGTCTCCTTAATTCTGCCAACAACCTTTTTGTTCATAGCCAAGGCTTCAACACACCCTCTGAAACCGAAGGAAACATGAGATCCCCAAAAACCTTTTTAACTCATTTAAATTCATTTTAATATCTCCTTGCTTAAATTCAAATCCTACCCAATTTTATTTGACAAACAATTAAACCATGCTCAAAGCCCATGTCGTTGTTTAGGTTAGGGCCATTACACAAATGTTATTACAAAAAAGAGCCAAATAAAAATTCTAAATTACATAGCTGGAAAACAGAATTATAGAAAAATTCTAAATTACATAGCTGGAAAACAGAATTATAGAGTTGGCCTTGGAAAGTCAGCTACCCATGGGTGGGGGGGCCTCTTGGCTCGTAGAGATGTGAAAAAAGAGGAAATGGTTTTCAGCATATCAAGTTTCAGCGATAGTAGGTTCATGATAACAAAAAGGAAACTTTTCAGATCAGTAACAACAAAATGGAGAACAATATTACACAACAGAAAATTGAAAAGAAACGGCTCTCATGTTGAAAAGAAACGGCTCTCATGTAACAGGAAATAAAAAATCACATACACATAAGAAATACATAACAAAAAATCAGTGGCACAAAACTGATTATAACAGAACTCATAACAAACTCAGAAAAGAAGGATTATCAACTGATACAAAAAAAAAATTCTCAACAGTTTTTTCTAAAAGAAAAAGAGGATTCGATTACAATTGGAATAACATAAACTCGAATAAGGAAAAACTCATTCAGAAGAGAAAAATTGATTATAACAGAAATCCACCAAAATTCAGAAAGAGAGAAAACAGAGAAATAACAGGAAAAAAAAGAAGAATAAGTTATTCTTCTGAACTTTTCATCAAGAAAACTTATTGGATCTTGCCTCAACCTCCCTCTCTAATCACGTAACAAACTTCAAGTGAATCTCATAACAAACTCTAACCAACTTGTAACTAAATTCACCTGAGAGATATTCATTCTACCCTCTAATCCTCCTTCTATAAAACCGATTTTCCAACTACAATTTCAGGGCACTCACATTTTCATTTCTCCATCTTTATCTCTTTCCTCAAAACCTTCTGAACCTTCACCAATCGTGCACCATAACTGAGAGACCTTTAACTTGTTTCATCGTCCTCAATCTCTGAGCCATCAACATCTCATCATCATCTTCATCAGTTCTTAAATATGCAAAATCACAAAAATAGAAATTAACTGCAAAGCTAAATCAGAATTTTGGTACAATTGCAACCGCAACAAGGCGTAAGATTCACAAAAGTATTCGTCGCAACAATTTCATTGATTCACAGTGACGCAACAAAGGCTCGCATACACGCTACGTAACACACTTAATATTTACGCACCACAACGAATCGCACAACAATTGCGGATTCAAGAATAGATAAGAAGAGTGGATCTTATAGAGAATCAAGATTAAAGAGAAGCGAAAATCTTACCTCAAAGCACGGGTTCACTGTCGTCGGTTTAGACGTGCAATCGTCCGATCGCCAACGTCTTACATCGTCTAGAAACAACAACTATAAACGCGTAAGTTCTTCATCCTCTGGACTCATTAATGTGCCTTGCGTTGATCTGATATTGATTTGATTGAGTTTCGCTCTTGAAATCTTTGATTCCGTTGTTTACCTGATTTTTTTGAAAGAACGGTTTACGGATTTGGAAAGAGGATAGATTTTTAGTTAAGGTTTGTGTTTGGAAAATCCTGATTGGTGGTGGTGAACCGCCGGAGAAGACGATGAATGAGGGAGAGTAAGTATTGAAAAAAAAATCTTATAACATGAGATTTATGCACCGTCCCTAGGAGATAAAAGGTTAAGATTTTATGGTGGTGGTCCACTCCGACAGTGACACTTGTCACCGTCCGATAAGACCATCTCTTTCGATCACATGCGTGCCTTCCAACCTAATTACCATGAACCCTCTCATCATAACCATCTGATCCTCATCATTGTCATTAAGCTAGAATGAAAGGCTCAGATTGAGTCAACCGAAATTGATTGAAGCCATACCATGCACCTATAGGCTGGATGCGCCTTTGGGCCTAACCTGGTTACTTTCCACACCTCACTTTCTCGGTCCATACGTTTTATTAACTGAAATTTACTTTTTCAACACCCTTTGGCTTCATATTCCATTTTCTTTATTTCTTTTAAAAAAACACTTTCAAAAATCATTTTTAAAAATAGTTTCCTTCAAGAAAAAGTTCTAGAAAAATTCATAGTGTTATTTTAGCATTTCAAATAATTTTTAGTAATTTTTAATTTCCGATTTCTCGATTTTTGTATTTAATTCGATTTTTTAATTTGTATATGTTTAGTTAATTTTGTATATCCACATATTAATCATTTCGATTCAATTTCTCATCACATTTTTCATGCATATTTATATATATATATATATATATATATATATATATATATATATATATATATATATATATTAACATTTTCTCCTTGTTTTGTGAGGCACCGCTTGAGCATTTTCCACTTATGGACTCAGATTATATTTATTTTCGATGTAATTTTGTGGCTTTATTGCTTTCTAGTTTTAGGTCACCCCTTGGTGGGTCTATTTTGTACTTCTCATGTGATGTAATAGTGATTGTATGCTTGTATGTTAATATGGTAGAGAAGATAAGAAGTAATCGCTAGAAAACTAAAATCAATCAAACCTAACCTAACCTCTTATAGCAGTTATGGAGAAGTGCCAACATGTCCTATGACATCGTGTGACATGATCACCAGATGGCAACACCAGTCTGGTCAAGAACTCTGTGTATTCCACTCCTTAAAATTCTCTTAGTAACGGCTCTTATAAAAGCTCCAGCTTACTCTCAGCTATTCATCTTCTCATCATCTTCTCAAAACAAATTGCATGCTATAACTGATTTTCAGAGCTAATCAAAATCAATCAAACCTAACCTCTTTTTCCACCACATTCGAAAATGTCTAAACATCAAAACCCTAACCTCTCTGATGAAAACCTCAACCAAGAAGATGTGGTGCATGCAACCCCAATCTCTATGATACATATGGATTCAACTCCCATAGACGAAATCAGAGGAAGTATTCCTCTTGCTCAAAAGCCTAGAACTCCTAATGTGAGAAGAGCAAAGGAACCTGTATTCAGCAAAGTCAAAGGGATGCCTTCATCCTCAAACACCACTCCCAATGCCTCTGAATATGTGGATGCTTCTATTAAGGATCTTGTGAACATGATTCTGTCTGAGCAAAGAGTTGTGAGTGGTATATCTATTCCTCTGAACACCATGTCAGCTCCACAAGAAGAACAGAGTAATCAGGCTGAAGAGGACACTCCTACTCAACAGGATGTCCCAATAGATGTTGAAACATCTGAGGACCAGCACAAGGCCTCCACTGATGATGATGATACTGAAGCCACTGATGATCAAGCTTCTGTTGATCCACCCGCTGAAGAGGAGACTACTCAACCTCCTCCTGTTGTAGACATAGAGCATGATTCTGACACAAAGATCATTGCCTCTGTGGACCCTAGCATAGCCAAAAGGCTTAGAACTAGGAAGGAAAAGAAGACTGCAGGACATGCAACTCCTGAAAAGAAGCAGCCTACTCCAAAGAAAGACAAGGCCAAAGTGGTATTTGGACCAACTAAACAATGGAGCAAGGTGAATACACAAAAGAGGAAAGCTGTAACTTCACCAGATTCAGATGTTGAAGAGGATGTCCCAACATCCCAACCAAAGAAGAAACCAACACCTTCAAGGTCTACCTCTGCTGTTCCAGAAGCTCCTCTGGATAATGTTTCTTTCCATCATGTGTCAAGTGTGAGCAGATGGAAATTTGTCTACCAAAGAAGAGTGGCACTGGAAAGAGAGCTGGGCAGCAATGCACTGGAGTGCACTGAGGTAATAGACCTCATATCATTTGTTGGCTTATTCAAAACAGTTTCAAACTTTTCACCTTGCTATGAGCTGCTAGTCAAGGAATTTATTGTCAACCTGCAAGAAGACTGTGCTAATGGCAAGTCAGAAGAATTCAGAAAGGTGTATGTAAGAGGGAGATGTGTGGAATTCTCTCCTAGGGTTATCAATCATTATCTAGGGAGAGAATCTGATGGACCTAATGAGCTGGGTAAGACAGACAACCAGATTTGCAAGGTCATCACTGCCAATCAGGTCAAAACTTGGCCAGTCAAGGGCAAACTTTCTGTTAGTTTGCTAACAAGGAAGTATGCAATGCTGCATAGGATTGACACTGTAAACTGGGTTCCTACCAACCATACATAGCAACTGGATTGGGCAGATTCATATATGCTGTGGGCACCCAAACAAAGCTGGACTTTGGGGCTTACATTTTTTATCAAACATTGAAGCATGCTGGGACATCAGCAACAAAGCTGCCTATTGCCTTTCCATCTCTGCTATGTGGAATCATCATCAGCCAGTATCCAGGTATCCTCACTGAGAAGGATTCAATCTGCAAAAGAGAAAGTCCTCTGGCCTTTCACTACAAGCTCTTCTTAAGACATCATGCAACTGATGTTGAAGCTCCCACTGGGACATCTGCTGGACCTTCAAAAGCAAAGTCTCCTATATCCAAATCTGCTTTGATTGCTGAGCTGAAGAACACCTGCAAAGAGCTGGATGCCAGGAAGCAAAAGCTTGAGGAGATTATTCAAAGGCTGGAAATGGAAGAAAGTGATCAGAAGGCTGCTGACTCTGATGATGAAACTGAAGAAGAGGAAGACACTGAATATGAAGATTCTGAGTGAAAAATGTGTGTGAGGAATGCGTACTGTCTGCTTCAGCATTGTATTTTGGTTTTGTAACTTTGTATTTCTCTGACTATGTAAAATTTGGCCCCAATTTATGTCTAACAAGGGGAGAAGAGAACTGGACAACAACAATGTCTGCTGCAGCTTACTGATTAATGAAAAATGCCTTTTGTCTGTTTAATGTCTGCTTCTGAACTAAGTTGTTTTTAAATGAAAAATTTCTGTTGAACAAGTCAGAACACATACAGGTTTGAGGGGGAGTGAACTCACACATGACTCAACAAAAAAGAACTGCTGTACTCTGATAAATGAAACTCTGCTGCACTCTGATAAAACAAGAAGATTGTGTTAGCCAAAAATTAGCCAAAGGGGGAGTTTGTAGATGTTTAGAATTGGCAGAATTTTTGACCAACAAGAAGTGTTGAACTTAGTTCAGGATGTCACACCAGATGTTGTGACATTATCAGACAGAGTATAAGTTAATGAACTTAATTCAGGATGTCACACCAGATGTTGTGACATTATATAAGTTAATGAAGTAAGTTCGGTTTTCAGGATGCCTGTGACATCTCAAACCTGCTACCAGAATTAAATTATGCTTAACAGAACTGAGTAAATTCAGGGAATTTCTGTAGGGAGATTGGTTATATGATTTCAGTATAAACAGAAGAACTGACTCACCTAGAATCAAGGAAGTAACAAACCCTAATTCAAGGTGATTGCAACATGCGTATCAGGATTGGATAAATCCAAGCATCTATTTAAGCAACAGAAACTCTCAGAATAGAGTACGAAATTAAGAAGACTAAATAGGGTGTTTGTGTTTTACTAGCAGGTTTTATATGTGTAACACTTTATGAGCTTTTAAGCAAAAGTGTATTGTGTCTTGATTGAAACTGTGAAGTAAGATCAAGCTGTTTTGTTTGAAGTATGACTTCAATTTTATTAAACTTGTAATATATCACTGTGTGATTGAGGGGGAGTGAGTTGATACTCATATTTAAGTTGTGTCTTAGGTAGAAATTGCCTTGGGTAGATATTAAGTGAAAGAGGGGGAGTGAGTTGATACTCATATTTAAGTTGTGTCTTAGGTAGAAATTGCCTTGGGTAGATATTAAGTGAAAGATTAAACTGAGTGGTTTAAGTCTAGAATTAATATTACTTATATTGGATTTCCTTCCTGGCTTGGTAGCCCCCAGATGTAAGTGTGATGATACACTGAACTGGGTTAACAATTTCCTGTGTTGTTTAATTTACCTGCACTTTAAGTTTTGTTTAATTCTTCAAGTGTTTAAACATCTCATTCAACATCACGTACCTGATCCCAGAATTTCACACAGTAGCAACAAAGCTGTTGCAAGTCATGTAACAATTTTGTAGCAGTAGGCATGTCATAAACTGACTTCATTATCCCATCACCAAGTAAAGCTGTCGCCTCTTTAACATTTGGAGTAACAATATCAGCCATGGAAAGCAGCTCCTCACTGCATTCAGAAACAAAGAAATAAACACAATCAATACTCTACAGTTTTATTAACAGACTAGAACTTCTACACCTAGCCCTATCACTTCTCATCATAATCAACCTTTCATTAACCCTCTAAATGTGCATCCTATGCAAACCAGGACCAATAATGGTATTACTCTTCCTAAACGAAATCCCACACTTCTTTCGAATAGAGAATACTATTTGAATCATGCTCTAAAGTAATAGGAAAATAGAAGACACGATAAAATACATAAACAATAATGGAGTGCGAAAAAAATAAAACCATGCAAATAAAAAGAAAACTAAACATACCTTTCTCTTCGTTTTTGCGCGTATAGCTTTCACGTGATCAATTGAGTGCGTAAATTTATCGGGTTTCTTCCTCTCTCTTCTGTCACTTGTAAGAGGTGCCGGAGGAGTCGCTATGCCGCGCCCACGCCGACGCACCTTTCTGAAACCATCCCTCCCCGCATTTTCATCCCCAATGTCGTTAACAATTTCCACATTGTCATTCAACTCAACCTCATTCTGCTCGAGTTGAATATTTGTTTCCTCAACCACCAGAATCCCATATGCTACAAAATCAATCACCAACGTCACACATGATCACATTGTTAAAATTTGGCAAAACAAAAACAACATTTTCTTAATTAAAAACGTAATTATATATTCATAATATAACATGCACCGCTGATTACTTATCATTATTTATAACTAAAACATAACATTATTAAATATTTTACCTCCACTAGTGCTATACTCAATATTGGGTGATTGGTGATCACCTGTCGTCTCGAAAGAGGGTGCTTCAGTATCACCTGCCGTCTCGGAAGTGGATGCTTCAATAGTTTGGAAGTTTTGTGCAAACCGCCTATCAATATCTTCCCATTGTCTCAGCTCTCTTTTAAAATGTTCTTTAAATTTGATGGGATGATTGCCTTTATTTCCCTTTGATTGTCTCAGCTCTCTTTTAAAATGTTCTTTAAATTTGATGGGATGATTGCCTTTATTTCCTTTTGAAATAATCACTCCCATATCAGATCCAACACCGGTCAAGTCAATATCATCAAGTTCCGCGAATTGTTTTGCTATAACATTTGGATAATGAGGCTCCACATAATTGTAGCAAAACAATGGGGTGACGATAGTTCGGTATTGAATCTGATCATGCAGGTCGGGAGGCAGCATTTGGTCAGTATAGGGATGCCAGGTAATGGGGAATTCTTCTATATTCTGTGTAATAGGCAGCATTTGGTCAGTATAGGGATGCCAAGTAATAGAGAATTCTTCTAAAAATTAAAATCAAAACCTACATAAGTTATAAAAATCATTTCTTACCTCATGATCCATATCCAGGAAGTTACGTATCAACTGAAACTTTTGTCCTAAATTATGATGTCCTAAATTACAATTTGTATAATCATAATTTTATTCTGCCTACCCTACACTATATTTATCCGATATTGAGATTAATGGATTAAAAATAGATAGATCAGAAAAATTGTTTATTCCCTAATTAAAAACAAAAGTAAATTGTCGTATAAGAAAGACTAAAGTCCATCATAATTTAGGACAAAAGTTTCAGTTGATACGTAATTTCCTGGATATGGATCATGAGGTAAGAAATGATTTATATAGCTTATGTAGGTTTTGATTTTAATTTTTAGAAGAATTCCCTATTACTTGGCATCCCTATACTGACCAAATGCTGCCTATTACACAGAATATAGAAGAATTCCCCATTACCTGACATCCATATACTGACCAAATGCAACTATCGTCACCCCATTGTTTTGCTACAATTATGTGGAGCCTCATTATCCAAATGTTATAGCAAAACAGTTCGCGGAACTTGATGATATTGACTTGTTGGATCTGATATGGGAGTGATTATTTCAAAGGGAAATAAAGGCAATCATCCCATCAAATTTAAAGAACATTTTAAAAGAGAGCTGAGACAATGGGAAGATATTGATAGGCGGTTTGCACAAAACTTCCAAACTATTGAAGCATCCACTTCCGAGACGGCAGGTGATACTGAAGCACCCTCTTTCGAGACGACAGGTGATCACCAATCACCCAATATTGAGTATAGCACTAGTGGAGGTAAAATATTTAATAATGTTATGTTTTAGTTATGAATAATGATAAGTAATCAGCGGTGCATGTTATATTATGAATATATAATTACGTTTTTAATTAAGAAAATGTTGTTTTTGTTTTGCCAAATTTTAACAATGTGATCATGTGTGACGTTGGTGATTGATTTTGTAGCATATGGGATTCCGGTGGTTGAGGAAACAAATATTCAACTCGAGCAGAGGTTGAGTTGAGTGACAATGTGGAAATTGTTAACGACATTGGGGATGAAAATGCGAGGAGGGATGGTTTCAGAAGGGTGCGTCGGCGTGGGCGCGACATAGCGACTCCTCCAGCACCTCTTACAAGTGACAGAAGAGAGAGGAAGAAACCCGATAAATTTACGCACTCAACTGATCACGTGAAAGCTATACGCGCAAAAACGAAGAGAAAAGTATATTTAATTTTCTTTTTATTTGCATGATTTTATTTTTTTCGCACTCCATTATTGTTTATGTATTTTATCGTGTCTTCTATTTTCCTATTACTTTAGAGCATGATTCAAATATTATTCTCTATTCGAAAGAAGTGTGAGATTTCGTTTAGGAAGAGTAATACCATTCTTGGTCCTGATTTGCATAGGATGCACATTTAGAGGGTTAATGAAAGGTTGATTAGGATGAGAAGTGATAGGGCTAGGTGTAGAAGTTCTGTTAATAAAATTGTGCTTTCCATGGCTGATATTGTTACTCCAAATGTTAAAGAGGCGGCAGCTTTACTTGGTGATGGGATAATGAAGTCAGTTTATGACATGCCTACTGCTACAAAATTGTTACATGACTTGCAACAGGTTTGTTGCTATTGTGTGAAATTCTGGGATCAGGTACGTGATGTCGAATGAGATGTTTAAATACTTGAAGACTTAAACAAAACTTAAAGTGCAAGTAAATTAAACAACACAGGAAATTGTTAATCCAGTTCAGTGTATCACCACACTTACATCTGGGGGCTACCAAGCCAGGAAGAAAATCCAATATAAGTAATATTAATTCTAGACTTAAACCACTCAGTTTAATCTTTCACTTAATATCTACCCAAGACAATTTCTACCTAAGACACAACTTAGATATGAGTATCAACTCACTCCCCCTCAATCACACAGTGATATATTACACAGTGATATATTACAAGTTTAATAAAATTGAAGTCATACTTCAAACAAAACAGCTTGATCTTACTTCACAGTTTCAATCAAAGACACAATACACTTTTGCTTAAAAGCTCATAAAGTGTTACACATATAAAACCTGCTAGTAAAACACAAACACCATATTTAGTCTTCTTAATTTCGTACTCTATTCTGAGAGTTTCTGTTGCTTAAATAGATGCTTGGATTTTGGGCTTTCTGTAGGTTATACAATCCTGATACGCATGCTGTCATCACCTTGAATTAGGGTTTGTTACTTCCTTGATTCTAGGTGAGTCAGTTCTTCTGTTTATACTGAAATCATATAACCAATATCCCTACAGATGCGCCTTCTACTGTTTTATCCATTCACAACTCATTCCAGATAAATTCCCTGAATTTACTCAGTTCTGTTAAGCATAATTTAATTCTGGTAGCAGGTTTGAGATGTCACAGGCATCCTGAAAACCGAACTTACTTCATTAACTTATACAATGTCACAACATCTGGTGTGACATCCTGAATTAAGTTCATTAACTTATACTCTGTCTGATAATGTCACAACATCTGGTGTGACATCCTGAACTAAGTTCAACACTTCTTGTTGGTCAAAAATTCTGCCAATTCTAAACATCTACAAACTCCCCATTTGGCTAATTTTTGGCTAACACAATCTTCTGGTTTTATCAGAGTGCAGCAGAGTTTCATTTATCAGAGTACAACAGTTCTTTTCTGTTGAGTCATGTGTGAGTTCACTCCCCCTCAAACCTGTATGTGTTCTGACTTGTTCAACAGAAATTTTTCATTTAAAAACAACTTAGTTCAGAAGCAGACATTAAACAGACAAAAGGCATTTTTCATTAATCAGTAAGCTGCAGCAGACATTGTTGTTGTTCAGTTCTCTTCTCCCCCTTGTTAGACATAAATTGGGGCCAAATTTTACATAGTCAGAGAAATACAAAGTTACAAAACCAAAATACAATGCTGAAGCAGACAGTACGCATTCCTCACACACATTTTTCACTCAGAATCTTCATATTCAGTGTCTTCCTCTTCTTCAGTTTCATCATCAGAGTCAGCAGCCTTCTGATCACTTTCTTCCATTTCCAGCCTTTGAATAATCTCCTCAAGCTTTTGCTTCCTGACATCCAGCTCTTTGCAGGTGTTCTTCAGCTCAGCAATCAAAGCAGATTTGGATATAGGAGACTTTGCTTTTGAAGGTCCAGCAGATGTCCCAGTGGGAGCTTCAACATCAGCTGCATGATGTCTTAAGAACAGCTTGTAGTGAAAGGCCAGAGGACTTTCTCTTTTGCAGATTGAATCCTTATCAGTGAGGATACCTGGATACTGGCTGATGATGATTCCATATAGCAGAGATGGAAAGGCAATAGGCAGCTTTGTTGCTGATGTCCCAGCATGCTTCAATGTTTGATAAAAAATGTAAGCCCCAAAGTCCAGCTTTGTTTAGGTGCCCACAACATATATGAATCTGCCCAATCCAGTTGCTATTGAAGATGTATGGTTGGTAGGAACCCAGTTTACAATGCCAATCCTATGCAGCATTGCATACTTTTTTGTTAGCAAACTAACAGAAAGCTTGCCCTTGACTGACCAAGTTTTGACCTGATTGACAGTGATGACCTTGCAAATCTGGTTGTCTGTCTTACCCAGCTCATTAGGTCCATCAGATTCTCTCCCTAGATAATGATTGATAACCCTAGGAGAGAATTCCACACATCTCCCTCTTACATACACCTTTCTGAATTCTTCTGACTTGCCATCAACACAGTCTTCTTGCAGGTTGACAATAAATTCCTTGACTAGCAGCTCATAGCAAGGTGAAAAGTTTGAAACTGTTTTGAATAAGCCAGCAGATGATACGAGGTCTATTACCTCAGTGCACTCCAGTGCATTGCTGCCCAGCTCTCTTTCCAGCGCCACTCTTCTTTGGTAGACAAATTTCCATCTGCTCACACTTGACACATGATGGAAAGAAACATTATCCAGAGGAGCTTCTGGAACAGCAGAGGTAGACCTTGAAGGTGTTGGTTTCTTCTTTGGTTGGGATGTTGGGACATCCTCTTCAACATTTGAATCTGGTGAAGTTACAGCTTTACTCTTTTGTGTATTCACCTTGCTCCATTGTTTAGTTGGTCCAAATACCACTTTGGCCTTGTCTTTCTTTGGAGTAGGCTGCTTCTTTTCAGGAGTTGCATGTCCTGCAGTCTTCTTTTCCTTCCTAGTCCTAAGCCTTTTGGCTATGCTAGGGTCCACAGAGGCAATGATCTCTGTGTCAGAATCATGCTCTATGTCTACAACAGGAGGAGGTTGAGTAGTCTCCTCTTCAGCAGGTGGATCAACAGAAGCTTGATCATCAGTGGCTTCAGTATCATCATCATCAGTGGAGGCCTTGTGCTGGTCCTCAGATGTTTCAACATTT
The DNA here is from genome assembly GCA_963966055.1 of Lathyrus aphaca. Classification (NCBI taxonomy): domain Eukaryota; kingdom Viridiplantae; phylum Streptophyta; class Magnoliopsida; order Fabales; family Fabaceae; genus Lathyrus; species Lathyrus aphaca. Next base: position 634,670,504 of record OZ014519.1, read on the forward strand.
ATTGGGACATCCTGTTGAGCAGGAGTGTCCTCTTCAGCCTGATTACTCTGTTCTTCTTGTGGAGCTGACATGGTGTTCAGAGGAATAGATATACCACTCACAACTCTTTGCTCAGACAAAATCCTGTTCACAAGATCCTTAATAGAAGCATCCACATATTCAGAGGCTTTGGGAGTGGTGTTTGAGGATGAAGGCATCCCTTTGACTTTGCTGAATACAGGTTCCTTTGTCTTCTCACATTATGAGTTCTAGGCTTTTGAGCAAGTGATGGGCTAAAGACGTACTCTAATATGTGTCTAGCGGTATCTTAACTGCAAGTGCACAACCTATCGAAGTAATATTTAAGATTATCGATCCACAGGGACTTTATGATTACTTAGTGCTAGAGGATTTACTAGTTTAGCTAAGGTGAATGGTTGTCACGATTTTTGGTTGTTTTTAAGGATTAAAGGCGGGAATTAAATTTAAGGTTAATAAAATAATAATAAGGCGGTCGGTATGTAATTATGTTAACTTAGGCGGGTCAATCTAACCTAGGCTTATAAGGATGGTTCACTTAATTTATTCTGTAGAGGTTACCAGTTTAAATATCTTTAACTCACACTCTCGTGGTCTTATCTCAGATCTTACCCCTAAAGCCTTATGCCTGCTCTCGCTAGCTCATAAGTGTTTAGAAATAATTTTTGGAAACTTAATAATTCTAATTCATTTTAAAGCGCTCTCGCTGTGTTTAAATTAAATGCCTAACTTTAGCTATCTGGTTAGAATCTCACACTCTCGTGGTCTCGACCTAACCTATTACACTTTCCTTACTCTCGTAACAAAAAGATTGATTTTATTATAAAAAGTTACAGCCAGAATTTTAAGTTCATAATTATTTTAAGCCTAGAATTGATTTTACCGATTTAGTTGATTTTAATTACATACCGCCCTAAAATGTTTAGCTACTCATGATTGTTGTACCAGACAGAGACATAAACAGAGGAATACAAAATAAAATATGCATAACAGAAAAATAAATTCTTAACATTAATATGAATGCAATTTAAATAAAAACCTGAATAACAATTAAAATGTTAGACTCCTTCTTCCACAATCTGGCAAGCTCGGAGTACGGACCGGAATCGGAAATAAAATTACTGAAAGAATTTCTGAAGGCTTTGAAAGAAATTAAATTATAACAATTCCCTAATGTTGGAAATTGTTATATGGTTTGGTTGGGATAAAAACTAAAGCAAGAACAAAATAAATGCTGGAAAAATAAATGAAACAGAGTGCAATGAAAATACGGCAGAGCTTCCGCAAGAAAAATTAAAATAAAACTCTGTAAATTGTTCTTTGAAACTAAGCTATTTATAGGAAACAATTTGGGCTTGACATTTGGAAATGATGCATGGGCTTCGTAGTTGCTGAGAAAATCCAGGGAATAGTTGAAATACTTGGTATGCGGGAGAATAGGAAAGTTGAATTCACGTAGCACACACGTACATGACCAAGTCTCAGCAAGTTAACCTAAATTCCCCTTGTCACGTTCGTGACAAGGGTGTCACGCTCGTCTCCCTTGTATTACGCGCGTCACGGTCGTGAGGGACTGGTGACGACCGTGACTGCTCCTTTTAGCGTGTCACGGTCGTGACTCCTAGGTGACGGTCGTGACAGTTACAAAAAATGCAGGTTATGCAGAATTCCTCTTTTCTTCTTCTTTTCATGGTTGTTTTTGCTCATTTCACTTGTGCCTCATGATTTAGCTCTATAATTGATATACCTGCAAAATGACAAAGGAAACTCGAGGAATCGGGTGTTAAAACGACAAATGTGCGATAAAACGGCATTGAAACATAGCAATAAAACGATACTTTTTCTCGTTATCAAACTTCCCCAAACTTAAACCTTTGCTTGTCCTCAAGCAAATAGTCGGTTGAAAAATGATCGGACAATTTTCATCGACGCACACATAACAAACCATACGAGGAATCGTTTTGTCAGATAAACCGGTATTAGAATAAAACACTAACGATACACTAATGACACAAGCAACAAGCTAAGTCGTCGACTTCCCGTTAAACGAAACATTCGGTAATTGTGTTACGGTTCCACCTAGAGTCTTTCGATCTTATTTCACCCGGTTTCATTCTAGCGCAATCACATTAAGCCATTTGCCTTAGCACGCACGTAGTGGAGTAGCCGGTTAGTGACTTTGATCCTTTATAAGCACGGGGTCTGGTACACGAATGTGGTAACCCTACATACATTATCCGATTTGGAGGTTGTGGGGGATCGAGCCGTAGCACGCCCTACCAAGTTCAGAATCAGGTACCTCTGAACCAACCCGCAATGGACTCCTTTTCATACTTCTCGTTTCTTTTATGCGACCGTGTACTTTGGTGCATTTTCTTTTCATTGCCATCGAGATATGAAGGATAATTATAGATTAGGCATCAAACACTTATATTCATCGGCTCCCCACGTGGTTTGTGTTCAGACGGTGCTGACTGCTAGTATAAACTACTAGGGGTTACTTTTGAACTGAAACTTAAGGTGTAGTCGTAACAATTATCGGAACGGAATGCTTAAGTGAGAAGTCTAAGGTGTCAAGACTGTATCGATCTTGTTGAATCGTTCTCAGCTTCCTAACTATGATTTCGTAGGTAAGTCAGGTAATGCGAAGATAAAATTAAAAAGTTTTTTTTTTCGGTATGGCTAAATAAACGGGGAAAACTCGAAACTAAAGAAATTGCATAAATATTACTTTGTTTCTTTTATGCGACCGTGTACTTTGGTGCATTTTATTTTCATTGGCATCGAGATATGAAGGATAATTATAGATTAGGCATCAAACACTTATATTCATCGGCTCCCCACGTGGTTTGTGTTCAGACGGTGCTGACTGCTAGTATAAACTACTAGGGGTTACTTTTGAACTGAAACTTAAGGTGTAGTCGTAACAATTATCGGAACGGAATGCTTAAGTGAGAAGTCTAAGGTGTCAAGACTGTATCGATCTTGTTGAATCGTTCTCAGCTTCCTAACTATGATTTCGTAGGTAAGTCAGGTAATGCGAAGATAAAATTAAAAAGTTTTTTTTTCGGTATGGCTAAATAAACGGGGAAAATTCGAAACTAAAGAAATAACATAAATATTACTTTGTTTCATTAAAATACGAAAAGGAAATACAACGGAATGGAAGGTGCGGAAAAGGGAAAATGCGGAAAAATGAAAGGTACCTCTCCCACACTATATCAGACATTGTCCTCAATGTTGTGATATAATAGCGGGTAAAGCACAATACAAACAACGAAAATGGAAAACCTAAACAAAAACTAAAACTAAGGCTGCTGATGACCACGGCCTCGGCTTCTCGTGCGGGAGCGTCTGGTCGGAGTCGCTTCAGGATCAGAACCGGTGCCGGTGAGAGTAGTGATATCAATTCCCAAAGACTCTAGCTCGCTAAAGATCTCTCCGAGCTTCTCATCAGTCGTCCTCTGGTTAGCGGCAACTGCTGAAAGTAGTGCATCATGTTGCTCTTTTTGCCTTCGCTCCAGTGCGACACTCATCTGGTTTTGCTGACGAATCGCACGGAGGACGTCTTCAAGTGTGAATTCCTGTGCAGGTGGCTGGTGGGTGGAGGACTCAGGAATGTCCTGTACAGGCTCAGCTGCATCCATGGTGTCTTGCATCTCGTCCACTGGTGGATCGGCCTGCTCATCAATAATGGGGGCGTGACCGACAACATCCGGTAAAGCAAATAGCCAGTTGGCTCGGTTGGACGGATCGATGCGGTCACGGCACGACAAGATGATGTGGTGATAAACAGTGCCTTGGATAACAGGGCTGAACCTGCCATCCTCTCTCTGAGAAATCAAGTGGGCGGACCTGCAATAATTCTTTGTTAGGAACTCTGCGACTCTGCGAGGCAAATTGATAACCAAGTCACCAAGCTCCAGCTGAATGGCGAGGGTGGTGACAATCCCGCCTATGTAGAAGGGGGTTGCGCCTCTTTGCGCTATGGACTGGATATGGGACAACAGGAATGGGGCAGCATTGATGCGCTCGTCATTTAAGGCGCAGTGCAAGAACAAGAGCTCCTTGGAGTTAAGCTTGTGATTGCTCTCTCTTGCAAAAATGGTGTTGCAGATGATGCGATGAAAGTATCTGATCGCCGGGTTATGGATATGCGTAGCATTCAGGCTCTGAAAGGCAGTGACACGGGTGTTGGTGATGTCGTGCCATAAGGTGAAAGCGGTTTCACTGAAGTTGTCCGGCACGCGGAGATGAGCATCGTCGCCGTGATCGAAACCTAGCAGTTCGGCGATCCTTGTTTGTGTAACTTCGAACTCCCGGGCGAGCATTCCGAACTTAGCAATGCCGGTGAGTTGACTTGATGAACCGGGAGGAGTGATATATTGAAATGAACTCAGAAACTCCAATGTCAGGAGCTCGAATGTAGGCTGGGGTTGACTGCACAAGTGCCACAAACCAACCTTCCGAAGCAGGAGCTTCACACCGTTGAGCAGTCCCAACTCCCTCAAACAGTCAGTGTCGACATATCGAGTGGGTTGAACACCACGGTTCTGAAACCTGATGAACTTTGTCTCTGATTTTCTCCATGCTCACCATCTCTAAACTGAATTTCTTCCATTGCATGCAAGTACGGGAATGGGAGATGAGAGGTTTTTGAGTTTTGTGAGAAAAGTGAAAAATGTGAAGAAATTGGTTCTAATTATAGTGAAAAATTGAATGTGAGAGGTTTGGAGTAAATGGAGAGGTTAATGGAATTTATTTAGGGTAATGGGAGGTTACGGGATAGTGAGGAGATAATGGGGGGTTTCTAAATTTTGTGGAAGTTGAAAAAGAGGTGTCTGCGAAGAAGAACAATTCTGTTTCTCAGAATTCCTATAGCAGGGGTCGTCACGTCGTGATGGGTGAGTGACGGTCGTGACGCGCTAATTATTTGTCACGATCGTGAGAGGGTGATGACGATCGTGAGGGTTTAAAAACTCTTATATTTTCTTCACAGAGTGCATTATCTCACACGTTCAATACAATTTATTTTTATTATCACTTCTCAATTGATTATAACACAAACAATATATATATTATATCAACATAAATTAGAGCAAATTTCATCACACAAGAAATAAAAATATTAATCAATTTAAATATAACAGTATTGAATTCAAAGCATAGAAATTGATTAAATTGGAAAAATTAGTAAAACTAGAAGTGCTTTGCTTTTGATATAATTGAAAGGAAATTACATTAATAAAAATAAGGTACGAAAATGTTTGCGAAATGTTAAACTAACTAGAAACGAAAACAATAAGTAAAACAAGTTAGATCACTACAGCATTTTCAAAAGTGCTTCTTCAAATCTTCAATTGCAGAGTTCAGGTGGTAGAATTGCTCACACGTTATGTCAGTTAAACCTATAACGTCCAATCGCATGCTTTTAATCTCATCCTTAACAGTATTTATATCGGCTTGGTAAACTTCAAGAGTGTTCATGATTTTCTTTAAGTTGTCAGCATATACTACTTGATTCACTTCAGCGGTTTCAATCACTTCATCAGTGCGTGCAATGTCATGGTAACCGGGAGGTGTCTCAGGGTCACTTTCTACATCGGTCATTATATCATCCCTTATCTTGTAAGATTGAGGTGTTTCAGGAGTGGATGGATAGTCAGGAGAGGTAAGCTCATAAAGCCAATTATCTTTATTATGAACACTGACTCTAGCATGGTTTGGTAGTGTGAACAAGGTTACTACTTCATTCCTGATTAGGTACTCGAAAGGTGGTTGTCCTAAATTTCTTATGATATGGCGGTTAAAGCAAAAGTTCAGATTCATAGGACGGATGGTACCTTAAAGGTTACACCTGTGTAATTGGTATCCAAGTCCTAAGGCATCAGCAATCATGGTGACAAGACCTCCTACCAATATGGGTAAATCAGGTTCTTCTTGGATTCGGGTGAAGGTTTGCATCATGAAAGGTACACCATTAACTGGCTGTCCATTTGTCAGACATGACATAATGAATATCTCAACCTTAGATACTCCAGTAAGGTTCTCTTCTTTTCCAAAGAAGGTGTGGGCAAGGATCTTATGGAAATAGCGGATAGCAGGGTTATGTATCTCATCATTGTTCATGTTATTTGGTTCAGGATGGTAATTTCCGGTTAAGGTTCCCCAAAAGAAGTCTAGCTCAATGTCCATCAATTCTACTTGTGTGGTAGTAAAAGCAAAGGGTCCACTAGGGAATCCTAATAAGTCAGCTAGTTCTCTATGGTTAAAGTCATATTCTATTCCAAATAGTCGGAAACTGATAAATCCTTTCCTGAATCCAAAACCGCGCTCGGGTAAGTAAACTAAGGAGCTTAAGAACTCAAGGGTGAGCTCGCGGTAAGTCACAAACTTTTGTTTAATCAGTGCATTCTCCCATCCAAGTCGGTTAAACAAGTATAGGATGCTATCATATATACCTAAGGTTTCCATAGTCAGATCATCCGGGTACAGAGTCAAATCCATTGGTCTCTGTGATAACTCTTCAAATTTCATTCTTTGGTTCCTACCTCTAAATTTGGTTTCCATAATGTTTCTCGGTTGGTTAGCCATAGTTAGTGTAAATACGGAGGAAACAAATCAGGGGGAGAAGGAAAGTGGAAAAGACTTTAGAAAATCTGTAAAAGTGATTTAAAAATTAAAATAAGGAAAATAAGAAAATAAATGCATAAATAAATGCGATAATAGTAATAATGAAATAAAACTATAAAACAATAAAATGACAAAACAAATAAACGAATAATAAAATGATAAATGACAAAATAATAAAATGATCAAAATGATTAAATGATTAAATGGGTTGCCTCCCACTAAGCGCTGTTTTTATCGTCAAAAGCCTGACGTAATGCTTAGGTGTAGATTAATCAGGGGAATTAGTGGACAACTCTAAAAGCCTTAGACTATTTGCATAATCTCTATTTTCAACTTTATGGTAATGTTTTAAACGTTGTCCGTTTCTGTGAACGGTTCACTATTCCTACCCTTAATTTCTATTGCTCCGCTCGGGAACACTCTAGTTATTTCAAAGGGTCTTGACCATCTAGATTTTAGTTTTCCAGGAAAGGGCCTAAGTCTTGAATTAAAGAGGAGTACAACGTCTCCCACACAAAATTCTTTCCTAGATAGGCGTTTATCGTGCTATCGCATAGTTCTTTCTTTATATATCTTAGCATTCTCATAAGCATCTAACCTTAACTCTTCTAATTCGTTAATATCGAGGATTCGCTTTTCTCCTGCAGCATTATAGTCTATATTGAGAGTTTTGATCGCCCAATATGCTTTGTGTTCTAGTTCTACCGGGAGATGACAAGACTTTCCATATACTAATTTGAAAGGTGTAGTTCCTATGGGTGTCTTGTAAGCTGTCCTATAAGCCCATAAAGCTTCATTAAGTTTAGATGACCAATCTTTCCGAGATATGGCGACAGTCTTTTCTAAGATTTGTTTAATTTCTCTGTTTGAGACTTCGACTTGTCCACTTGTTTGTGGATGATATGGTGTTGCTACACGGTGTCTTACTCCGTACTTAGATAATAATTTGTAAAAGATTTTTGAAATGAAGTGCGAGCCACCGTCACTTATGACGAGTCTAGGCACACCAAATCTGGGAAAGATTATATTTTTGAAAAGCTTTATTACTACTCGTCGTGTGTCATTTGTAGGAGAAGCTATAGCCTCAATCCATTTTGAAACGTAATCAACAGCTACGAGTATGTAATTATTGCCGAAAGATGATGGAATGGTCCCATGAAATCTATTCCCCAGACGTCAAAGACTTCTACTTCTAATATTCCTCTTTGAGGCATTTCATCTCTTCTTGAAATATTACCGGTGCGTTGACACCGATCGCAATTTATAACATCGATGTTGACATCTTTCCATAAATTAGGCCAGAATAGGCCGGCTTGTAAGATTTTTGCACAAGTCTTGGAAGTGCTTGCATGTCCACCATAAGGAGATGAATGACAGTGAGCAATGACATCTTCTATTTCTTCTTCGGGAATACATCGACGAAAGATTCCGTCGGGTCCTCTTTTGAACAATAATGGTTCATCCTAATAGTAATGTTTGAGATTGTGAAAGAATTTCTTTTTCTGCTGATAGGTTAAATCAGGTGGAAGAGCTCCTGCAGCTAGGTAGTTGACAATGTCAGCGTACCATGGCAGTCCTATAGTTGTTTGAATTGTTTCCACGGGTTCTGGTTCATCTATGTCTAACTGAACTGGGTCGCTTCCTATTTGTGCTATCAGCAGTTCATACGGAAAATCATCGTTAATCGGCACTTGTTCGGGTTTAATACCTTCTATTCTAGATAAATGGTCCGCTACGACGTTTTCAGTACCTTTCTTATCTTTTATTTCGAGATCAAACTCTTGTAAGAGTAGAATCCATCTCAAGAGTCTTGGTTTAACATCTTTCTTAGTTAATAGATATTTGATAGCAGCGTGGTCTGTGTAAACGATTATTTTCGCTCCCACTAGGTAAGAACGGAATTTGTCAAGCGCAAAGACAACTGCTAACAATTCTTTTTCAGTAGTGGCGTAGTTCATCTGAGCAGAATCTAAGGTTCTACTGACATAGTAAATCGCATGAAGTTTCTTTTCCTTCCTCTAGCCTAGAACTGCGCCTACAGCGTAGTCACTCGCATCACACTTGATTTCGGAAGGTAATCTCCAGTCAGGGGGTTGCATGATTGGTGCGGTGATGAGGGCTGTTTTTAGAGTTTCGATTGCTTTAAGACAATCTTCATTGAATATGAACTCAGCGTCTTTCATTAATAAACCGGTAAGAGGTTTAGTGATCTTCGAGAAATCTTTGATGAATCGTCGGTAGAAACCGGCGTGTCCTAAAAAGCTTCGTATTTCTCGAACGGTTTTAGGGGGTTGAAGATCTTTTATGACTTCTATCTTAGCTTTATCAACTTCAATTCCCTTGTCAGATATAACGTGTCCTAGTACGATTCCTTCTCTGACCATAAAATGACATTTCTCCCAGTTAAGCACGAGGTTTACTTTTACACATCTTTCTAACACCATTTCTAAATTTGATAAACATCCTTCAAAATTTTGCCCGCATACAGAGAAGTCGTCCATGAACACTTCCATGATGTTGTCTATAAAATCTGCGAAGATTGACATCATACATCTTTGAAAGGTTGCAGGAGCGTTGCATAATCCAAAGGGCATTCGTCTATAAGCGAATGTTCCATAAGGGCATGTGAATGTGGTCTTCTCTTGATCATCTGGGTGGATATGGATTTGGAAAAATCCTGAGTAACCATCAAGATAACAGAAATATGAATGCTTGGCTAATCGTTCTAACATTTGATCTATAAAAGGTAGTGGAAAATGATCTTTTCGAGTGACTTTGTTTAGTTTACGATAATCGATGCACACTCTATGTCCTGTCACTACTCTTTGTGATATCGATTCGCCTTTAGCGTTTTTCACAACAATGATACCTCCTTTCTTTGGTACTACATGTACTGGACTAACCCATTTACTATCAAAGATTGGATATATTATTCCAACATCTAGTAGTTTCTTAACTTCTTCCTTTACTACAGTGCTAAGGATTGGGTTAATTCTTCTTTGAGATTCTCTGGAGGTTTTGCAATCTTCTTCTAGCAGAATACGATGCATACAGATTGAAGGGCATATTCCTTTGAGATCAGATATGTTATATCCTAATGCAGTTGAATATTTCTTTAAGACATCTAAAAGTTTCTTTGTTTCAATTGTTCCTAAACTGGAATTGATTATAACTGGTCTTGTACATTCAGTGTCTAAGAATTCGTATCTTAGGTTCTTAGGTAAAGTTTTTAACCCTAATGTAGGTTTATTCTTACTTGGCATGGGATCCGGTGTAAGTGCTAAACTTTCGCTTAGACTATCATCCTGATATGGTTCACGCCAATTATCATCTTCGAAAATCGGAGGGATTTGAATTTTCATAATTTCAGAATAGGTAGTTTCTTTCATTTCCATTTCTCTTACACATTCGTCAATTACGTCCAATAGATAGCATGTATCCTCTATAGCTGGTGATTGTAAGAATTGTGTTAAAATAAATTCAACTTTCTCTTCACCTACTTCAAAGGTTAGCTTTCCTTTTTTTACGTCTATAATAGCTCCGACGGTAGCTAAGAATGGTCTTCCTAGTATGATAGGTGTAGTGGAGTCTTCAGAGATGTCCATGATTATGAAATCGGTAGGAATATAGAATTGTCCTATACGTACTGAGACGTTTTCTAGTATGCCTACAGGATATTTAATAGAGCGATCGACTAGTTGAACATACATTTTAGTTGGTCTTAGGTCTCCCATGTCTAGCCTTTTGCAAATTGTCAAGGGCATAACACTGATACTGGCTCCTAAATCGCATAGAGCTTTGTCAATGACGAATTTTCCTATTACACAGGGTATAGAGAAACTTCCTGGATCTTTTAGCTTAGGAGGCATATTATTCTGAATTATTGCGCTACACTCAACAGTAAGTGTAACGGTTCCGTTATCCTCTATCTTTTTCTTATTGGATAAGATTTCTTTTAAAAACTTAGCATACGAGGGCATTTGAGTGATAGCTTCTGTAAATGGAATAGTAATATTCAACTGTTTCAGAAGTTCAACAAAATTTTTAAACTGGCCCATCGTCTTGGAATTGGTTAATCTCCGAGGGTACAAAATTGGTGGTTTATAGGGTGGTGGAGGCACATAAGGCTTTTCTTTCTCCACTGCCTCTTGATTATCATCTTCCTTTTCTTCTGGTTCATTCACCATTTCAGTCGGTTTATCCGGTTTTTGGTACATGGCTGGATTGTCAAGTATTGGATCGGTAGGTCCGTCAAGTTCCTTGCCACTTCTTAATATCACAACATTGGCCTGTCCTTTCGGATTAGGTTGAGGTTGTCCAGGAAATACCCCAGCTGGTGCAGCGGTAGGTGCTTGTTGTTGAGTTACTTGTGAAATCTGAGTTTCAAGCATTTTGTTATGGGTAGCTAATGCATCTACTTTGCTCACTAATTGCTTAATCTGCTCACTAGTGTGTATGTTTTGGTTTAAGAAGTCCTTGTTTGTTTGAGATTTGTTAGCTATGAAGTTCTCCATCATCAACTCAAGGTTCGATTTTCTAGGGACATTAGGAGCAGTCTTCTGATATCCTGGTGGTGTAGCTGGTGCTTGACCTGGTGCGTATAAAGCATTGTTGTTCTTATAAGAGAAGTTCAGATGATTCTTCTAACCTGGGTTGTATGTGTTTGAGTACGGGTTTCCTTGAGCATAATTCACTTGATCTGTGGGAATTCCTGTTAATAGTTGACAATCAGGAACATCATGTCCTGGAACTCCACATAACTCACAGTTAGGTGTTACTGCAGCCACGGTGGCTGTTGGTGTTATGGCCAAGTTGTCGATCTTTTGGTTTAGTTGGTCAAACTTTGCATTGACTTGGTCCATACTACTCACTTCGTACATACCTCCTTTTGTTGGTTTCTCAGTTGCGACTCTCTCGCTTCCCCATTGGTAATGGTTTTGAGCCATACTTTCGATAAGTGCATAAGCATCGTTATATTCTTTGTCCATTAGTGCACCACCTGCGGCAGCGTCAATTGTCATTCTTGTATTGTCCAAGAGTCCATTGTAGAAGGTATGTATGACCATCCATTCTACTAATCCGTGATGTGGACAAAGTCTCAGCATATCTTTATAGCGTTCCCAAGCTTCGAAAAGTGATTCGTTTTCCTTTTGCTTAAATCCGTTGATCTGAGCTCTTAGCATAGCTGTCTTGCTAGGTGGAAAATATCTGGTCAAGAAAACTCTCTTTAGTTCCTCCCACGTAGTTACTGAATTCGAAGGTAGAGATTGAAACCAGGCTCTCGCTCTGTCTCGAAGTGAAAAAGGAAAAAGATGTAGTCTAATAGCTTCTTGGGTAACTCCATTGGCTTTTACGGTATCTGCGTATTGCACAAATATCGAAAGGTGAAGATTCGGATTCTCGGTAGGATTTCCGGCGAATTGATTTTGTTGCACGGCTGATATCAGCGAAGGTTTCAGTTCGAAATCGTTTCGGTTGATAGCCGGTGCGGCAATGCTGGAATGCGGTTCAGCTTGCGAAGGACTAGCGTAATATTTGAGTGGATGATTCTGTTCTTCAGCCATCTCTGCGTCCTTTGATGTTCCGACTGGTTTAGGTGGATCTATTTGAAGATCTGGAATGTTGTAATTTTGTTCGTAATCGAATATCCGTCTTCTTACGTGTAAGAAGCGTTCCGATTCTGGGATTAGAGGTTGCAAGTCTTCGCCTTGAGAGCGAGTACTTGACATACACTCGGGAATTTAGATTAAGAAAAGAAAATAGCTGTTACCTTAGTCTAGACAATGCTACTCTAAAGTGCACTAGTAACTAAATTAAGGTCCCCGGCAACGGCGCCAAAAACTTGATGGGCTAAAGACGTACTCTAATATGTGTCTAGCGGTATCTTAACTGCAAGTGCACAGCCTATCGAAGTAATATTTAAGATTATCGATCCACAGGGACTTTATGATTACTTAGTGCTAGAGGATTTACTAGTTTAGCTAAGGTGAATGGTTGTCACGATTTTTGGTTATTTTTAAGGATTAAAGGCGGGAATTAAATTTAAGGTTAATAAAATAATAATAAGGCGGTCGGTATGTAATTATGTTAACTTAGGCGGGTCAATCTAACCTAGGCTTATAAGGATGATTCACTTAATTTATTCTGTAGAGGTTACCAGTTTAAATATCTTTAACTCACACTCTCGTGGTCTTATCTCAGATCTTACCCCTAAAGCCCTATGCCTGCTCTCGCTAGCCCATAAGTGTTTAGAAATAATTTTTGGAAACTTAATAATTCTAATTCATTTTAAAGCGCTCTCGCTGTGTTTAAATTAAATGCCTAACTTTAGCTATCTGGTTAGAATCTCACACTCTCGTGGTCTCGACCTAACCTATTACACTTTCCTTACTCTCGTAACAAAAAGATTGATTTTATTATAAAAAGTTACAGCCAGAATTTTAAATTCTTAATTATTTTAAGCCTAGAATTGATTTTACCGATTTAGTTGATTTTAATTACATACCGCCCTAAAGTGTTTAGCTACTCATGATTGTTGTACCAGACAGAGACATAAACAGAGGAATACAAAATAAAATATGCATAACAGAAAAATAAATTCTTAACATTAATATAAATGCAATTTAAATAAAAACCTGAATAACAATTAAAATGTTAGACTCCTTCTTCCACAATCTGGCAAGCTCGGAGTACGGACCGAAATCGGAAATAAAATTACTGAAAGAATTTCTGAAGGCTTTGAAAGAAATTAAATTATAACAATTCCCTAATGTTGGAAATTGTTATATGGTTTGGTTGGGATAAAAACTAAAGCAAGAACAAAATAAATGCTGGAAAAATAAATGAAACAGGGTGCAATGAAAATACGGCAGAGCTTCCGCAAGAAAAATTAAAATAAAACTCTGTAAATTGTTCTTTGAAACTAAGCTATTTATAGGAAACAATTTGGGCTTGGCATTTGGAAATGATGCATGGGCTTCGTAGTTGCTGAGAAAATCCAGGGAATAGTTGAAATACTTGGTATGCGGGAGAATAGGAAAGTTGAATTCACGTAGCACACACGTACATGACCAAGTCTCAGCAAGTTAACCTAAATTCCCCTTGTCACGTTCGTGACAAGGGTGTCACGCTCGTCTCCCTTGTATTACGCGCGTCACGGTCGTGAGGGACTGGTGACGACCGTGACTGCTCCTTTTAGCGTGTCACGGTCGTGACTCCTAGGTGACGGTCGTGACAGTTACAAAAAATGCAGGTTATGCAAAATTCCTCTTTTCTTCTTCTTTTCATGGTTGTTTTTGCTCATTTCACTTGTGGCTCATGATTTAGCTCTATAATTGATATACCTGCAAAATGACAAAGAAAACTCGAGGAATCGGGTGTTAAAATGACAAATGTGCGATAAAATGACATTGAAACATAGCAATAAAATTATACTTTTTCTCGCTATCAGCAAGAGGAATACTTCCTCAGATTTCGTCTATGGGAGTTGAATCTATAGGTACCATAGAGATTAGGGTTGCATGCACCACATCTTCTTGGTTGAGGTTTTCATCAGAGAGGTTAGGGTTTTGATGTTGAGACATTTTCGAATGTGGTGGAAAAAGAGGTTAGGTTTGACTGATTTTGATGAGCTCTGAAAATCAGTTATAGCATGCAATTTGTTTTGAGAAGATGATGAGAAGATGAATAGCTGAGAGTAAGTTGGAGCTTTTATAAGAGTCGTTACTAAGAGAATTTTAAGGAGTGAAATACACAAAGTTCTTGACCAGACTGGTGTTGCCATCTGGTGATCATGCCACACGATGTCATAGGACATGTTGGCACTTCTCCATAACTGCTATATTTCACATAAGCAGATTCCCAATTTACCCCTTAGGTTTTCAAATTGGGTAGCATCCAAAGCTTTAGTAAATATATCAGCCAATTGCAGATCTGTGGCTACATGTTCTAATGAGATCACCTTCTCTTCCACAAGATCTCTGATGAAATGATGCCTGATATCAATGTGCTTTGTCCTGCTGTGTTGGATAGGATTCTTTGATATGTTAATTGCACTTAAATTGTCACAGTACAATGTCATGATATCTTGTGGGACATTGTATTCAGTGAGCATTTGCTTCATCCAAACCAACTGTGAACAACTGCTACCAGCTGTAATATATTCAGCTTCAGCAGTGGATAAGGATACACAATTTTGTTTCTTACTGAACCAAGAAATCAAATTGTTTCCTAGAAAGAAGCATCCTCCTGATGTGCTTTTTCTATCATCAACACTTCCAGCCCAATCAGCATCACAAAAGCCAGTGAGAATTGGTTTACATCCATTGGAGTAGATTATGCCATAGTCACAAGTACCATTGACATATTTCAGAATTCTCTTAACCTGATTTAGATGGCTAACTTTTGGATCAGCTTGATATCTTGCACATACACCTACTGCAAAGGCTATATCTGGTCTGCTAGCAGTCAGATATAATAAACTTCCAATCATGCTTCTGTATAGACTTTGGTCCACCTTCTCACCCTTGTCATCCTTTGTCAACTTTAAATGAGTGGGGGCAGGTGTTCTTTTATGACTTGCACTATCCATCCCAAACTTCTTCACAGTGTTCTTGGCATACTTGCTTTGGGATATGAACATTGAATCTTCCATCTGCTTGATTTGGAAGTCTACATGTGGATAGTCAACAACTGATCAGGAGTGTTCCATATTATCATACGGGAGAATGATAGGGAATGACTGCCTTTGAAGAGTTAGGTGTCTGTCTATTTAAAATCTTGAGGAGGGGATACCACCCCTAATATGCCAAGTCATGATTTTCTAAAGAATGTATCCAGTATCTGACACCGATGAAGGAAAAAAAACTAAGAGGTGTGGTATCTCTTTTGGGGAGTGTGCTACATTCCAGGCCAATTGGATTTTATCTCGAGTAGCTGGATGTTTATACACGAAGACTCAGGTGGAGTTCTGAAGATGTGTAGATGGTTGCGGGAAGAGGGGGATCAATGAGACTTTGATCTTAATCCAATAATTTGTTACTATGAGGATGGTGATCCTTATGTGCCTCACATATAGCATGATATGACTTCTATTTCTTATCATAAGGGATAGTGGTGCCAAAATGAATGTGCTTCAGTGGGTGGCTAGACAAAGAGTGAGTTCTTGAAGACATTGAAGATGCGTCTTATGTTTAACATTCATTCTTACGCAAGTGCTCAGGGGGAGCACATATTATCTTAGATAGAAGAGTTTCCTCTTGATCTAAGGATCTACTGCAGGGGTGCAGTCTACACCAAGCTTATGGTGAGTGTCAAGCACTTTTTCCATCCAGGAGGGAGGAAGATGTCAAGTGTGATGTCTTGAAATTGTATTGTTGCAAGTTGGGGGAAACTTGGCAATACAGAATATCTAATTCCTTATGGATGCTTAGGGAATTATTGAAGAATCTGGGAGAATTTATTTTTCTCTGAAAATTAATATCATTATTTGTGAAATTATCTCTGATTGATATGCTAATCTCAGTCTCAATTATGTCTTGTTGTGTACATGGATGGCATTTGAGAAGAATCTTTGGTACATGTCAGAAGCTTGAATAAATACACGATGACTATTTTTTCTCCAATCTCAGTTAGAAGAAAATATGGCATTTCTAAAGATCTGGATGAGCTGGGTATAAATCTAGATTAATCTGGGAAATGTTTGTCAAATTTTAACTAAAAAGGGGGAGAGAAGAATTGTTCTTCTAATCATAAGTTTTGAATCTGATGTCTTCAAAGATGTTCTAACATTATCTCTCAGCATCTCAGTGATCTTAAATACTTTTGTGTCATGTGATCTGAGTTATGAACACAATTATGTCCTTTGATCTGAGTTACTCAGGCTAGGTATTTGTTACTAAGGGTATTTCTATTGCTTTCCTCTGTGACAAGTATTGGTTCTTGGGTTGAGGGGGAGTATCTTGCATATTTCTCTCATGTACTCATTCAGAGGTATAAAGTGGGTCTAGAAATTATTTTCTCCCTCGTCTATACTCACAGGAGTGTTCACGGCATACACCATCGATCTGGAGTTCTTCTGTACAAGATTGTTTTAGCTAACATTTTCCAAAAGGGGGAGGTATAAAGCTCTTTATATTTGAACAAATTTTGGTAAAACAAAATGTTGGAAGAATTGGTTCAACACGGAGTTCAAAGCTAAAGAATTTTGTGAAAGACAAAGATGTCGAAAGAGATATCCTAACAGAAAGAATGAACATCTTGACAGATCAACATTTAAAAATGTATCAAATATGTTCCAAGATTCTAGGCGCCTTCAGGAGTGGATCGAGGAAAGATTTGAAGCTCAACAGAGGACTATATAAGGAGACTTAAACCTAGGGTTAAAATAATTTTCATAACTTTTGTATTACTTGTAACTTCTTAACCTAAATACTTTATAAAATAAGGGTTTAGGGTTTGAGAGGCATTGACTCTCTTAGGAGTTAAAAGTCTCCACTTTGTAGTATGGGATACAGGTAGAAGGCATATGTACAATGGGAACGACCAAAACCCTTTAATTAATGGTTGTGTATTTCTCTTGGACGAAACTTTGAAGCAAGTCCATGATAACTCATAGGTCAAGAAACCGTGTCAGGTTCTGGAGATCAACAGAAGACGGAGTCATCATAGGTGGTGATGAAGGATGTGAGAAGGAGCCTCATATCAACAGTTGTAAACGACTAAAGTTTGGCCTTAGATAAAGATGTTTATTGAATGTAGTGATTATGAGAAAGTTGTAAAAGAAAGAGTTTAACTTTAGGGTAATACTACAAGATAGTGAAGTCTTCATCCTAGATTGATATCCCTTAGAGTGGGTTTGTTAACACTGAACTGAGTTAACATATTCTGTGTACTTTACATTTTGTTATTTACAGTTTTATGTATTGTGTTCTTGATTGATATGTCCCAACATGATATCTTAATATTTGTTGGTGACAGTGTTGCATCAATTCAAAACAACAATTGTTTATTTCTCTTGCTTATTAAAGTGTAGTAATCAATGTCTTAACATTATGATGGCACATTCGAGTATCTACATAACCAAAAATTCATTCTCTAAGAATGTTGTCTTCAGATTCTTCAGCGCTTGATCTTTAGAGTCTCAATCTTCAGAACCTTTGAGTCTTCAGTACTTGGTTCTTCAGAAGATTAATACCTTGAAAAGCTTCACTAGCTTCAGAGTCAGAGTCTGAACCACTTCTCAGAATAGAGTCCACAGGAGCATTGCAACCGCAATATACAACATCCTTGGATATTTCTGATTGTGATCAGATACAGAAGCATGCTTGCTTCTGCAGTACACTTTGCAACTTCTGTCACACATAGTAACTTGTATATTTATCTTTGGCGCACATCTTGATGGTGTTTGTTTGATCTAATATCTTCACTGAATATGATCTGCACATAAACACACTTTAGACCATAAAAGGTTCTTTCACAAATACTCTTTGTTAACATCAAAACCTAGAGATACCTTGTGGAATAAATCTTGTTCTTACAATCCTAAATTAGCTTTTAATATAAGGAGATGAAGTTCAGAGATTTATTCTTGAAGATTTCCGGATTGTAGCTTATTTGTTATGGCCCTTGTATCTCGGTGTTTTTTTAATTTATTTGTAAAGACTTTATATCCTATTTTAACTTATATACAATAAAACAGATCTATTGCTTGTGCATCTCTAGATGTTGTTTTGGTTGTTCTACTAATATTTTTGGTTGTGTATGTGCTAACATACTAACGTGTACATGACTGACATCTAATTTTTATTTGATATTAACCCGTGCCAAATTATGGCAAAAAGGGGACGTAATGTGTTACCGAGTGCTGAGGTAACACAACTTTTTGTTTAGTACTAACCATCTTTGGTAAGTGTTAATGTTGTGCTCACATGTTGGAGCATCGGGCAAGGCATATGACCTTTATGATGTGATTTTTTTTGCTAGTAGATTTTGCATAGTCTGTTATTAACTACTATCTGTTTGTGTTATGGATGACTAAGTATGTGAATGATTGCATGCTAATAATTGTTAGCTAGCTAATAGGATTATATGCTACTAAATGATCTCACTGAGTGCCATGCATGACTAAGTTGTGATTGATTGCATGATTGTCTGATTGATTCTAGAGTATTGTTTGTGTGGAATTTATGATGAATGCTACCGATTTTCCATTGTTGAGTTTATCTATGGTATTTGGAAGACTGTTGATTGTATGCTTTGAAGACTGTCACTTGTTCTGGTATGAATAAATGCTATATCTTGAAGAAGTTATTTTACCACAATTCGCCAAAGGGGGGATTGTAGTTCCTATTGGATTGCTGCATTTTGCAAAACAACAACATGGAGAAGTATTCAAAGTGTTCAATTATCTAGCTTGCTTAAGTTGTATGGAGGCGCAGAAGCGACACATTTTAAATAAAGTATTCAATAACATTTTATTGCTAATTGGCTTAGCAATATGATTAGGTGATTTGTTTCACAGTTGGACGAAGATTGATTTAGATTTAAATGGAAACAAATCATATTTAATTGGAGATATTTATGGAACAAATAATATCCAACATATTCTGCATTAATTTTGGATGAAATCAAATCTCAAATCAATGAAGAAAAGTCAAGAGTCGTTATGCTATATAAGGAGCTAAAAACCTACACTGGAAGCCAAATAATACATTGAAGATTTTAGAGTGCTAGGGTTTTTTAGTCATTGTTATTGTTGTATGTACACCTCTATGTTTTAGTAACTTGACATAAAAAGATTTGTCTAGAGTTGAGTGGTAGTATTCAACATTGATTATTGAATTGTAATCTCCAATCACGGATTGTATGATTGAGAAGGAAGTGAGTAAGTTCTCATGTTTAGGGTGAGTCCTAAATAGAAAGTCATTAGGTAGTGTTAGAAAAAGACATTAAAAAACATAGTGTTTGGTGTTATCTGTTATATTAATTTTACTAACCTACTAATAATGAATTTTCTTTCTAAGCACTTCATTTATTGCACCAAGTAAAATGAATATCGTATGTATTTAATTAGGTTTATAAGTTAAGAGGATTAAGGACAAGTTTGACATTCTAATAAAAAATATAAGGATAATCTTATCTCAGTAAGGACCTCATTATGTTAATTATTTTTACAGATAAGCAAGTGTTCCAAAAGTTAAAGGAGAAAGATAAGTTTGAGAAATGCATAATGTTTATGCTCATATTGATTTCCGCTGCGTATTTAGTTTCGTTGTACTTAACTTTAGGTATTTTGAACATAATTGTAGTAAAACTTTTATACTTTATAATACTCAATTTGGATCTCTATTATATGATGTTGGGTCTTTGCTTCGGTTTTTAAAAAATAGATTTTTTATTTATATTTTTTAAAATAGATTTTTAAAATATTACAAGATTTATTATATTTGTTTTTCTAAATTTAAAGATTAATTTTGATATTCTATAACATAAATATACATTATTGAAGATAAAAAAATAATCAAAATCGCAATTTTTTTTCAATTTTTTTATTTATGAAAATCTATTTGAAATAATTTTAAAATTAAATAATTTTTAAAATTTTGATATCCAAAATAAATTTTAATAAAATTAAATAAAAATATAAAATAATATTTTAAGAATAACTATTTAAATCAAATTTTTATGAAAAATTTTTTATAAATTTTTTTTCAAAAAAATTATATTTCACTATAAAAATTATTTAAAAAAAAAAACAAAATAAACGGATCCATAACCATTCCAATCAATTGATTCTTTAAATAAGAATTAGTTATAGACTATCATTTAATGAAAACTAATATATATTATTTCATCAAAATAATTTTATATTCTAAGCGTGGTTAGTCAAAATAAAGGTGGGTGATTGATTTGCATAAAATATATAAAATATGTGATTTGCATAAAATAGAGGTCACATCAAAACATCTTCATTTAATAAAATAGATGAGCATATTAATAATATGTTTCGTTATTTAATAATATTTATTTTGTATTGTCTTAGAATATAATATTACATAGATCTTGTTTCAATACTTACTTATAATTGGTGGTGTAAGGTAGACAATACATCTACACAAACCATTAATACATTTACTTATCTCATGCAAAGTGCACTTGCAATCAGAATCTTGTTCACAGTTCGTAAGATCATGCTCACAATTCTTAAGTCCTATATAAAAATAAAATAAAAATTGTATTGTTAAAATGATACAAAATATTTTATGTACAAACAAATAAGTAAATAAAATAAAATAAAATTTAAAAAAAAAACAGCTCACCATCACCCTTTGATGCAACAAAAAATAAGAAAAGAAATATAAACACAACGTATAACTTGAGAATTACAGCCATTTTTTAAAACTTTTTATGTGATAGATAGAATAATATTTGATCAATTTATAATGAATAAAACTTAAGCACCTTGTATAAAAAAATTAATAAAAATAATGTCGCTTGGGTGACTTAATTGGTTGTATTGTTTTTTAATCACATTTAGTAAATTTGTCACATAAACTATTATCTGATAATAAGAATTCAATATTTTAAACCAATTTATAATTTTTTTAAAGCTTGACAATAATTTGTTAGACAAATTTTATATGTAAGAATAGTTAGGATCAATATGGTACAAGAGCAATCTAATCCTTAGCACAAATTCTATCAAATTTGAGTGTCTCATATTTGTCGGAGTGGTTTTCAAAAATTACTCTTGACTCAAAAAATAAAGTTATTTAATATATGAGAGCGGGGAAGAGACTATTATCCTTTGCTAAATTGCCATTGAAATTTTAGGAATTTCATTATAGTTTGTAACAAAATTACACAATATTTAGTACAATCACATTCTAAATAATACAGAAAATTTAAAAATCTTCTATTAGAATCCTCTCGACTTATACACAATACCGAAATGAATGTTTCCGAAATCTTCTTTACTCTTCCTGCACCAACATTTCTTCTTCAAAGTCTTTATTTTACAATAGTCTTTACTTGAAGTCGTCTAGAGTTTTCCAGCCCAAACAATTTTGCTCAAAGTCTCCGTTATGTTGCAACTTTCTTTGATCCTATTGGTATCTCGAGCGTTGGTCTTTCTGAATATTGATAAGAACTCTCGTTTTTTCTAATGACTTCAACATTACATTGCCACAATAATTGTACAGAGAAAAATCTCCTCCTTTTTTGTTGGACTTTGTCAAAACCAGCCACAACACCACACGCCTTCCAAACCTCTGAAATCTTAAACATGTCTTTAAGAAATCGTTAAACTCAATAACATAACCTCTTCAACAATCACAAATCCCCTAAATTTCATTATTGATGACTGCACTTATTTATTTAAAATTGATTCCATATATTTTTGACAAATTAACAAGGTCGTCATACCCAATTCATTGGTGTATAATTCACTAATTTCAACTACAAATACTTAATCCCTTGGGCTAGTTGAATAATAAAATCAGGAAAATTATATTCATTAATTTCTTAGCCATCGCTAATAATAATTTATCCCTAAATCAATTATATAGTTGAACAATTATTCTAGTTCATGTTAATTGTGTTAGGTTCAGTAAGCAACACCAACCTAGATTCAATTAATGAGTTCGTCAATACACAAAAGACATTGCACAAAAGAGTAACTGAATAGAAAATACAATATCAATTTATGCAAATAATAAAAAAAAAAGTCATATGTCTTCATAGATCAAAATAGGTTCATCTAACAAGTCTTAATCAATAAAATTTTGCTGTTGATACTAATAGAAATCAGCAAAAACATAAAAAAAATCATAACTCAAAATCATCAAAAACATATGGATATGCTTATATAAATTACATGATGACAGAATGTCATCAAAACCCCAAACTTACATTGTTACTTGTCCTCAAGGAACTCCTTCATAACTTTGATCTTTCTTAGAACTTTGTACTTACTAAACCTATGACAAATACCAAGCGTTGTGGAGTTATCAATTATATTCCTTGATTCAATCTAGCATAATCCATAGATATTTTATTCAACTTTATGTATAGTTGTAACACGGTGGGAGAACTGACTTTATATAAATGTTGCGAATAGCAAGAGTCGCCACCGACTTTTATTTTATCCATAAGGAAGGGACATAAAAGAACATAAAAGACCGTTTTTTAAAAGACTTGGGTTCGGGGGTAGGTTATATAAAGGGAATGTGTTAGCACCCTTTATATCCATGGTTATCCACGGGCTCTTAGTTACTTAGCTCACTTAAATGTTTTTGAAAAGTGTAGTGTGTGATTATAAATTTTCTAAGTACTTTGTAATGATCCTCGTATGGATGTATACAAAGCCTTGTTTGAAAATGTTTGAAAATTGTGAGGTGTGAAAAGTATTTTTAAAGGTGTGAGCAAGTAACTATGAGGTACCTACCCTAGACTAAGTCATTCATGTTCTTATATGTCCTTTCAAGGGTAAGACTATCCCTATTATCAAGGAATAAGTAGTCATTACCTTGGATTTGTTAAGGGATGGGCGTAAGATCATCATATGGTCAATGAAGGTAACTTAAGGGTGTCTTTAGCAATTCGTATGGACTATCATCATTTATTCAAAGGGACAAGATCATTATCGTAGGCAACCTCGAAGGGATTTGATCTTTTAAATCTGTAGGGACTTGATGATTTATACGTGAAGGGACTTTGCTTAAGACACCCCTATATTTGAGGGACTTGACCATTTAAAGAAGGCAACCAAGAGGGATACCATAGGAAGTGTATATGGCGATCTTAGATCGACTTACGTGTGTGAGTGATTTATTTCATATATTTATCTTATTTAATTAAATTATCTAAGTCCGTATTAATATTCAATTAGTTCTCACTCCCTCTTTACTAACCACACAATTTATATTTATGAAAATAAAAAGCAAAACAATAAATTCCTAAGCTATTACATGGCTATGGGACAGATACAAAATATAACAGACGGAAAATAAATTACAATAATATTAAACCTATACATTGTTTCTAATAAAATAAATAAAGTAAGAGTTAAATATAAATAGAAGATAATAAAGCAAAATTATATAATAAAGCAAATAAAATAAAAAAATAATTAGGGTTGATTTTGGAATTTTAAGAAAAATAGATTTTTTTAAAGAAAATTAAACTAATTAATTAATTAAAAATAAGGAAAACCAACATTATTATAAAAAAAAAGTTATCAAATAATTTACAAGTTATTTATAAGAAGATAATATTTTTTTGTAAAATTATGATAAAAGAAAAATATTAGTCTAAATATTATAAGTTTAATTAAATTATAAAAGGATATTATTAACAAAATAAATTTTTTCATAATAATTATAATAAAAAAAAGTAGTGAAGTTTAAAATCCGACAAAAAGAAAATAGGTTGTGAGATTAATTAGTAAATATTTAATTAATTTTAGTTAATTATTTTTTTAAATTAAGAAACTAATTAAAACATGAAAATATGAGAAAAGAGAGAAAACAAACACAAAAAAGGGGACCTGGGGATCGAACCCAGGTTCTGCACCTTCTAGGAGTGTAAGCTTCACCAACTAAGTTGAGTGCGTTCTTGTGATTATGTATTGGCCAAAATTGAATATATAATAAACCTGCGAAAATCAAAATAAACGTAAAAAAGATGAGAGAACCTGAGAATCAAACCCAGGTTCATTGGCTTCCATACGTGCATCATAACCACTGGACCGCCTGCGCTTTTGTGAATTAATATACAAACAATTAATTAAATAATAAACCAAAATTTTAAAATCAAATTTTCACGCGCAAGGTCGTCTTCCCCATTGGTCTGTCCAATTAGGTTTTAGTGACATGCGTTCCTCACTAAAGGCTATAGTGACGGATTTTCTTTGTCACTATAAGTCCTGCATATCCCAAATCGTTAGACAAGTAATATAAATTCATTCTAATAACACCAATTGACTGCAAATGATCTCATGAATTCAATGGGTTCATCAATTTATGCTGAAATCGCCCCTAAAGGAAGTTCCCAAGTTTGAGGATCTAAACCCTAACAATGGTATTTCGTCCTCCAGGCCTCGTTTCTTCACTCGATTGATCCAGAATCCATCAATACATCATTATAAACATATCTAAACAAAAAAAATCATTTAAAACGCATCATATGTTATAATCGAAAAAATTTGAATAATGAGAAAAACAAAATATGTTCATGTATTCTGTGATGTTATGGATGAAGATGATGACTGAAATATGACCAAAAGACCTCAAGGAAACTATTGCAACCTTTGGAATAGCTTGAAACGACCTCAAGTGTCAAAATCGAATGTGACTTTTTTGATGAAAATTTGAGATTTGCTTTAGTGTTCTTGGCTGCAAAAATCTATGTGCAATGCTTTGGTTCACTTGTGTACTTATAGAAGAATGATTTTAGGTCAGAAAATTGGTGGATTGTGTGGGCTTTTGGATACCTTGAGTGTGAAGAAAAATCAACCATAAATGTGATGAAAAATCATATCTTTACATACTTCAAAGGATGTGCACGAATTTGGATGAGATCAAATCAATTTGAATGGTCTTTCAGAGCTTCTAGAAGAAGAATCAAATCAAATATTTGTATTTTCATATTTTATTTTGATTTAAAATAAATTTTAATGAATAAAATCCAAATAAATTATAAATAAATTATAAATAAATTATAAAAATCAGAAATTATTTGAATTGTGTCGTGCTTGATGTTATTGTTAAGATTGGGTTGCAAAATTATGGGCCCATTTGGAAATATTTGGATTTAAGACCTTATTTTCTTCATACACCTCTTGAAAATCTCTCAACTTTGACAAGGCATAAATCCCTCAATTTTAAGGCTATGAAGGTGTTCTTGGACATTTTGGAAAGCTTAAAGAGTCCTCTAACAAACCTCTTTGGTCTAATGTCCATATCGTTTACCATTTTCAAATTATAATCTTTGGAAAAAGTTGACTTTTTGTTGACTTTTGAAATGACCTGTAATGTTTTAGCTCATACCTTCCAAATGAAGCATTTTTAGGATTGGCTTGTGAGACACAAAGTTATAGAGAATTAAATTTCCTTCAAAATGAGATTTGGATGAGAAATTTTTGAAAAAGCATGTGAAAGTTATGGCTGGTCAAAGTTTAGTTGACTTTTTTTAGGAAATCCTAATTTAGAAACTTCATGATTCTTGATGATCTGAGATCTCCTTGATGAATCATGATCAACCCTTGATCAAATAATGAAATTTATTTCATAATCTTTATGTTGGCAAAAAATCTTGAAGTTTGACTTTAATTTGACCACAATTGACCTCAGTTTGACTTTTTAACTACTTTGACTGATTTTTGCATATCTGATCATCTGACTGGTCAAACTTATTGGGAAAGCCCTGAAACTTGACATGGGGATTCTTAAATATATGTAGGATGTTATAAAGCTTACTTGAGACCTTGGATGTCCATTTATCTCAGATAAACTCAAAAACCTAGTTGTGGATCCTTTGCTTAGGAGGATGCTTTGTCTGAGAACTTTCAAACTTTCTGACCAATTGTGAACCTTGAAAGAAATCTAGGGACACCTTGCTTTGATTGTGGTAGGGCAAATTTTGGGGTACAATAGCTGCCCCTGTTCAATTTTCTAAAATTTGAGGAGTTAGATTAGCATGTACGCCATTCGTGACTTGAAGGTTGAAGAGGAATGAACACAAAAGCCCAAAAATTTGCACTCGCCGGTGCGTAGAATGATACTGTTGGTTGGCTGTATTGCTTGAATGGGCTTAAAGATGCCATTCGGAGAAAAATTCTTCAGATATACTTCTTTGAGAGGAAAGCAATCCCAAATATGAAGATCTAGCTTTTGGGTGGATAAACAACGACCCAAGGTAATGATATGGATTTTGAGAAGATAAACAACGTCCCAAAATAGCCTTCGGGAAGATAAACGACGTCCCAAGATAATGAGATAACCTTTGGGTAGATAAACGACGACCCAAGGTAACAATATGGCTTTTGAGAAGATAAACGACGTCTCAAGATAGCCTTCGGGAAGATAAACGACGTCCCAAGATAATGAGATAACCTTTGGGTAGATAAACGACGGCCCAAGGTAAAAATATGGCTTTTGAGAAGATAAACGACGTCTCAAGATAACCTTCGGGAAGATAAATGACGTCCCAAGATAATGAGATAACCTTTGGGTAGATAAATGATGGCCCAAGGTAACAATATGGTTTTTGAGAAGATAAACGATGTCTCAAGATAGCCTTCAGGAAGATAAACAACGTCCCAAGATAATGAGATAACCTTTGGGTAGATAAACGACAGCCCAAGGTAATGGTATGGCTTTTGAGAAGATAAACGATGTCTCAAGATAGCATTTGGGAAGATAATCAACGTCCCAAAATAATGATATAACCTTTGGGTAGATAAACGACGACCCAAGGTAACAATATGGCTTTTGAGAAGATAAACGACGTCCCAAGATAATGAGATAACCTTTGGGTAGATAAACAACGGCCCAAGGTAACAATATGGCTTTTGAGAAGATAAACGACGTCTCAAGATAGCCTTCGGGAAGATAAACGACGTCCCAAGATAATGAGATAACTTTTGGGTAGATAAACGACGACCCAAGGTAACAATATGGCTTTTGAGAAGATAAACAACGTCCCAAAATAGCTTCGGGAAGATAAACGATGTCCCAAGATAATGAGATAACCTTTGGGTAGATAAACGACGACCCAAGGTAATGATGTGGCTTTTGAGAAGATAAACAACGTCCCAAAATAGCCTTTGGGAAGATAAACAACGTCCCAAGATAATGAGATAACCTTTGGGTAGATAAACGACGGCCCAAGGTAATGATATGGCTTTTGAGAAGATAAACAACGTCCCAAAATAGCCTTCGGGAAGATAAACAACGTCCCAAGATAATGAGATAACCTTTGGGTAGATAAACGACGGCCCAAGGTAACAATATGTTGATGAAATTTGTTTGCTGAAGAATTAACCTGAAAAACAAGGTTAGTTCGGTGCAAATATCATGATGTATATAACATTATGCAAGATAATATTTTATGAGAATGCGTATGATATGATAGATATGATATGATATGATATGATATGATATGATATGTATGTACAAATGAATTATGTAGTTGAAGCGTATAAGTAGCTTCGTAGAACAACTGCTAGCTGGGGAAAATAAATCCCGATTTGTTGCTGAGGAGTATGAAGACTTCGTTTCCGTCTTGTTTTAAGAACATCGTACTTAGAACCTCCCGTTTTTCGTTCTTCGTACTTCTTATTGAAGGATTTAGTTCCTGGATATCCTGACTGAGGATAAAAGAGATGGACATAGATCCGGGAGACTTATTCGGTCAAGTATCAATTCTTCGGAAGATATGAACCTGTTTGGAGACTTCATAGAGTTGGAAGTACAAGATATTACTTGAAGTATTCCGTAAAGATTAATCTGTTGGGATGAACCAGCGAAGATTTGTTGAATTCCTACATTCGTTCATTCTTAGTAAATGTTATTATTGTATTTTATGCATTTCTGGTAAACATCAATCATATTCAAAAACATATATACATTCAAACATAATCAACAGACGTTTCTTGTTTTAGTAAAAAGGGAAAAGTAAACCTGAATTCGAAAAACATTTCTTCCTTGAATAAAGAGGGAAAAGTAAACTTGAACTCGAAAATAGAATCGTTTCAACTTTGAGAGTGTATAACCAATTGGATTTAGAGCTTCTAAGGTTCTTTAACTTTCCTGATTAATTTCCCAGAAATTCTCATGGCTAGATCCGAAGACATGATACTGACACCATCTGATACTACTGGCATAGACAGTTAATTTCCACAATGGCTTCTGCTGAGAATCAAGGTAATATAATGAGAGGAACGTGCCTTCAAATTGTGATGGACCATATACGCTCCGAGTATTAGATTTGAAAAGAGAGTGTTTCCCATTGGTTGAGGATGAATTGTCCCATAATGGAAGTATCTGAAAGGAGTTACCTCAAGAGAAATAAGCAGAATGCCCCACAAACATATGCCCCTGGCCTCGTGAACTATGTGATATTACCTTTGGTAACTCAGATAGATGAGGAGACCTTCCCTTCACTGCTTAATCATAGTTGAATCTTGACCTGATTTCCCCAAATGAAATAAGCAGTATCATGGCATGCCCCCTTGATTGGGAGATAATGTCTACTCCCCTTTGTATACATGGGATTTGATCCTGGTAGCAACTTTGTCTATCAGAAGGACTTTGGTTTATTGAACATTCATCCTGCAAGTTCCTCTATTTTTCAAACACTCAGTTATATTCAAACAATGATATTCAAAAATGCAATGCTTATGTCTGTCTTGAAGTTTTGAAAAATAATTATTTTAGTAAAACAATGTTTATGAAAACTGTGATATTAACTCAAGATTTATAATAAGCCCTAAAGGAGTCAGGATACCTTTTTGTAACAGTATGCTTTTCGAACTAACCATGCTTCAGTTAGGACTTTTAAAGAGTTGTAACGTGGTCTGGTTCACGGTTTAAGAAACAAAGGATAAAGGCTCAAATTTTATTTGTACCCAACCCATTCTTCATGATGTTCTTCAGTCCTATGTTTGGTTAACTTATGCATTGAGGCTTCAAAGGAGTTTGGAATTATAACACTGACACTTGTGATGATTCAGGAACCAAAAATTTATTTTAACATTCAGTCATCTTTCTTTGTTGAGGATTCATAGTGACCTCTTTTTTCTTTTGACTTTGTTATCCCTTCTTTTTCCCTGAACTGTTTGTTTCAAGATTATAGTCAGCGGGATTTCTATATTTTTTTACTAAGTCTCCTTCATAGGTTTTGACTTAGCGGGCTTTTCTTTTGCTGGATATTGACTTGCAGGTTTAATGATTACATGGAACCATCATTAGTTGTGTACAACACAGACATTCAACATAATTGAGTTAACTGAGTAACTACCCTGCCCCAGGTTATGAATAAGGGTTTTAACTTGCTTGAGAAAGAAAAACTCCCACTTCTTTGGCTCAAAAGGGTTAACTAGGGATTAACTTCCTTATATCTCAACTGTTTAGGAATTGAAACAATGACTGTACATCGTCAACATAGTCTGTTCAAAAGCATACTACATAAGATTATGGTATTGTTTTCGTCATCCTCCCTCTACAGGCTTATAGCTTTATCAGGAGTTAAATATCACAAAATAAAAATATGAAGCATACTCAAAATATAGTGAAACGAATGGATTAATTCAAGACAAACATATGCATTTCATTAATGAAAACAAAAGTTTGACATAATAGTAAGTGTTTAAACAAACAAAATAAATTACAAATGAAAATTCAAATGTTCTCAAAGCCTCTTCCTATAAAATGGTTACTCTAGATGTATGGGCGCTTTGATGTTTGATGGGCGATAGAAGAACTCAATCTGGTCTTCTAGCGTAACCTCAAGGATTCCTTCGTCAATCAGGTCTTGAATCCTATTCTTTAATTCCCAACAACTATTAGTATCGTGACCAGGACAGTTGGAGTGATACATACACCTTGCCTTGGGATTATAGCGAGAAGAGGAAGTATTAGGATTTTGAGGAGGATTTTCCAAGGAAATTAGCTTCATCTCCAACACGCATTGCAAAGTTTGCGACATTGGAGTGGTGAATTTGATAAACTGTCTTTTATATCCCTTGTGTCGAAGTGGATTAATCTTACAAGGTCTTCTCTCTTCAATTGAAGAACAATCAGTAGTAGCTTGTCTCTTTCCTTCTCTTATCCTTATTTTCCTTTCAACCAAGTCAACTTGTTTTATCGGAGGTTGACTGATGATTAGATTCCTGACTCCAATACTTTGAAGTTTGTGGACAAAGGTTCTCAGCTCTTCTTGTCCCTGAGCTAAACTTTGGATAAGAGCCACTTGGCCATTCATCTGGATCCTCATTTTTGCCATCTCAGCTTGCAATTGTTCCAACTGACCATTCTTGTTATCTTCATGATTTTCAAAGAGGAGTGCTTTCAACTTTTCTTGCCCCTTGGACAAATTCAGGATCACTTCTTGGAACTGAGCATTTTGAGCCTGGAGATCCTTGACAGTTTGTTCGAGAGCCATTTCTGCTGAAATAAATAGCGAGAAGATAAGATATCTGTTATAGAAACCTGTTATGAAATGAGATGATATGTAGATGCATATGCAATGTTTTCAAGGATCACAAGATTTAAATTTGTTTAAAGAAAACAAAAACAAAATTTTATTAGTAATTATTTAATATAAATTTACCCCTTGGGCTTACAATGAAAGGAAATAACAATAAAGTACAAAAATAAATATATGGGGTTTTAAGTCTCCCATGGACGCTTCCTCTTTGTGTGGAGGTACTTGTTGAGGTTTCACTCCTCGTGAAGTTGCCTTGTTAGCTCCAGAATTATTTCTTGACTAGCTCTGAAATGAGTCTCAAAAGTATCCCTTTGCTCCCGTAACTGAATCCAGGACTTCTGCAACTCTTCCAAATCAGTGGGCATGTCTGGATGAATGATGGTATAAGGAATATCTCCTTCAGCAATAGGCTCCATAGTAACTGGTAGAACAACAGGATATGGCATCATAAGAGTCCAAGCACGAGATCGCACCCATCAGAGATAAGGCTCCATAGGAATATAATACTTTGGCTCCAAAGTCTTGCTATCAATCCTATTCACCTTGTTCCAAGCTCGTATAAACCTTTGACGGTAACCCTGAAGATTGTTGACGTATTCGAACATAATACCCTGAATAAGCATGTCATGAGGACCATTACTCCGAGCATAACCAAACTGACGTAGAGCTAAAGAATGGTTGTAGGTAATGCCCCCTATTATGCCAAGGAGGGGCACATTAGGGAACTCCCTACAGCGATCAATGATAGTAACGTTTTCCATAGATCGAGAACACCAATGAATATCTGAATGAGAAAGTGACATAATCCTCTTAGACCACCTTAACCCTTGTTCATTCTTCATCACTGATCGAGGAAGGTGAGAAATAAACCACCTAGCCAATAAAGGTATAAAATACATCAGAGTTCCTCTCGCCTTCGTAGTACGAGTATGAAGAGAGTGTAATATATCTCCAAGTAATGTAGGCACAGGATTGCGAGTCAGAAATATGTTGATGGCGTGTACATCTATGAATTGGTCTGGATTAGGGAACAACACTAAGCCATAGATTAATAGGGCTAAGATCTCCTCAAAATCATCATAGCTCATAGCCTTCAAGAACACTTGAGCTTTCTCCATCAATACCTTAGCAAGAATACTCTTAACTCTGCTTCTCGTTTCTAGGACAATGTCTGATTTCTTCAAATGTAGGGCTGCAACAATGACTTCAGGTTTAGGCTCCTTCTCTAAGCCTGTGAAGGGTCTCTGATCAAGGATAGGTATACCCAGTAGTTTGGAGAACTCTTCTATTGTAGGAACCAGCTGATAGTCGGGAAATGTGAAGCAATGATGTTTAGGATCAAAGAACTGAAATAAGACACTCATCATGTCTTCATTGAACCCTGAAGTGACTAGATCCAATAGGTAACCATGCTTCTTGATGAATTAGGAGTTTTCATAAACTTGAGAGACCAATTCCTTAAACTTAGAAGGTATCCCTACAAAGTTGATCCAGATAGTGTTCCTACGAGCAGAAGCCATGACCTACAACAAAGAACAAAGATAAATCCTTTGGTCCTTGAAATGGTTAGTGAAAATGCTATGCTTATGATATCATGATTTCGTGATGTTATGCTCAATCACAAACATGTGGCACACACAAACAAGTCACACAATAGCACTAGGTTTGAAGGCTTGCATGAGGTTTAAAGGTAAGCACCCTCCCCTGAAGTTTAGATGGTTCATCCTGTCCTACAAAGTAACCAGGTTCTAAGGGATCTCAATATCACCGATCCTTCCCAAGGGTGGTTGTTCAGTAGGCAACTTACTTTCCAACCAAAACCCTCCAAGTTTAGGATCTCAATGAGCGTAGCATCGAGTATTAACCAACTTCAGTCTTCACCAAAGCCGGTTATCTCACTACTTTCTAAAGGCCAAGATGGGATGACTAGGGTTCTAAAGGTCAGTTAGTGTATTGATAACATATGGCAGCCCCATATTATCCTTAACTTACTTAAGGATCATAAGCACCAACCAAGAAGTCACACTAACTATGGCCACCAGATCAACCATATCGGTATACGCCGTACAGTTTCTTTGGTCTATTGCCATTTACCCAGGGTACACTAGATCCGGGTTAGAATCTTTCACACAAAAGCCCAACAGATAATATAAAGCAAACAAAGCAAACAATTAAGTGATCTAATTCCTAAGGATACCCCTCTTTTACTTAGTTAGTCCCCAGCAGAGTCGCCAGTTCTGTAACACAGTGGGAGAACTGACTTTCTATAAATGTTGCGGATAGCAAGAGTTGCCACCGACTTTTATTTTATCCATAAGGAAGGGACATAAAAGAACAGGAAAGACCGTATTTTAAAAGACTTGGGTTCGGGGAGTAGGTTATATAAAGGGAAGGTGTTAGCACCCTTTATATCCATGATTATCCATGTGCTCTTAGTTACTTAGCTCACTTAAATGTTTTTGAAAAATGTAGTGTGTGATTATAAATTTTCTAAGTACTTTGTAATGATCCTCGTATGGATGTATACAAAGCCTTGTTTGAAAATGTTTGAAAATTGTGAGGTGTGAAAAATATTTTTAAAGGTGCGAGCAAGTAACTATGAGGTACCTACCCTAGACTAAGTCATTCATGTTCTTATATGTCCTTTCAAGGGTAAGACTATCCCTATTATCAAAGAATAGGTAGTCATTACCTTGGATTTGTTAAGGGACGGGCGTAGGGTCATCGTATGGTCAATGAAAGCAACTTAAGGGTGTCTTTAGAAATTCGTAGGGACTATCATCATTTATCGAAGGGACAAGATCATTATCATAGGCAACCTCGAAGGGACTTGATCTTTTAAATCTGTAGGGACTTGATGATATATACGTGAAAGGACTTTGCTTAAGACACCCCTATATTCGAGGGACTTGACCATTTAAAGAAGGCAACCAAGACGGATACCCTAGGAAGTGTAAATGACGATCTTAGATCGACTTACGTGTGTGAGTGATTTATTTCATATATTTATCTTATTTAATTAAATTATCTAAGTTCGTATTAATATTCAATTAGTTCTCACTCCCTATTTACTAACCACGCAATTTATATTTACGAAAATAAAAGCAAAAAAATAAATTCCCAATCTATTATTACATGGCTATGGGGCAGATACAAAAATATAACAAGCGGAAAATAAATTACAATAATATTAAACTTATACATTGTTTCTAATAAAATAAATAAAGCAAGAGTTAAATAAAAATAGAAGATAATAAAGCAAAATTAAATAATAAAGAAAATAAAATATAAAATAATTAGGGGTGATTTTGGAATTTTAAGAAAAATTAGATTTTTTTAAGAAAATTAAACTAATTAATTAATTAAAAATAAGAAAAACCAACATTATTATAAAAAAAAGTTATCAAATAATTTACAAGTTATTTATAAGAAGATAATATTTTTTTGTAAAATTATGATAAAAGAAAAATATTAGTCTAAATATTATAAGTTTAATTAAATTAAAAAAGGATATTATTAACAAAATAAAAATTAATAATAATAATAATAATAAAAAAGTAGTGATGTTTAAAATCTGATAAAAATAAAATAGGTTGTGAGATTAATTAGTAAATATTTAATTAATTTTAGTTAATTATTTTTTTAAATTAAGAAACTAATTAAAACATGAAAATATGAGAAAAGAGAGAAAACAAACACAAAAGAGGGGACCTGGGGATCGAACCCAGGTCCTGCACCTTCAAGGAGTGTAAGCTTCACCAACTGAGCTGTGTGCATTCTTGTGATTATGTATTGGCCAAAATGGAATATATAATAAACATGCGAAAATCAAAATAAACGTAAAAAAGATGAGAGAACATGGGATTCGAACCCAGGTTCATTGGCTTCCATACGCGCATCATAACCACTGGACCACCTGCGCTTTTGTGAATTAATATACAAACAATTAATTAAATAATAAACCAGAATTTTAAAATAAAATTTTCACGCGCAGGGTCTCCTTCCCCATTGGTCTGTTCAATTAGCTTTTAGTGACAGGCGTTCGTCACTAAAGGCTATAGTGACGGATTTTCTTTGTCACTATAAGTCCTGCATATCCCAAATTGTTAGACAAGCAATATAAATGCATTATAATAACACCAATCGACTGTAATTAATCTCATGAATTCAATGGGTTCATCAATTTATGCTGAAATTGCCCCTAAAGGAAGTTCCCAAGTTTGAAGATCTAAACCCTAACAATGGTATTTCGTCCTCCAGGCCTCGTTTCTTCAATCGATCAATCCATAACCCATCTATACATCATTATAAACATATTTAAACAAACAAAAATCATTTAAAACGCATCATATGTTATAATCGAAAAAATTTGAATAATGAGAAAAACGAAATATGTTCATGTATTTCGTGATGTTATGGATGAAGATGATGACTGAAATATGACCAAAAGACCTCAAGGAAACTATTGCAACCTTTGGAATGGCTTGAAACGACCTCAAGTGTCAAAACCAAATGTGACCTTTTTGATGAAAATTTGAGATTTGCTTTAGTGTTCTTGGCTGCAAAAATCCATGTGCAATACTTTGGTTCACTTGTGTACTTATAGAAGAATGATTTTGGGTCAGAAAATTGGTGGATTGTGTGGGCTTTTGGATACCTTGAGTGTGAAGCAAAATCAACCATAAATGTGATGAAAAACCATATCTTTACATACTTCAAAGGATGTGCACGAATTTGGATGAGATCAAATCAATTTGAATGGTCTTTAAGAGCTTCTAGAAGAAGAATCAAATCAAATATTTGTATTTTCATATTTTATTTTGATTTAAAATGAATTTTAATGAATAAAATCCAAATAAATAATAAATAAATTATAAAAATCAGAAATTATTTGAATTGCGTCGTGCTTGATGTTATTGTTAAGATTGGGTTGCAAAATGATGGGCCCATTTGGAAATATTTGGATTTAAGACCTTATTTTCTTCATACACCCCTTGAAAATTTTCAAACTTTGACAAGGACTAAATCCCTCAATTTTAAGGCTATGAAGGTGTTCTTGGACATTTTTAAAATATTAAAGAGTCCTCTAATAAACCTTTTTGGTCTTATGTCCATATCTTTTACCATTTTCAAATTATGCTCTTTGGAAAAAGTTGACGTTTTGTTGACTTTTGAAATGACTTGTAATGTTTTAGCTCATACCTTCCAAATGAAGCATTTTTAGGCTTGGCTTGTGAGACACAAAGTTGTAGAGAATTCAATTTACTTCAAAATGAACTTTGGATGAGAAATTTTTGATGAAACATGTGAAAGTTATGGCTGATCAAAGTCCAGTTGACGTTTCTTAGGAAACCCTAATTTAGAAACTTCTTGATTCTTGATGATATGAGATCTCCTTGATGAATAATGATCAATCCTTGATAAAATAATGAAATTTATTTCATAATATTGATGTTGGAAAAAAATATTGAAGTTTGACTTTAATTTGATCACAGTTGACCTCAGTTTTACTTTTTAACTGCTTTGACTGATTTTTGCATATCTGATCATCTGACTGGTCAAACTTATTGGGAAAGCCCTGAAACTTGACATGGAGATTCTTGAATATATGTGGGATGTTATGAAGCTTACTTGAGGCCTTGGAATTCCATTTAGCTCAGATAAACTCAAAACCCTAGTTGTGGATCCTTTGCTTAGGAGGATGCTTTGTCTGAGACAACTTTCAAACTTTCTGACCAATTGTGAACCTTATGAACCTTGTGAACCTTGAGAGAACTCTAGGGACACCTTGCTTTGATTGTGGGAGGGAAAATTTTGGGGTAAAACAATAGTCAACCTTCTATCAACCTCATTGTTCACTCTTATTTGAAACAATATGATAAAGTCATTCACATATAATTGACATCAAACCTTTGAATTTGCAAGATTTCAAAAAATTCACCCCTTTTGATCGCTTCTGGTGATCAGAACCTGGTGTGGACGATGAACGTTGGTGATGATGCTCTTTCGTAGAGAAGAAAAGGGTTTGAACCTGTAAGACACTTTGATACCAAAGCAAGAAAGGGGCAGAAGAATGAGCAAGTACGGGAAATTGTGTATTATAGTGAATATAGGATACCTGGCCCTCTCATGTGAGAGGGTTTATATAATACCCTCAGTGCTTGACTATTGGTCCCTATTTTAGGTATGGATCTTTGATCTCCCAAAAATAGGTAATTTCCAGAAACTAGTTGTTGGGACAGGCAGACTTATTCGAATGTGGTGCTAGCCAGGAAGAAGATGAATCAAGCAAGAGTTATCCTCGGTTGAATCTGTGTGACTTCTCCTAGGTGTCGGGCAGAAGTCTGAAAGGAGCAGAGAAGTCCGACCATAGGTAACCTTGGTCGGCGAGGCTTCCTCGGCTGAGGGACATAAAGCTAGTGGGTCCCTTTGACATTGGGTTATTGGGTCGTCCTGGATGCAGGAGTGGATTGGGCCATGCCTAGTCATTGGGCCAGTCCGAAACAGGACCCCCCCAAGTTGTTGCTTCTGGTTACAAAAGTGATGACTTAAGGGTAGCTCGTCGCTTATGGGATGATTTATGAGTTCTATAAGAGTTCATCATCGGCCCGACTAGGGATTTGTTTGACAAACGAGGAGATCAACAGC
Source organism: Lathyrus aphaca (assembly GCA_963966055.1). NCBI lineage: Eukaryota > Viridiplantae > Streptophyta > Magnoliopsida > Fabales > Fabaceae > Lathyrus > Lathyrus aphaca. The sequence continues at coordinate 634,708,010 of OZ014519.1, forward strand.
TGAATGATGCAAAAGGGTCGTTTCACGTGAGTGCTTTAGGAAGTGTGCACATTTAAGAAATGATGGTTAGTCTAGACCTGATCCTAGGTCATGAGTACGCCGTTTGCAGATCCCAGGCCACACGTGCTAAGGACGCTTATAAATAGGACGAAGCAAGTAATTTTCATATCTTATGCATACTGCCTTTCTAATCGACAACGGTCACACGCTCCAGTTCTTGATATTTCATTGTGAACCGCCATCTGCCGCTGCAACTTCCGAGGAGGACCAACTGACCATGTCCACAACCTAAAAATGTGTAAGTTATTGCAACTTTTCCTATTTTTAGGATAAATTTTCGTCTTCCCCTTATAGAATTGCATGCGGTTAGGGTTGATCTTAGTGTTTATAGTGTAATTTTAGTGGAACCGTTAGTATTCTTTGGCGGAGCTACTGGCTTTTGATGCGGCGTTGACGTGTTCGTCCGCTGGATACTTGTTTTCTCCTATCATCGTTGAGACGAGATAAGCCCATGAGGGATTTTACTTTGCTCTTTTGTGGAGGCTCTGATTGAAGTTCAACCGGTGTTCTGGGTTTCACTTATTGAGGATGATCTGCTTGTCGTGAGTTGAGAGATTTTTGTTCGCGAATTTCTCTCCTCACGTGAATTTCGGGCATATCCTCGAGGACGACTGTATGAGTCACTTTGAATAAGAGCTTTGGTCGAGGAAATTGCCCCCGTTCCTCATCACGCCCTTTCACTTGAATAATACTGGAAAGGTGGATTTGATTTAAAGCATTGAATTCACGTTTTCTTTCGCTACTTTTCAAGTGCAAAGATGACTAAAGATGACTAGGACCCTTTGTCCAAGGAAGATGTTTCTGAGGAGACGACCTTGTCGTCTAGTAGTTCTGAAGGAACTGCCTATGATCCAAATGAAGATAATCATCCCGAGGAGAAATCCTTCGACCAGGTTATCATTGTTGAAGACTGGGCTGCTGAAGAGTCGTTGACTATTCAATCCGTTTACTTCGTCCCTCATGAGGGTCCTTCCCTGATAGTTGGGAATCCTGCTAACTGGTATGTTTGGTACCCTGACGAAGGAGATAGAAGTTTCTCACCGTACGGGCCAAATCGTTTTTCCATGTATGACTATATCTTCAAGGAGCTCAAGTTTAGGTTCCCATTCTCAACCTTTCAAACGTCTGTCTTCGTCTATCTGGAGTTGGCCCCTCGTAACTTCATCTGAATTCCTTTGTGTTCCTGAAGGCTTTCGAGCTGACGTGTGGTTACCTGAATATTGGGGAGATTCTTCCCCAGTTTTTCTATGTCTACTACCTCCAGAGGCAAGTCGTCCAAGGACGATATGACTAGGTCTCTCTCAAGAAGAAGAGGCAGATTTTTAAGGCTTACTCGGAGTCGATCAGGACTTTAAGGATATGTACTACATGGTGGAGCCGCAATCAAAACGTGCTCGGGATTTTGTGTACTTCTAGGGGGTCGATACTGACAATGAGGGGAGACCACTGCTCGACGATCAGGGGAGAGTTATTCCCCGCCTGATGTTGAAGTTTCACTTCTCAAGGTCCCACGACCACTTTCTCAGCGGTACATATGCATATTTGACCGTTGCCTTGGAGATGAATGTTGAGGACATGGCCAATTATGTGTCGCTCCCCGGATTTCCATCCTGGTACAAACACGAAAGTGGTGCGGAAAAGTTAGAGTCGCTAGCCAGTAATTTTTATCCCGAATGAATGGGAAAGGTAATGCTGCACAAATCAAAGAGAAAGGAAAGAACAAGGTCTTGCGAACCAAAAAAACTGGTTTTGGGAGTCGGGTACGACCTGGGAAGGTATTAGCACCCTAGATCGTCCGTCGTACCTGACGGGATCCACGCTTGCTAGAACAGTTTCAAAGGGTAAAGGAACGAAGCTGTTGCAAAAACTGGGACTGAATCTGGAGAGAATAAAAGTATGGGGGAAAATAAAAGAGTGCTCGAATGGCCCTACCCCACTACCTACGTATCTCATGGGATATGAGAATCAGACTCGCCGTAGTTCCCCTAACTAGGGAAGAAAACTTTTTGTGTTTTTTAAAGCTTGAACTGCTTATGCTAATGCTCAGGGGTTGCAGGCTCATCTAGAATGAGTGTGTTACCGTATTGCAAATAGACAAGTAGGAGCAAGTTCTTACATTGAGAATGAATGATATGAGAAAAGAAGTCCCGAAGGAAAGACGTTTATTCTTTGTTCAGTGATTTTTTAGGGGGTTTTCTCTGAGATTTGCATATGTGAGTCTATCTGGGTCTCACTCAATGGGATGTATACTCCTTACATCATCCCGAAATGGAATGGATAAGAAGCACACCTAGATATGGGGGAAATTCCCAAATCTAGTCCCACAATTTAAGGCTCAGACACACTAGCCTATTGAACTTTATTAAGTATTTTTGTGGTTTTTGGATTAAGAAGTGTTTTTTAGCTTTTCTTGGTTAAGTGATCTCATGCTAAGAACTATTCATCATGATAGATATCCTACACCTCATCCCAAAATAGGACGTGTTCAAGTACCCCATGGCAAAGTCTCTTGGCACATGAGAAGACTTATCCTTTATTAAGTGACTTGAAGTTATTGTTTAGAGATGAGAAGAGAGAGCAAAAAAGAACCAAAGGTAAAAAGTATAAAGAGAAACTAATAATGCTATGTGTTATCATACATGGAAAGCCTAGGTTAGTGTGGTTTGGATTCTATCCTAATGAAGAAGAAGGAAAGAAAAAAAGATGAATAAGAAGAAAAGAGCACATGATTCAACTTATTTCTTAAGAGAAGATAAGTTGATCCTAAAAGGGGATGAAGAAGAAGTTAGAAAAAGATGCCATAAGCACATCACAAAGACAAGTAGGAAAGCTAAAGAGAAGATGAAAGAAGAATTTGAGATGTAGAAGTATCATCCACACCTCTAAAACTTACCAAAGCCCCTGAAAATTATAAGTATTCACATAAAGGAAAATAAGGTTCAAACAAGCACAAGACATGAAAGAACAAATGTCTAAGCCCTAAAACCCATACAAGTCAGAACCTATAAGCCACAAAAGATCTATAAGGTTATTCATGCAAACTCAAGCTAAAAGAAATGGGACAAGTCTCACAAACATCCAACGATGCACCGAAGAAGATGTGAGATGGAAAGAAGTGATCAAGTAAGGAAAACAGTCAAAATGAAACAACTAATGTCAAAGTCAGAAGCTAAACATCTTTAAGAATGTCACCTTATGTCATACAGGTCATGAGTTATGATATGTGAGCATAGGAGATGGAATGAGGATGAAGTGAGATGAAGATGCAAGTGTGTGTTCATGAAGTAATGTCACTTAATGAGATGAGACAAGCATACAAGTATGATGTGAGATGATTATGAACCAAATTCAGAGGTGTCTCAACATGTTAAGATGCATACAGTTGAACATGGATGGCACATAATGAATTTAGAAGAATATATGAGGTGAAATTAGGTCATTTAGGGTTCATACGATTCATACTTGGAAAACATACATCAATGTAAGTCAACAAGTAAACACATGCTTCATACAAGTCCTAAGTATGCCTAAGATGATTTCAAGTTGCAAAATTATATCCTAACATGATGGCACAAGTGCCTCCTAATGCAAGTAAGCAAAACACAAATAAAAGATGCATCATAAAGTTCGTACAATGAAACAATCTCAAATGATGTTCAAGGATGACACAAAAATTAACAAACTAAGCTTAAAGTGCCCTCAAACAGAAGCAAATGAAGTGACAAAAGATGGATCAAAGAATCATAAAGAAACTAGGTTAAACAAACAAGTTAGTAGAACTAGGGTTTCTAAAGATCACAAAGAACCAATGCAAATGCTATGCAAAATGGACTTTAAGAATATGAGAAAATTGGTTTGAGATGCTTTAAGATGTTATAGATGCAATGCAAAAAAGATTGAAGTTCAAACTATGTTTCAAAAGTTCAGAACAATTCATGAATGATCAAATATGAAGATGAGGATGCATATGAAATTAATTGAGGAACATATTCAAAATAAAATATTAAAATAATGTAAAAATAAAAAATAAAAAATAAAAAAAATGAAAAATTAAATGAAATATAAAAGATCATGAAAATATTTTTTGTGAATTTTTATAATGAACAGAAGTAATTAAAATAAAATGAAATGTAAAAGAAAATAGAAATGAAATAAAAAACAAAATGATAGACACAAGGGTGTATTAGCAAAACAGAATGCATATAAATTAAGTTATATGCGTCTGGGCCTGGATAAGGGCGGTGTGAATAGCGTTCTGGGGGAAGGCCCAACCGAAATCATTTAACACCACTCACAAAAACAACTTTTATAAAAGAAATAAAAAATAATAATAATAATAATAATAAAAGGGAGGCGCACATGATGTATAACGTTATACATACTCATCAATTGGTAACCCTATTCCTTAAGTCACTAAAAGACAAAAACAAAATCCCATCCAATAATGTGACGCCACGCGATCACCCCCTCCCCCATGCTCATACAAAACGCGGAAAAGACCAGCAAGTCTGCCATGGAAATCAATACAAACCACCATTTATGAACTACTTTATTTCATCATATCTCACTCATTTCTCCATGAAAATCAAAAAAGGTAAAGAACAAAAATGAAGTACTCAACGAGAGAAACACAACCATGTCCTTAGTTTTTGAAAACAAACACTCTAACACATAGAAATGTAGCAAACAAGGTCACAAATTTACAAGTTTTTTTACATAAAAAAGCATGGCAACCAAACTTAGAATCAAACACAGAACCGATCTTCTACCTATTGTAGGGCTTAGCTAAAGATGCTTGATGCATTCTAAATCATTCAAACCCTAAGAATGAGAGAGATAAGGCTTGAAAAAGGTTACCTAGTGGAGAAAAGTCCACTTATTCTTCAACTTCCATCAACGAAATAAGACCAGAGTTTTTTTCTTTGAACCCCAAGGATGAAGAATCAAGTGATAGAATGCAACTTCCTTTCCCAGAAAGATGAGATATGAAGATGACTTTGAATAATGAGAGTGTGATTCAGATCTGATTCTTGCACACAATGAGCCTCTCCTATTGCGTTTTAGGTTTTCTATGGTTTATAAATGATGGATCACAAAGAGTTTAATGGGCATATGCTAATTATTTTTGAGTTTTTGCAATTTGGCAAAAAATGATGTAAAATGGTGTATACGTGTTTTTATGGTTTATGGTGTGTTTTTGGGTGTCATTAAGCACAAATGAGGGTGAGAAAAGGAATGAGAATAATTAAAATAAATGGTTATGGTTGTGGAGAGAGTTTTTTTTTTGTAATTTCCCAATTTGGCATAAAATTTGAAATAAGTGTCCTTGTGTGTAATGTGAGGTTGGCTCATTTTTGGAAGTGTGATGAGTGATTAATCATGTGGTGTGTAGAAAAAACCAATACATGTTGCAAAAAATCAGATTTATTCTAATTATCAACCATTGAAAATGGTGGAAAATCAACTCATGTTACCATCTTTTAATGGGCACGTCTTGATAAAGGTAAGCTCAAATGGTGAGATTATGGACTCTTTGGAAAGTATTCATTATGGTAAAGAAGATTGGTGTTTGGAAAATAATGAAACAATGCTTGGAGATGTCTTGAAAATTGCCATAAACAAAGGTACAAAAATATGTCCAAAATAACTTAGAAAAAATTCTAAGTATTTGGACTTTAGAACAATAAAATCCTTCACTTTAATCCACCATAACTTTCACAAAAATAATCCAATGAAGATGATCTTGTAATGGTTGGAAAGCTCTTGAATAGTAGAACAACTTTCATGTTTGGTAAACTTTGAAATTATGCCTTGAACGTGGTGTAATTTGGCCTTGAAAATGGCATGTCAAACATAGAAAAATTACTAAAAATAATAATGTTCTAAAACCCTAATTTTCCAAAAATGGAAAATTTCCATAATTCTTTATTTTTCACGATTCTTCATACTTTTCTTGATCAAATCTCATCCATTGATCATATTTCTCGTGTTGCACAAATTTGACCATAAAATCAGGACTTAACTTTTTCTTCCGCAGAGTTGACTTTTCTTCTAGTTTCTTGATTTTCAAGTAAATGACCAATCATAGACCTTCTGAAATGATTCAATTGACGATATTTCATCCCTAGATACTTGATATCATGTTGAAAACATTGAAATTAAGATTGAACCAAAATTTCATCAGGAAACCCTTTGAATCAAAAACCCTTAATTTGGCCATTTTTTTAGGAGATGTCGCACTGCTTGTACTTCTTTATCAATCCACCTCTTTCAAAGCCTTGAGGGATCTTTTGATATCCAATGGGATGTTATTAACCCTTGATACTTTTTAAGACACATATGAACCTTATCATTGCCTTTGAATGATCACCAATCTTGCCAGTCATTGATCATATGCCTTTTGCTTCCAACTATGGATGTTATGCTTCAAATTTTATGCTAAGAATGAAATGATATGTATGATATATGCTATTCTAAATTCTATGAAAATAAGAGGGAAATTTTTTGGGTGTTACATATGACGCCCTGATGAATTTTGTTTCGAACGTTTCCCTGATCCAATATATAGACGAGCAAGGTCGTTCAATCTTGGATAAGGATGGGGGGTCATTGGTGGAATCCTGCTACATAGATGTAGCGAAGATCCTTACCTAAGAGTTAACTGTGTATGCTCGCTTTGTGTATGTTTATGTTCTAACTTGCTTCTTTTTCTTTTTTTCATATTCAATGTCTAACGTACATGATAGAGTGATAACGAATGCTGCCAAAACGAGAGGTGTAAAGAAGCTGAAACAAACTCAGGTGGCCGACCGTTTGGCTACGACTGGTATGGGTTCGGGAAACTCTTTTTCAGCTTCTTAGGGCTCTCCGGGTATAGGGTCCAAACTCGGAAAGAGGAAGAGGTCCGAGGAAGTTGTGAATCATATCGGGGATCCTTTGAAACACAAGTTCAAGCTTCCCATCTACTTCCTTCGACCAAAGTTCTTCGAGGAAACTTCCCATCAAATTCATCGGGCTGAAACATTGCACTTGGAGGAACTAGATAAACCAGGTAGGAGGTTGGATCTATCCTATGATGTTAGTTTGGTGATAAGGGTCCTGACCATGGTTTCGATGTACGTCGAGGGGAACGATACTTAGGAGCAGGAGATTTCAAAGCTAAAAACCTCATTATCTATCGTTGAGGATAAGGCTTGCAAGGCTTCCGAGGATAAGAAAGAAGCGGCTGAGAAGATCAAAGAACTAGGGGAGTCCCTAACACTGATTAGTCCCCAAGGAAAATAATGGAGGATCAAAATACTCAGCTTAAGGCGACAATGGCTCCTTCTGAGGATGAGACCGATGAGAAGAAGTTGTTTTTGAACTGGGCAGATTTGATATCCAGGATCGACCAGGGAGATGATGACCTCGAGTAGATTGTGGCGGTAGCCTTTGCGAATGATGTGGCTCAACTGAGGATAGTCAATCCCAGAGTCGAGTTAACCGAGGAAGGAACGAACGGCCTATACAAGGTGGTGGATGGGAAGATATTTATGCCCGATTTCCTTAGGGAGGAGGACCAGAGACATATGGATATTGAAGAGGATAATCATGTCCAGGTGACCCCTACCGAAAACCAGACCGCAGGAGATTCTACCGCACAGGGGAATGTTTTGTTGATAATTTTGTTAAGACTTTGCATTTTTGATGGTCAGCCTACGTGCCCGCACTGTTTGTTGTTCGGGGGAATATTCCCCTTTTTATGTAATATCAGAACAAGTTGGCCCTCGTGGTCGCATTTTGATGTAATGTTCTCGACCATGGTGGTCAATTTTATCTTACTTTGTTTTGCATTTATCTTGTGATTATATGCCTACATATGTGCCCATTGGAGGATACACTTTATTTTGTCTATTTTCACTAAGTTTTGCATGTGGTGTTCGACCGCTTAGATTTTCTCTTAGTAGTTGTGCGATGTTCGTTACGTGTGCCTGTTGAGGGTCTTAAGAAACACTTGGCTTTTGGGAAATTTATGCTTTGTACGTATAGGTCTGACGGTTTGGGGAACCAGACAAAATACCAAAGTAGTTCTGGTCGAGGAGCGATACTCGAGTTATGTTGATGACTCGAGCTTCGCGATATGAACGTCCCATCGCGAGCTGGGTGTTTTTCCTATTTGTGGTACGATGACAATGACAGACTCGATTGAGGATTCAATCGTGTGACAGTGGACTTCCTCGTTCATGAAGAAGACCCTTTTAGTTCAAGATGTTGGTATGCAATGCTTGTACCTAGGCATGCATGTTAGGTCGGTACATATGCTCCATCGCTAGGATTCTAGCAAACCAACTAATGCCTTAACTGTAATATTGTTTAAGTTTCTTGGTGTTCCAAGGACGAGCAAGTTCTTCCCTGTAACACGGTGGGAGAACTGACTTTTAGTTATGTTGCGGATAGCAAGAGTCGCCACCGACTTTTATTTTATCCAAAAGGAAAGGGTATAAAAGAACAGGAAAGACCTTAAGAGATATTTTTGGGTCTGGGGGGTAGGTTATGTAAAGGGAAGGTGTTAGCACCCTTTACATCCATGGTTATCCATGGGCTCTTAGTTACTTAGCTCACTTTTGAATTGTTTTTGAAAGTGTAGTGTGTGAATAGAAAATTTTTCATAATAGTTAATAATGATCCATGTACGGATGCGTAAAAAACTTGTGTTTGAAAATTTATTTGAAATTTGTTAAGTGTTTGAAAAATGGAGTGAGCAAGCAACTAGGAGGTACCTACCCTAAAGTTTTAAGTCTTTCTTGTTCTTTATCCTTTAATTGGTAAGACTATCCCTACTATTAAGGAGTAGGTAGTCATTACCTTGGATGTAAGGGGACATGTGAGGGACATCTGTTTTTATGAAGGCAACTGTGGGGTGTATTAAGCATTTAGGAGGGACTATCATCATTATTCGAAGGGACTTGATCTTTAAAGGCAACCATTAGGGACTTGATGATTTTTTCTTTTTAGGGACTTGCTTTATACACCCCACTTGACCTTATTTGTAGGCAACATTGAGGGATAACCTTAGGAGTGTGAGATGGCGATTAAAAATCGACTTACGTGTGTGAGTGTTCAATATTATTTATCTTTAATTAAAATGACCTAAATTTATTTTACATAGAATACATGTTTTTGCACTCCCTAAATTACTAACCATAGCAAGCAAATTAAATAATTAAATATTTACAAACTTTACACCAAGGAGCAATTACAAAATAATTATAATAAATAGCAAAAATATAAATATAAAAGCAAAATATAAATAATAAGCAAAAATATAAGTAATAGATAAAAATAAATAAATAAGCAAAAATAAGGGTTAGTAATAAAAAATTAAATAAAAGGTTAGTAAAATTATAATAAGCAAAAGTTAGTAATAATATGGTTAATAATAATAATAGAAATCAAAATAAATTGAATTAACAAAAATATTATAAGAACATTAAAATAATAAACAAAAATTTAATATAAACAACTAAATAATTATAGCATTTTAATTTATGTACTAATTATTAAATTATTTATAATTATAAAAAAATAAATTATTATAAGTTTAATTGTTTCTATACATATATTAAAAGAAAATAATTTGGATTATAGATATAGTATACAAAATATATTTACATATTATTAATAATAGATTATATTTACAAAACAAAATTAACATTAAATAAATATATACATTATAATTATAGAAAGAACTAGAAAGTAAGAATTGTTTAGAAAATAAAATTAGGTTTTCACAAAAATTAGGGTTTTGTTTTTTAAAAAATATTTTTAGAGTTTTTAATTTAATCATACAAAATTATTTAATTAACATGCATATATTATATTTACATATGATACAGAAAATAATTTCACAAAATTCATGCATTTTTAGAATTTAGAAAATATTAAACATGCTTCATTATTATTTTTCATTATTTAGAAAACATATATACATAAAATTATATTTTATTAGAATGCTTAAAACAAATAAAAGAAAAAGAATGTGAAAAACTTACCTGACTGGGGTTTGAACCCAGGTCAGCTTGTTTGCCAGCAACAAGAACTACCACCAGGCTGCAACACGCGCAGGTGACAATGAAGGGGATCCAATTTGTTTTGTTCTTTGTCTCAAAAAACCTGGAAAATAAAAGAAATAAAAAGGCCTGGGGTGGTGTTGAACCCAGGACCTCATGTATACAAGCAGCGCGCATGACCACCTGGCTGGGAGAGCCTTCCTGATAGTTGAATGGAAAGAAGCTATAATATATTCAGTCTACTTTTAACCTGAAAAATAAGAGCAAAAACAATGCACCAGCCAGGAATCAAACTAGTGCCCTCACACCATACGCGTATCAGCTTAACCACTAGGACAAACGTGCGTTTGTGAAATATAGCCAGAACTAATTCATAATATTTTTAAACAAGAATTTGAATTTTGAAAACAGGCGCGAATGGACTTCGTCTTCTTCCTCATACCTGCGTTTTTACCTACGAATATTGCTGGGAATTTACCTGCGAATAACAAGTTCCAGCAAAACCTACGAAACTCAATGGGCAACAAAACTGTACAATTTCTCAAAATCAAACACAGCAACATGATCCAAACATTCATGCGATTCATCCTGTGTTTTTAGAATCCATTTATATTCATTAAATTAGAAAACCCTAAACCTAGGTCCAAACCCTAACAATGGTGTTTTATGCATTTGCCACGGTTTCTTTGATTTTCCTGCCCAGAAACATTCTACATAACATTGTGAACACCATTAGATAAACAAAATCCATTAATATGCAGTGAATTGATGTAATCGAAAAAAAAAGAAAAGCAAGAACAAGAATGGCTCGGGTTGAACAATATGGCATGTATGGGATGAATGTGAGTGATGGTTTAGCTTCAGTGATGTCCAAAGAACATCTCTATGTTCTTATTTTACCTTCTAGTGCTCTGAAACTCCAAATCCGAATATGAGTTTTTGGATGATTTTTGATGTTTGGAACTTACACTTTGAGGCAGCAAATTCGTCCATGAGTGCTAGGGTTATGATCAGTACTTATATGTGAATGAATTAGGTTAAGAAAATTCAATTGTTGTGTGGAGATTTTGATATTTGAAGATTGAAAAAGATCATGGTTTAAAATTCAAATATTTGTTCATGAAGGCTTACTATTTTTGTACCAATCTCATGATTTCCTTCCCTTTCAATTCAAATCAGTATTGATGGATTCTAGAAGCTCAATCTTCATCAAATAATATATTTTCATATTTTATATTTATTTAAAATGATTTTTTATGAATTAAATCAAAATAAATAAAAATAAAATAATAAAAATTCTGATTTTTACTCAATTGGGTCGTGCATGATGATATGGTATGGATTGGATCACAATTTGGCCAGCCCATTTGGAAAGAAGTGGTTTTAAACCTCCATTTTCAACATAAACCATCACAAAATTTCCCAACTTTGCAAGGGCCCATCTCCCTCAATTTTAATGCTATGAGGGTGTTCTTGGACATTTTGGAAAGCTTGAAGAGTCCTCTAAACAACCCCACTGGTTTCATGTCCATATCATTTACCAATCTCAAGTTATGTCCTTTTGAAGTTGTTGACTTTTTGTTGACTTTTGAAATGACCTATAATGTCTTAGCTCATATCTTCCAAATGAAGCATTTTTGGGCTTGACTTTCAAGATCAAAGTTGTAGAGAATTCAATTTCCTTCAAAATGAGCTTTGAGTGGAGACTTGGTGATGAAGCATGTGAAAGTTATGGCTGGTCAAAGTTCAGTTGACTTTTACTGAGAAAACCCTAATTTAGAAACTCCTGATTCTTGATGATCTGGAATCTCCTTGATGAATCATGATCAACCCTTGATCAAATGATGAATTTTACTCCATATACTTGATGTTGACAAAAAATCATGAAGTTTGACTTTGGTTTGACCACAGTTGACCTCAGTTTGACTTTTTAACTACTTTGACTGATTTTGACTTATCTGATCATCTGACTGAGCAAACTTCTGAGAAAAGTCTTGAAACTTGTCATGGGAGTTCTTAAACACATATAAGATGTTAGGAAGCTCACTTGAAGTCTTGGAAGTTCATTTAGCCTGATTAAAGTCAAAACCCTAGTTTTGGATGCACTGCTTAGGAGGTGCATTGTCTGAGGGGATTGTCAACTTTTATGGCCAATTGTGAACCTTGTGAATCATCATAAAATGTCTTGTGAACCTCATGGGAAGTATGGTGAACCTTGTGAACCTTGTGAACCTTCATAAAGTAACTTGTAGACTTCATGAGCCTCATGAAAGGTTATGAAAACATTGTGAATCTTGTGAACCTTGTGAACCTTCAAGAAGTGACTTGGAGACTTCATGAACCTCATGAAAGGTCTTGTAAATGTTGAGAAGCTTGTGAACCTTGTGAACCTTCAAGAAGTGACTTGTAGACTTCATGAACCTCATAAAAGGTTTTGAAAGCATTGTGGAACTTGTGAACCTTGTGAACCTTCATAAAGTAACTTGTAGACTTCATGAACCTCATGAAAGGTCTTGTAAGTGTTGGGAAACTTGTGAACCTTCATAGAACACAAAGTCTTGTATTGTGAGGGCAAATTTTGGGGTGCAACATTCCCCATTCAAACTTTCTAAGTAGTAAGCACCATTCTCCGTTTTTGCTCGGACGCGATAAAAGCCTTCCCAATTTGCAACCAACTTTCCTTCTCTGGAGTCTTTATGGTTTCTCCTCAGGACAAGACTGCTGACTTTGAATGCTCACATTATGACTTTGGAGTCATGTCTGATAGAGATTTTCTGTTTAAGTGCTGCCTCGCGTAGAGCTGCCCGTGACCGAACTTCTTCGACCAGATCGAGCTCCTCGCGCAATTCTTCGGAATTGGTATCCTCGTTCATATGAGCTTCTATCCGTCTGGATAGTACGTGAATTTTGATGGGGATGATAGTCTTTGTTATGTATGCTAGTCGGTAAGGGTTTCTCCAGCCGTGGAATGGGGCGTAGTTCGGTATGCCTACATGACGCTGTGTAGTTCTTAGATCCAATGCTTATTTATTTCGTCCACACTTCCCTTGAGTCCTTGTAGTATTACCCTATTCGTTGTTTCAACTTTCCTGCTTTTTTGTGGTTGTTTGACTGGATCAAAGTGTTATTTGGTTTCTACGTTAGCAACACATTTCTGGAAATGTTTGTCCGTGAACAGTGTCCCATTGTCGGTGACTATGGCCTAGGGCACTCCAAACCAGGCAAGGATGTTTTGTTTGAAGAAAAACATTTGTTGAGTGCTATGATTTTGGATAAGGCTTCAGCCTCTATCCACTTTGTGAAATAATCTACCCCGATGATCAAGTACTTGTTTTAGTTTGAGCCGATGACAAAGGGACCGAGGATGTCAAGGCCCACCATGCAAATGGCCACAGGGAGGACATTGTCTTAAGCTCGTTTGGGGGTGCTAGGTGCATATCCTCGTGTCGTTGGCATTTGTCACATTTTTTCACGAGTTCTTTGGCGTCGTGATGCATTGTCGGCCAGTTATATCCTGCTCGTAGGGTCTTCCTTGCAACGATCTCCAACCCAGATGATGGGCATTGATACCTTCTTGGATCTCTCGCGGGTTGTGCGGGGTTAGTTCTTCCTCGATGTATTTGAATAAGGGAATGGAGAATCCTCGTCGGTAGAGTTTCCCTTCGACTAAGACATATGAGAAAGCTCTTCGTCAGACTATACTAGCTTCCTTGGGATCTGGAGGCAGTTTGTCTTTTGTTAAGTAGTTGTAGACCGGGGTCATCCAATAGTTAGTGTCATCGATGATGTTCATGTCTATCGTTGATGATGCTTTTTCTATGCTTGTTCGAGGCAGTATCTCTTGTCTGACGGATTTGCTTCCGCCTTTTCTCTTTATGCTTGCGAGTTTTGATAATACGTCTGCTCGGACGTTGTGTTCGTGAGGAACATGTTTCACTTTTACGGTTGAGAATTTTGTCATTTTTTCTTTGACTAAGGTTAAGTATTTGGACAGATTGTCGTTTTTAACTTGGTATTCTCCCTTGACTTGGAGGGCTACGCGTTGAGAGTCTGTGCATATGACTATTTCCTCATCTCCTAGGTTATCGGCTAGCCTCAAGTCGGTGAGGAAAGCTTCGTACTCTTCCTGGTTGTTGGACATTGGGAATGAGAGGGCGAGTGATACCTCTATCAGGATGCTTTCCTTGTTTTCCAAAATTATTCTTCCTCCGCTTCCCATTGAGCTCGACGCTCCGTTTACAAAAAAATGGTCCACCTCTTGGGCGCACAAGCCACATTCTCTTGGGTGGTCATTTCAGCCACGAAATCGGCCAGAACTTGTGCCTTGAGGGCTTGCCTAATTTTATATCTAATGTCAAATCCAAATAATACAAAGGACCATTTGATCATTCCTATGGCCATGTCTGGTCGATCGAGAAGTTGTCTAATAGGCTGAAAGTAATGCCCGAGTCTCCTCGCTGAATTAAGGAGGGCTAAGGAAACTTTTTTGATCTGCTGGTACCTGAGCTCAGGCCCCTGAAGGGCCTTACTCATAAAATATATGGGATTTTGTCTCTCATATGTCCCTCGAATTAGGGCAGTACTCACGACATCGTAAGCGACGACCAGGTATAGAAATAAAGTTTCGCTGGACTCTGGTCGGAAGGGCTAGGGGTCTGAGAGAGCTTTCTTGAGATGGGTCAAGGTTTGCTCACACACTTTTGTCCACTGGAATGTACCCTTTTTTCGAAGGAGCTTGAAGAGGGGGAGAGCGTGTTGGGCGAATTTCATCACAAAGCGAGATAGCGAGGTGAGGACTCTGTTTAGTGATTGAATAGATTTCTTAGATTTTAGCATCGGCGTTTCAAAGAATGCTTGACATTTGTCGAGGTTGGCTTCGATTCCTCTTTCATTTAAATAAAAATCGAGGAATTTTCCTGTGTAAACCCCGAAGGTGCATTTTTACGGATTAAATCGCATTTTACATTTTTGTGCTTGGTTAAAAAAATTCTTTAGATGGAGAGTATGATCGGTTTTCTTGTGGGATTTGAGGATCATGTCGTCCATGTAGAATCCGAGCATGTCCATGATTTCAACTCGAAAGACCTTGTTCATCATGTGTTGGTAGGTTGCGCCGACGTTTTTCAATCCGGAAGGAATTACGTTGTAGTAATAGTTGCCTGATTCGGTCATGAAGGCCATGTATTTCTTGTTGGTCACGACCATGGGTATTTGATTGTACTCGGAATAGGTGTCGAGGAACGACAGTAATTTAAAACCTGCAAAATTATCTACCAATCTATCTATGTTAGGCAAAGGAAAATCATCTTTCATGAAAGCCCGATTGAGATCGGTGTAGTCGACACATATATGCCACTTTCCATTATTTTTCTTTACCAATACAACGTTTGAGATCCAATATGTGTACCTGGCCTCGGTTACAAAGTTTGCCTCTATGAAGTCTCTAACTGCCTGTTCAGAAGCTTCTATTTTCTCTGGAGATTACTTCCTCCTGTGTTGCGCCACAGCTCGGACAACAGGGTCTATCATCAAATATTGACAAGCAGTTTCTGGATTCAAGTCGGGCATCTTGGCTGCGCTCCAAGAAAATAGACCCACGTTGTTTCTGAGGCACGCCTTTAGCTGCTTCCTTTCTAAGACGGGGAGATCTGCTCCAACCTTTACCCCTTTGTTGGGGTCTTCACCGAGCACGATCTATTCAAAGTCGTTGTCGGGTACTGGGTGTGTTGAAGAGGAACCGCTTGCAGTCAACTATGCTTATTTTTCTTTCTCGGTGAACCTATTGTCCAAATCGACTAAATCGACTCGAGGGAGTGATTTTGGCTCCTCGGAGCTGCTGGGTAGAGCGGGCTTGGCCGCTGCCTTTAGTTTGGTGACGATAGCGCTGAGTCCTTTGGATGCTGCTTCAAAGCACCGACGAGCAGCCTCAATGTCCCCATGTAAAGTAGCCACATGTCCTGAGGAAGTATAATACTTTATCTTTAAGTGTACCGTGGATGGTACAACTATCAGTTCTTCCAGTGTCAGGCGTCCTAGAATACATTGGTACAAGGAATGTAAATCTATGACGAGGAACTGAACTTTGACTTCCCTCACGGTCTCTCCTTCTTCAAATGTCACGATCAGGTCCACGTATCCCCAGGGTCTGGAAACCGACCCGTTGAACCCCTGTAGGTTGGATCCTACGTAGGGTGTCAAGTGTGTCTCATTAAATTGTAGGTAGAGAACAACTGTGAATACATGATATCCATGAAACTTCCTTGGTCGACGAGGATTCGTCAAACGTCGAAGTTAGACATTTGTGCTCCGAGATTACCATTGCTGACGGAAAGAACTCCCAGGGACTGTATGTTGCGAAGTAGGCAGGGCCGATGAATGGATCAGGGATATAGAAGTCCTCTAGTCGGGTGATACTTAGAAAGACTTGAAGGCTGGAATTTGCGGCCAAGGGAACTTCTTCTTCGACCTTCCTAGACTCTTGTACCTCCTGTCGGGGAGCCTCTTTTCCCTTTGTAAATTGCTTTACATGACCATATCTAATGAGGATCTCGATGGCGTCCTTCAGATGTATGCAATCATTCGTCTTGTGCCCATGAGATTTGTGGAACCTGCAGTATGTTGTTTTATTTGTATTAGCCTTGGTAGGTAGTTTCTTTGGGAACCGGATGCTAGCTTGGAGGAACTCTGAGTTGACACATTCAAAGAGAGTATTTTCCCTTGACACTATAAGGGGAATGTATTCATGGAATCTGCATGAATGTCCTTTGAGGGTTTGGCATCCTCCTGATGCTTGGTGTCACGAGCAGTGTTAGCTGCCTCTTTTTCCTCGTATTGTATATATGCCTGGGCTTTGAGGAGGAAAGTGTCAAGTGTGGCCGGTGTTTTTATGCCAACGACCTTGGCAAAGTCTCTACGGGGGTGAAGCCCGCATTCAAGGAGGTACTTCTTCATGTCTTCGATGGTCGAGACTAGAACGACCTCCTTGTTGAAACTTTCAATATATGCTAACAAGGATTCATCCTTGCCCTAGATTATCGCCTCTAGAGAGGCCTCAGTTTTGGGATGTCAACAAGATGCGGTGAAGTGTTGGGATAATGTTCTTCCGAGTTGTCTCCACGAGGTGATAGAATTATATGGGAGGCTCTTGTACCAATCCATTGCTCCCTTTCTGAGTGTTGTCAGAAATAGTCGACACTTGATGGCTCCTTGGATGCCTCGATAATCGAGGAGGGCATCAATATTCTCTATATGCTCGTCCGGATCAGTGGTTCCATCATAAGACCCCATAGGAGAAGGCTTCTCCAAACCCTTTGGTAGCCTTGTGGACATGATCTATTGGGAGAGGGGGGATCGTGGTTCATCGTCAGAACTAAAGTCGTAGGAGATATAACGAGAGTAGTTGTCTTTCTGTCATCATGGGGACGATGATCTTGAGCTGTTTCTTGGTCTATCGGGGGATGGTCGGATCTCATCCCGGAGTACTCTCCTCATCTTTCTAGCCTCTTAGGATCAATGTCATCGAGGAGATGAACGAACCCGTTTCTTGATTGACCCAGACTCCTCTGGGCGTTGACGATTCTTTCTTTGTTTGGGTGAACGAATACGGGACCCGTGGGGTCTTCTTGACGGGGAGGTAGATTTGGGATTGTGAGAATCCTCCAAGGCTTTGATTCTTTCGCCTTGACACAAGATTAGAAGGTTGGTATGGTTCATCGTCTCGACCAACGCATCAAGGGTCAGATTTATTCCCCCAGGGATGGGAATGAGATGAAGATCAACTGGAGTGATCTCAAGCTCGAGGATTGGTTCAGGTGACGGGGAAGCGGTAAGTCTGTCTTCTTGGAAACGACTAGGATCCTCAAATAGGGGATTGATTTTGTCGCTTTCCCTTTCCTTAATGGGAATGTTGTTAATAATCTGGGCATCAACTGTGTCTTCAGAGTTAGACATAACGAGAGTTTAAATTGAGGTGCTTTAGTCTTAATGATCCGGGAATGAAATACGGGGAAACAAGTTTCCCACAGACGGCGCCACTAATTTTTCCTGGTGATCAGAACCTGGTGTGGGCCACAAATGTTGGTGGTGATGCTCGGTCTCCGGGGAGAGAAAGGGGTGTACCTGCAAGATACTTCGATGCCAAAGTAGGAAAGGGGAAGAATAATGAGTAAGTACGAGAAAGTGTGTTGTTAGAGTGAATATAAGATACCTCATTGTCGCTCCCCGGATTTCCATCCTGGTACAAACGCGAAAGTGGCACGGAAAAGAATAGAGTCTCCAGCCAGCCATTTTTATCCCGAAGGAACATAAATGGTAATGTTGCACAAACCAGAAGAAAAGAAGAGGAAGGACACGGGTCTTGCGAACCAAAGAGACAGAGTTCGGGAGTCGGTTACGACTTGGGAAGGTATTAGCACCCAGATCGTCCGCCGTACCCGACGGGATCCACACTTGCAAAGAAAACTGTTTCAAAGGGTGAGGGGATGAAAGCAGCTGCGAAGAAAATGAACTGCACTGAATAAAAGAAACGAAAAGGGAACTGAAAAAAAAAATGAAAAGGAAAAAAAATGTAGGGAAAATAAAGATTGTGCTCGAACGGGCCCTACCCCGCTGCCTACGTACCTCATTTGGACAATGAGGATCAGAGTCGCCATAGTTCCCCTAACTAGGGGTAGAAAAGATTGCTTGTGAATTAAGGCTTGAAATGCCTATGCCAATGCTCAGGTGTTGCAGACTCGGACGACGAGTGCGTAACCGTCTTGCATAATGACAAGTAGGAGCAAGTTCGCGGACGGAGCGAAGGAGATGAGAAAAGGATTCCCGAAGGAAAGACGCTTATTATTGGTTTGTGTTTTTTAGAAGCTTTTATGAGTGTGTCACAAGGAAGTGAACTCAAGCTCTTTTCCATGGAATGTGCACTTGTCACTACATTCCAAGATGGAATAATAGAACAAGCACACTCAAATAAGGAGAAGATCCCCAAAACTTGAATCCAGAGATTATGGCTTAGGCTCACTAACTCATTAACTTATTAAGTGTTTTGTATTTACAATGAAGAAGTGTGTTTTATGATTTTCTTGGTGAAGATGATATCTTAATCAGACTTGTGCATCACAAGACAAGCTTGTACTATCCCAAGATGGGAAGACTACAAGTGTCTCATGGGATAAGGCTATTGCTCAATATTTCACTTCCATCTTTATTAAGTGTCTTCTTTAGGGTTTTTAGATGAGAAGAGAAGAGAACCAAAAGGATCACAAAGGTAAAAGTCTAATGGGGGACTAATGAATCCTAAAGTTATCATGCATGGAAAATCCTAAGTTAGTGAGGTTTACTATCCTAAAGAAGAAAGAAAGAAGAAGAAAGAAGAATATAAGAGGGAGGATGTAAGGCCTAAGCCCAACAAGCACAAGGTTAGAGAAATAATAAGGAAAAGAGAAGAGATAAGGTTTGGAGATGTGGGAATCACATCCACACCTCTCACTTACCAAAGCCCCTGAAATGGTTAGTGACACAAGCATAAAGGCAATACAAAATGCCATACCAAAGCTACACAACCAGAAGTGAAGTCATACACATAAATGTCAAATGCAAACTCAAGGCACAAGAATGAGAAGGGAACCACACAACTCATCATGAAGCAAATGAATCGCTATGGTAAAACAAAATGAACATAAGAAGATACAAAGCAAAATAGTCAAAGCACAACCTCAAGGTGCAAAACCAGAACCTTAATCATGTTAGAAAATTGCCTAAGAAGCATGGGAGATAAAGAGAAGAAGGGCACATAGCCAATCATTTACATTATGAGAAGGAAGAAGCAAAGGAAGTGAGGTGGATATACATAAGAGTGAATGAACTTCAAGAACAAACAAACGCAAACTCCTCAAGGTCCAAACCACAACCCAAGATTAGAGAGGTATCAACAACCTAATGAGGCTCTAAACAACTTGGAGAAGTTGGCACAAGTGCCCTTCTAAGCTAGGGAGAGAACAAATGATCCAAAAGAAGCAAAAAGGGACAAATGATGAAACCAAAATTCAAATCAATTCAAGTAAACATCCCAAAATTCCACAAACTTGCACAAATGATCTTCAATCATACCATAACAACATGCCAAAAGGAGAGGATCAAATTCAGAAGCTTGATCAATCAAATGAGGGTTCAAACATGGATTAGGGTTAGAAGGCTTCACTCACAAGTTAGAGACCAAAATCAATTAAAAAAAATTCTAAAAATCAGAACAAAACTCACCGATAAACTACATCTAATCATGAATCCATAGCAAAAAGAATCACTTAAAAATTCAAAATAATGAACAAGATAGAAAATAAACAAGTCAACATGCTTCAAAATGAAATAAAATGAATTAATTAAAAGGAACAATTAATTTCCACGTGACAACTAAAAATAAATGAAAAATAAAAATATCAGAAATTAAAGAAAACTCAAAGGAACCTTCATGAATTTTTTTATAATTTTTGGAGACCTAAAACTACTTTTAAAAATTAAAAAGCAAACTGCTAATAAAATGAAAACAAAAAGAAATAAAAGTAAAAGAATGAGCCAGGGGGTGTGTATAGCAAGGGATTCCAGTTCATTTTAATTGGGCTCAATGTCAGGGGGGTGGGAATAGCCATTGAGGCCCACTCAGTCCAGCGCAGTTCATAATAGTTGTGATGGAAATTCAGTTAAATTCAGAAAAAAAGGAAAGCCAATGGATCAGATGGACGCATCTCATGAGGTCAATGAATTCAGAAAGTCAAACCAAACAACAAACCCTAGCACACGCACACCATAACTAATGTAAACTGGCAAACACACTGCATTATTGTTTAAAACAGAATCACGTGAGGTACACCCTCCCTTTTTAATGCGTTGTCACATTCTCAACCCTCCAGATCTCAGATCCAACAGCTATAACATCATCTTCTCCATCTTTCATTTCCAGAATCCGGTGACGGAGCCCTAGCTCCGGTCACCGGAAAACTCATCAATATGAACAAACTTCCATTAAAATGAATCAAAAGCTCCAGATTAACTAAACAAGCCATGCTGAATTCAAATATGACACTCAAATTCACAAACGATTAAAGAACAAACTGGATCGAAGGAAAACAGATCAGACCATAAAACTTCAAATCATCAATACAAACTCAATATTCATCCATTTTCAAAACCAATCATCACATAATCATCAGCATATCACACAGATCACAATGCATACATCTAAAACCATTTATAGATCCATGAATTCAGTAGGTTACCTGAACTTGCAGAGCACGAATTAGGTTAAGACAAGCCTCCAAACACTGCAGATCTTCCTCTTCTAACCTCTCCTTGAAAAATAAATACAAGAGAGAGCTTGAATTGCTATGGATCTTGAAGTTTGAGAGCAACTGCACTTGAATGGCACCTCTTGAAATCTTGAGCTTCAGCTTAAATCAATGGTGGATTAATGATCCTTATGCTTCAAGGATTCAGAATATGCAATTTGTTTGTGAAGAGAGTGAGAGAGTGATGAGATTCGAAGAGAAATGCTTGAGGTGCAAAAACTCTAGAATTAACAAAAGTGATGGATCTGGGGTGAAATGAAACCCTAGTTTTCTTTTATATCATGCCACTACTCAATGCTGAAAAATGAAGAGGAATGCACGTGAGAGGAGAGCGTGAGGATGAAATTGCAAACTTGGCAAGATTGGTGTGAAGTGGTGATTTGCTCGTGCATCCTTCTCTTTCCTTGCACATGTCCAAGCAATATCCAACCCTTGGTTCAAAACAGAAAGCATCTTGGCCCTTGGATGTGAGGGTCATGCATTTCTCATGTTCATGCATTTTTACACCTTATGGAATATTTCTCTTCTCATGCAAGAATTTGGTAATATTTTTGGAGCAAAATCAACTCTTTGCAATGCTTTGTAAGTATGTGATCATATTTGGTCCATAACAACACTTGAAAATAAGTTTCATGAAGTTTTGCATTTGGAGTAAACTTGAAATTCATGCCATGCCATAAAAATCCATCAACTTTCGAAGGGCTTTCCTCTCAAACCATGAGGGCTATGAAAATGCTCTTGTACTTTTTAAAAATGGGAGGCTTTAATCTTCAACTTTCATGTTTGGTGGTGATCCATTTGAAGCTTTTTTCACCAAGTTATGCACACTTGAAAACTAGGGCAAAAAGTTACTAAAAATGGAAATTCTCATGACCAATCTTATGCCAAAAATGCAAAACACCTCAAAACCTCTTGATTCTTGATCTTTGACTTTGCCAAACCTCTTCTAAGGTTATAAGAACATCTCTTGGCTTGGAAAATGAGATTGGACCTTTTGAAATCTCACAGTTGACTTTTAGAATGTACAGTTGACCAATTGCTTCATTTACAAGCAACTGATGAAATACTTGACTTCCACATGGAATTTTCTCACCAAATTTCATCCTTAGGATCCTCTTATCATATAAAAGAATTTTCCCAGATGAAATGGCCAGAGTCACAAAGTTTTAATGCTTGAAACTCAAACCCTAATTTGGGATCATTGTGTAGGAGCTTTGCCCTAGCTTGAATTCCCTGATGATCTTCTAACTTCCTTGGCTTTTGTGAATGATCATAAGCTTGTGAAAGAAATGTAGACTCCCCATAGGACTTGAGAAAATCCAATGGGCTTCTTGTCATAGGTTGAAATGCTTCAAATCCTTCCACATATGATCATATGCCTAATGCTAGGTCATGAGAATGTTTATGCCTCATCTTTCCATGCTAAGATGCCAAGAATATGATATGCTTATGATGAATATGATGTGATATGATGCTTAAAAAAGAAGAGGGAAAATTTGGGGTGTTACACCTGCCCCTATTCAAGCAACCGTTAATCTGAAAAGGACGGTAGCACGGGCTATCGACCGTTCAAGATAAACTGTGGTTGAATACCAAGAAAACCTGAAATTTGCACTCTGCTGGAGAATGCAAGAACTGGGAAATAAACCCGACCAAATGACGCTTTGGTGACTGAAGTGGAGAGAAAGCAGACGAGCTCCTTCCAAGCTGAACTGTTATTTGGAATCAGAGAACTTTGACAGACGAGTCTTCTTCGAACAATCCTGTTATGCCAGGAACTGGACATACGAGTCCTCACATACTTTACAAAACATATGACTTGAGACAGACGAATCTCCTTCGGATAAAACTGTTACGCCAGGACCGGTGATGCACTTAAGTCTGTGGGATAGACATGCATAATCAGGATAGACGAACCATCTTCATATATTCTCCGTGGATATATGGTCTTAGACAGACGAGCCTTCTTCAAGCAAACCTGTTACGCCAGGTGCAACATTAATAAGTGGTGCTTGAGACAGACGAGCCTCCTTCGGATATACCTGTTACGCCAGGACCGGTAACTATTTTGACATTTACTCCCACAGTCAGGACTTCAAACCTCTTCAATACAGACGAGTATTGGATGATCATCAAGAAAAACACAGACGAGTTCCATAAGTCAATGATACAAACGAATATCAGACGATGAACTAAGAAACACAGACGAGCATTTCAAGCAATGATACAAACGAATATCATCTATTGGTATAAACGAATACCAAAAAATCCAACACAGACGAGCAATTGGAGTAGCAATACAGACGAGTACCTGGGTAACTATCAAATCAACACATACGAATATAAGCTAACACAGACGAGTGTGAGGAATGATACAGACGAGTATCCAAACAATGAAGATGAGCTTCAAAAAGATAACAAACACAAACGAGTGCTGGGGAATGCATACGAGCAACAACAAATATCAAACATAAAACACAGACGAGTGTTGGGAAGTGCAGACGAGCAAGGAACAATTACAACCATGGGTAACTGTAGATGTTAAGAATTGGCAGAATATTTGACAAACAAGAAGTGTTGAACTTAGTTCAGAATGTCACACCAGATGTTGTGACATTGTCAAACAGAGTATAAGTTAATGAATTAAGTTCAGACATCAGGATGTCACACCAGATGTTGTGACATCGTAAACCTGCTACCAGACTTAAATGATGCATAATAGAACTGAGTAAATTCAGGGAATTTATCTGGAATTAATTGTGAATAGATAAACAATACAAGGAGCATCTGTAGGGAGCTTAGTTATCTGATTTCAGTGTAACAAAATAACTAACTCACCTTGAATCAAGGAAGTAACAAACCCTAATTCAAGGTGATGACAATATGAGTTATCAGGACTGGATAATTTACAGAAAGCCCAAAAACCAAGCATCTATTTAAGGAACAGAAACTCTCAGAATAGAGTACGAAATTAAGAAGACTGTAAAGGGTGTTTGTGTTTAATAGCAGGTTTTAGCTGTGTATCACTTTATGAGCTTTTAAGCAAAAAGTGTATTGTGTCTTGATTGAAACTGTTAAGTAAAATCAAGCTGTTGTGTTTGAAGTGTAACTTCAATTTTATTAATCATTGTAAAAGATCACTATGTGATTGAGGGGGAGTGAGTAGGTACTCATATCTAAGTTGTGTCTTAGGTAGAAATTGCCTTGGGTAGATATTAAGTGAAGGATTAAACTAGTTGGTTTAACTCCAGAATTAATATTACTTATATTGGATTTCCTTCCTGGCTTGGTAGCCCCCAGATGTAAGTGTGGAGATACACTGAATTGGGTTAACAATTTCCTGTGTTATTTAATTTACCTGCACTTTAAGTTTTGTTTAAGTCTTCAAGTGTTTAAACATCTGATTCGACATCACGTACCTGATCCCAGAATTTCAATTGGCATCAGAGCAGGCACCCTGCCTGTTTAACTGGGTGAGATCTAGGGACTGCAAATTTTGGGAACATGGACAGAGATGTAGGATCTGTGAATAGACCACCTATATTGGATGGATCCAACTATGACTACTGGAAGCCAAGAATGGTAGCATTCTTAAAATCACTTGATAGCAGGGCTTGGAAAACAGTCAACAAAGGATGGGAGCACCCTGTCCAAGACAATAAGGATGGGGCAAAAGTGTTGAAGCCTGAAGAAGAATGGAGCAAGGAGGAAGAAGATTCAGCACTTGGAAATTCCAAAGCCTTAAATGCCTTATTCAATGGCATTGATAGGAACATATTTAGACTTGTGCATCACTGTGAGCTGGCCAAGGATGTTTGGGACACTCTCAAAACCACTCATGAAGGAACATCAAAGGTGAAGATGTCAAGACTTCAACTTCTCACCACCAAGTTTGAAAACTTGAGAATGAAGGAAGATGAGACCATTCATGAGTTTTACATGAACATCCTTGAAATTGCTAATACTTCTGGTGCTTTGGGAGAGAAGATGAGTGATGAAAAGTTGGTAAGAAAGATTCTCAGATCTCTACCAAAAAGATTTGACATGAGGGTTACTGCAATAGAAGAAGCTCAGGACATATGCACAATGAAGGTTGAAGAGCTCATTGGTTCCCTTCAAACATTTGAGATGGGAATGAATGATACAATTGTGAAGAAAAACAAAAGCATAGCCTTGGTCTCAAATACTGATAAAGAAGAAGAAAGTCATGAAGCAGACTCTGAGGAAAATTTATCAGAAACAATTGCTATGCTTGGAAGACAATTCAACAAAATGATCAAAAGAATGGAAAACAGGTCCAGACCAAGTGGAAGAAACTCAAACTCTTCTGAGAATAAAAGACCTTATGATTCTAATAGAAGGTCAAATTATGATGAGAAGACCAACCAAGGAAAAGGGATTCAATGTCATGGATGTGAAGGATATGGACACATCAGAAATGAATGCCCTACCTATCTAAAGAAGCAGAAGAAAGGTCTCTCTGTGACCTGGTCAGATGAAGACTCAGGATGTGAGTCAGAAGAAGAATCTGCAAAGCACATCACTGCTCTAGCTGGAGTATGTGAAACTGAAGGGGGATCCAGTGATGAGGAGCTGACATTTGAAGAGCTTGAAGAATCATACAAGATGCTGTGTAAAAGGAGCACTGAAGTATGCATGGAGATTATACAGCAGAAGAAGCAGATTGAGGAATTAAAGGCTGAAAAGACAAGTACTCTAGAGATCATTGACACTTTGAAAAGTGAAGTAAGCCTACTCAACTCCAAATTGGAGCATATGTCCAAATCTGTCAGAATGCTGAACAGTAGCTCAAACACACTGGATGTCATTCTCAACAACAACAAGCACTCAGGGGATAAGACTGGGC